>CM059041.1:30465207-32965207 GCA_030279155.1 Forsythia viridissima | reverse complement strand
ATAATATTTGAACAAAAATCATCATCAAATACAAGATGTGAAAATTATTGAAAGTTAATAAAAAAAAAAAAAATTAGAGATATAAATATCAAAATGTCAAAGGTTGATGGACATTTATTACAATTAAAACGTGGTGTAGATAATAAAAACTATAGTGTGAATATAGTTACCTATTTGTTTATTCTTGTAATCACATTTTTAGTGTCTTAATAGAACATTGACCAATCAGCATAAAGTAATTAATTATATGTAGCACCGGTGGTGCTCAACACTAGTTTATGTGATTCTCGAGTCAACATGTCCACGATTTACAATTGAGAGTAGTGTTCTCCTGCCCCCTTGGGAGTAGGATGTAATGCCCACCTGCTGAGGTGTCAACAGGTGGGCTATCCATGATAAAACAATCAATTTCCTTTCAACAGGTATGCATTACATCCTACGGAACACTCCATTTACAATTGATGATCAATTGCAATTTTCTTATTTTATCTAGTTGTAGACAATTTATTGCCACGTAGACAAATACTTAGGGAGATTTTTATAATCTAGACTTTTAAAGATTTTGATTGACATTTTTCAATTAACTGACTTTGATAGATTTTATTAACTTTTATTGATTTTTCTAGATTTTAATAGACTTCTAAAGACTTTTATAGATTCTTATAAATTTCATTTTGAAAGATTTTTCTAGACTTTCACAGATTTTTATGAACTTTTATAGACTTTGTTTTTCAGTTAAAAATGTAATATCCCACAATTAAAAAAAATTGTCGCAAGAGAAATTTTTAATAACAATTTATTTATTTATATTAATATTAATAAATTCATAAAAATTAATGTTCTATTTAATTGCTGCAAGTAAACTACATCAAAAAATAATGATATAACTCACTTTATTTTTTCTTTTGGGTAAAACTATAAACTTTCAAATGGCTTATGGATAAATTCAAAAAATTATGGCATGCGATTCATTTTAAAATATTTTTCAACAAAAAAATTTATCCAATTCATTATCTCCCTTAATATATTTAATAATCTATAGATAACACGTCATTAGTCACCACAATTGCATAAATAAATAACCAAAGTACCAATTTAGACGGAGAAAAAAATACACAGCCATGCTCATCAAGATAAATAGAAAAAACAAGAATTAAAAAAAAAAGAGTAATAAAAAAGAGTTTTTAACTTGATGAAATTCATTAATAAACTGTAATCAACAATTATATAAGAATTTAATTATAAAGTTATCTTATTTTTAATGAAAAATGGAAAAATGATAATTAAAAAAAGAGAGAAAAAAAATAGTTATGGAAATATTGAAGAAAAAAATCACATTGTCTCTAAAGGTTCATAGAAGAAAAAAGAAGAAAATAGAAAAATAGTTAGGAGAATATTGAAAAAATAAATAAATTGAATAGAGATAAAAATATTAAAAGAAGAAATAGGGAGAAAAAAAAGTTGGGAGAATATATTGAAGAGGAAAAAAAATCACATTGAAGAAAAAGAAGAATATTAATCTTAACTTCTACAGTTTGTTGAAGGAAAAAGAAAAGAGAAATGTTGCATATAAAAAAAATAGAGGAATGAAAAATGTTTTTTATTATAAAGTCTTTCAAAGTCTTATGGTGAATGTGAGAGAAATTATAACATTTTTTATTTATACTTTGTGCTTTAAAGTTAGTACAAATTAAATTCTCTATAAAGTCATTAAAAATCATTGATATTTTGAATACCCCTGAATTTCGTAGGATTTTAAAAAGTCTGAATTGAATATCGCATGACTTTATAAGACTTTTTAAAAGTCTTTAAAAATCTGTATTGAATACTCCAAGATTTTTATGGAGTTTAAAAAGTCTGAATTGAATACACCTAAACTTTTAAATTCTTTTAAACTCCATAAAAGTCCTATCAACTATTAATTGAATACACCCGTGGGTGTGGGTTGGGTTGGGTTGGGTTGGGTCGGGTCGATTTTCGACCCAACCTGACCCAAACTGACAAAAATTCGATTTGGCTAAATCAACTCAACCTGATCCAAACTGACAACAAATCGGTTTGGCAAAAGCCAAATCGAACTGACTCGAAATTGGAAAAATTTGGGCCCGAATCGATTCGGGTCAGTTCGGGTTTTCGGTTTCGGAACAACTAAAGCATATTTTAATTTTTTTTTAAAAAAACTGAGTCGGTTTACCCAACCAGAAAACCGACCCGAAGTTAGAAAAAAGAATGATCCAAACTGACATAGTCGGTTCGGGCTGCGTCGATTTGGTGGTTAATTTGTCCAACCCTAATCCTAACCAAGCTCAATAGAGACGTAGGTCATTAGTGGCCAAACTTCAAGAAAACACACAACAAGAAATTTTACTTTTAATAACGAAAATTTTAATATTGTAAAGTCTCTCAACGACTATTTTTCGATGAAATAACTAAAAAATGACTTTCTAAGATAAAAAATATAATGTTAAAAGTGAAATTCCTTATAGTGACATATCGTTATTTGATCGTTGTATTGTTGATTTACGGCTTAATTTCTTGACAAATATTGAAGATCTTGAAGTAAAAATCATAACGAGGACGGATTTTAACTCCTTAAGAAATAATAAAAGCTTTATGGAACATCCACAATTAAGGTAATTATATCCGCACCACAATTTTTGTTTGTAGCATATCCGTTCTTTGCTAATTATCGCACTCACTGTTCTAAAAAGTCAGCATAGGAAGATCCTAGGCTTGAAGTTCAACCTCGACGCCTAGCCAGGTGTCACGACTCACCCTCGCATCGCCCTTGTCTCGCTATCGCCAATGCCTCGCCTAGGTTCGAAAAGCTTGAAGTTCTGCCTCCACGCCTAGTCACGATTTACACTTTTTAGAACACCGATCGCACTTATGATCTCCATATTATTTTTTTGCAGCATTTTATCTTAAACTTTCAATTAATTAGCACATCTTGTCCCTCTCTAGTAATGGTTTATGCCCAAATATTTTATTAGCATGCTTTCAAATGAGGGCCAAATATTTTATAAATTTTTTGTAATTTTTTTTTTTTTGCTTATTTGAAAATATGAGGGACAAATAAGTCTTTTTACGCTCTCCTAACGTATTTTCTGGATAGAAACTATCATCACATATACTAACTAATAGAAGATTGGGGATAAGAATTCTACGAGAAAACGAGGATATTAGTGTGAAAATAAACAAAATTGGAGACTTTTATTGCAATTAAAATCTAGTGCAGTAAACTGTGGTGAAAATATAATTATCTCATAATTAATGGAATATTCTATTTTTGAGTGAAAAGATTGTTTTGCCCTCTTTAATTATATGCTTATATTCAAGTTGTATATTGTTAATGGAATAATTAATTTTTGATAAATCATAAATATAACAATTTAATATAGTTTTTTACTAAATTACAAAGTGTTTAGATTTGCCCAATTGCGAAAAATGTTCAAAGGTATATTTGTATCTCATAGGAAATGTATAAATTTTTTAAGGTGGTTATATTGTAATCGTAGCTTTTTATTGTGCACTATTTTTAATTATGTTAAAATGTTTTAGTCTTTTCTCATTATTGTATTTATGTCCCAAATTTTGTTTCGTCGCATTCTTATCATCAATCGGTCATTGACGACAATTTTCATCTAAAAAGTATAGTAGGATGATGTAAAAATATTTATTTGCTTCTCACATTTTTAAATAAGAAAAAAATGCAAAAGTGTGACAAAATATTTGCTCATTATTTCAGTGCACGCTAATAGAATATTTGGACATAAATCATCATCATATATTAGATGTGCTACTTAATAGAAGAATGTGGATAAAAATGCGACAAACAAAAAGTGAGAACATAGATATAATAATAAGCAAAAAATAGAGACCTTTAGTGCAATTAAAAAATGTACCAACAAAAGAAAAATATAATTACCCAATTTCTTATTGTGAATATATGTTATCAATAATCACGAAGTCGCACCCCACAAAAAACGATGTATTGATTACATTATAATTTTACTTTTAATATATCAAAAGGCTTAGATCAAGTGTTCCTTGTCCACTCAATAATAAAAGCAGGTCTTTTTGAGCGCATGTTTATCATATCGATAAATCTATTTTCATCTTTTTGTCTGGAAATCCAATCAATAATTAATTTTAACTACATATTTTATGGAACTCACAGTTTTTCAACTACATATTTCATCAACTTTTATTAAAATATAACAAAAAATCTAATTTTTGTAATTTTTTACAAAATCAAACGGACGTTAAATTTGATATTATCATTGTCAAACGTAACAATGCTTCTACTTAGTAGTAATCTCTACTTCCACAGTCAGAAGGAAATAATTATTAGTTACGGGTCAATATTCAATTTATAACTAATTATAATATGACAATTGGCATATGGTGATACAGAATATGAATAACATGAATAAAGTGTAGTTCTTTTTTTTTTTTTTTTAACTCTTATATTGTATTCCTCGTTCATGACTAATAAAATATATATTTTTACACTCTAGTTAAAAGTCACGTTGAGCCACTTTAATTTGTCCTATCTTTTATTTAATTATTAATAAAACATAATTGTATTTTTTTATACATAAATCATTTCTATTCACGATATTATATAAAAATAACACATTTTAATAAATTAAGGCATTAATCTTAACGTGTGTGTATGTACATTCCATAAAAGGAAAGTCAACGGTTGTTGTATTTACCATTTTTGCACGTGAGAACACCTTGTACACAACTACACTTCCCCATCATCTAGGAGGTCTGTTGTTGCAGAAATTCGAGGTACCACTGCACCAGCAAGTTGAGAAACCCAATGTTATCAAAAAGTGTATCAAAACAAGGCCATTTTGGCTAAATGATCGCGTCAAAGCACTCAAATCACAAAAGCACTCAACTTATATCAAATAAGTTTAAAAGGCCTCTTTGACGTAAAAAAGATTTAAATACCCTTATTTAATAAGTATTGTTAACAAACCATTTATTAAGGGATTTTTTTTCATAAATAAACCACTTTTTGAAAATAATTCCACAAAGCCATTCTTGTTTTATTTATTTTAAAAATACTGTTTTTTAAAAATTATTATTTTAATTTATTATATTAAATAATATATGGTAACTGAATATGTAAATTTATTACTTGAGTCCTTAATTATTTGTACGGTAAGTCCTTCATCTTTAAAATATCTCTACTTTAGTCCTTGTACTTCTTCTTTCATTTCGATTTTGTCCTCTTTTATTTGCAACCCAAGTTCTTCAACTTTTGAATTCTTGCAAGTTGATTCCCATATTTATACTTTTATGTTAATTTGGTCCTTAATAGTATCACTACTGATACTGATGTTACAAATGAAATTGTGTATAAATGTTTGTTACAAATATTATAAATGATATTTTTATTGAAATAGTAATGTATAATTGAATAAGCAATCTGATTTCTAACATAAACACGGGAAAAGCAGCTGCAGAATCAATCATAGAATTTGGTTTATTGACTTCAGCTATTTGTTGTCATGCTATATTATTGTTCTATTTTAATCGTGTGATGGTTATCCATTCATATATTAGAAAATGACAATCAACTTTCTCATTGAGATCGTCTACGTTGTGGCACTTCAATCTACAAAGAACGAAGTTCACGATTTAATGTCTACATGCAATCAATAACTGTAAAGCTCGATGATTATTGAGCACGTAGAAAATTCAACTACAACCAGTTGGCCACAGTAAGACTCGGCGATCGTTGAGTACGCAGAATGTTCAACTACGTCCTACTATTTACTCAGCTCCGACAGTTTAAGGGGGCCATAAACTGCTCAATCAAGAAGGTAGACCATAAACATCGACAACAAGGCAGCGAGCTTTGAAAGACAGTTTGGTGGGAGCATAAACTACTTAATCGAGCAGGTGGATGCCAAACATTGACAAAGCGATAAGCATTAATCGACAGTTGGATGGATGCATAAACCACTAATTGGTAGACCCCAAATATTGACAACAAGCGAGGAGCCTTAAACGACAAGGGGAAAAGCCTTAACTAATAATTTGGTGGGAACCTAAATCTCTCAATCGAACAAATAGACTCAAAATGTAAAAAAATAGAAACCTTAAAAATGTATTTGTGTAAAGTGTTCGTATGATGAAGACAAGTTAAATGAGGACACGTTAAAGCTTTAGCCAAATTGGTCAAGGCAATAGTGATTCAGTCGATCGATCAACCGACCGGTCCTGATAGTAAGACTTAGCCAAATTGGCAAAGGCAATAGGTACACAGTCGACCGACCGAGTGCCCGACTATTCACTAAGCCTTGGTCAAACTGGCTAAGATTGGCTAAGCCAATAGACACACAATCGATTGACCTGGCCAAGCGGTCAAACTTCCATAAAAGAAGAAAAATATGATTTTCTTTTTGTGATAACAAAAATTCAATGAATAATAGGATAAAATACCTTCGAAAGTATTGGGGAGTCGACCCCATCATTAGCAAAGAAAATAGAGAAATTAAGTTACAATTTCTTTTCGCCTACCTTCTTGGACTAAAAAGAGTACTTCCTCAAAAAACGTTCTAAAATTACTAAATGTATAAATAAATCTCTTTATAAATCAATGTACAATGGAAGGCAATTCGACGTGTAGAAACATTGGTAAGCTTAATAGCTACTCATTGACAATAAAGATCCTGCATGAGCAACGGTGCTTATGACGCTTATATTATTATAGCCACCAACATTCCTCCATTGCACTGCCAGAGTCGATCAATTGACCTAGTCAACTAGGGAAGTCCGCCGAATCACCCTCATTTGATCATGAGGAAAAAGTTAATTAAATTGGCTTATGCGTAGAAGGTTGAGTATAATAGTTTCCACTTACACTAATTACTTGTCTCTCCACTATCATTTATGTTACTTTATCAACTAAACGCACAACTGCTAATTCGTTTCAAATATTGTGTTCGAATATTCTAGATAGATACATCTAGTACATCAGTTATAGCTAACTAATTGTGATTTGGCCATGTACCTAGTCTTGCGCCATGATTTTTTGAATGGATAAGCATTCACCCACAAGTTGTAGAGTCATGCCATCACAACTTCCCTCTATATAAATGAGATGAATATCCCAGGTATTAGGTTAGATTACATAGAGTAATTGCATATATTTACATAAAATATTCTCAAACTTCTTCCTCTACTTACTGGGAAGGTGCCTCATGTGTCACCTTTTGAAGGTTTTAAATCGTCTATGCCGCCGTCAATAGAGGAATAACAATGCAAGTATCAGTATCTAACGACTGCATTACATGTCATCTTATTGTTACTAGATTGTTACGACACATGTCATTAAACATATTTACTTTATTTCTATTATTGAGCTGGAGTAGTTCCTCCCGCTTTCAAAAGCTTGTGTGCCCCTTTGTTCCCAAATCAAAATTCTCAACTAGGGACTTGCTAAGTTAATGGAAGTCTCTTCGTCTTCCACTCCAATTTTTCACAGTAGGCTCACTTTACGGTGTGATGATAATATCAATTTTGTTAACGGGGTATCAAGAATGGTGAGATCTCTAGATGATTTTATATGATAGTTATCAATATTAACTCAACTTCTAGTTAATTAATCTAGTGAATTTTATTTTTAGTACAACCTAGATATCTAATTTAATTTCTTAGTTACATTAATTTTCAAGCCAAAAAACTAAAATAATTATGAAACAAGAAAAACTAAAAAAATTTTCAACCCAAAAAACTAAAATAGATATCTAATTTAATTTCTTAGTTACATCAGGCAACACAAATATATATAGTGACTTAAAATATTAATTCATGCCAAGAAAACATGAATGAACACAAATATTTATATTTCTGTTACAAAGGTGAAGAGGGCAAACCCCCATTATGACATTACGTATAAACAAAAAAAATATCGTAATTAATTTGAGTCCTCTAATTGTGTCTAATTATGTTTAATACAGGATCCAAGTTTTTATCAAATACCTCTTCCCAGTCGTAGTCATCAAAATCCCTCCAAGAAAATTGATATTTTTGCTTCTTGTTTCTATGTAGACAGTCTTCCATTGTTGTTGATCTTTTCTTGCCCAATTCTTCAATGATTTCACAACCTGTTTGATCAGTGAATCCGACGACTGGACGATCCTTCTTCGGCAACTTCAAGTTTTTCATTATCTTGCAAATCACATAATCCTTGCTCGTATGCTTTTCCAAAGAAACACCAGCAATGGAGTATTCATGCATAATCCAACGTCCATAAATCTTCTTTATTTCATCAGAGTCTACCTTTACTTCAAAACTTAACATTTTGCTGGATCCTATTATTTCACCATTGGAGTTTTTGATACTTTTAGCACTGGTTTGGCCATCCCATGTCCCGCAACCGGCTCTTCTTTCAGTTCTTTTCTTGCTAATTTCGACAACTTCGTAAGAACATATAAATTTTTCTTTACACTACTCTTCATTCGATCTCTATCCCATGTTATTGAATAATTATCCCAAGGATCATTATCGCTCAATACATTCTGTGGATTGGCATTTTCACCATAAAGATCTCTTTCCACGATACTAACATTTCGTGGCAATGGCAGTCCTTTCGCCTTTTTCTCGAGGTAACAACGGATCAGTTCTTCATCTGTGGGTTCAAAATGATATCCTAGAGGCATCATCTTGATTTTTACTGATGTTTTGATTCTCTTTGTTTCTTTATTTCTTTAAAACAATGTTTGTAGAAGATTCTCTCAATACCTTAATGTTTAACTAGGTAGTAACTATATATACAATCAAAAGGATAAAGTTGAGGCGCGATTATGGTAACATTTCACCATTGGTCCTCGATCTATTATTATAATATCAACTTGGTCTTAATCTTTTAAAAAAGTGGAAATTGATCCCTATATATCTTTCCATTATAATTATTTAAATCAGTTCCTAGATAATGAAAATCGTCACATGAACCCCACAGAAACACGTTGCACTTAAAATCGTCGGTACTAGTGTTAGTTGAAAAATAAAATATACTTTCATAAATTTTGACGTGTGAATAAATATTAAAATGTTGGAGACCAACTTTCTCGTTTTTAAAGAATAGGGACCAATGGAACAACTTTTGTGTCCTTCACTTTTCAAAAGAATAATGTTATCTATATAGGCGTTTGATGATCATTACTTTAGGTGGTAATTGAATGACTTAATTTGTTATTTCATGTTAAATATAAAAAATTTACTTAGGTGGTAATTAAATTACTTTAATTGTTATTTCATGTTAAATATAAAAAATTTGAGTATTGCTATTCATAGTCATTCACTACCGATAGTCATCTTACGTGGCATTACTCAACTGGATAAATGATTTATAATTAATGGCTGTAAATACATTACTCAATTAGAGTAAATAATTTATCTAATTGAGTAATGTTACGTAAGATGACTAACGGTAGTCAACGACTATGAATAACATTATTCAAATAATTTAGTGCCAATAGTCACAACTAGGGATTGTCACAATTGAGATACTTCGTCTATATTGATTAGTTTGATCAATGAAAATAGTGTTACACCGTCGAATTGACAACAAATTGTCAAATACTGCTTGTATGAACACATCACTATAACATGGATCAATTAATATGACACGACATTGAAAATTAAACATAAGAAAAGGACAACTAAAAATATAGAAATTAAAAAATTAAAAAAAAACAAAAAAGGAATATGCCCAAAAACTAAATCTATTGAAAATGTTTATAATACATTTAGATAATGTGTACCTAATAAGTACTTATTTTTATTTGCATAATCTATACTAATCTAAAAAGGACTTAAAAGGAGAAATATTTTTGGATAAATATGTCATCATTAATATTTTATATTTCCTAAATTGTCCTGCAGATAATATTATAATTGAACTCATAATTTAGCATTTATAACTACATATAGTCCTTAGAAGTTGAAAAAGATAAATCTCTATTCATTTATTTATTTACTAATCTAAAAAGGGCTTAAAGGGAGAAATATTTTTGGACAAATATGTCTTCATTAATATTTTATATTTCCTAAATTGTTCTTCAGTTAATATTATAATTGAACTTCTAATCTAGCATTTTTACACACATATAGTGCTTATAAGTTGAAAAGGCTAAATCTCCATTTATTATATTTAATTACTAGATTTTGAAAATATTTTCTTTGAATTGTAAGAATGGATTTGGTCAGTTACAAGATTAATAGTAATTGACATTCCACCAACAATTTATTCAGCTTATTTAAGGTCTAATTTGAAGTTTAAGGTTATTTTATTTGAAGGTAATTATGTAGTTTGTGATGTCCATAAAGACTTCATTTAAAGATTTGTATTTGTGATTGTGGTTTTTGTTAGTTAATGTGAATAATCCCCTCTCAATGCTCTTCTTTTTTCAAAAAAATAATAATTTGCGTAGGATTATAATGGTTACGGTGTATTTTTTAATTATTGTGCATGCTCATGCGTATTTGTATATTGTTTACATATCTAATTGACTTGCAGTTCAGATTTTCTAAACGAAAAAAACTTTGTAAGCTAACTTCAATAATGGTTTCAATCCACTATTGATAGTATCTTATTTCTATTATTATTTTTTATGCTTTTGAATTGAATTGTTATCTATTTTGCTTAAACTAATTTTTCTTAATTATTTATGCTCCAACGTGAATAAGACGCTTAAATCGCTAAAATATTTCGTTTTGATAATATTACTTTATTTCTCCATTACAATTTGGATAAGTTCACGTGAAGACATCTGGACACTGAATTGTGCAAATGAGAATGTTTAATTTTGCCAATTTCTAATGTAAATGTTATTTTGTTTTCTTTTATATACTAATTGATAAATCTACCTAACTTGAGGTGATACGAGCCAAATTGCATGTGATATTTTGGGTTAAAACCTTTTCGTAGTTGGAGAGCTATATTAAATTACAAAGATTTATTATAAGTCATTTGACATCTCATAAAGCAAGAAAATTCAATAGGTTTGAGTTCTCGATATATTTAAGAACTTATGTACACTATTTTTTATTTATTTTTATTTGTGTTTCTTTAATTAACATTATTTGACTATGTTACAGATATTAAAAAATAGATGTTCAATACTGACCACACAATCGTAAAATGTACTTTGTTTGAATACAACAATAAACATTATATTTTATCGTATTTTCTAATGTTAGATTTTTGTATTTTAATGCAGTATTAAATTAAGTTATAATTATTTAAATATTTGAATAAACATATATCTCACAATACCATTATTAAATCACGTGCAACGCACGTTTTACATACTAGTATAGACTAAAAGACGCATCACGTCATGAACCGAAATATAAGATCCAAACTTAGATCAATTATCAATATGATATATGAAAGCTCGAATATTGCAAATGAAGGTGTTCAAAGTGAAGGTTTGAAAGCTGCGGAAGCAATGGAAATTCAAAAACTTGTTCAAGAAAGTTGTGGTAACTAATATGCCGTGTCATAAAATGACCAATTCTAACTTGAGCTTGGTACTACAAATCAGGACTCAAGTTGTTCAAATGAAACGTGTGATTAAAATTAATTGTTGATTTTCACTTCAATTTTTTAGTAAATTTTGAAGCAAAATCGAGCAAATCTTTACTTTTCTACAACTTTCTCTCTCTAACTCTAGGTCTTTCTCTCTATAAACATTAGTATTATTTGAGATTTTTGGGATGTTTTGATGTTGTCTTTGTTTATAAGAACTCTCAATGTTTATTTTTGGACTTAAGAAGGGTGTTTGTTTTGTGTCGAATGAGATCTTGTGGTGAACCTGTAAATTTCTATATGAAATTGGAAATATTGAATATTAATAGTGTAGGAACAAGTCTTTACTAGTGCTAGATAGTATTATTCTTCACTAAAAAAAAGTACAATTGATATACACTACAATCTAACATAGACTAGTGTTGAGCACTACTAGTGGTACATAGCATTATTGAAATAAAGTTTAAATTTTATTTTTGATTTTATCTTCGAGTCCGTTTGGCTCGTGGATAAAATTTATCAAGATATTAGTTATCCAGATAAGAGATTTATCGCTATCTTGTTTGGTTTAATTAAGTATAAGAATGGAAAAAGTAACTGTTAAAAAGTCAGATTTTCATTTAAAAAAAAATGCAATTCTATCATTATTCTTAATTAAACGAAAAAAATAATTAAAAAATTAAAAGATGAGGGGGAGGGGGAGGGGGAGGGGGAGGGGGCAACGGGAATGGTGGAAGGTGAGCGGTGGTGGTGGGTGTCCGCAATTATTCTACGATATGGATGTCCAAAAATATATTTGTTTATATTATAAATGGCACGTTCATCTTTTAAAAAAATTGAGTGAACTTTTATCCGAATAATTTTTTTTTCTTCCTCCTTTCGAGGATATAACTTATCCTCATTTTTAGTTTAAATTATTATCCGGATAAAAGTATATCTGAATATCAATTTCGACCAAATATGATAATATAAATTTTATCAATTATCTTTATGCATTGATCATATACCAAACTGGCCCGAAATGTATGATACTGGAGGATTATTATTTGTTATATGTAGATGGTGTATTCAATTGATACTTTTAAAATTTTTTATTGACTTTTATAAGTGAGTGATTTTTGTAGAATTCATGAACTTTTAAGTGACTTTTATGGATTTGTTTGGAATTAATAAAAGACTTCTTTAAACTTCTGTATACTTTTATAAAGACTTCTGTAGACTTCTGTACACTTCTATAAACTTTTATTTTTTATTTTTAAATATTAAGCTAAATTTATATATACTATAATATTATTTTAAGTAATTTTTCATATGTCTAAATCATCTACAACACATGTCATTAAGAACTCAATGTAATAAATTATATTTCTCATTGTTAGCCTGCTATTCTTATTGGTTGTGAGATTAATAAGGTAGGTTAACTTATGTTATTGTATATATAGTATCGACTTATTCATTCTTTATTTTCAATAAAAATTTCTCTAAAATAGAGAGAACATATAATAGATTGTGTATTCTAGATTCATTTTTTTAGCACAAACTTATTTTAGCAGTGTTTATAATAATATAAATGTCAAAAAAATAATGACTTTCTCACCTAAAGACTCCTATTAATGGCACACCTATTTTGTTGACCTATTAGCCAAATCAATTATTGGCTAAATTACATTAATAAAATAATCAAAGTAAACAAAAGATTTCGAGAACAATGCCAAACTAATACCATATAATAATTTCTAATAATTAAGCGAAAAATTTGACTCTCACTAAAACATTAATCAAAATACAATAAATTCATCATGTAAAATATCCTCAAATTTTGACACAAGAACCAATGTATTGTGCTATCAAAGTTTTGATTTGCAAATTCTATATATAATTGTCTATAAATTATTGATTACATAAATTCTTACCTGAATGGAAGATATACGAAAAAATCCTAGAAGTGAAAGAAAATAGATGTACTTTATTTTGGGGTTCTAAAGTCTTCACAAATCTCACGTTAGACGAAAGACTTTTTTTTTAAAGATTTGACATATATACTTTTCACTAAAAAGTCTCCAAAAGTCTCTAGAAATCTGGTAAATAGAGAATCTTTATAAGTCTTTCTCAATTTAAATACCCCGTGACTTATAGAGACTCATACAAAATTTTAATTGAATATCCTGAGACTTTTAGAGACTTTTTAACTTGTAGAGATTCTTAAAAAGTTTACATTGAATACCCCTAAATTTTTAAATACTTAAAAGTCTCAATTTGAATAAACCTCCCGTAGTTTGAAGATTATTTGTCCATACCCTTCAGAGACGAGTAACTCGTTCACGCTAGGAATTGTCTTACAACAAATAATTAAGATAAATAACAAAATAAGTTAAAATGGTCTCTATGACATTTTTTAACAAACATGTATCATGCACTAAACACAACAAACCAATGTTACTAATTCATGATTTCACCTCCAAATGTAAGGTTAGTTTTTTTTATAATGAAACGAATGAAAAACAAAATTCAACGACTATTTAGAAAAAAATTTAAAATTCATTAATTAGTGAAAAATAATTACGAAAGTTCAATGACAATTGAGATATTTAACTCAAGTTTTGTATATAAAATATATTATTTTTTTATTTTTTCATCTATGGTGATGAACTTGTGATGAAGTAGTATTATTTGAAATGTCCTTTCATCAATTAGCTCGGCTTCTGAAAACAAAAAAATATATTGTCACTTGGTTTTTTCGACCATTTAATTCTTTGAGTTAATGAATATCACGACTCAATAAGAAGTACCTAGATTAGTGGATTCTTATTCGCTTTTTTCAACAAGACATTGGTTGTTTATGTTGTTCACTTTCTCGATCTTTGCATCATTGACAATGGAGTTCAAAATTCTAATTACATTATATGGATTCAAAAGCAAATTTTCATTAATTACGATGTTTGAAAATTGGCTCTCACTAGTGTGACAAATGCTAACTTTGTGATAACGAAAAGAATCCTCACGAAAGTAACTCGTTTAATTGAATATTAAGTTATGTTAAGTTAGGCATTTCTATATAAATCAATCGTCACAATTAGAGTTGAGTAAGGGAAAATAAAATAACATGTTTGTCTATGTAAGTTTTAAAGTAATTTTTTTTAATATAAAAAGTAAGTTAAAAAAAAACACACAAACTTGTTATGCATCTAAATTATATAAATATTGGAAAAATGAAGTTTAAAAGTACTCAACACCACTTCATGGTCATGTTGGTAAAAAATATAACATTCTATTTTATCCATCACGTGACTACGATATTGAAATAAAAATTGTCTAAGAGTATATTTAGTAAAATTTTTTGTAGAATATAAGCAGTGAATCATACGAAATGTATGAATAAAAATTATGTTTGATCGAGTTATTAAAGTTTAAACGAAACTTTAATTTATATTTTAAAGCATTTTTTAAATCAATTTAATCAGAAAAAATGTTACATAAATGGTCGAAAAGTCATATCTAATGTAGAAAGTCGTTTAATTTTGACGTGGACTAATAATAGTTACAGCGACTAATTCTTTTCAACTGATCCCCTCTTTCAACTCGTTGCAACATTTTTTTATAGTTTATTAATAGTGAAAATAAAGTAAAATTAGAGTTAAATAGAGTAATTCGAGATTTTTGAGTTGAACATAGAGTTATTTTTTTGAGAATTGTATTTTATTTTGAAGATATGTAATTCTACAATACGGATAATGCTATCGTTGGTCAACATCAAATTTGACGAGGAGGAAAAAAACTATTTTTTAAGGAACAATTGAAATTTCAATAGAACTTTAGTGACCAAAATCGACACTTTTATTATTTATTAAGTGTAAAATTATTTAATTTACTACTAAGCAAAACCTACAGCTGGTTAGACTTTAGATACAGCATTTTCTCTATTATTAATTTATTTATTATTACAAATATAATAATATTATTAACTACTAAAAGATGAAGAAAATCTGAAATCCCCTTCACAAGGAAGCGACAGTGGCTCTAGAAATCTCAGTTTTTCTGTAACATTTTCAATCTCCATTTATCGATTTTTGATTTCTTTTGATTGTAGTAGCAACTGATCGATTGCCCTATTCTGAATTTGATCTTTGTCCTTTTCATCTCTGTAATTTTTTTCTATCCATTTTTTCTTTTTGGTTCGGATTGGAGAGGAGACAATCTGTTGCTTTAATACGGCACCATTCATCCCGGCGGTATTTATGTAGGAAAGACTCGAAGTTTTCCTTTTGATGGATCTGATTTTATTAAAGTTGGTTTCTTTTTGTGAATTGTGAGTGGGTGAGGAGGATGGGACTGCAATCTTCTGGTAAATTCATTGAATTTGCCGGAGGATTATACCATCTCAGTCACTGGCAATCCAATTGCTGAATTTCGTCTCTTTGAGCTCCGAGGTCTATTTTATTTCTAATTGTTTATTTTATTACATTTAACATACATAGAGCAGTGGTGGGGGTTTAGCGGGGGAGGAAGGGGGGGTGATGGATGAGGTAAATAGTAGTAGCAAGGAAGGTGACTCCCAGCCATTGGAATCAGCAGTGGATGAAAGTTCAACATCATTTTCGTCAGCATCCGTGCTGATGCCTTGGCGTCCTAGCCAGCTTGCATTCTGTCCTTATTCGCCTGTTGTGAACACTGATGCAAAGCCCCAATCTTTGAGAGTTGTTGTTAGAAGGCCTGTAAGTGATCCTTTATTTTCGCACTCTTAAATTATTGAAAGTTGTTTTTAGCTCAAGGATGTCAACATTAGCACTATCAATGAATAATAAGCAACAACTAATTTGAGTTTTTTAAATTGTTTTAAGAGCTATTATGTTCATATGGCGTGGTCTGTTAATCTGTGTTTGTATACATTGTTTATTTGTTGTTCTTCCTTCCTTTTAAATGAGATTTTGATTTACTGAAAATAATATAAAAGACCTTAAAATGAGTACTGCTTTGAACTATTTTTGGTTCTTATTCGGTCTATGTTTTTCTTCTTTGTCTATCCTCATGTTATGTTGAAGCTTTTTCATTTGGACAAAAGATTGTGAATGTGAAATTCGTTGTATATCTATTTTGTAAGTCATATTTTGATGCATAATTGATATGTATACTTTCCCTATCTCTAATCCCATCAGTTTTATTTGAAAATCTTCATTGCTTACAAACTTAAGGTGTTTCTTGGCTGGTTTCTCTAGAAAGAATAGTACTTGTGTCCAAAGGAGATATCTCTACCTTTTCCATTCCCTTAATGGTACTTGATGTGTAGGAAGAAAATTTTGCATTCCTAACAGAATTAAGGTATTTCATTGGTTGGCATACCATATATCATGGAGAGATTAACACTTGGTGTCTAAAGGAGATCATTACTTTTTCTCTTTTTCCTTCCCGATGTGCAATGTGTAGGAAGGATTAAGCTGTTTTGATCATTTGGTTTCACAATACAATGTTGCAAGATGGTTATGGTGTAAGCTTGTATTGGAAGTGGTTTTGATTGGGTTCCCTAAGGAGCTGTAATGTACTATTTGTTGAAATGGAATTAGGTTTAGTCTGGGTAATTTTTTTTTTTTTTGGGGGGGGCGGGTTGGTGCAAAAACAGTCATTTTGGCTGTCTTTTGGGTGATTTGGACATAAAGAAATTGCCGAACTTCTAGAGGAAAAGAGCAAGTAGTTGTTAGTTTATGGGATGAAGCAATTTTTTTTTTTCAAGGATTTATATGGGTTTCTATTGTTAAGGAGTTCAAGGGTTTTCCTTTTACTTTAATCGTTCCAGAGTGCAAAGATGTGTTGTATTCTTGGCTTCCCTTTATCGTTTTGTTGTTAAAGGATTGTCCTCTTGAGGGAATGTAATTTTGTACTTGAGTAATAAATAAATAATTGTTTCTTATAGAAAATGGTTCTTAATGAACAACCACAGCCTTCACCAAGGTTGCATTTGGCGGCCTATTGAATTTTGTCAAAGACAAAGTCAAATATGAAGTCATTTCTAATTCTAATCTGAGGCCCCACTTCCCTGTTATTAAATGCAGCCTAAGAGTGATCAATAAGCATTTAGAGGAAAAGGGTAGATAGAACCAGTATTTCGAAGTTCATCTGAGTTTTCCATGTTCATCATGATCGGTGCAGGGATTTAGCAATGCATCTGTATTCCTTTTGGAATAGACCTTCACTTCCTCTTGTTTTTCCATACCACTTTCTATGCAACAAAGACTCAAATTTTGAAGCAGTAGGAATGGCCAAATAGGAACTGTTATGGGTAACAGATCCCGAAGTTGATATGCCTCCCTACTATTCTGCTTCTGAAGAGATGTCCGCGTGTTAAAGAAACTGACATCCAGTGAAACAAAGAACTTTTGAAACGTGGGATTAAAATACTGATACTCGTGTAGTCCTTTATTTAGCAGAGTTGATAATTATGAAGATTTGAGATTGGGCAGTTTGATTTTTCCTAACCCCTGCGAGGGAAAAATGCTCCTCTTCTCCTTGTCTTCTTATTTACTTCACCTCATCTTTGGTTCTCTGTTTCTTTTGGAATTTCAAAGTTTCTACTCCATTGTTGAGACCTTTTTTTTTTTAAAATAACAAAAAGCCCTAAGGTTGTCCTACACATTAGGGTGAGTTGATTGACCATGATCTCAATGAGTAAGATTGTCTAACGAGTATTTAATATTTTTAGCAGTTAATGAACACTTATTAAGTTGGAGATGGCCTCCGAGCAAAAAGAGAATCTATTTAGGTATGTAGCCGACCCCAGTAAGTATGGGATATGACTAAGTAAACAAAGATTCAGCTCTAAACAAGTATGCCAGGATAGTCTGGCATTAGCTGTGCTGTTGACCTTATTTAACTGTCAAAGCTCTGAGTGAAAAAAGATTTACTGTTTTGATTACTTTCATAGGACAGGCATGGCTTGTAGAAACTGTTGCACATATTCGTTAACTGTTCAACAAATGTAAATACAGTTGTGTCATAATCTTTAGTGATTCTGTGTATTTCATAAATGTAAAACATGATTTTATGGAGATACTAGAGTTTGAAATCTCACAGGTCTTAGCTTCAGCTCTTTTAATTATAATTTATACTATGAATTGAAAGATAAACGTCATCGTCTCATTCTTTTTATAATTCCTTCTTGGTTTCTTTCCTCTGTTAACTTGCTGTACTCCAACTCAAATTTGCTATCTTCTAACAGTGTCACAGCTTTTAATTGGATCAAATTGTTGGCCACATGTGTTTACATCGTACAAGCGCGGAAATATTGTGTCATAGAATGAAAAATTACTTCTTAAGAATTTGGTAGCTTTTCTGATTTGTATCTTGGAAATGGTTTCTGATTGTTATTCATTTTATTTTGTCCATTTGAACGAATGAATGGTTAAGTAAATCTGCTTCTACTCTTATTTCCTTGCTTCGCGTTTGTACCAGTGTTATGCGTGGTAATTAGAAAAGTTACCCAGTATCGACAAATTCAGTGGGGTCAATTAAGTGTATTTATTAATTATCTTTTCCTTCGGGTTGAAAAGATATTTGATTGTTGATGAGCAATTGAATTGCTGAACGAATGTAATTTAGTAAATATATTTTAGTCTTATATAAGGTATAGACTCACATACTCGGCACATTCGGTTTTCTTTTTCCTTTTTTGTTTGCATC
The DNA here is from genome assembly GCA_030279155.1 of Forsythia viridissima. Taxonomy (NCBI): domain Eukaryota; kingdom Viridiplantae; phylum Streptophyta; class Magnoliopsida; order Lamiales; family Oleaceae; genus Forsythia; species Forsythia viridissima. The sequence continues at coordinate 32,945,979 of CM059041.1, read as the reverse complement.
TAGCTTGTAGAATTATTTGATAGCCACATGTACATTAGATGGTATAACTTATTTGGCATGCCAGTTTTCTGAACTTGGATACTCTGTGAAATGAAAATTTTGAACTAGTGGATCCGCTCGTTGTTTGATATTGCAGTTGGTGGCACGATTGACTAAGGACATCGTTGAGATATATCAAGTATGCAACCCTCAATTCGGTTATTCGGAAGAATTGAATCCCAAGAGGTTCTTGACATCTCCATCCACTGGGGTGTTGAATGATGGCTGTGATAATGCGAAGTCAGACTTGATTCTTACTGTAAATTTTGCATTGGTTAATTTGGAGACACAGCGAAGGTTGATTTTTTTTAATTACTGCCCTTTTATTGATTATAATCTACTTCATGTCTCCTTCATATTAGGATTTGGTAGGAAGATGGTACTTCTCTCTGTGGTGATCCTGAGAGTATGATGAGGGTTGTGTCATTGTCATCACTGGCCAGTTGGGGGTGGGAAATGCATTATTTTAGTGGTTGCTATTTATAGATGTTATAATTATGAAGCGAGGTAGAGCTCCTTGTAAAGCAATATAGATACAGAAGATATCTAGTTTTGAGCTTAAAGAATCCTAGTTTTTCATTATTTTTTAATTCAAGTTTTTGGAATCAGCGTGATTGTTTGCTGGTTGTGCAATTAGATATTTATTTTATTCTTTACAATATAGATTTTATGTCATGACACTAGTACTAAGAGTTGCCCTCATTTTGGGGTAGAGAGAAATGGGGGAAGAGAGGAAATTGGAAATCTTAACATGCTCATTTCTGCTACATTCATGTGAAAGACATTTTTTTCTTTAACTGCTCAACTCACAGCAAAGCAGGTCTTATAACTATTCTATAAATTGACCTTTTAACCTTGTAGGATCTTCGTATCACATAGGATTGTTGTAACATTTCCATTTCATCCAACCCATTCTAATTGTATACATTACATTCTCATCAGGTCTTCCTTCCTCTCTTTACACCTAAAAAATTGAAGAAAAAAATATATTGTCCTACACTTTAATATTTCTTCTCATAGGTTACTTTCTCTTCTCTTCCTTCCCTTCCTTGAAAAACATACAGAGCATCACCTCTGTTCGATTGATTGTTATTTGCTTTGTTTTTTTGCAGATACATTGTCAAAGACATGCTTGGCCACGGAACATTTGGGCAGGTTGCTAAGTGCTGGGTTGCTGAAACAAATAGCTTTGTTGCTGTTAAGATAATTAAGAATCTACCTGCTTACTATCAGCAGGCACTTGTTGAAGTTTCAATTTTAACAACAGTAAGGCCTCCTTCAGCTGGATTGTCATGTTCTTTGATTTGAATCTCTTCTTCACTTTTTCAGTTATTTGTTTTTTCCGTAGTTAAATAAGAAGTTTGATCCCGAAGATAAGCACCATATTGTTCGAATATATGATTATTTTGTGCATCAACGACACCTGTGCATTGCTTTTGAGCTGCTTGACACGAATCTGTAAGTTCAACTACTAGCTAACTTTTCATAAAAAAATATTTATATTTTTTTGGATTACGTATTATAATTATGCTTGCATTACTTGATATTTTCTCATTAGGTATGAGCTTATAAAGTTGAACCATTTTAGGGGATTGTCATTGAGCATTGTGCAGCTATTCTCAAAACAGGTTATTCATTGTTTTTTACGTCAGATTTATGATGTTTTATGAAAGTTGTTCCCTTCAATGGTCATGCATTTTTGTAACAGTGTTATAAAAATACTTTCTCCTCCATGTTCTAGATATTGCGTGGACTGGCTCTGATGAAAGATGCTGGCATAATTCATTGTGATTTAAAACCGGAAAACATTCTTTTATGCACAAGGTTGGCTACTCCTTTGATGACCTTGGACCTGACATTTTGCATCTTGTTTCTCTTCATTTGTAATAATTATTTCATGAAATTGACAGTGTAAAGCCGGCAGAAATCAAAATTATAGACTTCGGATCAGCATGTATGGAAGATCGTACTGTTTATTCTTATATTCAGGTAAAATACTGGATTTGAACAAGGCTTCAATTTTTTTATCTTGATATTGTTGATATGTTATCAATGACGATGTTTCTTTGCAGAGTCGGTACTATAGATCTCCTGAAGTTCTTCTTGGATATCAGTATCCTTAAACATGCAGTCAAGTATTTATTTCCCGCTTCAAGTCATATTCCTGGATTGTTGCCACTCAGCGGGGTTGAACTAGATGTGTCCAGAAACTTTACTTCTGCACTCTCTTTATTTTTTCTGGTGCAGGAGCTCTAATTACTCAAAACATGTTCTATTCTATGTTGTGCATCATGCTTTGAGACTTTAACGTGGCGCAGATATACTACTGCTATTGACATGTGGTCATTTGGGTGCATAGTTGCTGAATTGTTTCTAGGGCTTCCACTGTTCCCAGGAGCTTCAGAGTTTGATCTTCTGAGGAGGATGATTAAGATATTGGGGTAATGCTACTCTGTTGGCCTTGGAAATTTAGTAACAGAGGAAGCTATCTAAGTTGTTTTCTGATCTTGTGATACATTATGCATCTTTTTTCTTGTACGCCTTTTCTAAATTGTCTTTTTGCAAGAAACAAAAGCTAAATAATCTCATTTCAAAGTTGGGGTTAAGAGTTTCTTGAAACCTTCATTCTACTATGAAATAAGGGAAGAAAAGACGGAAAAAGATGGGCTTTGAAGGTCAAGGGAGCTAATGGAGAAAACAGATGTTCTGTTCTAGTCGATGTTTTCATTTGTTCTATATGATTATTTTGTTTGTATTATAGTTCTTGGGAGACGCATGAATTCAATGATAAATTTGGTGGATGCTTATGAGTTGTTTGGGGTTAAGCAATCAATATGCAATGGGTTCCTCCCCTCTCTACACTAAAATAAATAACATACTTACGGAAAAAGCAGTCAGTTAAAATCTGGTGCTTATTTCATCTGGCATGTGACACTCTTCAATTGACGAAACATGTTAAGTATCTAATGAGGAATAATTTAGTTTGAGATTTTCCTGTTACTTATCAATAGTAGGACTAGATGTGATGTGAAAATATTGTCATTTGGGATGGAATGTGGATGGCTAGGACTTGGGTGCGTGTTTTGAAGTCCATGCAACTTCCTATCTTGAGAGAAAAAACGAATCAAAATATTTTAATGTAAATATTGTATTGTGGAGGTAAATTAGCCTGATCTTCATTGCCATGGCATCAAAGACATTTCCTCCCTTATGTGCCATGTAAACAGGCTATTAATAATTATGCTCAACTTCAGATTGGATACTGATGGAATTTTAAGCTTCACATGATTGTAGAACCTTCTATGGATTACAAATTGTAGATTAGTGTTAATGCCTCTATTACAAAATATTTGTTACTATGATAAGCATATTGTATACACAACATGCATTGTTCCTCATACTTATCTATTCAGTTGTTATATAGTCCTCTTTAATGGCTTGGTCATACACATTTTGAACGTAGGGGCCAACCCCCTGACTGTATACTACGGAAGGCCAAAAACACCAGCAAGTTCTTTAAATTCGTGGGGAGCATCAAGCATGAAGAGAGTGGCCAAAATCCTACAAGTAATTGTAGCATGTACCAAGTTTTGGCCGAAGAAGAATATGAAGCTGTGAGTACTTCTCTTAGACTTTGAATTGAAGTGCTTTTGTGTAATTGAGTGATATGACAATGTATGGTAGATTGAGAGATTTTGATGTTCTCACACCATATTCACGCAGTTCAGTATCTCAAATCACATATATCAATATTTTTGTTTATTCAAATTGTTGTATATAAAATATAATCAAGGTTCTACCTTGAGATTTATTCGTTTTTCTCATAAATATGGTCCAAAGTTATACCACCCATGTGCAAAAGATGATTTTTCTATACCCTGAACAACTGCCAGGGTGACCTTCATTCATAGAAAGGCTGTTCCTGTGAAAAGCGCAATTGCTTCTTTCCTCAAAATCCAAAATATGAAAAATCAGGCATCCCGAAAATTTCCTAGTTTTCTTTTCTTTTCCTTCTATGTATACCCCAATTGAACAAGTATTCAAACATGTTGAGCCACAAGTTCGAATAGTGATGCCCCATGTACGCAGCCACTTCCCTGTGCAGTGAACTCAGTTGATTGTTCTTCTCTCTTCACAGGTCCAACTCCTGAAGTTGTCGTCACCAACTTCATCCTTAATTCTGATACTCAAAATTGTTATTTCTTGACTGCTGTATTAGGGTCTATATAGTTGTTTACTTCTCTTCTTTTATCTTGTCTCGCTGTTTATTTCAGAGGGAATCAAAAAAACCATCAATTGGGAAGGAGTATTTTAATCACATGAACCTTGAAGCTATTGTCACAAAGTACCCTTATAGGAAGAATTTGGCAGAGGAAGATGTTGTTAAAGGTCAGATTTCATAATTCTTGAAGAAAAGAAGATGCTCAAGACCATAATACTACGGTGTTGAAAATGTTAGTTCCTTTTTTTTTTTTTTATGAAAAAAAGGATTACTGACTATAGTTTATGGTAAATTTTTACAGAAAGTCAAATACGATTAGCTCTGATTGATTTCTTGAGGGGGCTTGTTGAGTTTGATCCAGCAAAACGGTGGTCGCCATTGCAGGTTACTGAACTTTTTCCACATGTCGAAGTAATTGAAGTACTTTTTGGATTATGATGCGAGGGTTGATCATTAGTATTCAATATCTTGATTGGTCCATAAATCATCTGGTACTAAAGTTCTTAGTATCAAGTATCCCTTTTCTGATTATGAGAAATCTTCTTTGAAATGAGAGAATTTGAAAGAATGAACACAAAGCACTAGAGTCCGTTTTGATATATCCTATACTATAAAAAAGGTTTTGTGAGCAAAGATATAAAATTAATATTCAAGATGGAATGGACCAACAGAAGTTAAGGCGCCACACATATGCGTGTAATTGTGCGAGTGCATGTGCTGAGAAAATACAAACAACGATTAAGAAAACCTCATTGGATGTAATACAATAGTTACATACCCCACTCCCCCAACATATAGAACACTGTTGGAAGATTTGACTTTCCTTGTTATCAAATCCTACACAAGCTGGGTTTCCTTTATTTAGGTCTAGTTTGGTTTTTCTTTGTATAAGACATATTTTGGTAAGTCTTTATAGGTCAAATTATAGTAGGTATTCATAGGGAAGATTATAGTAGGTAGATTTAACTTTCATATATTGGTTATTTGTAACCTTATAAATAGGGTCTTTTACTTCTCTCACTTTTTAATTCAAAAGATGGAAGAGTATACACGGTGGACTTAACATTTTAATATCATTGCTCTATTAACAATTTTCTTGCAAATATGTTTGTTTAAGTTTGTGTGGTGACCCGGGTGAATTTATATGCTCCATAAGAATAATGAACCAGCTACGTGTGACTAATGGGCTTGCAATGTTTGATAAGTACTGTAAGGGATATTATTTGTGAGGTGCCCAGAGGGTGTATCCATATACAGAAGATATATTGTTCAGAGCTGCTAAGAGACAGCAGAAGATACTATAAAAACAATAAGTTTCTAATCCTTCAAAGCTCCCTTCTCTACTCCAGAAAAATAAATTTCCAAGAGGGAAGTAAATTTCACACTTTACGAACATACATGTTTTCTTTAGTTCTCTTCCAGGACCATATCGTTAGGGCTGGGTCAAATGTAGACAATAGCCCAGTTGCCATATCTATTTTGTTAAAAAACTCCCATGGCAAGACTGTCAAATTTTTTACTAGGGTTGTGCAGTTGCTTATCTCGTTTTTCATATTTTTCTGGCTACTTGGCCAGGCGTGTGCAATTCATAACCTCCAACATGTGAAATGTGATGTTTGTTTAACTTCGGATGTGTTTGTATATTTGTTTGATTACCTAACTTTGGTAAAGGTTTCCATCCTTTTAACAGGTTTCTCCTTAGAAACAATTTTTACTTAAAAAGGCAGTTTGGTAGAGGCTTCCTCAATTTTGAAGTGGGAACAGATTTTACATTTAAAGTGACTAATGATCTTCATGGCTGCATAAGATTTGATTATTCTAGGTTTCTCTGCAGGCTGCAAAACATCCTTTTGTGACTGGAGAACCTTTTACAAGTCCTTATAAACCTGCTCCAGAGACTCCTCGTGTGGTGAGTAATTTTTTGTTTGATTGACTTCTCATTTAGTTACTCTATGCAATTGCTATTTTTCCATTCCTTTTTAGTTCCTAATTGTCTTTAAACTCTTGTGGTTGTGAGAATCGAGCATTGCTGAAATTGTAAATTTTCCTTTACTTATCTTATACCTATTACTTCTATTGGTTCCATTTTATACACACAATGACATGTTAATGCACTAGAAGACGTGTTCATGAATAGTTTCAGCAATAGGTGCCTTTTGACCTTCCCTTGTATTGCTTCCATTGCATGTTTCCTTATTTCTGCTCTCTTTTGTAGCCCGTCTCTCAAAATGTTAAGGTGGACCATCATCCAGCTGGTGGGCATTGGTTTGCTGCTGGTCTCTCCCCTAATGTGAGCAAGCTACTTTCTTGGTATTCTGCTGTTTTCATTTATATGGACGTTGTTAACACTTGGAGTAATCATCTTGCTGTACCTCGTTATGTAGATTTCGGGCAGGAACCAAGTTATGATGCCAAATAACCCGCGTTATCAAGTCATGTCATATGTGCATGCAGGTAGTTATGGTAGTTTGGGAAGCCATGGTAGCTACAATGATGGCATGGGGCTAGGAAGCAGTTATGGGAGCTATGGTGATAATAGCGATTTGCCTGCATTTTATTCTCCAGTGGGTCCATCAGGAATGAATATCTATGCACAAAGTGGTGCATCAATTCTTGGAACTAGTCCTGATGCGAGGCGGATCATGCATTTACCGCATGGGAATGGGGTTGGTTTCAGCCCTGGAAATTTTGTACCCATGTCCCTTGGCTCTAGTCCTTCACAATTTACTCCTCCTAGCTCATATTGTCAGATTTCTGCTGGTTCACCTGGACATTATGGTCCTACTTCCCCTGTAAGAGGCAATTGTCATGGATCACCTTTGAGAAAAGTGGCAGCAGGCAGTCATTATAATAGAAGAAAGGGTTGGGCATATCCTGGGAGTGTACAATCTCAAGAAAATTTATCTTCTTCTAGCTGTCAAGGGCGCATTTCAGACACTACCGTCTCTAGCAATGCTGAGGGGAACTCTCATGCCTTCACCAGTGGTCCATCACATTTACAGCCTAATTCAAATACAGCAACCTGGAGGCTACAACAAGGAGGCAGTAGTATAACCCCTGGTTACTCTTCTCACAATATTGTGAATTCATCAACACTTGGTGCCCATATGCCACCTGCCAAAGGGGGTGGAAATGACAGGTCTGAAGCTAGTACCTCATTACCCGATCCAGGAGATTGGGATCCCAATTACAGGTAAAAGTCTAGGTTCACAGTTGTTATATAAGTTTGTGAGTAATTTTAATATAACTAGATTTCTTTTAGAACTTCTGTTAGACATCAATACATCATTTAAGTAGACATGGGTGGTTATTTTGTTTAGTTCTATAATTTCAAGATATATTTCTACATTATACTGGTTTATAATGACTTAATACACCTAAACAATTTTTGGGCATAATTCCCAGTATCTCATAAAATACCCACCTCACATTAAATAGTAGGAAAATTTGCGCTTTTCTTCCCACCTTTGCATTTTGTTACTAATCTACCATCTACCTTTTTTTTTAGTACCAGACATCTCCAATCTTTCACTTAATTACAAATCACGTCCTATTAACAGTTAATGACGGATTTTTCCTCCTCTTTAAATAAACAAAAATAAAAAGAAAGCAAAAAATAACAAAAACTAAGAGAAAATTGCAAAAAAAGTCCCCTAATTTTTAAAAACTACAAATAAATTCCACTAAAACAATTAAATACACATTAACCCCCCCAAAAAAGAAAGAATTTAGAAAATGTAAACATTTCATTTTTTCCAACCGAGCTCACCCTACCAACCCCACCCCATACTCACCCATGGCCAAACACCACCTTCACAAATACAATCATGGCGGCGCCTCCTCTTTAGAAAATTAATTTTAAAAAAAAAAAAACAAAAAAATTTATTGGATAAAAAAAGACTAGAGAAGACAAAATGAGATAGTTAAGAAGAAAATTATGGACATCCTAGAAGGGAAATTTTCTAGGAAGTTAAAAAAAGACGGTTTTCTTCTGAGCACCCACAATTTGATATTTAGCTGCAAGTTTCGAAATGATCATAAATAATCTCATCCATTCTCAATTCAAAGAATGACCCAAGATTGGGAATTAGAGCTCCCAAATTTCACCCATCGAGAATTTTTTATTGGTCTTTTCTCTTAAATTTTTGATGGGTTTGGATTTTTTGATTTGATTTTGAATTGTTAAGTTATAGTATTTTGTGGTGGTGGAGTTGGGAAAAGATTGGAGCTTGATTTCCACCGAATTCACAGATTTGGTGTAAAAACATTATAGATTTGTTCGTGTTTGGATCGATTTTCATTGTTTTGCAAATGTCCCCGCCGACGGGTGGCGGCGGCTTCGGTGGCATCCGCTGGTGGACGGTGGTTATTTGTATTGGTGGGCTTTGATGAAGATGCAGACAAGGCGAGTGTGGGTGGGGTGATGGGAAAGATAAAGTATTTATTTTTTCTATTTTTTATTTTTTTGTTAATATGTATTAAATTGTTTTAAGTGACACTTATCTGTATTTTTTTTAAAGTTACGGGATTTCTTTTGCAATTTTTTCTTATTTTGTTGTTATATTACTTTTTTTTTTTTTTTGTTTATTTTAAGAGGAGTGCAAATTTGTTATTATATGTTGATAGGTGATTTGCAATTAAGTGAAAGGTTGGGATGTCTGGTGCTAAAAAAAAAGGTTGAGGGTAGATTAGTAACAAACTGCAAAGGTTGGGACGAAAAGTGCAAATTTCCCTAAATAGTATGAGATGAATGCTGTAGGTTAACAATGGTATGAAGTTCTTTAAGCATTAATATTTTGCCATCTTATTAAGTTGAAGTGAAATGGTAATTTTGCGGAATGAAAAATTATATAAGTTGTAGATCTGATCCTTGATTATGAAGGTGCAGTGATATGGCCTTAAGGGTAAAAAATGATAGAGGCACTCTGGTAGTGTGGTGCAGAAAAATGTTCTTGCTAAACTGTTCTCTTTAAATTTTGAGCCCCTTCCTGGTGGGTGCTATTTAACCAATTACAGAGAGAGAGAGAGAGAGAGAGAGAGAGAGAGAGCATGGAGAGTCACCTCTGATGGGGGTGCCTTTCATTAGGGAATTTTGTTGTCACTATTGACGGAGACATCAAACTTATCCTCTATAATGCACTGTTCTGGTTTTGTTCTCTTTCACTTCATTCATCCATAAAATTTCCACCTTCAAGTCGTTCAAGGAAATGACCAGGCTGTTGCTTTTCCTATAAAAACTCATTCTAATGTTAAGGTAACATTCATGTACTAGATGGCAGAATTACATGGGGTGAAGCTAGAGTCCCCAATTCTATGGAGAGAATAAGCTCTCCTACCTAAATGACCTTTATCATTAATTTTGATAAAATGCACTTGTAGAAGCATTAAGGGATTCTAATCTCGAAATCTCTCTTCATTTTTAAGTGCATTAAACTTAAAACTTCTGAATCACCCTGGGCTTGTCTCCTACTAACATCATCATCTAGGGCCACAATAGCTGGAACAAATAATATGTTGAAGACAAAATTTTAATAATTAAATTTATCCTATCTTTAAAAGCTTAAGCTTTTAGATTTAGATGAGATGGTTTAACTTGGCATAAAGCAATCAAAGGTCCTGGAATCAAGTCTTGGCACAACCTATTTATGAAAATTGTGCACGTGTTAGACCTTTGATGGAAAATTGAATTTGGGCTGGACGTGAGGAGATGTGTTGAAGTCAAACTCTAAATAAATAAAATTGTCTCCTCTGTAGTAGCTTAAGTTTTTAGTGGAGATCAGTTCTATTTCCTCCGCAGGATCCCACTGCCAACAATGTTGTCTTCTACCCTTGCTCCTTCTGTCCACCTGTCTCTTTCCTTTCAACCAGTTAGGAAGCTACTCCATTGACCTTGCTGATGTCACGACCATAATCAAGTTCTGGATCTCTCATTCTGTAGAAACTAAAACCAGGTGAATCAGAACTAGGCTCCATCACCAGAGAGTTGGGAACATTTGACCCCTACCCATCCATTGCAGTACTATCTAGCAATTTGAATGTCTACCAGCCTTTGGCTCTGTTCTAATTTCTAAAAGGGTTCTCCATGAGTTGAACCTTCTATCAACACTAAATAATAATTTTGAGAATTATCACCATGTTTGCATCTTCTTATTTACTTTTTCTACTTGTTTGTAGTCATTTTTCCACACAGAATGTTTCTTTGATATAGAAATTTGGCCCAGTTGGCATCTGCTTGCTTCAGAATGGCTCGATAATGATTATAATCATTTAACATTTGTTGTATGTATAACTTGTTTTATGTTGATTGGTTTTTATTCAGTGAAGAACTACTTCTGCAAGAGGATAACTCGGATCTGAACGGCATGACAACAGAATTCATAAAGGGGATGCATCTTGGTCAGCCCCTGGTTTCTACAGAACCACAAATTGGAGTCTCAAGATTCAACCGCATCACAGATGCAAGTGTTTCTATGCAAAGGTGAGTTTTATAGTACTTCTAGTTTCTGTATTACACGCAGTCTTTGCATGTCTATCCCTGCATATACATTTTGTTTACCCTTTCCACTCCAAGGGATAATCTTTCCACAGTTAGCTCAGTGTCAACTGTTAAGTGGGTGGACTTGCAATCATAATTGAGAAGGCAAGTCATGTCTAGGCACTTCAAAGTGTGCTCATACCCCGTATATAACCCAAACGAATATTAGAGATATAACCTAAACTGAAGTAGGTGGTTTTTTCATTCCTAAATTTCACAAACTGGAGTGCCAATTTATTGGGAGTAAGGTCTAGCTCTCTGCTGTTGCATGCATATCTTAAATTTTACAAATTGGATTGTCAAGATATTGTTTATTCTAAGGGCCTTTCACTTTTTTCCCTTTGGTCTGTTAATAATGCAGATTTATAGTAATTTGTCATATTGTTTGTCGAATAATTCAGGCCAAATGGGCCGAGTCAGGCATTTTCACTTGGCGAAGTAGGTAGCACTTCTGGAAACCATGATCTGCATGGTGGCTATGCCCACCACATGACAAAGCAATCACATTTTATTCCACAAAATTCTCCTAGCCGTTTGGGCCAGCTACCTATTCAGCGACATGGCCATGGGAGATCCACAGGTTTTCGCGGCAGTGAATGGAGTCATTTTAATGTCCAGCCACCTCAATCAAGCTATAATTCCGGGGGTCCTCATTCTCCTCGTGGCAGTGGCATGCAATGGGGTATTTAAGTGAACCTCCCTCTCTCTACACACAAACACACACAGGCACAATGTATATGTGTGTTGGATTTCACATTGGGTGCCATTGTGTTTGTTGTAGGACGTAGAGGCAATTACCCAGTCTCCAATATTCCCTCAGCTTCCCATTCTCATGGAAGAAAAGACTATGGAAGAACTGCTTAATGTTGAAGAGTAGCTTCTTTCCATTTGCAAGGGATTAGTAGTGTGTGTGCGTGCGTGTTGAAAATTGATAACTTCTATATACTATGTGGTTTCACATCTCGTTTGGGCTCGGGAACCATGTTCATTTATTTTGCCTTAACAAAAATAATATTTATCCTAATATTTCTCCTGCATTGCATTCAATTGTCCTGTTTTTGCTCTCAAAAACCTCTCTTTCATTGTTAGCATATAAAAAAATGCTGGAAACGTCATTTCTAACTTGAAAGATCCCTTTTTTCATTTTTCCTGGAAATTGTTGGCAGCTTTTTAGTTGTCTCTGTAGACTTGTCATGTTCTCATACATCTGCGTTACAACCATATTATTTTGTGCTCCCCCCTAGTTTGGGTTATCAGATATCTCTGATAAATTATGAATTACATCACAAAAGATATTCAAATGTATTGAAAGGGAACAATGGTGCTAATATGGGATGCAAAGTGTACTAAAATTTTTTTTAAGGCAAAATAGCATATTTAGTTCCCAATTTTTAAAAAACGTAAGGGACATATTTTTAATCTTTAAAAATACTATCAGACATCTCCAGCATATAAAAAAATAGGCATGTTAGGTCTTTTATGACGAAATCGTCTTCCCTTATAAATAAACAAAAAACAAGAAAAAAAAAATCAAATGTACGGTATGGATATTGAAGGCAGAGGAAAGGTGGGGGGTTGGGTGGGTCGGTAATTTTTTTAATCTTCAACGCATATGACATTTTTGGTAATTTCTCACATTACTGGACTGTTGTACCTATCGAATTTTTCTTGAATTCTTGGGTTTTATTGTCATCTTTAGATGATTTGGAGTTATGGGTTTTCATAATCTTTTTTTTTTTTTTTTTTTTCCTTTTTCCATCTGGGTACGAGTGGTTCTTGAAGAATTGCTTGTTTTTTTTTTTTTTTTTTTCCATTTTTTTTAATTTATGGAGTAGGCTTATTGTTTGAATTTTTCTGTTAGTGAGATGAGAGTCCTCTTAGCATGTTTTTTCCTTAACATGGAGGCCTTGAGCAGCCATTATTAATACTGGTTCTGGGCATTGAAAAGATTGTAGAAGTTTTTTTACTGTTAATATAGTCAGCAAATTTTTTGTTGGATTTTACATTATATACATTGTACAGAGAGAGAACCCAGCAACTTGTGTAGAACAATTCTGATTCTTTTATTTGTGGAGGGTTTTCTCGGAGGAATTCATGGGCGGCTCTTTAATTTTTGATTGGCCAAGTAGAGGGAAAGGTGAAGGGTTTACTCGGAGATTTAATGACAGACTTTTTTTTTAGGTAGACAATGTATTTAAAGATGATGGATGCTGAAGAAGAACGAAAGTTAGGGAATGGGAGTTGGATAGAAGAAGATAGCCTATTTTTTATTTTTTATTTTTGATGATACATTCAGTTATTTTTTTGTTATTTTTATTTTCTTGTTTTTTGTTTATTTAAAAGGTAGGACAATTTCGTCATAAGGACCTATCATGTATATTTTTTCAAACATTGGAGATGTCTAATGCTATTTTTAAAGATTATGAATCCCTTACATTTTTGAAATGTTAGAGATCAAATATACTATTTTTTCAAAAATGTATATTTTCACAATTAGTGGTTTGGAAGTTTTCAAAATAAAGATGGTACTTTTTGATACACGATGATATTTGAGATTATAGCTTTGGTGAAAGTCGAGGAAGAAGCAAAATGACTTCATAATATCTAGGAGGATATTCTGTTTTGGCTTAAGTTAGTGTTTTGTATAGTTTTTTTTTTATAAATTTTAAATAGTAGGTTTTACGTAATGTGTTAATAAAAAATAAATAAAAATTGTGAATTTTATAGAATGTGTAGATAAAAATGACGTTTCATCAATTTATAAGTATTTATAAATATATACAAACATGCTTTTTAGTACCCTGTGTTATTCATTGGTTAACCGCGACTTATATTATGGCAAGTCTTGTCATAAATGTCAAATAATAAATGTCAGATAATCTCGATCGATTGCTTGAAATTAAAGGACAGTGTTGTGGATTCCCTACAAGGAAGAAATGTGTGAAAAATATAATTTGCTGAGAGTGTAATTTAATTAAAAAAAAAATTGAGATGAGGAAGGAATCTGTTCTAAAAATTTTGTATAGGCGGCGCCTAAATTTGAGGTATGACCACCACGCTTAGCTACATCTCACGTCTCGTCCTTGTCTCACCTCCACCTAGGTGTCGCTTAAGTCCAAAAAGCTTGAAATTCAACTTCTACGTCTAACTACGTTTTACATTTTTTAGAACACTGAATGAAAAAACTTACAAGTGTTTTCTGACCATTATTACAATGTATTACAGACGAACCTTAACACTATCCCTTACTCATTATAGAGTCAACGAAATTCAGATCTTTGTATAGCTATATAATTCCAAATGTACTCTAATTAGTATGATCATCATTATCATTTACATTAAATTCATCAAACTTTCAATCTGTGCAATTTGTTGGAAAACTAGTTTTATTTAAAGTGAAATCGAGTTAGCACGTATTTCGCTTACTTAATTTATGTACTATGTACATTTAAATTTTCAAATTTAATTTGGAGTGACTGAAAAATTAACTTGTAATCCAGTTGAGATTTGTTTATCTTCACTATCGACACTATCGATGCATCAATTTTGTTAGTGAATCAAAAGATGTTATTTCAAATGTAATGTCACTTGTAATGTATTGTAACCGACCTGGTCGGGAAAATTTGTTAAGTGGAACTTCGATTATGCATAATTCTATCGGGAAACTTGGGAGTACGTGCACCACAAGAAGCTCCACCCAATATCTAGAACTAGCCAATCACTGTTGTCTCTCTGTCCCTCCCATATCTCGATTTTATTTTCATCCACTTGTTTTATTTTTTATTTTTTATTTTTTATCCTTCTACTGAAATTATATGAGATAATAAAAGAAAAAAATAAATTGGAAAAAGAAGAAAAAACAAAGAAAATTTGGTTGATTTCAGCTGTAAGCCTGTAACAGAAACCCAACAAACTCAAGCTGCAGTTTTTCAGAAGAGGTAAGCAGCAAATCCCTTTTCAGTTTTTAGAATGTATATGAAGTGTATGCTGAACTGGTCTTGTTATATAGTTGATCGTCGATTCATTCAAGATTGAATTTTTCTTGATTTCATTGTAAATATCGCCCATTTTTTCTTGGTTTAGAGAAAATCCAATTCATTTGTAACATATGATTTGTTTCTATGAATGTGAAGCAGAATCGTAGCGCCGAAAGGAGAATCCAATCCAATTTACATGATATAAATATTGTGATTTGATCAGGGAAGGGAAACCTGATGATGGCCACTACTGCAGTTATTGGACTTAGCAGTGGTAAAAGGCTCCTCAGTTCTAACTTCTACTGCTCTGATTTTGTCGAAAAGCTTGCCTGCAACAGTGATCATGTTTTGCCACAGCATCAGATTCTTCCTTCAGCAAAGAATGTGATCACTGCTAAGAAGTCTTCAAATTATGGTCCAACTTTTCTTTCGAATCGACATCCACAATCTATCAAGGCTCTTAAAGAGCATGTAGACACTGCCTCCAATCCTTGTAGTGTGGAGCAATGGCCTCAGGGAGAGGAAAACTCTGACCCTGATTACTTGGTTGATGCTTTCCTTTTACTGCAGAAGTCTATGCTCGAAAAGCAATGGAATCTTTCGCCTGACACGGCTGTAATAACTGATATGCCAAGAGAGAGAGCCCGGAAGAAGGTGCAGGTCACTGGTTCCGGGACATCTGCTCGGAGGAGGAGAATTGATTCTCGAAGAAAACTTATCTGCAGGAAAAGTTCTACTACTGTACAAATTAGTAAAGGCAAGCAGTTGAGATCGGTTATCAGTCCAGAGCTGCATCAGAATCGTTTGAAAGGCTATGTAAAGGGTGTTGTAAGCGAAGAATTACTCACCCATGTGGAAGTAGTTCAACTATCAAAAAAGATTAAAGCTGGTCTTTTGTTGGAAGAGCATAAGTCAAGGTAATTGAAGAATTCCTCAATTAAATGATACTTGAATGTTGAATTAGGTCCTTGAGAAGAGGAATACCCTCATCTAAAATGTTAGATTAGTTTACCATTTAGTGTCCCAACCAACTAGTTCTGAAATGCAGTTTTCTAATAATGGTTGAGTTAATTTTTAATTTCTATTTACCGCGGATGTGTTTCACTTGGTTTTACTGATACTGAAATTGCAGACTGAAAGAGAGATTGGGATGTGATCCCTCGGATGAGCAACTTGCGACTTCCCTGAGGATTACTCGTGCTGAATTACAGTCAAAATTCATAGAGTGCTCATTGGCAAGAGAGAAGCTGACAATGAGCAACATTCGTCTTGTCATGTCTATTGCTCAAAGATATGATAACATGGGTGCTGAAATGGCAGACCTTATTCAGGTGATTTTATCTTATCCGCCATTTTCTTACCGATAAAGTCTCGAACATTTGCATCTGTAAGCAGCACAAATGTGGGATTTCTTTGATTTTCTTGCAGGGTGGTTTGATTGGATTACTCCGAGGAATTGAGAAATTTGATTCTTCAAAGGGATATAAGATCTCAACTTACGTTTATTGGTGGATTCGACAGGTGAGGGCCATAAAGGAGTATTCTGCAATGTTTAGTTATTGTGATTTTGCATAATTTATATCTTTAGGGAAGAGTTATTTTACTACTCTCTCTTGTTCATCAATGAATATAGAAAAACTTAACAGATAGGTTTCTGACTAATGAAAGAATCAACTCCTACAACCTTACTAAATGGAGGAGATAAAAGTCCTCTGTAGTTACGAAGTGTCTACTAGTTTCTTGCAAAAACAACCAGTGAAAGCTTTATTTCAAATATACTACATGAACCATTCTTCGCCACTCCATTTGATTTACACGTACTGAATGTCCAAAGAAACCAAATATTTTGCAACCACACCAGACCCTTTTAATTTTGATTCTCTCTCCCTTGTTCTAGCGTGATTTGCTAGGATGGCATCGCCTTTGTGAAAAAGAAATTTTTGACATTTACGCAAGATATATCCCAACCACGTGAGTTGTCCTTTTCTTAATCTTTCTTAACTTATGGCTTGATTCCCCCTGTATTTAATGGCTTCTGGTTTTGCTAACTTACACTTACCAAAATCTTCTATGTTTTTGATAACAAGAAATAGATTTATAAAGTTCTGGAGGTGTAAATATCTAATTTCAATTGTGTTTTGGAAGAACTTTAGGTTTATACAGAAATTATTAATACTATTAAGTAGGTTAAGTTTCGGATGAGAGTCAAGTCTGTTAAGCCCATAGCCACTTTCATTGACAGTTTAATAGTATTAGTTCCCCAATGGTGATGTAAATATTCTGCTTATTTGGCCTCTGACATGGGGGAAAAAGGAGTCTGGCAGTAACATTTCCATCACTCATTCCCAGGGTGTTTCAAGAGCTTTAGTGAGGAACTCAAGAACCTTAAGATTGCCTACCCATCTACATGAGAGACTAGGTTTGATTCGAAATGCAAAGGCCAAACTGGAAGAGAAAGGAATAGCTCCATCAGTTGATGTAAGTCTATTCAATCTCTTATATTTAAGATTGATTAGTTCGTTTTTCCTTCAAAATTTCATCAGACCTTTGAACTGGAAAAGAGAAGACTGTATTGCTTATGATTGTATGAATGAGTTCTCATGTTCTATTTGATGCTCCAGAGAATTGCTGAATGTCTCAACATGTCACAGAAAAAAGTCAGGAATGCCACTGAGGTACTGAATAGCTTTCGAGATATCTATTAGTTCAATACATAATCTTTTTCATCCAAATGATTATCAAAGATTGATGTTTCCAGGCAATCAGCAAGGTATTCTCGCTCGACAGGGAAGCATTCCCCTCTTTAAATGGTCTTCCAGGAGAAACACTTCATAGTGTAAGGAAAAAAATTTGTTTCAGTCAAATTTTACATAATGAAACATAGTACTACTGATGAATCAAGTGTACCTTTACTTTATTTTGGTATAATCCAACATGTTCCTTTTCTTTTTCCACAGTACATTGCAGATACTCGCATAGAGAATAATCCATGGCATGGAGTCGATGAATGGGCTCTTAAGGTACTTAAAGAAAAAACTTGGAATTTTAGAACCTGAAAAAATTTGTCCAAACTGATTTTGGTTAATAAAATATATGCCACCGGGCGAGACTTGTAGTGAAGAACTACTTATCGGATATTATATATCTTAATGCATTTTAGTGCTTATCTATACCCTTTCCAAGTATTTGATTGCTAGTGGGATGGCAATGGGGCAAGTTCGGGGCGGGACGGGGCAACCCTTTGACCCGTCAATTGCAATTTTTATTATTATTTTATTTTATTTTAATTTTTTTCTATTTTTTTTGGTAAACTGAAAAAAATAATTAAAAAGTTAAGAAATAAGAATTTTTTAAATATTTGTAGCAAACAAAACGAAAAAACTACAAGATAAAAGTAAGTTGTAGTGTAGTGGTTAAGATTTATAGTTTATAACTTCAACTTGGTTCGATTCCTATTTGGCCCATTTTTAGCGAAAATTGTAATTTGTATTCTATTTATGATTTTTCAAAAAAAAGTAAAAATAAAAAAATTGAGGGGCAGGTCGCGGGGCGGGCGGCGTAGTGCTGCCCCGGACCCGTCCCTATTACCCGAATAAGCGGGGTTGGTCCGGGGCGGCGGGTATTTTTGCCATCCTTACCTCTTACCTCTGATGATGTTAATTGATTACGTTTTCAAAAGTAAATCGTATGAGATTATACTTTATTTTTTTTGTAGGATGAAGTAGATAAACTCCTTAGTTCAACTCTAAGGGAGCGGGAGCAAGAGATTATCCGTCTTTACTATGGTCTAGAGAATGAATGTCTCACATGGGAGGATATTAGCAGACGGTGAGCCCTACAATTTTCAAATGGCATTTGAGATGACAATACTCGATGATGAAGTTATACAATGTTATAATTAAGTGGTTGATTTTTTCCTTTTTTTGTATTTTTCATGAAATTTCAGGATTGGTTTGTCGAGGGAGAGAGTTCGGCAGGTGGGACTGGTTGCTCTTGAGAAATTAAAACATGCTGCAAGGAAGAGAAGATTAGATGCCATGCTGCTTAAATTTTGATTTTCTGTGTTGTCTCGTTCACATTATAAACAATTTACCAATTTCATCATGTATATATTACTTTTAAATTCAAAGAAAGGGAAGTAGCAATTTTACTGTATGTACTTTTTTTGGTGAGTAATAACATAGGTACTTATTAAAGAGCCTGTAATTCCATCGTTTATGTGAGAAAAATATAAACGCGCTTGAGAAATTGAAACATACAGTAGAAGCATATGTGTATTACATTTTCTTTCTAGTTTGTAGTTGTTTTGCTATCATCCATTGCAATCGTGATTAGTGGTATAAAATAGACAGACTCGGCACAACTCACTTAAAGGCACGTGGCGCACATATATTGTTGGGCTGACCCATCCATAGAAATGTACATTCGTGTTGTAGAGGTCAAACGAGGTATTTTTATTTTTTGAAGCACGACTAATTTTCTTTTTATTAATTCAAAGCGTACGTGGCCAATGGGCCAGCTCACCCCGCCCAACCCAAGGCGAGCCAGCCATCATTTGCCCTAATGGTATAAATCATAAAGTGAGATGTTTGCTTCAAATTTTAGCTCATCTTGACAGTAGGTATAAGACAAGCTAAAAAGTGTGTAGTGCCAATGTATGTGCTACCTTGTTGATATCCCGTCTACAATGCAGTGAAGGAAAAGATGACATAAATTCAGAAGTACTATAAGAAAGCTCTCTCTGTGCGCTAGAAGTGATGGGTTATTTACGGCTGCAATGCAGTTGTAGCTATCCTCAATCATCAACACGACCACACCAGACTAGTAAGTAGTAACCTTGAAAAGATCATCATATTACACATTGAAGTAATTAACTAGTGACACAAATAAATGCGCAGCTCTGATATTAGTACTAGTAAACATAAAAACCAAAGTTGCACCTTACTAGTGCTAAAAGTAAATCAACATCAGTGACTACCCAATCCATGAGATTTATAGATCTTGAAACTCAAATACTTCAAAATAAATTTGGTAGCTGAGTACAGATGTTCTTTGGCCGAACTGAAATTTTCAATTTCAGAATAACAATGCCACATTTTAGGATGCACTGATTTAGCTTAAGATATAAATGTCAATATATGGTTCAACACAGAGTAATGTGCTCAAAGTTCTAAAATTAGGAAAAGGGTACATAGTTCCGCACGAGTGTACATCTAAAAAGTTTACTAACATTGATAACAGAGTGAAACATTGGTAGCTACAGAAAAATGTCTGAGTAAGTTCGTCTTTTGAGCATTATTGCCGACTTCAGAAAGTTTCATAGTTAGGAGTTGGTATTTTCTGTTTGTTTCATAGTTGAGAGTTATTCGACTCCAACTAGTTCAAGTGGAAACCGCCTTCGTTTTTCTTGAGCACCTCAACCTTTAATTCTCTTCTTTCCCTTCTCTGTTGACCTTGAGAAGCATAATAACCTTTATTAACCATCAGGAAATATTTATTCATAGAAAAAGAACTTGGATAATTCACCAGGATAGTATTAGTCCTGTCCATCCTGTCCATGCACTGACACATAGGCTCTATATCGAAACCCTATCCCATAAATGGTACAGACGCCAGTTATTTATTTGGAAGCGAAAATACACCATCATGAAGCTGAAGATGGAGCTCAAATCTCTTAACACTATCTGATGACAATCCATATCATCCAATCATCTCTTTCTATACATCCGGCAGCCAGGTACATACACATCTTACCATCGGTGGACATTGTCAATAATAATAAATGCGAAGTAAAGATGTTATTTATTTCTTAGATTCATGGTATCATCTGATAAGAAGAACAACTGGGAAAAAACGAAAAACATCAAACACCACCACCAAGAAACCCAAAATTATCTCTTTTTTGGTAATAACCTTTAATTCAAACAAGAAGTCGTCTTTTATAAGAATTAAAAACTATATCTAATTTTAACAACAATCTTGAACAATCCTTCCCTATAACACTATTCACAACAACAATTTGTCAAGTTGATAAGTTATACATGTCGAAACCACATGATGACTACCAAAAAGAAAAGAAAAATCTCAATGTACCTAAAATAATTTGTTTAATGCTTCACAAAAACATTTCTACATATCAGAAAGAAAGTTCTTTGTTTTTATGTCCTGAACCTCATATACTGATCTCCATGTGATATCAACAGCTATAGAATAAACACCCTCAACTGTGAAAATACATACTTCAGCCTTTTCATCAACTGTCTTTAACAACATGATCATGCACCAGCACTAATCACCATCCTGAACCCTGCTCATCTGATTTTTATACCAAGGAATCAAAACACAAGCACAATCTAAGCATAAGAAGTACTTGCCATTCAGAAATTTACGTCGAAAAATAAATGATGTGCACCAAACACAAAACACAATGTCCATCATATTAGAGGGCAGAGTGGTCACGACACAAACGAGTAACTCATTTTTTCTACTATACCAAGCTTCTAATTACAAGAATTTTGCCACAGTTCGTTATCAACCATGAGTCTAATAGCAACCCCGAAATTTATGCCAAAAAACAAGATGCATGTGGAACTGTATCTGAAATCATAATGTCCAGCATCTTAAAAGGTCAAAAGGATGTCACACGAACAAGTAAATCATTTTTCCTACCACACCCACACTTCTGATTTCTAGTATTATTCCACACAGTTCGCCATCAACCATGAGTCTACTCACAACCCCTCTGTCAAAATGTATACAGACAGCCAGACTAAGGTCAAGACTCTGAGACAAAGCAAGCTAAACATTACCAATTATCAATATAACTTGCCACAATGCCTCATTATGGGATGCACACACATACTTGTACGACGTGGAAAGCTAAATCAAATAAACCGAATGTACTTCAACTTCTCATGGAGATGAGGTCATATGTGGTTCATTTACTGACATCATTATCCCAATAAATATAATTTGAGGTGGCAATAGCTTCTATTCAGATAAAAGTGAAAGACAACAAATGGTTGGCTAAATACCCTTTTTGACACCCAGATACGAGGAGGTAAAAGAATGAACATTTCTCACACGCTTGAATTCATGTAGTTCCTTAAAGTTCATCCATGGATTTACCCAAACCTTCGCTTCATAAGGTTTCTTCTTCCCGGAATCAGTGACCTCAAGTGTAAGATGATGCAACGTACCAGCAACCACTTGTTAAGAGTGCTTTTACTACCCTCGCCAACTCAAGCAATGCATTCTGAAAGGACACGGGCATTCAAAACTTCTTGTAGGTCTAACTAATAAGGAAACATGCATGTCAGCTATTTCTGCTCACTAAGAGAAGTACAAAAGAAGACTTTTGAAAAGATAACTAATCTTGACTACAAGCATTTGGCTAATAGCAATTTGCCCATAATAGCATGTTTGCAGACATTAATAATTCTGTCCTGTACAATACCAATTTGTTCATAATAACACCCAGGTTAATTGTTTTACTATGAAAAGTTTTAAAATTTCCCAGAGAGAATGAAATTGTTTCTTCATTTCGTTGTATTCTCAAGTAAATCGTGCACTAATTTGACATCTCAATGTGAGATGAGAAATTAGTACAAGTTAGTTGAAAGGGTTAACAAGGACAGAAAAACCATTAAAACATAAAACAGGCACTGATTAATTAAGAGAGAAGAATATAGTGTGAAATAAACTTTTGAATACTCTAAAATACTAGACTATGAACCAATTACACAAAAAGTGCGCATTGACAGAGAATATAGTATACTTATCAATGGGAAAATGAAAAGCAAAGAAAGGAAAAAGGGAGAAAAATACCCCTTTCTTGTTGTGGCAACAGCACATCGGGCAAGGGTATCGATCTCAAGGCTGTTCCGGGATGAGGGAGTAGTGGAATCACGCAGGCTCCTGAGAGTTGCCATTTGGATGACCGGAATATCCTTCTAATGTTCTTCCTTCTCTTGCTCTTCACTGCAAAACCCTAACTTTTGGGATGCCAAAGACTAAACTAACAGCACAGCATAGAAGAGGAAGAAGAAGCTTGTCTTTATAATATTTAATATCTACTGCTGCTTTCATTTGCAAGATGACATGCTTTTGGTGACCTTCCTGTCCACTTTGTTTAATCTCTAAATGTTTCAAAATCAAAATAAAATTGAATCCTGGACTATCTAGTCAATGAAAGCAAACTGGTGATAGAAACACAAGATACCAAGTCCATATTGCATATCCGCATCTGGGTTACTTTAATTTTCAGATGCAGTCTTTGCAGGGATAAAACTCTTCTTCCACAGCTCCTCAGAATTTCAAAGTGCAACTAAGAATACTCTCTTCTTCCACAGCTCCTCAGAATTCCAAAGTGCAACCAAGAATACCCTATGGGAAACAAAAGTTACTAATTCATGCAATTTCGTATAAAATTCTGTTATTGGGCATCCTGCTTATGAAGCAGCAGCTAAAAATATTCCGTTCTTGAGCATCTCACCTTTCTTTACCTCATGTGTGAAATTCAGATACTAAGTGGCTCACCTTCTTCCTCATCTACTTTCATGTATAAACCAAGTTGTTCCAAAGGATTGCTGCCCCCAAATTTGATTTTGATTCACGAACCCTGCAATCAAACACCAATATTTCGTGGCAACAACAATTACACTTGAAACATAATAAGTTAATCTATTGGCCAGCATACAACCTCGAAAGATTTTCCTCAATAAAGTTGTCATTGAACTTATTACTTATAAAGCCAACACATAGGTTTCTCTCTTCTTTATATTGTGTCATTGCGTGTGTGAGAGAAAGGAAGGTTTAGCAAATTCTAACAATATATTGAAGCACAACATGATAGCTGATGTGTATTTCAAATGACAAAATGGAGTTATTAGTAGAAACTAGTGTACTGAATACAGAATGAAGATGGAAACTGTGCCAATTAGATCTTGGACAGTTGTAACCTGCTCGTTACTAGTAGTGATGACTTGACATCAAGTCTAATGTAGTAGATTGGTTAGGCAACTGAACTCAATCATCAATCAAATATATAGTTGTCTTTCTCTACACTGTGCTATACTATTAGCAAACATCAATCATCAACACACCCACACCACACTAGTAACCTTCATAATAAAAGATCATCAAATTACACATTGCAGTATTAACTAGCGACACAAGTAAATGTGCAGCATAATATTAGTACTAAAGAGAATACCCCGAGTTGCACCTTACTACATCTTTAAGTAAAGGAACATCACTAACTACCCAATCCATGAGATTTATAAATCAAGAAAAACAAATATTTTGGCCGAACTGGATTTTTCAATTCAGAATAACAATTTCATCCTTAAGTATTCAAACACAAGAAATCTATAACAACAAAAGTAGCTGCTAAATGGAGAAACAATATCCTATGTTCACATACATGGGTGCAAAAGATCTACAAAATCAAGAACCCTGCAGCCTAACAAACTTATGTTAGCTCCCATTTCCTTTCATTGCCAAAATTACTCTGAATAAGTTGTAGGCTCAGCGTCGCTTCAAACTAGAACGATTGTGCAACTCCAGCAGCTGCTCAAGGGATACCAGAGACCATTTGTCCTCAGTTTGTGCAAATACTTTCTGATTGATGGAGTCGACTATTATGCTTATGTTACCAAAACCATAAATTTGATGCCCATCTTGTGTTCTGCCAGGTTTAGGCTTGAACAGTAAACCATTTTGCTGAGCATGAACTTCAATAACTTCTTTCAAGCTCAATTCAAGTCCACCACCCATACCCTCTGTTTGAATTCCACTGCCCAAGTTTGTATAGGCTCGGTCTTGAGCTTGAGCAGCTGCCTTTTTCTGAGTCTCAAATTGCCTTTGTTCACGCACCCTGAGATAACTCATGTTCTCTTTTAAACCAGGTTGCGAGACCTCCATGCCTTCAACGGCCTGGTTCATCATGTCCAGACCAAGATTAAGTCTATATCGAACGTGCTCGTTTGCCTGAAGTTCTGGCGGAAGAAGTTCCTTCCAACCTAAATACCATTTGGTAACTTCTTCGAAGTTTGGGTTTGAACGTAGCCAATGGTACAAGACTTCTTGCCATTTGTTGAAGAAAATATCCAGTAATTGCAACATGTGATGAGTAGGAATTGCAGTGGCCCAGTTTAGAACCCAATATAATTGATCAAGGTTCTGATTTGCAGGGTTTATTTGAAACTCATGCATGACAGCCAATAACTTTGGAATTATGTATCGAACCATTAGTTGCTCCCAGCTGGTTGGATCGAACACGGACTTCCAAGGGGACAATATATAATGTGCCGACTTATCACTTGGGTGCCAAGCATGAAGAACACTAGCCAACCTGCTACGTATGGTGTGATAACAATTCTCCAGTTTCTGCCCCAACAAAAGTAACCATGGATGAATCCAAGAATGGATTGGGATGGTTTCTCTGCGTGGATCCCATGAGTCTACAGCAGCTGACAATTTTGGCATGACAATGTTCTCCAATATTGTCTGTAGGACGGGAGGGGGTAGTAGTTCTTTCCAAGACTCCAAAAACCTAAGCATGGGCTCCGGGTCCCTTGCTTGCCAAGTGTTAGTGCCAGATATCCTCACAGCAGGGAATACAACTTCCATGAGAAGCTGAGTATAAGGTGATGCTATATCAGAGAAACTGTAAGAATCTTTTCCTTGCAACAAATTCTTCCACAGAGATACCACCTCGACTCCATGTGTTGGATTCTGAAGGGGGTCCCATCCCTGAAATATTCTAATAAACAACGGCAGAGCGTAAGAGCATGCGATGCATGATAAGTTGCATAATGTATAATCGGCAGCAAATCTCCTCTGCAAGTCCGCAAATGATTTAGCAAGGGAGTCTAATGTCAGTGTTCCAGATGAGCTCTCCTCGCCTATTCGGTCCAATACACACACTACCTCTTCCATGCTATCAAGTTGTTTCTTTTGGTGATGCGCCTCTTTTTGCAGTTTCTCTTTTTCCTTCTGCAAAGCAACAACAGTCTCCCTCTCATTCCTCAGATCTCTATCTAACTTCTGTATATCAAGCTCAGCTAAATCAACAATCAATCTGACATTATGCTGGAGCTCAGGCATGGGAACATTATTTTCTCGGGCTTTCTCTTCATCATTCAAGTGCTCCAAATTTGTCAGAATACGAACCTGTGGTCCTCTCATGTCAAAAACCTTCTGAACAACTTCAAGACCCTGCTCTTGCTTCTTGGTCAGTAATTCTTCAGCTGTCACATAAACCTTCTTCTTCAGCTGAGCTTGCTTTGACCAAAGCTTCCCTTTCACAGCACCCTCTGCAGGTTGAGTGGAATGAGGCAAGGATTTTTTATCAGATTCCTGCAATGTGGGCAGACTAGCCTCTTTGTAGTCATTGAAACCCATCCCCATATTCTTAGGGCGCAACTTCGCCTCAACAGGAGCTACAATTCCCTGCTCATTTTTACCAAGGCCACCTCCTTTGTAGCCCATCTTTTCAAGTAATCTCATCCCAATGCCCTTGGTATGCTTTTCAAATGCACCTACGCCTCCCGGCTCCAATTCTTTCCTTCCTGCTAGAGAGGACTTCTTGGCTAGCATGGACTTCTCTCTTTCCTTTTCTCGTCGCAGCTGGGCACCCTCCATGATCTTCTTTCCAAAAGCAGTGGGCAGGAAATCGTCAACTTCATCCCGGTCAGCTTGATTATATCCCCCATCATCCATGGCATTCTTTGAAGAGACAGAATCAAATCCCAGGCCAGCAGAAGATCCAAGACCCAAACCTGCAGGTCTCATACCATCTTCCTCGACCTCTTTATTCTCCTCCAAGGAATTGTGATCAATCTCCTGATTGGGAGAGACAGTGCCAGTGGAAATGAAATTCACCGGCTTGGTGAAGTTGGGCTTCTTGGATAGATCTTTCCTGCGCTTCTTTGAGCCCGACCCTTCATATGAGTCGGAGTCGCTATCACCGGAGGCAAATATACCATAGAGGATGTCATCTTTGGTCTGAGTAGCCTTCTGTTTGCGCTTGCCATAAAATTCACCGCCAATCCACTGACCTTCATCGTAGTCGTTCTCCATACCAAATCTTTCCATTTCCTGATAATCGTCCATCTTCTTTCAAACTTGGAAGAATACTACCTAGAGAACATAGTGACGATATATAAGGTTCAAATCAACAACATCATGCAGAAAAATAATCATAGGGTTGAGCAATTGTATGGGCTCAGCCGAAAACTAAAACTGTTAATTCAGCCGTAACCCAAAATTAATTATCAATTTTAACCTCATTTCTTTGAAGCAAATAGTTAATCAAACAAGATTCCAGCAAAAAGAAAAGAGAAATTAATAACGGACATGTTCAAAATCAGACAATAATTCATCCAACGTATTAAACACTAATATAAACGACTATATAGAAGGCTTAATCTGGTTATTTCATTGGTAGAACTAAAAAATAAATAAACTTACTCCGGAGCGGAGGAGCTGAAATAATCCCGAGAGTTTGTCTTTCTTTTCCAATTTCCAACTTTCTTTATCGGCTATAGGTGGCTTAGGGTTTCTGAGGGAAGGGAACAACAAATTGAATCACAAGTAATCAAATCATGGGGTAATTTTGGATTGAGCTGAAAAAGAGCTTGAGTTATAGAATTTAGCTGTAAAGGTCTGTTACACGTTAAAAGATCAATAAATCCTAAGAGATGATCTTTTTGGATTTCACATTTTCACTTTTCAAAGTTTCTAAATGTATTATTTTATTTTTAACTAGTGTACCATTTTTTTTTTTTGCGGTGGAATCCGACTGTAGAGGATTTTAATGGATTGAAAAGTTAAGAAGAATGAGAGATAGAGAGTTTTGTTTGAGGAGAGTTTGTTTATGATGAATATGGAGAAGAATATGGAGAAATTGAGGAATTAAGAGAGAGATATGGATTTTGGTTTGTGAGGATGAAGACGTAGAGGACAAAGAAGTACTTTTTTTTAGCAAGAAAAATGGTGACTCCATGGCTAAAAGTGATGGACTTCATTTTGATTTCTCCTCTTTTTTGATGTTTGGTTAACCAGTTTGGGGTTTCTTGCTTTATCATTATTGTTTCATGGGCTTTCTGCTGCTAGGAGCGCAAACCTTCTTCTGGTGGTTGGGATGAAAGAGTTCAAGAAACTGCGGTGGTGGAGGGTTTGCGTCTGGTGATGGATTTGTGTGCGTTTGAGTGGTTGTCCAACATTGGACTCTGTCGGTGTGGTTTGGGGTGGTGGTCGAAGTTCGACGAGGGCGTGGTGGTAGAGGTTCGGCGCGGGCGTGGTTCTGGTTGTTGGGATGAGAGATTCAAGAAACTGCAGTGGTGGTCCGGTGGTGGTGGGTTTGCGTTTGGTGATGGATTTGCGCGCGTTGGAGTAGTTGTCCGACACTGGACTCTGTCGGTGTGGTTTGGGATGGTGGTTGAGGTCCGGCGAGGGCGTGGTGGTAGAGGTTCGGCACGGGCATGGTGGTAGAGCAATTGATTTTGGGGGAAAATGAGGGATATGTGGAAATTAAGTTTAGATTGGGGGTGCTTGTGTGGACGTGGTGATATGGCAATTTTATCTGAGTTGGACACGCCACGTAGGATATGGGCATGATAAGAAAAACCCACTAGGGCAGGAAAACAGGCATGACAAAAGTGTTATCCCTTCATCATCATCTTCTTCATCTTTGTTTTGTAATCACAGTAAACAAGAATTAAAAGTCGCAACCTAATTTTTATCCATTTTCGATTGTTAAAATATTATTCTCAATTATATTCATTTTTTCTAATTACACTTTAGTTTGCATTTTCAAATTAGTACGATATTTTTGCTTTTATTATCAATATATGCATTTTCAAATTGTACACGCTGATTGTATTTTCTGCTTATTTTAGTGTATTTAGATGACACGTTTTGTTAAAAAAAAAAATACATTAGTATGTTAACGACTAACAAACTTACAACTACCATAATCTGTTTAAAAAGCCGTCTGTTAAGACTGCAGTTTGTGTTGCACAACACAATGTGGTATGTTAACAAACTCATATAGTCTGTTAATAGACTGCACTTTAACAAGCTATATTCTTTTTAGAAACTGTCAGGTATTTTAGTCTCATTTTTCTCTTAACCATCTTCTAGTTTGAACAATAAGATTTAGCTAAGCTCTTTTAATTTTGTATTCACATGCAAATATGGATTCCACATCATTTATTAATATTTGTTATTTTGGTGAATTTGTAAAGAATGATCAAGGTAGATGGATATGGAAATAGACCGGGGGTAATGGAAAAAGTGTGGATGCATTTCCTATATACGAATATTTCATATACATAGCGGTGTCGCAATGTACAAAATTTCCTTAACGTTGATTCCTCTTTATACGAGATGGAGTTGAGGTTTATTTTCTCTAACAATACAACATTTCCACTTCTAGCAGCCAACATTATTTCAGACAGACAAGTGTAGTTGCTTCTAGAGGTGAACAATAAATTTCAGTCTCCCATTTATGCAACACTTGTAAGTAAGGCAATCATCGAACATGATTGTGAACCAGTTAATGATCAATTTGAGTTTCAAGTTGATGCTGACAATGAAGTAGATTGTGAGGTTATAATAGAATTGCAAAAAAATGATGACAATAAAATGGACCTTAACATGGATTATTTATGGGATAAGTTGGAAATAGCTTGAGACAACAATATAGATATTCCCGAGAGATATGGTAACAATGGTACTTTCTCTATAAATGGACCCAAGATGGTTCGAGAGAACGAGGAGAAATTTGAAGAAATTTACTTTATGAGGACCATGTTGCTTTATCTACACAATGACGCGGGTCAGGTCGAAATTTTGAGGCTGGACCTAGTTCACAAATTTCTCGTACATCATATGTAATTCTAGAAGATGAAGATGTCCAATACAATCAAGTATGTAACACCAAAAAAAATCTTCAGGAAGTCGTGCATTTGCTTCCATTGTAACATAACTTTAAATTCAAAGTTAAGATATCAAACATAACTACGAGGACGTTTGGTAGAGATTATAAACCGAAAAATTAGTTTATTTGCTTTTGACCAAGGGCCCACAACTGACACATGAAAATACTTTGGGTCACAATTACCAAAATCACCGTGGTTTACCAATTCATTCAACCGCAACATTTAATGTTTCAACCATGACTTTTTGCACAAAAAGTCCTTGAAATTCGCCATTGTTGCACATGGATAGTGAGCCCTCTGTTGATGTTCACGTTTGTACTTGTTTGGATTTTATAGTTGGAATAAATAAAATAGTACAATTCAATTTTCTACAATATGTGAAATCAACATGAACATGGATATTTTTTTACAATTATGATTACATGTTTGTTACAATATTTGAAATGACCATTGTCCATATAATTAAATCTTTCATACCGTACAAACATCGCACTACCCATCCACATTCGTTTGCAAAAAAAAAAAAAAACATTACCTCATACTTTGAGCAATGTGATTCCGAAGTTGGTAACATTCTGTGTTTCGGACATGAGGCGCAAAGTTATCAACCGCTATTTTCTCTGACTCATCTGACAAATCAATTTCTACTGCGTCTACAACTTCATCCACAGTTTGAAATGCCCCGTCCACTTGTCCTGTGCGACGGAAGAAATTGTGTGTTGCCATTGTCATTACAACGACTGCGGTCTGCTTATGAAATAAGTAGTGGGGCATACAATCAAGAATGTTCCACCTATTCTTTAAGACACCAAACGCACACTCAATCACATTTTGCATGGACGAGTGTTTGAAATTGAATATCTCCTGCGGGTTCCTAAAATGCCTACATCCATCGTTTGAGACTGGAGGGAATTCTTGGAAATGATATGTAATGTCATGTCCTTTATACGACACCATGTACTCGGTCATATGTGCAAATCTTGAGTCGACAAGATAGTATTTACCATTTGTAGGCTGTGGAAAATTAATAACTGGACTGCAAATTACCCTAGCCAATATTCTGCTACTTTCCGTAGTGCTAGATAGGACAAACGTAAAGCACATATTAAAGTCACATATTGCTAATACATTTTGCAATAGATACCCCTTCCTGCCTATGAAGTGGAGTCGCTGGCTGGCTGGAAGCACCGCTTTCACTTACGTCCCATCAATTACCCCAGTACAATCCTATGAACAGTATAACATAGTTAAAATGAAATTACTCGTCCTACATTACAAAATGTTGTTTTTTGTTTTATACTAATGTACTATAGTAGTAAAAAAAGTAAATACTAAAACCTAGAAATACAGGTGCCTAGTGGGATCGGGCATGTGATCCGGGGGACTATCGTTGTAGTTCGTTTTCAGTTTGAAGATCTTAGCCCCTAGTTTAACAACTGCTTGCAACACAACCCCGAAATAATGGTGAATTGTCTGTAGAGAGTGACTAAAAATTGTACGTACTTATCTGTAACATTTACCACGTGCCAGTATGAACAATAACATTACAACTTGTTCGTATATGTTAACGTCAGACCTACTCCAAAGTTCATACTCGTCCCACAATAGATGTGTATAGTGCACAAATATTGGTGGATACATTCGAAACTCACAAAAAGTGATATTTAGATCCTCTTCTAGGGCTGCAATCATAAAGACGCGGTCATTCCGAGCATTTGAAAACTGTCGAATCCTCATCCTTGAGTGTTCGATGTATTAACGAACGAGACTTCTGGACATACGACAGTACATGAGCCATGTTAATGTATCACACTCTAAATTCTCAATGGCATCTTCGTCTGAGCTGTCTAAATCGGAGTCCAATTCATCGTCAGAGTCTCACTCGATAACACAATGGAAATCTAATTCTTCAGCCATAACTTGGCAGGAAGAACACTTGTTTTGGATGATAACTCAGACAAATAAAGAAAACATTACGAGAGAATAAATATAAGGATTGCCTCAATTCATGCAAACTGCGACGCTTAATGCTTTTTTATAGAATGTGTTGCGTCAATTAATGAAGAATAAAAAAGTAATATTAACATTTGCACTTCCTGGATGTAATCAATGCACTTTGAAATTGGTTATTCAAATTACCATGCAATATGTACAGCTATGAATGCGTTTGTCAACAACTACATATTTTTATCTGACACTCATAAATAATACATGAGTTGAAGTCTACAACAAATAGTTACTACATTGAATACAGATACAACAATACCCCAACAACTGTGTTATTCCTAGCTGTGTGGAAAATTTGTAAAATATCCGGTACATGAAAGAATAAATAGAAATACATTCTCTCACCTAAAAACAACAAATATCTCAACTAATGAACATGTAAATCAATAAAATTAAGGCGAATCAGTTGTCGAATGTACCAGGATTCTTGAGACACTAAGCATTGTAGTTGAATTTCATGAACTTCAGCTTCATTTGCGGCATACGTGGACCTGCGTACGATGTTATGTGCCTCTCTTGTTCAAAAAAAAATAAGGCGAATAAGTAAAACTTTTCATTGCCTTCAAATACACCAAAGCTCTCCAACTCCTCTATGCACTCATCGAAGGACGGGGGCTCAGACTTAGCTTTCAAGTGTGCCGTGAGCAACTCACTCCCAACATTTGTCAATTTTTCTACTAATTCAGCTATTGCAACTCAGATGTCCTACTTTTTTTTTCTTTTGCAGTACTAGAGGAACATTTCTTCTTTTCTCCGATGTGAAATCCTGATAAATCCATATTTGACCCGCTATGTTGCACGTTCGACGGTGCATGCTCATCGCGCATAACTGCATTTACTGGCAACTTGTCACTATTGCCAGACATTTTCCAGAGTTCGTCGTCATCGAATCATTTTTTTGAGAGCTTGGACGAGCTGAAGACATATTTCTTGGAGTCGTAAGCGTCATTGAAGAACTGGTTGTACTTGTGAAATGTTTCTCCACAATCGCGACCACGAAATTTGGCAAACTCTTTGTTGACCTTGTCCATTACATCATGCAGCACCGATTGTCGAAATAATTAGATAATGTTCCATATACAGTAAAGTTAAAATTACAAAGCATGGAAATTACTTCAAGGATTATCATGTAATATCAATTAATCACTATTAAAAATTATTAAAAGAACTGCAGGATTGTTACTGCATTCAAGAAATAGAAACAATTGGCAAATTGTCAACATGATGAACAAACATGCATACAAATCCACGTTTAAAAAAACTTGGCAAACTTAAACTATGAGAGAAACCAGAGATATCCAGTTTAAAAAAATCAAGATTATCTTACACTTCAACCACAACAAATCTACTTCAACCAACAAATCCACTTCAACAAACACGGCAACTTCAACCAAAAACTGAACTAGAAAAATCATGGAGACAAAAATTGAGAGAGAGTAGAGGTGTCCATTGAGCACATGTATACAGAAACGTAAACAATTTGCCTAGTGAACTGGAGAATTTGGAATTTGCTAATGTGAACAAGAATAGTCATGTACATGTATCTTCCTATCCCACCACTAATCATTAGCAACAATTACGTTGTTTATGTGATCGTACTCCATGCCGGTGCAACATAGGATCTCGTGCAATTGTTGGTACTCTTTGCGCATATGGAACCAATGATTCTTCAGTTGACTACGGTTCTAATCCTTGCCTGCTTTAGTGTTGAACATTGAAAGAACCTACTGCCATCCGGTCTTGCTGAAACACTTCTCTTGATGAAATCCTTGGGTTATCAACACTTCGCAACAATGAACGAATATCCGGTGTGTTTCATCATCCCATCTTGCACTTTGATGTTGGTGCTTAGTAGATTGGGAAGAACCATCGCAAGTTGGGAATGTATATGAGGACTGGAAAATCTGAAGTTAAGCATTTGAAATTGGTTAAACATGTTGTTACAAAACTTGATGCATGAAGACTAAAAAAAGCCGATGAACACAACTTGGCAGCAGCGCACTACAAGTATGTGTGAAGTTCATTTTTGTGCACAATATTTTCCACGCACGTAAGACAACAGGGATAAAAATGACAACATAAGATCTAGGTTAAACAACAAAATGCTATAATACATAAGAAGCACAAAGGGATAAAGGAAATGCAAAACGGGGATCTCCATTACAGACAAGCAATCCACAAAACAGCAAAGAAAATGAACCAAGAGAAATTGTACATATGTTGCTAAGGTGCAAAAAATACAACATGTTCTTCTTTGCGAAACAGTGCAGGCAAGAGTTTGGAGAAATACAAATTGTGTTCGCAGAAGATTTGGTTCAGATTTTGCATAAGGAACAGCACCGGCAACAAATTGAAGACACCGACGAATAGTTGGACGAAGTTTCAGATCGCGTACCATTGTTTGTGAGTTGGAAATCAACCTGTGATAGGAAGCAAATTTAACAGCACTTCTAGTCAGGCGATGGCGACACATTGGTGGCTGGCGTCCAGATTTAAACTGACGGTGGGATAGGAAAATGAGAGAGAAAAGCAACATTGTGCAAATGATGAACTGAAGTGCGAGTAGTAAATTATGTGCAGAAAGATGGGCTTTTTTGGAAAGGTGGTTGGTGGAGGAAATTGAAAATATTAACATTATCAAGTAGTAGGTCCGACTTTTGAGAAAAAGTTGACTACGAAAATATAAACCGGTTTATAATCCTAGCCAAACATGCTCTACATACACAATTACATAGATGACAAATACAAATGGCGTTTGTAGGAAACGAAGTATGATCAATGTGATTATTTTTTAGTTCGCCATTATGCACGCGAACATACTTGCTCTCTAGGTATTTGTCACAATGATCACAAGCAAGCAAGGCCATAAGTTATTGGAAGAGATATATGCCTAAGTTTCAAACTCCCAACACATTATACAAACCTACAAACATCATTAATGACATTTGTCAGGAGTTCGACGTGGATATGAGCTATCAGAAGACGAAGAATGTTAAAGAATGTGCTTTACAGGATTTAATGGATTCACCTGAGGAGAATTATGCTAAGTTGATCTCATATTGCCATAACATGGAGAAAACCAATCTAGGCACGACGTTTTTTTATTGAGATTGAAGTTGACAATTGCTTCAAGTACCTTTTTATGGCTCTTGGACCTAGCATTCGAGGATTTCACTCTTCTATGCAATAACTAATTTGCATAGATAGGACTTCTTTGAAAGCAAAACATCAAGGATTGTTGCTACATGTTAAGATGCAAACATTTAAATTTATCCTCTTGCATGGGATATAGTTGATTCCGAGAATGATAAGTTGTAGAATTAGTTTTTGATGAAGTTGAAAGAAGTTAAGAGTGATATTGAAGATCTTGTTGTTATATCTAACATGCATAATGGTATAATCAAAGACGCCAAAGATGTTTACCCTGATGCGCATCATGGCTATTGCAAGTATCATCTACAATACAACGTAAAGACCAAGACTCGAACCCTCGAAATTTTGCCGTTGTTTATGAAAGCGGCAGAGGCTTACACTTTAGAAGAGTTTAGTAAACATATGAGGCAGATTCACAGTAAATAGGAAAATGTGTGGTTGTTTTTAGAAAGATTAGGTTTCAACATTGGGCTAGGTCACGTTTTACGAGAATCCATTACAATATTATGATGTCAAAAAATGCAGAGTTGCTGAATTCATTGCTTAAGAAATCTCAAGAGTTTCCAATACTTGCGTTGATTGAGCATATTAGAAACAAGTTGCAAAAATGGTTTTACAAGATAAATAAAGTTGTACAACCACACTAACTTCACCCATAGAACAAAAAATTCGTAAGAATATTGATATAGATAACAAGTTTGTTGTGGAGCCCCTTGATCAATTTCGATTTGACGTGAGCAACAGAACCAATAGGATTTATGTTGTTAACTTGAATGACAATACCTGTACTTATAGACAATTTCAATTGGAAATGTTTATGTGTGAGCATGCAACCACTGTGGCAAGGCAAATGGAGTTTTTTCCTTACTTTTATTACGCTATTGATTTTTAGAAAGCAACATATGCTGAAACTATATTCCAAGTGCCGAATGAAGTTGATTGGGATGTTCCCGAACACATTAAATTAGTCATGTTGTTGCCACGACTGACTTGATGACGACGATGTGGATGTAATCCAACAACGCAAATAAGATCGACTAGAGAATTTTCTTGCACTCGTAAGTATGTTAGGTGCAGCGCAACTGGGAACAACCGCCTAAATGGTAGAAGTCAGCTACCGTTGGTTGATAGTAGAACACATCAGTAATATAATGTAGTTATTTGTTGATTGGTAATATAATGTTAGTTCTTTGTTAATTGATAATATAATGCTAGTTATTTGTTGATTGTTAATTGTAATATATTCACATTTAAGTAAATAATGAGAATTGTAATTCGATTTATGTAACTTATGTTCTTTATGGATTTATGAATTTTGGCACAAATGGTCCCTAACATTTGCTCTTAGTGTTGAATTAGACCCCTGACGTTTATTTTTGGCATACAAGTCCCTAACTTATGTGTTTTGATACAAAATTGGTCATTATGTGATGAAAAAGATAATTATGCCCTTAGTTTTAATTAAAAAAAATTGTATGTGGATCCCTAATCATTACAAAATGTGCAAATATGTCTTTTTTTATAAAAAAATTAAAGAAAACTAATGAGTTTTTTTTAGAACTAACACTTTAGTAATAAACATGTCAAATAAAATTATTATTTTTATTATTAAGTAATTATATTATTGAAAATTTAAACTTTTATTTTATTGTTGTATAAAAAAATAACTTGATGTTCAAATATTTTTATTTAATTGAGTTATATGTTTATTAACTACAAATATTAGAGATCCAACTATATTCTTCATATTTTAATTTATCGTTTTATTTTCGTTCAAAAATAAAACACATAATATGTAAATTAATTTTTATTAATATTTTTATGTTAAATAAATTTTTTATTACATTTTTATTTAAGTTATGGCATTAATAAAGAGGGCAGAATATAGAAAAAGTTCTAAATAACAATCGTTGAAATTGAAAATACTTGACCGAAAACTCTAACAACATATGACCAATGAACTCGAACTTTCACAATTTTAACATGAAAACATGGATAGTTAAACTTACATATAACATGTTTGATCATCTCAACACCTATCAATATAATTTACATAAAATTTCAATCACTACCACATGTCATCATGCCGCTGCCAAACTATTAAATATGGTAAATAAAATAATTTGGAACGTGAGCATTCAAAAAAAAAAACTCAATAGTATGTACACACTCTATTGAGACAATTATATACCCACAATCACATGACATGTCAAATAAAAATTATTACACAACTTGAACTAATCTTATTACATTTTTATTTAACATAAAAATACTAATAAAAATTAATTTACACATTATGTGTTTTATTTTTGAACGAAAATAAAATGATAAATTAAAATATGAAGAATATAGTTGGATTTTTAATATTTGTAGTTAATAAACATATAACTTAATTAAATAAAAGTATTTGAACATCAAATTTGTGGCACAATTATTTTTTTATACAACAATAAAAAATAAAAGTATTGGACATATTTGTAAATTTTGTAATGATTAGGAATCCACATACAATTTTTTTTTCCTAATTAAAACTAAGGGCATATTTTTCTTTTTCATCCCAAAATGACCAATTTCGTACCAAAACACATAGGTTAGGAACTTGTATGCCAAAAAATAAACGTTATGGACCAATTCCACACTAAGGGCAAAGGTTAAGGACCATTTGCGCCAAAATCCCATGGATTTATTGTATTACATTTATGAATTTATTTCCTTGTAAGTGTTGATAAATTTGTGTGAATAGGGGTACCAACAATAGCATGGTTGTTTTCGTGTCCCAGCAGGTGTTTGTTTACATCCTAGTTGGCAGTGACACATCAACCAACTTATCTTACTCAGCAATTGTCAAGTAAGCACTTTTTTGTAAAACTCTTTTTCTTTTTCCTCTCCCGCGACATTCATCCCTCAATTTATATGCCTTAAATCTCTCCCCTCATCCTTTACTCCTTTTCCTCGCGAACACACTCCCGACGATCACGCAAACACCCACATTGGATACCCCTCGCCGAACCACCTACGAAGCTCTCTCTCTCTCTTCCCTCTACCAAGACCTTCCTCTCTCAATGTTTAGGCCATAACTCTCTACCCTCATCCTATGTGCCTCTCTGTCGCTAACCAATGTCTGAGCCGGACCACCAATGAAATCGGTATGTGCTTACATTTAATTCAATTTATTTTCAACTCATAAGTTTTCAAAATTTATATATGATGATATCTATTAATATCTTCAATTAGAAATACAATTATCTTAACACTAATTAATTATACATGTTTTTGCAATTGCTACTTATAATGAAAGATTTCGAGAAGATGAATTTCGAAGACAAGAAACCAGAGTGATGTTTCTAGCCAACAAGGGGCCTGCAAGGAGAAAATTATAGTTGTAAGGTAATTCTATTTAATTCAATTAATTTTCAACTCGTAGGTTTTCAAAAATTATATATGATGTTAATGTATATTAATATCTTCAATTAGAAATACACTTATCTTAACATTAATTAATTATTCATGTTTTTGCAATTGCTACTTACAGTGAAAAAATTTGGGAAGATGAATTTTTGAAGAATTAATTATACATGATTTTGCAATTGCTACTTATCTCGTTGCCCTAAATTTTGCAATTGCCCCTAGGTCATACATGAATTATAAGATCTAGCACCATGCCAAATGTGTCACAAGAAGAAGATCAAAGCAAACGAAGCATGCCCAAAAGTAAACCAACACTTGGACTGCTACGAAAAACACCATCGGATTTCAAATCACTATAACTGACCCCATTGAGTTCGCCACCGTAGAACTCGTCAGTTACAGCTACTTGTTCTACACTATAATTTGATTCTATCATTCTAAAAAGATCCAAAGGAGCTCGACTGCCAAGGAAAGGAACATCGGCTCTAACCAATGATTGTCAGTTCCTAAGCTTCGACCGAAAGACAAACTACCTTCTCAACCTACTCGTACGCGAAGTTTCCTCCCGTGATATGAGTTAATATCCCTTGATCGCTTATATTGCTTCAAATATCTGATTGTACTTTCCAACTGAAAAAGAATATTACTACCGAAATAGAATTGCACATCCATAATAGTTCTAAAAAGACATGATCCCAAAGCGATAATTGACATGTACCCCCCTCTTCCAGGTCGATCACAAGAAATACAAAAAACCAAGAATTGCTTGAAGATTAATTGAAAATATCTAGCTGAAAATTAATTAAATTAAACGTAAGGACATACTGATTTCATTGGTGAAATGGGTAGAGTATGAGTTCGCGAGAGAAATGGGTAGAGTATGAGAAGGAGGTGAGAGATTTAGAGCCTAAACAATAAGGGATGGTGAATGTCATGAGAGATAAGAGAGAAAGAGAGTTTTACAAAGCAAAAAAAAAGTGCTTACATGACAATTTCTGAGTAGGATAAGTGGGTTGATGTGTCACTGCCAACTAAGATGAGGGCAAAACAAAATAACCTATTGGAGGTGGAAGAGCCCTGCCAACAATAGTATCTTAAATAGAATTTGGTTTGTTAAAGTCTATTTGAGACAAGTGCAATAATGAGTAAAAGTCAACCACCTTGATTACAATTAAATTGTTGTGCAATAAATAAGAAAAATTGTGGTATAAATATACTATTAATGAAAAAAAAGTAATTTAGAGAGAAAATACGGCCGCGATGGCTAAAAGGCCGAGTCAAACATGTTGAATCGGAAAAGAGCCTAACTTATAAAATTTAAGTTGCAAATGATGCTAGCCATGGACCGGCTAACCAGAACTCGTTACATATTCCGGTGGGGACAATAACGAGATCAAGAGCCAAGAAGATCAAGGACGCCATACAAGGTCTTATTCAAGCTACGTGGGCCGAAGTCGACATTCAAAGTACAACACCAACCTTCAAAATGAGTATCACAAATGAAGAGCCAACCTTAGTACATTTGATTCAAACTAAGGATCATATTAAAGGCATATTGGAGGCTAGTGGGAGATTGAATGGCCAAAATGAGCATAATTCAAAGATTGGAGACCAAAAGGGCGAACGACTGAAAATTGGCCTGGGCAATCAAGTCCTTATTTTGAAGGCAGAGACTAAAGTCTTAGCTTGGGCGATCGCCCAGACATAATTTCGGGGAAATCCAAATTTTGTTCAGATTTTGTTTCCTTTTCCAATTAGAACTCTAATTGTTAAGTTATAGTTATTTCTAAATTAAATTAGGTTTTCATTGATTTTTGCATATATAAAAAACTCTCATTGTAGACAATTCACAACTTTGATTCCTTGAGAGATTAAATTAAAAGTGAGATTCATTTTTCTTCCTTGTTCTTAATTGAACTAAACAAACTTATCAAAGACTTCGCAAATCATTGTGGCGTTCAAATTTAGTTTCTTGATTCAATAATTTATCGGGTCAAGGTCTTGCGGCTTGATTTTAGCTTTCTTGCGGTTCATATCAATCTTTCTTGTGGGTTTCGAGATTCAATCTTCGCAGGTTCGCATCAATTGGTATCCGAGCTTTGGCTCTAAAATTAGGTTTCATCTTTTCTTTTTTGTTTCGGTCAATTTCATCTTGAGTCATATACAAAATTAAAAAAAAATCTCTTTCGTAATTCTTCATATTTCATAAGGCTTTTTTATTTTTCTTATTCAGATTCATCACATCGTAAAATCATTCAAAAAAATATTCTTTTCTTGCACAAAGAACATTCAAGAATTGTTTGGACACGATTCATTAAAGCACCAAAGCTAATTCTTTTCTAGTTCTTGAATGGATTAAATTGGGATATAGCCAATGTAGTAGAATTACAACACTATGTAGAGTTGAAAGACATGGTGCACATGGCTATAAAGGTGGAGAGGCAATTGAAAAGAAAATGGGCAGCTAAGTTTTCTTCGGGATCTAACCCTCATCGAAAACTGAAGTGGGATAGTAATGATATGAGTGATAGGACTGTTTCAAAAGGAAGGACCGAACCACCGAAGGAAAAAAATGAGGTACTTAACAACAATAAATCCAAGTCAGATTTCAACCTTCTAAGAATAAGGATATCAAATGTTTTAAATGTTTGGGTTCCGAACACATTGCATCACACCCAAACAAAAAGGTAATGATTTTGCGTGATAATGGAGAAGTAGATACTAAGGATGCGTGTGATAGTGATAGTGATGCTTGAGTTGGAGGATGATGGTGTAGAGTACCCTGTAGAAGGTGAAGTCTTATTTGCGAGGCATGCTCTTCATGTACAAATTAAGGTAGATGATTTGGAGCAACAAAAAAGAATAAGTGAGATAGAAGTACAAGAAAAGAAAACAATGGAGGAAAACAACGAGATTGTATTTAGCAAAACTAACAAATCCCTCCCTAGTTTGCCTATTTTTTTATTACAGGAATTTGAAGACGTGTTTTCTAAAGAGATGTCTAGTAGGTTACCACCTATTAGAGATATTGAACATCAAATTGACTTTGTTATAGCTTATAGAATTATTCCAAACCGACTAGCTTATAGAATTAATCTAGATGAGACAAATGAGCTTCATTGGCAACAAATTCAAAAAAAGATTAAACAATATACAACTAAAGCCAACAAAAACCGTTGACTTGTCTTTAAGCCTGGTAATTGGGTTTGGGTGCATATGGAGACAGAGCCACTTTAAGGTGATGATTCAAGGTCGAATCTTTTTGAGAAATAAGGGGATGATGAAAGCCACGGACCGGCTAGCCATGACTGGTTACATATTCCGGTAGGGCCAATAACGAGATCAAGAGCCAAGAAGATCAAGTACATCATATAAGATCTTATTCAAGCTACGTGGCCCGAAGCCGACACTCAAAGTGCAACACCAACTTTCAAAATGAGTATGACCAAGGAATAGCCAACCTTAGTACATTTGATTCAAACTAAAGATCATATTAAAGGCATATTGGAGGTTGGTGGGAGATTGGAGGGTCAAAATGAGCATAATTCAAAGTTTGGAGATCAAAAGGGCGAACGGCTGAAAATTGGCATGGGCGATCGCCCAGGCCAAACATGGGGCGATTGCCCAATCTCTTATTTTGAAGGCAGAGACTAAAGTCTTAGCCTGGGCGATCACCCAGCGTAATTTCGGAGAAATCCATATTTTGTTCAGATTTTGTTTCATTTTCTAATTAGAACTCTATTTTGTTAAGTTTTAGTTATTTCTGAATTAGATTAGGTTTTTATTGATTTTTGCATATATAAGCAACTCTCATTATAAACAATTCACAACTTTGATTATTTGAGAGGTTAAATTAAAAGTGAGATTCACTTTTCTTTATTGTTCGTAATTGAACCAAACAAACTTATCAAAGACTTCGCAAATCTTTATAGCGTTCAAACTTGGTTCTTTGATTCAAAAAATCATCGGGTCAAGGTCTTGCGGCTTGATTTTAGCTTTCTTGAGGTTCATATCAATCTTTCTTGTGGGTTCCGAGATTTAATCTTCGCGGGTTTACATAAGCAAATGTCTCTTTTATAAAGAAAATACTTAAATCTTCTATTTTTGGACATATAAGTAAAGAGATGAATTTAAAATCTTTTGAAATTGAATAAATAATGAAGAAAACGCACAAATATATTCACAACCGTATAGAATTTTCTCCGATACTTGAAGAAAAAAAGAATATATACATCCGAGTGTCACTTCGTCTTCAATCTCCTTCTCAAACGAAACTTTTCCTCAAACGATCTTCTCTTTGATCTACTCATTACCTCAATCCTAAAACCATAACCACCGCAACTTAGATCGTCGTCCTCGCCCATCTAAAGTTCATGAACGAAGGGTTCACATTTCAATGACCCATTTTCATAGATTATGCGGTCGGACCCACCGCAGATAAGCAGTATACTAGTTATGACCGTAGGGAGTTTCTCAGCTACGAGAAGAAAAAAAAGTATTTAAACGTCGTGTGTCACTACGTCTTCAATTTCTCTTATCACAAAATCATCTCGTCCAAAATATTTTGCTGACCGCTTCATCCATCTCCTTGATTCGATCATCTCTCTAAATCAATCATCTCCAAAATCTGTTCACCGCTTCAATCCATCATCATAATAGAGCTTACGGTTAGATCCCACTGCAAGAAAGCGATATACTAGTTAATCACGAGTGTAGGAAGTTTTCTCCGCTACTATAAGAAAAAAAGAATATATATGTATGTGTCTCTACGTCTTCTTGAAACAATTTTCTCCTTGTTTTACTAAATACATCAATCTTAAAACCATAACCACCGCAACTCAAATCGTCTTCTTCACCCATCAAGACCTTATCTATCAGAACTATCAGAAATAAAAGGGTTCAAAGCTTAGTAATTCATTCTCATATATACTCGCATCCCATTGCAAAAAAGTGGTAATTTGTTTATTAAACAGGTATTCAAATAAATTGGTAGTGGGATAAGTGATAAATGGCCGGGAACCCGACCAATTTTTCTAAATGGTCGTTGACCCATTTTTCAAGCAAATTTTCAAATATAACCATGCATTCTCTTCCTCACTTATAACCATTTCAAACAATTTCAAATTTAAATTCAACTGTATGTGAAAAAGTGAATATTTCAAAGTTAGAATCTAATCTATTTCAAGGTTAGAATCCAACTCATTTCATGGTAGAAATTCATTTGTCTCTATCTTCTTCTTTTAATTTACGGTAGAAAATATGAATTTTATGGTATAAATCATAAGAATATGTATATATCTGAGTATGAATTGTGATTTTTATTTTAAATTTCTGTAAATCTTAATTTATTTGAATTGCGTTAATTGAAAAATCAATTAAAAATATGTAAATTGGCATTAACAATGGTCTATTAATAGACTTCTAGCCTATTAACAGACTACAAGTTTGTTAAGGCCAAAATTGACTTGTTAATAGATAGTCGTTAACAGAACAATACTTATTAAATAAGGATATTTAAGTTTGTTTTATAAAGAAGAAGAATTTTGGGGTTTTGAGTTAAAAGGCATTGTCAAACAATGAATTTGGTAAAACAACTCTTCTTCCAAAATATTTTGGTAAATGGCCTCCTTCATTAAATAAATTATAAAAAATATGATACAATACCCAAAATACCCCCAAGTGGTTAAACACATGTTTGCCAAACAAAAAATTGCCCTAATTTTTTCATTTTCATCCCTTACATTTTCATCTTTCTCTCTCTACGAAAATGGCAGCCATGTCTCTCTCTCATCATCATCTTCATTGCACTTGATCTAGAATCCCAAAAATTCTTTATGTTTGTCCTCTTTCTTTGTCCATTGTAGCTTTGATTGGTGTATAAACTTGTTAAATCATCCACATTTAAGATTTGTAATTGGAGAAGATAATAGGTACATACTCATATCAATTTCTGTAATTTTTTGCTCAATTTTCATTCTGGTTTATAGCATTGTTGCTGATATATGCATTTACCTAAGAATGTGCCATAACGTCATATATGCTCTTATCTGTCATCTATAACGGTATTTATGCCGTTATCTTATTTTTCCACTGTTAGCATGTATATAACCTTGGGCCTTTACAGCATTGGTGCTGATATATGTATTTGCCTAAGAATATGCTATAACGTCATATATGCTGTTATCTGTGATCTATAACGGCACCCATGCCGTTATCTTATTTTTCCACTTTCAGCGTGCATATAACCTTTAATGTGATAACTTTCATTAAATATATATTTTTTAGTGAGTTAATATGTGAGTGCAGTAAAAAATTAAAATAAAGACAATTATGCCGTTATTCACAATGTATAACGGGATCAGTAGCGTTTTCTAATTTCTGACTATCACCATCTACCTAGCATTGGGTTTGATAATTGACTTTGAATATATAGACTAGTTTAGTGCTATTGGGCGTAGGTTAATAGTTAGCACTCATCATGTATTGATT
Organism: Forsythia viridissima; assembly: GCA_030279155.1. NCBI lineage: Eukaryota > Viridiplantae > Streptophyta > Magnoliopsida > Lamiales > Oleaceae > Forsythia > Forsythia viridissima. Next base: position 32,901,201 of record CM059041.1, on the reverse strand, counting down.
GAAAATTTTATTGATATGTACTTTGACTTGTATAATGTAGCACTTTGTGATATGATCAACTTAAATCTATTTGTTTTATGTTGAATTGCAGTCATGGATGTGTTGGACAAGTTGTGGATGTCAGTTTGTTATTTCGTTGAGTTTGTGGAAAAAGAAGGTGGTGGCTAGACATGGAGTTATACAGGCAATGGTCGAGCAAATGTGACTCTCGTTCTTGTTTCAAATACCACTACCTATGCGGAGCTATGCGATAAAGTTCGAGAGGCTTTTAGAGTTGATTCTAGGTTAAATGATATAGAGATGGCAACCGTTGTCCCTGGAATGTCCAACTTTCCAGTTCCTCCAACGAAGATTGATTGTGACAACAATGTAAAGTGGTATCTCTCTGTTTATAGAGAAGTTCCTCTTTTTGTTACACTTTTGATGAAAGATGTTGAGGAGTACAAAGAAAATGATGGTTTAAGAGAGAACCAAGAACATGCTACTATTGTATCACATGGTGACTCATTGAGTGAAATGCAACCAGATGATGGAACACGTGGAGGCATGAGTCGAGAATTAAATTATGTGCAGGATGAGAGAATTATAGGAGATGAAATTGCTAATGGGAACTGTGTAGATTGGGATGGTTTGAATATAGTTCTATTTAGCCCTAGAAGAGAAGATCTTCACGAAGAATCTTCTATGACGGTTGCGCAATGTCCACGTGAAGATGTTATCTACAACAACATTGAGAATTTAACGGCAAATATAAGTTCAATCCCCTGTGGGCCATCATCGAGGATTCCTGAAAATGTAGATTTGCAACTGAAACAATTTTTCCCTACCAAAAAAGCTTTGTTATCGAAGTTGTACCATGACTGTTCGCCGTCGAGATCACCAACATGCTAGCTATTCACTGATTGGAACTCACATTACCTCCAAGTTTGAAGATGCCAAAAGGATTTACAGACCGAGAAACATCATCAATGATGTTCGCGAAGAGTTTGGCATAACTATAGCATATAATAAAGCATATAAGGCAAAGTATTTTGCATATGGACTTATCCGAGGGACACTGTTCGCTAAAAATGTACCGCAAGTGCACGGGTCGCGTTCAAGTAATAAAGTGATTAGAGAGTATCGAACCCACGAGGATAGATAATTTTACTAACATCCAAATTAATCTAGCCCTATCTTAAACACACAATAAAACATATTGTTTTGATGATTAAACTAAGAATTCAAAGATGATGAAAAATAAGCTAATAAGAAAAAAATATTAAAAGAGAAATTTGTAGGAAATAAAATCAATTAGAAGAAGATACTAAGAATTCGACTTCACCAATTATTCCACTTTAAAGTTTTATTTTCCATTATCAATTCCAAAATGAGGTTAATACGGCAATCCATGCTCCTAAAATGTCTAGCAATCTCTCCCGAGTAAAGTCAAATCTAATTTTACACAAGACTCTCAAGCATTCCTACCGAGTGAACGTATATGTAAAAAAACATTAAAACTCAAGAACATTCAAAATTGATTGCACAAAGTATGAAAGAGTATTCCTACATTTCATAAACCTTATATTGTTAATTAAATGTGCTAAACCTAATTTCAACCTCCCGGTAGCAACTAAGTCACAAAAGTGTTTCAATGGTGATCAATCATCTCAATACACAATAAAGTCCAATAATAAACAACCATAAAAGCCAAGTATAAGGAATCAATAACAAGAACAATGCACTTTAAAGCTTCATAAATGGATTCATCTCATTCCTAGTAAATAAAATTAACCCAAAATATTTACAAAGACAAAATAGAAAATAGATACAAAATACATCACCGGATTTGATAAAGTCAAGAAGAATGAAAGATTTAGCTTGAGCCCATGGTTGTCTTCATTTACCCATTATAAACCTCCATTCATCTTCCTCTATTTACAAAATGCTCACAATGATGTACAAAAAATCAAGATTAAGAAAAACTCATTTCCATGGAGTTTTTCAAGAACCCTAATCTTCTTCTTCTTGGAGAGGTTTCTATGTGAGAGTGAGTATGAGAATGCCTCCAAAAGTGTAAGAAATTGGCCACTTAAAACCCTACGAGAAATAAAAGTTGAAAGACCAAAAAGTCCTTGAAAATCTGGATAAAAACGCGGACAGCAGTAAAAATACACCATGCGATCGCATGGTAATAATCCATGCGATCGCATGGAAGAGCATCAAAGCTCACTGTTGGAAATTTGGGCATCTCGCGATCGCGCAGGTATTGGCCCATGCGATCTACAAAGTGTTTGCTTTTGACTTTTGATTAATTACAATTCCAGTCCTTGAACTATCTAAAATGTTGATTTTGGTCCTTGAATATTTGGTTATCTTTCATATAGACCCTCCATAAATTGCAACAATGGTCCTCCATCTTTAGACATATTTATCTTTTGGTCCCTGAAATTCTTGATTTGCATAAATTTAGTCCTTTTTGCTCATTTTTCGTGTGGATCTCTTCCAATCACCATCCAAGCTCGGGTTTTTACCTAAATAAACAAAAGAACATAAATACGTAGTAAACAACTCGCAAGAACTCACAATTATCCATTTTTAAAGGCTAAAATAAGTGCGAAAATCGCACATATCACACCCTCAAACTTGCATTTTTGTTTGTCCTCAAGCAAAATGATCAAAAAACATCATGCAAGCACACAAGCACAATCAAACTATAAAAGGACTACAAACACGCGAAATGTTAGGGAGTTTGCCATCTTACCATGATCTTTTGAAACTTGCTTATAGTTCATGAAAAATCTATACAAATGCTAAAAACAAAAGAAACTTTTCAACTTAATCCATGCTAGATGTATGTGTGTGCATAGTCACTTTGAATCATTGCAAAATAAAAATTGGTGAATACCCAACCTTCAATGGTCAAAATTTCCTTTCCTTCTCGTTGGATGCACTCCCCCAAACTTGATATTTTGTCTCTAACCCGGAGTGTCTATTCAAATGTTTCTCTCAAGTCACTCAATCATTCCCGCTCAAGTTTGGTTGGATTTAGCCAATGATTGTAACTACTTAGGCTTGTGAAGATTCTCAAAAAATTTGAGTAGTTCAACAAACAAACTTCCACCAAGTAATTCAAACTCACTAGTCATCTAAATCCCGAAAAGTAGTCACAATGGCTCAAACTTACAAGATTTGCTATGAAAATCCCATGATGATTTTTTTTTTTGCAACTTTACTCCCTTAAGCTTTCTATTTGACCCATGTAATGAGTTTTAAGTCGGTAACTCCCCGGTTTAAAAGAGACCAAAGGGTACCGGGCTTTGAGATGCCCCCAACGGACTTAATCGCTCAAGTCAAAAAGGCTACAAAGTAAGGTAAAAGAATTAAAAATAGAGCAAAAGTATAGCCATGTTGAGCACAACCAACAAAATTTTATATGGGATTAGATTCCAAGCATATGGTCATTACCAAGTTTCTGCTAGTTAGTCAAAACTACTCCACACACATGTTCAACAAGCATGGAATCAACACACTCCTAAGGAGATAAATCACGGCTCAACCATTCTCAAACTATCCTTCCATTTGGACAATTAAAAGAGATGATATGCAGGTAATGAATAACATCGTTTAAGTTCTAGAAACCTCTTACGAAGAACAAGTGCACTCAACATTTGTATGCAATGAACATCATGACGAAAGTGCTAGAAAGGATATATAGCATGGAATAAGTACATTTATCAAAAACCATAAGTAGCATTTATGTCTACAATTCATGAATCACAGAAATTTCAACAAAATCACAACTTTAGCCGGCAAGGCTCTCTAACAAGCAAAATAAACAAGCAAAATACCTGTATTAGCCGGCAAGGCTCTCTAACATGTAAAGACACAAGCAAAATCCATACCTCCAAACTTGAAATGTACATTGTCCTCAATGTAAAACTAGAAATCAAAAGAGAAGAGAAATAAGTACTCCCCTGGGATGAACTGGTTGGTGATGGTAACTTCAAGTTGACAGAAATCTTTGTTTGGACTAATTGAGATTGTTGGAGACTACATTTCTTCTTTTTGTGGATTCGTTGCTATTAGGCCTGCCAAACAAGGACAACAAAATCACAATTCACCTAATTTTCAAGGAATGGAATCATGCCAAAAGAATGAACTACTTGCAAAACAAAAAGTAAAGGAAAGAAAATGGGTTGCCTCCCATTCAGCACTTCTTTATAGTCAATAGTCAATAGCATATGACTTTTAGCTAGTCAATAATGCTTCAACCTCTGACCGTTTACTTAATATGCCCTCTTGCTTTCATCCTCAACTTCCACAGCCCCAGATGGATACACTCACTTAATTGTGAATGGTCCCGACCACCTAGAGCTTAACTTTCTTGGAAAAAGCTTGAGCCGAGAATTAAATAGCAGAACTTGTTGCCCGACCTCAAACTGTATTCTTTGGATGTGGTTGTCATGCCATCTTTTAGTGCGCTCCTTGTAGATTTTGGACTTCTCATATGCCTCAAGTCGAAATTCATCCATTTCGTTTAATTGGAGGAGCCTCTTTTCACCAGCTTCTTTCCAATCAAAATTAAGCTTTTTCACTGCCCAATAAGCACGGTGCTCCAACTCTATAGGTAGGTGACATGCTTTTCCAAACACTAGACGATATGGAGACATACCAATGGGAGTTTTGAATGCAGTGCGGTACGTCCAAAGTGCATCGTCCAATTTTTTGGACCAGTCCTTCCTTGAAGCATTCACCGTTACCTCCAAATTTCTTTTCAACTCCCGATTGGAGATTTTGACTTGCCCACTTGTTTGAGGATGATAAGGAGTGGACACTCGATGACGTACACCATACTTAGCCAACACCGACTCAAATTGGCGATTGCAAAAGTTCTTACTCCCATCACTGATTATTGCTCGTAGAGTACCAAAACAGGTAAAAATATGCTTTCTCAAAAAGTTAATCACAACCCGGCCATCATTGGTGGGTAATGCAACGGCATCCACCCACTTTGAGACATAATCAACCGCCACCAATATGTATTGATTAGAGAATGATGGTGGAAATGGTCCCATAAAGTCAATACCCCAAACATCAAAAATTTCAACTTCTAGAATACTGTTGAGAGGCATTTCATTCTTTCTTGAAACATTCTGTCCTCTGGCACCGATCACATGTTTTCACAACTCTGTAGGCATCCTTGAATAAGGTAGGCCAGTAGAAATTGGACTGTAATACTTTTGTAGCAGTTTTAGAGGCCCCAAAATGCCCGGCATATTCTGATGAATGACAATGCTATAGGATATTCATTATCTCTCCTTCTAGTATACATTTTCTGATTATCTGATCTGGTCCCCTTCTGTAAAGAATTGGATCATCCCAAAAGTAGTGCTTGATGTCTGCAAAGAACCTTTTCTTTTGATGGCTAGAGAGATCTGGTGGAGTGATGTTGATGTCAAGGAAGTTGACATTATCTGCATACCATGGTACTTCCTCAACTGCAAAGATTTTCTCATCAGGAAATTTCTCATTTATCTCTCTACTTCACGACTCTTCTCCAATCTCAAGTCTAGATAGATGGTCGGCGACCACATTTTCACTCTCTTTTTTATCTATGATCTCTATGTCAAACTCCTGCAGTAAAAGTATCCATCTGATGAGTCGAAGCTTAACATCCTTCTTTGCAAACAGATGCCTCAGAGCACCATGATTTGTATGGACAATCACCTTCGATCCCACAAGATAGGACCAGAATTTATCGAAAGCATAAACCACAGCAAGAAGCTCCTTTTCTGTTGTGGCATAGTTTAGCTGAGCATCATTCAAGGTCCGACTAGCATAGTGAATCACATGAAAATTTTTATCCTTGCGTTGCCCCAACACTACTCCAACTGCTAAATCACTAGCATCATACATTAGCTCAAAGGATAGACTCCAATCAGGTGTAACTAAAACTGGTGCTGTCACAAGCTTTTCTTTAAGAGTGTTGAAAGCATGTAGACACTCTTTAGAAAAACAAAAGGAGGTATCTTTCTCCAAAGGGTTGCAAAGTGGCTTCGTGATTTTTGAGAAATCCTTTATAAAACGCCGATAGAAGCCTGCATGCCCAAGAAAACTCCGAATTCTCTTTACTGATGCTGGAGGCGGCAATTTCTCAATTACTTGAATCTTTACTTTGTCAACTTCAATGCCCTTTGCTGAAATTAAGTGCCCCAATACAATTCCTTCTTGGACCATGAAATGGCACTTCTCCCAATTTAGGACAAGATTGGTTTCTTCACAACGCTACAAAACCAAAGATAGATGATGAAGACACTCATCAAAAGATGCTCCAAAGACAGAAATCATCCATGAAGACCTCAATGTATTTCTCCACCATATCTGAAAATATTTATATCATACAGCACTGGAAAGTAGCTGGAGCATTGCATAGGCCGAACGGCATCCTTCTATAAGCAAATGTGCCGTAGGGATATGTGAATGTCGTCTTCTCCTAATCTTCTAGAGCTATCGGAATCTGATTATATCCAGAATATCCATCCAAAAAGCAATAATGTGAATGCCCGACTAACCTTTCTAACATTTGATCGATGAATGGCAAAGGAAAATGATCCTTTCGAGTTGCAGTGTTGAGTTTGCGATAATCGATGCAAACTCGCCATCTCGTAACTGTTCTGGTTGGAATAAGCTCATTGTTGTCATTGGGCACCACTGTGATTCCTCCTTTCTTCGGTACTACTTGGATTGGACTGACCCAAGCACTGTCTGAAATAGGATAGATGATCCCCGCATCTAAAAGTTTTATTACCTCAGCCTTGACTACCTCTTGCAGTGTTGGATTCAATCTTCTTTGACGCTAGACTGATGGCTTAAAATCATCTTCCATGAGAATCTTGTGCAGACAGACGGTAGGACTAATGCCTTTTATATCTGAAATAGACCACCCTATTGCAGTTTTGTGCTCTCGAAGGACTCGTAGCAATTTTTCCTCTTCCAAATTACTGATGGAGTTTGCAATGATAACCGGAAGTGTAGAATCATTACCCAAATAAGCATAACGCAAGTGAGATGGCAATTGCTTGAGTTCTAACTGCGGAAGCTTTTCAATAGATGGTGGTAACTTTGTTGACTTTTCCCCAAGCTCCTGGAAAGGTGGTTGCCATTTATAAGCTGGATTTGTCTCTAGTTGCTTCACCATGGGCTTGGTTTCTTCTGAATTGAAAGCCTCGGTGAAAGAATAAACCAAACACATCTCAAGCGGATCTTGAGGATGATTTAGTACAAACGATTCTCTCACCATTTCGTCTATCACATCAACCCTGAAACAACTGTCAGAATCCATTGGGTACTTAACTGCCTTGAAAACATTGAACACCACCTCTTTATCATTTAACCTCAATATCATCTGGCCTTTGTGCACATCAATCAAAGCTCTTCCAGTAGCCAAAAATGGTATACCCAATATTAGATGAATATCCATGTCTTCTTCCATGTCCAGAATGATGAAGTTGATAGGAAAAATAAATTTGTCAACTTTCACTAAGATATCCTCAATGATTCTCCTAGGATATTTGATTGAGCGATCGGCTAACTGCAAAGAAATTGTTGTTGCTTTTTCCTCCCCCAATCCTAATCTCCTGTAGACACAAAATGGCATCAAATTAATACTTACACCTAAATCACAAAGAGCTTTATTAAAATCAATATCACCAATAGTACAAAGAATAGTAAAACTCCCTGGATCTTTAAGCTTAGGTGGCAATTTGTTCTGCAAGATAGCACTACACTCTTCGGTCAACATCATTGTCTCGTGCTCCTCTAGCTTCCTCTTGTTAGATTAAATCTCTTTCATGAATTTTGCGTAGCTAGGCATCTGAGCTAAGGTATCGACAAATGGGATGTTGATTTGCAACTTCTTGAAGACTTCCAAGAATTTCTCAAATTGCTTATCTAACTTGTGCTTTTTCAATCTTTGCGGAAATGGGATTGGAGGCACATATGCCTTCACTTGAGGAGTTGCCTTGGTAGGTGGAGTATCCAAATCTTTTTCTTGACTAGAATCATGCTGTGCATTAGATTGATCCACTTGTTCATCGTCGATAGAAGGTGTCTTGTCATGAGTGGTAACATTTCTCTTCACTTCTATCTCAGGCAACTGAATCCCACTTCTTGTAGTAATTGCTTTAAGATACTCTCTTGGGTTGGTTTCAGTGTTGCTCGGTAATTGCCCTTGTTGTCTTTCAGAGAGAAGTTTTGCCATCTTACCCAATTGATTCTCCAAGCCCTTCACGGATGCTATGATACTCTGAATAGAGATTCCTCAGTTCGTTCTTGAAATTTTAACTGTTGGTGTGCCAACTAAGCCATAGCTTCTTCCCAACTTCCTTTCTGTTGAAAAATCGATTGTTGTCTCGGAGCGCCTTGTTGATGTTGGTTGTTGCTCCATGAAAAATTTGAATGATTTTTCCAAAGCTGGATTATATGTGTTGGAGTAGATATTACCTTGCTGACTAGGATGATTCTGAGCATAACAAGCTTGCTCAGTGGATGTTGAAGAACTAGTCGACAGTGGGCAATTTCCAGTTGAATGATTTGCTCCACAACCATCACATTCAAGAGTAGGCGTCTGAATAGCATGAGCTGTCTGATTACGAGATATAGTATACATCATCTTTTTCTCCATGGCGGCCATTTGTGCAAAAAGAGCAGATATAACTACAACCCCATGCATCCCTGGTGCCCTTTTAGTTACTCCCCTATCAGTCGGCCAATTTGAACTTGTTTCAGCCATTCTTTCAAATAATACACATGCCTCTTTGATTGTCTTTGTGTTGATTCACCCATTTGAGGATGAGTCAACAATAGAACGACAATGTAGAAGTAATCCGGCATAGAATAATTGAACTTGCAAAGCCTTCTTGATACCATAATTAGGACACTTTCGAAGCATCTCTTTGAACCTCTCCCAAGCTTCATGAAAATTTTGTGTCTTGCTGCCTGAATATAGAGATGTCATGCTTCAACTTTGCAACTTTGGCGGGAGGAAAGTATTTGTTCGTGAATTTTTGAACAAGATCATTCCAAGTAGTAATACTCCTTGCAGAATGTGAATCCAACCACTCTCTTGCTCCATCTCTCAAAGTATGTGGAAATAATTTGAGTTTGATAGCTTCCATGTTGACATCTTAATATTCAAAATTGCTCACTGTCTCCAAGAAGCGTGATAGATGCATATGAGGGTTTTCATTTGAACGCCCATAGAATTGAAGAGTATTCTAGAAGAGGTTGATGACATCCGGCCTTAATTGAAAATTATCCTTCCCATAAGCCGGATATGCAATGCTGGATTGGCTTTGAACCACAGCTGGAGTAATAATATCTCCAACTAGCAAAACATCATCATCTATCTCAACCATTTGATCTTCTTCGTCTGTCATGGTGTTCACTCTATGTCGTGCTTCTCTTTGTTCTCTTTTTCGGTGTCTGAAAGTTTTTTCAATCTCGGGGTCAAACACCAAATTCTCAAGATTTTCAAAATTTTGCATCCCCTAAAGATAATATGCATGAAAAGAACAAAGGTAGCACTGGAACTTTAAATGGAAAAATAAAATAAAATTAAAGAAGTAAAGCTAGAAATAACAAGGATCTAACTAATTAAACTATCCCCGAAAATGGCGCCAAAAACTTGTTCTCTAAAAATGTACCGCAAGTGCACGGGTCACGTTCAAGTAATAAAGTGATGAGAGAGTGTCGAACCCACGAAGATAGATAATTTTGCTAACATCCAAATTAATCTAGCCCTATCTTAAACACACAATAAAACATATTGTTTTGATGATTAAACTAAGAATTCAAAGATGATGAAAAATAAGCTAATAAGAAAAAAAAATATTAAAAGAGAAATTTGTAGGAAATAAAATCAACTAGAAGAAGATACTAAGAATTCGACTTCACCAATTATTCCACTTTAAAGTTTTATTTTCCATTATCAATTCCAAAATGAGGTTAATACGGCAATCCATGCTCCTAAAATGTCTAGCAATCTCTCCCGAGTAAAGTCAAACCTAATTTTACACAAGACTCTCAAGCATTCCTACCGAGAGAACGTATATATATAAAAGCATTAAAACTCAAGAATATTCAAAATTGATTGCACAAAGTATGAAAGAGTATTCTTACATTCCATAAACCTTGTGTTGTTAATTAAATGTGCTAAACCTAATTTCAACCTCCCGGTAGCAACTAAGTCATAAAAGCATTTCAATGGTGATCAATCATCTCAATACACAATAAAGCCCAATAATAAACAACCATAAAAGTCAAGTATAAGGAATCAATAACAAGAACAATGCACTTTAAAGCTTCATAAATAGATTCATCTCATTCCTAGTAAATAAAATTAACTCATAATATTTACAAAGACAAAATGAAAAATAGATACAAAATAAATCACCGGATTTGATAAAGTCAAGAAAAATGAAAGATTGAGCTTGAGCCCATGGTTGTCTTCATTTACCCATTATAAACCTCCATTCATCTTCTTCTATTTACAAAATGCTCACAATGATGTACAAAAAATAAAAATAAAACCCATTTCTATGGAGTTTTTCAAGAACCCTAATCTTCTTCTTCTTGGAGAGGTTTCTATGTGAGAGTGAGTATGAGAGAATGCCTCCAAAAGTGTAAGAAATCGGCCACTTAAAACCCTACAAGAGATAAAAGTTGAAAGACCAAAAAGTCCTTAAAAATCTGGACAAAAACGGGGACAGCAGTAAAAATACACCATGCGATCGTATGGAAAAGCATCAAAGCTCACTGCTGGAAATTTGGGCATCTCGCGATCGCGTAGGTATTGGCCGATGCGATCGCATGGGCCAAAATACAAAGTGTTTACTTTTGACTTTTGATTAATTGCAATTTCAGTTCCTGAACTATCTGAAATGTTGATTTTGGTCCTTGAATATTCGGTTATCTTTCATATAGACCTCCAGAAATTGCAACAATGGTCCTCCATCTTTAGACATATTTATCTTTTGGTCCCTGAAATTCTTGATTTGCACAAATTTAGTCCTTTTTGCTCATTTTTTGCGTGGATCTCTTCCAATCACCATCCAAGCTCGAGTTTTTACCTAAATAAACAAAAGAATATAAATAAGTAGTAAACAACTCGAAAGAACTCACAATTATCTATTTTTAAAGGCTAAAATAAGTGCGAAAACGCACTTATAAGACACCTGATGAAAGTTATCGTAAATTACCTTCGTATTGCCATGTTTTGGAGCAAAAAAAAACCCTGGCACAATGACGGTCATTGAAACTGATGATAACATGCGTTTCAAGTACATTTTCATGGCCCTAGGACAAAGTATACGTAGATATCAAACTTCAATGCAACGAGTAATTTATGTAGATGAAACATTCATGACATGTAGATATTGAGGAACTCTACTTGTGGCCACCTGTCAAGATGCAAATATTCACATTTATCCGCTTGCATAGGGTATAGTTGACTCGGAGAATGAGGCTTTCTGGACTTGGTTCTTTCGTAACTTGCGAGAAATAGCTGGTGACTCCGAAGAATTGCAAAATCATTCCCCATGCATTTAAAAATGTCTACCAGTTTGCACATCATGTGAATTGCATATGGCACTTTCGTAACTTGTGAGAAATAGCTGGTGACTCCGGAGAATTGCAAAATCATTCCCCATGCATTTAAAAATGTCTACCAGTTTGCACATCATGTGAATTGCATATGGCACTTGAATAATAACTTGAAGGTTAAATTTCCAATAGTTGATTTGTCCTCATTGTTTAAAAAGGTGACAGAGGCTTATACCATAATAGATTTCGAGGCATACATGGCAGCGCTTTGCAGTAAAAAAAAAGGGCATCGGAGAGTACTTAGAAAAGGATGTTGGTGGTTTCCATTATTGGAGTAGAGCATTTCAAAGGAGTTCGACACAATATCATGACAACAAACAACGCATAATCTGTGAATTCCACGTTGAAGGAGGCCTGAGATTTTCCTATAGTTGGTTTGATTGAATATATTCAACAAGTGTTACAGAAATGGTATTATATTATGAAAGACATGTAGAAGCAGGAAAGTGCACTACCCAACTCACCCCACCTATGGAGGAGAAGGTGTGCTTAAAGCATAACGAGTCACATGGCTGGAACGCGATTCGGATATCCCAAAATGAGTTTTAGGTAGTTAAAAATATGGAATCATACATTGTTAACTTGGAAGAACACATGTGTACTTGTAGGCAATTTGATCTGGATAAATTTCCTTGCCAACATGCAAATGTCGCTGCAAGGCAGGATGATCCTTATGGTTATAGCATTTGCTCTCATTTCTATACCACTTTTTGTTGGAAACAAGCGTATTTGAAATTCATATACCCATTACCAAATGAGGATGAGTGGCAAACTCCTGATGAAGTTAGATCAAGAATGGTCTTGCGTCCATTAACAAAAAGACATGCTGGACGTCCACCGAAACAGTGAAAAAAATCAATTGGAAAGCCACGCGTGCTCCGTAAATGTGGTAGGTGTTTGAAGACTGGGCACGACCGGACGACTTGTACAAATGCTTTACCGGCTATAGAAAACTGAACACACTTACGTAATCGTTGAACATCCTTTTGAATTAGTATGTAATTTGACATATTTGAGATTTTTAATCCATTTTGCCATTCTCAAAACTGTAAAAGTGGTGTTATTTCTATGTATGTAAGTGTTAAATTTTTATTCATTGAATGTGGTGGTTTTTATTGTGATGTATGTTGCATTAAGTTCAATATGTAACAGGGAGTTAAAAAGAGTTTTTACTTTATGTTGGTGTTAGATTCTGCCAGCATAACGGCAGTGCCGTTATGGGTACACTAAAGCGGCACGCTTGTCGTTATAGTCCTAAATGTTGTTATTTATCGTTCATTTCAACATTGAACATCTTGTTTTTGATAAAATCATTATAATAAGTCAGTGTATCAGCTTCAAAGTCATTTCAAATATTTTAGAAACATAATGGCAGCAATGCTGTTATGCGTACACTAAAGCGGCACGCTTGCCGTTATGGTCCTAAATGTTGTTATTTATCGTTCATTTAGGCATTGAACATCTTGTTTTTGATAAAATCATTATAATAAGTCAGTGTATCAGCTTCGAAGTCATTCCAAATAGTTTAGAAACATAACGACAGCAATATTGTTATGGGTACACTAAAGCGGCACGCTTGCCGTTATGGTCCTAAATGTTGTTATTTATCGTTCACTTCGGCATTGAACATCATGTTTTTTATAAAATCATTATAATAAGTCAGTGTATCAACTTCGAAGTCATTCCAAATAGTTTAGAAACATAACAGCACCATTATGGGTACACTAAAGCGGCACGCTTGCCGTTATGGTCCTAAATGTTGTCATTTATCGTTCAATTCGGCATTGAATATCTTGTTTTTGATAAAATCATTATAATAAGTTAGTGTATCAGCTGCGAAGTCATTCCGAATAGTTTAGCAACATAACGACAGCAATGCCGTTATGGTACACTAAAGCGTCAAGCTTGCCGTTATGGTCCTACAATACTAATTTCTCGCTTCATTCGGCCATAAAGATGTTATTTTTTAACATATAAGCTAATATGTGTCTTTTGTTATAATGAACTTAACGATACTTAGTTTAGTTGATTTGTTAGTAAAGAACTTGAGTATTTAAGAAGAATGCATATTGCTATTCATGATGGAGAAGATGTCATAGAATAGTTTTAGCAGTAGAGATATTGCATAACGATCAGTATAATAACTATTATAACATTGAAAAAATATTGCTGAAGGGGATTTGAAGCATAACGTCCCACGTGCCGTTACGGCATCACTAGAATGGCATGACTGCCGTTATGGAAAATACTTATGTATTTTTCTATTTCGAGCTTCCCAAACATCATATTGCTGTTCAACATAACCGAATTTACTACTTTAAGAAGTTAGAATTTGTTCGGGTTCATTTGTAGGCTTAACGCCATGCATGCCATTACGGTATCAGTAGAACGGCGTGACTGGCGTTATGGAAACTTCTTTACTAAACATAACAAACAACTGAACATTAACAAATCATACACTTTACACATCAACCATTTGCATTTACCTAGTGAAACATAATGCATACACATCAACTGTACATGTCAAAAATCGTATACATAACAATCTCAGCTGCCATATTCTAAAGGTCAAATTCCCCTCCAAAATCTCAGTTGCCATTTTCTACCTCCACATTAGCATATGCTTGGGTTGAACAAGATTCAGGTCAAGTCTGGCTAAAGAAAATTCGATGAACTTGACTGTAAAAAGTCCACAATCATATCTGAAAAAAGAAATAATATTTAAGGTTTTAGTCCAACAATCAACATATAGGGTTTCATGTAGTTGCCAAGGTTGCTTTCACGCACCATACTCGTCAAGCTATCGAAGATGTTGATTCTTCTCTCCTCCAAGTCAATCTCGACTGCAAACCAATGTGAATTCGGGACACAGTACGAAAGATAAAGATAGCGACAAATCTTCCAAGGTTTCTCCATACTAGGAGTTGCCCCTTCAACATAATGCACCAACATCTTTGTAAAACGCTTCGTCTGATTTATTGCGGCCAGGCTTTACCCTGTATTCGAAGGCATTTTCGACAAGTTGCCAGAAATTAGAGTCGAGAACGGCGCAGTATTATCAAAAGAGGTTTGCATATTTAACTGCTTGCTCTCTAATATGAAATAATGCCGAGTCCGCATGCTACACGTAAACATACAATTAATAAATTTAAATGACCTAGTAATATAGAAAGCTGACAACTTTTTTACTTGCGTCACCAGTTAGCCACCAACTCTGATCACGAAGATCCTCAAAAAATGTCCTCCCAGCGTCAGAGATTGCCAATGCAACTACATCCCTATACAATCAGGTGGCACCAGTAACAAATTAGCTCTACATTGAAAGAAGAAAACACACTATATGCAGGTCAAGGAAGAGAACAAATTACCTTGGTAAAGCTTTTTCCATCCACTCATTCAGATCACTTACTTTTGCAAGATCCACTTCTCAGAAGGGGTCATAAACAATGAGATTCTTGAACTTCCTCTTCTTTAAGGGATTGGTCCACGGAGTACGCAATGCTTTTCCTTTCCTCATTTTCTTTTGCCCTTTATCTTTAGGTGATTCTTCATCTGTCTCATCCTCAAGCAAAACAGCAGAAGATTCTCCGACTTGATCTAAAAATTGGTTCAAGCAATATTCAATCAACCATCATTGCTACATAGAATGTCAACATTTTTGTATTCAATCTACAGATTATATACCTTCAGGGCAGCTTTCTGCATACTGCTTCGGTTGATTTGACATCACAACGTCAACAAGTTCACGTTCTCCCAAGTGGTGCTCAGAATCTGGGATCAATATCCAAGGCATTTCTCGGTACACGACTATGGCAGTTGAAGGGTTCGATAACATGCCTATGAATGGAGGTCAATAGAAACTTTATTAATTTCAACACATTATGGAACTAAAAATATAAAATCACGACCAAATAACCGACTTTGACTAGTAGCACTCCTTCGTCCTTTACCTTGTATTGGCGTGACTTGTTCCTCTTCGTATGTGCAATCTTCCACATTAACAAAATTCTCAACTGCAGCATCGAAAACACAATCTACTTCCCGCCCCTTATTCTCTTTCGGGACTTTGTCCTCATGATGAGGCGAATATGTGTCAAATCCCCTTATTTCCGACTGAAACCCACCCATGTCCGGTTGAAACTCACCTCATTGTGGTTGGGATACACCACTTCCAACAAACTTCAGCAACCTATCAAGTTTCGTCTCAATGTGATCACATCGACTATTTGTCACACGCACCATCCTGCTCTCAAGTTCTTTCATTTCTTGTCTAACTACCTCCAATACATTGTTGTTATGAGAGGAGGATGATCTATCGCATGGCAGTTGGTGCATGGAAACAGGTGGTTCGTCTTCCTCAGACTCCTCTACTCCATCTTCATTCAAGCTATTATCCACTCTGGAGTCTTCTACATCATCAAGTGGTGTCATTCTCTAACAGAATTCTTCATCGGCTTCTTCATATGAAGGAACTAATGTGTGCTTCTCTCTGAGCTGCATGATTTGAATTTCACTATCCAATAATTTGCTCATGCTTTCTCCATCCAGCTTTGTCTGTTGAAAATCCCACCCTCGACATTCTTAGAATTCTGTCACCTTCCAGCCTGTGAGAAAATTGCTTCCCAGAAGCGGGAATCGCTTCAAATGCCCAAATCTGTAGAAAGAAAAACATTGCTAGTCAGTTCATAAATTGAAATATTAGACAAACAATAAAAATAATTTAACAGTTACCATGATTGCAAGAGAAAATCCATGAAAGTAGTAGGGATATCGTTCATTTCTTTCATATTTCTTAACTGTTTCTCCTTTTATTTGGTTGAATATCTCAATTGTGTACTCATACGATCTCTTTCCCCAAGTATAGTTGTTGAATCGTTCAAAATTATCAACCAAATTAAACCACCACAAGTTCAGATTCGTATTCTCTTCCGCACTCAACAAAACATACACCAAAATTAAGAAAATGCCCATCTTGAACTTGTCTGGTTGGTCACCACACCTTCGGAATGCATTCAACAATTGTTTTCTTACCACTTTTTTTTTGTCTTCTTGAAGTATTTTTGTATAAAATCACTTTTTAGGCCTAAATTCTTATCATCTGATTCCAACTCTCCAACTTTTAGGCCTGTGACTAATACAAATTCTTCTAACCCAAACCTAGCAATCTTGTTGCCAAACTTGCACCAAACTTCATTTTCTTTCAATGTCCTCACTGCCCTAATAATGCATTGGTGAACGATTTGAAGAGAAATTTTAATCTCTGTAACAGAAAAAAGGTGGTCAAAACACGAATCTGTAAACTTTTTTTTTATGATTGAAATCTAAAGCATAATATACCTCATTAATAATCTCAAGTTTACATCTATTACTGATTTTGTCTCGAACTCTTTCTTCAACGTCAATAAAATACTCCATTTAAAAGTCAATCTGCAAAGAGAATGCGAGGCAAGTTGGATTTTACCATACTAATAATAGGCAAAAACTTAAATATGTAACTAAAAAAACTCCAAAATCTGTAACTAAAATCAAAACAAAATTCCTAAATATTAGTCCCATTTAGAAAATTCTCCAGAATTTCAATAAACTCCATTAAAGCTAAAAATATATTCGTTTGTCCGCAAAATTAATTAAAAATGAATCAAAACCATCACAAATTTCCTCCAGTTATCCTCTCTCTGATGAAAACGCCTATATGTATAGGATTGTGTATATATTTATATAACCCATCAACTTAATCTTAAGTTTAAATCATGCATAAATCCAATCATACATACAATATGCATATTTACACACTCACAAAAATATTGTATATATACAGAGAGAGAGGGAGACGGACCCAGGGCTAGTACCATTACCAAAATCGGGCCTTCTGGAACCCACTGAAGGATTTGAGTTGAGCAGATTTGAAATTAATAAGAGGGGCAAAAGATTTTTTACTATTGTGTATTTGTGTGTGTCCAAGAGAAGAAATGGGGTAAACAGTAGAGTCGGCAGTACTATTTGGAAGAAGAACGAACCGGCAGCACTTGTTGGGCTCAAAATCGATTTTAAAATTTCACAGCCGGTGGCACTACTCGAGGAAGAAGGAAGAGGCGGTGAAAAGGAACGCTATAAAACTTAGAAAATGACAGAAGGAGTAAATTTGAGAAATATTGATGTGAGGACATTTAGATTATTTATCTATTATTTATTTTTATAATTAATTTTATTTGTTTATTTTTGGTCAAAGGTAATTTGGCAAAATATTTTGTGTGCAAATGCCATTCATTTCTATTCCCCCAAGAATTTTTGATACTGCCAATTAGCCAACGCGGCCTAAATTGGAAGGGTGAAGAACCATTTACCACTATTCAAACGAAAAAATACCCCATTCATAATCCCCTGAATCCTTATCGATCCGACCAAAAA
Source organism: Forsythia viridissima (assembly GCA_030279155.1). Lineage (NCBI taxonomy): Eukaryota > Viridiplantae > Streptophyta > Magnoliopsida > Lamiales > Oleaceae > Forsythia > Forsythia viridissima. The sequence continues at coordinate 32,883,150 of CM059041.1, read as the reverse complement.
CTCAATTAGAGAGAAAATGGAAGACGCCAAGGCCGCAGCATTGGCTCAGCAGCAGCAGCAGCAGCATCATCAGCAGCAGCAGCAGCAGCAGCAGCAATTCCTTCTCTTGCAACAGATTCAGCGCCAGAAACAGCAGCAGGACGCCATTTCTCGATTCCCATCCAACATCGATGCCCATTTACGCCCTCCTCATCACCACCTCCTTCACCACCGTCCCGCTGCCTCTCCTCAGCCACAACATCAACATGCTCCCTCTCAAATCCCTAATACTAATTCGATCCCCAATTTGTCCCACCCCCAAAACCCTAATTCCACTACCTCTAACAATAATAGTGCCCAAAATCCCCAGCAACAGCAGCACAAGGCCTCTTTGCAGCTGGCTTACCAGGACGCCTGGCGGGTTTGTCATCCAGACTTCAAGCGCCCTTTCTCTTCCCTCGAAGATGCTTGCGAGAGGTTTTTTTTTTTTGTTCCTTTATTACTCTATTGCTGGACAGATTTTATGTACAGGAAGAATGGATTGGTGGTTTCGTTCAGATTTTATGTGCTGATATTAGTTTAATTTCATTTCTTGATACTTTTTATAATTGAATTTTCATTGTGAATTAGTTCCCAGCATATGGTGCCGGATTGTCTCAGTCCATCTTTAAGGATGTTTTCTGAAAATTTGAGAACTGAATCTAGCTGTATTTAGTCTGTTATAATTCTCAAGAGGGGAAGTGCTTGAGCACCTCTTGAGCAATTCTAAACAGATCCACTCTGGAAAATTGAAAGGAAAAAAAAAGGTAGAGAGAGAGCGTACAAGCATCTCTACATATTCAATATAAAAATAATAATAACAAAGAGAGATAGAGAGAGACCAAAAGGAGGGCTTGTGTGTGAAGTATTGTTTTGAGGGCTCAAGGGAGAGTGGATTTTTATCCTTAACTGGTTCACCTATCTTGGTTTTTGCCGAAAATTAAGCTAGGAAAGAATCGGCTAAAATTTAGGAACCAGCTTTGGCTTTAAAAGTAGGCTGATAAACGGAAACAGGAAACTAGAACTACATTGAGATCCTTTCCTACCGACTACATAGAAAGCTAGTTACAAATTGTTGCCCCACTCCGAAATCTGTGCTGCTGACATGCCTTAACAAAATTATATCTTACTTCTCGGGGTCATGTATTTCTTGATTAGACTTGAATGTCTCTCCAATGAGCACTCATATGCCAAATATTACATTGTTGGCAGCATAGTTTACAGCTTCCATTGCATCCGTTCGTTGCTGATTGTAAATCTATAATGAATTCCAGTTAGGAAAAGAAGGGGGAGGCCAGAAGAGGGAGATGCTACATCCCTTGTTCCAAAGAACAATTCTTCTGTTTTTGTTTATTTACCTCAATTTTCTATCTCTTAAACATACTCTCTACATCCCCTCAAAAAACCTATACTGTATCCTCGCATATAACATATTTCTTCTGTCTTTCACAACGTATTCCCTTAATTTCATTAACCACTCTGTATTTACATAAATTATGTTTCTGTCTTCTGCTTATGGCGACTCACCTGATTATTAACTTTTCTTTTCTAAATTTGACTTACCTTATTAGTTAATTCGAAAGGATAATAACTCAGTTGATGCTCTTAATTCAGTACTCCTACTTGTAACCATTGTAATCTTGCTTGTAATCTTTCATTTCATATTTGCACATTGTTTTTGAATGTTTATCTTGAACTTAGGGGTTCTTGCATGTTCTCATAAGTTGAACTTGTTCTTACTGAATCTCTAAGGGATAGCTCTGTTTCACCACTGAGAAGATTAATCATTTATCACCTTGGTCTTCAAATCACTCATGCTATTTTTTTCTGATTTAGAAAATGAAAAAGAGAATCCAAATTTTAATATTTTCAGACTTGTCAATCATTTATCACTCAATTGGATTGATAGTGAACTTAAAACATGATGAATCATTGATGTTACTGAAATCAAGTTGGTTATGTTTTCACAAACATATAGCATATTAGCATGTTTGGGACATGTTTTGAGTTATAATAAAAGAAAATTAGTGTTCATTTTTTAGAGCGTTTTCCTCAGACATTGGCTGTAGTCAGTCCTGTCTAAACATTTTGTTTCCCAAAATTGCAGTATATTTCTTTCCTGTTCTCAGTCAAGTATCACGCACACTATGTAGACTTGTTCCTTGATGCCATCTATTACTGACTATGAATTTGTTATAGGATATATTGCATTTTAACTTTTCATCAGCAGCCAAGTGCATATCAAGGCTGTTAAGCCCTAAATTGATGTGCTTCTTTTGTCTTGTTTTGTTCCTTTAATCACGTTACATTTATTTGAGCTTGGTTTTAATGTTAGGCATCTAAGTTCAGTGGTTTTATAAATTGGTCACATTTCTTCTAATTTGGTAAGTCGTCTGATAAGCAAGCAACCTAAATTATAGGATTTTGTGCTCCTTTTGATTATTAGGGTGGAACTAGCGCCATTAGTGCTTGGCTTGTATCTTTTATGTAGTATCTACTGCTAAGAATTCCTTGTGTGAAGTACAGGGCATGTTATTCCTGATTCATATGGTATAATTTTTGTGTTGATTGTGGCTGATTTCTGCTCCCCTCCCTGGGTGTGATATTATGCATGCAGTTAATGGGGTTTCTGTTACTAGTCTTTTACATATTTATCTGGTATATAAACTCTCAGTTTATTGACCTGAACCCCGTGAATAGATGAACAATTTTTTACTGAACAAGGCACACCACAGAATTTGATTTACTGTGTTGATGTGGTTGGGAGTCTATTATCTTCCAAATAAGTTTGTTTATTTAGAGTATGTCAACTGTCAAATTTCACATGATAAACTAGAAAAACATGCTTTGCATGCTAAAACTTGTACTCATGCAGCTAATTCTCATGTAAAATTTCTGTAGGCTATTACCTTACCATGTGGTGGCAGACTATGAAGCTGAGGAGGATGACAAGATCCTTGATTCTGACACGACAGGTCAAATGCTTTCTCGGTCTCAGCAGTGGGACCACAACATTGCCGCCAAAGTTGCAGAGTTTACTGCCACATTTGAGAAGCAAGTCCTTGCGTTTAATATAATATCCCGCAAGCGTGGCCTCGGGGAGTTTCGGACGGAAGAGAAACTGATGATGGAGCAATTATTGTTGCAAGAGGAGAAACGAGCACTGCTTGAATTGAGGGCTGAAATGGATTCAAGGCAGAAGGCAACTCAAGAAACTCACGAAGCCAATATGCGAATGGCTGCTCATGCTGAGATGATGGCTCGAGCTCCCCCAATAAGAGCAAGTGCACTTGGCTCTCAAGGCAGTAATATTTCGATTGGTCATGACATAGGTGAGCATGATCAGGATGCCAACCATGATGAGATGATAAATGGATGGAGTAACAATGCACACAAGGATGATAAGGAGCCGTCTGATGACTTCCTGAATGATGAGGAAACAGAAAATGGAGATACAGCGATGCAAACTGCGTGGCATGGAACTGGTGAGCTAGATTTGAATGCAAGATAGGATGACCTTACCTTAGTGGGGGGAATCAAATGTTTGAAGCGTTGCCAAATTTGTACATTCTTTCAGTATGGTTCACTGCTTTTGCTTTAGAAACACAAATACGAATGCAGTAAGCTTGAAAAAAGGATTTTGGTATAATCTCAGCTTGTAAGCAGTTGATTCCGCTGCATTTTGTGAATGCCAATGTTCTTGATGTCATACTACTTCGAAACCATTTCGTGCTAGCTATGAGGCATGACCTCGAAGGTTGCACTTTTGAATTTTGACTCTGGAATAGGATCAAAATAGGGTAAATTTAATAAACACTCACTGAATTTTGAAGACGTAACTACTTACTCACTATACTTTGCAACGTCACCAATAACTCATTGATTTTTAGCTTAAATCCACCATTCGTTTTCTTTTTGTTTAAATTTGCTGACAGAAAAATTCGACGTGGCTAACGGCTCATGACGTGGCTTTCAAGTTGTAACTATTTACTCACTAAATTTTCAAATTGTAATTACTTACTCACTGAACTTTCAAGTTGTAACTATTTACTCACTGTACTTTTCATGTCACCAATAACTCACTGATTTTTGACTTATGTCCACCACCCACCACCCGTCTGCCACATAAGAATCGCATTACCTAAACACATTTTTCATCCAACAAAAGGGCAAATGGTGCTATGTATTTTTTGCAAAGTAGTTCAAGTTTGTTTGCAGACTATTGGTATTTGTAACTTTTATTAGTTGAAGGTCAGGTAATTCATCTAAATGATAGTGTAATACATTTTGATTTTCATAATTTGAGGCTACACTGCCATGTGAAGTTCATTTTTGTGCAGTTACAGTTATTCTATTTCACTTGATCATTTTAGTACATTGGAAGTGCTATGTAGGTGGGCCGCCATTTAATATGAATTCAACTGCAGTTGAAGTTCATTTAAGTGCACATTGTCATTCTATCATTTAACAATCAGATTCATGAAATGGAAATGAACTTGTCAAAATGAGGGAGAAATATCATCTTTATTCAAATAACGTGATACATAGATATAAAAAAAACATGATACAACATATATGCACCATTGGGTATTCTTTGAAACTGAACAAAAGAATACATCCAACGATATGAATCAAAAATATCAATAGCCCTGCCTCTTCATCCCTCATTTTAGTTCAAATATTATACACACTCAGTGGCAGAGTCAAACATTTTAAGTTAGATCACCTATAGGGTGGGCCGGAGGAGGGGGGAAGCCCTCACGAGAGTTGCCCCCGAATTTTTTTCTAAAACCATAATTACTAAGCCTATTTTTATAAAAATCTAATACTTTTTTATAAGTCTTAATCTTTAAAAAACTTACAATAAGTCATTGCACAAAAATATTCAAGATCAAAAATTAGTCAACTCTTTTTATTCACTTTGCCTTATATAAAATTATCCTCCAAGCAAAGTGCATTTATTAATTTTGTATTACATTTGAGGAATGTGTCAATTATTTGTAATTTTGTATTATTAATTTTATTAGGTCAATATGTCCAATTGTCTTACATTAAATTTATATTAGGTGAATGGATTCAATTGCCATCCATTAAATTGATATTAAGTTAAAATTAAATTGCAAATTAAAAAATAAATCCATCCATTAAATGCTTGACAATTGGGCCAAAATCACAAATAAACAAACACTTAATTTTTGCTTTATACTATACTAAAAAAAAAAAAAAAAGATCTTTTTTATTTGAAGGTCACGTGACTTCTAAGGTCCACCATTGGCTCCGCCAGTATACACACTATCTCTTTACAATTCTTCTATTTTTGGCTCTCTTAGATTTTAGTTCAAATATTATACACTACCCTTAGATTTGAGCATAGTCATCCACGTTTTCCATCGCCACCTGCCTATTGTTGGATGAAAAATATTTTTAGGTAATACAATTCTTAACATGGTGAACGGGTGGTGGATGGTGAACATAAGTCAAAGATCAGTGAGTTATTGGTGACATGAAAAATACAGTGAGTAAATAGTTACAACTTGAAAGTTCAGTGAGTAAGTAGTTACAACTTGAAAGCCACGTCATGAGCCGTTAGCCATGTCGGATTTTTCCGTCAGCAAATTCAAACGGAAAGATAACAGGTGGTGAATTGTAGACATAAGCCAAAGATCAGTGAGTTATTAATGACACTGCAAATAATAGTGAGTAAATAGTTACATCTTCAAAGTTCAGTGAGTGTTTATTAAATTTACCCGATCAAAATACTTTCATTAAGATATTACAGGTCAGACACAAGTGTCTATGGTCTCGAATACCTTATTCCAAAAATTGTTTAAAATATTTGGAGGTCGATGTTATGCTTTGGAGTTTCAAAAATAAGTTCTTCTAATATTGACTACTTGGAAGAATGTTCTAATGCCCCCATGTGGGCAAGATGAAGTGCCCATATGATGTGAGCCCACATGATGAGCCCATGTGGGCTCACATCTTGCCCACATGGGGGGCTTTAGATTGCCCCTCTGACTACTTGACCCTCGAACCAATTGAAAAAGTCTGCCATTGATCAGAGATTTGTACCAGTAATACTTTTAGCTACCACTCTAAAAAATGTAGACAAGGAAATTGACATCCCACTCGGCCTAAACAACTGTTTTGAGCTTAAATCCTCCCACGTTATAGCAGTTAAGATAATGCACTTTTTTTTTGGTAACTATACTCGTAACTAAAACATTAGAGGTCCATTTGTGCCGAGGTTCTTGATCAAAGAATATGCAGAATCCAAAATACTGAAAAATATAGCTGTCAAACAATGTAACCTGTTGAAATGGATTCAAAAACTCCACGTGCGGAACTAAACATAAAATTAAGAAACAAAACGATCATCCAGTCTAAAACTCATAGTTCCTTTTCATTTTTCTTGTAACTGCAGGGAAATAAATAAGTCCAACACATGACCATAGTTCTCCTTTGAACTCGTACGTGCTCATAAACTTCATTCATAAATTTCGTATAAATCAATAGTATAAAATGGTGTTCTATGTGAAAGCTCTTCTTTATCAAGTCAACTTCATTGCTGCAAATGATTCTGCCACATCCATTGCAGTCGAGATGTGAGATACATCACTTCCCTGAAAGGGGAGAGAAAATCTTAGCAAGCAATTATTAGAAGCAAACAAATGAAAGCCAATTTCGCAAGGATGCAAGTGCACTCACTTTTGGAAAAATGTGCTATGAAAGCTAATTGTATTGTTTAAGTACACAGTATTTATTAAGGACAAATACACGTGCAACTTCAGATCTTCAAATGCTGACTGAAGTAATTATCAAAAGATCATAATAAGATTGTTACCTGGCCTTGAGCCAGACCGCCTTTTCCACCGCCACCCTTTCCTTTTATCGGGTCCAAAGCTTCCTTCAACCAGTCTTTCACATTTAACTGTCTGTACTTACCACCTTGATCTGGCACCCCAGCACAGACCAAAGCCTTGTTCACATTTTCATCTTTGCTGAAGACCATAATTGCCATTCCCTGTTGGCCAAAGCAAAGCAATCAGAGGCGATTGGCACAAAATACATCTTGAAGAAAATCTAGCATCTAAACACAAGTGACTAAAAATTTAATTGAGTAGAGAGCATTCAATAACCTTCTTCTCCATGACGTCAACAACTGCCTCACGGATTGCAGAAGTATCTGCGCCAACATTGACATGTGCAATGCAGTATGCCTTTCCATTTGATGAAGCAACTTCAGCCATTTCAGTGGCAACCTTAATGGCTTTCTGAATATTCTCTTCGGCAATCTTCTTTTTGGCTTTTATCACTTGATTCTGTCAACATAATAACCTTTAAGTTTTTCATTTTTTATTCCTTCCTCCCCATTTTGTCTCTCCACTTCGGTCACTAGTGTCATACACGTGTCAACATGACATGGAGTCGATATGCAGGACTTGTGTATGACCCTGTGCAGAAGTGTACAACCCCAACACGTGATACAAATCCCAAAAAATTATCAGCCAAGATAAAAAGATCCGTCTTTTCTCATAATATTTTACATTATGACATTGTTTCTTGAAGTTTAAAATGTTTTCACTTTTTCTCCTGATTATCAAAATTTATAGAGCATTGTAGGACGACCTAAAATTAGTTTTACTGTAATGAATAATGCATCTACACGCCAATATCAAAGTGGATACCATTTTGAACCAAAACCAGCATCCTAGAATTTGTCTATTCATTTCATCCACAACCACAAACTCTCCTTGTGCCCAATATGAGTGGCATTGGTCGTAAATAACCCTAGCACAAAACTATGTATGCAGAAGACATAGAAGTACCTGAAGCACAGAAAGTTTCCCCTTGAGATCAGCTTTCTTAGCAGATGGAATAGATGCTCCTTCCACACGGCTATTTAAAGAAGTTACTTTCTAGAATCAGGGAAAGGAAATTCAGCTCATTATATCATCATGAAAATTTTTAAAAATATATATATATTTTAAAATAGAAGAATTATGGAACAAACTCTACTACCAAATTAACAGGCAATCTGATGGTGGTGAAGAAATTGTTGGTGTCACAAAGATATTGCAAAACAATGATGATGATGATATTTATATGCAATTAATGCACTAATGTTTTATTCACACATGGAAAAGTATAGCAAAGGCATGAATGTTGAAGAAAACCCCAAAATACTAAGAATCCTACATGTCAAGACCACTGGGTCTTAAGAGTGACATTATATACTGATATAATATCTACATTGAGAAGTATATGACTGGCCATGAAAGAGAAGGCAATACAAGTGTGGAAAATTGGAATTAGTTCACTGCTTATAATGACGTCAGTGCAACTCGAAAAGGTCCAAAAGCAATCGCAATAGTTTGCAGGATATAAATATGGACATGGCCACATGGACAAAGAGATCCCATATACATATATATACCAAGCAAACTTGTTTTTGTGTGTGTAGACAGAGAGGGAGTGGAACACAAGTGTGTTATTTTAAACTTGAAAAACAAAAGATGACTGCAATGGTTATCTTGCTAGCAGAAGTGGATACGTCGATAGAAAATTCTAGAAGAATACTGGATATGGAGGTAAAATATATTTTTAAGCCCAATAAAGTTTCAATCAACAATTTTAAGCATATGTTTGGGAGAGCTTTTGAGCACTTTTAAGCTGGTCAAATATTATTTTTATTCACACATTTTGTAGGACCAACAACTTTTACCCACTTTTATCCACTATTATCCACACATTCTATAGGACCCACTGCTTATAAGCACTTATAAGCAAAGCCAAGCATGCACTAAATAATTACCCTAATAAAAAAGTTGTTGCTTAAATGAAATAACCTGCTCCAGAATGCTTCCTTCAGTCTTGGATGCTTCATTTACTTCTTGTTCAAGTGAGGATGCTAGTTCCATTGCTTTAAAAGCATAATCCATGGTAACTGCAGTAACTCTACGGATTCCTTTAGCAATTCCTTCCTCAGACAAGAGGGCAAACACCTTAGCTTCTCGTGTATTTGATATATGGGTCCCTGCACAAGTGTATATATGACTTTATAAATCCAATATAATGGCGCCAATAGAGAGAACCAGATTTACATGGTGATACATACCCCCACAGAGCTCTGCAGAGATAGATAACCATTCTTCATTTTCAGGATTAGCAAGGAGATCCTCCACTTTTCGACCAATCGCGACAACTCTAACAGGATCAGGATATACCTATATCAATAAAAGGAAACCCATGGTGAACACTTACAGGTAGCACAATCATGTGAAATGCTCCCATGTCTATAACAACTCCAGTGTAATAGAATAATCACCTCTCCAAAAACAGCTCTTAGACCATTGACGCGCTTTGCATCAGCCAGCCTACTTTCCTTTGAGAATACATCCAATTCAGCCTTAATTTGTTCATTCACGATTGTCTCAATTTTCCTCAGGTCCTCGGGCTTTACAGGCTTCCCTGTTAAATTTTAAGAGAATTGGAATAGGCTTCTGAAATCTATTTAAACTAACACCACATAAACTTACCATGAGAAAAATCAAATCTCAATTTCTCAGGAAGAACAATGGAACCTTTCTGGTCAACATGATTACCAAGTACTTCCTGCACTTATTTCAAAGCATTCCAATATTTTAACTAGAGAAATTAATAATAGAGCGTCAAGATTGGACGCTTGCAAGCTTGCAGAACTTCACATATAAGATCGTTACCCTTAGAGCAAAATTTAACATGTGTGTACAAGTATGATTTGGAGCTATCAGCTTGCGCCTCTCATAGTTGACCTGTTGAGCTCAGACGAGAACGGAATACAGTGATAGGAAATGCAACCGATATTTCATGTATAAAATGAATGAATAGGTATGCGTAAGAATGAGGTTTAGTGTAAAAGAAAAGTTACCTTACAAATTACTTTATCATCAACAGATAATCTGCCAGTCCTCCCATTGAAAGAACCAATATGAACAACAAATCCACCATATATTTGCACATTACAAACTTCAAAAACTCCATTAGGGCCTTCAAGTACACCAGTATCATATATCTACAAGCCAAAGAGAGGTCAAATACTAGCACTCTACTCTAAGAAAGATTTGTGATCTCTCTCTCTCTCTCTCTCTCTCTCTCTCTCTCTCTCTCTCTCTCTCTCTCTCTCTCACACACACACACACACACACAGAGAAGCAGAGATTAAGGAAATGATATTTTAGAGTTAATCCATAAAAAATACTATTTAGATTATGCATCAACTAAATCTGCAACTAAAATACTCTGATGTACAAAAATACAAAGGGAGGAGACAGATACAAACATTGAACAAATACTAGAGATGAAGAATTTGTCCAGTACCATCTAACATGATGCATATTTTTTTACCAAAGAAAAATATGATTTTTATATGCCTAAACAACGCAACTTCCAAACTCAAGCAATTTTCTTCATTATTTGATCCATTTCCCAGGTACAGCTCATTTTTTCTAGATGCTAGAAAGTAAATATACAGCATATACCAATCAGTCAGGATATGTGTAGCAGATTGAGAACAAAGCAAATTAATACCTGACCACCTTGCTCAGCATAAAAACTAGTGGTTTCCAGGACAATGCCAACTTCCTCATGGGGAACAGTACTTTCCAAGAACTCACTTCCTGTGTAAACAGCTTTGACCACACTACCATGAGCCTGACATCATAAGCCAATTAAAGTATCAGAAGGTTTTCAATCAATTTTAGACAATGATTTGAATGGAAACCTAGCAACAAAGAACAATCGGAAGTAGATTAATAAGACACTATATAAGCAAAATGATCACATCTAGATTGAAACAACAGTTCAGAGAAGAAATTATTATACATGTAGTTAAGCATGACATGATAAAGTCCAAATATAGGCTACAGGATTTGTCAATTATTTTCAATACAAGTCTGTTCTTTTCAGTTGCCTCAACCTCATCACCAAACATTTTCCCCAATCCTCCTCCGTAGTTAAGTTCCAGATTTAGTTATTTCAATTTGATCACCATCCAATCTTGAACGCATAATTAAGCTCACTGCTTTTAGTTGTTGGACTTGGGAAGTCAAAAATTTGATGAGCCTGCAAGTTACACCCAGTCCAAACGATAGAAAACATTCAGGTGTTTTGCATTACCTGGCCGCAGGCCCACAGATCCCTCTGAAATTTTAACATGTCTCTCCTCTATCTTCCCTTAATATTGCTTTTGGAATAGAAGTAGAGTGGTATCCCCTCTCTCAGGGATACCTCATTCCTCTAGAAATTTTACAAACAAAGTCCTCTGTTCTGATATAGACAATTTCCTTCCAAAGGTACCCTCCCTTGAAGTACACAACATGCCTCAAAGATTCTCGGGCATCAGTTGAGCATAATAGTAAAAAGTTTGACAAATTTCAAGCCAAGGCATTCCTAAGCCCATGAGGGGCATGAAAAAACAGTATTCCACCAGTGAAAATCTTCTGACACAGACCCCCAAACTCTACTTAATTCCCAGATCCTATAACCAAAATGTTCTGATCTCAAGCTCGAAGTCTTTTCTATTAATCTGAAATAACTTCTTCCAAATGGCAGCAACATAGTACCTCTTTTTCATTTGCAAAGACTTCGCAACTTGTTTATCTCCATATAATAGGCACAATGGTAGGCCAACTTTATAAGCCATATAATTTATTTCCTATCCAAATTGGAATTGAGTAACTGGATCAACCAAATTCATATTTAACCCATCTAAATGATCATCTGAGACTAAATACCCACTTCAGACTCACAAAGAAATGAATCCAGCCAAAACCTGGAACAGCTTTCCAACCTCCAGCAAACGATTGTAAGCCTATATATATAATGACTCAATGATAACGCTGGGGAGGTATTGCTAACTTCAATACGAGCCTGGTTCAATTCATTATGTTTCAGAGTCCACTTCAAAATTAAGAAAAAGTTTCATGTAGTAGGATTTCAAATCTCTAAGTTGCTCACTATCACGAGTTCTCATTTTTTTTTGGCCTTTCGCAGTCTCCAGTTACAAACGACATGCAGTGAAGCTAAGAAATTAGACTTAAGAAAAAAGTTTGAGAACTACAGTGTACATACCACCCGAGTTCCCTTGCACCTATTTCTAATAAAATTCCGAAGGAAACAAATGACTATCTTGCCTAATAAACCAAAGCAGGCATGCCAGAGCAGTTTCCTATCAAAATCACTTTTTCAATAAGGTTTTCCTAACAAGCCACCAAAAGGGGGAGCTAATTAAAAACACAAGTATCCGAGCAACAAGGAGAAGTTTTAGAAACAGAATGAAGGCCATTTTAAGACCCCTAGCATAATTATAAACAAAATCATACCAATACATTAAGCATTAAACGCAGATTGGGAAGCTTAAATCTCGTTAGAAAAATTCAAATTTAAAAAAAAATATAACTAAGCCACGAAAATCCACCAAACAAATTCATACACAAACCTCCAACCAAGTAAACTTAAATGAATCATCTGTTGGAGCAACCCCTTTCTTGTGCAATGCTGCAGTAGCATCAGCATCCATGACAACAGTACCACCAGCTTGCTGAGAAAAGTGATTTGCAAAACCAAAAAAAAATGTTAGCACGCACCTCAGTCCCAGATAAAGAGCATGTTTGTCTTGGTTTATAAGAAAATTAAACTAACCATGCTTGTATGTTACATGCTTGTTTATCCTCAAACTTACTTATTTACTTATACGTAATATTTCAAGCTCATCCAAATAACCCTGAAACCAAATAACCCTGAAAGTCTCATCTAAAGTTTGCAGATTACATATTTTAGCTTCATACATCGAAGTCATGGGGTGAATAACTCTGGATATCGCTCCTGGGTAAATTTCCAATACACTGGAGTGTCTCCTTGCTAAGAATAAAAGACAATGAAGAAAAATGATCCAGTTACCTTATTCTGCGCACTCCTTGATCTTTCCCTTGCCTTGTCCATAGCTATATCGAAACCTTCAACGTCAACAGCCAAGCCTCTTTCTTCTGCCATCAACTGTCAAAAAGAAATGTCAGTCAGCTTTCATATAAGAATTATGCTTGCATGTACATAATGATGCTACATTCACCTGAGTTAGGTCCAATGGAAAGCCATAAGTATCCCATAAATCAAATGCATCCTGCAATCAAATCATCTATGAGAGTAAGAAACACACAAACAACCAAATTGGCTCTTCAAAGACTCTGATCAGCCCAAAAGTGATGTTGACAGTAAAACAAGTATTAGCCTATTAGGGATGCTTTAACAATCAAGGGAGTGAAAACACTCTAAAGTTGAATAAGTAGAGAGCATGGGTATATACAGAATCTAGAATCTGCAACAAAATTTTGATAAGTTTGTCAAAAGACAAAAAAGGCAATAATTAAAATTGAAATTTTAAATTATAAAAAGTTACTAAATACTGTCACATGCTATTGATGGGTGAAAACAGCATTAACATGAAAGGGAAAACTTGAAAACCATGTTAAGGAGATAGGAAGGGGTAGGAATAGAAGCTCTTGACATGGAAACTAAAGATGCTTCACCTCGTGTTAAATAGCACGAGAAAGGGAGGTGGTAAACTTGGTGAAAGTTATACATCTTGTACTTCACAATGTTACAATTTTACTCATACACTTAGTGTAACACTCCGAAATTTTGTTACAAGCCGTTGATTTGTAATTTAGGACTTAATTGCACGATATGAAAGTTTGGAGACCCAATTTGATCATGGCAAATAGTTTTAGGACCAAGATGCAATTTCTACAAAAGCAGATTTTTGATACTACTACAATACCCGAATTTAGGAAAAGAATGGGGAATTGTGATTATTGATGACCTTGATTTTTCCTCCATGATTAGTTTAAATCATGCAGGTAATTTAAAGTAAGAATATAAACTCTGGATCTCGATAAGAGTTGAAAATGGTGCAACATCGAATGGAATCTGCCTTTTGAATTCCCATTTCTCAAAAAATGCCATTATTGGTCCATTCTTCATCGAATTAGGGATTTCGTTCCTATCCAACTTCGACTCAGTTGAGCATTATCTCGTTTCATATTTAGTTTGGAGGCCTATGCTGAAAGTAAGGGAGCTAGTGAAGGAGAATATGAGATAGTTTGTGGGTGAAGGTAATATATATATACATGAGTAATGCTCCTTGGACAACAACTTAGATCGAAGCTTAGACCACTATTAAGAAAATATCAAATACACCATTTGGGTATGAGCATTACACAAATTCTCAATTATGTCTTTGCAAATGGCATATTTAACGTTTTCTCAATAGTGGTTTAAGTTTCGGTCTAAGTTGTTGTCTAAGGAACATTACTCATATATATATATATATATATATATATATATATATATATATATAAAATATCCTATTGCATATATGTAGATAAAATAGTTGATTAAATATTAATGTATATGATTGTATATACACATATATGATTCTATGATTAGCTTATATTGTGCGTGTAAATTTAAGGTAAAAATATATGTGGTGGATAAAATAGTGATTAGCTGCTAATGTGTATTTGATTATATATGATTATGTGATTAGCTTAAATTAGTATTTAATCATGCGTGTAATTTAAAGTAATAATATATATATTCCTAATAATGCATACAAGCAATATATGAAAAAATTTCTATGCATGGCATACCTCTTCTATAAATACTCACCCTTTATGCAAACAAGAAACACACAAACACACAATCATCTTCTTATTCTTAGAATAAAAGAGAAAAGAGAAAAGAGAAAGGAGAAAAGAATTTCAAATTTCTTCAAATAATCTCACTTTATTTCAAGTTTTAAGCAAAGGTAGTGTTTTGTTAAGTTTAACTGGGAGTAGTTGTTTTCATATGTTATTTCACAACTATGATTATATTTTGGTCCATATTACGCAAGAATTATTAAGTATTATGTAAGATTTATCATGAATGAACTCGAGTTTAGTAGCGTTACGCATTAGAATTTAGTACCATTTAAGTTTGGTCCAATTTCCGTCTCCCTATGCAAGTACGAACTTCCGTTGAAATACATACATGAGAATTAATTACTTACGCACACTTATTAAAATTTATCTCACAAGTATGACTTTTTTCCAATTAATAGTTCGGGGCGGTCAACACGGAGATGACTTGTGGTTGCAAGAATTTTTAATAATAAATTATGCTTATGGAGTCGGTGTTATTTTCTTTTATTTTTTTGAGATTGAAGTATTAAATATATTTTCTTTTAAATTTTATTGAATTCATTACGCTATTTGAAAGATTTGTATGTTATGATAAATACTTTAATTATAGTTTATTTTGTACAATAATTTTATTTATAGTTTGAGTCCCTTCAAAGTAGTGTTCATTTACGAGTTAGTGGCACTCAAATTGCTAAGGATAAGGGTCGTCACACTTAGTCTTAAATATTGATTAAGATAGTCTTCAATATTAATTAAGATGACTTAGTTTTTTCATCTCTTTACCTCAAGTCCCTCCAAAGTTTGAGAGAATGAGAAATAGACCACAAGCATATATTTACCTCTACAGATTTTATTTACACACTTCTTACTTTAACCCTCCTCTCCTACTTTTTACCCCAAACAAAGGAAGTTTTTTAATCCCTTCACATACAACCCATTAAACTGGATCATAGAGGCTGCTAAGAAAATGCTTCAAATCTAGAAATTCCAGATTTTCATATGCAAATACTTAAAACATCATGCTCGAGAATTAGGAGATCAAAGAAAAGAGGTGCAGCAAAGTCTCTCACAGGTTGGATGGCTAACACGTTCTAACAAGAGAATGAGCTCTATAGGACAACATACTGGATTCCCACTTCCCCATTGCCAATTCACCTAACTCAGCCGTAAGTACCACCATCCAATTTTCTCTCTATTCTGCTTCCACACCTCCGCCCATCACACCACCCAGCCAACAGCACAAGTCAACCTCAAGAATAACGTTGCCAGCCCAATCACAACCACATCATTAATATGCCATAAACCACAAAACCAATTTTGAGATAAACAACAGAGATGGCCTCCACTTGGAACAAAACAACAGTGCAAACCGACCCATTGCATTAAGTAACCATGCATAGTAGAATGTGCTGGAATTTACATTTCAAATTTGTAAACTGAAAATTTTAAGCTAAACTCAATTGATTTAGAAATATCAATGGAAAGATAGCTAGGATGGCGGAAAGAATATGGAGGTGGAACAGTGAAGGTGGCCTGATGGCAAACTGCAGGGAGGGTGGAACTTTTTCAATTTTCCAAGGACTTTTTCTTGCATTTTTCAATAGGGGTGGGCGTAACATGGTATTGACTGAGTTAACTGACTGATCAAATTAGTTCAGTTCATTCGATTTGGTTAATAGTAACTACAACAGTATTTCCAGTTTACCTATCAGTAATGCACCTTAACCAAATATGTCTGTTTTGTAAATAATAATATAAAATGATTGATAAATGTCAAGCTCGGAAGTTGGGCTTCGGCCTGAAGTGACCAAGCACAGCTTTACTAAGTTGAGCCTCAGTGAAAACTAAGTCCATTATGTTGTGTCTTGAATGTGTAATGCCAATATTTGACAAAACATGATGCAAAAACTGAAAAAATAAAAACTAATTCACTAAATTGAAAAAACTAAATCATTCTTTTGGTTTGTTTTGAGTCACTAATTTCGGTGAAGCGAAATTTCGATGCAATGGACCAAAATTAGAAAAAAAAGAAATTGACGCGCATCTCAATTTTTCGACGTGTTCACCCAAACAAAAGAACGGGAATCATCATTTTAATATCTTTCTAGGTAGAATGATATCCTGGTGAAATGGGTGTTTTCATATACCAAAGACGGGTATGAATAAACCAAAGACAAAAATATTAATTTACTCAACAAATCACATTGCTAATTTCTTTCACCTGTCATTGTGTAAGAAACATTTTCATAACAAGAGCAAAATTTGCATACTTTCAAATCCTGGCACTAAATATTGCACAAAACTAAAATATTAAATAAATAGCAAGAAAGCGACGGACATACATACAGCAACCAAACTTATCAATGTTCAATCTTCAATACAAATAGTCTTCCGTTGACTACATTAGTTTAACTGAAATTTTTAAGTATGCAAATGAATGCTGACAAGAAAAATGAACTAGATCAAAGTCAACAATGATATTGTCAAAATAGTAGACTACGGATAAATCATAAGGCACATGACAACGAGGTAAGGACCAAAACACAACAAACTAAATTAACACTTGCCTGTCCACTAAGAATCCGCCCTTGAACCTCTTGAGCCGCTTTCTTAAATTTCTCAATTCCCTGAAGGAGAAGTCAACCAATATAAGCAGTTTGTTGGTCTCTAAACAGGAGCCTATCTCACTCATTAATTTTTCCAATGCAGAACTAATTCATACATAGAGAAACAGTAAATATTTTCAGCAATGAATTAATCTGTGTAAGTGCAAGGGAGCAGTTTGGGTATATAATAGTATAATCTAAATGTAGATAGCAATTTGGGTGCATTTACCTAAGCATGGTGAGCAATATGGTAAAATCACTTGGATAGAAACAAAAGTAACTTTAGCAAACAGGCAGAACTATCAAAGGGAGATACCCACAAGGGAAGACTTGATTCTATCAGTCTCAACAAGTTGAAAGCTTAGTCTATTTTCAAATGTCAATCACCTGGATAGAATGAAAAGGAACTTTAGCTCCTCTGTTGTTTCTTCATCTCGTTCTTAACTTTCAATATGAATGGACTTTACCTATATAACGGAACACTAAAGATACCAATCTTCTTTGAGAAAATTAGGAAGGTTATCCAGGCATTGAAATTAACAGGACAATGATAATTAAAGTGATTCACGCAAGAGACACTAACACCATCTCATAATTGAATCTTTTCAATGAATGTAGAGGCTAAAGGAAGCAATGGGACTTAAACGCTGGACTTAAATGCCAGCATATGATAAATTGATAATCTCTACACATAAGTCCAAACGTTGCATGTGCCCCCCACTCCCAACCCTACCCACCTTCAAGAGACACACACAGAGGAAACAGAGAAGGGGATTTCACATACTTTAATCAATGTCCTGCCAAAGCTGGCCTCTTCATCAGCAATGATTTCCCTTATCTTTATCTCATGTTGCTTCAGCTCTGGGAAAACATTGCCCATCAATTCCACCACGACTTTTACGAGCCTGTTTTCAACAGAATAATATTTAAATATAAGATATCAACATGCAAATTAATGTACCCATAGTTTCATAACAGAAAAATTACAAAAAGTAAGTTTTCCTATCATACCCATTGAAAAAACCTTGTTCTGCTTTAAGGACTTCGGTACCATATCGCACAGCTCGACGAAGGATGCGCCTTAGGACATATTCACGACCCTCATTGCCTGCAAACAACCAAAAAATTAATATGAAATCCAACAGAATGTACCTTAAGACCTCATTTCAAATTTCAAAATGAAGACTATAGATAGGTAATTGAAACAAATGTAGTGTTCTATTAAATATTAAATATTAAATATTATCCAATTGGCGGATCGTAGTGTTCAACCGCAACTAATGCATTACACGTAAATCTGGCTGCCACTGTACATCTCAGAATAAATTAGGATTTAGATTCAAACCCACAAAAGTAACACAATAACGGAAACAGAAAGAAGAAAGGAGGCACACCCTAACACCTATATAACATATTAACATATATATACATGCAAAGGTAAGCAAGCATAAACACACAAATAAACGTACATAAATACGTTTATACATGAATTCAGCAGATGTAAAAAGTACATAAACGCATACAATACAGTGAGTAAGAGTGCTTCTACTGTAAAGCTCATTCACATCCAAGATTAGAACATGTGAAATGAAGATCAATCGAGTTTAAAATAAGCATTCTCATAGAAAATCTCCACAGTTTGAAAACCCTGAAGAACTCCAAAAGATGAAAAAGAACAACTTGAGTTGACCTTCATCCTATAGAGCCAAGGTCTCTCTATAGCAACAACTTTTGCCCATTCTCCCATACAATTATCATGCACAAATCAGCAAATAATGATCATGTATTTTTTACTTTATAACACTACAGAAACCAAGGGGACTTATAAGTAACTACATGATCAGAACTAAACATCTGCAGATAGCTCGCGTAAATATGCAGCAGCTGAGCATTAACATTTGCCATATAATTTTGAGGCCCGTCAACCTACATGTTGGTTGTCAATGGCAAAGCAGACAAGGTTCAAGTCCACATGCTACCATAAAATGCAAGTTCATAACGACATGAAAATGTAGGTATTGAATGAATAACCAAATGATTATAGTAATGCACCTGGGCAAGAGCCATCGGCAATGGCAAATGAAAGTGTTCTAATGTGGTCAGCCACAACCCTATATGCCATGTCAACTTTGTCCACGTCATCAGATCCAACTTTGCCGGAGTATGGCTGAGCTCCAGTTGCCTACCAAAAGATTAAAAACTAATCAGAATATAAATTCCATACAGAAACATAAGTAAAACTTCAGAGCAGTTAGAAACTGGATTTTAGGATATTGTTGTCCTAAATCTGTATTTATTTATTCTAAATTCTGTCAAATTATAATCCTTCACATGGAAGAAAAAAAGTGTCTTAAATGACAACTCGTTAAGGCAGATTTCTATTTAAGTTTGGTTTTGACTTAACCTGTTGTATTGCATCAAAGATGGGTAAGAACACATCGGTGTCATAATTGCTCATCTTTTTCTGAAGAATAGAGGTTAATCTTTCAAAACCCATTCCAGTGTCAACATGTTTAGCCGGTAGAGATTTCAAAGAGCCATCAGTTTCCCTGTTAAACTGTGGAAGAGACATCTCAAAAAGTTGACTTATTGAATTGACAAAAAATGAAAAAAGTGAACTGTGTTAACTATAAACACATAGAGTTCCAGTAGGTCAAGAGTGAAGAACGAACCTGAATAAACACAAGATTCCATATCTCAATGCATGTAGGATCGTCATTATTCACCAGCGATGCAGCATCACGATTACCAATTCTATCAAAATGAATTTCCGTGCAGGGACCACAAGGTCCAGTATCTCCCATCTCCCAAAAGTTGTCCTATTCAAAGTCGCATAAGAATTTAAAATAAAACAAACACTTAAACATTTCTGGATAATAACATGTTAAACATTTCTGGATAATAACATGTCTTTTCAGTGATAGTTTTTATCTCATTAGAGGGGAAAGAACTGTTACATATAACTATAAGGGCCCAGAAACTCGACCAATCTCCAAATCCAGCTGAAACACTTAAGGTGAAGATTTATTTTCATAACTATATGATAAGAACTTTTAGTAATATCCAATCCATTCATCCGGCTTCAATCTTATAGGCTTTATCAGAGACGTTTTTGTTATAGAACTCTGAAACCTGTCAACATTCCAAAATTCAACACATTTGGTAGCTAGTGGATGGGACATAGTAAGGCAACATGGGACATAGTAAGGCAACACGGGACATCAAGTCAGCCCCGCGATCCATGTTCTGATGATAAAGCATGGAACACATTGGTAAATATGCATGTACATCAATACATTAGCTTGCAGTATGTTTATATGACAACCCATCAAGCACGTATGTAGTCTAGTACCATTTTCCATCTTTTCCTTTCTTCTTTTTGGTAGTCTACCCATTTAAATGCCACGCTCCAATTCTTGACAAATCTTTTGGTACCCATACACTAGTTATTTGTGGGGACGCTAACTTGAAAATCTAGATTTGCCTGAGTTTCCATCTCATGTTCCATGAGCAATGAGCATTCTATTTACAACATGATTGTTGGGAATTTCTTTCAAAACACAAATGAAAAGCTTACAGCAACTTATTTACAACCATACAAGGACATCGAGTTCTAAAGTCGCGTAGTTAACACTTCTAGAGTTCATTTGTAGATTTCAAACTCCAAATCCACATCATTCAGCCAACTCCACAACTTTCATGACTATTAAAATGAAAAATGAGACAATTACATTCTTCATGACTATTAATAGTGGAAAACAAGTAACCAAATATTTGCTAAGAACTAATCTTTGGCAAAAAAAAAATGGACATACTTTACAACCAAAAGGCAATACACGGGCAGATGGGAGAAATTTGAGCCATTTATCCCTTGCTTCAGTATCGGCAGGAAGGCCAAGTTTCTCATCGCCCCCAAAATAAGTAGCATAAATTCTATCATGAGGTAATTTATACACCTGTAGGGAATAATACATTTAAAAATTAAAAAGACGAAATAAAGTGAATCGGTTTTATATGCATGTATGTGTACACGTGTGGAGCTACACTTAGAGGTGCGGGGGACTTGCCTTAGTGAGAAGCTCCCAAGCCCATTGAATAGCCTCGTTCTTAAAATAGTCCCCAAACGACCAATTACCAAGCATCTCGAAGAAGGTGTGGTGGTAAGTATCCTTGCCCACATCGTCGAGATCGTTGTGCTTGCCACCAGCTCGGATGCACTTCTGGGTATTGCAAGCGCGGGTTAGTTTGCTTAACTCAGTGTTGGGATCAACCGTACCCAAGAATATTGGCTTGAACTGATTCATACCTGCCATACACGCACACTCTCAGCAATATCAGCAAACAACTTCCAGAGGAAAAAAAAAAAGGAATTGAACAATTGGTAAAAGGGGAAAAAAGTCACCGGCATTAGCAAAGAGGAGAGTAGGATCATTGTGAGGAACAACGGGGCTTGATGTCCAATGAACATGGCCTTTGTCCTCGAAGAATTTGATGAAGGTATCCCTAACTCGGTTGGCCGGCCACTCCAATTCAGTCGCCTGAGATCCCATCGATGACTCCGATAATGCTTCTTCTCTACTACTACTGCTGCAATAGCTAATACTGCGTCTCAGAATGAGACGAATCCTAGTATGCCAAACGATATTGAACGATGGTGAGGGTGAAGCACCCGCTGGCAAAGGCGAACGAATAGGTTGTGAACGAGGAGGCGGCGACTGCGGCGGAACTTTACGAAGTAGACTGCGGAATGGTAACGCTAAAGGATGGGGGAAAATGCTCCTCCAACAATGATAAACCCTCATCCATGGACCGAATCTTCCAAATACTAACGCCTTTTATTAGTTAGGGTAAATAGCACAAAACGTCCCTACCTATTGAGGGTATTGTGGAAAACGTCCCTACCTTCAAAATTTTGGCATTTTCACCCTTACCTACTGGATTTCCAAAACAAAACGTCCTTACCTTCAAAATTTTGGCATTTTTCACCCTTACCTACTGGATTTCCTGCGCAAAACGTCCTTCAGTCCAAAAATCAGCCATTAACTTAGGGGTAAATTAGTCCAACTATTTTTTTCACATATATATTACTTCTTTTAAAATTGGGGGGCTTCTCATACAATTTCCAAAATTGCATGACAAGCCCCCGTCCCCAAAATTGCTCAATTCTTTGTTGAGCTGCGTGTTCTCTTTCCTCAGCCGCTCGTTCTCTCCAATCAGCTCCGATGTGCTTCCCCTAAACTCGCGTACAGCCGCGGCGGAGTTGGAGGATGACAGAACCTGCTCTTCACCTGAGTCGGAAGGAGACACAGTCCGCTGCTGAGTTGCAGCTGGTGTCGAAGGTGCAGCCGCTACCGTAACCGCAGCTAACGGTGTTGCCGCAACGGCAGAAGAAGTCGTTGATATTTTCCGACGCTGTATATCGCATAAAAGCTTTTTCTCGCCTCTCCGGAACCATTCGTTCGAAAATTCCCACCGATCGGGTACAACCTTCCTAAATCCCTATAATTTGAAATACAGAACCGCAATCAATGAGTGAAAAAAAAAACTCAAATTCCATATGAATTAATTATCTTAGATCATATTTTCAGCTATTAAGCTTACGTAAGTATTGAGTTGACGGACAAAACTCGAGAAATTGTTGTGCTTGAAATATCTCGGGAGCAAATCTCTCGCAAATTCCGTAGGATTCCATACGATAAAAGTAGATCCATCCTCATTCCAGGAGATAACGTCATCAATTCCGTAGGAGTACAACCACGAATGGTGGGACGAGTTATGGAGGTGGGGAAAATTCAGGTGGTGGGTCGGGGGGATTGAGAAAGGCGCCACCGGTGGAGATTTGGGGACGGGGGCTGCCATGCAATTTTGGAAATTGCATGGGAAGCCCCCCAATTTTAAAAGAAGTAATATATATGTGAAAAAAATGGTTGGACTAATTTACCCCTAAGTTAATGGCTGATTTTTGGACTGAAGGACGTTTTGCGCAGGAAATCCAATAGGTAAGGGTGAAAAATGCCAAAATTTTGAAGGTAAGGACGTTTTGTTTTGGAAATCCAGTAGGTAAGGGTGAAAATGCCAAAAATTTGAAGGTAGGGACGTTTTCCACAATACCCTCAATAGGTAGGGACGTTTTGTGCTATTTACCCTATTAGTTATTATATTTTAATATTGACTTGCGACTCCAGAATATTGTGAACTATTAGGTTCGATTCTCCTTCACAAGTGCGAGGAATATATTACTCCTTTTAAGTAAAGCTAGTGAAGCTTCCATTTAGTAATTCAACTTTGATTAATTTTAAATTCAATACTAGACTTTATTTTCGAAAATATACTTGACAGAAATAATTGGATAAGTAAATAAGTTAATTTTAAAATATACAATTTTTTTATAGAACTTTTATTCTTTTTTCATAAAAACTATATATATTTAACTAAAAAAATTATGTTATTGATTATATACAGGAATTCGACATTAATTCTTATCTACTCTACTAATAAAAAGTATTTGTAAATTTGAAGGAAACATTAGACTTTACCTTCAAAATTAGAATAGAGGGATGAATGATGATTTACATAAATATTAAAATGGTTTATTTGACCAAAATTGTGGAGATTATAAATTAGTTTATTTGATCAAAATAGTCCAAACCAAACAGACTCTAAATTTGAGGAGTCCAGATCAGCTGTTTTAAA
The DNA here is from genome assembly GCA_030279155.1 of Forsythia viridissima. Lineage (NCBI taxonomy): Eukaryota > Viridiplantae > Streptophyta > Magnoliopsida > Lamiales > Oleaceae > Forsythia > Forsythia viridissima. The sequence goes on along the minus strand of CM059041.1, from coordinate 32,859,113 downwards.
TACATGTTTCTTTAGCTGTCCCTCCAATAGAAAATTTACATGTCATCAAATAAATAAATAAGAAGATCATTATAAACAATATTTAGTGCATTCACACTTGCTGTTATTGATAATGTGTAAAGTTTCTATTGAGAGGACGGCTAAAGAGACATGTATTTGGGACAGTAGATATGGACTCAGATTTGAGACTGCTAATCCAATTATATGAGTTTATGAGAGATAAAAGCATCTCCAATGCAACCGTGGTTTGGTAAAAATTTATTGCTATGTAAATAAAATAGACAATATCTAAAAAAAAATCTTCAAAGCAAACTATCAATAACTCTATCAAGCTACGTGACATGGAAAATATAGACAATGTTTAGAGCCACTTCTAAATTCAGAAGTTCTTTTAGACATGATAACTCAATAAAATTTAAATCTACTATAATTTTGTTTTTTTAAATACAATAAAATACACATATATAGTAATATACAGAATGCATTAGAGACCAAATTTAAACTTGAATGTCTATTCATTAGACATCAATGCCACATACATTAAAAGTCTTTCAACATTTGTGCCCTTATACAGAAATCCATAAAATGCATTGTGGATGCTTGAACATGGAAAATTAGGTCAAATAGCCTTTGACCAGAAAATTGAAATAAAAAATTAAGATATATAATTATATTTACACTACAATTTTTATTTGTCACACTACATTTTAATTCTACTTAAAATCTTTAATTTTTGTTCATTATAGTATTTATGTCCCTAACTTTTTTCTATTGAATACTTATTTTCAACTTTCATTAATTATCACATCTCATCCTTAATAATAGTTTCTGTTAAAATATTTTGTTTAAGTGCTTTGAAATTAAAAATATATATTTTGTCGTACTTTTATATTTATTTATTTAAATATGATTAACAAATAAGTCATTTTATGCTTTTCCAATAGACTTTTTGTTAAACACAGAGTGTGCTAGTTAATAGAGAGTTTGGGACGAGAATGAAACAAAAAATTGTTGAAAACAAAAGCTTTACATGAGGACATGTGACTATAACCTAGTCTCAATTAATTATTGTCATCACTTTCAAATTCATAATATAGAATACAGTGTAAGCTTTATAAATTAATAACTTTGGAACCATATAAATTCTATTAATCAAAAGATATATTAATTAATTGATAAATTAATATACGTGCATCGATTTGGCTAGTTAGGTGCAAAGCAATTACCCCTATTTAGGGAACTGATGCAAAAAATAGCTTGATGACTCGTTACGTACTGGCCCCATTCACTTGCTTATCATAGAGGCTATAAGTATGTAGTGCCCCCTACAACTATGAATAGTATAGTAGGTTGAAAGACAAGAGTGCCCTTCATGATTATGAAATGCAGTCCGAGCATTATTATTAATAATTTATAGAATGTATATATTATTCATTTAATCAATTAACAATTTATTGTATTTTACCAATCTAATCTATTGAATATAAATTAATCCACTAAATATACATTAAATTAACCAAAAAATAAATTCATTGTACTTGTGTACTTAATTAAACAATATTCATTGTAATTTCATTAATTTAATTAAATATATTCATCGAATTAGATTAAAAATAATCTTTATATAAACAAACACAGAGTTTTCAGGTTAATTGTTTCATAAATCTCTATACTTTATAACGCGTCACATATACTTCAGTGAACTTTTAAAATGTTGCTAACACCTCAATATACAATCTAAAAATGCTATCCATCCATCACTCTTGATAGATCCGTTCGATGGGTTTGACGAATCTGTCAATGTGGCAGACGGATTTCCACATCTTCCAACCATCAAATACACGGAGGTCATTTCAACAAGTCGCATTTAAAAATGCGTTAATCGTCCAAAACCTCAAATCCCTTTATTCCCCAAATCCCGAATCCCTAGCCCAAGATCATTTTCACTATTTATCCCTTCACCTTGGACATAGCTATCCTACCAGTAACACCACTAACTTAAACAAATTCACAATGTCGCACATGGAGGGACCACTTGGTGGTAAGTCAAATCCCTTTGGTTGTTTTTATTTTTTTGTCCTTCACTGTCGAATGCAGTATAAATAATTGTTGTGCGTTAACCCTAATCCTAGTTTTAGGGTTCCACGAATCCCTAGACAAGCTAAATATGTACTAAACCTTGGAGACGAGATAAACTGATTTTTGTCTTTTTCAACTTATTGGTAAACAATTGGTTTTTGTTATTTTTAGTAAAATATCAATATTATTGGTGTGCAATTAATTTTAATTTTTTTCAAATTCAAATGATGACCCAGATTTCAATGATTCAAAGAACAAGATAAATAATGATAATGATGATGTTTTGTTCAACGAAAATGTCACTTAAGGCATTGAAATAGGATGTGAAGCCATGCAAACTCAATGGCAAGATGACGTGGAAGGTAAAGTAGATGACTTGGAATATTATTCTTCTGAAGAGTTGGTTAGTGAGGAAGGTGAAGTAGATGACTTGGAATATCCTTCTTCTAAAGAGTTGGTTAGTGAATATTGATGTGACAATAGATTTCCAAATTTTATGCCGATGTTGATATGAAAAATCCACAGTTAGCAGTTGGACACAAGTTTAAGTCTTTAGATGAATTCAAAGATGCGGCTAGGCATTACAGTGTGACGAACAAGTTCAATGTTAGATTTAAAGTAAATGATCCAAAAAAGAGTGCAAGTGGTTTGCAAGTTGGAGTGTAAATGGAGGGATTGGACTTCTAAGATGAAGAACAACAGCACGGTTCAGATAAAATCTTTTACTCCAAAACTGAGACCAAATTAATAGACATTGCACATACATATTCTTGGCTAATCACTACCTTGAAACGTTTAGAGTCGACCCAAATTAGGAAAAAAAAAGTATTATGACCACCATGTACAAATATTCAAAAGTAAAAATTAGTATGAATGTGGTCTCGAAAATGATGAGTTTTGCAAAGTCCTTATTAGAAAGGACAATTGAATATCAGTTTGGGTTATTGAAGAACTATGGAAGATAAGTGGTGATGATTAATCTCAGATCCACTGTAGTTATAGCAGTTCATGAGAAGATATTTCAAGGAATATCAGTTTGTTTTAGTGCGTGTAAGTGAGTGTTTGTTAGTGGATATAGGAAATTGATTAGGATAAACTAATGCTTTTTGAATGGTGATTATAGTGGAAAAATGCTTAAAGTTGTTGGTATTTATGCCAATGACTATTTATGTAGTGGCGTACGCAATAGTTGAGACAAAATACAAGCCCAACAACGTTGGTATTGATAACGATACTGAATGGATATTTATGATTGACGGACAGAAGGGATTACAAAATGTCATTGATGAGTTGTTTCCGGAAGCTGTACAACATATGTACTCGAACTTCTTCAAGAAGGATTTCAAGGGTAAATTTTTGAAGGACTAGTTGTGGCGAGCTGCTAAGTCGACTACTGTTGCTAACTACAAAATATTGGATGGGAAAAATACCAAGAATGAGTAGAGAAGCATACAAGTGGTTGACGGACAGGCCACCGATAAAGTGGAGTAAATCCTACTTTTCAGTCAAACCAAAAAGTGACATTTTACTTAACAACATATGTGTGTTTTAACAAAATGTAACTAGAGGATAGAGAAAAGTAAATTATAATAATGCTGACTTCTATACAGACGATTTTCATGAAAAGAATTCAGTCAATGAAAGATAGGATGAGGGTGTATACTTGGCACTTGTGTCCAGAGATCAAAATAATATTAGATAGGAATGTTGCAATGGTGGAGTGCAGTCATTTGAATTGGTCTGGAGGCTCATAATATCAAGTTACTTGTCCATCTGATACATATGTTGTTGACTTACAAGCTCATACTTGTGTGTGTAGGAGATTGAAGTTAACTAAAATTCCTTGTGTTCCATGTTTGTGCCGTTATACCATATGAAAGGAATAAGTCAAGTGACTATATTGATAAATATTACAAGGTGTAGACTTATTGGAGGTGCTACAACAATATAATAAATCCGATCAATGAAAAAAGTTTGTGGCCAGAATTTGATAGTTTTGTCATCAAGCCCCCATCGTGGGTTGTCCAACAAAATGAAAAAAAAAACAGACTAAGAGAAAGCCAATTGTAGAGGAAGATTTCATTGGTCACAATCAGTCTAAGCCTTTGTAAAGAGAAAATGACAAATAACCATAACGTGCTCCGTGTGTGGGTTAAAAGGTTATAACAGTAGGTACCATTTGAGGCCGGATGCTCCTAATAATGTAAGTGCATCTATTTCTATCTAGCATTCTATGTTTTCTATATAAGTACATCTATTTCTATAGTTTTCGAGTTTCTTAATTAATTTAACATGGTTTTATTTCTATGCTCAAATAATTATCTCTTTTGTTTTCATTTTAAGATTAACTTATGAGTTTGGAATACTTTTGTTAAAATGAAGATTATACTTAGAGCTTGTCTGGTGGAGTTTAAAAATCTACTTAAAAGTTGACGTCAAAGTTAACAATTAATTTTAACTGCACATTTTATGGGACCCACAAATTTTATTAACTTTTCAACCACACATTTCATCAAAAATTTTTTTTTATCAAAATCTACTAAAAAGCTCCAACAAACAAGCACTTATAACTATTGATTAAAATGGGGATGGCGTTGACTTATTGATCCCATATTTTTAGAATTTGTTTAATTTGAAATTGGAGCCAATTACATCACAAGGGATAATCATGTGCGTACAAAGAGCAAAGTTCTCATTATTGTTGGATGATTTGTATTCATTTTGTTTCATTTAAATACTAGTGGACTAACTTTGTTTGCGCACCACATTGAAAAATGGTTCCAAACAGAGGCAACAAGAGTTCTTCTAGCCAGGGTCAAACACTACAATCTTTTTTTCCAGTTCATGTCTACTCGTGGGTGTCCATTCGAGGTGCGGAAAATATATTAAGTAGCGGGCCATATGCTTCTACTCCTACTCATATGGCTGCTAAAGTTATAACACAAGAGGTAAATGGTGGAACAACATCAAGGACTTGATACCCAAAAAGAGGCACGTAAAAGGGATGCAAGAGCATGAAGAAGAAAAAGGAGGATAAACGTATCTGGAACTCCAAAGCAGACTTGGAAGAAGTTGCTAGAATGAGATTGAAGGAAAATAAGTGATATTGTGTACTTTTGGTTTATATTTTTGTTGTGGAATCAAACACTAACTTAAAACTTCATGATTGTATGTATGCAGTAGGATGATCTTGACAAATAATTTAGCTTGTGTTTCATTGATGATGTAATGATTTCGAATGACTAGAGCAATCATAAAACTTGCATTTGATGCATTTTGTGTTCTTTGAGGCAACACAGAATAATTTCATAATTGTATGAGGCACTAAAGGCAATGCAATCATTGACAGAAAAAAAATTAGAATGGCAATAAATGATTAACATTGCAAATGAAACTGTCAACAACAATTGAATAGCATTGCAATAATTGATTATTTTCTTTTGAATTAGTTATGACAATGCTTAGTGAATAAACTGCTGACATAAAACTACACAAATTTTGAAGCGTTAATCAAATGAATTGAAATGGCTAGAATTGACTAGCATTGAAAATTTCACTCTTTGTATTGATTTTTAGGTATCATTTAAACTCAATTGGTTCATCCATTTAGGTAAGTCAATAGCAACATATATGACCAATTGATTCATCTATGGTCAACCCAATTGGTTTCTCTAACATTGAACTACTATGCACCAAGAGATGAGATATGACCAACTTTTCCAAGACCACTTCAAAAAACAAACAATAATACAACCTCAAGCGAGAAAAACATCTCATGAATAATATAACATTGACCTGCAACACACCAGAGTCAGGGCACCTGTCTGGGCCCAGGCCCAGCTCTGTCCCAAAAATTTCCAGAAATAATCAATTTAAAAAAAAAAATGTGTCATGGCCCAATATATTTTAAACCATGGCCCAGTCCTATACCACATTCTGGCTCCGCCCCTGACCAGAGTAAGTCCAACATTACACACTCTACTACAACTATTCCATAAGCCTACATTATTCATTGTATTCTAGTACAAAAAATGCTAGCCATCAAACTATATCCAACATTACACAATTCATTATAGTACAAATTTAGAAGACAAAATGGAGAACTAAGAAACTAAAGAGCAACCAAAATTCAATTTGATATTTTTTTCAAATCCAATAGGATTTGTTCTTTTTATTTCTCGGCCATGGTTTTATTTTACAAGAATCTATTTGATGAATGACTTGTACCTAGGTTGTGGTGGATGATCAAGCCACGAAAAGAAATCCCAAGCAACCCATAAAACTTGCAACCTCGAAATTGGCGATCAAGATTAACCTTTGTCCAGGAGGTCTTCAAAATTGTAATTTGATCACAATGACACATAATCACATCCATTATCTGTGAATAATTGGAGAAATTTTCTATCTCACTAGATGAATGGGGGTGGGGGTTGGGGTTGAAGACAATTGGATTGTGAATTTGTTTTGGCCAACATCTTGATTTGGGGAATAAATTGGGATTTTGGAAATTTTCAATTACTTAAAAATGTATTTCTAAAACGTGACTTGTTGAAATGGCTTACGTGTATTTGCTGATTGGAAGATATGGACAGCGGGTCAAGCCACATTGGAAATCTATATGCCACGTTGGCAGATCCGACAAACTCAACAAACGGAACCACCAGGAGTGATAGATGGAGAGCATTTTCAGCTTGTACAATGAGGTGTTAGTAACGTTTTAAAGTTGAGTGAGGTATCCATGACGCATTACAAAGTTCAATAGTTTTGGAACAATTAATCCGAAGACTTTATGTTTGTTTATATAAAGATTATTTTTAATCTGATTTGTTGAATACATTAAATTAAATTAATGACATTACAGTGAATATTGTTTAATTAAGTACATAAGTACAATGAATTTATTTTTTGATTAATTTAATGTATATTTAGTGGATTAATTCATATTCAATTGACTAGATTGATAAAATACAATAAATTTTTAGTTGATTAAATGTTTGTTCGTTGAATAGTAAATACATTTTATAAATTTGGGAAGATGATCGTAAAATAAATTATCTATGTTGGAGAAACAAGGACTAAATCCAAGATTGAGATTGTATTCTCTTATATGGTTGAGATTTATAGTACTATGTTTGTGCCTATATCGAACTACTAAGATTTTTTGTTCTCTTCTTAAATTTTGAAGCTTACACTAAGCAAAACCGTTCAAGGTTTTTCTTTACTATGTTTATGCTTTTATTGATTTGCCAAAAGATTCTTATTCACTTAACTTGTTAAGATTTGTAATGAGCTACCAAGACTTTTCATTCCTTCAAATTGTTAAATATTGTAACGCTCTTTCAAACTATTAAGATTTCTTGTATTATGAGTTAATGATGCTTACTCCATGGAGATGGAAATGTTTAAATTCCTTACTATCAAATATTTATTTGTTCATCATATGACATGTGGTAAAAACTTATTGAAGGGATTTACAAATTTATTATAAGATCATCCCATGATATGAAAATTCATATACATTTGCATGACATTATTACGAGCTTATTGTTGTGCACCTTAAATTTTCAGTTTATGGCCATCAAGTTAAGTTAAGGGTCTGGTATACGTAAGAATTTGATTGTCATAACGGGTCTTGTAAGCATGTGAATATGAAATCATTACACTCCTAAGATGTGAATATTAAGGCCGACACTATAGCCCTCGTATACCTTATATTATATAAAAAAAAAGGCCATTACAGGCTTATAAAATAATAGGTGCATAACAACTAAGTTCGCAATGGGCCCAAATTTATAAAGTAAATGACATTCATTGCATAAAGTTGCATACAATATTCACACCATCACGTCCTACTCAATAAATTATTTTTGTTCACTTGTTGTATACTCTATCTTTTTAGGTAACAATGTCGATTGATATTTTAGCGTCTCCTCAATGCGTAAAGAATATAGTTAGCAAATTGATGGAATATAAAGTGTTAATCTAATTGTGAGAATTCTTTGGTATATTTGGTAAGTAAAATGGAAATGTTAATGTATATGAAAATAGAGTAAGGATTGAATTTTTGTAGCAGAATTATTATATTATATCTATCATTTTGTGCAACATTGATTTGCAAACCCTATAAACACTCTAAAATCGACGAAATGACATGAAAATTGAAAGAGTTTGAATATATTTGTGAGAAAGTTTTTATTTTTTAAAATTACCACACAAAAAAAAAAAAAAAAATAGCCCAACAACAAAAATTTGGAGTTTGTGATATGTGATAGAAATATATATTATAACGTATAATCTCAGGCCAAAAAATGAAAATTGAATAATAACTTAACATATATATTTTATATCAACAAAAAACACTTCATCTAAGACAACAAAGATCACACAAACACGTATTTTATGACTACAAATACATTTTATAACATGTAAATATGCATCAAAAACCACGAAAATGAGACCAAAGTTGAATGTCTACAAACCCTAATTAAAGAGTTAAATGAGATATCAATATTTTCCCTCTAATTAAAGAGCGGAGCTCAAATCTCTTTGTCACTTATTGAATACTCTTTTATTTGAATCACTACACTCAAACAATGAACAAAACACTAAGAGTGTGTATTTAATTGAGACTTATACAGATTTGTACTGACTTTTATAAGTGAGTCACATTTGTAGAATTCATAGACTTTTAAGTGAGAATTAATAAAAGCATTCCTTAAACTTTTGGACTTTTATTAAATTCTTACACGTGCATGTAAAATTGAAAATGAAAGTGAAAAATATGTTGAATGGGAAAAACGCGAGTATGTCCATGAGATGTAATTTTATTTTGTTATTGCAAATTTATCATACAAAATATCTTCTAGTTGATATCAAAGTTTTGATTATTGCAAATTTTAGATACAATTGCATATAAGTTAATTGGTTACTGCAAATTTTTACCATGATGGAAGAGATACGAGAAAATCTTAGAAGTAAAAGAAAATAGGTGTTCTTTTATTTTTGGAGTTTTGGAGTATTCACAAATCTCATGATAGACGGGGGCTTTTTTTCTTTTTTTAGATTTGCTATTTATAATTTCTACCAAAACGTCTCCAAGAGTCTCCACAAGTCTAGTAAGTAGAAAATATCTAAACGCCCTCCTCAATTTAATACCACATGACTTATAGAGACTCTTAAAAAGTTTTAATTAAATACCCGTGACTTTTAATAAATGTAATTTTACACTTGTTTAGACTGTCAAAGTGGACAATTATGAGTGTATTTGAGTGTAATTTTATTTAATTATGTGTTGATTTTGTTATTGTAGGTCAAAACCCAAATTTGGTGGTTTTGGAGCAAAATTAGAGAAATAAATATGACTAAATTGATATAAAAGTGGAAGTATGGAAACCAACATGTAAACACCTAATTATTTAAGGACCTGAGATGCAAATATATATAAGGGCATAATTGAAATAAAAGTATAACTTCAAGGGCTAAATTGGCAATATTGTAAAATTGGGGACTTATCGTGCAAATAAATGAAGACTAAGATGCAAGAATGAATTTGGCCCATACAAGTCAATTGTGATCGCTGGCGATTATAATTATAAGCATATGCTCAAATTCTTCTTTCATGCGATCGCGAGATATTGGCTAATCGCATGAACTTTCTAAGCTTCCTGGTCCAACATATTGTTTTTGTTTCCTTATTGATTTGGACTTCTTTTGGACTCTTTTTTGGGCACGGATTGAGGCACGCAATTTAAAGTTATTCTTAACTCTATAAATACATATTATTAGAGAAGAAAAGAGGAATTTTTTTCACAAGAGAAATATACACAATTTTAGAGATATTTTAAGGAGAAAATGCAAGTTTGGGAAAGAGATTCAAGAATGGGGCAACACAAGATTAGGGGTCGTACTTATCTTTTATCTTCATCTACCGAAACATGAATTATTATGTGATTTGTACTTTTTTTTTACCATGTCCAGGTAGGTTATTTGTTAGGATAAACGATGTAGCTAGCTATTGACTTCAACTCAAGTTTAATTCAATATTTTGGATTTATTTTCATATAAATTATGTTGAATTGGCATATTGATTTATTTTTAGGATTTTTTAATGAGAGTTAAAATTCATAACATTAGTTGTATATTAATTGAGAAATTGCATGTAGAACCCTCAATATTGTTTTTCATGAATAAGTTGTTAAATTGAGAAATTGTAATTTTGTTTATGCGGTTGTCCAAAGGGATTACATCTTTCATATTGAATTATCAATCGAGGCAGGTAAATTTGATATTGAGAGGTAGGTTAACTAGATTTCGAAAGAGACGAATGTCAATACTTTAAATTGGATTTGTTGACAGGTAATACAATATTTACGTCAAAATATGAATTGAACGTAAGTAGGATTAATTAGTAAAATTGGGAGTCCTAACTATTTTCTCATGTGATTTTTTCTAGAAATCTATTTTGCTTTCGTATTATTTCTAATAATCTTTAGTTTAATTTTAGTTAAGTAAAATCAACATTTTATTGTGTGTTTGTTTGTTAAAGTTTATTGAAATTCAAGCAGTAATTAATTATCAATCCTCGTGATTCGACATTTTACTTATTATTATATTACTTGTTAACGATCTGTCCATTTGCGGAATTAAAATCAACAAAAACTTTTAAAGACTTTTATATAGTCTCTAAAAGTTTCTATTGAAAACAACAATACTGGAGAGTCTTAAAAAGTCTAAATTAAATAACCTATACTTTTAAATCTTTAAAAGTCGTTAAAAGTCCCCATTTGAATTGCCCTAGAAATTCGAAGAAGAATTAAAAAATAGAACAAAAAGAAAAATTTTAAAATCAAAACACACCTCAAAGACCATATCCACTTCAATCAATACCTATATAAACACAATAACAAAGGATAACAACAGTTGCAGGCGTTGCAGATTTTAGGGTTCAATAAAATGACGAAATATTGAAAAACAAAATACAGAGCAAGAGAAAGAAACAATCAAATCAAAGATCGAATTGCAACCCAAACCCATAACAATTTTGATTAAAAAAAAGCAATGGATGTTAGTGCTTGAGGCTATGGAGAATCTAGAATTTGGACAAGATGGGACGAGCTTCACTGCATATCGAGAGGAATATGAGAGGTAAAAATGACAATACAATAAAGAAAAAAAATATCTTTATATGGTGCCTAATAAGTGTGATTTTACACTTATCTGGATTATCAAAAGTGGACGATTACTTAATTGTGTGTTGATTTGATTGTTTTAGGTCAAAACTTGAGTTCGAATGGATTGGAGAAAAAAAAGAGCAAAATAGGCAAAGAATGACTGAAAATGTACGAAGACATGGAATGAGGACCTATATGTAATCTCATAAAATTTGAAAGACTTAGATTGAAAATACAAGAGGATGAAATTGAAATGAAAGAGGATATACAGGACCAAAATACTCAACTTCGAAAGTTGAGGGATTGAACTGCAATAAAAGGGCATTTCATGACCAGAATTCTAGTTTCCTTATTTAAGGCAAACTCTGATTTGGTAATTCTTTTGGAACATGACTTCTACATTAGATTAAGATTTTTGTGACATATAAATGGGGATTATAATTTAAACAAAGGGGAGATACCATATACAATAATATCTAAACTATACTATAAGAGTGAATAAAGTACTGTTCATAAGCCGCGAAGCCATCATCCTCGGAGCCGTCTAAGCCGTTTTGGTCCCTTCTTCCACACACCTATGTCTAAACTATCGTCCTTTCTTTTCTCCTCATTTCCAATCACCTTCTCTCTCTTGACTCACACTCCAAGGACAGGCCTCACCCTCTGACACTGTCTCTTCTCTCTCCGCTCTCAATTTGGCAGCGATTTTCTTCTCCCAAAATCTCTTCAGTGATTCTATTTCCCCAATCGTGCTGCCTTTCGTCGCTTGTCTCTGGTCATTGATGTATCATGTGACCGGTGAAACCTTCAAATTTCTTGTTTGTTTCGTCGAATCGAGGGTATTCTTGAACTTTTGGATTTTATTTTTTTTTACTCAGTCTGTTTGGTTGCATTGTTCCGGTTGTCACAAGTCCGTTGCTTTAAATCTCTATTTTATTTTGTCGAGTGTAGGGTTTTTCTGGACTGTGTGGTTTGATTTTGTTGGATTTCACAATGCCCGTACACATTTTTTCTCTTCTTGATTCAAATACCATTTTTATGTTTGATTTGTGAACTGGGTACTTGCAGAAAAATCGATTTCTTCTTACTCAACATGAGCACTGATTTGGTCGTTGATTTTGGAACGAGAGCCCCCTTTCAAGCAGAGATAGAGAAGAAATTTGGTGAGAAAGTGATGGGAAATGTAGACATTGGGCATAAGGTTTTGGTTCCAATTGATGCTGCAAATCTGTCTCTTTTGAAATAATAGTGTACAATTTGCCTGATGATGATGCCAAAAATCTGTTGTTTAAGGTATAATCTTTATATCTCCATATTTTATTTTATTTTTTGTACCCTTTTCAAGTTTTTGATGTTCACTTATGTTTTTCGTTTTTAATTTATATGACATGTCACGTTGTTATTTACTTGGCTGGTTTACTTTATTTCAAATTAAATATGATTTTCAGTTTTTGAAGGTCAAGATAAAGATTTACAAAGTTTCAGCACCATTGGTTTATGGGATGGTAATGGTATCTTCTTTGTTATTTATTTACAATCTCCTAAAGATTTTGACTCTGAGATATCATTTCTGATAAAGGTTGCCAATTTACACTGGCAGGTGTAGAAGCAGTCAAACTTGTATATTTTATAAGGTTTGATGTTTATGCTTTACTATAATCTTGGATGAATTATACATAAAGTAATATGATAATATTTTGCTCGTTGATTGAGTTTTCATGGTTGATTGTCAAGTTGGTTGTATATGTATAAATAATCATGGAGGTAAATTCCTTTATGTTTTAAAGTTGAAATTCAAAAAAGTTCAATGTTGAAACTTATCAACAACAAGAAGGAGATATTGACTATTAATCTTTCTGGGAAAGCAACATAATTCTGACATTTGATCTCGGTAAAATGGAATTATAGTGATGTCCTTGTATTCATTTTACAGTGAATGTAGCTTTATTATACTTGTGAAATAATCCTGTTATACAATGCCTAATTGCCTATCAGTCAAGTTTTGGTGATTTTACCAATTCTGTGTGTTTTATTTTGTCTATGTTATATTGAGAAGAAATTTGTGGACTTCCTGACATTATCAGAGTTACACGTTGGTACCTTTATATGGAATTTCGTTTATTTTATTTGAAATTCTTTTGGATTAAAATGGCAGAAAAATAGTTGTTTCTTGGGAATTTTATCTATGAGCATGATGGCATGTGCTATTAAGGAAAAGAATGTATCTGAATGTCATTGTTTCATAGGTAAAGTGTCTAGCTTATGCAAAAACGTGTTTTTGAATTGTCGCTAAACTACTCTTGTCGTTGCAGGGGCGGATCCAGGAATTATTTATTTGGGTGGCTTGTATAAATTTTTTTAAATGATTTCGAAAATATGAAAAATATTAGTAGACAAAAATGGAGGCATTGTGAGAACTTAAATATAAATATTTTATACAATACATCAAATTAAAAGATGATAAGTAAATGACAACAAAAAGTTTCAAAACCTACGATACAAATACTTTAAAACACTACTTAAGTCGCACCCTACGATTCCCCAAACGATCAAACTTGTTAATAATGACATCTGTATCAATACCAAGAGCAATCTCCCTTTCAATATAGATGATCATGGAATTTGCTAGAAATTCATTCTCCATTTTATTGCAAAGCGATGTCTTTATAAGTTTCATTCCTGAAAAAGCTCGTTCTGTTGTTGCTGTCGAAACTGGAAGAGTCAACACTAAACGAATCAACCTATCAATCAAGAAATAATGGCGTGACTTCTTCATTTCAACCAACATTCTACATAACTGAGGTAGAGAATCAACATTCTGAACTTGTGGGTTACGAAGTACATCACACTTGTAATGATCCAATTGTCTTCTCAAATCGATTATCTCTTCTATAGTAAAATCCAGGGGATAAAATGTCTCAGCTAAAGAACAAATTGCATCTTCAGAGAATGATTTGAAGCCATCAATAGGATTCAAAGCCTCGCACAACTTCAGAAGTTCCATTGTTTTTTCTGTAAATCTATTATTTAATTCCATCAACTGAAAATCTATAACTGCATGGAATATATGAAAGTGATAGTAGTCCTCCACTGTAAACTCCCATTTCCAATTCACAAATTAAATCATAAACTCCCAATTCACAAATAACAAATAAATACAAAAGTATTAGTTAGTCATCTCGTACCTTCAAACAATTGTAGAGACTGCCTAACAATTACAAGCCGGGAAAGAGGGCGATTCCAAGACTCCAAGTCCAAATAGTAAATTAACAAATCTGGAAAAAAAATGATTAAATTAACAATCCTTGTAATTTTGTAAATTAAAAACCATTTTAAATCATTAACCCTTTAAATGATTAAATCATCATAAGAAACTTATTTTTCAAGAAATTAACAAAATTGAAAAAAATTAACAGCAGTACAGCTAGCACTGCAACAACAAGTCAGCAAGTGTCTAAGTGACCAAACCTGAGGGCTAAGTCTGGCAAACATCGAACTTTTGAGTTTTGAGGGACGAGACGAACGACGAAATGAAAAGGATTAAGATTGCGATTTGATTTTTTTTCATTTTAATCCACTTTGGCCTTCTTGTTGGTTGCGGCCTTGCGGGGTGAAGGATTATAATTGAGCTTTGAATTATGAGAGACGAACGACGGTGAATGAGTGAAGTGAACGACCATGGAGAAGCTGAGAAAAAGTCCAGGTGAGGCGAGGGTTTCAAATTTGGGAATTTGCCGAAATGCTGTGTCCGTGAATTTGGTTTAATGGTTTGGTGGAAATGGGATTGTTTTAAAGTGGGTTTGGGCTTATGTTGGGTATGGGCTATGGTATTAATATTAATTATATTAGTTTTTTAATTTATTTTGGGCTGGGCTTCAAAAAGTTTCACCAAGGGAAAAATTTGGGCCGGGTGGGCTCAAACCCACCCTAGCCTTGGGCTGGATCCACCCCTGTGTCGTTGCATATGATTCTAAAACATAAGATGATAATTTTCTAGGATCTAGGAATCTTTTTCACGACACAAATATGTGCAGCGGCCTATTACTAATTAGGCTAAAATGGTATTTAATTAAGTTTCATGCCATTTATGAGTAAATAGGCATACATTAACATGTTTGTCTTTTTCATACCGCATTCTTTTATGAGTTTCTTCTCCCGTTTGATATCCGGTAAATTATGACATTTATTACAAATTTTATGAGCCTGTGAATTTTTTGGGAGAAGTTAATTTCAACTTATGACATTTGCCTTCGACATACTTTTTATGTTCAGTAGTCGGTTTCCTCATTTTCAAGGATTTGTGCTTGCAACCCTCTTTGCCATTGCCTTGTGTTGTGCATCAAAGCAATGTCACTTATGGACTATTGAGTGGTGAATGAGTTTTGCTATTTTTTTTTCGGCCATGAATGTTGCTTGGTGCAACAAATTGGGTCTTGAGGAAGGCATGTTGGTGTGGTTTTTAAATGATAACATGAATATGTGGCAAATGATTTTTGAACTAACGGTATTACTTCGTTGCCAAGCCATGTGGTTACGAATATGTTTGAAGCTCTAAGGTTGTGGTGAATGTGACATTTATTACAAATTTTATGAGCCTGTGAATTTTTTGGGAGAAGTTAATTTCAACTTCTGACATTTGCCTTCGACATACTTTTTATGTTCAGTAGTCTGTTTCCTCATTTTCAAGGATTTGTGCTTGCAACCCACCCTCTTTGCCATTGCCTTGTGTTGTGCATCAAAGCAATGTCACTTATGGACTACTGAGTGGTGAATGAGTTTTGCTATTTTTTTTCGGCCATGAATGTTGCTTGGTGCAACAAATTGGGTCTTGAGGAAGGCATGTTGGTGTGGTTTTTAAATGATAACATGAATATGTGGCAAATGATTTTTGAACTAACGGTATTACTTCGTTGCCAAGCCATGTGGTTACGAATATGTTTGAAGCTCTAAGGTTGTGGTGAATGTGGTATATGTCATTTTCTTTTCATGGGATTAAATTTGATCAGCCATGCATCTCATTTGGAAGTAAGGTGTGTTGGTCATGTAAATGTTTTCTAAGAAGATGTGCTGCTTGGTCTGAGCACTCAGATACAACTAACAGTAAATATGACAGTTGTTAAATTCTCTGGTAAAATTGTAAAAAAGTGCAAAATTATGGAGCATTGTATATTTTCGGAAGTACTGTAAAAATATGAAATAGGACTTCAGTTATTGAATCCCTTTCTTCCCCTCTGATGTTTTTTATACATTTTGTTGGCCACACCTGGAAGATTATATATTTCTCCGCAATCTTTAGATTTTTCTGTTCTCTATTTTTTGTTTGCCCGAATGGAAATGCTATTGTGATCATAGTTAGGGTTCGAATGGCATTGCTAGAGTTGAAGTTCCAGGAGGTTTTTGACAGCCAAGCCCGAGTTTTGGAACTTGGTTAAATTATGTAAATATTTTTCTGTTATTTTTCTGTGCTATAATTTACTTGGTGAACATTGTAATTCCTGAATAACTAATTTCCATAAACTTGCTGTGTCTTCTATGTTTAGCATCAATGGCAATCTTTACCTATTCAGTTTGTTGCCAAGTGTTCTCTTTTTATATTCTCAGTTGCTCTAAATCAGAGATGTTTTTTAGCATGTTGATGATTTTTCATTTATTTTAATGCTATATTTTAAACCATTGGTTTATTGGGGTTTGCAGAAGCAAAGGTTGGCTTTGGCAAGAAAGCTATATTTGAGGCCTAGGCAGGTCGAGGTGTGTTTTCAGAACAGGAGGGCAAGCTTAGTTATTTTATCAACAATGGTACCACTACCACTGCATTAATGAATGATTAGGTATATTATAAAGTTCACTTTTTGTTGTTGCAGGATTTTCAAGTTGCTGTAATGGAGAAATTTATCGAAGAAGCTAGGATTCCTATTGTGACTATTTTTGATAACGACCCAAGCAACCATTCATATGTTAACAAATTCTTTGACAGTCCTAATGCTAAGGTACTCTAGATCTTTGTGTTTTAAACTGGAGACCCATGTACTATTATGATTAGGCTTATGCAGAATTATGCAGTAGTACTTCGTATAAATATTACAATGAATCATATTGTTTATTCAATGTCTATGCTAACTGGTGTGCATTGAGGTAATAATTTTTCTAACTGAAATGACCTACTATATGCATAATCATATGCACTTGTTTTGCAGTAGTACTTGGTACAAATATTTCACTGAATAATATTGTTTATCCTATGTCTGTACCAACTGGTGTGCATTGAGGTAATAGTACTACTAACTGAAGTGACCCACTTTATGCATAATCATATGACTTGAAGCATATGACTTCACTTTTAGATCAAATCTTGGGCAACTTTGTGGGTTGTTGAAGAGATTATTCTTTTAGACATTGGTAAGTTCTACTGTTCAAATCGATTATGTCCAGGATGAATTTACAGTGGCTCAAGTTCCCCAAATATATTAGTACAATTTTCTATTTCTTTAACTCATCCTAAAAAGAACTCGTCTATATATAAGTGCAATATCATGATGTAAGTTCGATATTTTGAGTTTCTCTTGAAAGGGTGAGTTAAAAGAATCTCCATCAAACTCGAATTGATAAAAGAAATTCAACATCTCCAATTCTTCTACCCCAGTTCACAAACCAAAAATCTTGTTGCAACAGTCTTGGAGTTCAGCCAACTGTTAAAACTTATTTTCCACATACGTGTTTCTTTCTAGTCCTTGTTACTCTGCAGCGTCCATTGATTGTCATAATTGCATATCATTTAATATTCTTGTAAAGAAACAATTTTATGCTTTGTGATGTTTTGTTGCAATTGTAACTTGTTGGAAACAAGATTTTATCTTTGCTTCTTTTGAGAGTTGCTTTTCTGTGCAACTTATCGCAAGGATTTATTGTTCTAATTAGTAATTTGACATGTACATGCTATGCTGTTTGTGAACTTCAGCAAAGAGCTTGATTCTTTCCAATCAACATATAAGGATGTTGCCAAGCAATTCAAATAGAAGGATATAAGCTTTCTGTTGGGTGACCTTGAAGCCAGTGAAGGTGCCTTCCAGGTTGTCACTATCTCTGTACTCATTTTAATGTAATCTGGCTTGCAGTACTTTGGACTTAAAGAGGACCAGGTACCTCTTCTTCTAAACTATAATATAAGAGCCAAAGAAAAGTTACTATTCCTAATTTTTGGTCCTCCAATGATGAAAACGATGCCGTTTGTTTGTTTTTTTTTTCTTTTTTGGTTTACTAAAGGATGTCGTTTGGTGCTTTCTTGACGCAAAACGACGTGGTCTCTTGCTTTGCTTGGGCCATTTTCTCTCTTCAATTCATTTCATCCATCGTCTCTCCTGACACTCTCACCCCGTGATTGATCTTCGGCTGACCCATATGCACAAAATTGTCATCTCCGCCGTATTGTCGTCGGAAGTTTACAACTTGTTCCAGGTTTTAGTGATTGTGGCGTGAATCGAGGCTTTTGTCCATGGTTTTGTCCAGTTATCAAGGTCCGTAGTGCAAGTCAAATTGCAGGGTAAAGCTCAACATTGCTCGGGAAGTTCCATTTATTACTTTATGACTTTGTATTCATGATTTTGTGGTTCATGACATTATGAATATAACATACAAAAGCCTGACATAATTTTTTTTTTATCTAATATAATTTACCTCTATATATGTTCTCACTTTGTCACTGGTTGTTCAGGTAACCAACTCCCTCCTTGGAACATTGCTTGGTTTGTTTTAGTACAACTAGCACGGATAGAACTCCCCGGTTTGACTCTGTCAAAGCTTCTTTCGTTTATCTGGTAATTTCATTTTTCCATTCACTACCATTTAGTTTCAGATATGATTTTTTTTAATATAATAATTGAAATGTTGCTTTTTAACTGTGTTAGCCATGACATCTGTATTATCTTCCGAGATGTTGTACCTTTAAAATTGAATTTAGACTATATAAGAAGTTTTTTTTATATTTTTTTAATTTTATATTCAATATAAATCATTCGTAAACAAACTTGGTCTCTCCATGCTAATTATCTTTTCCTCGTGAACTTTTCTTTTTAAAAGCACAAAAAATTCAAAATTAATGTGAAGTTTAGGATTTAAACTTATCAAATGTAGAAATTAATTAGTAATGAGTTGATGGACACATTTAAATATCAAAGATGGCTCCATCACTATATTTATATTAGCTGGAAATAGAAACAATAGTGTTCTCAGATTTGTAGACTAATTATGGTAATTCATTTGACTATTAATTGAGCATGGTTTATATTGGGATACAATAAATTCACTCAGTAGTCCTAACCTTTTATCATCGGTCAAGAGATGTTTTCCAGTATGTTATCTCATTAGGATTTGTTTTCAACTGATAATTTGTTTGCCATTATTCTCAGGTAATTTTTGTTCTCAATTATAATATATCTGTAGCTAAGGTGCTTATTCTCGGATGTGAGTTGCCGTAGCACCAGTACAGCCGGCATGGAGGCAAGTGGCACAAGCAATATGAAATTTGCGCTCAATGGATGCCTCATTATAGGAACACTATATGGGGCAAATGTGGAAATTAGAGAAGAAGTTGGAGCAGAGAATTTCTTTCTTTTTGGTGCCACTACAGATGAAGTTCCTCACCTTCGTAAAGAAAGAGAGAAAGGAATAGTAAATCTATCTATATCCAGTTAGCTTAATTTTATTTAGACTGTAGCCATGGTAAATGACATTGCGATTTCTTGGGTTTACAAATTAGGTCTTACCATCTTGATAAAGAATAGTAAAGTTGCGTTTTTTCTAGGGACAATTATTGCTGTTCTATAAGTTGACACTTGATTAACTTGCAAATGTGACATTGGTCTTGAAATAAGGAAGAGGCTTCTACGTAAAAGAAAGACAAGCAAATTATACAAATTAATTTCCAAGCATAGAGGTCTCATTGTCTCGATACTAGCTCCGATGCCTAATCTTATACAACGAACCTATCCACCAAGATTGTTTCTTAATCCCATTACACTTTGGTATGTGGATATATTAGGAAGCTACTCATCCCCACCCCTTTACCATACTGAGAGATCTTTTTTTTAAAGAGTAAGAAAATTGCCTCGGAAATGATGATATTTCTGCGACTTAAGATGCAGTTCAAATCTGTTCTCCATTTTGAAGAGGCCAAACAATTTGTCAAATTTGGATCCTCTGGAACCTACGATTATAATCCACTCCTATACTCACTAGAGGGCGACTCTGACAACACTTTTGTGGGGCGTGATTTCTTTTAACGCAGCATCTATGTTTAGATTTGCTTTTAAGTTTTTCTACATTTGTTTGTTGCAGCATTAACCAATGATATAGTAAAAAAATTATTAACAACCCACTGACAAAATGCCAATTTCCACTCTTATGTCCATTTGACTTTGTCGAATTGGATTTTTACTGTTATCTTTTATGAATAGAATGACACATTAATTTTTTGGATGCTATCAAGTTCCTGCTGAAGTTCTGATATATCCTAAACTGAAGTTCAAAATGCAGACTCCTATGAATATAACTAAAATTTTAAAATAGTTTGTGGTAAATGTTTGAGTTCAAAGATTTCCTTATATTTAAATGTGATTTTAGTGAATGCTTGATATATTATTGCATATTTTATAGAGCTATTGATCACATAATTTATTTTTCTCCATATATTCTTGATATAGGTTGGGAAAAGAATTGTGTTGACAATTTTCCTAGTGGAGCTTTTACAACAATTCAAAGCTTCAGATTTTATTGATTAAGAATAATATCAAGCATGGCAGAAGAGAAACATTAAAATGCTTGAGGCCGGACTCCTTTTACATCCGCATATGCCAATGGATAAGGTCAATACTGTTGCACAACCATTTCGCAATTCAATCAGCTTTAGAGAGGCTATGGAAACTGGGAGGAACAACGAGTAAATGCGAGTCCTTCGTACTAATGGCACTTGCTAGCAGATCATCTTATGGATCTTTGTTTGAGTCCTGCAATTGGGCAGATGGTATCCTATTGAATCTCCAGCTCTGTGAAATGCTTCTACAAGTATGCTTTGTCTACTAAAACTTGAGTGGCCGACAATACATTTAACTCTATATATCAACACTATATATCAACATTTAATGCGATTACTACCGTATTACGTGTTATCTTGTTTCATCATATTCATAAAGAAAAATTGCTTTTAAGTCAAACAGAAGGAATCCATTAGAGTTTCCCTTTTCACCTTTATTCCATAAAAATATAAGTGATTAACCAGTCACTGAGTTACCACATTCTTGGTTTAAAAATGTTGTCACATTCTTCTCCCCAACAACCCAAAGTGAGTTTTTAATAATCTTTCTTTTAATTCAAAAACTTCAGAAATTGGTATATGTTTGTATCTAATGCAGGAGGTTTTATCAGATGATAAATGGGCAGAAATGGGGTAGCTCGCAAAGCCAAATGGTGGTACTCAATCTTTCACTGTCACCGCTATGGTTGGCACATGCGTTCTCAGCTTAGCTTATGCCATGGCTTACATGGGATGGTAATCTCTCTCTCTACACACACAGTTATTCATTTATTTTTGTCATTTAACAAACACTTTAGGAGCAGTTTAGATTCTTCCTTAACAAGAACACGACATGTAGACATTTTCATAAATGAGTAAAGATAATATTTGAATCTAAATCTTTATTGGCTCTGATACAACGTTCAATTATATTATATAAAATTTGAGGTTGTAAGATAGTGCACACTTTATTTAATTAAATTTAATCTTTTAACATGTTGAATCAAATGTTTAAATTATAAAAAGGGATCCATTTTTTTTTTAGAATTAGTTTTCAACCTGTCAAACCAACGAGACTTGACGTCTAACTTATGTAAGCTCTAATACCATTTCGAACACTCTCATTTAAGAGCTTAATTTCTAAACTATATTATAAGAGCCATGTGTAAGGTTACTATTTATAAGTTTTGATCCCTCCATGACGAATACGATGCCATTTTTTCCTTTTTGTTTGTTTGTTTATGAAACGACGTCGTTTAGGTTGTAACCCTCGAAAAACGACATCGTTCCGGCCTCCAACCCCGGGTGTCTCTCTCTTCTAGCCATTGTCTCTCCCCGATTTCATTATTTGTTATTCACAAACTTGCAGAAGCTTTCGAGCTGGAGATCTGATACATGTGTTTTTTGTATCTTCCTTATATGTGTATTCTGGTAATTTTTGGTGGACGCACAATACTTGTGTTTTTGTTCGGTTGCAAATTATATTGATTTGAGCTGGACGCCTAATCTATGGTGTCGTCTCATTCATCTTCTGATAGAAAGTTTGATATCTTGCGCAGATTTTGGTGCATTTTGGTGGACACGTAGTGCTCGGGTTTTTTATTGGCCCTTCTGTCTTGTGCTTGGAGATTTATCTTGTTCTTCATTTGCATATTGTAGCAACTTCGTCGTGGTGGGTTTCGAATTTTTGCACGTTGTAGCAATTTCATCATGGTGGGTTTCGAATTTATGTTAATAAATGCTTTACATTTATGAATAACGTTCGAGTACATGACAGTTATGGCCAGTTGCTTCGTTAATCTGCAGATTCTAGAGATTTTAGTTCATTTGGCTAGACGTCTATTGTCTGGGATTTTATTCTTTAATTCGTTTTGTGGCAAGAGGTTTGGCCTATTGTTTACGTGTTGCTTGTCCCTGTTTAAGCACATGTCTTCACGATTTTCATTGAATATATGATTTACATTTATGGTTTACGTTGTTATTGAAGGTTGATATTGAGATTGAGTTACGTGAGAGTTAAATGTTGTGTCTTCTTTATAATTTTTTTTTTATCCTCGGCGGTTACATTTCGTTTCCATGGTTAATGCTCTATCTTTCACTGGCAACCATCGTATTCTGTTTTTGGGAACGTGAATATTTGCTGCTAAATTGTGACTGTGTATGAAAAAGATGGTGCTTAGTGCAATTTTTTATGCTTATGTTTTGTGTTTGAAAATGTGAATATTTGCTTCTCAAAAGTGAATATTTGCTCCTGTGTATGAAATTCAATATTAACTCGTGCCTAGCGGGTAACATTACAAAGAATAAATATTTCTGGCCAAATAAATAAACATGTTGGTAGCATGGTCTTTATATCAACTTCCTTTGTTTGTATAAAGTTGAAAGGTTATTTATTTTAATCATGTTTTACTTTGTCAATTCATTTAATTCTCTGTAAACCTTTAATATAAAATTTGTTAGACATTTATCTTTGAACACTATAAAATATTGTGCCAAATTGTTTAATATTGCTTCTATATTTATGTTGTGAAACAGTTTTTGGGACATATTAGATATCGTAGCTTAACAATTAAATCTTCCAGACATGATAATTAATTTTCATCAATACATTTGTAATTCTCTCATATATTACACCTCATAATTCATATGAATAGTGGTATTTATTTTACATCATTAACATCAAAATTATTACGCTACCACGTGCAACGCACGGGCAATCACTAGTAAGGAGAAAAGAGAGAGCAAAAGAGGAGGAGAGATGAAGAACGACCAAAACTTTGAAGATTGGGACGTGAAGACGACAAATTCTTGGTGCAAGACATTCAATTTTTTCTCATCATTTATTTAAATTTGGTTATGTATTCCAAACTCTTCAAATTTTCTCTCCCTAATTATGAGTAGCTAAATTAATATTTTGGATGAACGATATAAACTATTTTAGATTCTTTAATTTCAACTCTCAAATTTTGCTTATAAATTAATTACATATTAATTTTACTTTTTTCATAATGCTTGAAATAATTAATCATTATTTTATTGAATTGTGGATTGTAACAAATCGAGAGGTAAGTTATTAATCTAGACCACATAGTAAAATTCGACAATTAGATAAAAGGTAGATATATGCTTTTGTCATTGTTGCGATCTTAAATTGAATTCTTAGGAGATTTAATGCATATAATTAATGATTATTCTGACTTTATATAGAGATATAATGAGTTGACTTAACTAGATATGACTAATTTGAATTTGAGATAGGTAAATTAAGTTAAATTCGTGAATTCGACCGAGTATAACAATATGAATAAATCTTGAAATGAGAAATTAGAGATGACAACTATGGTGAATTCGTGAATCCAAATCCTTTAATAATAATTATACTTGATAAATTCTTGATATTTGCGTTTACACTATTTTCTAGAATTAATAGTTATGGTTTATATCTTTTAATAAACTTATTTCAAAGTGTCTTAATTGGATTAGGATTAGAATCTTCAAATTAACTTAATTCAAAATGTTTTAAATAGATTAAGATTAAGATTAATTGAACTAGTATATAGTATATCTAGGGTTGGATGACAACTCCCTCTCCTATTCAATTTCTTGATTTTATATTCGTGAGAACGATAATCCAGACTCATCATGTCTACTTTATTACTTGTTAAAAATATTGTGCACCTGCAATTAATATTTTCTACAATGTCCAAACTATCTGAATCAAAACGATGTCGTTTTGAAACTGAAAATGGGAGGGAAATTGAATCACCAAAACTACGTTGTTTTTGTCGATATGGTGAATAGTACATTTTCCAACAGGCAATTATAGTATTGTAGGATATGAATTAAATATCTTGCTAGAAAAGAATAAAAAAATAATTGATAATTTCCTTTTCTTTCCTTCTTTACCGTAAAGACCCTTTTGACATTATTGAAAAAAAAATATTTTCCTCTTACAAAAAATATTATCGGTTACTGTTCGTGGATCCAGAGACTGAAATTTTAAAAAATTGCATTTAAGTCTCTCAACTATGACAGGTACACCATTTGGTTCCAAAACTTTCAGACTATTTCTATTAAATCCTAAATTCGAAATTAAAGGCTAGAAGTGAATATTCGGAGTGTTATAGACACTTAATTCGGTTATTTAACGGTTAATCAATATTTTCTTGCAAATGCACAAATTCAGATTTTAGATCAGAATCATACTAGTACGATTCTTCACACGTACATTTCTCAAAAAAAGAGGGGGGAGGGGGAAGGGGAAGGGGAGGGGGGGGGGGGGGGTGTTATAAAAAGAAGATTTAATATCCCAGTTATAAATTACAAAATTCATCACTTCAATTTAATTCCATGTGATGATTATAAAGCTCTGACCTATCACCCCGAAGGTCACTCAGTAACATTGTTCTCATATTTGAAAAGCCGTTTCAAGCTCAGATTTACAAACTCAAACTTCGAATAAAGGTACATAAAAAACTTGTTATAATTCGTATAAACCGTGCAAAATTTACTTCAATCACTGTAAAAACTATATTGTTAAAGTTCAAGAATATCAAAATACGTATAAGTTTTGTAAGCAGTCATGGCTGAAAGGTGTTAGCATGACCCGCAGCCACAACGGTCGACTGGACACAAATTGTCAGTGTTGAGGCACCGATCAGTGCGACCCTTCAGAAATCCCCTGTATGTCGTTTATCTTTCATTGTAGAGTACTAAAAGTTGGGAGTGTAATGTCGTGTTTGTCCCTTCCCTTCTGTTATATAATTTCCGACTCCATATCTTTCGATGACAAGGTTGACCTGACCAAATATCTATTTCGGACTGCCTACCATATGTTATTAGCTGCTCTTGGCCTTTGGAATCCACCAATCGTCATTTCAGCTAATAGCTCTACAACACACTGATTTAGCTAAAATGAAAATATCATGCATGGTTCAACACAAATAACATGTTCAAAGTTCTAAAATTAGGAAAACGGAACATAGTTCAGCACGACTAACATGTCTAAAGTTTACCAACATTATTACAGAGTGAAACACTAGTAGCAACAGAAAAATGCCCGAGTAAGTATGTTCTTCGAGCATCATCTTGACTTAACAAAAGTTTCATAGTCAGGAGTTGGTATTGCTGTTAGTTGTACATCTAAGAGTTATCTGACTCCATGTGATTCAAGTGGAAACCACCTTCATTATTCTTGTGCACCTCGACCTTGAATTTCTCTTCTTTCTCTCCTCGGTTGACCTTCAGAAGCATATCAAACTTGGCAGAAGACTCCTCAACAACCTATTAAAGAAGCTCAACAATATTAGACATTGTGCTTGGTTGCACCTAGTACCAACTTACACATATTTTGAAATTAACTGATACCGATTCTTGTATCAAAACATGGTGGAAGGACGAAAAGTTAAAAACTATGAGACCCTCTAGAATTTCAGAAACAAAATATACATATACTTTGCAAATAAGAAGATGACAAGAACACACAATTGCATGACCTATACATCAGCCAAAAATATGAACTTAAAAAACTTCAGGTTGGGGTTTATGGGGGACCATAAATGACTAGCCCACAGTTCGTGTAATGCACCGCATCCTATGAAACAACATGAACCAAACAAACTTCTAAAATCAGATATTGAACTTTAGTTGGAGAAAATAAAAGTGAAACGTGTAGGAGAATATAATTACAAGAGGAACGTCAGTAAACATTCAAAATGAGAAACTTAAACCATTACCAGGATAGTATTGGTCCATGCACTGACACAAGCTCTACCTCGAAGCCATATTTTATACATGGTAAAGATACGAATACTTATTTGGAAGAGACAATAAATCAATCACCAACATGAAATTATACATCTCTAACACCATTTGATGATCATCCGCAACCATCTGATCATCTCTTTCTTTGTACAACACGCTTATCATACCCCTAACACACATCGGACCGCTGGTAGACATTGAATATATTTTTCTTTCTTAGATCCATGGTATCATTGCTGGTAGACATTGAATATATTTTTCTTTCTTAGATCCATGGTATCATTTTATAAGAAGTACAGTACAAAATAAAAATAAATCAAACAACAAACCTAAGAAACACACAAGTTAGAACTTCTCTTGCAACAATAATTTGTCAAGTTGAGAATTATACATGACGATACCACACGATGACTACCAAAAAGAAAAAGAAAAATCTTTAAAGCTCCCAAAAGATAATTCAGTTAATATATCATGAAGAGAATTCTCCATATCAAAAGGGATGTACTTTATGCCCTGAAATTGAATGCATGGACCCTGTAAACTGATATCCATGTCATATCAACAGCCATATATCCAATATCCCAAATGTGAAAATCACATACCTCAGCCTTTGCATGAACTATCTCTCTTAGTTCGTAGGGAAATAAAGAGTTAGATCTCTGCTGGATCGTCTTAACAGCATGGTCAGCAGCATCTTGAACAACAGGATCATGCACTGGCACTGATCGCCATCCTGAACCTTGCTCGTCTAATTTTTACACCAATCAGTCACAACGAAAGCATAATATAAGCATAACAGGTCGAGTATTGCCATTTGGAAAGTTATGCCAAAAAATAAAATGATAAATGTCAAACTAAAATCAAAATACTCAGCATCTTAAAGGGAACAAAGGATGCCACACCAACAAATAATTCATTTTTATATCTAACTTGACCTTAAAGCATTTATCCACACAGTTCATACCCAACAATGGGTGTAACTATAACCTTTATGTCTCAATATGATAAACAGCCAGAATCAGGTCAAGATTTGAGACAAAACAAGCTTCATTACCCAAAACAAATACAGCTTTCGCTGCAATGCCTCAAAGTATGATGCAAACACCTAATACTTGTATGCTGTGAAAAGCTAGATCATTTAAACAGAGTATACTTAAATTTCTCATGGAGAACATGTCATGTATGGTTCATCTACAGGCATCATTATCAAACAAAATAGATTTTGAGGAGGCAACAGATTCTATTGAGATAAAGTGAAAGACAACAACTGGTTGGCTATCTACCTTTCTTGACACCCAGATCAGAGCAGGTAAAGGAAGGAACATCTTCAACATGCTTGAATTCTTGTAGCTCCTTAAAGTTCATCCATGGCTTCACCCAAATCTTTGCTTCATAAAGTTTCTTCTTTCCAGAATCAATGACCTCAAGTGTAAGGTGATGCAAAGTACCAGAAACCACCTGTTCCCGTGCCTTTACGACCCTCGCCAACTCAAGCAATGCATTCTGAAAGGACAAGGGCATTCATAACTTGTTGGTGAACTAAAATACGAAGAAACACTCACAGTGGACTATTTCTGCTCACTCAAGAGGAGTGCAAAGGACCAGAAAACAGCAGATAGATTAATAGTTTGTCCTGTATAATACCAAGATCTTCATAATAATACACAGGTGAACTGTTTTACTACGAAAATATAAGGGTGTGTTCTCTTTGGTGTTTTCAACCCATTTTCTGTTTTGTGTTTTTGAAAATAGTGAAAACACGTTGTCTTTGCCATTTTTAAAAATACATTTTCCAAAACACCCAAAAAAAATTCAAAGGAAATGGAAAATGATGTTTTGAACGTTTTTGCATTTTGTGTACAAAAAATCTTGTTTTCCAAAACGGTTGAAAACGCGCGTTTTGGGGAGGAGGTTCACGTTTCGAGTCCAACATCCGGCATTTTCCTTTTTTTCTCCATTTTACGCTGGACAAACAAATGATAATATAATCCTGTTCCGCGTTGCTTTTAATTAAAGCAGCTGCTTGCCACAATCGTCAGGATGCGCTAATGTTTCCTTGGAGGTCAGGGGTTCGAGCCCCAGCATGTGCGGGCTCCTTTGAATTGTTTTGAATTAATATAAATGTTTTAAATTATTTTTAATTCTAAATAATTCCAAATATAATTGTTTTTAAATTGTTTTTACTTGTTTTTAAATATTTTTAATTCCAACAATAATTGGTTTGAAATGTTTTTAATTGTTTTAATTCCAAATAATTGTTTTTAATTTGTTTTTAAATGTTTTTAAATATTTGTAATTCCAACAATAATTGGTTAGAAATGTTTTTAATTGTTTTTGATTGTTTTTAATTTCAAATAATTGTTTTTAATACCAAATAATTCAAAATTTTTAATTCTTTTTAATTTCAACAATAATTCTTTTTAATTGTTATTAATTAATAATTATTTTTAATTTCAAATAAGTCCAAATTTCTAAAAAATTTCAAGGAAACGAGTTTTCGAGTTTTCTATTTTCAAAAACAATTTTCGAAAATTCCAAAAAGAACGCATTTTCAAAAATCTCAAAACATACACTCAAAACACAAAACACAAAATGATTTGAAAACACAAAACACAAACACAAAAATAACACCACCTAAAAGATTTCCCGGAGGAGACTGAAAACTGATTATCCATTCTGTTGTATTATCAAGAAACTAAATTGTGCAGTGACTTGGCTTCTCAGTGTAAGCCGAAAAAATTCAAACACAATAGGGGAAGTGTAGTATATAAGAACAGAAAAACAATTAAATATGAAATAAAACACGTCATAATTAATTAAGAGCGATGAAATTAATGTTGAGAAGAAGGGAAAAAATTAAAAAAAAAAAGACTTTTGAAAGCAATAATGGAATATGAACCAATTATACACCAAAAATGCGCATTGAAAGAAGAATACAGTGTGTTTAGCTAAAAGTAAATAAAAATTTGTTAACATTTAAATAACTTATAAGTGAAAAAGTTACTTATTTTGGCAATAAATAGAAGTTACCACTTGCTCATTTACAAATTTGATCAACATGACAATTAATTTTATTTTAAAATTTACTTGTTTACTTTTATTTACTTTGAAGCACTGTTCTAAAAAGCTTTTGCTTCGCCTAAGCTTGAGGCAAGCCCTCCACGCCTAGCCTAGCCTCACTTGGGTACAATTGAAGCTCGACCTCCTAGCCACGCTTCACACTACTTTTTAGAACGTGGCTTTTAAGTACATTTACTTTGAAGTAATTTTTTTAATTTCAGCGAAAAATGCACATATGATATAAGCATATTTAATAACGAAAAGAAAAGAGAAAAGCTAAGAAATGAAAAATGGAAGAAATAATTAAAAAAGGAAAGGAAAAAGGACATACCTCTTTCTTGTTGTGCTCATCAACAGCAAATCGGGCAAGGGTATCGATCTCAAGGCTATTCTGGGTAGTGGAATCGCGCAAGCCTCCTAGAGTTGCCATTTCGATGTTATTATCGTTTTCTTGATCTCCGCTGCAAAACCCTAACTTGTGATCTTGTGGATTAGGATGCGAAAACGTGTGGGGCGAAACTAACAAAAGAGCTACGGTAAGGAAGACGAAACTTGTGTTTATACAAATTAGTAGAGCTCTCATTTGCAAGATGTGATGCGGTGCTTTTGATGCTTGGGAAGAAGGTGAGTGAGTGTTGCTTTTGTTTTGGCACTTTATGAATGCAGCGTACGCGTGGCCTGCCTTCGTGGCCACTTCGCTTAATCGTTAAGCGTTTCAAATTTTAAAGTCAAATGGGATAATATCAACTCCAGTCCACAACCCACTTGTAACGTTTTGTACAAGTTTTTATTTGTTAAATTTTGTGAAATGTTTTAAAAAATGTTTGTGAGTGGTTTTTTTTATTTATAAATTTTATAAGAGTTATAATTTTTATTTATTTTTATCTATACATTTCGTAGGATCTCTTATTTATAATATAATTTTTTTACTAAATATATATTTAGGATCCGTTTGATTTCAATTCTGATTTTGATAAAAAGCTAAAGTCAAAGTCAACAATTAATTTCAACCACACATTTTACAGAATTCACAACTTTTTAACCACACATTTCATCAACTTTTACAAAAAATCTAATTTTAATCAAAATCAAACACACCCTTAGTGATTTTAATAAATTTTGAGGTTATAATTAACGGTGATTAGTATAATTATAAAAATTATTTAGAGAATTAAAAATATAAATAAGAGATTTGTCTTATTTGAAATCCAAATCCCTGGAGAAAAATTATAAGTGGGGTAGGAATTTTTATTTTTCAGAGCTTTGAAAGAATCCCTAATTAAGCAACTCGACTGTATTTAATGATTTGTTTTTAAGTAATATTTAAAATATTTTTCAAATATGTAGAAAAAATAGGATCATAGGATTGATCAGTGCACACGTGGCACACTAAACAAGACAAAAATTACAAGTTTAAGGTGTTGAGGTCGACATTCTGCTCCACCACCAAGTGGGGGTGTCGACACTCAACCCCGTGGATGTTGACATTTGTATCCTAAACTGTCGACACGCACCCATTTTTTGTTATGAACTCTCATTTTTGTTTTTTTGGCTTGACACCATTGAACTAGTAGTTTGGACATGTTAGACGAGTTTTGGTGTATTTCCTACTTTCATTGATTTTGGATGATTTGATTAATGCAGATTTGAGAAATTTACTTCGTGATTAGAGATTATAATGACACAAATACCATTATCAAAGTAAGTATATGTTGATCCAAATAATTGAAGTCAACAAATTCTTATCTACCTTCTTGCTCAAAAGAATAATCTTAATCATTGTCATCTAAGAATCGAGAATTCTAAGAGCATAAATTTGGCTAAGGTTTTCCATTGATCTCTTCTATTTTTGATTTAATTTGAACTATTTATAGATGTTACAAATTTTTGGACTTTTTGATCTTATTTTCAGTAGAGATCACGTGTCGCTCTCTTATTGGATGGCTCTTAATTCGGGAATATCATATGACACGAGGCAGAAAGCCATTAACACAGCCATCACATTCAATAGATTTGGTGGTTATTATTTTTACATGACATTTTGCCACTAACTTTGCTACGTGGAGATTCATCACGTGGTCCCATGAATATTCTGTTATTTTGTAGTTAGTTGAGATATACTCAGAACCTTCGACGATTTAAACTAAGCCAAAGATGACCCAATGGCGTTGCCTAGCTAGGGATATTTTTTAATAGTCCTTCGTCAAGCAAGATTTATTTAGGTGACGAAGGGATTTAAACACCATGCCCTCACCTAGCTAAAGGATAGCCAAAGGTTTTCTGGGTGGGCGCATTGGGAAAGCTTCGACCATTTTCTCCCATGTAGGCATTCTTGTGGGCCCTGTCTGCCACGTATACAACGAGGCCTAACAATAGTCTCCGAAGTTCGAGCCAAAGTATTCATATTGGCTTGGACTTTGATTAGGCCGAAGCTTTTTGAAAAAATGGTGCCCAATTTCAATTGGGCTTGGACTTTGATTAGGCCGAAGCTTTTTGAAAAATGGTGCCTGATTTGCCTAACCTTCATATTGTTCATTACATATACTTTAGGTATAACAATAATAGTTCTTGAAGTTCAAGCCTAATTATTTTTACTAGGCTCTGGATTTTGAATGTACTTTCACGCTTATTTTCTAGCCATGCAGAGTAGTGGGGCACTTGTTTAATCCCCATTCGTCATTGGGGAGTGTGTGGCAATAATGCAGCATGATTATTGCATTGCAGCAGCCTGGGCATGGAAAGAATCACCCACCATTGCGGTCGTCATTTATCTCACCAGTACTTCCTCATCACACGCATGTGAGCGCGTGCATTTCGTGTGTTGCATTTACAACATCCATTTGAAATATGTGTTGCCGCCTTTTTCAGTTTCAACAGTTGAGATAGATCATATTTTCAAAGGCTTAGATTATACCTTTGTTGATCTAACGGCTGCAGAAACCATAAATAGAAAATTACTCTCTTCAGAGAAGTTCATTACTTTTTGCACCTGCTTTACAAACATTTCAGAGAAATTTCCTACTTCTGTTTTCCTTCTCTTTTTTGGTGGTGTTTTCATCAGGGTTTGTCTTGCTATTCCTCCTTTGTCTAGGTATATTTCTTCTTTCTTTTCTAACTTTTCTTTGGTTTGATAATTGATGTCTTTGTAAACCAATTCTCAAAATCCTTGTAGTGGGGGTAGGGGTTACTAAGGGTGAAGTCTGTGTTGAGTCATCCTCATCTTTCATATAGGTTGTAGCACCCAGTGTGTTACCGAACATGGGAGTTGGACCCTCTGGCGAAGTCCTTACTAAGGAGGACCTCGACTGTATGAGGATAGGCGATGGGACCTCAGTAAAGTCTAAGTTTTGGTTGGTGAACGAGCCCATTTCCCAAGATGAGAATGAATGAGGATGGGTAGGATGAAGGGGTTGAGGTCCTGCTCGTGACATTTACCAGGCCTGTGAGATTTTTTTGTCCTTTAAAGTGGACAAAGAACTTGCCAACATTCGAAGTTCGTGCAATAATCAAGAAGATATAGAGCTCGTCCTCCATGGTCCTTACCAAACAACCGATATAAAGATGTCAATCTGGGTGGGCCGGGCTGGGTCAGCCTGTCTATGAATAAGCCTGGTAACGGCCCGCATTAGGAAAAGTCCTCACACCGCAGTCTGGGTCAATCTAGCCCACAAAATTTGAATGTGAACTCGACTAACCCGTTGGCCCATCTAGGTCGAGCTCATGTGGGTCGCGGTTTAGCCAGTCTGAATAAAAAATTAATTTTTGTAAAAAATTACTAACTTGTTTTACTTAACAAAAATAATGTTTACATTTATAGAAAAAAATATGTTGAATTACTAAATAAAAAAATAAACAACAGATAAATTTACATTTATTATTTATAGCAAAAAATATTTATATGAAATTTATATTTTATTTTACATTGAATTATTTCTAACTTTGTGAATTTAAATACAACGTAAATAAATAACAATTAAATACATCACTATAGTTAAAGTACAACTAAACTAGATTGGCACGTATACAACGATCAATCATGTACATATTTATAGTTTAAGTATATTCCAACTAGGTTAGCACCTACTTAACTATAATTGAATTGTTCAAAAATATAAATTGTTTGCAAATCAATCTTCATCAACTAATATATTTTAAAGTCTTCAGCAATATCGTCTAGAATTTTATCTTGCATCATTCTATTTGCGAATAGCCAATCTTTCGCGCATATGAGAGCTTCCAAAATATGTTTTTTAAGTCTTGATCTTTTTTCGTCCAATACCCTGTTACTTGCACTAAAAGCAGACTCGGATGCCACTGCTGAGACTGGAATTATTAGTATATATCGTGCCATTTTTTATAATACTGGGTATGGCCGTTCATTTAATTTCTACCATCGTAAGACATCTAAATTGTCTACCTCATCTTCAGGTACTAAACTATAATGATCATATTGATAATATCTTTCTAATTCGACAGTTGTGGTGTTCGTGTTTGCACTTAATGAAGTACTAACAACATTACATTTCTTAGTTATTATAGAGAAAAAAAAGAAGATTTGTCTTTAGAAGTTGTACTAGAGTTTATATTTTCACTGCTACCATATTTAATAAAATAGTAGTTATACATTTCATTAATAAAAAATTTCATTTGCCGATTTGTGATAGTTATGTTAAAAACTAATGTTTCATAAAGTCATTCTAAAGCACACTGAACTTTAAATAATTTAATGCGAGAATCAATTACAGCTGCCACTCGAAACAAAGTGTTCACTTTTTTTTCGCCAGGTTTCATTTGATTTTTTGTGGATTGGATGATGGAAAAACCAGCAAGCTACGACTTGAAAGCTTACCTTATTATTCTGAAAAGGATAAAGGGCTTTTTTTTTTATAGAGAGGAGAGGTTTAGTCAAGGAGTGGGGAGCTTGAAGAGCAAAGCGAGCCGCGCTAGCCTATTAGTAGTGGCATGTTTTCATAATATTTTTGAAACTTTTCTTCCATTGACAAAATAATTTGAATGAAGAATGTATCATTTCTAAAATTTGAAAATTGACCAGTAATTTCTACCAATTGTAAAAGTACAAGATTACTAGTTGAGTAATATACTCCCGAACTAACTTTAGTTTCCATATAAATGTTTCAAAAAGTTCATAACTTTAATTGCATGTTCCCAATCCAAATCATCTATATGAAATTGATCCTGCTTTGAATTAACGAATGCATTAATAGCATTGGTATAGCCAACACACGATTTTGACCTAAGAAATGTTGAGTTCCACCAATTTTAGAATATCTTCAGCAAATTTTCTTCTTCGCAATCCAAAATTTTTGTAAAATTTTCCAAATTCTTGTTGTCTAGAATTTGAACAAGAAATATAATTAATAGCTTATCTAATTATAGGTATTTGTGGGGTTATTAATTTCAAACAATCTTGCACAATTAAATTATATAAATGACAAACGCACCGTATATGAAATATTTTAGAATCAAATAGGGGTTTAACTGTTCTCATTAAAAGCTCAATGCATGTGGCATTAGGACTTGCATTATCAAAAGTAATACTAAATAATTTGTTTAACACACCAAACTCAATAAATACTTGTAATAAATTTTCACACAAATTTACTCCATTATGTGGATATACAAGTAAACGAAAAGTAATTATTCTATTGTGCAGTAACCAATTACTATCAATAAAATGTTCTATAACACAAACATAACCATTGTAATTGCGTCCAGACCAACAATCAGATGTTAAACACATAATTCCATTTATATTTTTAAGTTCATTTTTTAAATAAAATAATTTCAAACAATTAGAACGAACAGTATTTCTACTTACACTTATGTAAGAGGGTTGAACATACTTTTGCATGAACTCTTCAAAATACAAATTTTCTACAAAAGTTAAGGGCATCTTGCTTGCTGAAATAAATTCTGACATTTCAACTCTCATTCTTTT
Source organism: Forsythia viridissima (assembly GCA_030279155.1). NCBI lineage: Eukaryota > Viridiplantae > Streptophyta > Magnoliopsida > Lamiales > Oleaceae > Forsythia > Forsythia viridissima. The sequence continues at coordinate 32,823,298 of CM059041.1, read as the reverse complement.
CTGCGAATAAATAAAATTAGTAAAAGTCACAAATCCACTAGTATTAGTAAATGAAGTAATTTGAGCTTGTCTCATATCTAAATGTTCTGTTTCATTTAGATATTTGTCTTTATGTCTCCGTAGCGTGCCGATGCCTTGACCACTTCTCCAAACATAAGCTTTTCTGCAAATATTGCATACTGTTGTACCATTATTTTCATTTACTTTAAAAAATTGCCATTATTTTCATTTACTGTAAAAAATTGCCACACCTCTGATATTTTTTCCTTGGTTTTTAGATGATCCAATATCTATAACATGATCGTATTTTAAATTTATTGGAGAACAACTATCGTGTAAATTAATATTTTTAGGAAAAAAATCATAGAAATCCATAGCACAGTAGTATAAACTTGAGAAAATAGAAATAATTAATTAAATAGTAAAAATGAAGTAGTTGAAAATTTGTAATTAATAAAAAAAATACTGCAGCAGAATGTGAAAAATAATGAATGTCTAAGAGCTTCAAAATATGTAAGATAAATGAGAGAGAAAGAGAGAGATGATATTGTGTAGTTAAAATGTTGCTATGTTTTTAATTTTATAGATGCACAAATTTAATACGTTACAAACAATCGTACGCACAAATTCAATATTTGAAATAGTGTGTAAGTGTGATGGGACAACACACTTACAGACAATTTTTTTTATCATTTCAAATTTTTTTATTATGATTGACTGCCCGCCTGCAGTAGTGACCCAGCTGCTAAAGGACTCCAGTAGTGACCCTGCATGTCCTGCAACAGCAGTGACTCCAGCAGCGTCTTTTCAATTTATGCCTCAATTTTTTTTTGAAAAATTTAACGGGCCAGCGGTTAAATTAAATGCTGAACAGCCAAATCCGGTAAGTCAGCGTCTTGGGCTCGTGAACCGCTCGTTCGATTCACAAGTCGCCCCGCAGTTCCAGGCCTTCACGGGTGAGTCGATGCTGGCCTAGTTGGCCCACCCATCTTGACATATCTAAGCAGATAGACCTTCACTAGATGTGTCGCCATCTACACTCTTTCCATGGAGTCAGGCCTTCACATACCATTCCATTTATTATTTCACGAGCTTTTGAGCAAGTATAGGTTAGCACCTACCTAGTGAAGGCCAAATAGATAACAACTTCTTTTCTTTTATGGAATAAGGCAGGGTTAGATGGAGAACTTTTATCCCAATCTTTTCGCTTCTACTACCACACTGTTCAAGTTGGTAATATAAAAAACCTCCAACGAGGATACTACTGCCTTACACCCAGATCAAAATTTAACCTAAAGCTGGTGGCGACCCCAAATAGAGTGAAAGACTAGAAGTAATCATTTTTCTTTGTAATGGAGAATTGAGAGTTCCAACTAGCAGGCCCAAAACACCAAACTTTTATGCTTCGCTTCTATGGCGAGCTTCACGAGTCTCCTTGTCAATTTTTATTATTTTTTCATTGGTTGTAGTGCCTCAGTACTAACGTTGGTCGTTCTTTTTTTTCTGAGCAAGCAGAAATTGAGAGCCTCGCTTTTCTGAAAACTAGATTGCTAGATTTTTTCTTCATATTCGAAATCCTATTTTCGAGAACAGAAGTCTGCCGAGGAAAATGAAAGTGATCCCGTAACCAGGAAGCACATATTTTTATAATTTTGGCCTCGAGATGACTCTTCCTAAGATTATTTTCATCCAGGCGAAGAAAAACCCTTCTCCTAATGCTGAAGTTCATTCGAAGTCGGTCCAGACCAAGCTTCCTCTGAAGCCAAAAGGTCTACCACCGACAAAGAGGGTGATGATCAGGGAGTCCTCTGTCTAATCCGATAAGACCACCATTGCGAAAGTGGTAGAGAAAGGTAAATGGGTGTGTAAGAAGCCCCATCAGAAATTAAAGGCTTTTTCATCCTTTTCTCACCCCTCTTTTAGGTCGAGCAGCTCCAGACCTTCGGTTGGCGAAAAGAAAGGTTTAGATGATTGCTCTGACGACCATTCCCAGAAGAGGTCAAGGTCTTCGTCTCCACCATCTCCGCTTTAGAGCGAGATTTTTGTAAGCTGGAATGAGATACTTCATAATTCTCAGCTGACCTTGCTACTAGGCTTCGTGGCCCGTGACTGTGACTCCATCTTATGCTTCTTTAATCAGGCCTGAGAGAGCTAGTCAGAGTCCCTGGCAATTCGCAATAGGGCTATAGTGATAGTTGGCCACCTAGCTTGAACCATGGTCCTTCTTTAAGATCAAAACATGGACTAGAGATTAGTGTGGCCCAAGTGGCAAAGCTTGAGGAGGAGGTGATTCAATAGCGAAAAGCTGTTGATAAGCTGGAGAAAGAGTTGGAGTCAGCAAAAAAAACTCTAAGACTGAGAAGCTGCACTCGGATGTTCATCGGTTGATGTTGGACCTTGAGGCTTCGAGGGTTTTTGTAGTGGTGAACAAAGAAAAACTCCGAGAACAACTAGAAAACAAAAAATAAGAACTAAACATGCTTCGAGCCCAGCAGAAGTCATGAGAGGAGAGGTTTGCCTTGAAAGATGAGAAGTTGGGCCTCCTCACTGATAAAGTGGAGACACAAGGCCTATCATTGGCTGAGATGACTTCGCAGTTGAAGGACCTCCGAAAGGAGCTGCTGAACTACAAGAGTTCAATTAGGGGAAGCAAATTTTTGAAGATGGTAAGCAGGCCAGAGGGCAGGGAGCTGCTGACCTTGATCTAGGACGAACACCTTGATTTCAACTTTGATTTTTTATTTGAAAGCAATGAGGGCGAGCATGCTGATGGTACTTTTCCTCCCGCCATTGAGACTGCTGAGGCCATCCCTTTGGACATAACTCTTTCAGGTGCAGCTTATTTGGCTCCTCTTAATATGGGGCTCAGACCCTTCAGTCTTTGATAATCTGCAAGATTTATAATTTTTTTTTTGTAATAACTTTCAAATCTTTGTTATCTTAATGAACTTTCCTTTTTAACTGCTTTGCATAATAAATTTGCAATACATCATTGAAGTATCAAATGTGACAAACGTAATTGAACATAACAAAGTACAATGGTTTGTAACACATCATTGATGTATTAGTGTGATAAACGTAATTGAACATAACAAAGTACAATGGTTCGTAGCACATCATTGATGTAACATGTTTTCGCTGTGCAACATTTACCTGAGGTAATCAAACATCTTTACCTTGAATGAAACATGAAGTAATTCTGACTTAAAAATGAACATAAAGACCTTGAATGAAACATAATTTAATGTTGAATATCTTGATTTTGCCTTTTGTTAAAAATGAAACATGAAGTAATTTTGACTTCTAAACTTCATCAACCTAACAATTCTGTAATGACATAATTTCTACGCCACGACCTTGATATCTAAAGTTGATGAGGGATAAGGGACTTCGCTAAAATCCAAATATCATCGCCTCAAAATACATTTCATCGTAAATTTGATGTTGATTAATAATGGTTCATCAAATGATAACGTTGAACAAGGGGTAGTTTTAGGTGCAATCGGCTCAGTTAAGAGTCCAACTCCATTACTGAACACTTTAAGTATAAGTTGAGGTAGTTTTAGGTGGTAATTAGTCCGATCAAGGTCCCAACTCCACTACCTCCATACTTGGTCATATCTTGATGTAGTTTTAGATGGTAAATGGTCTGGTCAATGTCTCAACCCCACTACCTTCACTTTTCACCAAAATGATCATTTGACTGGTCATCGAGCTCTTGAAATGAAAAGATACAAGGACTTTTCATTGATATTTATTGACAAATGCTTGCACGCATACATTGTTTTGACATTGTCTTTATTGACTTGAAAATAGGATAAAAGAAAAAAGGAAACATTTCAGGTTACTGGTAGTACTTTCATAAATGTTGAACATTCCAAGGATTCTTTAGAGGTTCTCCTTCACTGCTGATGAGTCTATATGTTTCCGGGGCAACGACTTCATCAGTAAATGGTCCTTCCCACCTTGCACCCAATTTTCCATCCCCAGCTTCTTTATTAGCTTGGAAAACATTTTTTAAGACAAAGTCTCCAACTTCGAAATCTCCGAGGTGAACCTTTGAGTTGTAATATTTGGCTATCTTCTTTTGACAGGCCACCAGTTTCAACTAGAAGATTCTCGCTTTTTTTTTTCCAACAGATCATTCTCCATCCCTATATCTTTATTGTTTTGTTCTTCATCGAAGTACAACCTTCGAAAAGAAGGCAAGCCGACTTCGGCCAGAATCATAGCTTCAGTCCCATAGGCCATTGAAAAAGGTGTTTCATCGGTCGAAGTTCGGGTAGTTGTGTGATATGCCCATAAGATTTATGGCAGATCATTTGTCCATGTCCCCTTCGTATTATCTAGTTTTCTCCTCAAAATGTTCTTGAGTGTTTTATTTACAACCTCCACTTGGCCATTGGCTTGTGGACAGTAGGGAGTGGATAAATATTTTTGAATGCCCAGCTCGTAACACATCTTTTGTAACCTTTTCTCTTTAAATTGTGTGCTGTTATCCAACACGGGCGACATGGGTAGTCTAAACATGCATATAATATTTTTCCACACGAATTTGCAGTTGTTAGCTTCAGTGATTTTTGATAATGGTTCCACCTAAACCCATTTGGTAAAATAATTAATTGCTACTATATTGAATTTAGTGTTCGCGCTGTTTCGAAGCAAATGACCAATAAAATCTATTCTCTATTTTAGTGAAAAGCCAGTGATTAAACACAGTGGTGATTTTTTGTGCATGTTGCCTCGGTACAATGGAGAACTTTTGACATTTATCACACTTTCGAACAAATTCGAAAGCATCTTTTCACATGGTATGCCGGTAGTAATCTTGTTTTAATGCATTTAACATGAGGGAGTGGCCCCGATATGGTTACCATAGATGCATTCATGAATTTCACTGAGTACATATTCAGCTTCACTTTTTCCAACACACCTTAGTAGGGGTGATGTGTACCTTCGTTTGTATAATATTTTGTCAATGAGAACATACCTGGCAGATTTTAGGAAGATCTTTCTCGTCTCCTCCTTCTCAGCAGAGAGCTTCTGTTCGTTCAAGTAATCTGCTATTCTTTGTATCCAAGTAGGGATGGCAATGGGGCGGGTTCGGGGCGGGTCATCCCCGCCCCGCCCCGCCCCGCAACTTATTAGAGGCGCCCCGCCCCGCCCCTAGACCCGCCAATTGGTGGGGCGGGGCGGGGCGGGGCGGGGCAGCCCATTGCCCCGCCAATGCCCCGCCAATTGGCGGGGCGGGGCGGGGCGCCCCACTGCCCCGCCAAATTTTTATTTTTTTATTTTTTTAAAATATAAAATTTGCCTTACCTGTTTTTTTCCCCATTAGGAAGAATTTCATATTTCCATTTTCTAATTACAATAAATCAAGATAAAGTAATGACATCCACCAAAATTATAAAGAACACACAATTACGGGTACGACTCAATTAAGTAAAATGTTTTGACTCATTTTGAAAATATCAAATTTTACAACAAAAATATAAACAATACAACTAACACAATCACATTGTTTAAAATATGACACGAATCACGATTACAAAATTCAACACCACCACATTAAATTTTTGGAATAAATATACAATCTTCATTCTTCTTCTTGCGTAGTTGTAAAATAATCGGATCCCAATGATTCCTGTATAACGAGTAAGAAAATACATACATTAAATATTATTATAAATATAAAAAAATTTAAACATTGTGCATTGAAATAAAAAAATTACCTCTTCTTCAGTTTCCTCATGAGTTATCGTAGAACAACATCCGGTGTACGACGACGATGGTGGAGAGTTTTCTAACAATAAAATTTATCAAGTTAAGAATAAATGAATGTCAAGATTAATAAATATAAAAAGTACTAAAAGGCTTCTTATTATACCATGAATGTCAGCCCACAACCAGTTTTGAGCACACATCAATGCCTCCAATGTTGATGGATGAAGTCTACTTCTATGTGGACTCACAAATCTACCACTCGTACTAAATGCAGACTCAGAAGCAACTGTAGAAACAGGAATTGCCAAGATATCTCTTGCAAGTTTCTGTAAAGTATTGTATTTGCTTGAATTTGCTTTCCACCAATTTAATAGGTCAAAATCACTAGACCTAGGCAAAACCGGCTCCTCCAGATATAAGTCAAGCTCTGATTTCATATTACTAGTTCCCACTTTCTTGGTAACAAACAAATCAAAATCATCCAATTCATCCACTAATCCAACACTTAAAGAAATCCCAACTTGGGAAGATGAAGATAAAGACTGAGGATTATTCACACTTGACTCATTTTCTACATATTGAGATATCAACTTTTGACAAAGTGTACTGACATTGACAATTTCAACCGCTGCACGTTCATTGCCATATATCCTAGGGAAATAATACTCAACCAACATCATTTTAAACCTAGGATCCAAAACAGTTGCTACAGCTAATATCCCGTGAACCTCATCCCAATATTTCTCAAATTTATCCATCATACTTAAAGCCATCATCCTTATCTCAGAATAAGCAGAAGTGGTCCAAGTACGAATTGACAACTTTATTTCACAGATTTTTGGAAAAAATAGATTTGCTGTAGGATACTTAGTTCCAGAAAATAGTTCAGTTATCACATAAAACAACTTTAGCCTGTCACATATTTCTTTGGCCAACTTCCAGTCTTGATCACTAGGTAAACTCTTATACTGGGGTTCTCTTTGTTTCAAGTGAAAAAATACATCAATGTACTCCAAAGCAGTGTGTAGCATGACATATGTAGAATTCCATCTAGTCTTACAATCAAGTACTAACTTTCTACCACAACTGATTTTAAGCTGACGTGCAGTATTCTCAAATTTTTCCCATCTTTTCGGTGTTGATATCCAGAAAGAAACACTATCACGAATTTTTTCAACACTTTCCTCAATATTTTCTAAATCCTCCTTCACAATTAAATTCAATATATGAGCAGAACACCGCATATGAAATAAATCACCATTTGCCAAAAGTGAATCAGTAGAAAATTTATTATCCAAAAGGATATTGATCATGGCGTCATTCGTTGAACAGTTATCAACAGTGAAAGTAGATAACTTACAATCAATATTTCAATCTAAAAGGCTTTCAAATAGAGTTGTAGATAGTGATTCTGCCGTATGTGGACAAGGAACATATATGAACCTACATATAAAACCAAACAAAATAATTTGCAAAATGTTAATAATTGTTTAAAAAAATTCAAACATATCATACATAAAATTGTATATTGTTTACCTCATAACTCGGTTTTGAAGCCTCCAAGCATCATCAATAAAATGTGCAGTGATGACCATGAAACCTTTTTTTTGGTTTGAAGTCCATAAGTCCGTTGTTACGGCAATTCTACTCTTGTTGTCCTCCAATAAACGCATCATTTTCACTTTCTCCAAATCATAAATCTTCATAATGTCATTTTTGATGGTATTCTGAGACACAACTCTAAATAGTGGTTGAATAGATTTCACAAAATTCCTAAAACCAACATGCTCAACCATACAAAGCGGATACTCATGTAAAATTATCATTTTTCCTAACTCCGTCCTAGCGTGGTCTTGATCAAAATGATAAGTCCCCATAACCACTTTTCCACCCGCTTGCTTTGTAGGGTTCAATATTGCCTGCCTAATGTCAGTTTGCTTACATTTGCGAAGTGCACATCTATCTAGATGTTTTTTCAAGTGATTTGTCCCATTTTTACTATGACCAACCAACTTCGCTCCACAATAGTTACAAATAGCCTTAATCTCATTAGCAATATTCTTGAGCATAAAATGATTCCATACCTCAGATGTCTGTTTTCTTTTTCTACCCAATACACCAAGATCGGTTGTATGATCTCCATCTGAATCTATGCTTATTGGAATTTCTCTCGAATTTTCTTCGCCCGATAATAATGGAGGATTGCTATCATTTGTCGTTCGCGTTGATCTATCACAAGGCACTTGCGGGGTTCCATGTGTACTTCCTATTGAACAATGCTCTTGTTCCGACATCCTGAAAGCAGAAGAGTGATAGAAAAAAAATTAGTAGTTGGCTTGAATGAGTAAGGACTTTATAATGGACGACATTATAAAACATAAGTTTATCGTTGCCATCTTCATAGTTAATACTGACACTATGAAATTAAAACAAGACTTTAAGCTAGTAATGGCTGGGACTATTTATTTTACATGGAAAAGGGATTTCATAAATGACATTATATGGTTAGGGAGAATTTGGGATAATTTAAAACAAGACTTCATCCCTAAGATTAATTCAATTCATATATGAAAAAGAGGCAAACTTAAAGAAAACCATTCAAATATTTGAACTTAAGACTTCGGTTCAGTCTCTCCAATAGTACCTAAAGTAAATTTCCAGTATTCACCTTTAGTTTGTGAAAGAATCATGTCACTTGAAATTTCAAAATCTAGTTTGATTCAACAAACCAGCCAACAAAATTTCCAACCAAGCAAATAGAAAGTGTATTTCAGCAGAGGCCAATCCTCCTTAACCATATAACAAGTTAGTACATACAAACACACAATTTGGAAAAGCTTATCACATACTGTAATCAAGAATAGAGTCAAATTACATAAATTTCAATTATAATGTGGGAAAATGTGAAATAGTAGCAAATTTAGAAATCTATTTTTCAAAGAATTTACTAATTCATTTTAATTCATCTTGCTTCTGCTGTAGTATAGCCAGACACTTTAATCAGTAAAATCCCTAGTGCAATTGAAAATTACCAACCATTACGCCTAAAAATATAAAAGAAAACAAGAAAAATCTTACACATAACCCATATGAAAACATTCTATTAACAAGAAAATAAAGACGGACTCAAACCTAATTTTGAATAATAATAATCTCAACTAAATTGAGAAAATCATCTTGCAATATGTAAAAAATAAAAATTTATTACAGAGAGGAACCAAAGACATTTTTCTCTTGCAGATTACTCTCTCTTTTTTAACCATAGAGATGTGGTAGTTGCATACCTTGACAAAACTTGAACCGAGGAGGCGCGGGCGCGAGGTTGACTTACACTGAGGAGGCGACGGCGCGAGGAACCGAGGAGCAGGCAGTGGTACACTGGTGCTGTGCCGCAAGCCCGCAACAGCAATGGTAGGGAAGAGGAAGACCGAAGATGGAAGGAGGGAATTAGGAAAAATGGGAAATGAAGAAATGATTTTATTTTAGGGTTTTGACTTTTGAATACACTGAATTTTTCTAACATTTGTATTGAACAAGATGAAAAATTTTACAAGTTATGATTGTGGTGTAATGGTTAAGAATTCAAAAAAATTTCCTCCCCACCCGGGTTCAAATCTTGATGGCTGGAGTTTTTACAATTCACATTCACAATTATACAACTTTATTCTTGATTTTTTAATTTTAAAAAAAAAAAAAATTTATACGGGGCGGGTCACGGGGCGGGTCAACCCCGCCCCGGACCCGCGACGGGGCAGCTTCGTGTGCCCCATACCCACCCCATTTATCCAATCGTCCGGGGCGGGGCAGCCACAAACGGGGCGGGGCGGGGCAGGGCAGGGCGGGGCGCGGGGCGCGGGGCGCGGGGCGCAGGTCAAATTGCCATCCCTATATCCAATGAGTTACACCTTCGACCCATAAGGTCTTGCTAGCCTTCTCTGAGATGGAAAGATTAGGGAGTAATTCAACATGGATAGTTTTGAATAGCTCATCATCATATGAGCTTGCAAGCTTCGACATGGCATGAGCGAACGAGTTGTCAGCTATTGGAATATGCGTTAATTCATATTTTCAAATTTTAGTAACTGGTCTTTGGCTTTCATGAGATAAGCAGTCATAGTTTTATCTCTGGCTGTGAATTTACCAGTTACTTGAATTACCACTAGCTGGGAATCGTATTGATTTCAATCGCGTTGGCGCTTATTTCTTTCGCCAAACAGAGGCCTGCTAGTAAAGCTTCGTATTCTGCCACATTTTTTGTGGCTTTGAAACTGAAGCAATAGGCGCAATTAAGCTTGTGTCCTTTAGGACTGATCGGTACAATTCCAGCTTCGGACCCAGCCTCGCTAGATGAACCTCCACGTATAGCTTCCATGATGGTAATTTTGATGAGAATGGGGTTAGGTCAATTGCTACCCCTCTTGCAAACTCGACAACAAAGTATGTCAATACCTGACCTTTGATGACCTCTATGGGCTTGAATGTTACATCAAATTGGCCCAAATAATGGCCCACTTTATTAGACATCCCGAAGTCTCAGGTTTCTGCAGCATCTGTTTCATGAGGTGGTTTGTTAGTACCAGGATTTTGTGAGATTGGAAGTTATGGTGAAGCTTCCTAAAAGCTATTACTAGGGCAAGAGCTAGCTTCTCCATTTCTAGGTACCTAGTCTTTGCATCTTGGAATGCCTTGCTTATATAATATATTGGTAGTTGTTGCTGGCCCTCTTCCCTTACCAGCACTGAGCTCACAGCTACCTCTGAGATTGCCAGATACATGATAAAGTGTTCGCCTAGGTCTAGTTTGGAGAGGATGAGAGCTTTTCCTATATGGGTTTTCAACTCATCGAAGACATGGTTACACTCCTTCGTCCATTCGAACCTTTTCCCAATTTTAATAATTTAGAAGAAAGGAAATCATTTATCGGTGGCCCTTAAGACAAACTGGCTTAGGACGGCGACCCTGCCTGTGAGACTTTGGACTTCTTTAGGCTTGCTAGGAGGTCGTATGTCAAGTAGGACCCGGATCTTTTCAAGTTTGGCCTCTATACCTTGTTGGTTCACCATGTAACCTAAGAAATTGCTCGATACGATCCCAAAATTACACTTTAATGGTTTAGCTTCATTTTGTACTTTCGGAGGATCGAAAACATTTCATCTAGGTGTTTAAGGTGATCAACAACTCGGAGACTTTTGACTAGCATGTCATCAACATACACTTCCATGATTTTTCCAATTTGACTAGCAAACATTTTACTAACAAGTCTTTGGTAAGTAGTACCAGCATTTTTTAAACTGAAATGTATTACCTTATAACAGTAGAAGCCTTGATCAGTGATGAACAAGGCGTGTTATTCATTAGGGCCGAACATGGGTATCTGGTTGTATCTGGAATACGCATCTATGAAACTTAACAATTCGTATCTCGTCGTGGCATCTACAAGCTGGTTGATCCTTGGTAAAGGAAAATTTTCCTTTGGGCAAGCTTTGTTCAACTCTGTGAAGTCTTGACAGATCGTTCATAGTTTATTCTTTGAAACCATGATAGGGTTACACACCCGTATTGGATAATAGGATTCACGGATAAATCTATTCTTTGTTTAGCAATTCATACTTCTTTGAGTTCATCTGCAGAGGCTTTTGAATCATTGTCCTGACCTAGGGGTCAATTTTAAGTGCGTGACATGCTATACACGGATCTATTCCAACCATGTCGGAGTGTTTCTATGTAAAAAAAATCAAAGTTCGCTTTTAAAAACATCTTCAAGCTTTTCTTTAGTTTCGTTTCTAACCCATACCCTACCCATAGCTGTTTAGAATGATATTCTTTGCTTACTAAAAAGCTCTTGATCTCTTCTACTGTGGTCACTTCGGAGTTTGATTCAATTATATGAGGATCGAGGCTATCATCTATGCAGATTGTACCCTCCTCTTCAGGAACTGTCTAATCAACCATCATGACTGCATTTGTAATGGGAGCTCGCGGAGCTTCATTTCTTAAGGCGTTGAGGTAACATTCTCGTGTAGACTCCTGGTTGACTTTCATAGTGGCTACCCCTGTCGTGGTAGAAAATTTCATAGAGATGTGGTGTATTAAAGTGACAGCCATTAGCTGCTTCAACGTCGGTCGTCCTAAAATCTTGTTGTAGGCTTACCTTTGATCTATGATTAGAAATTCCATGTAATTCCTTGCTACTAAAGGCTATTTTCCTACTTTTACTGTGATGGTGATCCTATAACGAATGATGATGCCATCCCCTGTGAAACCATACAACGATTCAGACATGGGCGTCCAGAGATAGTCAACCTCTATTTGATTGAAGGCACTTCTTAACATAACATTTACTGAGCTTCCATTGTCAACTAACATGCACTTAACAGTGTTACGAGCGATCACCACTTGGACCACCAGAGCATCACAGTGAAGGTAATGGACATTTGCCTCGTCCTCATCCCCAAAGGTTATCGTAGAAATCTACGGCTTTGTCTCTCTTTGTACCCGGTAATTTTCTAACATGGGCTTCTTCGCCGCCCTTATGTAATTTTTCTGAGAATTGTTGTTCGGTCCTTCAATGTGAGGACCCCCAATGATAGGTCTGCCCATGATGGTATTGTTTTTCCTGACGAGGGATTGGATTGCAAGGGGTTGCATGTTCGGTCTTTTCTGATTACCATGCTGTGGTGCATGCAGCACCGGTCAGTAACCATGACCTCTTGCCTTCATTTCCTGTTGTATGTGTAGTTCGACACCTGCACTTGCAAATGATGCCCATACTGACCACCTCCAATAGACCGATATCTATTATCGACCATCTTATTGATCGTGACCCTCACATCATGGCATTCTTCCGTGTCATGGCTCTCAAATTGGTGTATCTTACAGAACTTTGATTTTGGTGGAGGTGCGGAGGTTTTGCCTGAAGCTTTATTCCTCGTTGGAGTGACCTCGTTCACTTCCGTCTTATATTCTTGGTTCTGAGGCTCTGTCTGCTTACAAGTATTATTCTGTCTTGGAAACACACCCTTCGCCCCTCATTGAGTTATCATCTTCTTATCGCCTTCATGCTTCTTTCTATTTTCAATTGTTTTCTCTATCTGAATTTCAACTTTGATGAGGTACACTAACTGATTATATGTCTGAGGCCTCTTGTTTCAGATATCTCGCCAAAAAAATGGTCTCCATCCTCAATCCATTCCATAAGACATCCAATGTTTTTTCATCTGATATGGACTATAGTGCAATCAACTAGTTCTGAAATTTATTGAAGTCGCTCTTCACGGACTCACTCAATCCCTGTCTAATATCATTCAGTCTCGTGGCAGGGGCTTTGCATAGGGTGTGGCCCACAAAAGCTCTTATGAACACTTTCTTTAGTTGAGGCCAGCTTTGCATTGAGGTAGGCTTCAACTTCAGGTACCATATCTTGGCTGCTCCCGTGAGAGTTAAATAGAAGGCCATGCATTTCAATGGGGTGAAGCATATTTGTACTTCATTTCTATCTTGTAATTCGCCAAATGATACATGGGGTTGCATTGTCTGGTGTAATTTTCCAGCTTGGGTCTTACGAAGCCTCTAGGGATAGGAGTACTTCGGATTCGTGGGAGAACGGAGGATCTTCGTCATCGTCATCCTCTTCGAAGGATCTGGTAGGGCCATCTTCATCATCATCATAAGAATAATATGGTTCATGGTCCCTTGGAAATGACCTTACCCTTCGCCCCTCATAGAATGGGGCCATTCTTTGGTGGGGGTCAGCTTCGTCGCCAAGTCGATCAAAGACAATGGCAGACCTTGCATGTCTACGTTCTCACTCCTTGGGCAGGTCAGCGGACTGGTAACGCCAATAATTTTGAGGTTCACTATGCAGGTGAAAGTAACTTGCTGTTGGGGCATTAGCTTCGGCCCCACTTCTTTCTTTATCCTCAGCTTGTCAGCTAGCCTTAGCTCTTCTTGTTATGTTTTCTTCCACTAACATCTGGATTTGCTCTACTAAGTTAGACACATTCTTTGCTATAGACATCTTCATATGTCGCTTGTTACGTTTTTTTCTTGGAACTTCTTCATCCTCACTAACAACTACCTCCGGGACCTCTTCTATCTGCCTCTTTGGATTAAAGTCACTATCCTCTCGATGCTCATTCTAACTTTCCAAATCATTCTCGACGTTTTCTCTTCCAAATCACTTATTTTTCAGCCTTTTGCACAATGAGAATTCCTAACTTTCTTCAAACGTTCAAAGGCTTTCACATGTGGTTTCTAAAATTCATGGAAAACCATGCGTTTTTTCACAGACGGTGCCAATTTGTTGACCCAAATAATTGAAGTCAACAAATTCTTACCTACCTCCTCGCTCATAAAAATAACTCAACCTTAATAATTGCCATCTAAGAATCAAGAATTATAAGAGTAAGAATTTGGCTAAAGTTTTCATTGATCTCTCATTTCTTTGATTTAATTTGGACTATTTGTAGATGTTACAAACTTTTGGACTTTTTGGTCTTTTTCCAGTAGAGGCCACGTATCGCTATCTTATTGGAAGGCTCTTAATTCTGTAATATTCTTTGACACATGGTAGAAGGCTATTGATCCAGCCATCCTATTCAATAGATTTGGTAGTTATTATTCTCACATAGCCTTTACGCCACAAACTTTGCCACGTGGGGATTCACCACGTGGTCCCATGAATATTCTGTTATTTTGCTGTAAGTTGATAATGTGAAGGATATACTCAAAACACTCGACGATTTAAACTAAGCCAAAGACGAACCCAATGGCGTTGCCTAGCTAGGGATAATTTTTAATAGTCCTTCGCCAGGCAAGCTTTATTTAGGTGACGAAGAGATTTAAACACCATGCCCTCTCCTAGCTAAGGAATAGTCGAAGGGTTTATGTGTGGGCGCGTTGGGAAAACTTCGACTATTTCTCCCCGTGTAGGCATTCTTGTGGGCCTTACCTGCCACGTTTACAATGAGGCCTAACAATATCAATACTTCAATCTCAATGCAAAAGACACATATCTATGTTTACGTGATTTACTTATTACCATGTGGCATTGTTTACTTAATAATTTGTCATATGATTGGATACCTGTGTGGTACTGGATATTTTGTCATATGATTGGATACCTGTGTGGTACTGGATATTTTGTTATGTGAAACTTGTGTGGCAACCTCAGATTTGCAATGTTACAATAGATATCATTAATGTGATTATATGTCATGCATTGAGTTGTGGAATACTCTATGGTATATTGAGATACGTATTTAATAACTAGGTCAAATCATGTGTGGAAACCAATGTGAGCAATATATGTGTGATGGCTCGCGCTTATCATATATGGTCATGTGTGATGGTTTATATATGATTGTGTGGTCTTATATAGAAACTTTGATAGAGTACACAATAGAGGAATTCATTGCCCAGAGTACGTCGAACATATATATACACCATCATATTTACTATACATTGTGTTCATGTTTATGTTTTGAATTGTTGTAGAGCTTAATGTTGAATAATGCTGAAAAGACTCGAAAGATCTGATTGAGATACACTGGACCACGTTGGTAATATTTTTAATGGTTATTACATTATTATAATATATCATCTGTGTAACTATGTAAACATTATTATTATTTTGGGGGGACTTAAGTGCATGTTTGACAATACTGAAATTATTTGTAAGTACTTATAAGTTGTGGATCCTATGAAATTTATAGATAAAAAGTATGTTTGACCGGCTTAAATTATGATTTAAGCTTAGCCAAACAAATTATAAAAGTTACATTGTCTCTCTTTTAATTAGCACTAGTCATGTGGCAGCAAATCTCTCTGCCGCATAGATTGGTGCTAGATAGTACTACTCTTTTTCTCAATCATAATTTTTCGAACAATAATGTGTATCTCTATTAGTGATAAGCACCCGTCCATAATAAGGTAGTGGGGTCTTGTACCATAGAAACTGATGTTAAATACCACTAATGTTATATAAATATAATATTTTTTTTATTACTCTGTACATTATCTTTCTTAAATCACGTCATGAAATATTTTCCATAGATCAACGTTTCAAGACACAAATCACATGACTCTTCGTGAACTCCACATTACTAGGGTGAGTTTTAAAATGTTATATTATATAATAAAGATTATGTCATATTACAAGCATGGATGGAACATAAAAATAGGAAATTAAGAGTTATATTTTTGAAAGAGACCTATAATGTGTTAGTTTCGAAATCGAATGTCGTGATTTTGAAATCATGGTCCAGAGAATTTTTTTTTTCAATCTATTTGAAGGGTCGGTAATATTTGACCTTATAGATGGTGAAGTACAAAGTGTTGATTATATGACACTTTTACTTATAAGTGTAAATAATCTTGTTTGAGTGGTGTTTTGATTTATTTTCAAATTAAACTGTTTAAAAAGAATTAGAAAAAATTCAAATCGAAAATAAAATCATTTCACAATCCAAACCAAACCAGGATTTGTTAACTAGTAGTTTTAAAATTTTAAAAAAGTTAAATATAAATATATTGATCTCAATTCTCAATACAAAACTTAAATTGAATATTTTTAAATAAAAAAAGAGTTAAAACACCCACATATTAGATCCTTTTGAGTAAAGAATATACAATAAAAAAGCTTTTCAATATATTTAGCAAACCTACTAGATATTAGATACATTAAATCTATTTAAAATTAAGTAAATGGCGACAAAGTTGTGAATTGTTAAAATGGTGTGGATCAACTTGACATGTCTTGGATATACGAGCATGAGCTTGTTTGAAATAGATTTTTAGTAAAATTTGATAAAAAGATAATGAAATACGTAATTAAAAAATTAATAAAAATTGTGAGTACCAAAAAAATCTAAACTCAATTTAAGTTATTTCTCTTTTACATTTTTAATATAATCTTCAATCTCTCACATGATATTTAATTGTTTCAATTGTGACTTAAAAGTTATGGATCTTCTAAAAGTGCTTTTTTATTTCTCAAAAAAAAAAAAGTGATTTTCTATGTGTTTGGTAATTTTTTTTTTAGATTATGAACAGCGAGTCATATGAAATGTGTGACTAAAAATAATGTTTGATCAACTTATAAATATATAAAAGTGGACTAGTATGACCACAAAGTCAGACTTCATTTTCCCAAAAAAGTTTATCATTTTCTATTTTTTTAGTATTTATTATTTATTGAATTCTGAATTAAATTTTCTCATATTCCGAAAATTGTGTATGCGTGTATATTAATGACTGCTGCATTAAAATTTATCCTCTCATTAAAGTGTTATATCTTTAAAAAAAAATAATAGATTTGACAATCTTTTAAGTCTTTCTCAGCACTAACACTTTTTTTAAAAAAATAATTGATTCTTTGAAAGTTGTCCCACGTTAAGGTATTGTTTGTTTCAATTTTTTTTTTTTTAAAAAAAGGAACGAAATTCTTGATGATATGATTTCCCCAGAATCTGAATAGATATGCATAGAAACTAACAAATTGACCTGATTTTTTTTCTTAATGGGGGCGTGCACCTTTGTATATTTTTGCTTATTTAGTTGTCTCAAAATAAATACTGCGTGCACTATTCTATTTCAAATAGTTAACACGTAATTTGCACATAATTTTTGTAACAGTGTTGTAAAATATAATTTATTTAAATAATTAAATAATTATTGTTCAATCTAATTAAAATATAAGAATCTAACATTATATACATACGGATATAATTTAGAGTTTAATAGTAATATTAATTAAAAGGCAAAATAAAGGATTATCAAATATTAGCGAGAGCATGGTATATTATAAATAGATAGAAGAAAAGAAAAAGAAAAGGAAAAGGAAAAAGAAAAGTTAAAATTTCTAAAATTTTATTAGAGGTCACATAACTTACATGTTAGTTTCATGTGGTCACTCAACTTCAATCTTATTTTATTTTAATCACTTAATTTATACTTTGTTATTTGAATTTAAGTATCTCATGTGTAACCATAACCAAAACTAATTACTATTGCAAATGAACGACCAAGTGATTTAATCTAATTAATGTATGGGTCGAGTCTAAAAACTCGTGAATTTATGTTTTCTTATTTCTAATTCAAAGATTATCTTATTCCAAAAGAATTAAAATTTTATCCCTTATATTTCTAATTGGTGATTGATATGCCTTCTTATCCTATATTACCTTTCAAATTTACAAGAAGGCAGTATCCTCTAATTATTTCGTATGTAATGACAATCAATAAGAGTCAAGGACAATCTCTATCGCACGTAGGTTTGTATTTGAAAAAATCGATATTCAGCCATGAGCAATTATATGTTACTGTGTCAAGAGTCACATCGCGCGATTGATTGAAGATGCTAATATGTGATAAAGATGGAAGACCATCAGATTCAACAACGAATGTAGTGTATAAGGAAATTTTTCAAAATCTATAATATTTTTGTTGTATGTGTGCTATTTTCTTTTTATTGTATCTAAAATTTTGACTTTCTGCTTCTTCATAGTGATTTTCACTTGATCAATTTCAAAATCTTTTTACTTTTCAACATTATGATATTATTCATGTTGTGTACCCGTACATCGCACGAGTGATACACTAGTAAGTACTTATAAACACTTCCAGACATGCACTAAATTAGGCCAAGTTTGATTTTACTTAAAAATATACTAAAAAATTATGATCAAAATCAAAATTTCATAGAGTGACAACTGTTATTAAATTTGTAACTACACATTTTATAACTTTTATCAAATTCTAAACAAAAATCAAATATGCATTTTTCCTCAAGTGGAGTGGAAATAAAGAATAAAAACAATAACCCAAAAGCGTCAAAGTCACGTATGGCGAAATCGTGCGACTAAAGAGAAAACGCTTAGCCGGAGCTTCCTCCGCTTTACTGGCAAGTGTAAACTGAAGAAAAACCGATGCGGCGGTAGTGTGGTGAAGGAGACAAAACTTCGAGGGAACTGCAAATCAAGAACGTAGAGTACATATAGCTCTAATAGTAATAATATCAATTGATTGGTTAATCGAGTGTGATTGGCAAATCTCATCGAGATGGGATGGGGAAGGGCGATGTTCGAAGGAGTGGTAGCGGTGGGGTCGCTGTTGTTGCTGGGATGGGCGGGGCTGTGGTTCTTGAACCGGAGGCTTTACAAAGAGTACGAAGAGAAACGGGCATTGGTTCAGATCATTTTCAGCGTCGTTTTTGCCTTCTCTTGCAACCTCTTCCAGCTCGTGCTCTTCGAGATCATTCCCATTCTCTCCAAAGAGTAAGCAATTCATAACATTATTTCTACTACCGTTACTAATATTATTCCGAAAATTGCATGTATTAATGATTAAATTAATGCATTTTCTTCTGGATACCCCATTTTTCTACAATCATTCGCTAGATCACTAGGTTTGAACTTAGGTGCTATGAAGAATAGTTGCTGGAATGAGTTAATGTTTCACATATAAGGTTTACAATGGCGTTGATGTTACAATAAAAGGCTTCATGATGATGCTACCATCATTATTTTGCTTTCGTGGAGACTTCATGGTATTACATATAAGTGGTTTTAATGTGGCAGCGTTTCCTATTGGCTGTAGGGCAAGATGGTTGAATTGGAAGGTGGATTTGTTTTGCCTGATGGTACATTAATCTGAATATTGCAGTAGTTAACTGCTATAAACCTATCAAGTTCTTACGGATTAAATTTATGTACTTTCTTCTGGATACATCCATTTTTCTACTGCCATTCGCTAGATTGCTCGGTTGAACTTAGATGCTATAGAGAATAGTTGCTAGGTTTGAGTTAATGTTTCATATGTAAGGTCAGGGAAGTTTACAATTGTGTTGAACGTTACCGAGAAAGGCTTCATGATGATGCTACAATACTTTGTTTATTTTTGAGTTTTATGGAAACTTCGTGGTACTACATATAAGTTGTTTGAACGTGACAGTGTTTCCTATTGGCTGTAGGGCAAGATGGATCAATTGGAAGGTGGATTTGTTTTGTCTGATTATGTTACTGGTCTTCATGTTGCCTTACTATCACTGTTACTTGATGCTTTGCAACAGCGGTAAGTAAATTATCACCACCTCTTCTTTCACCCACTAGTTAATATCATTTTTATTTTTCTGAAATGTTATTACCATTATAGTTTATATGCTGTCATTGGGATGGGGGTGGATTTTGCTAGCTAGTTACATTTATCTAGTCTGCCGCATTTTATTCATAAATTCGTGCATGGCATAAAGAAATTTCATTGCTTTATGAATGATAGCACCTCCATGGCTCCATATTGGGAGTCAAGTTTTCCTTGAGAACTTTAGTTCAGCATCACTCATTCCTAAATATCTTTTGAACTTTTCATTATTCTTCAATCCATATTGCTAAGAGAGAAAAACTTGAAGGTTGGGAAACCAAAGAACTTGTTAGTAACCTTTTCATTTTCCTTAAAGTATATTTTTTGTAATTATTGTTGTTCTATTCCTTTTTTTTTTTTTTTTTGCATTTCAGGTGTTAGAAAAGAACGTGCTGCACTTGGTGCTGTTTTATTCTTGTTGGCTTTTCTCTATGGATTTTGGCGAATGGGCGTTCACTTCCCAATGCCTTCTCCAGATAAAGGTCTGCTATTAATTTTTTGATGTTGCAAAGGGGATGGAATATCTCCTGAGCATGTTTTGGATATGATTTTATGTTCTTACTTTCTACTCATCCTACTTATCACGACTTTGTTTTGGCTTCTCAGGATTTTTCACAATACCTCAGTTGGTGAGCAGAATTGGGGTCATTGGTGTGACTGTAATGTCCGTCCTATCTGGATTTGGAGCAGTGAATCTACCTTACAGCTACCTATCTCTCTTCATTCGGTAAGGATAATGTTAGATCTATTACATGAGTTAACTTGAACAAGTTGAGGCACTCAGTGTCCATAGCATAGCTTGAAAACCTGATATTTCACATAGGGGATGCATTGTGCTCCATGCTAGTGTTTTGGAATTAAATAGAGTACGTGGTCTATAAAATTAAGTTGTCTATAGAATATTGTGTTTATTTTTAAGTAGTTTCAAGTGTTAAAGAAGTTTTAGTTCAATAATAAGTTAGATCAATCAGTCTTTGGATGAACTTATAATATATATTGAAATGAGACTTCTTGGCGTACATTATTGGTTGATGACATAGTTTTAGTTGATGAGACTAGGAAGGGGTCAAATCGTGTGTTAGAACTTTAGTGGATTACCTTAAGGTTTTCGGTTAAGTAGAACTAAGATTGGGTATGTGGACTGTCCTTTTAGTAATAATAGGGATAGGGATTATAGTGGAGTCACTATGTAGGATTGTGTTGTTCGGTATTTAGGTTCAATGATTTGTAAAAAAAAAATATTTTTTTAATGTTAAAAGGCAAGTTCTATAGAACAACTATTTGACCAGCTATGCTTTATGATACTGAGTGAGTTGCTGAAGTATAAAATGTCCATGAGATGAACGTAGTGGAAATTAGGATGTTAAGATTAATGTGTGCTTATACTAAAATGGATACGATAAGAAATCATTACTATACGCTAGCAAGTGGCGGCGGCGATAATTGAGAATAAATTAAGGAAATGAAAACTTAGGTAACATGGATATGCTTGCTTAGACATGAAGAAACTCTTGTTCACAATAGTGATGCAATCTCATTAGAACAAGTTACAAAAGAGAAAAGTAGGCCAAAGTTAACATGGTTTGTTGTGGTTGCAAAGATTATATTGAGTCTTCTGGTAGAAGTACCAATGGAAAAAAGATTCATGTAGTTGACCTTGTTCATATTGGGAATAAGGCTTAGCATGTTATTAAAGAAGTTAGTCAACATCAAATTATGTTACTGCAGTAGAATTCTAACTTGTCCAGCATGATTGATTCTCAAATTTTATAGTCATGGATTTATTAGACAGTGTTGTTGATGCAGGGCTTAAAATGATTGAGCGGTTTTGAAATTTTTTGGTCAAAGTTACGATTTTTGAACCAGTGCTTGGTTAACCTTTATGCGAAATTTTTAAGCCAGCAGGAATGTTCATGACTGTGTTGATGAATTCTATAAATATTATGTGGCCACTGCCTAACCTTGTCCCAGAAAAATTACACTTACCTGTAGAATTGAAAATATTAATGGAATGATGTGGTTGTTCATGCCTATCTGCAATTTCCTGGTTTTGACATTTCACTTTTTCTTTTTCGGAGAGAAATCGAGGAATCAGAAATCAAGGCACTGGAAAGACAGCTAATGCAGTCAATTGAGACTTGCATTGCAAAGAAAAAGAAGATAATTCTATATCAAATGGAGATGGAGCGAATCCAAGGGTCTGAGGAGGTTCACTTATCTTGCTACATTTGTTAACCAGTTCTTTTTTTGTTTGTGAATTTTCTTACAATGAAACAGAATCAGAATTGCATAAGAAATGAATGTTGTAGGTAAAAATTTCTCATGCTTTTGTAAAAATATTTTTCTTGATATAGAGTCATGAATAATCCGTATGTTTGTGGACACTTCTAATAGATAGTACATCAGGTTTTGGTTCAAATGGTTGAGATATTCTTATAGAAGTATTGCAGTGCAAGTTGATAAGTGTCATTTTCACAGAATGATATTTTTCAACCACACGTAGGGAAATTGTTGATTCTTACTCTATCTATGGTACCTTTTCCGGCTTGTACACCTAACATTCAACAATATGATAGTGTGAATGGAAATTATAACTTCCACTGCATTCAGTGGGAAAAAAAATAATGAAATCTGCTCTGTAAGATTCTTTCATTAGCTTTTAACTTTGATTGCTGCTCACTAAAAATTTTATGTGACAGAAATCAAATACTAGGTCCTTTCTAAAACGGATAGTTGGAACTGTTGTTCGATCTGTTCAAGACGACCAAAAGGAACAAGGTTGGTTTTACATCAAACTATAACCTCTTCATGAAAGCTCAATTTTTTTTAAAGATGTATGAAAAGCTTGCATTGGTGCAACGATCTTTTTCATCATTCTATTGTCTGTTTCTTTGTGTTGCTACTTTGGCCTATATTCAGACTTACCTATCACCTATATCTATTATTGTTTTTTGCAATTTTGAAATTTGAGCCTGCCCTGTTTGGTATCTGGAATGACTCTTCTCCAGGACTAATCCATGGAAGGACTTTCTTGTTTGGAAAAGAGAAAGGCCTTTCTACAATAACAAACCAAGTTATATTTTTAAATAATTTGGTGTTAGCTACATGAATCTCTTTTTACCACTCCATTCAATCTATATAGTTATTGGAATATTCAATGATATTAAATCCCTTGGACCACATTAGGCCATGTTAATTTTAGTTTACACCTCACTGTACTAACCTGCTTTATCGGATCACAAATGTGAGCGAGAGCTTCTTTGAGTCTACACAAGATATGTCCTGGCCACCTAAAAATTGTCTTCTTATTTTATATTCAATTGGTGCCATCTTCCCTTGTTGGCGTATATTGACATTTATTACCTTTACTCATTATGGTATGACCACACATTCACTTAACATCCTCATTTCCACTACATTCATCTTATGGAATTTTGTCATGTAACGACCAACACTCAACACCATAAAAGTACAACTAGTTTAATAACCATTTTGTAGAACTTACCTTTTGATCTTGTCTCTTCCTATCACATTGAATACTTGTCTCACTTCTTCATTTTATCTGAATCGCTATAATCCTATGCATTACATCTTCTTTGAGTTTTCCTTCCTCGTTAATAATTGAACCTAAATATCTAAAACTCACTCTTTAGGACGACATGGCCCTTTACACTAACTCTACAAATACCTTTATTCGTGCCATGGGTAAAATGACCTCCATCTATTTCATCTTAGTTCTACTTAATCTAAGCGTTTTAGATTTCAAAGGACTCCAAACATCAAGTTGTGATTTATCCCCTACCTCATCAATGGAAATTGTCTAACCAAGAATTAATATGCACCAAGGAATATCGTCTTAGATATGCCTTGTAAGCTCATTCATGACAAATGAAAATATGAAAACTTAAGACAACATTTTGATAGAGGCATATAGTGACAAGAAATTCTCTATTCCTACCACGGTTATGTCTAACACTTAGGGTTGCTTTATCATACATGTTGTAACGACTGTGATCCCTTTTCTCGGGATCTTGCTCTAGCTGTACCAATTGAGCAAGCGTGTTTTTTTAACAATTGGGATCTTGCACCAGCCGTACTCATCCATATAGTCTACTTTGGGAGAGCCTGAGTCCATCTTACTCCTCACGGACAGTATGGATGAGTACGATTGGGGCAAAATCCCGAGAAGAGGGATCTTGGTCATTACACATGTACTTAATAATACTCACATATCTAATAGATACGTGTGTTGTGTCTAGCACCCACCGGCCCTGAACATTCTACTAAATGCATTTCAATTAGAACCAAGTGCAAATCTTGTTTCTTTTATCTATGCTTTTCCATCAATCTCCTAGTTTCGATAGTATATCTCTTTGTCATAGAACTGAATTGGTTATCTAAGACATTTGAATTAAACATTAATATATGCCCAATCACCTTTCTAGTATTACTCGTGAATTAAATAATTCTATAATTCATATAATATAGAATGTTTTCTTTATTCTAGTATGTATGTTATGTAACACTCTTCATCTTTTCTTATGACATCTTTTTAACATTTAAGATCAAACTCCTACAAATAAAGAGAGATAAAAAACTAGCAGGGAAGTTGATCTATCTAACTCACACGAGACCTGACTTGTCGTATGCAGTAAATGTGAGTCAATTCATACATAATCCAAGTGATTGGCATATGAACGCGATAAATTGTATCTTGGCATAATTTAAATTTTATGCATGCAAAGGTATCATTTTCTCTAAACATGGATATATAAATATTGTGGGTTAAACGAATTTTGATTTTGCTTGATCAAGATTGGATAGGAAGTCTACGTCAGGGTATATATCATTTGTAGGACGCAATTTGGTAACTTGGAGGAGTAAGAAACAGAATGTAGTGTCACTGTCTAGTGCCGAGGCTAAATACCACGCTCTCCATCATGCAACTACCGAGCTTATGTGGTTGAAGATTCTCTTTAATGAACTTGCGTTTGGTAAAAAAAACATGGTGCTCTTCTGTGATAACTATTGAGATTGCAAATAATCTGGTACAACATGATCGAATCAACTATGTTGAATTTAATCTTAATTATGAGAATATAGAGGTATCATACATTAAGAGTGCATACCAACTAGCTGATATTATAACTCATGCTATTGCTAGTAGGTTATTCTATTTGCCACTATTCAAGTTGGACATGTGTCGTATCTGTGCACCAACTTGAAGGGAAGAGTTAGAATTATAGTAGAATTGTATTCCTTATTTACCTAAGAAGTAGTATGGTAATAAGTGTGTAGTTTCTTTCTTTAGATATGATACTACTTGTATAAATACCATTGAAGCTTAATGAATAACAATCAAGCCAATTATCAATTGAGTTAAAGAAGGTCTAGTTGCTGGAAGACTGCTTAAATAAAGAAGAAACTCCTTATCTTCCCCAAAAACTCTCCGTCCCTGAAGCTAAGGACTCTGACCTAGAAAGAAATGCTCTTTTTCAACAAAAAATGTGACATCCATGGAAATGAAAACTTCCGAGTGGTAGGATGATAACACTTGTAGCCTTTTTTAGTGGTTGAGTACCCCACAAATTCACATTTTAAAGCCCCTTGGTCAAGCTTACCCCTGTTGTGAGCATGAATATGCACGAATGAGACACAACCAAACACTTTAAGTAGTAATTTGCAAGAACTATTGAAATTAGGGTAAAAATCAGAAAGTACAGTTGTGGGGCTTCGATATCCTAACACTCTAGATGGAACTCTTTTTATTAAGCGTGTTGATGTTAAAACAACCTCTATCTCAAAGAGATTCTGGCACATTGTTTTGAAATAATAGCGCTCGAGTAACATTAAGTAAATGTTCATTTTTTCTGTTCAACAATCCCATTTTGTTGGGGTATATCAACACAAGAAGACTCATAGATAACTCCTATTTGGAAAAAAGGTGAGAGAATTTGATTAAAATAGTCTCTTGCATTGTCAGACCAGACTCTTTTAATGGAAACCCCAAACTGTGTACTTATCATTTTATGACAAATTGGAAAAATAATGCTCATGTCAGATTTTTTTTTTTTTTTTTTTTCCAATAAAAAATAACCAGGTTACTTTAATGCAATCATCAATAATAGACACAAACGTCTAGCCCCCCCTCAAATATTAGGGATTCCAGATTTACCCCAAATATTAGTATGCACCAAAGAAAAAGGTTTAGAAGACCTTGTATTACTTAATGGATATGAAACACAATGATGTTTTGGCCAGTATCACAATGAAATTACTAACATTGACATTTCTAAAAATAAGGGAAACATGTTCTTAAGCAAATTAAAAGGTGGATGTCCAAGGAAGTGAAGCCAAATCTCAACTTTATTGGAAGAAAAAATTTCTGACGAGTAGGAAAGATACAGCCAGTTGTCTTTGTCCATGCTGCCATTCATTTCCTCAAGGTAGTAGAGGCTATATGTCTTTCCTTGGCAAGTCCAATCATCCTCCTTGTAACCCGATCCTGAAAAATGCTATGTTTAAAATTTTAAAAGCCTAAGCAGTTGGATATGGCCAAATATATATCATTTTAATACTGTCATCAACACGTCCCTCACATGTAGGCGGGATATCCCATCAAAGTCAAACACGTGCACAATTCATTTAAAATCATTTAAAATGGGTGGCAATGAGACTTGAACTCGAGTTATGTATATATCTAAAGAGCTGTACATAGTTGGTATTTATACACAAAAAGACTACCTAATTATAGATGTTTGACTTCTCTATCAATCCCTAAGAATCAGGGATTCGCTTTTCTAAGTAGTAAATAGAAAAATCAGAGAACTTTACATGATTTCCTAACTATACATATTTTTTCCTATAGATAGAAAATAAATCTACAGATTTCCAACAACAAGTATTTGGATTTCTATAATTTTTGTTCTTATATACATTTTTCATTTTGTTTAACTCAAATCTGTCCCCCTAGAAAGCCTTAAGCAGCACAATAATCTTGCATTGGGAATAGGGTTGATTTAGCAATCTTGGTTCATACTTCTGTGGGTAATCTGTATCTAGCGCTTTGGGTTTTCGCAGTCTCTCTGTTTACCATATTGGTTCCCTTTTTTTCTTTTGTTTAATACCTTTTTTCTGTTGGTGTTCGCTCCTTTCTTTATGAAGACATCAAAAACATGGAAGCAGAGGTACAAGCTCTGGAGGAGCTTGGAAAGCAACTTTTCCTGGAAATCTATGAGCTTCGCCAAGCTAAGGTCTACATTGTGCTGTTCTCCTCTTCCTTTTTTATATAGCAAGCTTATTCTTTTATAGTTCATTATACGTCAATTTAGATCAGTTCTTCTTATGAATAGCACAAGCTTCTGAAATAGGGAAGTAATGTTACTTTTACAAACTAATAAAAAGTTGAATACCAAGTCATGCTAAACAAGTATATCATATCCGAGCATATGGGTGAGTTGCAAACTGGAGAGATTTGTGCATTGGACACAATACAAATGATGCTAGCTGAAAGAGCACATACAATATGCTGCATTGAAGAATGAATTAATGCTTCTATCTGGACAGAGCTAAAAATGGGTGCAATTAGGCAGAAGTTTTTATCCTGATGATGGAAGGTCCTTATCTACTGTTAATGGGGACAGTACAGTTTCATGAGCATGTGGGTGAAGCATACTGAATGAGGGCAATGCTGATGTGCAGGAATAACATAATGAGGATTAGTTTCCGGGCATCTATTAGGTAGAAATTTGACATGGGTACCACGTGTATGAAGGTTTGTACTCAATCTCATAGCAGTTTAGAATGCAATCACATGGCAGTTCAGTGATCACATGAACACCAAAGTTCAGAATAGTTAATATATTGTAAGGAGAACTTGGCAGATCACTTCAGACCTTGGTAATACAATAAATTGCTATGGTATGCCTGTACTTTTGCAATATGAAAAATGTTGATGTCTTGGCTACCTTCTCTTTGTCAAGATTGGTAACAATGAAGCCTGCTTTAAGGCCAAGTTGTTTTGCAAAAGGACTGTTCTTTTTTGTAGGCACTAGAATGACATCATATAGTGAAGGTTGAGCAGAGAGTTGAACATTAGAATGATCTGAGCCTTTATGATTTCACTGTTGAAATCTTTCTTGACAGAATAAAATGGAAGAAAAGGATACTTGTAGTTGATCCTAGGTGAATATGGGAAAGGCATTGATGAATTATGTTGTATATTGAACACCTATTAAAAATAATTTCCAGTAGTGCTTACCTCTAGGTGTTGGTAATTTGTCCCAGCGGATCTATGCTTCTTGTTCTTTGACAAACATAAATATTTAGCTGCTCATTCTTTTGCATGGCGTTGAATTACAGGTTATATTGAGTGAAGCTGATGGCATAAAATGTATATGCACAAACAATCTTTCTTTTTGTTTGATGCTATTTATACCAATTTATTTCATGTGGCAGCATTTCTAATTTGATTTCTTCATTTTTCTTCTTTTTTTTTCCCTTCTCTATTCTGAAAACCAAATAATGGGTGATAAAATTTATTCTCTTTCACTTTGTTTTGCATTCCAAGCACAAAATATCACCCAGAATTTATAAGTTGAAACCTTAGCATATGCAGTTGCCTAAGAAAAATAATGATTCATTTATACTGAATGTCCTGTGACATTAATTGTACTTGGGCACATTAATTTCAGTACTTCAAGATATTAAATTGTGTTTGGTCGGAGGGAGGGACATAGGGAAACCCCCACTGGATTTTGGGAGGAAAGAGGAAAATAACTTGTGCGCAAACTCTAACAGTCTTAACCATCAAATATCGTGCCATGTCAGTATTAATAAAAAGAGTTTCGGAATGAACACAAAAAACCAACCAAAATAGTTACTAGATGCACATGAATACCTTCTTAACATGCACGCATCTATTATTTGGTAAAGTAAGAAATCATGAATTATATGTTGCACCACTCGCTACCAAAATATATATAAGAATTTATGGGAAAAGGCAACATTAGTCCCCAACACTTGGCACTTGTAGCAACTTGATCCTAGTCTTTGAAAAGAAGCGCAAACTCTAACAGTCATAACCATCAAATATGGTGCAATGGCAGTGTTAATAAAAAGAGTTTCGGTATGAACACAAAAAACAAACCAAAAAAGTTATTGGATGCACATGAATACTTCTTAACATGCATGCATCTATTATTTGGTAAAGTAAGAAATCACGAATTATATGTTGCACCACTCACTACCAAAATGTATATAAGAATTTATGGGAAAAGGCAACATTAGTCCCCAACACTTGGCATTTGTAGCGACTTGATCCTAGTCTTCGAAAAGAAGCAAGTCAGTCCTTAACATTTTAATTCCGTTGCACCGTTAGTCCCACTAGATACTTTTCGTCAAAAAATCCATTAAAATGTCATTTTTTATTAAAAAATTGGTTATACCCTTTATTCTTAATTAAAATATTAAATAATAAATAAAGAACAAAAATATACAAATAGGGTGAATAATAATGGGGATCTTGGAAACAGAAATATATCATTGTTTTGTTGATGGCTGCAGTTGTGGTGATGATTTTTTTTTTTTTATGAAAATTATACAGTGGGACTAACAGTGCAACGAAATTGAAATGTTGAGGACCAACTTGCTCCTTTTTAAATATTGGGACCAAGTTGCTATAAACACTAAAACTTGGGGACCACTGCAATTCTCAAGAATTCATGTAGTAAGATGTGATAAAATTTTAGGCCGTAACCTTAATCTTTTACCTGAGCTTGAGATCGACTGTGAAGAAACATAGTCAAAAGCTAATAATCATATTTTTATACAAAGTTTATAAAATATGCACCTGGGGACTGATTCGGTTCCACTCATTTAATTAGATTTGTGAACTAGTTAAGTTTGAATAAAATGACTTATAGATGTTTGGACCTTGTATCAAATTTACGTGATATATTTAACCACTACATA
Source organism: Forsythia viridissima (assembly GCA_030279155.1). NCBI lineage: Eukaryota > Viridiplantae > Streptophyta > Magnoliopsida > Lamiales > Oleaceae > Forsythia > Forsythia viridissima. The sequence continues at coordinate 32,793,466 of CM059041.1, read as the reverse complement.
TAGTTTGAAATGACCAAATTATTCTACCATTTAGCTTGACAAGAGTTTGTTTAAGTAATCCACACAAGATCAACAAAACTTAAGAGAACTACTTATTTGCTGTACTTGAAAATGTTGTAACATCTTCATTATGCAGTTGTAATGAAAACCCATAGGATGTATTGAAAACCAATTATAATTTTTTTAATATTCCTGTATCATTGGATTGTTTCATAACTTTTATTCTTAGTTAGATCACACCCCCACTGGATTACATTCCTGGCTCCGGCCTGTTTGTCCATGGACTCAATTTGCTACAGTTGTGTGATAGCTTGGCACGATGAACTGTATTCTTTTTCCACTTTCTGATGTTATTTTGCTGCAATATTTTCAGGAGGCTGCTGCTTATTCTCGAACCTGGAAGGGTCACATGCAAAATCTCTTGGGCTATGTATGTTCAGTATATTGCGTGTATAAAATGATAAAGGTACGAAAATTTACTCACTAAGAAGTTTTTCTTATTTTCTTCCCTCCCACACAGCTGATTCAATTGTGAAAACTGTTCCTTGCACAAATGATTCTACGACAAGAGCCAAAGAGATTTGGAAACCATTTATTTAATTGTGCATGTTATGTGACTTCGTGGATGCTTCCACGTGTTGTTTCTGTTTCGAGTTTCATTTTCAAATTGTATACCGTGATAAGGAATCTTAAAGATAAAATGTCTGTGAACCCTCTATTTTTAAGATCTACTAACGCAGTATCACATTTGACACAAGGTTTTCTTTTTCTCTTGTGAGAGCCAGATCTTGATTTCTCTATTTCTAAATTCTGATTGTTGACGTGAATAATTTATTTATTTATTTATTGTGCAGTCATTGCAAAGTGTTGTCTTCAGGCAGGTAATATTTTGATTGCTCTTTGGGTCTTTTCCTTCACATTTTCTGTTTAATGATTTGATTTCCAACTCAATTCATCTTGTTGCAAGACTACATGATATATAATTGAAGCAAACTATCTTCAGGCTCGTACTGCTGATCCAGTGACCATGACAATCAGCATTTTCCTGCAGTTCTTCGACATAGGCATCAATGTCACATTACTATCGCAGGTAATGTTTCCTTTTCATTATTTGATCTGTGTCATCCATTTGCTTGTACCATGTGTGCTTGCCTTTTTGTTATTTCTATATAGATCGTGGATATTATAGGTTACCTGGTTGTTGAATTAACAAGTGTCAAACTTCTAGATCAAGATTAAATTTTAGTTCTGTTTTTAATTAGTTTAGGAGATAATAACAGCAAAGAGAATGTACAGCTTTTGAGGACTAGCAGTCCTCAAATAGGTCCAAAAATAAATACACTTGAGCAAAGAGCACTGCTACTACGAATTCCTTGAAAAACTCCTGAAGCCAGTGCCTTATAAGGAACCCGTGAATAAATGCAATCCCACAGAAAGTGAACCCAAGTAATCCATTTCTTGGAGATCCTGTCTGTAATTAAATGCACCAGAAAATAGCCATCATAATTCACAACCTCCATGACTCACCCCGCTCGCTAGGTATAAACAAATTTCCCAGTTGTGTGTGTAATATGTTTTCTACCGTCTTCTGACTAATGAATATTGTGACACTGTATATTAACTTTTGAATATTGAATCAGTGATTGATGCTGGCTTATGGTTTTTCCATAATTTTGATTCCTACTGTGTCATGATATCTCTTGTTGCTTGTTAAGGGTAAAAAAAGATACGTTCTATAAAATACTCACCTTTTCAACTATTATCTAAATCTTTGTTCTAATTCAATCCAAGATGTCTGGAGTTGATGAGAGGGAGCATTTAAACTTTTTTCTATCAATCACCAGAATGAAAAGCTTAATCTTTAAATTATTTCTCTTAAATCTTTAAACTTGCCATCAAATACTTTCCTCCCTGGGCCATTGCCTTCCTTTTGGCTATGCAGGTCCTGAGATTGTCTGTTCAATTTGTGGTCCTTTGGATTGGAAAACTCCGCCAGCTTTTTCCATTATAGTGTTTTTGGGGCTGGAGAACTGGAAAGAATACTCTATTGAATTGAAACTACATGCTACTACTACAAATTGAGAATGTTAAGAAAAGTGAGCCAATCAGGAGATCACCAGGCTGCCTTTCGACATTCCGACTCTGTTAGATCAATGTATAATAAGCTAGAAACTTCTTAGCCTGAATGAATCATGGTGAATGAATCAGTTGATGCTGTGTCATGCTTTTCAAATGAAAGACAAGTGGTTTTATTTCGATGATTAATATGATATGAAATCTTGAAATACTCTGCTGCATTTGAACTGTTTTATGTGTCCAGATATGCTACAATTCTTTACAAGGTTTTGTTGTGTGGCTCAATTCTTCTTGCTTACCTTGTGTACCCTGCAGTATGTATCCCTCTTATTCATCGGGGTGCTGGTCGTCATATCAGTTCGGGGATTCTTGAATAATTTAATGAAAGTAAGTTTTCTTTTCCTACTTCTCATAAATTTGTTTTGTATCTGTACTCTCGTGTCATACTTCAACGTTGGTTCTAAGTTTGTGAATCCTAAAATGGAGGATATGAACCTTGTGAGTGTCTTCCTTTAAGTAGGCCATTATTAACCTTCTTTACTGTTTACTAAGTAAACAGATGGGGATTCACTTCCAAGCAACTACCCTAATGACCAAAGTTTTTTTTTTTTTTAAACTCGCGACTTATTAACCCTTCAGTCAACCTTCTTTTCAGTTAAGTCACCACGAGGGGGTGTGATGTCATTAATAACCAAAAAGAAGGGTACAGAAACTTAGGAGGTCACACCTGACAACCAGTACACATCTCCATGTGAAAATTTTATGAAGTAGACACAAACATGATCCAGATGCTCACTAAAAGGCTAATGACCTCTAGATTGACTCCTCGATCATTTTTTGTGTGACGAGGTTTCCTCCTTGTGGCAAGTTGGACGTCATGAAGAACTGAAAAAATTTAGGATCCTAAAAGAAGTCCTCACCTGAGTGTCTTCGAAAGTCGGCTTGCTGGTGCCAGGTGGTATATTAAATGATATTAATCCAAAGATAATCATCTTCATGACTATTAGGAGAAGAAGAAAATCTGTCTTTAGTGAACAGATGTTTAGACTCAAATGGGCATGTTTATTATGTTTTCTTGAATATGCTTATCAGTTATCAATAATGGGCCATAATACTTAGGCCTGCTGGGATTAGTGTCTATAGGTGGAACTAGATCACCTGACAGTGGCCCAGGCTCGTGCGGCTCCAGTCAGCCTTATTAATCATGAGATGAACTCTTCTGCTTTAATATGCAGTTTTATACAAAATAGCCTTCCGAATTAAAACATTTATCACGCATCTAACATGCACTGCCTAACTCCAGAAATTTGGCTGTTGTACAGTTCTTCTTTGCTGTTTCCAGAGTTGGAAGTGGATCTTCAAGCAATGTTGTCCTTTTTCTTTCTGAAATCATGGGAATGTATTTTATTTCTTCCATTCTATTGATTAGGAAAAGCTTGGCGACGGAATACAGGTATGGTTCAATGTTGATAGTAGATGACCTATTTTGGTGCTAGTGAATTATTAACTTTATGGCACTGGATTTGTATTCTTCAAATTACTGTGACTATTTACCTACTGCTAATATTTCTTTTGTTTTTGTTTGGGGGTCGGTGTTATCTTCTTTACTTGAAACTTTGAGTTAGTTGTGCTTACATAATGCAACACCTAAGAAATCCATGATGTGAGTTTGCCACTGTAAAATCTTACAACTGACTTTTGAAGTAGTCAAGGAATACTTGGAAAGTTTTTACCTAGTATTTTGAAAATACCACACATGGTTAGTTTCAGGGAACAAATTTCAGAAGACACAGAAAGGTGCATAAACAAGTGAACACCTTCAAAAATTTCCCTACATTTGGAAGAACACTTAGCTTATTTGAGAAGTTTTTAGTGGGTTTCAGGATTAAATTAACATGACTAGCAATGGTGTTGTTGGTGCTAGCATTGATGGGATGGCATCGCATTGGTGTATTTGTCACTAAATTGTAGTATTCTAATTGCTGTGAGTGGAAAAGAATCCCTGTTTCTTCATGTGGTTGTTAAATATTCTTTTTACTTTAACTCTTTGTACTTTTAGATTAGTCTTTTATCCAAAGAAAATCTAGAATGCTTGTTGTAGTTACGAGTGGCTTTAAAGATGGAAGGAGATTTTTGAGAGGTTTGGTCGGTTAGGTTTAGTAGATGTAAAGTACATGGGATATTTTGGTCTTGCAAATTTGGTCTCCAAAGTATCTTCCAGATGGAGATGATAGTTGGTTTACTTTAAAGTCAGGCTTTTAATGGCATAAAGTTACATAAAATAAGAGCACACGCTATGTTGTTTGTACCTTGGATTCTGGATACTCTGTCAGTTTGTACTTGATGGGTTCCTATTTTTCCAGTATATGAATCAGTACTAGATTATGTTATACGGAATTTAAGAATATTTGTATTCTAATGTTTTAGGTCCATGATTGGTGAAATTATGATCAAGATTGAAAATGTAGACAAACCAGACTACCTGTCCTGAGTTGAAAGAGATGCTCATCTCGTTGAAAAATAATGTTTATATTTTGTCTTGTACCGAGGATTGGGATGTTTCTAAAGAAGTGATGAAATTGATTCCTCGCCTATTCTCCAGTGAAACATTAGTGAACAACACGTGTACTATTCTTAGGGGTGGCAAAGGGCCGAGTGGCCCGTGGGCTTGCCAACTCGTCCTTTTTGGGCTTGGCCCATGGCCTGCACTAGCCCGTTTAGAGCCAAGCCCCAAATTTTTTTACGAGCTGAGCGCCGAGCAAGCTCGGCTTGTGATTTGGAATTTTTTTTTTAAATTTCAAAATTTTGCTTTAAAAAAGAAAGAAAGAAAGAGCAGGCTCGTGGCCGGCTCGGCTTGATCCATGAGGCCCACAAGCCATGGGCCGAACCAACCCCCCCAATGGATTATGAGCCGAGCTCAGGCTCGGCTCAGCTCCACACTGTCTGAGCTGGGCCTGTTTGGCAAAGCCGGCTTGGCCCATTGCCACCCATAACTATTCTTGCTTTGGGAGACACAGAACATTTGGCATTGATCAGCCGTTTGCTTGAAGGGGAAATACATATTTACTAATTTCATGCTGAGTTCCATAAGTGACTTACATGTTTATGGCACACCCCGGACGTGTTCCAAGAAACAGTTATGGGATCATCTGCGATGTGTCATCTGTCGATATGTAAAAAATAAGGAAAACCAAGAAATTGAAAAACATAAAAGCGATGTTAGACGTGTGACTGAGAATGCCCAGGTGTTTCTGGATACAATTACCTTTGGAAAACGTATTGGCTTAGTTGTTACTCTCTCCGTTCCAAATTGAATTTCTTAGTTCAATTTAGCACAATTTTTTGTGTGGAGTGTGAAATGTAATGCTGTTCCCCTTTTATCCTTGAAGATGTTATATGAAGTGGGTTAGCACATATTTTAAATTTATCAAGTGCAGATGTGGATGAATTCTATCAAGTACTTTGGGGGAGAATAATGAAAGCGGAGTTTATTTTCGAAATTGGACACTTGATTTGGGATGGAGTTCTATGTTTAGTAAGAAACAGTTCTTAATGGATATTACACATAAATGCATGTATAGTTCTTTCTTGTGTCTACAACAGGAAAGTTCTTTCACCTTATCCAAAACACTGTTTGTTGATCGAGTTTCACAACCCCTTTTATTCCTGGTTTCATGACTTGTAATTCACAAAGCAATTAATTTCCCAGCTTGCTGTACTTCTTGCATTCTAATGGTGTATTTTAATTGTATTTAGTTTGTTTCCTGACTTCCAAATTAGCTTCATTCGTTGCTATTAGATGTGTTGATCCTGTGCTTGTGTGTATTTTCAGGATAATCATAACCGATGTATTGGGTGGAGACATTCAATTTGACTTCTACCATCGGTGGTTTGATGCGATCTTTGCAGCCAGTGCATTTCTCTCTCTGCTTTTGCTTTCTGCACATTACACGTCTCGTCACGCGGATAAACATCCAATAGATTAATTTGTTTACATGTAAGTGTGTGAAACAGATCGAAATAGATTTTTAGTGGTATAATTTTAATTTGTGAATTCAATTGATTTGTAGAACACACTACCCCTAGAGTTGATGGCTGAGTATACAAATAGCTGATTATATATTTTTTATTTTCTTTGTGGGAGGAGGTGCTTGTTCAGGGAATTCATATTTAGTTAAAATCATTATATCTTTGAAACACAATGCATTAATTTTAGTTCCTTAGTTCCTGATCGGGATTTCGTGTAGCTGCCAGACACACGTGCTATTCTGGCAATGTTCATGAAAAAGGCCTTCTTTTGTTAAATATGCTCATTTCTTTGTATCTATTCAATATCTTGCTGCTGCTCGAGTTGCTGGACAAAATGAGTGTGATGCCATTAAACATAGATAGTTACATAGGGTGTCATATTTGCATTCTAAAGTACCTCTGAAGGAAATGGGAAATTCTGAGATAGCTAACTCGAATATGCCCTCTTTCAGTTGAATGGTTTTTTACACATTGGTTTGGGAACAATCAAGACTCAGGGCATTTAGCATTGACATCCATGTGTAACAATGTCACATTCAATGTTAGGTGTCATTTCACGGCACTTGTCCGTCTGATTCTTAACCTCGTAAAATAATGTTTTTCACAGGAGTGGTGCTTGGATGACGACAGCTAAGATGTCCTATACAATGAAAGGTGAATATTTGATTTTTATTTCTGTCGATCTTGAAATTATACGTATCCGGGTGCTTGAAATTATTTCTGTTGCTATTAGACTTCGAGCCTATATGGCTTCCATCTGTCAGTGTCAAACTTCTGTGTAATGCTATTCAATTTAGAAGCTTTACGTGATTTATGATAGGGTAAATAGCACAAAACGTCCCTACCTATTGAGGGTATTGTGGAAAACGTCCCTACCTTCAAAATTTTGGCATTTTCACCCTTACCTAATGGATTTCCTGTGCAAAACGTCATTCAGTCCAAAAATCAGCCATTAACTTAGGGGTAAATTAGTCCAACCACTTTTTTCACATATATATTACTTCTTTTAAAATTGGGGGGCTTCCCATGCAATTTTGCATTTCCAAAATTGCATGGCAGGCCCCCGTCCCCAAATCTGGCTGCAGTGGCAGCCGCTGCTCAGTCTTCTGTTCCATCTAGTGCAATAATAGCATCAATAATCCTTCTCGCCGACCTTCTGCCGGCGGTGGTCATTCTGCGGAGCGGCAGCAACCGCTTGGAGGCAGTGGAAAATGCCACAATAGACAACCGGTCCGCCGCGGATAGCGATGAGACCACCAATCTCATAGTTCTTTTCATCATAAGCAGCTTTTCTGCGGTCACACTACCGCTGACATTGAGGACCGTCACCAAATCAATTGGAGCTCTCTTCGCATTCTTTGTGGGAGCTGGCGGAGCTTTGATCTTCAAAACCACTGCGTAGGTCTCGCTGCTTCTTCCCACCGACACTACCGCAGCCTCCGGCAACAACGCCACCTCGACATTCTTCAGCTTCATTTCCGGACTCGTATTATTAACGTACCCATTCACAAAAAATCCCGGAAATTCCTCATTTTCCTCCTCGGTTTCATCGGATTCGGGTATTGGATTGAACCGAGTACCAGAAGTGGGTGACGAAAGTGGCTCATCATCATTGTACACTTTCAATATGGCTTTTTTATCATTCTTGGAGTTTGAATCTCTACCGATTTCTCTCTTGTGCTCTTGGTGGTATTTGTGGTTTTCATTTTCGGGAGCGGCTAAAAGATGCAGCTCCTTCCATGTGGAATTACAAATGGGGCACGTAAGAGAGCCAGCGGCTGCCACTGCAGCCAGATTTGGGGACGGGGGCCTGCCATGCAATTTTGGAAATTGCATGGGAAGCCCCCCAATTTTAAAAGAAGTAATATATATGTGAAAAAAGTGGTTGGACTAATTTACCCCTAAGTTAATGGCTGATTTTTGGACTGAAGGACGTTTTGCGCAGGAAATCCAGTAGGTAAGGGTGAAAATGCCAAAATTTTGAAGGTAGGGACGTTTTTCACAATACCCTCAATAGGTAGGGACGTTTTGTGCTATTTACCCTTTATGATATGAATGATCTGTGGCTTTATCAAATCGGGAAAGGAAATGAGAAATTAATTCACAATTTGTTCCTAACTGCAGGAATATCGCGTTGAGAAAATTTGATAAAGAGAATGAAGAATGTGGTAGATGCTCCTCAAGCTGTACTACATAATCGTTTTGAGCAGAAACATGAAGATACGTTTAACAAATCGAGACTCCATTAAGAAATGATGGTGTATAATGTAACTATTAAGGAATACAGCATTGTTAGGAGCTACAGTTGATTTGATTTGAATTGTAGAATATAATGGATTCAATTAAAAGTTGTATTTCACCAATTACAGGTTTCATTTTTCTTGTTCACTCTTATAGACTTGATTCATACGTGGAGGAATGAATGAGTTGTGGAGATTTATTGTTCAATTATTGTGTTTGGCTTACTACCAGTATTGGTAAAACCTCAGTGGCAGATGTACCAAGGATGTTTGGTTTGGCAGATGTGCCAAGGATGTTTGGTTGAATTATAACAAGAAAGAGACATCATACCCAAGTAAGGTTTATTTGCTATTGATCTCAAGTGTAGATACAACATTTTCCATGTTGAGAAAAGTGAAAAATGGTGTGGATGATTTGATTTTATATAGGATTGTCACGTATCTGAGTGCGTAGAAAAATGTTGTGTTTTAGATTATATTTGTTGAAATGAGAGAGGTGGTGTATTCAATTTAGATTTTTAAAAACTTTGATTGACATTGTTTAAATGATTGATTTTTATAATTTTTGTTGATTTTTATTAATTTTTATAGATTTGAATAAATTTTCATAGATTTTTATATATTTTCATTTTAGAAGACTTTTCTAGATTTTTATTTTCTCAATTAAATTTTGAATATAAAAATATCATATTCCACCGTTAAATAAATTGTTGCATAAAAAAAGTCTAGCAGTAATTTTTGAAATGTATTAATATTATTATATTATAAAAAAACTTTTTATTTATAATGATCTATTATTTGCTACAGGTAAACTACGTAAAAAGTCAATGACATAAATTATTGACTCATATTTATTTTTTTTGGTTAACTTTCAAATGGCTTGTGGATAAATTCAAAAAAAAATTGGTATGCGATTCCCTTTTAAAATATTTTCCAACAAATGAATAGAGAGGAAAATATTAATATTCTTTTTATAAAAAATATTGGTAATTAATATCGAGTTTGTAGAAAGAGAAAAAAAAATGATTAGGTTAATATTGAAGAGAAAAAAAAATCTATTGAAAAAGGGATAAATATTAATTTTTTTTTTCCTTCAAAACAAGTTAGTAATTAATCTTGACTTTAGAGTTGGTAGAAGAAAAAGAAAAGAGAAATATTGAGTAAAGAAAAAATTCATATAATGAAAGATTTTTTTTTTTTCCAAAAAGTGTTTCAAAGTTTTGGAGATATATGAGAGAGAAATTATGATATTTTTTATTTATACATTGTGCTTTAATATTGGTACATATATAATTTTATAAAAATTCATTAAAAAGTCATTTTTGAATAAATCCGGAATTTTGTAGAATTTTTAAAAATTTGAACTGATATTGCGTTATTGCGTGACTTTTAAAGATTTTTTAAAAGTCTATACTGAATACCCTAAGAATTTTATATAATTTAAAAATTATGTGTTAAATACACTTAGACTTTTAAACTCTATAAAAGCCTTATAAAATTTTAATTAAATACACCCTTCAAAAATTTTCTTGCCCTCGTCATTTTATATTTTATATCGATAACACGTAGAATATTGTAACAATTGATATGTCTAATTTAAGATATTTCATTCCTCCGCTTCATACGTTGATGTATGTCAAATAGTTTCAGATACGCATCTAGTGTTAAATTGCTCAAGTCACTCAAGTGTACTATGAGCAATTTTTGCTCATATAACTTAGAGCATCTCCAATGCATTGTTAAAAAAATTTGTCACATAAATAAAATACATAATATCTAAAAAAATTCTTCTTTAATAAAAGCTGTCAAAAACTTTCTCAAGCTGATGTAGCATAGAAAAAAATAGACAATATCTAGAAGTCCATCTAAATTCAAAAGTTCCATTAGACATACTGGTTAAGTAAAATTTAAAATTTTCTATGTAGATTTAAATTTTTTATGCATATTTAAATGTAATAAATATTTATTTTAATAAAATAAAATCTACTTAGATAACAATTCATATAATGCATTGGAGACTAAATTTGAACTTGAATGTTTATTCATTAGACATCAATACCACGTAGATCGAAAGTCTTCCAATATATGCACTACCTAAATAACAATCTATAGAATACATTTAGATATGCTCTTATATCTTTAATTTTAGGGGTTTTTTTATTATTGTAACAATACATTTTTGTAGCCTCTAGGAACTTCTTGATGGATTGTCAAGCCAAGTTGGAAAATGCAGAACCATGGCTTTCTGATTATCTATCTTGCATTTGTTCCTCAGTTTTCATTCTGTAGAGAACTAAAATCATTGTCTACATTGACATGATAGGACTCAACAAATACTACCAGTATTTGTAAATATTAACTTACCAAACAGGAACCGATTAAAGGAATTGGCTTAAGAGGCAGATTAGGTTTCTACAAGAGTTCCCTCGGCTCGACCACTTCATTTAGTATCGACTCACATAAGTATTTGGACAAACTCCCGTGGTTATTTGATACTATATACTCTTCAAGAAATTGTTGATAAGACAATAATGAATTAGCAACTGAAAAAGGCAATTGTCACTTTTCAATAAGGAGGGTGTATTCAATTGGGACTTTTAAATATTTTTATAAGTGGGTAACCTTCGTAGAATTCGTAGACTTTTAAGTGGCTTTTATGGATTTGTTGAGAATTAATAAAAATCTTCTTTAAACTTCTGTAGATTTTGATTAAAGATTTTTGTAAATTTCTATAGATTTTCATTAAAGATTTTCATTTTTTAAAAAAAAAATATTAAGCACATATAATATAATATTATTTTGAATAACTTCTCGTATATCCAAATAATCTACATCACATATAATTAAGAATTCAAAGTAATAAATCACATTACTCAGGTCAATAAAAATATTTATTAAAACATATAAAAAAATTAAGTCATGTCAATTAATTACCAAATAACATAAATCTAAAAAAAATATATTAATATTCAATAAAAAAATATCAAATATTCCCAATATCTTGGGATAGACGAGAGTGATATAAGAAAACTCTAGAACCAAAAAAACAAAAATATGTGTTATTTATTTTGGGCTCCGAAGTCTTCACAAAACTCAAAGTAGGCAGGAGATTTTTTTTTTTTTTAGATTTATTATTTATACTTTCCACTAAAAAATCTCTAGAAATTTCTAAAAGTCTAGTTAGTAGAAAATCTTTCTCAATTTGAATACTCCATGACATATAGACACTCTTAAAAAATTTAATTGAATACTCCGTAACTTTTAAAGACTTTTTAAAGTCTCTAAAAATCTTTATTCGATACACCAATAATTTTATAGAGTCTTTAAAAATCTATATTGAATACTGCTAAAATTTTAAATCTTTAAAAGTCTTTAAAAATCTCAATTTGAAGACACCCCCCTAAATATACTACCAACGAGAATATTCAATTAATCATAGAATATTTTTCTCATAAGATTTTTGTAAAGGCCTTAAAGCTATGTCAATATTGCCTTAATATTGCTAGAATAATTGTAGATATTGGTTTACGAAGAATTGATGAAAGTAGTCGAATTAAAAAGAAGCATATGAGGTTTTCACTAAAGTTTGTCGACTACTTCACTGAGTATTCTCTTCAAAAAAATATTACTTGCGACGTTTATTGTTTTTTAAGAAAAATTCATTGAGAATCTTACCAACGATTTTGGTTTTTTTTTTTTCTAATCTTTTTCTAAAGTCGGAATGAAAAAGAGAGTCAAAAACTCAAAATAGTATTTTCTATTGAAATTGATGCATGTTTGTTTTAACTCTTACTAAAATTGTGAATTTCACTCAAAATCTTGAATCAAAAATTTGAAAAGTTCTCTAACATGAAATTCTTCACATCTAAACATAAGAGAGTTTTAGATTATAAAATATGTTTCTCTTAAAAAACAAAAGTTGGTCATTCTTAAAAAACCACTATTCATTCTTAAGCTAATTCTAATACGTTTAGTTAAAATTCAAATTTTAAATTAATCAAAACTCTATTTTCTTCTGTCAAATTCAATCTATATGACTTTGATCACTAATCGACTTGCACTGGCTGAAACTTGCATGTCGTTAGCCAGGTCGAGCACCAGACTAGGAAGCTCGAATCCTATATAATTGGTTGAAACTTTAATTTCACTTTTCTGGCACTAAAACGTCTAGAACTATGATTTATATATATAGTTTTTAAAAACTTGTAACCTCTCAAAATTGCCTAAAGTCCAAAAATGAGTGAACTTTCTATAATTGCAATTTAGTTTCCAAACTTCTATAAAACTTCAAATAAAGTCTAAGTCGTTTTACTTGCAATTAGTGGTTCTACTTTTCGATAGCATTTTCACCAGTCAAAAGCATATTTTTTTATATTTTTGCTTAAGTCCTTCAAAAATTGAAAAATTACAAATTGACCCAAAACATCTCAAACTTTACACATAAGCCACTATCATATTATACGAGATTCAGAGTATTACATGCCTTATTTTTTTGTGGAATCATTTTTCTCAATTATATTTATATTTAAATATTATTTGTGAGAATATAAAATCAAAAAATAAAGATTCATTGTTTTGCTTTAAGTCTAAAATGTGGTGAAGAGAAATTAAAATATTTTAAATCTAAATACTTGTTATAGACGTTCAAATAGAATATTATTTGTTTTAGTTAAATTATACGTTGGAAATTATTGTATCGAATAATCAGCTGAACATCATCTTCGAATATGTGTATGTAATCTTGAACCGTAGTTTTTTTTTTTATGTTACGGATAAAATTTAGATGCACTCGACTCGACTCGACCCGACCCGACCCGACCTTTATTTAATATTAAGAAAATTGCCTAAAGTCGAAAAATGTGGTGAAGAAAAATCATACCAGTATCATTCTTCAAGCAATATTCACGTGGTTCACTTAAAATATTCATGCCTAATTCATTTTAGCTTACCTTTATTTATTTATTTATTTATTTAATTAATGTTCTATATTGAGATTTAAAAACTAAATATTTAAATTGTGAGATATATATAACTAAATATTTATAAAATACTGTTGGTTGGTGCCAGGTGGCAGGTCGGGTCGTAGTCGCATTTTATTTATTTTTGATAAACTTTTAATTATTTTAGTAAAGTGATAGAGTTAAACCGACCTAACCCACTCCTATAAATCTTTCCATTAATGTAACGTATGACTAAGTTGTATGGAGCATTATACCATAATATATACTTTTTTATGATAATTATAGCATCTGATGTTTGGACTCTCTATTTGGGATGAATATTGACACGACACGACACATGTACGGGTACGGATCCCGGATCGAACATTTGGTGAAAAAGATAAACACGGCAGTGAAAAGGAAGAAGACAAGAGAAATTGAAATGAAGAAAACAAGGGAAGGTTGACTCTCCATTGTTGGGTGATCCGTTGCAGTGGAGAAGACAGTTTTTGGGTGGAGAAGATGCATGTGTAGTATTTTTAGGGTTAAAGGATATGTGTTATTTTTTGGGCCAAAAAGCTATTGGGATTTGAAGTTGGGCAAATTTTTAATTGGAATTTTTTTAATTGCAAAGACATTTTAAAGACTGTATAAAAAAAAATAAAAATATTTTACACCATAAAAATAAATATGAAAATAAAAATAAAAAATAAAAATACTTTAATATTATTTTAAATTGATTTCTATAAAAAAAAAATATATATATATATATATATAAGATGTATCACCGTACTCGTGTCCGAAATTTGGACATTTTTAACCGTATCTCCATATCCTATATTTTAGAAGAAGAACGATCTGACACTTAAATACGTACCCGTACACGACACCAGTACCCGAGTCTGAGTAACATAGATTATAACTATATTTTTCGTATCGATATTGTTTTAATTGGTTATACTTTTCTCACTTCTTTACGTAACGAGTCTCAATGTCTCGATTCCTTAATTCGATGAAGAGTAGTTCTAATTCTCTCAAATTTTGATATTCATATTTGAATTTTGAATTTTGAATTTTCACCATACGTGGTATGTGGTACGTGGCAAGATAGTTTAACTTTAACCGAATTTAAATTAATTTGTTTTAATTAAACTTCTCTAGTTTCATTGAGAGACCATGTTAAAAAAACTAAATTTAAACTTATTTATTTCTTTAAAAAAAAATATCAGAGAACCTACTTTCGAGCACAATTAAATTTTCACGATCTAAAATTCATATTCTCGATGGAAAAAAACTTATCGAGAAGAGTATGACTACGACACATTACACTAGCCTCCTATTTTAATTTTAAGTTAATTAATGACAATTTTAATTGCTCTCCCAAAAATAATCAATGCCACTATTAACTTATGTTTCAGATTAATTTGGAGGACCAACAATTGCGCGTATGATCAAACAAGTGGTACCAAATATACGTTTAGAAAATCAAAATTATTTCAAATAATTAGTAGCTGATCATCATCTTCAGTATATGTGTGTAATCTTGAATCATAGTTTTTTGCAAATTACTGGCAAAATTTAGATCGACTCGACCATTAAAATCAAAATAAGTATCATTCTTCAAACAACATTCACGTGGTTCACTTCAAATATTCATGCCTAGTTCATTTTGGCTCACTTTTTTATTTATTATAAATTTAATGTTTCGTATTGAGATTTAAAAACTAAATATTTAAAATTGTGAGTTCTATGTAACTAAATATTTATGAGATAAAGTTGGTTAGTGCCAGGTGGCAGGATGGTCGTAGTTGCGTTTTATTTGTTTATTTATTTTTTATAAATATTTAATTCTTTTAATAAGGTGATAGAGTTGGACGACTTAACCTACTCTTATAAATCTTTCTATTAATGTAACATAGGACTAAGTTTTGTAGAACATTATAGTATATATTTTTTCATGATAATTATTGCAAAAAAATTCATATCGATACTTTTTAAATTGCTTGGCCCGTTTGACAATTATCCCTATCGAAAGAATTTTATGCGCTTCAATTCATGAAGAGTAGTTCTAATTCTCTCAATTTTTGATAATCATATTTGAATTTTTACTCTTGTATTCTACTTTTCTCTACGCGGTACGTGGTACGTGACAAGATAGTTTAACTTTAGCCAAAATTAAGTTGGTTTGTTTTAATTTCTAGTTGCATTGAGAGATCGTGTTTAAAAAATTAAATTAATACTTAATTTTTTATTTAAAGAAAAATTATCAGAAAACTTACTTTCGAGCACAATTAAATTTCCATGGTCCAAAATTCATATTCTCGATTAGAAAAAGCCTATCCAGAGGAGTATGACTACGACACATTACATTTATAGCCTCATATTTTGATTTCAAATTAATTAATGGCAAATTTATTTGCTTTGCCAAATTCAATAATCAATGCCCCTATTAACTTATATTTCAAATAAATTAGGGGGACCAGTAATTGCGAGAATGATCAACAAGTGGTACCATATTTAGAACGTGCTACCATATTTAGAACGTGCTTGTAGTAATACAAAATATGAAGATTTTTTTAATCTATTAAAATAGTATTATCCAATGTTTCTTAATATTGATAAACATTCATTTAACTCATATTAAAAATAATCTTACTGATGCTGGTCGATTTTTACCCTCACGTGAAGGTTTTTGTCTATCAGTGTATTTTTATCTGGTGTGAGAATAAGTTAGTTTCTCTTTATAAGTGAAATATGTATGTAAAACAAGGGAAATGTTGTGGAGTATATAGAAATGTTTCCACCATTCAACTTGAACATGGCTTCTTTTATGTAGACCTTCATAGGTGGTGACGTGTCTTTAAAAATGTTATTCACACATGAGACAGGTTTTCCTAGGATTTACTTGATATTTGACACTAATAAAAGAGATGAAGGGATTTGATGTCTCGTTAGTTTAGTTTTGAATATATTGAAGTATATTTTGTCGATGCATTTGATTCGTGATCCAATGATGATTCGGCTTGTCAACCTCAACCACTGGATCTCATAAACCGAGAAAGCTTATGCTCCTCTTTATTTCAAATTGGCCTTTTTTTATCAACATGATTAGCCACCCACTCACGAGCGATGATTCAACAGTTGTGAGTTTTACTGGCGGTCTTGAATATTACACATACGCACTTTTTGTCCTATGTGCCACATGACCGAGGTTTGTCAATAATACTATATACCATGTGGCCTTTGGTGTTCTTCACACGTGACTCTGTGTGTTCCTCTGACGGATGCGGCTTGATTCATTCTCCACTCATTTTGTTCATTTTGTACTTTGCATACGAAATGTCACTTCTGTTAGACATAAAGTCATCATGTCAACTGTCGTAGGGCATGCATGGCACGACTTAATTGGCCAATTTAACATGAGAAACCTTTTGAATTTGTCATTTCTTCAAGTATAAACAGGAGGGTTCGAAGGGTGAAAAAATTCACTTTCATTCTTCAAGTGAACCACAAAGATTTTTGACTTCAAAAACTCTCTCAACACTTTCGAGCCTTTAGTGCAACCTAGAAATCATCAGGTAACCTTCATCTTTATTTTTTTGTTCATTCGATGAACATAGAGATAATCGACATAGATAGCTATATAGAATATCTAGACCCAGTTGAGTTATGAGAAGGGGTAGGGGAGTCTAGCTATTTAGTAAGAGTCGATCAACATTCCTTAGCCGATTTAAAAGATTAGGGTAAAGTCATTCACATTTCATCTTCTTCGTTTTCTTCTTATTTCTCGAGTTCTATTAGTTTTCTAAGAAGGTCGTGACAAATAGTTCAATTAGTGATCATTGTTCCATCTCTGATTAATACTCTGATGACGGAATGCTTGGAGACTACCAAATTGAATTTTAGAATCTCGCCCGAGAGGGGCCGTGTAAAGATAGGAGGAGACTGCAATGCTTGATTGAGTTCTACTAGAGATTTTTTGCATTCATCTGTCCACTTGAAATTTGATTACCCGCTTACTGCTTTGAAGAATGGGTGGCATTTGTCAACCTCTCTGGACATGAATCGATTTAGTGCCACAACTTGACCTGTGAGTCTCTGCACTTCTTTTCGTCTTGTTGGGATTTTCATGTCTAATATTGATTTGATCTTATCGGAGCTTGCTTCAATTTTTCTCTGAGTGATCATAAAACCAAAAAAATTACCCCTTGTTGTTCTTCTCAGGGTTGAATTTCAGATGATGTGCTCGTGATACCGTGAACACTTATCTTAGATCAATTAAGTGAACTTCGGTCATTGTACTCTGTACTACCATATGATCAATGTAATCTTCAATGTTTTTCTATCAATCTGCTTTGCGAATACGTTTTTCACCGTTCTTTGGTAAGTGGCCTTGGCATTATTCAGCCCAAACAACATGTCTGTGTAACAACAGGTCCCGAAGTCGGCTATGAATGTTGTTTTCTCTTCATCATTCGGTGATATCGATACTTGATAATACCATGAAAATGCTGCTAAGAAATGAGATGCGTTCTTGACATCGAGACGATCCCATGTTGATTCGTGAGAGTGGAATAGTCTTTCAGAGTTTTCTTATTTAGATTTGTAAAGTTAATGCACAATCTTTATTTTTTGTTAGCCTTTTTCGTAGGAGTAGATAACAAATGCCCGTATATGTATGTTTTTACCACTAAGAAGTTTGCAATGATCATGAAGCTAGTGATATACTTTCCAAGAGTTGCATACAATTTGATCGAACCTTCTGATACCACTGTCGAGCCTCCGAAATCTTGCAGATGGGTGATTACCAATTTTACTTTTATGAAGATTTTTTGAGCCCCAAAAGAGCTTCCCAAGTAAGGACATTTTTAGCACTTTCGTTGTCCACGAACACCCTTTTCACGTTAAAATCGCCAAACCACCCACATATCGTCATGTGGGTATGTCACTCTGACCATACCCTCATCGTTGAATATGATGTCCTGATTGTACCAAACCTGTTTAGCTATTGAGTTTACACAGTGGACCTAGAATAAATTTTACTTGTTGAGTTTGAATCTCCTTCAACGACTATCCTCTAATGATCACATTGATCACTTCGGCCCGATGTTGGTTCTTATGGTGTTCAACCACCTATTTTTCTTTTCAATTGCCTCCTTTCACATATCGGTTTAAATAACATTGCTTGAGAAGTCATTCGATTTCTTCACTAGGGCGTTGGAGTCATCGGTATTGTGTCCGTAATCGCGGTGGAAGTTACAAGATTTTTGCCTATATCTGTTATCCTCGGGAGATTCTAACTGCTTTGGCTATCTCAATTTCTGCTTGCACGAGGTGCATTTAGGGGTAATGGACGTGTCACATCTTTTTTTCCTTCTGTGGTAAAAAATTGTAATCAACTTTATTCTTTCTCCTATCATCATGTCAATTTGTAGTTATCCTCATGCTTTCTCTTTCCCGAATTTGATTCCTTACTGTCTCGTAGTACCTTAGTAATCGCCATAGTTTTGTCTGAGTCGATGTACTTCTCATGCTTTCTTGAGGAGGTCTGGCATGGAATCTGGGGCCCTTTATTGACAGTGATATTTTGAAACTGTAGTTCCTCAAACCATTTATTAGAGATCATACGATGGATGCCATCTACATATTCTTTACTCCCAACGAAGCTCTATTGATCCATGTACTATAATCTATGAGAGTATTATCTTTGCTCTGGGTCACGTGCATGAGACCAATTGCAGTCTTCTTATATGGAGCACTACCTACGAATGTCAGTGCAAACTTAGTTACGAAATCTAAGAAAGATTTTATATAGATTTCCAATCGCAATCCCCATTCCATGAGGTGTAAGGAAAATTTCGGCATACAATTGCATCTGGCATTCCATGCAATTGCACGAAATCCTAGAACGCCCTCAGGTGGTTGATCGAGTCAATGGTCCCGTCGTATTTCTCAATTTGTGGAACTTTGAACTTGTATGGGATGGAGTGGCCATAAACCCAAGAGAAAATGGATCATCGCATATGAATACTGGACGATAGTGGCCTCTACATCTTGACATTGCTTCATCAACCTTATGATTGTGTAGTTCATCTTTCCTGAATTGCATGTGCTACAGGAGCTAGAGAAAAGACGTCTACTAGATCCTCTGCGGGCTAATTTTCCAGAAGTGGAATTGCCAATTGATTCCCAGTTGTATTTTCGGTTACATTTTGCATTAACAAGACCAGAGTAGCAATTGGGCTATGTAGGGCATTGAACTGGTCTCAAGTGACAAAGGCAATAGACAACTGTTATTCTTCTCCCCATATTTTAGTTCAAAGGTCGTGTATCCCATCCAGATTGAAGCCTTTTGTTTCTGGACATGGCTATTTTTTGAGGTAGTTTTCCACAAACGAAGCCAAGTTATGTTGATTGATTTTTATCTTCACACGAGGGTTATTGAGCAGTACTACCTATACAGAAAAGGTTGGAAACCTTGTCTCGGATCCCTCTCCAATGTGAATAAGTTAGTCATCTTTATAAGTGAGACATGTATGTAAAAAAAAGGATATGTTGTTGAGTATATGAAAATGTTCTAACATTTATCCTTGATTGTGACTTCCTTTATTCTTTGATATTCGATGCGAATAAAGGAGAATAAGGGATTTGATGTCTCATTAGTTTAGTTTTGAAATGAATTAAATCTATTTGATCGATGCATTTGTTTCCTGATCCAATGATGATGCCGCTCGTCGTCCTCGACAGTTGGTGGTCACATTTTGACAACATCCATTGGGTTAAGAATGACTTGGTCTTCTTTTTCTTCATCGATTGTTCTCTACAACTGTAATCAATTATTGATATGAGAATAACTTTTGCTCATTTTTATTTCACGCTGACTATTTTATCAGCATAACTATCAATCAAAATCTTGGGTCAAATTAATTCCCAACTCGACCATCAACTTAGTAAAGCTAACCACCAATGCAAAAATTGGTACGTAGATATCTTTATTCTTCTTCTTTTTTTTTCATTATCTATTTCTTTGTATGTAAAGAAAATTCTATGGTTGAACTTTATTAAGAATGAATTTATATTTTAGATATTTATTTTTTGAAATATTCCCTAAAATGAAATTCTTCATAAAATAGAAGAAAAAGTTAGATCATAAAAGAATGACTGAATAAATGAGGTATTTTCTAAAAAGCTTTTATAAAAAGTCATTATTCTTAATAAAATTTGTCAAATATAAATGGTGTCCATTTTGTTAAAAATAAAAGAAAAAATAGTGTGTACCAAATAATTATTCATAATTATCAACCTGCTTACTTTAACTGTGTCACCTTGTAGGGGTCCACATTTCTAATTCTTAATTAGGCAACTTCAATGCCCACATATCTACCAAATTGGCAATAAAATCAATTATACCGATTACGATCAGTATTAATTAAGTTTCAAATAAATTGAGTAATCGAGTAGTTACGATTTACGAACATGACCAAACAAGAGGTACTCATATCTCTTCAAAATCTCGAATGTTAATTTCGACTATAGTTGTGAACCTTGTGGTAATACAAAATATGAATATTTTTATTTTTATTTTTTAAAGACTTTTTTCTTTAAGATCAAATTGAAAAAAAAAAAAAAAAACTGTCAAATAGTTTTCTTCCTTTAAAATTGACAAATATCTGTTTTAACTCTTATTGAAAATAGCATCTAACAAAAACTTTTGGTGAAATGAATTCTCAATTCAATCATCGACTCGAATTTGATGCGAAAATCAGTATGTATATATCATTTTTCTTCCTCTTTCTTCAAATTCTAAAATCGTACCAGTATTATCGTACACAAATATATATTTTAGTCATACAATTACAAATTTCTTTAAAATGAAATTCTTCCTATTTAAACAAAAGTTATTTTTAAATTATTTGAAAATAAATAAAAAAAGTAATTCCTAATTATTTTTGGAAGTACTTATCTATACTAATCTAAAATGGGTTTAAAGGAAGAAATACTTTTGGACAAATATGTCCACATTAATATTTTATATTTTCTAAATTGTCCTTGAGTTAATGTTATAATTGAACTCCTAATTTAACATTTATAACCGCATATAGTCCTTAAAAGTTGAAAAGGCTAAATCTCCATTTATTATATTTAATTACTGGATTCTGATTTTTTTTTTTTTTTTTGAATTGTGAGAACGAATTTGGTCAATTACAAGATTAATGGTAATTGACATTTCACCAACAATTTATTCAATTTATTTAAGGTCTAATTTGAAGTTTAAGGTTGTTTTATTTAAATGTAATTATGTAGTTTGTGATGTTCATAAAGACTTCATTTGAAGATTTGTATTTGTGATTGTGGTTTTTGTTAGTTAATGTGAATAATCATCTCTCAACGCTCCAACGTGAATAAGGCACTTAAATCGCTAGAATATTTAGTTTTGGTAATATTACTTTATTTCTCAATTACAATTTGGATAAGTTCACGTGAAGACATTTGGACACTGAATTGCGCAAATGAGAATGTTTAATTTTGCCAATTTCTAATTAAATGTTATTTTTGTTTGTTTGTTTGTTTGTTTGTTTTTTTATAAACTGATTGATAAATCTACGTAACTTGAGGTGCTACGAGCTCAAATTGCATGAGATATTTTAGATTAAAACATCTTCATAGTTGGAGAGTTATATTAAATTACAAAGATTTGTTATAAGTCATTTGTCATCTCATAAAGCAAGAAAATTCAATGAGTTTGAGTGCTCGATATAATTAAGAACTTATGTACACTATTTTTTTATTTTTTTTGCTTGTGTTATTTAATTGACATTATTTGACTATATTACAAATCTTCAAAAATAAATTTTCAATACTGACCCCACAATTGTAGAAAGTACTTTGTTTGAGTACAACAACAAACATTATATTTCACCGTATTTTCTAATGTTAGATTTTTGTATTTAAATACAGTATTAAATTAAGTTATAATTATTTAAATATTTGAATAAACATATATATTACAACACCATTATTAAATCACGTGTAACACAAGTTTTACAAACTAGTAAGTATTAAAGATGACAAAAAAATTCACCGCCCCGCCTTGCCCCGCCAAATTTATTTATTTTTTAAAAAAAATCATAAAATAGAATACAAATTACAATTTTGTTAAAAATAGACTAAAGAATATTCAAATCCAAGTTGGAGTTATAAACTATAAATTTCAACTACTGTACCACAACTTTAATCTCGTAATTTTTTTGTTTTGTTTGGTACAAATATTTAAAAAATTTCTATTTTTTAATTATTTTTTCAATTTTACAAAAAAAAAAAAATTCGTGGAACAATTGGTAGGTCAAAGGATTGCTCTGCCCCACGAATTCTCGGGTCATAGGATTGGGTGGGGTAAAAAAATTTTGGCGTTAGAGCTGGGGCAGGGGCAGGGCCGACCCACCCATTGCCATCCCTAATAAGTATTTATAAATTGATTAAATATTATTTTTATTTACATATTTTGTAAGATCTGTAGTTTTTATCTTCACATTCTTTAAAACTCACGGTTTGTAATTTACAAAAATTTAATTTGCAATGTTAATTGCCCAAAATTTCTACTTGGTGGGCCCACTTGCGTAGTTGCGTTGATGGTGGCAAATAGGATTTGGACCAAGCAAAGAAAGAGAGAGAGAGAGAGTGAGAGAGATAAGAGAGGCATTGTAAACCTACTGCGCAAGATAGAGGAACGGGCGCCGACATGTCACGTGCCCAAGCACACGTGTGACAAAAATACGGGGCAGCTTTACTCACGCAACTTACACTTCACACGAAATTAATTCACATTTTCCTTTACGTATTAAAATATAAATTTCAAAAATCAGGAACCGATTATTCATTATTCATTAATAATTAATAAAATAAAAAATTCCCAATTAGCACCTATTTTCTCACAAATACATAATTCTCACGTATACACAATACATTCATACTCAGGTATATATGTATCTTGTATCTATATGTGTGTATGTGTATATATATATATATATTATATATATGTAGAGAGAGAGAGAGAGAGAGAGAGAGAGGGGAGAGAGTAGACGGAATCCGATATCTGTATTGTAGAGAGAAAATAGAGAGAGGAAACACGTGAAACTGAACATCGGAGCAAAATATCGCGACTGGCCTGTTGTTATTCATACAGATTCTTCTTTTTTCTTCTTAATTTTCGCCAAATCTTCTCCTGGTATTTTTACCGCAGAGCTTGTTTATTTTCCGATCCTATTTTTTACTTTAATTTTGTTAAATTTATACACTCTGTACTTTGTTAATTCTAAAGCGCTTTTTCGATTAATTAGTTAAATAATTAATTTAGGCAGTGTGGAGATAGAAATAATTACTAATTAATTATATTTGTGCATTTGGGACATTTATTGTCTATATATTTGTATGAATTTACGTGATTGAAATCACTATGGTTATTGATGCTTGATCGGTCTTGGCTAGTTGGCGATGACCAGGCACAAGGAGCGAACACTCGAGAACCTATACAATGTGACTCCCTCTTTGTCTCAGCCCGAGGCATGTGATTTCTTTTCCATTTTGTATTATTGTTGCCAATTTAATTAGGGTTCACTTGATTTGTGTAATCTTCTGTGTTTTGATCTGTTTGCATTCGTGCATTCAATTAGCTATGGGTTTCAGTTTAAGTGTTGATTTTATTGAATTATATTGTCAAATTGACAAGCTTACGAGATTTATTTTTAAATTTTGCTCGTTCCTGATAATTGCTATTCAGTTTACACTATACTAGACCTTGGGTATGTTTTGTTTGTGAAGGTAAGTTCTCAAGATGTTCTATATGTATCTATCTATCTATCTAAATAAATACATAAAACCATTGGGTTTCTTAATATCCAGATTCATTTACAAAGATAGATTAACTCTTTTGCGGATAATTTTACGAGATGATACTGAGAGAGATTCAACTGATATGTGTACATCTAAATTTGTCCATGTTAGTTTCCTGTCATAATTAAAGACACCGGTAGAATGCCTCCACTGATTGTAATCGTTACTTGCTTTCAGATTACTCCAGTCTTAAGTGGTACCTGTAGGATGCAAGGGCCCACTGATGAAGCAGATTATGACTTGCAGCCCGATATGGTGAGATAGATATCCGGGTAATTACATGCCGTTGTTTCTCATTCTTGCATCTCTCTCTCTCCTTTCCTCCCCCAACAGTAGAAGTTTCTTTATATTGATTGGTAGGGTGATGGTAAAAAATGAGGATTTTTGTGATATGGAAAATCTATTGGTGCTGTTTCTTTCAATGAAAGAAAATGAGGGAAAATAGTTTGGAGTAATTAGGTTTTTTACTTGCCTGGTTCAGTTCAAATTCCGAATAAATAATAGGAATAAAAGTGTTCTTAAAGCTTCAGAAAATATGGCAAACTTTCAAGTATTTGGGCATTTTAGAATTTAGAAAAAGAAGAATAAACTTTTTTTTTTCTTTTCAAAGGACTACTAGGGACTGTCCAAATTATCTCTTAATGTGCAACCTCTCTTTTGAAGGTGGGTTTAAGCTATTTTGGATCTTTTACCCCCACCATTTCTTTCTTCTGGTGATTGGAACTAAAACTTTGCTCGTGGATCATTTATGGTGACTTATACAACTAATTTTTTGTTCTTTTTTATTAATGTTGCTTTAATTGACATGGAGAATTTCTCCCATTTCATGAAACCTTGATCAATTTTTATTATTATTTTGCCTCTTATTTTATAAAGTTCACTTTTCTTTCTTATGTTTGAAGAAGCAAATCTGGGTGGAAGTAAATAGCTTTGCTGCTAGACAGCAAGAATAACGTTTGAGACCTAGTGATAAATTGTTGCAATAGTGTTGTGAGTTGTGAACTTTAAAAGATAGGTGCATCCAACCAATAATATGTCCCCAAAATTATTTTGGTATATCTGTTCCTATCTCAAGACAATTTCTTAACTTTTAACCATGTATGGGGTTTGCACGAGTCCTATAGCTTGTGCCATATACCCTGGGATAAAAAAGTTGTATTGCATATTCCAGTTTGAAGGATCACTCTGGTCATTTTTTGTTGTCATCATGTATGCTGTGTTTTGGCCCATTTGTGTATCTATTT
This sequence comes from Forsythia viridissima, assembly GCA_030279155.1. Taxonomy (NCBI): domain Eukaryota; kingdom Viridiplantae; phylum Streptophyta; class Magnoliopsida; order Lamiales; family Oleaceae; genus Forsythia; species Forsythia viridissima. Next base: position 32,768,047 of record CM059041.1, on the reverse strand, counting down.
TTTATTTTCTGGTTGAATTGAATAAAAAAGAAATGACACAGTGATTCCCTAACAATCATGTCTATTACGATAATGAGTCATGCTGCAGGTCCTTTAGTTAGGCACTTAGACATCAAGAAAATGGCAAAATTTAGCATTCGACCTGTTAACCTACTGTTTTCATGGTGTTCGCTCAAACCTGGCAAATTAGTTTTTATATTGTACTTCATCTTTTTCCTGCTTCTTAAAAACATTGATAGTCAAGCCCATGTTTCTTCAACCGACAAAAAATTATTATTGTATTATCAATAGTTATATACTTCTTCTTTTTATTTGCACATCCTATTTTTAGTACTCAATATTTGGTTTTTGGTTAGGTATCTCAATCTGATAAGGATTTCAGTAATTGTTCTGATAAAAGTCAAAAGGTCAACACAAAAGCAAAGTCTGGGACGTGTAACGTGTGTTCTGCGCCTTGCTCCTCCTGTTTGCATAATTATCAGGTCATGATGGGTACAAAGACTGACAAATTTTCCGGGGAAACATGCACAGAAAACGCTGCCATTGACCCGGGCAGACGATTTGAAATTGGACAGCACAGTGAGACCAGCAATGTAGTAGGCATAAATTCAACTTCTGATTCTTTCTCTGAAAATGTAGTAGGAAAAGCAACCTTGAGGACTTCTGATGCATCAGAAGATAATGTGATGCTTTCGAAGTATGATGGGGTGAAATTTCTAGAAGGGCATGATGATAATTTGTCCTGTATAAGTGCAGCTAATGAAGCAAAAGTGTTTGCTTTTGGTGTCCGAAATGGAGATGGGACAAATCTTCCCTGTTCCTTTGCATCCTCTTGTAGTCCAGTTGAGAAATCTGAATATACAATTGGTTATCAGACTTCATCTCAGCTCATGGATAAATGTGATGCTGAAGATGGTATGATACAGACTAGTAGGCAGAGCAAAAATTGTGGAGAATTCTCTGACAAGGTGCCTCCTAGTAGCTCACCAACAGGCCCATCTTCACAAAATTTAAGCTTGGTGGAAATTCCCCTAAAAAGCACTGGCGATTCTTTTGAGTTGGTGAAGGTAGAGCACACACTTTTACAAGCTTCCAATAGAAAATCTCTCTCTGGTGACCCAAATTTGATGGACTTGGAAGATCTGCATCCCCTTCCTCAGGGGAAACAGTTGGAGTGCTCACATGATCATTTGAATTCGACATCGACGAAAGAGGTAGTAGTGTCTGATGTTGTTTGTGATAATCCACCTGGTGATGCTCTGAATTCCATCAAGAAGAATGAAGATATGGAGGTGGAAGTCCAACCCATAGATGAGAGCGACGACTCTGATATGGAAGAACAGGATGTAAGTAAGAATGATTCCTTGCTTATTCTAGTAAAAGATTTATTTTCTTAGTTCGATTTTTTTATGTGCTAGTAAAATTGTGATCCAGGTTTGGTAACTGCAGATTCTCATTCAACACACACACACACTCATGTAATAAACATAAATCATGTTTGATGTACAGAAACTGATAGTGGCTCACTGGTTCCTTTTAGCCGATCAAGAATGTAACATCTTTCGTAACAAACATTGTCCATGTTTATTGAAGCTAATGATGATCCGAGATATGTTGCTACCAGAATGATTTCAAGACTTCTGGATCCATTTATAGATAGAGTCACTTCATTGTTTAAATAGTCCTTTGATTAAAGGTACTGACTTTTCGCCTTTCGGGCAGGAAGAACTAGTAGATTGGGCTTAATGGATTCAGACCCCATTTTAATTGGGTTGCAGATCTCCCTTCCTCTCCCTCTACCCCCCAAACCAAGATGGCTTTTTGGCATTTGTTGTGGCTCCTTTGATGTTGTTGCTGTTTTTCAGTAGTTCAGATTTACTTCGTCGATATATTCTCTGTGGATTTATTGTTGATTGTAGTCTCCTGTTGGAAATAGGTCAAAGTTTGCGATACCTGTGGGGATACAGGTAGGGAGGATTTGCTCGCTGTCTGTTCTCAGTGTAGCGATGGGGCAGAACATACGTAAGCCTTAAATCTTTATTCTTATCTGTGCAATATCATTCCATCTTTCTACTTTGTTCAGCCATATTAACCTGTTTATCTCATCTCAGTTATTGCATGGAAGAAATGCGGACTAAAGTCCCCGAAGGTAACTGGCGGTGTGAAGAATGCAAGGTCGAGGAGCAAACGAGTAATCAGAGGCAGGATAAGATTGGAAGGATTGATGGGAATGAAAAAAACAACTCATGTGGTCAAGCAAGTAGTGAAAATATAAATAGTTTTGATGTCGAGGGGAACAGAACAAAAGGCTGTTCAAATACGAAAACTTGCGGCAAACGGCCTAGGGATGATAATGAAGTTTCTTCTGTGGCAAAGAAGCCTGCAATCGAATCGATCATGGGGTCACCAAGAAACTCCAATTCTAGCAAAACAGCTGCTCTTTCACGTGAGAATTCATTCAGGAACTTAGATAGAGGGAGAAAGCAGCCCATAAATCACTCTTCTTCTGCCACACTGCCAGTTAACGATACTCTAGAATCAGCATGTGCTGCTCTGGATCCACGAATACAGTCATCTCGAGGTTCCATTATCTGATATTTTTGTTTTATGTCATTGGCTCATAAATGTTACTTATAGATTTTCTTTTTTTTTTTCATTAATTTTCCACATGGCAATTAAAGCTGCTCCTATAGTTTATTTTAATTTCCATGGTGCAATTTATGAACAACTTTACCTAATTTTGCAGGTACTTTTTCGAAGTCTTATTCGTTTAATTCTTTGAATTCAAAACCAAAGGTCAAGCTTGTAGATCAAGTTGCTCTTCGGAGGCTTAAATCAGTAAGAGAACCTGTCTCTCTTCATCGGAAGGAGGGTGCAGTCAAATCTATGGGAAAATCTATGTCCTTGAAATCTACGAACTCGGGCCGTTCTGAATCAAAAGTGAAGATGATATCTCCTAGACTGACCCATGTCCAGGATATAAAACATAGAAAAGAGCGAAGCTCATTTGAAAGACAGAGCTCTTTCAAATCAGAACGTCCATCGATTAATTCAACAATGGCTAAGCCCACCATTTCTACGTCTAACAATGATAAGAAACTAGGATCTCTGGGTGAATCTTCTTCGCTCATGAATCGCCGTGAAACAAAGGCTGCACAACCTGACAGTAAATCAACGGGGTTATTGAAATCATCCAGTCTTGGAGCCCGAAGGAGTTCAGATTTGCCTTCAGGTATAATTTGATTCATGTCATGAGTTGGCTCTTCATATTGTTCTTGTCTTTTTATGTTGCTTCAAATGTTTTCATAATTCATGTGACCAGGTGAATTTAAGAGACCCTCGTCGTACGCGCATAATACAACCGGAGTTTCATCTGCCAACTTAGTTAGCAATTTTGAACAGAAACTGCACCAGACTGTCTCAAAGGAGGATTCCTCATCATGTGCTGCTGTTGCCGAGGGACCACCTTGTAACAATAATGAATCCCTACATGATGGATTGCTTCAGCCCAGGGAAGCAACAAATTCTAGTGAGCGAATGAGGGAGCATTCTGGGAATCGCCCATGGCAGGGTAATAATAATGGTGGAAGGGCTATTTTTTGTCAAAAATGTAAAGAATTTGGACATTTGGCACAATCTTGCACGGCTGATGATCCTTTATTTCCTGCTGTTGGTCCAAATGTAAAATTTTCAAGGGGCGAAAATGATAATCTAAAAGTGGCTATTGAGGCTGCTATGCTTAGAAAGCCTGGAGTTCACCGAAAGCATAGAGCATGCGGCCAATCTGATGATTCATCTGTTTCGAGCATGAATTCTGAAATAGCTTGTCGAGATCAATTGTCAAGTTCAGGTGGCAAGAGAAACGTGTCCTCTGGTGTAGAGATTATTGAGAAGCATGCAGTACCTAGCGGCTTGACTGCTGACTCTCTTCAACAAGAAACTTGCGACACATCAGAGCAGTCCACGTTGCTTCCTGTTGAGGCTCTGTCTTCTGGAGGAGGAGAGTCTGTGCCAATTGTTGCATTGGATGGGAAGTCTTCCTTAGGAGGCACATCCACTTGTGTCTCCGCAGCAGTTCCTATTTGCTTGAAATCTTTAGTTATTCCTGAGCATGAGCGCATATGGCAGTATGATATCTTACTTCTCCCCACCAATTCTATGTTTGAATAATATCTGCTTAGTGGTTTTTCTGGACTCTGCTCTGGATGTTCTTTCATCCTCTAACTAGCTGTACTTACACGTGTTCCTTGAATGCAGAGGAAGTTTTGAGGTCTTTAGAAGTGGTAAGATCCTTGACTTGCGGGAAGGAATTCAAGCCCATTTGTCGACTTGTGCATCACCTAAAGTTATTGAAGCAGTAAACAAGTTTAACCATAGAATCATCCTAAATGAAGTGCCTCGTTTAAGCACATGGCCGGTACAGTTCCAGGAATTTGGTGTTAGAGAAGATAACATAGCACTCTTCTTTTTTGCCAGCGATCGCGAGAGGTAGCTATTTTAGCCTTTATGTTTTTACCATCAAATATGTCATTATTTTTTTGCATCATCATCTTATTTTTCTCCCATTTAATTTCTCTGTTTCCATTGCTACAGCTATGAGAAGAGCTACAAAATTTTGCTGGAGAGCATGATGAGGAATGACCTTGCTCTAAAGGCGAATCTTAATGGTGTTGAACTATTGATATTTCCATCTAACCAGCTTCCCGAGAATTCTCAGCGTAAGTGAACAACATAATTATTTCTTGTACAAAATTTCTTTTTGTCTAAGAATTCGTAAAATTTCTCATTTGATGCATATGGTGAACTCTTGTGTTGGTTGAGGTCTGACCAACACGGCCACACCCAATTTTACCTAGCTGTGTCACTTTCCATTTGATAACATACTAAAGGAGTTTCACGATAGGGAAGCTGCCAAAAAAGCTTCTGTTCATGTGTTGGTTGAGGTCCCACCAGCATGAACACTCAATTTTACCAAGCAGCAATAACTTCATCTGATATCATATTGAAAGTTTTCATCTAAGCAAAGCCCCCAGAATCCGATGCATGATCCTTACTTATCAATGTTCAGGGGCAGTTAGACAGTAATTTGGCTTCTCCTCCATTTTTATATTCCTTTTTCATTTCAGTCAATCTTTGTTTATTTATTCGTTTGGTGGAGATGTGTTCCAGCATTATTGAACGAAGAATGCTCATTTTCAGGGATCTTTAGCTAGTTGTTCTATTTTATGCTCTGATTTATTAGCAAGATAGTTAATAAAATTGCTACTTTTATTCTATTAAAGCTCCTTCGTATTTGCAAGCAACCATAAAATTTTGTTGTTGTCATTTACATGCAGGTTGGAATATGTTATTCTTTTTATGGGGCGTGTTCAGAGGAAAGAAAGAGAATTGCTCACAACATCTGCCTGAATCCCCAAAGCAGTTTTGTACACCTCCGGATATTCCCCCAGCTATAATGTCCTTGCCTGAGAACAGATGCTCACTTGGACCTAATGCCAAGGATTTGTCTGCATGTGATGAGGTAGCCCCAGCGCTGGAGGTGTCTGATTCGGGAAAATTATGGAGTTCATTGTCGTCTGAAGTTGTAAATGGCGATTGTGGTACCAAAGTACTTTCTGTGGATCAGCTGGATGATAGACTAGATTCCATTTCCTTGTCTACTGAACGGAGTACAAGAGCAAAATTGTGCCACGAAATGAGTGGCACTTGCTTGGTATTGTCTACTCTTTTTCACGCGCATAATGCTCTTCTAATTATAAATCTTGCTCCCCTCTCTTCTATTCCACCCCACCCCCCCCACCCCCCCCCCCCCCCCAAAAAAAAAAAAAGAAAAAAGAAAAAATCACGGACACACGCGCGCGCGCGCGCGCGTATATATATCTATATATATTGTTTTGCTATCTTTTTATTTCTAGTCTATTTGTATCTATACTACGAGGATGTGTGTATATATATCTATATATATTGTTTTGCTATCTTTTTATTTCTAGTCTATTTGTATCTATACTACGAGGAGTTCAGGAATCAGATGATCTCGTCAACATGTTCCCCTTGGACCATATATCAAATTAGTTTGTTTCTTAATTGATATTCTTTTAATTTTCACTTAACTTCCTTGGTTTTAATTGCTTTCTCGTTTCGGTGCGAGTTTACCACCTCTTCAACGAGATACTGTAGTTTTAGCATGTTGGGAATTGACTGGCATGCATTTCGGTGTCTTATCTCTCTATGAACCAGAGTTCCTTGTAGAACTTCAAGACATTTGAAATAAGTGTGCTCTTCTTGTTATTGTTCTGAGCTTGGTACTTACGTTAAGACCGAGAGGGACTGCCACTTTTTACGTAAACTGTGCTTAATCTGCAGTTCTGAACATCTTTATCAGCATCTTCATCAGATGAGTCTGAGGTCTAGACTGATATTGAGTCCTGTGGAAGTTGATTTCCAAGATGTTGTATAGTTGTGTAGCCATTTGGCATGGGTTTTGACCTTTCTCCTATGCCTCCTTTCTGATATGTGCTTTTCCTACTGATGATGCATTTTGTTGTTAAATCTAACATCTAACAATGGGAGACGACACATGTTGAAAGCATATGCTATCCTGAATGGCTGTTACCTTATTTCTTCTTCTGTGACCAAGGCTTGGATATCATGTCATATTCACATTTAATTATCTTGTCTCATTTTTGAAATGATATTTGCTAATTAATGCTTTGTCTGCCTTTGCAACTACTCTGACTTGGTGCACGTTTATAAGTACTATTACATTTGCCTTTTTTGAATTTTTTTGGCTTTCTTTGGTAATTTCTTGTTATATTGACATCTTGATCTTTTTATGGCTTGATTTCCTAGAAGATGTTGTCTGCCTAACATCATTGTAGCATTTGATATCCATGTACATTTTTTGGCCTGTAGGAAGGAGATTTAAATTCCATCTTCACACCTGAGGCAGAGTCCCAGGCCTCTCTTCAGACGAAGAGAAGTCCTAATGGTTCTATGAGGGAACAAATACTAATGCAATTAGATGCTGCATCTGATAGACGACAGCCATCACACTATTTCGACAAATCTCCTGCTGGTACCAATGTTATGACTCCTGGCGGTAGCACAGGTGAGGGGATTATATTGGATAAGATGAATAGCACTAAAGATCAAGTGAAATTCAGAATGAATTCAGATAAAGAAGCTTCTTTGGGGGGAGATAGAGACCTAGACATGAAGGAGAGCAACAGATGGCTTTTGAACCATGGTGCACATCTGCATGATGAGTCCAACTACATGGTGCCAAAAACTTTTTATACTGGCACCAGTCAAGCAGTGCCCAGGAACGACAGTGCTGATGTAGTGATTGAAAAGGTAAGTATAGACTGACAAAAGAATACTGATTTGGGTGGCTTGGATACACGTGATGATCAAACTAGTTTTTGTATTGATGGTTTTGCATCCCTGATAAATTGCGTGAATTCTGGCTTCTCTATACAGGAGAATGGATCTGGTGAAGGTTCCAACGAGAGTGTCATTCCTGAAAGGTACTTCTTCCCCGTTGTTCCACATCGTGTGAATGGCATAGGTTTCTTTAATAAATCCATGCCCTGGAAAATGCATACGGAAGTAGAGGACGAGCTTCATGATAAAGTGCCAGACCTTGAGCTTGCACTAGGAGCTGAAAGAAAACCATTGCCTCAGGGCATTCCGCCCTTTTTGGTAGGGAAAGTGGAGAAGAAGATACCAGAGGAGCATCATCTCGACAAGGCTACAAGCAAGGCAGATGATGATGCGTCAGCATCTCTATCACTCTCTCTTTCTTTCCCATCGTGATGTTCATTATACTCCCTGAGGTGTATACTAGGATTTTCTGTCAAAGTGTCTACTATCCCATATGTTAATAAGCACAAAGGATGAATCTGTAATTTTGTTAGGTCCCAGCCTTCTCCTCTTTAGTGCTAAATGGCTGCCTTGTATATATAATAGAGTATTGACAGCCGGAACAGCTGTTGCTGTGAGAAACTTTGATATACACACTTCTTGACTTTGGCCTTGCTACTATTTGTTTTTAATCTAGGGATGATGTTTGAATAATTTGCATCCTGCAAGAATAGTTTATTTCTAGCCAGAATAATTATATATAATATTTTTGTTTTTTGGTGCTGCCTTCTGTTTCATTAAACAAAAAGCCTTGTGTAATACCTCAAACCTCACCTCTACTGAGGTTAAGTCTGTATTCTTATAAAATGTAAATCGTCGCCTTTTTTCTGGACTACTCTCTCTTGAAAAATATGTCATATTTATTCAAATGGAGGAATTTTATCTATTTTTTCGTTAATCAACTAAAATAAATAAAAAATAGAAAAGTTGTTTATTTTTCATATATTTTTGGCTAAAATATTAAGAGAAAAATAAATTTAAAAATGAAAAATAGGTATTTCTTTTTTTTAAAAAAGTCGTCTTCTTATACCCATACCCATCTCACCAACCAATTCATACCTATGCACCACTACCACTAGGGTGGGTGTAGTTCAATTTGATTCGATTTTGAAGAGAATTGAATGGAAACTAAGAATCAATTGTTATTTTATAATGCAACTATTGATTCTATCTAAAATCATATAATCGAATTGAACGGAACTAAATGGTTTTGATTTGGTAGGGTACATTTCCATAACCAAAATTTTTAAAATAATGATGCAAATAGGGTTTGAGAAAGGGTATTTTGATTTGTGATGAAGTAAAAATATGTCTAAAGTCTAAATGTGAATGTTTGATTATCTGATTTAAAATTAATTGATTTTTGTGTAACAAAAAAATTTAAGAAATTAGTAAATTATTTAATTGGGTCAAACGGTCAATAATACACAATAGCAACATCAACAGAAACAACATTAATTATTAAATTTTAAAAAAAAAATTAATTAGCAAATTAGAACTGATTCTAGTATTCGGTCTAGAACTAAAACCAGAATAGATGGATTCTCAATTTTAGAAATCAGAATCGTTTGATAGTTATGTAGAACCAAACAGATCCGATCGATTTTAGTTCGATTTGATTGGTTTTGGTTCTTTTGCCTACCCTTAACTACCACCACTACTGCACTACCGACGAACCAAGTAGGGGTTCCCCCCTTTCTCCCTTGGGTTTGCGTGAGTGATTTTCCCCCTTTTCTTGGTCTACATACACCACATATATTGCCTTTCGTTTTTACTTTTAAAATCACACATGGTTGAGGTCGAAATTGAAGGTGATTCGTTATGGGTAGTCAGGTAGAGCTCTTTCAAACAAAACTGAAAGAGAGGCCAATGTGTAGTACAAACTAATGCTCAAGCCTTTTTTCACTTCTCTACATTGTCATTTTGAGCTTCAAAAATCTTGAAAAAAAGAGCCAAAGTGGCAAATGGGTTTTCCAAGTAAAAGGTTTCATTTTGATGGTATGGTAGTTAATAACTCACTGTATTGTGCATTTGTGCTTCTTCTGATTATCTTTAAGCTATAATGGATGGTTTGGTAATGGATAGAGAAATCGTTGAAGAGGAAAATGATGTGGTGGTGGTGGTGGTGGTGGTGGTGGTGGTGGTGGTGGTGGTGGTGGTGGTGGAGGGTAGGGGTAGGCATGGGCGGATGGGTCATATCGCGAGACTCCGCGTCCGCCCGTACTGGAATTTCGCGAAGAAAAAATGGTGCGTAAAATGTTTTGGGCTGCAACTCGGCCCAAGTTTGTTAGCATGCAAATTTTTTTTTTGAATCTGTTAGCCTGCAATTTGAGTGGTGAATAATTTTATGTTGTGTTTATGTTAAATGTTTTAGTTGGAATTGAATAATTTTATGTTGTGTTTGTATTAATAGAAGGATTTATAAATGTTAGAAGTTAATAATTCTTGATTAAGAATGTTTTGGTGTGTAAAATAGCATGAACTATGAAGGCTTTTGCTTGCTGAACCAAACAACATATTTCTGGGGAATGTGTGGTTGCGTGCATTCTGTTTTGAGGTACTTTTGAGTGAAAAGAATCTCTCTGACTCTATTCTCTTTTTCTCTTTTCTTGCTATACTTTCCATTATATCTCTCTCATCTTTTAACCATGTGATCGCATGGCTTTGTCTCATGTGATCGCATGATATGATCAAAAAATATTCTGCTTAAAATTTAGGCAAGTTGTGATTGCAGTGTAAAATATTCATGCGATCGCATGGTCAAAAATTGACCCGATTTTGTCCTTTTCCATAATTTCTCATTCATTGGATATTGGTTTCGAGATGTCAAATATACTCTTCAATACATGCAGAAAAATTTGAATTCTCTTTCGGGGGCGCTGCTCCCGCGACCTGACCGGGCAGGTCGAACCCCGTTTCTCCGAAGCGGTGAAGTGGCAAAACTATTTTGCCTAAACAGATTAGGTCGGGTCTGTATATTTTGCCCAAGTTGACACGAAGTCACTTAGTCAATTTCTCGAATTCTTTAAACCAATTTCCAACAAGACTCACAAGTCAGCGCTCTCATTCTCACAATTATATGATTTTCTTGTTATTTGATAAGTTACGTATTTATTAAAAATATTTTCACATTATTTTTTCACAAGCATCGGCCGTTGACTAGTCAACCGTCAATATTTAAACGTTGACCAGTTAACGTCCGCCCTACCTGAACTTCAACCTTAGAACTGTTACTAGGGGTGGGGGTAGGGGTAGGGGTAGGGGTAGGGGTAGGGGTGGTTTTATTTAATTATTTTTGAACGTACGACAATTGCGTTGACTAATGGGAAAATTGAATGGAATTTATCATTCGAATGAATCCCGCATATTTTTCAAATATTTGAGACAAATTAATTCATAAAAAAAAAAGTTGAAGAAGAAACTAAAGGTCTGCTTTGAGATTGATATTTTTTTTTTTTACTATTGGGTAGCGCTGTTTATGTGAGGTTTGAAAAATCGGTACTTGTTAATTTTTTGAAGCACTGATTTTGAGTAGTTTAAAACTATCCAAATCCAATGTAGATTAATTTTAGGTTTATTCCCTCAACCCCTCCAAATCTCCAATCGATATTTTTTAGTCGTTTTACAAATTTTCTTCCAATTTGATCTTCACTAAAAATAAATAAATTTAAAAGCTTCCCTAAATCAAAATTACATACTTCATCCTCTTCTTCTTTCCAAATATATATTTTGCCCCTCTTCCGCATCAGTGACTCCTTGGGTAAAAATATCTTTTCTGTTCTATTTAAATAATTTTTTTATTGAATTCTTTTTGAATTTTTTTGCAGTTGAATATATATCTTCATTTTCTGATATAATTTATATTTGATAAAGATTTTTATAGATTATAAGTAGTAGGTCCTACTTAATGTATGAATAAAAAATAGGTAAAAGTTATGGATTCTACGAATTGTGTGGATAAAAATGATGTTTGATCAATTTATAATTACTTATAAGCAATAGCAAACATTCTCATAAATGACTCAAATCTGAATACCAAAAATATAAGAAATTAATTTTTGGAGGTCGAATATATATTTTCTGTAAGTAACTAATGAGTAAAATAGAAAAGAAAAGAAAAGGAAAAATTAGTACAAAGTTAATCCATACACAATAGAAAATGATTGAATAAACTATGTAAAGTCATATTGAGTTGTAAGAAGTGACGTACATATTTACTCTATATTGTTTATATTTTTATCTTTTTTTAATATATGGGCTAATATGTAATTTTATTCTTTTAAAAAAAATTTAGAACTACTAATAATAAATTCCCAAGTATGAGTTCGACTATTTTAAATCGTTACCAAATCGAATCTTTCATAGAGGTTCAAAATATACTTTAAAAAATTTTCATAATTAGTAACATGTAACAAATCTTTACTTTTTACCCTAATAATATCTAATTGGAAACTATTCATATCAACATTGTTTATGACACCTATTCAAGTTCAAATTTACAACTACCATTCAAAATTTTGATGAAGGGTTAAAAACCTGTTTTCGGCACTAAAGTTATGGATGTGTCCTATTTTAGTTATCGAATTTAATTCAACTTTTCATTTTCTTATTCCAATAATTACTATATTTAACTTCGTTCTTGATAATTGAAGGAATCTACATGTGACGGACAAATTTTTTTACATGAAATAATTTTAGACGACAAAATTTGATTTTAATCCAAGGGTTACAAAACATGTTCTTTTTGTTGAAAATTGTAAAAGAGAGTTTGGTTTTAAAAGTAGTAACTTATCTAATGTGGCACACTATTTCAACGTAACGTTTAAGATTATTCAACGTAAGATTTCTAATCGCCACATGAAAATTTAATTAATTTTCAAATACGTATATCGTGACTAAGTGTATATGTGTTAGTGTTTATAAGTACTTAGAAGTTGATCGAACATTATTTTTATCCATACATTTCGTAGGACCCACACTTCTATTTTCTTTTCATTCTCATATTCCGTAAAATCTACTGTTTATAATCTACAAAAATCTTTACCAAACATATTAAACATGGTAAGAAATTAGAAGTGGAGTGATAATTTCGTAAGAAAATTAAGTTTGATTATCAAAATAAGATCCACTCGTAAGTTGAGTACTCAAACGGATTTTTAACTCTTTTCATAAATACTAGTAAGTCCCCGTGCGTTGCACGTGGTAGAGTGCCAATTGAAGCTTCAACACCATGATCTACATAACTGGTAATTAAAGAAATTGGGTATCATTAAAAACTATAATTAGAAGGTAAAACTTATATAAGACCATAAGAATAAATATTTGACAAATAATAGAACTTATCTTCACAGCACACCAATGATCCAAGCAATCCAAACATTGTTGATCAACATAATTTGACATCCCTTTATACTTGCAAAGTGAAATGAAATCCATACGTGATGAAGAACAAAAGTCACAATCTTAGTCCAAAGGTGAAATAAAATTCATTCTTAATAAAGAACAAAAGTTACAAATCTGACAACTATTATGTTTACATGAAGTGATGCTTCCTTGTATAATAAATTGTCATGATACTTCGAAGATGTTGTACATAAACTGAACGAAAGTTAAAAGATATTACATCAGTAACTATTCAGAACTAATTACATTGTAAGTGAAAATTGGTAAGAGGTAAGAGAGGAAGACATCTTGTTGTTACTTCTTAGTAAATTGTGGTTGAGGCTTAGCGCTTGAGATATGCATCATGTGTTGGGGAGTAGTATATATATATTTGAAGAATCAAACAAATTGAGTGGCAACACAATAGGTCAACCGTAATGTCATGCTGAAAAAGAAAGTGGAATCACAACAGTCAAAAGTCATTAATAGATATTGTGATTACACAGTAGTGCAACATAAGTGAATAACTTTGAAGGATTAGTAAGAAACTATTTAGTTGTTTATTACATATGCAAGGAAAGAAATACTCTTAACAATTGTTGGTTACACAAAATTTTAATCACATTGGTTTCTGGCACATTATGGTTGCTAGCATCTTGAAGGCTTGATTATGGTGAACTTCTTTGCTTTACTTGAGGAATTACTATGACTTTTTTGCTTAATTTAATGAACCAACCAAACAATCTTGAAATTCAGATTAAATACTACTACATTTTTGTGCCGATGACCAGCATGATGGATGTAATCTCCTAAGTACATCAAGAGCATATTAAAAACAAACTTAAAAGATATAGTTGAACTTAAATTTATCCAGATATAATTACCTCTCTAGCAGGAGCCAACCTCTGATAATTCTTTATTGGCAGCGAAGAACAGTGAAGAACAAAACATGCTTGATATGTTAACTAATACATGTAAAAAAAAAAAATTAGGGCAATTATTTTTCAAACCTTCAAATTTCTCAATTTCCAAATTCACACATAAGAATGAAAGAAGGTAAACCACCAAACTTACAACACAACCAATATTATAAACTGTCTATAGCCTTTCTTCAATGTTCAAGTTATTGTTTGAAAAGGTAGCATCTAACAATTGAATTGAGTGCACGATTAGAATTAGTCAATCAAAAGTAATATTTTATCAATCATGAGCAACTCGAAGCAAGCAAATGATATCCTCCACACAACTACCAAATAAGCAAATTCTACTCATCAAAAATATATTTTACTGGCCGATATCATAGTACTTACATTAGCAATAGAATCAATGTACTTATCATCTCCATAATGAAAATGAGTCCCTCGTCCAGGAAATTGAATCTTATGGCCTGTAACAAAAGAAGACTAAAATGCATCTGGTAAAATATTCAGATCACATAATAAAATTGTATACTCATGAATGATTAAATATATAACTATGAATGTGTTCAATATTTCAAACTAAACTTTATAATATATCTAATATATTTTTAAACACAAATGTCCACGTGGACAATTAAACATTCTATTCAAAATTGTTCTCCTTCCGATCCCGCACTGATTTCTTGTTTTAATCTTCTACATCAGCAAAAATATTTCTAAGATAAATGTTTCCAACTATAGTACTCTCAGTTAATATTTAACTTTACCAAATCTAGCCCTTTACCCCCCACCATGGCCTGTTTGATTAATTTTATTCACTCTCTTAAAAAGATATTCAAGCTCCAAAAACATGTTAAGAACATCAAGTAAAAACAAATCCATATCGTTGCATGAATTTACATCATTCGTGTCTCGCCTCTCTCAATAATTAGTGTTTAAACCCATAACATTGTTATGTCATATACATGGAAAGTTTCTATGCCTGTATATAAAAAAAAGTACATACATTATTCAATATGGATATCGATGATTTGAAAGAACCAAATCATGGCAAGATAACTTGAAATACTAAACACAAAAAAATAATAACACGAGTTATGATTTCAAATAAAAGTGTCATTTACTTATAAATAACAAATATCAAGTAACAATATTCATAATAAAGACAGAACGAAAGACTGACAAAAAGCAGAAAAGATTTTTCTTGTAACATCAACACCTTTGAATAATTCTCAAGATTCATGTGCCTGATAATTAGACACAATTTCAGCAATCAAAAACATTGATTTTAAAACACAATCTGGTTGTTATAGAAGAAATTAAAATCAAAATCCTAGCGAGTAAACCAACAATCGTCAACCTCAAATTTGGTTAACAGGATATGATAGAAATTTGAAGAAGACTGCTCCTATACTATGGCTTCGCGCAACCAAAAATACGGATCACTCGCATTTTTATCCAGAGCTCCAATAAGCAGCAAACGAAAAGCTAACCTTAAAACCCAACGAAATCTGACAAAAATAAATCACTCAATGCCAAAATCATTCAATCGACCCAAGTGTAATTATTTACATTTTCAACCAGATGCTCCAATAAACAGCAAACAAAAATCTGACGTACAAATCCAACAAAATCTTTTTTGAACTAAAGAAAAATAAACCATTGCATACCAAAAAATTTCAATATACCCAAGCAAAAGAAGTAAAATTAAACAAAAAATAGAACTTACAATTAGATCGGAAACTCGATGCACGCTACAATTACTAAACTTCCAAATATGACGGCTGCACGATTGTTTTCATACATTTTTTTGGGCACACTATTAGGAGTGAATGATAAGAAAAAGATTTATCAGATAATGATTAAAAACAAGCTAACATAAATTCATAAAATCTGGTGCAAAGTTAGCTACACACAATACTCAAAAGGTCTCAAGCAACTACAATATATCCTCCAACATATATTGATATGTGCATAATGCCGTGCAAGAGAGAAAATGATGCACGTGCGGGATAGAAAGGGAGGAGGCAGATTTGAGTTAAATAAAATACCCAATTGCAAGGTGGCGTCTAAGATTTCATCTACAAGTCCAACATTCCTTACTATTTTAGGACTTACAGAGCCTCCTTTGATGGCAGAATCCACTGGATGGTTCTCAATGGAAAGTGACTGAATGTGACTCGTTGATGGAAAGGAGCCTCGAAGGTCTTCAACCTACATTTAATGTTAAACAAAGAAATAGTCTTAGACAAAATTCATAAACGAAAGACAAAGTTATTGGAAATTATTCATCCGCACAACAAAAAACTTGGTTTGCCTGTTTATGTAAAGTCTCATTCTCCAGTATAAAAAATACAGTTCTTGCATAAGAAAGCAAACTTCTTACACAAAGGAAAAGATGTCTACATTTTTAGGAGGAAATGTCACCACTACAAATTCCAAACATATAATTAGTTTTCTCGCCCTCCGAATTCGTAGTTTCACTCCCATCGGTCCTGGACTTACCTACAGTCTTGATTGTGCAATTTGCCCTATCAGTATTTGTTCCTGAAAATGTAGAACATTCTGTTATGGATCCAAAATGTCATCAAAACTTAACATATATATTGCAGACTAAATACAGTACAGGAGAATTTTCATTGTAAAAGCTAATGATTACACAAGTGAAAGAAACACAAGAAATGCCTAATCTTTCTCTCCTTTATGTTTAACAGCCCTTCATTTAGTTGTTGTTCCAACTCTCCCACCTAAAAACTAAGATTACTTGAAATTGATCCGAGAAACCACAGAATAATCTAACTACATCTAATAGATCACATGGATGAATGCATTCTTTACTACAAGCTGGTAGAGGGGCCACAATAAGAAGCTAGAATATCATGAATGCATTAGCAGTGAGAAGATTTGTTTAGGTGATGAATACTTGTGTGGTCAAGGAAATCAAATGTACACTCCATGATATTTACTTACTCATCTTCACTTGTTTTATATCATCTCATGGACTTCAAATGAATACGAATTTCCAAATTGCAGAGATAAGTGCAGAGAGGGAGGCAAGAACAACATACTTACATATATTTATGTAATAAAGAATATGTTCCTAAAGCAACTGCTGAACTATTTAAGTTTGAAAATAAAAATCCAACACAAGCTTTTAACATAAAATGTCACGAGTTCCAAAGTCATCAAACGTTATAAGAGCATAACAAGCCACAACATGAACTTGCTTCGATGTTTAGCACAACAAGTATTTAAAACCCAACCACAGTATATAATTCAACCTCCATTTCACATAAAATCATTCATTCCACGCCAAAGAAGCCAATTGTTCGGCTGGATAGAAAGGCCTAGTGCTGAGACACGTTCCTCAGAGCTTCCATAACCTCTGCAACCTTGGCTTTTAGAGCTTCTGGTGATTCCAGCAAATGTAAAACTATCGTCAGGTCCATTTCCAGAAGCATGCCTGTCACTTTAGCTGCAGTGTCAAGCTCTAGCTGTTCGACTAGTGGGTACAAATTTTCGCCCAACATAGTCCTCTGTTGTGTGGGTGACGCATTTGCAAGAGCAGATGCCAAAGCCCTGATTGGCTGAGGCATTCTCACATCACGCAATGGCATAATAGAGAATAGGCATCACAAATATATTGAAATCAATCAATTAGAAGTAGACAGATAAACAATAAATATTACTTACAATATCTCCAGGCTTGCGATTTTTCCAAGTGAAGAAGGAATGAAATCACCATATCCCATTCTGTGCGAAAACAAATCTGTGCAAAAAAAAAAAATACCAAGAAATTATTGTATTTAACCGGAGAGGCTCGAACGATCTGATACACTAAAAGCCCAAAAAATTCGGCCAAAAATCAAACGAAACAACTTAATATGTGCAAAAAGAAAGAAGAGAGAAGTGAAAGTGTGAGAAAATCCCAATCTGTGCGAAAACAAATGAAAAACATACCAAGAAATTGTTGAAATTAACCGTAGAGGCTCGAACAATCTGCTACCAAAAGCCCAAAATATTCGGCTGAAAATCATGCGAGAAAACCCAATCTTCTGTGCCAAAACAAAAAGAGAGGAGAGAAATGAAAGTGAGAGAAAAGGAAAAAGGTGGAAGAGAAAGAGGAGAGAGAGAGAATGGTAAATGATGCGTGTGTTAGATTGGGTCTTGCGTGTGTCAGAACAAGGTAAGAGTAATTGACAAAAAGTAAAAAGCAAAGGCCGACCTAAAAGACACCGTTTTCGTCTCTCAATCCTTATGTATAGTACTTTTATTGGCTTTTATAATAGTATATTTTAGAAAAAGAAAGAGTGAAGAGGAGGAGAGAGAAATACGGTTTAGACGACTTGAGGATATAAGGAGACGGCTTAGATGGCTTGAGGACGATGGCTTAGACGGCTTATGAATAGTACCCTCATTCACTCTTATAATATAGTTTAGATATTTATGCTTAATGGAAAATTTAAAAGGAAATAAATTGATTGGTTATTGGTTTGCTAAATATAAACTTTTTAATAGATTTTCATAAAAGATAATGAAGTGCGAGGTAAAATTAATTTTGACTATGACTCAATTTTTTATCAACTTTTTAAATAAAATCGAACAAAGGTTAAAAAGTTTGTGCTCTTAAGTAATTTCGACAACTACATTAGCTAAATAGTCTAGTCAAACATGTCAACAAAGCAAAGAGCCTAACTTACAAAATTTAAGTTACAAATAACTCTTTTGTAGTAAAAAAAAAGTTAAATACCCTTGTTGGTTTGAGTCAGACAGACCATTAGGACTGTTAGGGCCAATTCCTAAACAAACTATTAGGTTAAGTTAAAATAATGACATTTTCTAACCGATCTATGGCCGGTTAGGGTTTGTTATGTTTTAAATGATCGGTTACACTTGTTCATCAATTAACTCATTTCAATATTTGACAAATTGGATCAAATTTATAGCAGACATCATAATTTTATACTCAAATGTATACACATTATCATGATTTATACTATAAAATTCACAATTTCTATCCATATACTAAAAGAAGGAGAAATAACTGCACATTGTACAAATTTTGAGATAGGTTGGATTCTAATCTTGAAATAGAATTTCCAGGACTTGTTTGAATTTGTTTTAAGATTAATGAGATGCCAATTTACTTGCAAAATAGCAAAATTTAGAAGTCTCATTTTCGTCGATTACGTATGGAATACAAAAATGAATTTGAAACGTATACAATGGGTCGAGCCACCTTGCTCGGTCCGTTGCCCACCTTGCTCGGCTCATCCGTAGAATGGGTGTTCGGTTCGGCTCATTGGCTTGTGGGCCAAACGAGCCTAGTCGAGCTGAGTGGCCACAACCTCGACTTGATTTTTTTTTAATTTTAATATTTTTTTTCATAGAATTTAAAAATAAAAAAGAAATAAAATATGAGAATTTTTTTTCTAATAAAACTTGAAAGTTGGAAACCTTCCTCCCTTTTCGGGTTTGAGACCGACTACTTTGAACGTAGGTGGAGTTAAAATTGTACATGAATAAGTTGTTATGTGTACAATTTTTTGTTAAAGTAAGATGAAGGAAATATCAAATATTTACTACAAGTTCAAGTATTTTGTATTCAAATCTTCAAGTTCTTCATACCTCATTCTATCCACTCTATTTTGGATCCGAAGTTATGCATCCTCCCAGTTCTTCAGACACAGTAAGTTTTCTAATATGTCGGTTTTAAGTCTTGACTTGAAATCAGACAGGACCCTGCCACCTGTACTAAAAGCAAACTTCGATGCTACAGTTGATACTGGAGGTGTTAGTAGATTGTGTGACATACTTGAAAGAATTGAGTATTGACATTTATTTTGTCTCTACCATCATAGTATATCAAAAAAATTTCCCTCGCATGTCGTGTGCAAAATACCTAACTAAATCTAAAGGTATATCACTAGAACGGGAAAAGGAAAAAGCAGAAGAACAACTACTATCATGTTGACTACTTCTAACTGAACTAAGATAACTCTATAAGTCATTATCGCCAAGTGATGACGAAGCATGTGTTGGAACTAGGAGTCGTTTGACGTTCACCGGCCTTTTCAGCGTAGACCTCATACATTTGACATAAAGTTTTTTCTAAATTACTATACGTTAGATTTTCATACGTTAATTTTGGTGAAATTGCTATTATGGTTACTTTGATACCCTCTAAGTTAAGTATGGTATCTATAATAGATGCTAATAGAAATAACATGGGCAACTATTCCCAATATTTTCTAAATATAGCCTCCATCACATATATATAATATTAGAGCACTAAAGTTATCCTCCATTTTCAACACACATCATTAAAAACTAGCTGGTGAAACCGTAATATAATTAATAGTGTATCTAATTTTTTGTAATTGTACATCTATGAATTGTAACACATCTTTCACAATTAAATTAAAAACATGACTTACACAACGTGAAATAAAATACCATCAAATTCTGGATGAAAAATGTTGAATTAATTTTTCAATTATAATATTGTTGGGGCCGGCATTGTCAAAAGTAAAACTACGGATCTTCGTTTCGTAGTTAAATTCACGTAAAATACCCAGTAAAACATGAAAAATATTAACTTCATTTTATAATGTGGCATTTGGCTCTGCTTGTTACCCAACGAGCCCGACTCGTCAAGGGACGAGCTGAGCCTAAGCTCCAAAAATAGGGCTCAATTCGAAGTCAAGCCGAGCTGCAACTCAGTTATTTTTTTAATATTGTTTTATGAGAATTTGAAAATAAAAAAGAAATTAAGTGTTACAAATTTTGTGTTAAAAATTAAAAGTTGAAAACCATCATTCTTTTTTTCAGGCTTGTGCAGAGTTAAAATTGTACACGAACAAACTGTCACGTGTATAATTTTTTTTTGTTAAAATAAGACGAAGGAAATATCAAATATTTACGCAAATAATACTTACTTCAAATTCAAGTATTTCATATTCAAATCTTCAAGTTCTTCAGACATCATTTTGTCAACTTTATCTTGGATATGAAGTTTGGCATCATTACAGTCCTTCAGACACAGTAAGCTTTCTAATACGTCGATCTTAAGTCTTGACTTGAAATCAGATAGAATCCTGCTAGCTGTACTTAAAACAAACTCTGATGCTACAGTTGATACCGAAGGTGTTAGTAGACCGCGTGCAATATTTGAAAGAATTGAGTATTGATGATGATTTTGTCTCCACCATCGTAATCTATAAAAAAAAAATCTTTTCATTATCTAAAATACTAAGTATGTCGTGCGCGAAATACCTAGCTAACTCTAAAAGTGAATCACTAGAACGAGAAAGGGAAGAAGTAGATGAAGAATCACTATCACGTTGACTACCCATAACTGAACTAAGGTAACTCCATAAGTCATTATCGTCAAATGATAACGAAATATGTGTTGGAACAGGAGGTCGTATGACGTTCCTACCAGCATTTTTAGTGTAGACCTCATACATTTGACATAAAGTTTTTTTTAAATTATCACACGTTATTGAATTTTTGTACGTTAATTTTTGTGAAATTGTTATTATGGTTACTTTCTACCCTCTAAGTTAAGTCTGAGATCTATAATAGATGCTAATGAAAATCACATAGCCAAATCTTCTCAATATTTTCTAAATTTAGCCTCTATCACATTTATAATATTAGAAAAAAAAAAAAGCAAAATACTTATACCTATTATTAAAATTATTAGCAAAATAATAGAAATAATTAAGAACTAGTGGAGTAGTCGGATAATATACACCTGAATATACATTTGTTAGGTCGAAAAAAACTTTCAAAAAATTTCTAACATGAGCACATATTTCTCAGTCATATGTTTACAAATCATATTATGGGCCGTGTGAGTGTCGGCTATTATAATATCCAGTAATGCAATCTTTGTACCATTCACAAGATTCAAGTATTAGATATGTTGAATTCCACCTATGGCCAATATCAGTACAAAAATATATTTTTTGAATCCCATTTTCAACACATAGAGCAGCAAAAGTTTATTTTCTTGCTGGTGGGACCGTAGTATAATTAATAGCGTATCTAATTTTTTGTAACTATACTTTTATGAATTTTAATCCATCTTTCACAATTAAATTAAAAATATGACATACACAATGAATGTGAAATAAAATACCTTCAAATTTTAGATTGAAATGTTGAATTAATTTTTCAATTACTATATCGGTGTGGCCTACATTGTCAAAAGTAAAATTATGAATCTTCATTTCACAATTAAAGTCACATAAAACACTTAGTAAAACATGAAAAATATTAACTCCGTTATGAGGATAGTCAATTTGTCTAAACGCTATTAATTTTTTATGTATTGTCCAGTTTTTGTCAATGTAGTGTGCAATTACAGTCATATATCATTTTTTGTTATTACCAGTTCATAAGTTTGAAGTGAAAGATAAAACACTATTATAATTATTAATATCATGTATAATAGTTTCTTTCTTTTTAGTAAATAAAATAATTTTGTCTTTGCGAAGAGTATTTCTTGCAACAGATACATACCTTGGTTGGAGATATTTTTGTATGCAGTTCGTGAAATGAGGATTTTCCACTAAGTTTAGTGGAAACTCGACACTTGCCACCAATTGCAGCAGTTCTTCGCGGCGCTTGCTGTCATGTGAATATACCCAAATATTTAGATTGGGAGTACTACTGGAGCTGGCTCTGAGAGATCCAAACTGGAGTTGTGCCTGATTTGATTCCAACCATCCGTGTTTGAACACACACTTTTTGAAGTGTCTGTTTAGATAGGTTGTGCCTATCCTTTTTTGCCACACTAACTTCTCTTTACAGTGTTTGCATTGCGCTTTGTGCTCAGGGACTCCGTCTATGGGCACTAACTCAAAATGCTACTAGCACCTAGCCTTTTGTTTTGTGGCTTTTCGTTTAGTGCTAGAACCGATGGTTGTATTTGTATATGTGTCGACATATTATTGATTGTCATCCAAATCAATCGGATCAGTGCTACCTTCAAACTCATCAACAATATCGCAATGAATTGGAATGTCATTTAGACTACTAAAATCATCATCATTTCGAATGTAGACTTTTTCGAACAAAATAATAAAGAAAATGTTACCACCCGATTTTGATAGGACTTCCACGTCAGCAAAGGCCCAACGGGAGCCCCATATAGGCCCAGCGAGGGCCTCGTAAATTCTAAAAGGGCCTCGGAGGCCCATCAGACATCTTAGCCTTCTTGAGCTAGAATATCGCAAGGCCCTCTACATTCACGACCGACCCATAAGGCCTCGTCGGGCTTCGTATCAACTATAACTAGCAGGCAGCACGATATTCTGGAATGACCAGAGAGATAATTGAAGACAGATTGCGTTGGATTGGCGCACGGATCCTCACAAGGAAACCAAATCGTAATTTCCTAAAAATTAGGCAACGTGGTAAACTCAAATAAGGTAGATAATCTTGGATATTGCTTTGACAATAAATGATCCCTATCCCCATAAGGAAGGAGGATCCGATCGGGTATCTGATTGATTTGTTACCTAAATCAATCAGGACTCTTGTGCTATAAATACGATGTCTCCGGTTGTTACAAGGTACACTATTTTTGCACTTAAAATTTCACCCTAAACTCTGCTCAAATCTCTACCTGCTTGTCCCTCCCACGCTCAATTACTTTCACCTCCTGTGTATTATTCTTATACCGACAGTTGACTTAATCGTTGGAGTACCAACAATCGCTGGACCCTTTTTCTCCAGAGATCTTGGTGCCTAACGATTGTTTGAGTGTGCAGGTAACATACAAGTTGGTAGAGGAGTGACTGAAGATCTATTGACATGTGGGCATTATAGGTTCCGACGTCAACAGATTGGTGCCGTCTGTGGGAAATGAAAGACGTTACACAGTGGTAAAAACGTGTTTTCTACCAGGAAGAGCATGGTAATCGAACATTCTATGGAAGAGGAAGTCGAATCCCACCATATTGACCTGCGGCAAGAGAGCGTTCAGGACCTACAGAACGTAACCCGCCGCAAGAGAAGGAGACAATAGCATAAGCGAACAGTTGAACAGGAGAACCAGGACCTGAGGCTGGACAACGCTCGGATGAAGGTAGCGCTTGAACTATTGGAGAATCAATCCCTCCAACATGGACCCAAGTGCAGTCGTGCCCGGAGAAGCCTCTCACAGTTCGACTCAATGGAAAGTCGTCGAAATCAAGATGATCCACCCGTTTCAAACAGCCGGAGCCCTCTGAACCTCGTTCAGAAGCCCTCACAGGATGACCCGAGGGGGAGACCTCTTCCGGTGCAGGAGAACCAGCCCGTTCCTGCTTCTAGTGTGTTTGACAGGCTGGGGGTGGGATCCTCCATAGTACCACTCCTACCAGCACACAGTAGACGCGGTGAACACAGCGAGGACCACACAGAGAAAAAGAAGGGCCCGAAACAAAGCTACGCGAGACCCGATGAAGAGAATGAGAGGCTAGAATGCTATGAGGATGACAACGACAATAGCCTCCCGTTCACTAATTACATGAAGGCCATGGAGATACCCGCAAACTTTTGGATGCCTCTTATGGACAAATATAGCAGGAGAGGCGACCCCATGGATCACATTAATACATACAAGACGAAGCTCCAAGGCCAATCCCTCGCGGTAAAGTGTCAAAATTTCCATACCATACTCGCATCCGACGTGAAGAGGTGGTACAACAAGCTGAAGCCGGAGAGCATCCGAAGCTGACCTCAACTAAAAAGGGAGTTCGTCAATGCTTTCATTGGCAATGACGATGATAGCTGACATTGCCCAGCTCAACGACATTTGACAGAAGGAAGGAGAAACCGTCAAGAGCTACTTCAAGAGGTTCAGTAATGTTATCAACAAAATCGAGACTATAATTGATGAAAAAGCCTTGGACGCACTCGTGACTGGACTTCACATGCGCACTCCCTTCTATAGAGACGTACAGAACAGTCAACCAAAGATCTACAGTCAACTGGTAGACTTGGTCCAGCGTGAAATTCGATCGGAAGAGACGATCGAAAATAGGGAGAAGGCTGAAAAAAAAAGATGAGATTGCTATAGAAGAGAGGGGTGATGCTCTCTTGAACCCCGTTTCAATCGCTTTCAGAGAAGGCGCTCCCCGAGACCGCCGAACAACCATTACAGGAGGTTCAACTAGACAGAGGTGGCCCCTGTCCCCCATCCTAAAATGCCCGCGATGGCTCCCTTGCCGGCAACAACACCACCCAAGTTCTGTTGTATATACAGAACTAGAGTACATAACACTGAGGATTGTCCGGACGTAAAAGAACTGATCAATCGCAGAAACCACGAGTAGGGAGAAAGAAATCGACCCACGCGAGGACGTCGAGGGCCACCCGCCCAGGGGCAAAGACCTCATCCTCGACGCCAAGACGATGGACCTCACCACAATGACAGAAGAAATGACAGAAACAGGGACTCGCTAAGGGCAAAAGGGCCGCCGGAGTCTTTCCAGTCTGAGAAATAAACACGATCATAGGAGGGCCCTATGTCGGAGGGCACACCATGAACTCACGATAAAACTACGCAAAGGCAGCAAGAGAGGAGCCCATGGAGAGTTGCCAGGTCCATGGACACCGATCAAGAGCACCACAAATCTCGTTCACTGAGGAAGACGAGGCCGGTATACATTACTCTCACTGTGATGCCTTGGTAGTCCGCGCGATCGTCACCAAGAACGAACTAGGACGGATGTTGGTCGATGATGGAAGTACCGTGAATATTCTGTTCGGTAGTGCCTTCGATCAAATGGACGTGGATCATGAACTAACGGCCATTTCTGAGCCACTATTCAGTTTCACGGGAGATAGCCTTGTCCCGCAAGGAAGGATTACCCTTGCGGTGGACTTCGAAGAATCCCCGTGCCAGCTCAGAAAGTTCATGGAATTTTTTATAGTGGATACCCGTTCTGCCTACCATGGAGTCCTCGAAAGGCCTGCGTTGAAGGATTTGCAGGCGGTCACGTCCATACACCACTTGGCCATGAAGTTTCTGACGTCGGGAGGGGTCGCCAAGATTCGCGGCAATCAGATAGAGGCAAGGGCATGCTATATGAACGCCTTATGAAAAGTGGTGAAGCGCGGGGATGTCGCCCCGACAGTGATGACCATACATTTAGAGCCAATGGACGTCGACCACGAAAAGATGGACGAAGAAATGATGATGGACAAGGGCCTAGACCCTCGGATCATAGGCTTGGACTCTCTCGCATTTCCGGTCGAGGAGCTGGAAGTATTTCTGGTAAATCCATTGGAACCGACCTAGGTATTGCAGGTGGGAGAGAAACTCGAGAATAAGATGAAAGAGGAGTTGAAGGAGTTCCTGTAAAAGAACACTGATATCTTCGTGTGGAAGCATAGTGACATGGTGGGGATCAACCCATCTGTGGCCTGCCACGCCCTAAAGGGGGATCCAAAAGTGCACACCAAGATACAAAAGAGAAGACCTCTGAGTGCTGAGAGATATGGCACTCTGAATGAAGAGGTCGACAAGCTGTTAGCCAACAGATTCATCAAAGAAGCAGTCTACTCCCAATGGGTATCTAACCCAGTGCTGGTAAGAAAGAGCACCAAGAAATGGAGAGTATGCATAGACTTCTCATACTTAAACCAAGCATGTCCTAAAGATAGCTCTCCGCTACCGTGCATCGACCAGTTGGTCGACACGACTGTCGGCCATAAGCTACTTAGTTTCATGGATGCCTACTTGGGTTATAACTAGATCCTGATGTTTGCGAGAAACGAGGATCACACTTCGTTCATCATGAACCGAGGGTTGTACTACTATAGGATGATGTCCTTCGGCTTGAAGAACGCGGGAGCCACATATCAGCAGTTGGTAAATCTTATGTTCGCAGGACAGATCAGGAACACAATGGAGGTGTACGTCGATGATATGCTCGTGAAAAGCGTGAACGCCGATGACCATATAGGGCACTTGAGAAGAATGTTCAGAGTCCTCCGCGAATACCGCATGAAGCTTAACTACTTGAAGTGTGCCTTCGAAGTCGCGTCCGAGAAGTTTCTCGGTTACATGGTCAACCAACGCGGGATAGAAGCTAATCCCGAGAAGATTAGGGTGCTCATCGAGATGCGGGCACCATCTTCCCCAAAGGAAGTTCAGAGCCTGACCGAGAGGTTAGCAGCCCTAAACCGATTCATATCCAAGGCAACCGATCATTGCCAGCCCTTCTTTCAGACCATCAAAGGAGAGAAGAGGTTTGAATGGACCGAGAAGTGCGAGAAAGCCTTCCAAGACCTCAAGATCCTCCTCGGGAAGGCCCCGCTGCTGTCCAAACCAAAGAATGGAGAAACGTTGCTCGTCTACCTCGCCGTGTCCGAAAAGGCAATAAGTTCGGTCTTAATCCGAGAAGAAGGCCCAGTGCAGCTTCCTGTCTACTACGTAAGCAAAACCCTCCAGGATGCGGAGACGAGATACCCAGACATGAAAAAGCTCGCCCTGTCTTTGATCATTGCCTCTCGAAAACTCCGGCCATACTTCCAGTCTCATAGCATCAATGTCTTGACGAACCTCCCTCTGAGACAGATACTCCAAAAGCCAGACACCTCAGGAAGGCTGATGAAATGGTCAGTCAAACTCAGTCAGTTCGATATCTCCTACAGGCCAATACCGTCTATAAAATGACAGGCTTTAGCAGAATTTGTGGCTGAATTCACCCATATCCTCGCTTGAGGCCCGGCCCCATGAGGTACCAACATGGAAGTTATATGTTGACGGATCCTCGGGCGAGGCCAAAGCTGGAGCCGGGATTTTGCTAGTCAGGCCTGATGGCCACAATCTCAACTGCGCACTTCACCTGGAGTTCAAAGCCTCAAACAACGCTGCAGAATACGAGGCGCTCCTTGCGGGCTTGAGGCTGGCACAAGAAATGAAGGCAAGAAAACTCCAGATTCACAGTGATTCGCAGCTGGTTGTTGGTCAAGTCAATGGGACCTTCGCTGCCCGCGAACAGTCTATGGTGGCATACTTGACAAAGGCCAAGGACCTGTTATCCATCTTTGAGGTATACGAACTCCTGCAGACTCTGCAGATAGAAAATGGTTATGCGGATGCTCTCTCAAAATTGGTAAACAGTAGAGACTCCGACCTGATGAAGTTCATCCCGATTGAAAAGCTCAATCAGCCCTCTATCGATGAGTCTCCCGCACCTACTGCCATGACAATATCTGAATCTCATAGGTGGATGAAGGAGATCATCGCATACTTGACCGACCAAGTATTGCCAAGCGACCGATAAGAAGTACAAAAGCTCTGCAGAAGGGCCACAAAGTTCGTACTACAAGACGAGATCCTATATAAGAGGGGCTTCAGCCACCTCCTTCTAC
Source organism: Forsythia viridissima (assembly GCA_030279155.1). NCBI lineage: Eukaryota > Viridiplantae > Streptophyta > Magnoliopsida > Lamiales > Oleaceae > Forsythia > Forsythia viridissima. The sequence goes on along the minus strand of CM059041.1, from coordinate 32,739,944 downwards.
GCTGTTTGACACAGGATGAAACAGTGTACTTGATTAAAGAGATACACGAGGAGATCTGCTGTAACCATTCAGGAGGAATGGCTCTGGCACAGAAATCCTTGAAGTAGGAGTACTATTGGCCCACCATGAAGAAAGATTTCCATAATTACGCAAAGAAGTGTGACAGGTGCCAGAAATTCGCCACTATACCGAAGCTCCAAGCTTAGAACCTTATCCCGGTCACCAGTCATTGGCCTTTTGCCAAGTGGATAATCGACTTCATAGGTCCCCTCCTGACTGGAAGGGGTGGGGTTAAATTCACGGTCTTAGCAGTGGACTACTTCACCAAGTGGTGCGAAGCTGAACCCCTAGCCAAGATCACAGAGGAGAATACGTAGAAGTTTGTCTGGAAAATATCATTTGTCGCTTCAGAATCCTCCACTCTCTTGTTTCCGACAACAGCACGCAGTTCATCGGAAGGAAGTTCAACACAAACTGCGAAGATCTAGGTATATGGAGGGACTTCTCCACCCCCTACTATCCACAGTCTAATGGCCAAGTCGAAGCTGTGAACAAGATCATCAAGCATACCCTCAAAAGGAGACTAGAATCTACCAAAGGAGGATAGGCAGAAGAATTACCCGAGACTCTATGGTCTTACCGAACCACTTCTCGGATAGCGACAGGTGAAACCCCTTTTGCCATGGCATACGGAGCGGAGGCGATGATCTCCGTCGAAGTAGGGATACCCTCTCCCAGACACTTGCACTTCGACGAAGTAACAAACGACGACCTACGCAGGGCGAATATGGACTTGCAGGATGAAAGACATGCAGACTCGCAGCTTCGTCTCACGGTCTATCAAAAGAAAATGGCTAGATACTACAACTCCAAGGTCAGAGGCAGGAGTTTTCGTATCAATGACTTTGTCTTGAAAAAGGTATTCCAGGCTAATAGAGAGGTAGGAGTTGGAATCCTTGGGCCTACTTGGGAAGGCCCTTACAAGATAATCGAAGAAATTCGACCCAGAACATATAGATTAGAAGACTCGGAAGGAAGGGAGACAAGGCATCCCTGGAATGTCTCCCATCTGCGACTATACCATCAGTAGTTTTATTTTGCACTCCTCAATTTTCCAGCATTGTTTCTAGCGTCACTAGACACCGTGTTTTTTTTAATAAAGTTCATTGTTTCTCAAAACAAGATTGTTCTCCGTCGTGCCATAGCAAGTAAAAGTAATTCGGCAGCGAGAGAGTGTGGTTCGCGGCCAACTCTATCAACTCGCTGGGTAAACATTAAACGCACATTCAAACAAGTAAAAACGATCTGGCAGCAAGAAAGTGTGGTTCGTAGCCAACTCTGTTAACTCGCTGGGTAAACATTAAACGCGCATTCAAACAAGTAAAAGCGATTCGACAGCGAAGGAGTATGGTTCGCGACCAACTCTTTCAACTCGCTGAGTAAACATTAAACGTGCATTCAAACAAGTAAAAGCAATTCGACCGTGAGGAAGTTTGGTTCACGGCCAACTATATCAACTCGTTGGGTAAACATTAAACGTGCATTCAAACAAGTAAAAGCGATTCGGCAGCGAGGGAGTGTGGTTCGTGACCAACTCTGTCAACTCGCTGGGTAAACATTAAATGTGCATTCAAACAAGTAAAAGCGATTCGGTAGCGAGTGAGTATGGTTCGAAGCCAACTCTGTCAACTCACTGGGTAAACATTAAACACGCATTCAAATAAGTAAAAGCGATCTGGCAGCGAGGGAATGTGGTCTGCGGCCAACTCTATCAACTTACTGGGTAAACATTACACTCGCATTCACACAAGTAAAGACAATTCGACAGTGAGGGAGTGTAGTTCGCGGTCAACTCTGTCAACGCGTATTTAAAACAAACAAAGGTAATGGATTTTCATTGGCTCACATGGCCGGATAAAACAATTTACGTAATAATGTACGTCCCAAGAAACTTTACATTCTCATAACCAAAAGACAACACTAGTAAGAAAACACAAGACTCTTACGTCCCAGTTGGGCCCTGGGGTTCGGCATAACCGGAGACCCCGAGTTTAGCCAACAAACCTTGGGCCTTCGACAGCTCACTCAGTGCCTTGGTCAGTTCTTTGTCTTTGGCATGAATCATGTTTTGACAAGATTTCAGTTGTGACTCTGCCATTTTCTGAGCATCGATACATGCCCTCTGGATTGTCCTGGCTTTAGTGACGTCATACGTTGCACGAGCCCTCGCGTCTTCAGAGAATACGAGTTTCTCCCGAAGATCTTTGTTTTCTGCGCGCAGCGCCTCAACATCTTCATCCTTTCCAACAGTAGAGTGCAACTCGTCAACCTTCATCGCCAGTACTTTGTACAACTCACAGTTAAGCACGTGACTCCGAGAGGTGTACATTTTGGCAAGTTTCAGCAACTCTATAAGTTTTGCATTATCTGCGGCTTTGTCAAAAGCCAAAGTCCAGTACTTATGAACTGAGGCCGCCGTTATGGAAACCGGGGCCGATAGTTTTCCTAACACAGTTGGGTCCAACTCATCCCGACGAAACCTGATGTTGATGCGTTCGACAAGAGGAGGTACAGGGGTTCGAAACGCCCGCTCTCCACTATCGATTTCCACCTTCCTCTTGCCTGACTGTCTCAAGTTTTCTGACGGAGACGTAGGTCCAGAATGAAATGAAGTAGAAGGTGCCTCCGATGTCGCTTTTGGAACTGGAGAAATAAGGAGAGAACTGCCCACCATTTTCTCCGGCGTCTGCAAAATAGTAACCTCTAGATCAGACGCTGCAGAAGGTAGTGGAGGTGGAGGGGAGATATCCTCCACAACCCCTCCACGCCTTATCTTAAGCTTTGGGACACTGGAAAAATAAAAGCCCGACATGGCAGTCAACAACCAGGATCAGAATATAGCAGCAGGAGAGCAAGCGTTGGAAAAATAATGTAAAGTCCCGGAAACGCATATATAAGCGCTGCAGAATATTAACAATCGGATAAACAAACACGTGGGGAAGGAGTGAATGCACCTCAAATAAACTCTAGGAAGATGTAAATGGCGCATGAAGATACGCACCTCGTGAATTGTACAAACGTCATGGCATGGTAACGCCACCAACATCTACCCCATGTGAAAACGTAAAGAGCGATAGCCTCGCAAGGTAGGTGAGGACGTCTTGTCCCATAAGCCCCACAATTGCATGGAGGCGAAGGCGGGGCCGAACGACCAGAACTTCAAGGTGACGCGCTCTTCGCCAACCACTGAAATCCCACAATGCGTAATATATACTGTTGTTCGAGACATATTTGGCGACTCTAAAATAGTACATGCGGCTTCGTTGATGCCTAACGATGTCGAAGAAGTCCGAAGCCCAGGTTCCACAAACAATTAACACAAACGAAACAACCATGGAAATTTTGGCACAATCGTACTTTATTCAACATAATTCGAAATACAAGGCAGAAACAAATACGCTTGGTTATTAACCTACTACCCCACTACCTCTTTGGGTCGGTACATGTTGGGATACTGGATCTACTAAGTCTATACATTGGTCTTCGTCACCCCAAGCCTCATCAGGGGATGGAAATCTGATTTTACCATGATCGGGAGTCTCTTAAAATCAATACGAGTTGATTTGGTGACTAATTAGGCCACACTGCTCAAAAAATGCCGTTGACACCTTTTGGCAGATGGCTCCCAGTCCCATCACCCAAATTAGGGACGCGTCATTCGGGGCATGGTCGGGCTAAGGCTACTAGGCCCAACCCCCTCGTGCATTTGGTCATCTAAACGTTGATTAGCTGGGCATTTGGTCCTCTGAATGTTGATTCTCCAATTGGTAGGCATTCTAGACGCCATTTCTCTTTCCGTACTTCCATAGCACGTTTGATACGAAAGGCACGATCACACGACTCGGAAAATTTTAGGACGCATGATGCTAATTCACGCAATTTACTAGAGTTGCGCATGCGTGAAGAACACGATGGAAGGCTCTCAGTGTGTTCTTTTCGTATATATAGTTACTGCATTGGAACTTGACACAAGGCAATAAATACAAATGTTCCAGGGGTATTTGGAACACCACACAACTGTGCTGCATCTCCACTTATCGGGACATTAAAGACACTAACTCTTCTGATTCTACAAAAAGTCAGCGCCGTTAAGGCCCAAAGGAATGACTCCCAAATTTCAGGAGCTATCCTCCATGCCTGGCAGGCACAAACATTCATATAATTAAATGCAGGAACAAATATACACTAGGAAAGAAAATTTAATAGTTAATACTGAAGCATGCGCAAAAGAGATAGACAAAATCCTAAGTTCAGATGCCCTGCCGCCTCTCTGAGGGTCGATACATTACGGGCCTTCCTCCATAACAGGTGGAAAAATTTGGTCGTCAGCCTTTTCTGGAAGGATATTTGTCGCTGGAGCCTCGGTAAGAGTCTGCCGAAGGAACGAAATATCCCACTCTGGATGGGTTTCCACGATCCGTTCTACCAACTACTCATCTCCAATGGTCATCAAGCGATGGGCGAGATCCTGATACTCAGGCGTGTCCACGAACGCATCCTGATATGCCTCCACTGCCTTGGCCTCGGCACCCGCGCGTTTGGCCGTGACTCTCTCTAACTCCTGCTTCGCTGTGGCCAGCGACTTCTCCCTTTCCACGATGACGGTCTCTAGACTATTGTTCGCAGTGGGTAGTGCAGTCTCAGCTTTAAGGGTCCGGTCTTCGGCCAACTTCTGAGCCTCCTCGGCACGCTTTTGAGAAGTCTCGGCAGCCCTCTTCTAATCTCGAGCCTGTTTCAAACTTTCCTTGGCAGCCTTCAACTCGATTTCATACTTGGCCCGCATGTCGGCCTCCTTTGTCATAACCAAATCCAGCTTGAACTGGAGGGCCCTCTTCTCACTCCAGCTATGTCTTCTCGAGACCCGCAGCTTTCAGGTCTTCAGAAAGCTTCTTGGACTTGGCCTCTCCTTCGCTGCACTAGCCATCAAAGCTTTCCAGGACACTGAATAACTCCTTGGCCATAACCAATCCCCGTATCAAGTTCATCTCCGCCATCTGCAGCTGCTCATGTATAGTGGCTTCCTCAGCCACTTTTTCCCACTTTTGGGTCCAGTATCTGTACACGCTCGCCGCCATCATCGTAGGGTGAGCAGAGAGCATTTCCATCACGGAGGTTTCCAGTTCCTCCTTGCGCTAGGAAATGCGGACACGACTCCCCTACCCAGTCGAGGAGCCAGAATTTCCTGCACCCTCAGCCCTTCCGCCAGGGCGCAGTGAAGACCGATTCCTTTCTTCAACCCGCCTCGCTTTGCAGGCATTCCTCATAAACCCTTCTGCGGCCGCAGGAGCCTTCCTCTTTCGAGTGGCCACCTCACTCGTGTCCTCAGCAATTCTCTTTCCCTTATCCTTGGTGGGAACGGGGTCAAATGATGGATGAGAAGATGGAGGTGAGAGCAGAGGAAAAACGTCCCAACCAGGAATTGGGGCATCGGAGGCCAGATGATGGACTGACCTTACCGGCGTGGTACCCTGGACCTGTTGTGACAGATCGGACGCCTCTTATGGGAGAGCCTAAGCCGAAGAACCCTCTCCACTGGCGGGACGGGCGAGGAGAAGCGCAAGAATCTCTTTAAACTTGAAAGCTGTTGACACAAACACCAATAGGCAGCTCATTCAGACAACTTTTCTTAGTAAAACCAATATATCGCAACTTATGAGACTCATCCATCAGTCTGCAGCTGGCCAATAAGTTGTCATCCTTCAACAAGTTGATGAGACTCCTGAAGTCGCTACTAAGAGCTCGCACTTTGTTCCACTTCGACCTCAGCTCTCCTTGGCCCCTCTTCGGGATTGGTGGCTTCTCGCAGTCTACAAAATTAAGCAATACATTAAGTCAGGAACTATGGTCAAAACCTACGCAGATGTAGCAATATATACCAAGTTCTCCAAATTGACGAGGAATAGACACGTGGGGAAGAGGGTCCTCTGACATAAATTCCCAGTCCCTGCCTACAAAGATAAACCTCTCTTTCCAGTTATGCACTTTGTTGGGACTGTCGGTGGCCGTCCCCTATTTTTGGCCTGGCCGAGGAGAAATGTTGTACCAGCCTGCAGATCAGCAGGGCTGATATATAGACTCAAACTTCCTCAGGGTCATGTTTTCTCCCGCCTCAGCAATTCTCCACAATAGGTACGAGGCCACCATCTGCCCCCAGCCATTCAGTGTTATCTGGCAAGGGGCCAGATTCTAGTCTTTCAGAACCTCACGAAAGAAATGAAGCATGGATAGGCGAAGGCCCTGCTGCATCGTAGGTTCGTAAATCACGTCGAATCCTTCAGGAGGGTCGTCGGGGCGTTCTTCTGGGCCCGGAACCCTGAGTATTACAGACGCAAGAATATCATAGGATAACTGCATGTCCTCCAACTCCCCCTCAGCGATCCTTGAACGAGCCATGGACGCTTTGGTAACCGACTGCTTGAGCTCTTCGTCAAGCGCCTTGGCCACCGGGACATCCCTCTTATCGAGCGATCCCCTCTTCTCAGGTACCCCGGCGTCTGGGTACCTTTTCTCCATGGTCTCTTTCGACGGTGTGGTTGGGAAAGCCCCCCTCCCACTTGTGGAGGGAATCGACGAGTGTGCGGCTGAAGGTGCTTGATTCACTTCTCCTACGACCTCAGATGATGAAGATGATGAGGCGGATGATGGTGACTCACCCCAAATACTAGGATTTGTCCGAGCGTCCGATTGATTATGTGAGTCGTCATTTTCAGACGACATTACAACCCCTCTTAACTCCAGAAGTTGATGCTCCTACTATTGTCGGAACGTGCGGCAGGGTATAATCCCCAGATTACAGAGTCAAGAAATAATCACGAAAGTAAACAACGAAACAAATCACAGCAACTCTCGGTGCGCTTACCTCGGAGATGCAGTTAGAACGACGCATACGCTTGGAGTTTCTTGATTATCGGTAGAACATCCACAATACTCACAACAAGCCCAGAAGCAAGAAAAAGTTGTAATGAAGTAGGGCGCCAAGCTTTATAGATTGAGGCATTCCAATCTCCACCGTCCAACTCCCAAGAGTTACATCTGAACCATTGGCCAGTGGACGCGTGTTGAAATAGGGCAACAGGCAGAAAATTGAACCCCAAGCGTTTATTGAAATAAGAATGCACGCGCCTCACGCGCGCCCCCGTTATCTGCCACGAGCCATTGCATTAAATGCATACATCCTCTCACTCATGATTGCCTGGCCACAGACTGACAGCCTTGATTGACAGAATCACACCAACTGTGGACAAGTCACCAAAGGTCTAGTCTCCTGAAGCCCTCACCCGTCATAAATGTTCGACTTCGGACTTGGGAGACTATACTGGATAAGTTCAATTCATAACCCAATGTGCAAAGACCATACGCGAAGCCCGCAAATCCGCTGAAATTCAAAAAATTTTGGCTAAAATTTCCTCTCTTACCCTCAAAGTCCCACACCTATTATAAATAATAGGCTTGGTCTTGGAAGACTATTATTACCACCCAATTTTGATAGGGCTTCCACGTCAGCAAAGGCCCAACGGGAGTCCCATATAGGCCCAGCGAGGGCTTCGTAAATTCTAAAAGGGCCTCGGTGGCCCATCAGACATCTTAGCTTTCTTGTGCTAGAATATCGCGAGGCCTATGGAGGGCCTCGACATTCATTGCCGGGCTTCGTATCAACTATAACTAGCAGGCAGCACGATATTCTGGAATGACCAAAGAGATAATTGAAGACATATTGCGTTGGATTGGTGCACAGATCCTCACAAGGAAACTAAATCGTAATCTCCTAAAAATTAGGCAACGTGGTAAACTCAATTAAGGTAGATAATCTTGGAGATTGTCTTGACAATGAATGATCCCTATCCCATAAGGAAGGAAGATCCGATCAGGTATCTGATTGATTTGTTACCTAAATCAATCAAGACTCTTACGCTATAAATACGATGTCTCTGGTTGTTCCAAGGTACATTTTCTTTGCACTTAAAATTTCACCCTAAACTCTGCTCAAACCTCTGCCTGCTTGTCCCTCCCACACCCAATTACTTTTGCCCCTCGTGTATTATTCTTATACCGGTAGTTGACTTGATTGTCAGAGTACCAACGATCGCCAGACCCTATTTCTCCAGAGATCTTGGTGCCTAACGATTGTCCGAGTGTGCAGGTAACATACAAGTTGGCAGAGAAGTGACTGAAGATATGTTGACACGTGGGTATTGCAGGTTCCGACATCAACAGAAAATAGTATAAGATGTCGTAGAATAGAAATGTAGTAGAAGAAGTAGAAAATTTAAAATATAGACTAATATTTAGATAATGAGATTTGAAATAAATAATTATAAACTAATATTTAGAGATAATCAGATTTTAGAATTGTTGTTGAATTGAGTATATAATAGATTGAGAGATTGATGTGTGAAAAAAATGAGTTTAGAATAGAGTGTTTATAGGGGAAAAAAAATTTGAAAAAAAAATTGACGTCCAACGGTCACTTAAAAAAAGTGATCGTTTGATAACTGTCACATTTTTGTAACTGTTGGATGGATCATCCAACGGTCACAATTGGATGGATCATCCAACGGTCACAAAAATGTGACTGTTGGATACGAGCCATGAGCTAAGCGCCCATGAGCCCTCTTGACGAGCCGGCTTGTTTTTTTCTGAGCCGAACGGGCTCGTCCCTATTTTTTTGGGGGGGCTCGTCCCGCGACGATCTCGAGCCCATTATGGCCGAGTCGGGGAGCCCATGAGCCGCTCGTCCCATTTTCTGTCCCTACTCCATTATGATGATAGTCAATTGTTCTAAATATTATTACTTTTTTTATGCATGATCCAATGTTTTTCAATGTAGTATACAGTTGCAGTCATATATCCTTTTTAGTTATTATCGGTTCATAAGTCCAAAGTAAAAAATAAAACATCGGTATAATTATTAATATTATGTATAATAGATTTTTTCTTTTTATTAAATAAAACAATAGTGTCTTTTCGAATAGTTTTTTTAGCAAAGGATACGTATCTGGGTTAGAAATATTTTTGTATGAAGTTCATGAAATGGGGATTTTCTACCAAGCTTAGTAGAAACTTGGCACTTGCCACCAACATTCCTTCACCACACATGCTATTTTGTGAATATACTCAATTGTTTAGATCTGGAGTACCACTGGAGCCAGCTCCGGGAGATCCAAATTGGAGTTGTGCATGATTTGATTCCAACCCCCCGTGTTTGAACACACACTTTTTAAAGTGTCTGTTTAGATGGATCATACATTTTTTCTTTTGCCACGCTAACTTTTCTTTACAGTGTTTACACTGTGCTTTGTGCTCACAGACTCTGTCTATTAGTTTACCAGTGGGCACCAACTTAGAATGATGACAACACCTAGTCTTTTATTTTTTGGCTTTTCGTTTAGTGCTAAAACCGGTGATTGTATTTGTATGTGTATCGAAATCTTCTTGAATGTCATCCAAATCAATCAGATCAGTGCCACCATATTCATCAACAATATTGCAAGGAATTATAATGTCACTAAGACTATTTAAATCATCATCATTTCGATTGTAAGCCATTTCGAATATATTATAAATAGAAGAGTAAAAGATGTAGAAATTTAGAAATATAGTATAAGAAGCAGAAAATTAGAAATATAGACTAATATTGAGATAATGAGATTTAAGATAAATAATTATAAACTAATATTGAGATAATGAGATTTGAGAATTGTTGTAGAATTTGAGTATATAATAGATTGAGAGATTGATGTGTGAAAAAAATGAGTTTAGAGGAGGATACTTATAGAGGAGCGGCTCATGGCTCGTGGGCAATGCCCACAATCTGGCTCGTCTTTTTGTCGAGCCTTTTTTTTGGGCTCGACCCAAGCTTGTGCTCGTCCTGCGACAAGTCCGAGCCTATTATGGATTGAGCCTAGATGGGCCGAGCCACTTGGCCCATTTCCTACTTCTACCTAAATGTAAAAGTTCATACTTTTTATACCTCTATTATGCATGACTATAGAGAACGATTGGCTAAGCTTTACAAAGTTTGCATATAATAAGTAAATAAATAACTCTTAAAATAGGTAATTTTTAAGTTATAAATAAATAAGTTAATTAATTAATAATTAATTAAAACTTACTTTTTAAAAGGTAAAATTTTATTTAAAGTGCTAAAAATAAATTATTCAAACACCATGAGATCTAGCGTTTCTATGACTTAAGGTGGAGTGGAGTGGAGTGGAGTGGAGTGGAGTGGGGTGGGGTGGATAGGGTGGTGTGGGGTGGATGGGTGGAGAAGTGGAAGAGTCGTCGGGGTGGATGTGGGATGGGCTCAAATGAGCTAATGCCCTTGAAGAGGTCGAGGCTCGTGTGGACACTACAACTCCATAAAAGATTTGTAGATGTTGCGGCTCATTTGGGGATCAACTGATGAAAAATGATGTTTCAAAAATTATATCAATTGGCACCACAAGAATCTGAACCACCAAAAGCCCCAAAGAAAAAGGCATAAAACCTGAAAAATCGAAGAAAAAGTCCCCATGATCAATGGGTATCACACTTGGTAACAAGTCACGGTGATAGTTCAGTAGGTGTATATATTTTTATTTTGCGTGTATCACTAAATTTAGAAGGTGGGAGATGTAGTATTTTACCCTCTTTTTTTTTTTCTTCTTTTTAATGTTATTATTGTTTTGTAGGTCAAAATAGGGGTAGAGAGAGGGATGGGCGTGGAGGAGAGGGTGGTTCGAGAAGATGTAGTATTTTACTCTTTTTTTTCTGTTTTTTAAATGTTAAGGGTATTGTAGTTTTGTTAGTGAATATATTGACTTTTTAACAGTCAAATACACGGGAATGGACTGGAATGGTAGTTTTTGTAGTAGAAGGTTGAAATAAGGGTAAGAATGCCAAGATTGAAACAATAAGTATCATTTCTACGGGGTCCCAAACTATAGGGATATTGTGCAAATTAGCCACCTAGAAATCTAAGTCCAATAGAATAAAGGGTTAATTACACTTATAGTCTCCATCTTTTCAGCTTTGTAACAATATTATCCTTATTCAATTTTATTCGCAGATATCGTCCTCATTCTTTCATTTTACTCGACAGATGGTCTCCAAATGATTTTTTTGACAATTTTGCTCTTAACTTAAATAAATTAAAATGATATAAAAAAGAAAATACAATGAAAAAATTACAATTGGGACCGTAACCTTTTCTAACGTACAAATAAATCCTAAACTTTTTTATTTTTACAAATTTTCACTTAAAATAATAAAAAACGTGTCATCAAGTCCTAAAAGTTTTAATTATGTTCACCAAAAGGACATTTAAAATCTCTATAGATTTCATCTAGTAGTCCGTTAATTGACAAAAGAATTATACTCATGACCTAAATTTGACCAATTTAACAAGTACAAAATAGTTTACTACATTATATTATTCAAAATAATTTTTTAAAAAAACTACCTTCTCCACCCCACAAAATGAGATCCAACCAACTTTTAATGATGATATTGAATGGCAAGAAATTCAAGAACTTGAACAAATTTTATGATTACTCCAAACGAGCACAGTGGCTTAGAGATGTTGTTCTAGGTGCAAATGATGGTTTACCATCAACTTCGACGTTGATGATCGAAGTTGGGGCTGTCAAGAAGGATGCCAAGACGATGATCCTAACCGGAATAGCTGGTTTGGTGGCCGGAGCTTGTAGCATGGCCATCAGAGAATTCGTGTCTATCTACTCACAATATGACATAGAAGTGGCTCAGTTCAAGAGAAAAAATAGGGCTAAAAGTGTTGAAAAAGTGAGATGGATCAGGTCGAGAAAGATAAATTGTCAGGCCCTTTTCAAGTTGCTGCAGCGTTGGCCTTTGCTTTTGCAGTCGGCACACTGGTGCCGACGGCAGCCTTTGTTGGCGGCAACATTCATAAGTGACTACCATGTGAGGTTAGGGGTGGTGGCCACCACTGTGAGTGTTGCACTTTTAGGGTTTGGTGGAGTTGGGGCTTTTTTACGAAGGGCACCTCTTGTGAAATCTTCCTAGTTAATGGAGAAATTGGCTAAATGACCTTGTCAAACTAGCCTTACAATGAAAAGGCCTAGTATTTAACAAATAAGTTGTAAAAGCTTCTTTTTTGAGTAAAATGTCTAAATTGCACTTTTGTAAATTGTTCAACTTTTTCCATGCCAAATTATTTATTCGTCACTTAATCTTTATAACATTCTAATTTAGTCTCTATAATTTTTTCGAGTCTTATTAATAATTTATTTATTATTTTGGTTTGTTCTAGATATTCTAAAGATATTTTATCTTGGATATTATTTAATCTCGTGAATTCTTCTTCTAATAGATTACACACATGATTTTCAAGATTATCATAACATTTTAAATTATATCCTGGCATTAAGATTAATTTTTATTTATTTTTCTTGGAGTTTTTTCTAAGTAATTTTTATAAGCAGATAATTTCTTGAATGCATTAGGATGTTCCTTTTGAGTTATTTATCCTAAAACAATTCCTTCTGATACTTATTCTTCTAAATCTTTATATTCAGAAATAATATCTTCAATTCTCTTTATATTTTTGGATGTTTCTATAGAATTAATTCTTATATTATTTTCACAGGCTAAATCTATGCTAGTATAAATATCTTTGAGTTTAGATTGACCAGTAGAATAAATTTCTTCTAATTTATCAACTAAAGTTAATACAAACGAAATATATTTATCATCTAAATATAATTTAAGATCACAATCAGTGAATATGGATACTTGTGCAATGTTCATGAAAATAAGAATATCAAACCTGGAATTATTCTTCAATATAGGAAGTTAGGTTTTCCTTGAGTGTTCTTTTTCAAGTCTTTGCGTATAAATGTGTGTAATTATAAAACAAGATCTGCTTTTGTCTATGGCTCATAAGATTTTAACAAAAGGGTCCAACACGGCTTCTGCTCATTTACTTTTCTACTTCTTCCTCTTGCACTGTTAGTTCAAGCTAACGAATATGATTCCTAAAGGATTCACTCCTGTTACGGAAATCTAGACTAGTTGTTTTCACCCATATCGAAACAAATCTTCAGTTTAAAATATACTGATTTTTCCAATGATAACGAATATGATTTTAACAGAAGGGTCCAACACGGCTTCTGCTCATTTACTTTTCTACTTCTTCCTCTTGCACTGTTAGTTCAAGCTAACGAATATGATTCCTAAAGGATTCACTCCTGTCACGGAAATCTAGACTAGTTGTTTTCACCCCTATCGAAACAAATCTTCAGTTTAAAATATACTGATTTTTCCAATGATACTCCAAACACTCCCGAACAAGGCAACCTAAGCCAAAACGAAAAAACGAGGAGATTTTAAAAGGAAATAGCACAAGCCTATTTTACTACCGTTGGGGACTAACTAACAAAGTAAGTTTTCTTAAGAAAATAGATGTTAAGAAAACATTTCAAACACTTTTATAGAAATTAATACAAACATATTACAAGCTTATATGATGATACTCAGTGATTGTCTCCAACTTTCGATACCTTACAATTTAGTATGTAAGAGATATTTATAGACTCAAGATACAACTATCTTTAATTATTGAGTCTTATCAAGAAGGCATCTTCTTTTTACTTTGTCGGTATATAGGGACCTTAGCTTTTTCAAAGTGATAAGTTTATCACTGTTGGTAGTGAGTGAAGGGTCTTATCCAATCATCTTTCTTTCAAAATAATCTAGTGGCATGTCGTCTTCATTGAGAGAGACGTGGTCCATATCTTCAATAATGCAATTTGGACAGCTGTGTTCGACGTGACTCACCATTATTTTGCACATTTTTTGAAGGAATCTTGTTGTTCCATCATTTTTACTGTTCATTATTTTGTCGCACCAATGGTCAAGTAGGGCCTAATCTTAATCCCAAGTCTTCTTTGTACAGTTACTGAAGAATATGTGGTCTTCACATGGATATATCCAGATATTTTCATCTTTTGTCATGGTGTCTACTAAGAAATCAAATTGATCTTTGAATTATTTAGCTTTTATGGAGTGCTCAATTTTTAAGATCTCTTGAGGAGTGACTTCATTAGTATTTTGACTATTTGGATCAAATAATTTTCTTTTTAATCCAATTTTAATAACATTCTTAACTAGAATGAAATAATTATCTTGAATATCCCATTCTAGGACTGCTGAGAAGAATCTGATGTAGGTATTGGTGGGCTTAGTGATTCGACCAAATTCTTCGATGGCTATTTTGATTCTTGCTGGTAGCATATAAATCTCTTTGAGGTTTTGGCTAGGATATATATAGAGTATGTTCCCAATATCAAACATATGGAGAATCCAATTTGGTGGTGCTCCTGGATAGAAATTCACTTTGTTGTATTTTCCAAAATTAAAAGTTTTCATCCATGGTTTATTGCCAATCTCAATAAACCAACATGCAACTAGATTGAAAAGACATATTTTGTAGTTATATCCGACTTCATCTTTAATCCCAAAGGATAAGAGACTGTTGCATAGCTGTATAATATTTGATTTGTTAATATCAGATAGATCTTTTATAATAGCTGGAGAAGGTTGAGAGGAGGAACCTTCTTTATTTTCTTTAATCTTGTTTAATCTTTTGAGTATTTCGTGGAATATCTTCTTTATGGAGATTCTCATTCTCCATCTTATATATTTTATCTTCCATTTCTCTTATTTTGAGCTTCATTGACTGCAATTCTTGCTTGATCTGCTCCATCCCTAGAAAGGAAATCAGGAAGAAAATTATCTTTTCCATGTATATATTGAATATCAAACTTGAAGTTGGTCATCCAAGATTGTATTCTTATTAATGGCTTGTTAGCAACATTTGGTTCTAAATTATTTTTAAGAAAATACTTAACTTGAGTATTAGCTGTTCTTATAGTAAATGATTTTTTAATCAAATAGTATTCATATTTAGCAACTCATTTCTGACAGCAAGTAATTCTTTTTTATTTGAATCATATATAGTTTCAACATCTTTGAAGGTTCCTGATGTATATGCTACTAATTTTTCAGGATAGGTTTTTGAACAATCTTTATGACATGGATAGTTTTCTCCATGATTTGAAACTGCTTTTAAAACTGCTCCCCAACAATAATCTGAAGCATCTGTTTCAAGAATAAAGTAATCATCATCTTCTGCCATCGATAGTTTAGGGAGAATGGAACAATATTTTTTAATATGTTGGATCATCTTAGTATCTTCAATGTTCCAGTTTCAAACTTGATCTTTTTTGAGTTTGTTTATAAATGGCTTTTTAAGTAAAGCACATCCTTCAATAAATTGTTCAGAGTAATTTAATAATCATAAAAAGCTTTGTAACTGTTTTTTGTTTGATATTTCGTCAGGAAATTCAAGTAACTTTTCCCTAATATGAGATTGTAATTGAATCTCTTCTTCTTTGATGATGAGTCCTAAAAACTCGAATTTTTTTTAGCTATTTTAGCTTTCTTTTCTGAGAGTATTATTCTATGTTTGTTGATCATATATGCAAATTTTTCTAGGTATTCAAGATAATCTTTATAAGTAGTAGAATGTATAAGTATATCATCGATATATACTACACACAATTTTTTAATTGGTTTAAATACTTCATCTATTCTTCTTTGATATATTTGGGGTGCATTTTTTAATTCAAATAGCATTACATTCTATTCGAATTATCCTAAATGATTAGGAGTGTTAAATGCTGTTAGTAGTTTACTTTATTTATCTAGACATATTTGCCAAAATCTGCTTTTACAATTAAACTTAGAATATATTTTTTTGTTCTGTATGGCTTTTATGAGAATATCTTTATTTGGTAGGTAATACCCATCAAATTTGATTTTCTCATTAAGTCTCTTATAATTTATAACCATTTTGACTTTATTTTTTTTTATTTCAGCATGATTTCTCACCATAAAGGCTGGGCTACTATGGGGGCTTTTACTTGGTCTAATAATATTAGCTGTTAATAATTTTTTTTATTTGTATTTCAAATTCTTTTATGTCTTCTTGACTATATGTCATATGTTTGACCCTAATTATGACGTTTGATTCTATTAATTCAATTTTTGCTGTTGTTTTATTTATGGACCATCTTTTTAATGAATTTTCTAAAAAGCTTTTTTTTAGATTATTTTTTATTCTTTCTAGCTTTTCATTTTTAGATTCACTTATTTGGAGGTTTACACTGTTATATAACAGTGATTGAAAATTTTCTTTTTCTATTTTTGTATAACATCCACCACGTTAGGTTGAGGATGTCTGATGATTTATTGGTTTTTGAGTTATAGATGTAGCTATTTGTATTTGTGGTACATTTATTTTGTGGTTACAAGGTGTTGTAAATTCAAATCTTGTAGAATTTTTATATTATGTAAAGGGTGCATAATCTTCTAAAAGGTAAGTTTGTCCTAAAAGAATGTCACGTTCTATTTTGGGGGCATAGTAGAGATCTCTAACTATGACTTCTCTATTTCCTAATAAAAATGGTATATTTTCAGCATATAAGGAGTATGGTTCAAATAGGCCACTAGCTGTTTGGGCATAATATTTCTTCTTAGGATCTGTTTTCCAGTAAGAAGTTGGTAAAATATTATATTGTGCTGTACATAATGTTGATCATGTAACAAGATAAGCATGAAATGTAATTCTACAATATTCTGGTAGATTGAGTTTTATTTCAACATATGGACTTAATAGATGTGTTATGTTCTTGGTTATAAATTTGTAACTAATCATCATGTAGTTAATAAATCTTTTATTTTCGCTAGTAATTCTTGGGATATCTTGTTCTTCAAGATTGATTGTCATTTGTAATCTATCTTTTTGAATACTATATAGTTTAAACATATCTAAAAAGTCCATTCTTAATAAAATTGGTGCATTGGTTTCTATCCTATTGGGATCTTTATGTATAATTATAGTTATAGAAAATTGTTATCTTCTTATATTAGTAAGTATAAGATTCATTTTGACAAATTTTCCAATTTCATATTCTATTCCATGATAATCTTTATATTTATATCCTTGAGGTAGGTATTGTTCAGGTAGCATGCTAACTATATTTCTTTGAACATGACTTGATCCTGCTCCTGTATTAATTAGGGCAATTATTTCATGTATCTCTCCTGTAGGTTTTATCCATTCAGTTAGAATAAAGAATTGTTCTTCTATTCCATGTCTATCTAATTTGGCAAGTACTGGTATATTCTTTTTTCAATAGTTTTTTGGAGTGGATGATTCTCCTATAGAGTTTTTTCTAGGAAGACTGATGCTTCTTCTAGCAGAGAATTTTGCTATCATATTTCCTATCGAATTTATAGAAACATTTCCTTGTGGATTACTTGATTGTCCTGTTTCTCTAATTGTTCTAATTCTTCTTTTGAAATATAAAACAAATTCTTCAAGTATCTCGATTTCGTGTGATCTGAATTTTCTAGGTGGAATGGCTTGTGCTAATTCTTCAAATCCTTCTTCAATTTTTATTTCTTCAAAGTTTTTACTTATTTTTTGATTGTGGCTTGTAGTAAAAGCAAATATAGATCTTATGGTAAGGCTTACTACTTTAGATTTTTCTGACATATCTAATCTATCTATTTTATGATATAAATTTAAAGACATATCTACGTTTTCGTCTAATAAAGATACTGCAAATCTTGGTTTTAAGGTAAATATTAGTTTTTGGTATACTAGATTACCTGAAACAGCTCCTAAAAGAGCATCTATAGGATCATGCAATATTCTATTATCCATGCAAAATATGTTGACTAGTATATCCATTCATTGTCTAAAGAATCATTTCATAAGAATTTGGACTCCTCCAATTTCTACATTCTTGATTTTGTTTCTAATATCATGTTTTATTTTAGCTAATTTATCATTTATCCATTTCCTATTTAGTATAGGAATTGTTGTAGATCCTCTTACATTTTCAATATAAATAGGAACTTCATTATGTTTTATAATAAAAATAGTTTTGTTGAACTTTGGCAATATATTCCAAAGGGTTTTATTTTTGAAGACATCTTTCTAATTCAAAGATAAAACTTTTTTCATAATTTCATCATATTTTTCTTCTTCGAAAGTAATAGTTTGACTTATTCCTTCAATATTATATATGTTAGTTTCTTATATATCAATACTTTCTTCAATTCTTATTTCATTCATAAAGTTATAATTTATGAATTCATTATCTTCTTCATTATCTATTGCACTGTCAAAATAGATATATATAGTAGAGACTTCTTATTCGGTTTCACTTATTTCATAAGGTTCATATTTTGAGTCATATATAGCTTCTTCGTATACTTCTAAAAATTTTGAATTGGTTTTATTTTTATATTTATCTGGGCGGTTTGGTGCTATATGTCCTGGTTTGTGACATATAAAATATTTGCATTTTTTAATATATATTTTTTTAGGTATCCATCCTTTTGGTTTTGTTTTCTTTTTAAAAAGTTTTTTATTAGGCTTCCAATTATCTCTTATCTTCCTAAATTCTTTCTTTTTACGAGGTTTAAGAAATTTTTTGAATTTCTTTTTCTTCTTATATTCTTTTGAATAACATCTCCATTGATGAGTATAAAAAATCTCTTGATTGCAACAAAGGAGTTTTTGCTTTGTCATTTTCTTTATTGATTTGTTATCAACTATTTCTCTACACTATTTATTATATGTATTGATAATAAATTGTTCTCTATTACCAAAAGTATCATTTATTTTTGGATAAGTCATGACAGACCTAATTTTTTCATATTCTTGGTGTATTTTTATGTTCCAAGGGTAAAGAAGTTTTAGGAACATTATTTTGAGATAATTTTGTTTTTCACTATAACTCATATACTTATTTAAGGTTTTTATGTAGATTTTTTCAAAATCTCTTAAGTATCCTTTTAGCTCTCACATATCACAAATTTTTAGATTTTCTATTTCTATTTGTGCTTCTAATTTTTCTCTTATTTCTTTTTCTATACTAGAGAAATTGTGCTCTCAAGTAATTTTCTAATCTTTTTAATATATTCATAATTGTTTGGTTATTTAAATGTTCTTTTGTATCTGCTATCAATTCTTCTCCATATTTTATATTTTCCTTTATTTGGTCAGACGATTTCTTCAACATTTCCTTTAAATGTGTGATCAAAAAAATTGAAAGCTGCATATGTATCCCATCCTTTGCTAAATTGTATAGCAATGCTAGATGCTTTAAACCAAGAAGATATCATTTTATCTTTATCTCCTGAATTTAGATCTAACCATATTCTTATTGTTGGTATTGGTTCTGTTAGATTTTCTATAGGACTTTTCTCTTTAGTAGTTATTTTGAAGTTTTCTTTTAATTGGCTAGGATTTATTCTTCTATTTGGGTCTTCTAATTCTGGTCTAAATTTATACCAGGAATAATATTCTTCTTTATCTGTTGAATATCTATAATTATAATATTCTTCTTTATCCTTTTCTTTATTTACACCGCTAGTCTGTCCTGATCATTCGTATCTTGGTGCAATGGATGGTATGGGACCTGACTGTAAGGTTATATTCCCTTAGTTTTTGGTAGTATAGTAGGTGTAAAGGGAGGTTGGCTTACTGTAAGAGGTGTAGTAGAATTACTAACTCTCGTGGTACTAATATTCATTTTAGTATTTCCTAAACTTATGTTAGTCATTTGTATTTCTAGATCCTATAACATTTTTCTATATCTTTCTGCGTCTTCTCCTGAAGTTTAAAAGAATTTTTCTGCAAGCTCTTGTTTGGCTTCATTCATTAAATTATATACCGATTCTAGGGTTTGTGGTTCTTCTTTAGTGTAAAACTTTATATATTTTTCTATTATAGTTGTTGATATTTTAATATTTTCATTAATTTTTAAAAGATTTTCTGAAATATCTTTTAATTGTGTATTCATATTTGGATTTAAGTTATATGGTTCAAGTAGTTGGTAGAATTTATTATTTTGTTCAAGAAATTCTTCTATTATAATTTCTTGTTCTATTAGTGAATTTTGTTTTACTTCATTCCTCATAACAATATTTACTTTTATTAGTAGCTTGTTTTCTTTCTCAAATTGAAATCCTAATCTATTCATAATTCCAGTAATTATTTCTTTATAATATTTTAATTCATTTTCTATATTTATTATTCTTTCTTCTAAGGTTAAATGTTTTCTTAATATTTCTAATATTCTTTTTAATTCTTCTCATTCTTGCTGAGTTTTTAGTATTTTTATTTGGTCATTTAACATTTTATATTCTTCAGAAAGTTTATTTCTAAGATTTTGTAATTTTTGTTTATTAGTGTTGTTTAATATTTCAATTTGTTGAATTTCTTTTAGAATTTCTTGATCTTCTTTTTTAACAGGCTTTTCTCTAATTAATCCAAATTTATGTATCAAAAAAGTTTTTATCCAATTAATTTGTTCAAATATATTAATTTTTGATATTTTGTTATAATTATAATTCTAACATGACTCTGATACCAATTTGGGTACGAAATTTTAACATTGTAAAATTAGAGGAATAATATAACAAATATTGAAGTTTTTGTATATTAAGGGTATTTTAGGTATTATATGGCAAAATGCTATTTTTAAGATTTAGCAAAACTTAAAGGTTATATTAATTGACAAAAAATAAAAATAAAAAATAAAAAAAATCATCCACCCCAAAATGAGATATCCTCCCTGGTTCGCGCGATCGAAGAGATTTCACCCCTCCCACCCAATTGCGACTGGGTGGGTGGAGAATGTGATATTTTTTTTTAAATTATTTTAAATAATATGATGTAATAAATTATTTTGTCCTTATTAAATTGGTCAAATTTAGGTCATGGATATAATTTTTTTGTCACGGACCATTGGACGAAATTTGTAGAGACTCCAAATGTCATTTCGGTGAACATAATTAGAAGTTTTGAGACTTAATGATATATTTTTTTTATTATTTTAAGTAAAAATCTGTAAAATAAATAAATAAATAAATAAAAAGGTTTGGAATATATTTGTACTTTTGAAAAGATTATGGTTTCAATTACAATTTTTTTATTATGTTTTTTTTATCATTTTAATTTATTTAAGTAATAGGTAAAATTGTTAAAAAAAATCATTTGGTGACTATCTATGATCTAGGCGACTAAAATGAAAGAATGAGGATAATGTCAGCGAATAAAATTGAATAAGGATGATATTGTGACAAAGCAAAAAGAAAGGATTGTGAGTGTAATTAACCAAACAATAAATTTAAAATCTCATTTGTCTCTCTTAGTAGGTTTGGTTTTATCGATCTCTGCTTCACAGTCTCTGCCCTTCGCATTCCAATGGCTGCCGGCATAGCTCCTTTTTCCCTCTCCGGTAATTACAATTACTACACTCTTATTCTTTTGTTTTTTTTTTTGGGTGCATAAATTCCAAACTGGATTACGGTATCTGATATGATGATTTATCCAAGATTAAGTGAGCATAATAATTGTGGCCGAGTTCTCTCTTTACGGTTTTGATTGTTGCCTTCAATGTGTTCTTTCATGTATTACTAGTTACTCCATCTCTCAGGGCTGTAATCTTACTGTGGCATTTCGAAAATTTTGTATCTCTTGCAATTTCTATTTTAACATTAAGTTTTGATTGTTAGATGTGAGATTGAAATAATTCCAGAGCAGTCTGTTATTTTGTGTTCATTTGGATTGACCTTCTGATTTCATATGAATTACTATTTCAATTTAGTGTTTTCTTAAGTATTTCTGTTCCCATGTAGGTGGAAATCCTCTCAAGACTAGGGATATGTTGTCTGTAAGGTCAGGCACTTTTGTCAAGACACCACCAATGACAATACAAACCAAGACTAAGCATTCTGGAACCAGGCGAAACTTGTCTGTTCGCGCTGAGTACAGGTATACAGTTGTAATTTAATATGTCTAATATTTGTTTGAGTTCATCGCAGAACGTGTTATGAGCTATGTGTAGGTTTTTGTTTAACTTAGGATTCATGTAAAAGTCGGTGGCCAAAAGTTTTGGTGGTCATAAGTTTTGTGGCTTCGTGTAGCTGACAAAGAAACCTTGGCCATGAATTTTCCTCTCTAGCACGCCCCAAGATGCCGTAAATAATGTGCATATGGCTACAATTTGCAAGTCTAGAATGAATTCATTGAATGATTCCGCTCCACTAAATAATGAAACAGTAAAATGAATACTTACGTTGTTCTCACTTGTAAATTATTAAAATATTGTCGCGTTATATGATGTTTCTGCATTTAGCATATAATTTACTTATGGTCATCAGCTTTGACTAAATTATCAGAAACCGTGATCCAAAATAATGAATGATGAATCCTGAGTGTAGTGCGAATTTCCCCTTCTGACTGTTACATCCAATTATGGTGTTACTGTCGCAAAAATCAACATCCTATGGCCATCTTATCCACCTTTAAAAGGATATTCACTTCTGCCATGTAAATTGTTGGCATTGAGACTGTATGGACGTCTCCTTTTTCCTTGAGGACTTGATGTTCCCCTCCAAAGTCACCACCTTCCTATCACATCTGAGGAGACAAACATTGTTAAAGCAAGCCTCAAATCTGCGATTTGATATATTTCCACTTCATAAAGAAATTACTAAAATATATGTCTTAGTCTTTTCATGTTCTATTGGTTTTTTGCTTCTCTAGAGGGAAGCTTGTATAGTTGATCTGATGATTAAGTTTTTTATCCTCAAGATTCATCATCTTCATGGACAACATTTCTTATAACTCTACATTCTAGCCAATGTTTAAAGTGACTCCATAGGGTACCGAGACGTAAACTTCAAGACAGATTAATAAATCAATTCAAAACAATATAAAATATAAAAATATGCTCATTTTAAACCATTAGCCATGTTGAAAATCAATAATAAATTAATTAACACACTATGAGTTTCTTCTCATTCTTTATCATCATCCCCCACTTGCAATGGTGCCTTCCTTCCCCTTCCATAAAGGCAGAAAAAAGAAAACAAGAAAAACTATAGAACTTTCTAAGCTATAAAACGTAGTCCAAAAGGCTGAAGTCAGTAACACAATGCCTAGAAAAGCTAAGACAAGTGAGCGCACACTTCAACTGTCTTGTAGGTTAGCCTTGAGGCATAGGCCTTGACAAATAGCACTCTAGGCATAAGCTTCAAGGAGATAATGAAAGCCTCACATGAGGCAAAACTCAAGGCATAAGCTGCTGTCAACTTTTTAAAAACTCAAATTATCTAAAACAATTCATACTCTCATTGCATGTCCTTTCTTTTTTCAAAATTAAAATTGGGTTTACAGGAGTCCTCAAGCATAAAATGGTATTATATGCTAACTAAGTTTGGTACTGAATGAGATCTACAATATCAATTCATTTGAATTGTAATGGTCAAATACCAGTATCATACTTTCTCTTATGGACATAATAGTCATTCAGTTGACTAGTTAAATTTGCAATAGGACGGGTCAATAGGGATTGGTTGCTTTCTGATGCATTTATTAAACTTTAGTTGGAGTTTAGTATAGGCATCAATTGGAATCTGGGTTAGAATTACTCGTGATGGATTCTTTATGATAGACCCATTTTTACCAGCTCTGTCCGTGGAGCCACTGGAATTTATGTGGAGGCTGTATGTCCTATGCAATTTCTGGAAAATTGAATCTTGCTTATTCTTGCTTACACCCTGTGCTTGTGCTCACTGCTTTCGAAAATGAGATCACTCTTTGATCTGCGTTCTGTCGTTTAGCTATTCGGTTGAACTATAGCATTATTAATGAAGATGAAAAACAAGTTTTTAGAGAAAAGCTGTTTTGTTGAAGATTCAAATATCACATTCTTTACTAATATTTTATTTGGGTGAACATGTGTTCAAAGTCAAATTAGCCTAGAGTGATGTAGTTGGCTTTGGCTTAGTGGCAGGCGCAATTTTTGGTGTGTGCCAGCATTGTAGATGGTTACATCTCCTTGGCGATGTGATATCTGCCATAACATTTTTCCCTTATATATGCAGTGATCATAGAGGTGGAAGTGGTGATTTTGTAGCTGGTTTTCTTCTAGGAGGTGCAATCTTTGGAACACTTGCATATGTATTTGCTCCACAGGTGAGAATAAATATTCACTTCATTGTATCTCAATTGTCTCCATACTTACTTTTCTAGCTCCTCTAGGCATCGTTCGTGATTGGTCTAGTGACTTGTGGAAAAAATGGTAGACCAAGTATGTATTAAGCATCAGATTACTAAGATTGGCTGATTGGATAGAATGAGTGGAAGCCTGATTCTGTATGTTAATAAGCATCAAATGAAGTTATCACTAGTTTATAAGATTGGCTGATTGGATAAAATGAGTGAAGCCTGTTCTTTAGTAAGTGATGCAGCATGGAATGGAAGCCTGATTCTGTATGTTAATTAGCGTCAAATGAAGTTATCACTAGTTTATAAGATTGGCTGATTGGATAAAATGAGTGAAGCCTGTTCTTTAGTAAGTGATGCAGCACGAAAAGTCAAACTCCACATACCATGGAATTCGTAGCAGCAGAAATAAAATTACAAATCATAAAACAAGTTCCCTATCGTTTACTATATGGACTGTATCTAATCTAAGTAAAATACGTGAAAGGTAACTCCTAAAATGCCCCAATACAATTGTAACCTGCCCATCTTGATATTGCTCCTGCATTGATATGGCTCATTTATTCAAATTAAGTTTGTGCTTCGCAAAGTAGTAGGGCTTAGTTCGCACTGTATGTTTACTTCGGATTGTTCCCTGAGCTGGTTGAACTTCGCTCCAAACCTTTTTAAATACTAGAAAGTAAGCTAGTCAGAATCTTCACTTGAATTCCTATTTCCAAAAAATTTGTACTACAATATGTTTACATATATAACTTCGTATTGTATGGAAAAGATGAAAAGTACCATTTTAGTTTTGCTAAATCATTATACCACATGCATCAGTGTTCTATGTTTCGATTTTCTGCTTTATTTTATTTACCCTTTTTTTTTATATATATTATTAGATAAGAAGATCACTGCTAAACGAAGATGAATATGGCTTCCGGAAGGCCAAACGACCAATTTACTACGACGACGGTTTGGAGGTGATAACAATGATTTTAGCTTTCGTACTTATCTTTTGCCATAAAATAACTAGTCCTTTTTCCATTCACCTCTTTGTTAATCCTCTCTGTTTTGTGAAATTCAGAAAACCAGGCAGACCTTGAATGAAAAAATAGGTCAACTCAATTCTGCCATTGACAATGTATCGTCGCGGTTGAGAGGTGGCAATAAAAAACCGGAGGAGCCAATTGAGACCGATGCAGAAGAAGCTGCCGCATAATACCTTCTGTTCCTTTCTCAGTGGTCGCAAAGGCTTCATTTTCCAGTTTTACTAGTTGGCTCGGTAATATTATGCTATACATGTAACCGGAATGCTTGAAACATGTAGTGTTTCCAGTTCTTGTCGAGCTGTTTGGAGAAGTTCAAATGTTCAATTATGAATCTCCTGCACATTATAAATGATCAGTAAATCTCCTCATCCCGTGTGAAATAAATTTGGCAGAGTTTTCTTCAAGAAGTTTGGATGGAACCCAACTCGAATATACGTTGAAATAGGTTTTTAATGGCCTTTGTTGACCATGTATCCAATTTTGACGTCTAAGCCATTTTTGTATTTGTTGGTATTGTTTTCTGGGAATCATTATTCTACCTACCTCCCTCTTCATGCGATTTAAGACCATTCAACAAGAGTCTGATTTTGGTGACGGGTTAGCGTTACTCACGTTAAAGAAATTTTAAAAAATATAAAAGTATATATTCTCCAATATGTTTTAGGGAAATTTGTACTTTTGGTATCCAATTTTTGCAAATTGTTACTAATTTACCTTCAACCAATTTTTATAGCATTAGACATATTAATTTTTTATTTAATTACAAATTACGTCCCATTTATAGATTTTGACGGATTTGCCATCTTTTTTTAAATAAACAAAAATAAAAGATAGTTACAAACAACAAAAAATAAAAAAAAAATTATAAATGAAGTTTTATAACTTTTAAAAAGTACAAAGTAAATTCTTTCTCGGGAAAATTTAACAAACACTCATTGGACTTTGAACATGTTAATACTTACTCACTGAACTTCTAAGTGTCACTGATTACTCACTAAACTTTGCATTTCGTAAACCATCCATCACCCGTCTATTAACCGTCCGAAGAAGTTAACGGCAAAAGCCCACGTGTGTGACGGAATACACGTGGCACCAATCAAATGGGGCCAAATATCCAACTCAGCGTAGGGAAATAAAATGCACGCCACATCAGTTATTTCCATCAGCAAAATTGAAAATGAAATCGTGAAACAAATGCCCTAAGCAGCAAACTGAAGGAAAAAAGCCAAATGAAGTGAAGGAAAAATCCAAATCGGCCAAGTGAAGGAAAAAACCCAAATCTGCCAATCAGCAAGCAGCTACCCAACAAATTGAAAGGAAGTTGTGGTCCCTCCCTTTCGTTGTTTGTGGACAAAGGAGTCCCACATGTTGGAAATGGACCACACGGTGGGGGAGGATGCTGTCTCGGATACACACGAACATGGACCAGACCATGGACCAGGTATGGGTTTTTTTAATTGTTTGTTCCTGTTCTCATATAATAAATAATTTGAATGTAGTTTTGTGTTCCCGTTTGTATTAGTTCCAGTAAAATCAAACCCAAACCCTAATCCTATTAATTCTCATTGCAGATAACTCCGAAGATGATGTGGAAGAGCCGGCTGCAAATTTTACGGACTCCGAAGATGAGGTGAATGACGACGATTTTATGTATGACCGTAATGATCCAGACCGTATCGCAGTAGGTCTCAATGCTGACCCTATTGTGGAAGAGCAGCACGTGGATGCAATTGGTGAAGACACTGATTCAGATAATTCATATGATCCAACCGCAGAGGAATTGAACACTGACTACTCATCTGAGGAGGAGAATCCTGTGAGATATCCCAATTTTAATGAAGAGAAGGAGTTGTGGGATCCCCAATTTGAAGTGGGGAAGACATTTACAGATGTACCTCAATTTAGGAAAGCTATACAAAACCATGGAGTAGCAACGGGGTGCAATCTAAGATTGAAAACGAATGATGATAAAAGAGCACAAGCCGTGTGTAAAATAGGGTGCAATTGGAGGATATGGGCGTCTGAGAATAAGAAGTTGGGTTGCATCCAAATTAAGTCATACAATCCAAACCACAATTGCATTAGAGACGGCACAAATAGGCATTGTACAGCTAAGTATGTTGCCGAGCGATATTTGGAAACATTTAGGGTAGATCCCGGATGGAAACCTAGTGCAATTAGACTAAGAGTGTTACAGGATTTGAAAATTAATATTGTTAGACAAACTGCGTGGAGGGCGAGGAGAATTGCTAGGATAATGATTGAGGGAAGCGATGACCACCAATTTGGTTTACTTTGGAGTTTTGCCGAGGAGTTGATGAGGACAAATCCAGGTTCCACTTGCAGGATTGCTGTCCATGAGGGAAAATTTCAGGGAATATATGTTTGTTTAGATGCATGTAAGAAGGGATTTGTGTCAGGTTGTAGACAACTCGTAGGTCTTGATGGTTGTTTCTTGAAGGGTACATTTGGGGGTCAAATGTTGGTTGCTGTTGCGCTGGATGCCAATGACTGCATTTATCCTCTTGCTTTTGCTATTGTAGAAAAGGAGAACACATCAAGTTGGAGATGGTTCATGAGGCACTTAGGTGGAGATTTGAAGATTGTGAATTCAAATGATTGGACGTTTATGAGTGACAGACAAAAAGGATTGCAGAATGTGATAGAGGATATGTATCCTAATGCTGAGCATAGATTTTGTGTTCGGCATATGTATACTAATTTCTTTAGAGCAGAGTTTAAGGGGTTGGCACTTAAGGAATATATGTGGAAAGCGGCAAAATCCACTACTATTGCAGATCACAAGTTCTAGATGCAAGAGTTAGAAAATCATTCCAAGCCTGCTTACCAGTGGTTACTGAAAAGGGATCTGAAGGAATGGAGTAAGTCCCATTTCATGACGAGGGTGAAAAGCGATATATTGTTGAACAATTTGTGTGAGTGCTTCAACAGAGTATTGCTGGATGATAGGGAGAAATCAATAGTTACAATGTTGATAGATATGCACATTAGTTGCATGAAGAGGATCCAATGTCGAAGGGATAAAATGAGGAGAGTAGTAGGACCTTTGTGTCCAAAAATATATGCCAAGTTAGTCAACAGTATGGAAATGGCTTCGGGTAGTCATGTTGATTGGTCGGGGGGATCTCAGTGGTTTGTAAGGAGTAGAGATGGTGAGTATGTTGTCGATATTGACTCTCGAACATGCACGTGTAGAAAATGGGACCTGACCGGCATTCCATGTGGTCATGCTTGTGCTGCAATCCTGGATAAAAGGGACCAACCCATTCATTACGTACATGACTGTTATAAAGTCACCACATATCTCAGTTGCTATGAAAATTTGGTGATGCCTTTAAATGGAAAGAAATTGTGGGCCCCGGTAGATAGAGAAATGATCAGACCACCAGGTTGGAATTCGGTCCGAAGAGGTAGAAGACAAAAAAAACGGAGGCTCCAACCCGAAGAGCTCGTGGTTCAGCAGACCGGAGGGAAGAGCAAGATGAAAAGAGTTGGGACGGTAACAATGACGTGTAGTCTATGTGGTCTATCCGGTCACAATAAGCGGTATCACGACAAAAGAAATGCATCAAATGAGGTAGATTATTCTTCCAGTATGTGCCCTTCCAGTATACAACTGATGTGGCTTCCTAACACATTGTTGGGATTCTTTTGCAGTTTTTTGTTGCCAAACAAGGGGATAATTCAATACAAGATTGTGGTGCCAAAGTGTAAACAAAATATGAACATCTAGGGTATTATTATGTTATAGGATTATAATAACATTACAGACTAATGATTTATTTAATTGTCTCTTGATCATAGGCTAAACTTCAACCACGGAGAGCTACGAACTTAGCTTCAAGTCAGTCTCAAGAGCCACTCAGTGAACCAGCAGCTGAATTCCAATTTATGCCTACTCCAGGAATCATTCCACAGCACACGAGTGGACCAGCAGCTGCATTTCCTGGGAATGATATTCAGCCAAACTTCTCTTTCGCAAATATGGTAGATGATTTACAGCTCATGGAAAATGAAGAACAAGCTCGGATGAAAGCTCAAAGGGCCAAAAACAGAAGTATTTTGCGAGACTCGGTCCGTTTTCACGCGCCACGGAAGACAAAGCCAGATTGATGTCAACTTCGTAGTAGTGGTTACATAGTCTCCTACTCGAGTTTCAGTTATATGTCACAAATTAAATGTGCTTTCAGTGGTTGTTTATCAGATTGGAAGCCATGTTTGATTCGGATAAATTTCATTTTCTTTTTGCTCCAGTTTTCAGTTGGGAATCCAGATTGAAGCCATGTTTTGGATTGCTTCATCTCCTTTTTGTAATCTCCCATGTACAATTTAATGATATCAGATGTAATTATTCTTCAGATGGAATTTAAAGCTATTACATCAGAGTTCAATTTCATTTTATTTTCTTGCAACAAATTTAAGTTTCAGTTTCAGTTATAGTTTGAGTGTGCTTAAATGAATGAATGATATCAGATGTAAAGTAAATTTTTAGGCATGTTACGTGGTTTTTGACTTGTCCTAGCCCCCGGATGCATGTTTTCCATGTTTCTCTGTTCGCATTTCCTGTGCGCTGGAACAGATTTTCAATGTTTTAAGATTCTGAACGATATCTGTTAGCCACTAATGTCACTTTATTCAGCAGTCTTTTTGTAGTTCTGCTATACGTGTACATTTGGGAAAACATATTTCTAGTTTTTGACTTATTTTATTGAGTTTATCTATGGAACCTAGGTTTTGGATTTAGTATTTCAGTGCTAAAAATAATTGTGATTTGATATATTTTGAAAATTAGGGAATGAGGAAACATACATGAAGGAAGTCCAAGAAAAGTCAAGAGTCTTTTTAGAGAAACAAAAATGAAGTCCAACACACCTCTGCATTATGCTGTTTTCCAGCTTTCACCTAGACGATCGCGATAAGGACATTTAAGTGATATCACTTGATATTAGTTCAGTATAAATGCCTAAAAATTTACCACCATTAGTTATTAACTCTGGATGCTTGTGGGACATATGTGAATTGTTTGTTTCTAGCAATGGAAACATGGAGAAACTAGCATCTGGACTGGTTAAACCATTTGTGGCACATTTAAAGTTTGCAGAGGAACAAGTTTTATCTGACGCTCAATCAGTGAAGCTTGAAGCTGGAAGGCAAAAAAGATCCAAAACATGGTTCACAAAGGGAACACTTGAGAGGTAGTGCGTCTTGCGACTTACTAATTAATTTATATGGATAAACCCATATATCAATGTAATTGGGATTTCTTTTATTCAGATTTGTTCGGTTTGTAAGTACACCTGAGGTTTTGGAACTGGTCAATACCTTTGATGCTGAGATGTCTCAATTAGAAGCAGCCCGAAAAATATATGTCGAGGTAGATATTTTTTAACATCTGTAGATGTTCATTTGTTATTGCTTTGACCGCAATGAGCACTAATTTTCTCTCCATCAATTATAGGACACAGGAGATCAGCTTTCTGGTATGGGTAATGGGCTTGTGTATTTTTCATTGGGTTTTAATTGTCTAATTTTCTGGTCAACATTGATTATCCATGCAATCTAAGCATAGAAAAGGAAGAAAAGAATCTCAAGCAATTACTAGATGCATTTGGATCTGTTGTTTCTCTTGATGGCATTGCTTCAGCCTACTGTCAAGCAGATCGCAACTTAGTAACTGCCTTCATGTTTCATTTTATCAGAAGAGTTAAGCATTTTGGCAGTCAAAATTTAGCAGTAGGAACCATATCAGTAACTGGCCAGTTGATGAATGTGAGTATATCCTCCAGCTCCAGATTCAATGGACTATATGATATAGGCTTCCAGCCTCTATCTAAATTGTTGCAAGACCATATTCAAACAAAAGCAGATGGTTCATGTTTAAGACCAGATTCAAACAAAAGCAGATGGTTTGTTTGAAGCAGATGGTTCATGTTTCTTTATATGCCAGACCAGATTCAAATACCTATCCCCACTGCTGCCATAGAATCAAGACATGTATAATTTAGATAAAATTTTCAACTCTATGGTAGACTCACTCTCATCAAAGTTAGCATTAACATTTGGTATATGGAAAGTTAGCATTCACATTTGGTCTTCCTATCTGAGAATGAATGAAAAAACACAAATTGAAAACAAAATTTTCATTCACAGCCACATTTTCATTCACAGCCAGATTGAAAAAACCTCATTCACAGCCACATTTTCATTCCAAATTCATGTCACATTACATTCCAGTTATGTGCTCTTCCAGTGTTGATTACAATCAAAAACAACATGAATTACCCTAAACATCCTACCATTTACTAACAGTGGTGATCTAACACAATTTACACAAAGCCAAACAACTACCAAACCACCAAACAACTACCAAACCAAAACAACAAAATCCGTTCACCAACCAAACCCACCACTTCAATTCCCATGTCATCACAACACATAGTAAACCAAAACCCCCACCAACACAACAATCGCCAAAACAAGCCGATGATAGAATACAATTCGCTGCCACTTCTTCTCCAAAGCATCTTCTCGGTTATCATTTCGCAACAGCCCATTGATCACACTCTTATATCGTGGGTGAAGAAGAGGAGGATCCACCCATTTAAAATAGTCACAGGCATCTGGACGTCCATAATAGCTGCACCCTAAGAACCTCCTTCCCGGGTTGTTCTCCGTCCAAGCTGTCCTCATTGCAGCAATCCGGCCACACAAACACATGGTTTGCTCATTTACTTGATTAGCACCATCATATTCCATGGCCAATTGCAGCGTGCGCTGATATGAATAGAAGTTAGGGTTCTTGTTTTCAATTTGGGGAAAATGAATTACATTGGCCAATTTAGGTATAGATATATAGATACAGACGTTAGTGGTGTGTTAAAGGCGTGTTTGGGTTTTGATGGTTCACGATTTCATTTTCAATTATACAGCTCAGCCATAACTGATGTGGCGTGCATTTTATTTCCCTACGCTGAGTTGGATATTTGGCCCCATTTGATTGGTGCCACGTGTATTCCGTCACACACGTGGGCTTTTGCCGTTAACTTCTTCGGACGGTTAATAGACGGGTGATGGATGGTTTACGAAATGCAAAGTTTAGTGAGTAACCAGTGACACTTAGAAGTTCGGTGAGTAAGTATTAACATGTTCAAAGTCCAACGAGTGTATGTTAAATTTTCCCGTTCTTTCTCCACCTACCCCACCTCATATCACCACTACCACCACATCCATGCCACCAAACACCTACCCCACCAAAAGAGAAAAAAAATCATCTTCTCCAAAAACCTATCTCACCCAATTATCAAATTATCACCATCCAATGTAATCGTAACACCTCCATTCGCCGCCATAATCACCAATCCTCTGCCGTGAAACCAAGGAGATTTTGCCTATTTAATCCGAGACCGCGAGAACTTTTTCATGACTGCTTCTCTCCCTCATACTCCATTTTCATTGCTTTCTCTTTTTCTTCTTCAAATCAATGTCAAGAAAATGCAATGTGACTTCTGAATTTCAAAGCTTCAGTCTTTGAAGATCCCAACAATCTCCTCCTCAATTGGAACGCCGTCACTAATCCTTGCGCTACCGCCAACGCCGCCCATTGGTACGATGTTTCCTGTTATCCTCGTTTTGCCATTGTCGTGTCCCTCAACTTCAGTGGAAGAGTTCTCGTCGATTATGCCACATTCTATTGGTAACCTGACTAAATTTTTAGTTTTATTACTATCCCACAACTCGTTCCCTGGTCATATTCTGTCGGAACTCGAAAAATTCAAGTTTTAGAGACTTTGGAACTTCAGGGATGTAGTTTCTCCAGGCGCATTCTCGATCATATAAAATTTTTGGTCATCTCTTTGCCTGCTTACTTTATCGTATAATTCGCTTTTGGGTCCGATACCCAGTGGGTTGGTTAGTTTAGAAAGGTTGAGTATGGTTGATTTGTCAGATAATCAACTATTTGGGCGAACCCTCTCTTGAGAGGCTACCATTAATGGTCCTCTTGTCTCTGTCATTTGGTGGTGGTGGTGGTGGTGGTGGCTATTTTTGGAATGAGGAGTGGGTAATTTTTAAATATTATAGGACTTCATTTACAATATTTTTTAGTTTTTTTTAATTTTTGTTTATTTAAATAAGAAAGATAATCTTTCAAAATCTGTCAATGGAGACGTGATTTGCAATTAAATGAAATGTTGGAAAAGTCTGGTACTATAAGAATTGGTTGAGATTAATAATAAACTGCAAATATTGGAGACCAAAAGTGTAAGTTTTCCTATTTCTTAAAAACTAGGACAACTCATTAAGAGTTGTTGTTATAGTAAATCAAAAGTCTTTTTCTTTTTGTTGTATTAAAGAAAAACAAGAAAAAAAAATAAAAATAAAGAGGCGATGAAGTTTGGTTGTAAAATCGATAAAAAAAATTTTTTCTTATTTCTAAAATTAAAGTAATATAAACTAAAAATTCTAATTTCAAGTTTAATTTCAAGTATTTCTAATATTTTGTGAATGGAATATTCCAAATCAAGTGAAATTGCAATTTTTATTGTTCTTTGGTCCTTTTATTTTTGTATTTTTCTCGGTTTTCTTTGACTTAACAAAAGACTTTTGGTTTATCATAATGACAACTCTAGTTGTTATACTTTTAAAGGAGTATTAGAGAATATATTTTTTTAAACTTCTTTAACGTGGGTTACACTAACTCCCTTTTTAATTTTTAATTTTTAATTTTTAATTTTTAATTTTTTTGGCTATTTATGTTTGTTCTAACAACTAAGACCCACTTGATATATAATCGATGGTTAAAGATAATAGATAAAATCTGTTTTATTATGTTTGTATGGAATTAATGTTTAGATACAAAAATATGTTTTATTCTGTTTGTATAGAATTAATGTTTACATACACTTTTATCTCGATAATAATTTAAGCAAAAAATGATGATGTATTTTGCCCTCGAAAAGAGGATGACAATTTTTTTATTCGGATGATGATTTACTTATTTTTTAAAAGGCGTACGTGACTTTTATAATATAGAAC
Organism: Forsythia viridissima; assembly: GCA_030279155.1. Classification (NCBI taxonomy): domain Eukaryota; kingdom Viridiplantae; phylum Streptophyta; class Magnoliopsida; order Lamiales; family Oleaceae; genus Forsythia; species Forsythia viridissima. Next base: position 32,705,684 of record CM059041.1, on the reverse strand, counting down.
AAATCTATTTTTGAACATTCATACCTTAGAATAATTGTCACCGTCCTCCGCCATACTCATTTTTCTCTTTTAATTTTTTTTCGTTTAATTAAAAATAATGATATAATTGTCTTCTTTTTTTTTTTTACTAAAAACTTGTTGTAAAATTATGAGATAATTATTGATGACTATTTAGACTTATCAGGATACTTAGTCTTATCAGTATATTTAGATAAGCCTTGTTTGATTGTATCCAAATCTCTTTGTAACCTACTTTGGAATCCTATAAATATAGGTCCATAGTTATAATGAAAGAGACAATTTCTTTCGTATCTCTTATATTTTCTCTCTCTTCTTTCTCCAATTTTATAACACATTATTAGCACGACGTTCTAAATAATTAAGTAAACTAATGTAATTTTTCTTTGTGGCAGAAAATATTGGTGGAAAATTAGTTGGAATCCAATCTCACATTTTTCGGACGATCAATTTGTGGAAGGTGCCAATTACGAGATTCATGATAAATTGCCAAAATATCTGTTTAGCTGATAATGCAACTACTCATACAATTCTTCAAGATAAAAAATATTTTTTAGACTTAACATTAGCAGAAAATAATGTTAATACGATATCTGGTACATCAAATATCGTTGAAGGCTCCGGAAGAGCTAGTATTATCTTACCAAATAATACGAAATTGCATATAAATGATGCACTTTATTCTAGCAAATTCAGAAGAAATTTGATTAGTTTTAAAGATATCCGTAGCAACGGATACCATATTGAGACGATGCAAGAAAATAATTATGAATATATTTGTATAATTTCTTTTGTATCTAGCTAGAAGCAGATAAGAGAAAAACTCATGGCACTCCCATCTGGCATGTATTATACATTCATAAAAACATTTGAATCAAACAATGTCACGAACTCAAAGTTTGTTGAACCAAAAAGCTTTATGCTTTGGCATGATCAACTTGGACACCCAAGAGGAATAATGATGCATTGAATAATTAATAACTCACATGGACATCCTCTAAAGAACCAGAAGATTCTTCTACCTAATGATTATCCATGTGCTGCTTGTTCACAAGGCAAGTTAGTCATTAGACCTTATATTACGAAGGTTCGTGTTGAATCTCCAACTTTCTTAGAAAGAATTTATAGAGATATATATGGGCCAATACACCCACCATATGGACCATTTAGTTATTTTATGGTATTAATTGATTCTTCTACTAAATGGTCACATGTCTGCTTACTTTCTACTAGAAATGTAGCTTTTGCTAGACTACTTGCTCAAATTATAAAACTACGAGCTCAATTTCCCGATTACTCAATCAAGGCAATCCGTCTTGATAATGTTGGTGAATTTAGATCACAAACATTCAATGATTATTGTATGTCAATCGGGATTGTTATTGAACATTCAGTTGCTCATGTCCATACACAAAATGGTTTAGCAGAGTCGTTTATCAAACGTCTTCAATTGATTGCTAGGCATTTACTTATAAAAACAAAACTCTCAACATCTGTTTGGGGTTATGCTATATTACATGTTGCATTATTAGTTCGTATAAGACCAACTGCTTATCATGAATACTCACCTTTACAACTTGCATTTGGTCACGAACATAATATTTCTCATCTACGAGTTTTTGGTTGTGCTGTCCAAGTCCTAATTTCACCCCCACAACGTACAAAGATGGGTCCCCAACGAAGACTTGGAATTTATGTTGGGTTTGACTCACCATCCATTATTAGGTATCTTGAACCTTTAACGGGTAATTTATTTACTGCACGTTTTGCAGATTGTCATTTTGATGAAATGAATTTCCCAACTTTGGGAGGGGAAAAACTGCATCCTGAAAAACAAGATAAAATTTCTTGGAATGAAAACACTCTATCTCATTTTGATCTCCCGCAGTAATCAATGTGAGCAAGAAGTTGAAAAAATTATTCACTTGCAAATAGTTGCAAGCCAATTACCTGATGTATTCGTTGATACAAGGAAAGTGACAAAGTCATATATTCCAGCAGAAAATAATTCTGCAAAAATTGATGTCCCTGTAGGACAATCTATCATAGCAAATGAATCTCAAATACGCCAGAAGCGTGGTCGACCAGTTGGTGCTAAAGACTCTGTACCTCAAAAGAAAAAGGTACAAGAGAAAACCCAACTAAAAACTTTTAATGAAACAACGGTAGAAACGAATGATCAATCAAACACTGATAATGTGATTCTTGAAGAACCACGAGTGTCCGAAAACAATGAGATTTCAATAAATTATTTATTATCTCATAAATTATGGGAACGAAATAATATTGTTGTAGACAATATCTTCACCTTTAATGTGGCACTAGATATCATACAAAATGAGGATCCTGAACCACAATCTATTAAAGATTGTCAAAATAAAAATTATTGGCCAAAATGGAAAGAAGCCATACAGGCGGAGTTGAATTCTTTAGAAAAACGAAAAGCGTTTGGACCTGTAGTTCGAACACCTAAAAATATAATTTCTGTAGGATACAAATGGGTATTTGTAAGAAAAATGAATGAAAACAATGAAATTACAAGATACAAAGCCCGACTCGTAGTCCAAGGCTTCTCACAAAGACCTCGGATTGATTATGAGGAAACATATTCTCCCATAATGGAAACCATCACATTTAGATTTTTAATAAGTTTGACTGTGTCACAAAGGCTCGATATGTGTCTTATGGATGTAGTAACTGCATATCTGTATAGTTCACTTGATAGTGACATACACATAAAAATCCTTGAAGGATTTAAAGTGCCAGAAGCAAATGATTCATCCCCCAGAACAATGTTCTCGATTAAATTGCAAAGATCATTGTATGGATTAAAACAATCTGGACCAATGTGGTATAATCGTCTTAGCGAATATTTGTTGAAAGAAGGTTATAAAAACGACGATGTATGTCCTTGTGTTTTCATAAAGAAAACATATATTGGATTTGCAATTGTGGCAGTTTATGTTGATGATTTAAACCTTATAGGAATTCCTGAAGAGCTCAACAAAACTGCAGATTATTTAAAAAATGAATTTGAGATGAAAGATTTGAGAGAAACCAAATTCTGTCTTGGATTACAAATTGAACATTTCCCAGAAGGATTATTTGTTCATCAATCTTCTTATACAGGAAAAGTCTTAAAACGTTTTTATATGGATAAAGCACATCCATTGACATCGCCTATGGTCGTTCGATCACTTGAATTGAAAAAAGATCCATTTCGCCCACTTGAAGATGGAGAAATAACTCTTGGACCTGAAGTACTATACTTAAGTGCAATTGGTGCATTAATGTATCTTACAAATTGCACTCGACCTGACATAGCTTTTTATGTAAATCTCCTTGCAAGATATAGCTCTATACTTAGTCAAAGACATTGGAATGGTGTTAAACACATTTTTCATTACCTAAAAGGTACTATTGACATGAGATTATTTTATTCACAAAAATTAAGATCGTCTTTAATGGGATATGCAGATGCGGGTTATCTCTCTGATCCACATAAAGCTAAATCACAAACAGGATATGTGTTCACACGTGGAGGAACAGCTATATCATGGAGATTTGTGAAGCAAACATTGACAACAACATCTTCAAATAATTCAGAAATTATTGCAATGCACGAAGCAAGTCGAGAATGTGTATGGTTGAGAAACATGACACATCATATCCAAGCATCATGCGGATTACCTTCAACAAAGAATAGTCCAACAATATTGTATGAAGACAATGCAGCTTGTATTGCACAACTCAAAGGAGGCTACATCAAAGAGGACAGGACAAAGTATACTTCTCCAAAATTCTTCTATACACACGAACTTCAGAAGAATTGTGACATCGATGTTCAACAAATTCGCTCAAGTGACAATTTGGCTGACTTATTCACAAAAGCATTGCCAACATCCACATTCAAGAAATTGGTGCACGAGATTGGGATGCGTCGACTCAAAGATCTTCAATGATTAATATTAGGAGAGTAGCTGTACTCTTTTTTCTTAGTCCAAGTTTTGTCCCACTGGATTTTTCTGACAAGGTTTTACTGAGGCAGCATTTTCTTAATACTCCAAAACTTTAACAATTACTGTACTCTTTTTTTTCTTTTCGTTTGATATTTTGTCCCATTGGATTTTTATCAAACAAAGTATTTAGCTGGACAGTTATTGCAGAAATAGTCATCAAAGGGAGAGTGTTGTAAAATTATGAGATAATTATTGATGACTATTTAAACTTATCAGGATACTTAGTCTTATCAGTATATTTAGATAAGCCTTGTTTGATTGTATCCAAATCTCTTTGTAACCTACTTTGGAATCCTATAAATATAGGTCCATAGTTATAATGAAAGAGACAATTTCTTTCGTATCTCTTATATTTTCTCACTCTTCTTTCTCCAATTTTATAACAAAACTAATATTTTAACATTGATTTTTTCAGTTCTTATATTGTCCGTTCTTATATTTAGTTCAACCAAACAGAATAATAATAAACCTGTTGTTATTAATTTTTATCCAAATAAATAATTTTATCCACAAATCAAATAGACTCCTAAAAACAATACAAAGACGAGTTAAAATTTGTCTTTCACATTTTGTTATTTTCTTCATTGAACCTCTACTAATTTTTGATACTTCAATGGTTCAATTTTTATTAACATGGTATTTCAAAATCAATTTAAAAAATTTAGTGAAAGGACGGCGGATCTCAATCTGTTTTTTAACAAGTGGGCTTCATAAAAAATTGATGTCAAAACTAAAAGTATAAAAAAACGTGTCTAAAATAATTTTTTAACTCCATTTGCCTCTATTCAAAATAGTGGGAATCACCTCCAATGGCTTTTGAAAGGAGTCAATAGACTTTTGAAGCCTTTGACAAGAATCAAGAAAAAAAAAATTCTTTAATTTGTGTTTTCCTATTTTACCCTTTCTTTCAACATGATTTTAATTCATATCTTTCTTCTTCATCCATTTAACGTCCGTCTTTTCTTACGACGTTAAACTCATCTAAAGAAGCGAAAAAATTACAATGGCACTGATGTTCAAATTCGACAATATTTCTGTGAATCCTCGAGGCGCAAAAAAGAATGTAATACTAATTTGTATGGCTGATGTATACTCTTTATTTGTTATTGATTTTTCTAAAAGCTATGTGAAGTATTTTTTCCTATTTATCTCTAATCTAAGTCGGAACTTCATGGGTAATGGTAGCCATATGCAATTGCCTATGATGCTGGATATCTGTTGAATGTGTGGTTTATGGAAAACTCAGATGTACAGAACGATCTGCGAAGCTTTTGAAATTCATCATGGAACGACAATTGTCGTTTTGGAACTACTATGCTCGTTTTTTTAATATTTGAACATATGTCAATAAATAATTTGAATGGTCAATAAATAATTTTGGTAAAGAACATATGGCAGTAACTAAGGCTTTTCACATTTCTTTTGTGCTAAAAAATTTTGGTAAAGAATAATTCAATTGATTACTCCTGGACTGATGCTTTTCTCCTTCCTGCTGTGTTAATGACTCTTGGTCTGTTCTAATATGAGGGTTGAAGAAGAAAATATCAAAATGATCCTTACTACCAATGGACACTCTTACCAAATTGTCAATGCGGTTTCCATGTGCGAGAGATGGACGAATTGTGTGACATTGAAATAATTCCAGTGCCTCCGTATAAAGCAAATGGAACTGATGCTTCCTAGGGTTGAATTGGTTGGACAAGAAGTCCGTTACATGCCGTTAGTACGATAGAAGTAGACCACAAAAAATACCAATAGTAGCAAGTAATGATAAAATAATTGCAAAACATGCGCATTGGAAAGTAGAAGCTTTGCTTAACATGTTTTTGCGCCTTTATAAGTATTTTAATGAAGTCTATATGAAGATTGATGACATGGAGGACGAGATTGAGCAATCGAGTTCAGAGGAAGGGGATTAAACAATTAGGAAAAAGAGGATTTGTGTTGGTTGCTTGTAAAGTTTAATTGGAATGGTTGTTACAGTTTTTATTTTTGTATTGTTTTGAAGAAATTATGTTTACGTTGGTTTTGTTTTATTGTTTTTTTGTAGTATTTTGGCATCGATGAAGTTTTGGTTTTGTTTTATAGTTTTGTTTGAATGGATGTATTAGTTTTCAATGATAATAGTAACATCAATTTCTTATTAGAGTTTCACACAATTATGGTCGTAATAAAAACTGTGTAATGACAATGAACACGATAACGTAAAATGAAAACTCTATATAATCCAAAACACAATATTAATTAACCAACAAAAGTCATAATCCCATAAGTACATAAAACTTACAAAATGATATGCCAAAGTTAGTTTACAAAAGTCTAAAACGAGTACTGATGTTTTAAAATGTATAGAGGAGTTTTAAAACAATAACACATGTTTTTGAACTACTGTTGTTGTTCTAAAACTACTGCCATCGTTTATAAACTACTGCAATCATTTCAGTATGCTATCAGCCTAAAATATACATATTAAACAACGTTTGCAACTGTCCTACCCTGATATCAACAACATTAAATTGAACAAAAAGCATATCAAAATAAAAAAATCAAAACAAATGAGAAATTATGTTTTATGGGGTACAATCAAGGGGTGTATAATTCAACAGCCAGTTTTCTCCTCCATTTCGGCATGTGGAATTCATTAACTAGCTCTGCTTGTCTGCCGATACTCAAGAATTCTATGTATTTGATGGCGTAAACACCACAATCACCCCTGCAATACAGTTTCGAAGTTGGACATTAATAGTGCAAATTAAAATAGATGACCACAATTGAGCAGTTGCTTAATGTCATATAAAATTTATGAGTTGGATTGTTTCGAGGTTGTCGTTATCTGTTCTATTGTTAGAGCATCGATGACAATGTTGATTTTCTTCAGAAGCATCGGAAGAATCATCGTCATGGGCTTCAAGTCAGCTCTAAGTCTTGCAAATAGTCATTCCCTTGTGATTGTACATTATTGAATGACAATGTCTCTGTTTCGATTTCACGCTGCAGTTCACCCGGTTCGACTGCATTAGTTTTATCATTAACCAGTGCTGGACCTTTGCTCACACAAATGGGACGAGACTGATCTTGTTTAGTGAGACCTACATACCAGTGCACATGTTTGTCTAATGTAATTTGGATTGGCTTCGCAAACATTGCATCACCAGGTAGAAGAAACTTCATCTCCAATTCATGCAAAGAAGTGTCAACATTGCACAGCTCCCCTAGTTTACCATACAACTCTTTATATGAAATCTCAGTAACAATTTCAAGTCTAAAGTCCATCCACAACATAACTATCACCCTGTTCCAATTCCACTTTCCCTAATCATCTCTAACAAACTCACCAAAATAAAATACAGCGATCCATAATGGTAACTCCATTCCTGCAATTCATTAATACTTTGATTACTTAATCTAAAAAAAAATTTGTTTCTCAAGAAGTCAAATAATGTATTTCAAACAACTTCAACTACGCTGCAATAGTAGTTCAAAATGTGTTTCGTTGTTTAAAATGACAGATGGTCATCTTATAACAACCACCGTCGTTTAAAACGACTACTGTCGTTCAACAAGACTACAATAGTTTAAAATGTTCCACAGTAATTTCAAACGTTCAAGAAAGCATAAATAATGCAGCTTCTTCCTCAGCTACACCATTTCAAATGAATAACATTTCTTAACACCCATTTCGAACAAACACAAAAAAATGCCATGTACATATGAAATAATGAAAAGGAGAAATATATATTACCAATGACGAATTTGCAACAACAAATGGAGTGAGAAATAATTTTCTTAGCGGTAACAACAAATGGCAACAAGTCTTTCTCTCCGCCCACAAAAAATGAAGGAAGAAACCCAAGATTACAATGGAGAAATTGGAGGGAGAAGTAATTTCTTGAACTAACGTAGGGTTTCTTCAATTTAGCAACTTCTCGTCGTTAACGGAGTGAGATGTTGCTGAGAATTTTTGGGTCTTTTGTGTCAAGGGCATTTTAGTTATTATAAAAATATAGTAAGGGTATTATAGATTTTTTTTTCCACTAAAGAAGCCTTAAAAGACATGAAAAATAAGTTTAAGCTTTAAAAAAAGACATGAGTTGTTTGACTAAGTCTTTTAAAAAAATATCCCATTCAAAATGAGTGGACGAGATGCAATAATTATGGTACAATCATGCCTTTATTTTATTTTTCCCTTTTGTACATTGATGTCGAATGTAGCAGTATTATTTTTATTTTATTTTTAAACAAGCAGAAGTACAAATAGGAATAGAAGAAAAGTTATGATTTTAATTTCAAATAAAAATTAAAATGCTATTAATTTGTATCTTAAGATTCTATATTTTCTCATTTAGTTCATAAATTGAAATATGTGTTAATCTTAGATAAAAATAAATGTCATAAAAATTCGATTGTGAATTTTATGCAAAGTTTGATCCTCTCATATTCAACTTTCATCACAAAAGTAGGGATGACAACATGCTAGACGGCCATTTTCATCCCTCGTTTATTTATTTTTTAATTTTTTTAATTAGATCATTATTTAACTATTCACGAGTTCGTAACTTATTAAGTCTTTTTAGTTGAATGTTGATAATAATATTGTATTAAAAAGTAAAATAAATAAATAAATAAAGGGGTTGGTCGTGGGACAGGAACCATGTTCCCCGTTCCCGTCCCAAAAATCCAATTAAATATAGAATTCCTGTCCTGTTCGAGACAGACCCTGCAATAATTAAATTTAACGAGATTCTTTTGTCATTCCTACCCAAAAGATTTCACCTCTAACAAATCAATATTTCAAATAAAACACACAAAGTTGTAGTCATCCATAGTTTAACAAAGAGAAAATTAGCTCCTTTTTTTGAAAAAAAAATTGATATATGCCCTCAATTTTTATTTTTTAATATTTACTCTCTTTTAATAATTATGTTAATGAATTTTTCCTAAAATTACAAGGACTATTTATGCACCCCAACCAATATAAACTCACACCCACTGGATCCATTTTTCCAAAAAATCTTTCAATCAATTACAACTCAAAATCTCAAATCAAGTGCAATCCAAATCATTCAATTTATTCATCCTAGTTTATTCATCTGTCAATATTGATGATTTGCACTGTCGGTGCCAACCGCCATTACGATGATCTGCAACCTCTCTCTCACAGATCTGCATGATCTGTAATCTCCGCCGTGTAAATCTACTTTTGCATCGAATTTTGAATTAAGTTCCTTTGATTTGGTATTCAGTTGAAATGGAGATAGATTTTCTGGGTTTGAATATCTAAGAGTTGCCTAAATTGGATAAGGGATAAAGAAGAATATATTCAAAAATTCAGGTAACTCATTGTTTATGTTTTATTTGTGTTTGAAATTCACACTCTATTTTCACTTCCCTTTCTATTAATTTCAATTTAAATTTACTTAAGTTGGTATGTGTTCTCCGGTTTAAATGTTATTAATCTATAATTTACTAATTGATTCACTTTTAAAATATTAGCACAATGTTTGGTCGGCAAAATTATACTAATTATTGAATTATGAATTTCGTTACAAGTGATTATTTGATTTTTTACATTTATGGTCAATTCTTTTCTATTTAGCACTGTTTTTTTTTAATTATTTTCAATGTAATAAATTAATTGAAAAGAAGATGAGGTTTGCTTCTTCACTTTCAAGCTGTTTGTGAAAAATTCCCATCTAATTTGCAAAATCACTAATTAAGCCGCATTATGATGTTGATGATTGTTGCTTCCATTTGCACAAAATCAATCAGCTATTGGATCAAATTGCAAGGATGAATTAAGCATTGTTAGCATTTCATAGAGTTCCCAATACCTCTAATAGTCTAGCACTTAGCTAGCATGTTGGAATTGTCTTATATCCTATATGATCAATTTTGAATGTTGAATACTAGGTGGAAACGAAACTAAATTGTTTCCCTATTGAATATTATGGTTCTTCTCCTTCTTTCAATTATTATGATGGTTTTGAATATCAATTTGAAACGAATTATTCAGTTTATAGTTACCATTGATGACGTGGATAATGAAACTGGAAAATTAGTCGTGAACGGGGATGATGAGTTGCCTTCGTACAATCATGATAGTGGATTTAAGAATGGACAAATTCCTCAAATTTCATTTGGTTATAGTTTGGAACGTATTAAATAAAGGAAGTTATGGACTAGTGTTGGGTTGGTCATGGTGGTGGTCGAATGTTGGCAGCTTACAAAGAGATTTTGAGTTTTTTTTTTTATAAAAGAAGTTTTTACATAAAGGAAGATATAGTCTAGTTTAATGGTGGTGGTAAGATATACGTTTTCCTACAAGGAACACATATGTTACCATATTTTATATGAGGGTAACGTATTTGTTACTGTAGTTTAAGTTAACGGTGATGGTAAAGCAGTGGTGGCGATGGCGGTGGAACAGTGTTGGTGGTGGTGTTGGAACTTCGTGGTGGTGGGGAAAGATGGTGGTTATGATAACACATGTGTTACACTAATTTAAATTAGGGTAACATATGTATTATTATAATTTAATAAGGATAAAACATGTGTAATCGTAATTTAAATTGGTGGTGGTGGTAACACATGTGTTATCGTTCAAGTAACATATGTGTTACAATAATTTAAATTAGTGTAAAACATGTGTCACCCTAATTTAAATAAGAATAACACATTTGTTACTATAATTTAAATTAATGGCGGTAGTTGAGCAGTGGTGGTGGTAATATGTGTTATTGTACAAGTAACATGTGTGTTAATTTAAATACGATAACATGTGTGTTACTCCGGTTGTATTGGATGTGATTATGGTTGTAGATGGTGGTAGCGGACCTGAACCCTACTTTTGTAATGGTGGTGATGGGATAAGGCAGGTGGTAGCGGTGATGGTGGTGGAAGACGATTGGTAATGGTAGCACATGTTATCCGTGTAAAAATGTTGTTTTGAAATAAAAAATTGAAATATTAATTTTAAATAAAAGTGAGGAAGTAACATATGGTAACACATATGTTACCCGAGTAAAAATGTTGTTTTTAAATGAAAATAATGTTATATGTGTTGTATAAAGTTAATACACGTGTTATTGTGTATTAAAAAGGCATGAATCATAGTTATTCATCTTTAGTAACATGTGTGTTACTATATGTGCTAGCATATGTGTTTTAATATAAAGTTTTGAATTGAATAACATATCATGTGTACCTTAGTGGTAGTGGCACAATATTGATGGTGGGGAAAGATAGCGGTGATGATTACACACGTGTTACTATATGTGTTACTATATACTTTTCAGTGCATGTTGTATTGAGTAATACATATGTTACTTTATATTAAAATGACATGAATTATAGTTCTTTTCTTTAATAACATGTGTGTTACTATATATATTATCATATGTGTTACTATATAAAGTTTTGAAGTGAGAAACATATCACATGTACCTTAGTGTGTCTGAATTGTTATTGTTACTTGCTATTTTTGTTATATTTTTAATATAATTAACATGTTAAGGTAATTTATTGCCTTCAGTAATATAGTATGTTATATGTGCTATATAAATTTAATATACATATGTTACTGTGTATTAAAAAAGCATGAATCATAGTTATTCTTTTTTTAATAACATGTGTGTTACTATATGAGTTACTATTAGAGTTTCGAATTGAGTAACATACCATGTGTACCTTAGTGGTCGTGGTGATGGTAAAGCAGTGTTGGTGGTGAAAACACACGTGTTATCTTACAAATAATACATGTGTTACTCTAATTTAAATTAAGACAACACTTGCGTTACCATAATTTAGGTAGAGCAGTGTTGGTAGTGGTACTCGAGCTGTGCGGTGGAGAAAGATGGTGGTAGTGGTAACACATGTGTTACCCTAATTTAAATAAGGATAACACGTAGTTTTCAATTAGTCGTGGTAGTGGTAACACATGCTATCATACAAGTAACATGTGTTACCTAATTTTGGTAGAGGTGATTTGGTCGTTGATGGTGGTAATAGATCTGAATCCAATTGTGGTGTTGGTTGTGATGAAATAATGCGAGTGGTAGTGGTGGAAGGCAATTGGTAGTGGTAACTAATATGTAAACTTGTGTAAATATGTTGTTTTCAAATAAAAAAAATTAAAATTTTAATTTTAATTTTTAAAAACTTATAAAATGAGATAAATTATCAAATATTGATTTTAAAGAAAATGAGAAAGTAACATAGGGTAACATATGTGTTACCCATGTAAAAGCATTGTTTTCAAATAAAAATAATTTATTTTTTTAAATAATTATCAAATATTGATTTTAATGAATTTTTTTTTTAAATAATTATCAAATACTTGTGTAAAAGTATTGTTTTTAAATTTTTATATCTTTACACTTTGGTCCCCAAATTTTCAATTATCTTTCAGTTAAGTCCTTCCAAAAATTGTATCTTAGGTGTGGTAACATGTGTTACCTGTGTCAAATTAATTTTAATGAAATTGAGGAAGTAACATAAGTTAACAAACACGGTAAAATATATGTTACCCACGTAAAAGTATTGTTTTCAAAATTAAAATATGGAAATATTTGATTTTAGACCAAATTAATATAGTTTTTAAAAAAATATTTATAAAGAGATAAATCATAAAATAGCAATTGTATTAAAGAAAATGAGGAAATAACATAGGGTAACACGTGGTAACATATATGTTATCCGTGTCAAATTGATTTTAATGAAATTGAGAAAGTAACATAGGTTAACAAATACGGTAACATATATGTTACCTACATAAAAGTATTGTTTTTAAAAATAAAAATTGGAAATATTTGATTTTAGACCAAACTAATATATTTTTTAAAAATATTTATAAGGAGATAAATCATAAAATAGCAATTGTAGTGAAAATGAGGAAGTAACATAGGGTAACACATGTGGTAACATATGTGTTACCCGTGTCAAATTAATTTTAATGAAATTGAGGAAGTAACATAGGGTAACAAATTCAGTAACATATATGTTACCCGCGTAAAAGAATTGTTTTCAAAAATAAAATTTGGAAATATTTGATTTTAGACCACACTAATGTAGTTTTTAAAAAACATTTACAATGAGATAAATCATAAGATAACAATTGTATTGAAAATGAGGAAGTAACATAAGGTAACACATGTGGTAATATATGTGTTATGTGTTGTCCATGTCAAATTGATTTTAATAAAATTGATAAAGTAATATAGGTTAACAAATAGGGTAACATATATGTTACCCACGTAAAAATATTGTTTTCAATAATAAAAATTTGGAAATATTTGATTTTAAACCAAATAAAACTAGTTTTTAAAAAGCATTTACAAGGAGATAAATCATAAAATAATAATTTTATTGAAAATGAGGAAGTAACATATGTGGTAACACATGTGTTTACCGTGTCAAATTGATTTTAATGAAATTGAGGAAGTAACATAGGTTAACATATACAGTAACATATATGTTACCCGCGTAAAAGAATTGTTTTCAAAATTAAAATTCAGAAATATTTGATTTTAGATAAAACTAATGTATTTTTTAAAAAAATATTTACAAAGAAATAAATCATAAAATAGCAATTGTATTAAAAATGAGGAAGTAACATAAGGTAATAAATGTGGTAACATATGTGTTATCCGTGTCAAATTGATTTTAATGAAATTAAGGAAGTAACATATGTTAATAAATACGGTAACATATATGTTACCCACGTAAAAGTATTGTTTTTAAAAATAAAAATTAGAAATATTTGATTTTGGACAAAACTAATGTATTTTTTAAAAACATTTACAAGGAAATAAATCATAAAATAGCAATTGTAGTGAAAATGAGGAAGTAACATTGGGTAACACATGTGGTAACATATATGTTACCCACGTAAAAGTATTGTTTTTAAAAATAAAAATTAGAAATATTTGATTTTGGACAAAACTAATGTATTTTTAAAAACATTTACAAGAAAATAAATCATAAAATAGCAATTGTAGTGAAAATAAGGAAGTAACATTGGATAACACATGTGGTAACATATATGTTACTTGTGTCAAATTGATTTTAATGAAATTGAGAAAGTAACATATGTTAACAAATATAGTAACATATATGTTACCCACGTAAAAGTATTGTTTTCAAAGTTAAAATTTGGAAATATTTGATTTTAGACCAAACTAATGTAGTTTTTAAAAAATATTTACGAGATAAATCATAAAATAACACTTGTATTGAAAATGAGGAACTAACATAGAGTAACACGTGTGGTATCATATGTGTTACCCGTGTCAAATTAATTTTGATAAAATTGAAGAAGTAACACAGGTTAACAAATACGGTAACATAAATGTTACCCGCATAAAAGAACTATTTTATAAAATAAAATTTGGTAATATTTTATTTTAGACAAACTAATGTATTTTTTAAAAATATTTACAAAGAGATAAATCATAAAATTACAATTGTATTGAAAATAAGGAAGTAACATATGGTAACACATGTGGTAACATATGTGTTACCAGTGTTAAATAGATTTTAATGAAATTGAGGAAGTAACATAGGTTAACAAATACAGTAACATATATGTTACTCACGTAAAAGTTTGGTTTTCAATAATAAAAATTTGAAAATATTTGATTTTAAATCAAATAAATGTAGTTTTTAAAAAACATTTATAAGGAGAAAAATCATAAAATAGTAATTGTGTTGAAATGAGAAAGTAACATATGTGGTAACACATGTATTACTCGTGTTAAATTGATTTTAATGAAATTGAGGAAGTAACACATGTTAAGAAATATGGTAACATATATGTTACCCACGTAAAAGTTTTGTTTTCAAAATTAAAATTTGGAAATATTTGATTTTAAACCAAATTAATGTAGTTTTTAAAAAATATTTACAAGAAGATAAATCATAAAATAGCAATTGTATTGAAAATGAGAAAGTAATATAGAGTAACACATGTGGTAACATATGTGTTACCCGTGTCAAATATATTTTAATGAAATTAAGAAAGTAACATAGGTTAACAAATACGGTAGCATATATGTTACCTACGTAAAAGTATTGTTTTTAAAAATAAAAATTAAAAATATTTGATTTTAGACCAAACTAATATATTTTTTAAAAATATTTAAAAATAGATCAATTATAAAATAGCAATTGTAGTGAAAATGAGAAAGTAATATAAGGTAACACATGTGGTAACAGATGTGTTACCCGTGTCAAATTGATTTTAATAAAATTGAGGAAGTAACATATGATAACAAATTTAGTAACATATATGTTACCCGCGTAAAAGAATTGTTTTCAAAAATAAAATTTGAAAATATTTGATTTTAGACCAAACTAATGTAGTTTTTTAAAAATATTTACAAGGAGATAAATTATAAGATAGCAATTATAAAGTATTGATTTTTATTGAAAATGAGCAAATAACACATAGTGACATAGGAATTTGATCTTTTCTACCCAGTAGAGAGAATTATTTAGTCCATTGAACATTTGGAGGAACAAAATGTGTTTGACATTAAAATCAAACACTCTACCAATGTCCACTGGACATTTGTCTAGTGGGCAAAATAATCCTCCCTATTAAGTGGAGGAGAACAGTCTTGAATTAACATATATGTTACTAGTATAAAAATGTTGTTTTTAAACGAAAAATTGAAATATTGATTTTAAATGTAAAGAATGTATTTTTAAAAAATTTATAAAAATAGAGAAATTGTAAAATATTGATTTTAATGAAAAATGAAGAAGTAACATATAGTAACATATATAGTAACATATATGTTACCCGTGTAAAAAAGTTGTTTTAAAACAAAAAAATTGAAATATTAATTTTAAAGAAAAATAATATATTTTTTAAATAATTATAAAATATTGATTTTATTGGAAATGAGCAAGTAACACATAGTAATATATATGTTACTAGAATAAAAATATTTTTTAAAATGAAAATTTGAAATATTGATTTTAAATGAAAATAATGTATTTTTAAAAAATTTATAAAAATAGAGAAATGGTAAAATATTGATTTTAATGAAAAATGAGGAAGTAACATATATGTTACTCGTGTAAAAATGTTGTTTTAAAATAAAAAAATTGAAAATTTAATTTTAAAGAAATATAACGAATTTTTTAAATAATTATAAAATATTGATTTTATTACAAATGAGCAAGTGACACATAGTAACATATATGTTACTAGTATAAAAATATTTTTTTTAAATGAAAAATTGAAAACTTGATTTTAAATGAAAATAATATATTTTTAAAAAATTTATAAAATTAGAGAAATGGTAAAATATTGATTTTAATGAAATATGAAAAAGTAACATATATAGTAACATATATGTTACCCATGAAAAATATTGTTTTTCAATTAAAAATTAAAAAATTAATTTTAAATGAAAATAATATTTTTAAAAAAAAATAATAAAATGAGTAAATTATAAAGTATTAATTTCAATGAAAATGATGAAATAACACGTATGTTACTCGTGTAAAAATATTGTTTTTCAAATGAAAAAATAAAAATATTGATTTTATAAAAATACTGTATTTTTAAACAATTATCAAAGAAAATAAATTATAGAATATGATTATAATTATTATTATATTTAAAATAATATACAAATATGATAGTTGGTGGTGGTAACACGTGTTAATATAATTTAAATTAAAGTAACATATGTGTTACCATAATTTAAAATAGTATACAAATATTTATTTTGTTCGTTTAGATGAAAATTCGAGTGTAAAGTAAAATTTAATTGAAAATGCACTTATTTTGACCACTAAAATTACACTTATTTTGGCCACTAAAATCAAGGATTTGGAGGACCAAATTTTGAACATGTATAAAGTTGAAGGACCTAAGATACAATTTTTAGAGGACTTAACTGAAAAATAATTAAAAATTTGGGGACCAAAGTGTAAAGATATAAAAAGTTGAAGGACCTAAGATGCAATTTTTGAAAGACTGAACTGAAAGATAATTAAAAATTTGAGGACTAAAGTGTAAATATGTAAAAGATTAAAGACCTAAGATATAATTTTTGGATGACTTAATTGAAATATAATTGAAAATATAAGGACTAAAGTGAATATTATATAAAGTACATAGACTATTATACAATAAATAAATGCCACATCATTATTACACATTATAATTTTTTTTTTAATGAAATAAGGTATTTTTTAAATCAAAACCAAGAAAATGATGTATTTTTTAAATAATTAAAAAAAAAAATTCAACTTTTTTATAAAAAATAGGACTCTTGTCAACTTTACCCTCTAACAAATTGTATTTTCTTGTTATCTTATTTTGTAGCTTCAATTTTACTATGAGTATGATTACAAAAAAATATCTTCACATTTCAATAATTTAAATTCTACTCCTTTCAAGAGTTTCCAATGTTAGGAAATTAATGAGGTCGACAAAGTTGATTTTCTTTTTTCTTTTTCGTTTTAATTTTAAGAAGAGTAGCTCATGTATTTATATATTAATTATTGCTTTTATAATTAAAGGGATGTGAAATTTTTACCTTTCATAGTTTACCTTATCATTTTTGACGTTTTTTTTTCCAATTAGTCCCAAAATTATTCAAATCATGTCACACGTCTCATTTCTTGAGTAGATCACAATGCTACCAATTTTGGAGACGTAATACCATAAAAATAGAATGGAGAATCCATTTGAAGTAATTAGGTTGGAGATGAGTTCAGATGTGTTGTCTCGAATTTGTTGTTGTCAATATATTTTTGACATTTTGACATATCACATTTTTTTAATAAAATAGGAGAGGACGTTGACATTTTTTTTTTTTTGACACTTCAGCATATTAAGCCACGATGCCTTCCTATTTGATAAGAAAAATATGATATATCGAGATATAAAAAATATATTGAAAGACAACATGTTGGGGAGGTTGATTGGTAGAAAGGTGCAATTTTTCCTTCAAAATATTCGTACCCTTTTAACAATTGAGCCCTTTAAGAAAATTCCTCAAAAAATAAAAAAAATAAACCTGTGAAAATCTCAAACCCAATTGTGGCGAATAAAGCTCCACTTTATCCCCTTCATTCCCCCACATTCTTCTTTTAAAAAATATCATCAATCAATCCCTCGATGTCTATTCCGTAGATTCCCGATAGGTTTTTCACGAATTTCTCTATTAATTCATTACTCCCATGTAAATTTTTCTGCACATCAAATGAATATTTCTTTGAATTTCATAATTCTCAGCTTATGGAAGGCGGAGATAAAATTACCCATAAGGTGCTGCCGCTGATCACTGCTTTCTCTTTCGTATTGATTTCTTAATCCTTTTTTTCGCACTTGCCTATCTTCTTTAATATTCTGAGGTTAGATGATTTTATTTTTTTTTTTGATTTGCCGGTATAATAAATTCCCCCCCTAATTTAGTGTATGACTGAAGATGAATTTTGTGCACTATGTGGAATTGAGCTACGAGGGTTTTCGTTTTGCACTGACTTGTTACCTTTAGAAGGCTGGGGAAGGGGAAAATTGCAGTTTGAATACTTTACTCTACAGCAATGAGGACCCATTGATTCGCCATTGATTCATCCAATTTATCCGTTAATTTGTTTATCGAGTTTGTGTTATTCATCCTTTTTCCCACTATTTAAAGATTGAGTTGTTATCATCATTATGACGTTAGTAGAAAAGTTTATACATCTTTTGGATCTAGGAAGGGCTGAATAGTAGTATAAAACAAGGACGTAAATTTGAATGACTGGGTTCTAAACAATGATTATTCAGACGAGCATTGGGATGTGGGGGTTGGAGGGGGTGTTCAACAGTGATATGTTGCATCTTGAAGAAAGTATGATGATTTATTCATTTCCTTTTAGGAAAGATATGAGAGAAAAAAGAAAAAAAATTATTTGCATAACATAAGCACGAGAATGTGTTGATTCTCTAGTTGAAATGAGAAACTAAGCACCTTCAGCCCTCCCTGCTATTCAACGACTATTTTGCACATGGTTTTATTCAGCAACGGCGATTTCTCTGTGCAATTTCTAAATATTTAGTTCTGATTCTCTTAGACTTGTAAAAGCAAAACTTTAGTGGTTCTACTGTCTAAAAAGGATTTGTAGTGTTTTTATTTCTACATGACCATAGATATAACGTCATTGGGCTTTTATGCACAAGTATTTATTTAAAGCTCAAGAACCCATGCTCATCTAAATCATACTTCCAGAGACAACATGTACATTACCGAGTGCTCTAATGTTAAAAATCACCTTATTGATTATTTTGTATATTAGAGACTTTGATTTAGTGATAGTTATGAAGTTGTATCATCTTAATTATCATATAAATATTGGTTTTTACTGTCTTATTTCTGATTTATTTCTTTACCATAAGTCCTATTACTAGCCCGAATAAATGTGAATCCCCCTCTGTTGTTTATTTAATTGGCTTTTTTTAACTTAACAATGGCTAACCAGAAACAATTTTATTGATTAAGGATTATTACAAGGTTTTAGAAGTTGATTACGATGCAACTGATGAGAAGGTTCGATTGAATTACAGAAAGCTTGCACTGGTTAGTAATATATAGTCTAAAGCAGCTTTTCTATAGCTCTTTGAATCGGTACTTTGATACCTCACCCCACCCTTTGGGCATGGCCCATTTACGGATGTGGGTATTTATGTCATTTATGTTCTGTCTGAATGCAGAAGTGGCATCCTGATAAACACAGGGGTGATAGTGCTGCTACTGCAAAATTTCAAGAGATCAACGAAGCTTACACAGGTGATTGTTTATGATAAGTTTATCTTCTATTACTCCGAAATGCAATTCTGGTCACAATTTGGCAAGTTACTAATAGTAGTGCTTGTTTGATGTGGAATGTGATTAGGCATCTTTTTTTTTTTTTTTTTTTTTGCTAAACTATCACAAATCAGTTTATTCAATATTGCATTCTATGTACCATATGAATTCGGTTTCACTGTTCTTTATATTTATTGTTTCTAAGAATTATGTTAAATAAATCAACTTAATGAATGCATGACAAAATCAAACTAGAAAAAAGCCTAACATTTTTGGAACGCGTATTAACTGCTATCATCATCTAAGACTACTTTGGTCTTTACATATTTGAAAAAAAAGAAAAAAGGAAAACAGGAGCAAGAAGGATTGCCATATCATTTTACATTAAGATGGGAACTGACATTTAAGTTCTCATAATTTGCATTGAGTTTTCAATTTGCGTAGATAAGTGTAACAAAAACCTACAACTCATATGTGTATGCAAATCAAGGTCTCTGAAATGCCAGGGTTAGCAGAGATTACTAATCACTCTTTTGCGGGCATTGGTATAATGAGTGTTCAATACTTAAAACTCTGAGATCTCCTATGTTTAAGAATATGCAGTATAACTTTTCTTCCTTGTGTTTCTTGTGACCTTTACAGTATTAAGTGATCCAGACAAAAGACTGGACTATGATTTGAATGGAAACTATGCGATTGACAAGTATACTTTGGGGGTAAGGATTTTGCGTATTGTCGTATTTCAGCTGTTTGGTTATGCATCTTTAACACTTGCTTAATCATCATTTGAATTGTTCCTTTGCCGATACAGGAATACTTATCGAGATTTAAGGGGATGATACTTACCTGTAATGGGCTCGGTATTAGTCACACATCAATTTGGTAAGTCAGGTGACTGCATAGCTAAAGCAAGAATTGGCTGGTTAAACATATTTAACGTTGGGAAACACTGCCTTATATAATTGCAATTTATCATTGTTTGCAATTTTCTAAGGCTTTCGTTGCATAGTTCTTCACATTAAAGATTTCTGCACTTTGTTACTATATGTAAAGCAACTGATTTATTAATAGCAACAAGAAGCAGCAGGTATAAGCCTTATTTCCAGAAAAGCCAACTGATTCTGAACATGAGAGGAAATCCAACTCTTGTGTATGAATTTATTTGTTGAGGGCAGTTCCCAAGATTTTGGGTCTTACCATATTTTTCTGGCCACCAGAAACTTCGAGGTCAGAAGTCAGTAAAAAGAAAAAGAAATTGACACACACGACCAAACATTCTATGAGTTGGGTGTCTAGACATATTAGAGCATTGGATAATGCTTGCCGTGTGCTACTCATTTTCACAAGAAATGTGCATTAAGTAGGAGGCTTGAGAAGAGGTGCTAGTATCCTGGAGGAATATGTAGGATCTGCATGCCTGAAGAGTATCAGAAGAATTCATGGAATTTCTGATAATAATGTGAGAATAGGTAATTAAGTACACTTTTACGGAATTAATCCTTTTTCTTGATCCTAAAGATTCCATTGTGCAATTCTTACACACTATAATACACCAGTCTTCAACTCTGTATATATTAGAATCATTTTTCATTTCAAACTTTTGTGATTGTTGCCGTTAGCATTGATGGTACCCATTCCTTTTCTCTGTTAATATGAGATTTATTTTGTGTTTATATTTTATTTCTTCATTATTCAGTTGAAATAATATATCGTCTGTACTCTGTACTGTCTTCTACCTAATGAGAAAAAAATAATAAATTTTCTGTCCCCTAGCCATCTTGTTTGTCTGCCTTCATTAGTCATGCTACACTGATCTTACCATCTCTTAAAGTTAATTGGCTATTCATCTTAGATACATTGTTCTTTTGTTCTACTTTTATGTTTTACGGTCTCAACAGTATTGCTGTTTATATAGCACACGACAGACTATTTTGGGCTTAAGGAGCATTCTTTGAAATTTGAATGAATTTAGAATATAGTGGACAACAATGTAACGTCTCTTGCTTTCCATTTCATGGTTGCTTATAATTCCTTTACCCATGCAGGTCACAGCCACTGATGGAACTCAATAAGTTTAAAGAAAAACGTGGTTCAGAATGACGTCATTTTATTTGTTGACCGTTCACCACAATAAATTTCTTAGTTAACATACTCAGATATTTATATAATCTCTGTATCATTTTTTGTTATACGCAAAAATATTACACTAGACTTGATGGAAAACTCTTTTGTGCACGGTGCGTTGCAAATTGTTCTGATACTAAATGCTACAGTCTGATGTATATTCTATTTGATGACTAAATTCATTCCTTTCTTTTCTAATATAGATACTTGTAGGATTGGCAGTGTCCTTGCACTGGTTTTGAATGATCAACATTATCATTTGTAATTAAATTCACGTTGGGTATACATCTATTTATAGGCCAAAACTTTCATAGTCAGCCACAGCAGTTACTTGTCGTGAGATATGTGAAATTACTGTCTTTTGTAGTTTTTATATGGTTTTGCCATAGTATATGAATGATGACTGTTGTGTGGTTTATGGATACACGGTCATTTTAGATATCCAACTAAATTTATTGAAGTGCTGCATGGCATATTCATTTCTTCCTTTTGGAGTCCTTGTGTCGTCGGTATCAGAAACTTGTACATGCTTCAGCCAAGTAACCCGACTTGACACTAATCATCTTTGGCCCTATGGGAAGATCTATCGACCCAGATATTTGCTTTTTCAGTAGTTGCAATCTCATCGTCCATTGCCTTGTAGCACTTTAATTCTTTGATGGCATCTTGAAATAATTATTGCAAGACCAGAGTCTGCAAATACAGCAAAGGCTTGTTGAATGGAGTGGTCAATTGCTTGTACCTCATTATCTTAATCTTGTACTCATTTTGGTTTTTGCTTGTTGCATAATATGATGTTCATCATTCACTTCAATTGTTGTTGGACTTGAGGAATTTCTTGAACAGTTAAAAGAGTATATGCAGGAACTCAATTTGCCAACTATTTCTCATTCTCCACAGTGTTCTTGTCTCGTCTTCTCTATTCATCTTCATAGTGATATTATGTTTGAATTTGTTGTCAATCCCCATTATCACCCCATGTCTAGGTTCGTCTTTCATCGAAGACAATATATGAGTGACAACAAGTTTCTTGGTGACGCGGTTGTATAATTTGTAAGCTTTTAACTAATCACTAAGAAAAATACATTTCTATCTTCTTTAATGTTGACGTATATCATATATATAAATAAATAAATAAAAAGGTTTGTGGTTGTTATTTTGGTTGTGTGGACGGAAATGTTTTTGCCAATTATATAAAACGATTTACACACGTAGTTTCACATTACAATTCATAAAATCACCACACTCCGAAAAAAAAAAGAATAAGAGAAATTGAACACTCACTATATTTTGAGTTCGATGAGTAACGAACTATTAGACTATTATCAAAGCAATTCTGAAAAACTTGTGTGAGATGACAACGTTTAATTTTCAATAGCAGAATAATATTCATATTCATTAATGCAAGTGGCTTTGTGGGCGACAAAATAAAACATTTTAATTTTTTTTTAAAATAGCCTTCATAGAGACACCAAATACTAGTCTAGTCTTAATAGGTGGGTGGTCTTGTCTTCTAAATTCAATAGTCCAAAGGTTGAAATGTAATGCACAAAGAAAAGGCTGCCCAAATTAATTTCTAATATTGCTTTTATATTTAATTAAAATAAATCTACATTTTATTTTATTTCTTATTCTTTGCTGCAGAAGAACCCTACATAATCATTGACTTGCAGACCAAAAAATAAATAAATAATATATGAAATTTGAAAAACATACAAATTCATGACTGAAAAATATTCTTCCATTTAAACAAGAGAATAGTTTAATACAAATATAATTAATAGAGCCTAAAATTCACTAATATTTTTTCAACAATACTTCTTTTTTCTCTCGTTACACATCTAGAACAATTAGGAGTCGAGTGGCCCTTTCCTCTCAAAGTCTTTTCCTTGGCACCAATTTCTATTTTTGTCGAATTGCTCTACATATATTTTTTCTAATAACATTTTCTAAATGAAACAAAGCCAATCCGAATTGATTTTGGAAAAGATCATCCGTTGCACCCTGAATCTTCTATCTGTACACTGCACTCAACTTTCTCCCTAAACTTGGTTGACGACTTTGTTGACTATACCTGAACATCAATAGTAGTACCCGTTTCCTTTCCTAAAGAGTTTATATTTTGTATATGAGTGTTTTCATCTCATACAGCTTTAAACGGAATTCTCTAATACATGAAAGAACGGAAAAGTACTTTTATTGTATCATTCATAGACAAAAAATAATCCTCTAATATTAAATAAGGAAAAATAAATGGAACGAATTAAAGATACCTTTTGAAGATGGTATAGGGGATTCGATATCGATTGTCAATATCTGTGGCTCAAAATAATCAAAACTAAAAAGGGAATTAAAGGAAAAAAGAAAAAATAAATAAATAAAAAGGTGAAAAAAAGAGCAAGTCAGCACCTCAGGATTGAAAGTGAAGAGGTGGCGTGGAATGCACATGAACTGCTTCACCTGATGAATTATTGTCATTATTTTATTCAATTTCTGTCACTATCATTTATTATTATTATATTTAAATAAAATAAGTATTTATGGAAAAGAAAAATTGAAAGACGCATCTCATTTGGGTTTGGTTCGGCTGTGGACTTTCTTTTTGTTTTTTGAGCAGATAAGAACCCCCCCACCCCCATCCCCACCCCCACTCCCCACATACAAACCTCTTCCTCTCTCATCTTCTCCTCTCTTTCTTTCTACTTTTCATCTCTGATACTAAACAAAAAGAAGCTTTTCATGGTCAGTTCAATATTTATATATGTATTTATGTATGTATAATGCTAATATTTCATGTTCATATTAAGTTTTGTGCTGATATTTGATGATCATATGAATATTCTTTTTCATCTGAATTTGCCATTTGGTGATTGATTTAGGCTGGTGGTTTTGGAGGCGGCGATGACAACTACAACGAGGAGAACGAGAGCAAGTGGCCACCATGGCTCCGCCCTCTTCTGCAAACAAACTTCTTTAATCAATGCAAACATCATGCCAATGCCCACAAGAGTGAATGCAATATGTATTGCTTGGACTGCGTCAATGGACCTCTTTGTTCCCTTTGTCTCCATTTCCACAAGGACCATCGAGCTATCCAGGTCCATACCCTCCCTATAAAAAAGATAAATTAAAAATGTGTGAATCTCTCTAATAACTTAAGCTTTTAGATGGGATGATTAGTATTCAATACCACTCCACCCATCACTAGTACTGGATTCTAATTTATATTGTTTAGATTTGTTGAGTCTCAGTGTGTTTGGGAATTGACTTGTTGGTTTCAATTTGAACAGATAAGGAGATCATCGTACCATGATGTAATAAGGGTGTCTGAGATTCACAAGTATATGGACATAACAGGGGTACAAACTTATGTTATAAACAGTGCCAAAATCGTGTTCTTGAACGAACGGCCGCAGCCAAGGCCGGGTAAAGGCGTCACCAAAACCTGCGGAGTTTGTCACCGTACCCTTCTCGATTCCTTCACTTACTGCTCCCTTGCCTGCAAGGTATCTCTATTCCATCACAATTTACTGCATAACATGTAAATTTCTTAGTCCACATTCTGATTCATCTTTATGTCAAATTTTCTTATAAAAACAAGAAAAGAACCAAAGGCAGGCATAAGATTTCAGGGCATCTGTTCTTATCGAAAAAGCACGAAAATTGGAATCTGATTCATTCTCCTCATATATTATAAAATAATTGAAAATGATATTTTGGGACTCTTATCCTACTATAGTGACTGAATTGGTTGGTATTGGACGTTTCAGATGGTTGGGACATCCAAGAATTTCGAAAACAAGAAAATAGGCGGCGAGGCAGAGCCGGGGGCGGAGGCAGGCGGTTCGGAGTCGGATGAAGAATCCATGATTGGTACAAAGCATAACGATAACAAACATATTAGGAAGAAAACAAAGAGCTTCAGGCCATCAACACCACCAAATTACACAAGTGCAAAAAGGAGAAAGGGGATTCCTCGCAGAGCTCCCACTGGTGCCCTTATTATAGAATACTAAGCACATACAAATTTCTGTTCCAGCAAACTGAGCTTTGTCAATGGAAGCCGGAGTTGGAGTCGGAGTCGGAAATTCACCATGAAGACTAAATGTATACAATCCATCTGTATAGATATCGTCATCTACATCCAAAATGCCATCTAGTTCGAGTCAAGTTGGGTTCTGTATAGTAGTACAATAGTAGATTTTCTAGCATAACATACATAGTGATGAAAATTAGATGATGAGTAATGAATAAATGTACCCATAAATCATTGTAATGCAGAAATAAAGAAAGAAAGGATAAACATAGAGGAGGCCCTAAATTGTGAATATAATGTGTGTTTGTTTTGTAACAGGCAGGATTAAATCAAAGTACTAGTAATTATGCACATTACTGAGTTATGTTAAATGGTCATTTCCACTAGTATCAAACATTTAAACTCTTAGTAGTAGTAGTAGTAATAATAATAAATACGATTATGAGAAATGATAATGATGTTTATCCAACAAACTTGTGGCCACAAAT
This sequence comes from Forsythia viridissima, assembly GCA_030279155.1. NCBI lineage: Eukaryota > Viridiplantae > Streptophyta > Magnoliopsida > Lamiales > Oleaceae > Forsythia > Forsythia viridissima. Next base: position 32,679,190 of record CM059041.1, on the reverse strand, counting down.
TTATAACACATGAGAAATCCTCCATTTTTTGTCCTTTCGTAATTTATTTAATCGAAATATTTGCTAAACAAACATCAATAAATTTTGGTATTCCATATTTAGAACAACTGAATAATTAAAGCGATAGAAATATGAAGAGAAAGTGAAGATAGAGATAAAAATAAATTTTTTATTTTTTATTTTTACCAGTAATTAAATAGTTATAACATGACCTCTCACAAACTATTTTGTCTATTTATGAATCACACGAACAATTAAAATCTTATTTATTATAATGTTTAGTCGAGGAAGTGGTATACCCAAATTCCATTTAATTAGATAAAGTTGATCTAATGTGGCCAACACATTGTTATTGCCACAAACTGATGCACATGGAGAGATAGAAAATTAAGCGTAGTTGAAGCAATAATAAGAGTTGAAACATGGAAAATCGGATTAGTGGGATCCCTGTTATCAGTTGAGTTAGAGATATGTCATCACTTTATCGCTTCACAGCCTCCACCACTCAAACAAACTTTCCACATCTCCATTGTCTGTCAAATAATGGATCATACTCATACTATTAGTATAAAACGCACACACACACATTATACACAGATACACACATACGGTATACGCCAACAAAATACCATCTCTGATGTCGTTGATGGCAGCGTCTCTGTTAGGCGACCCCGCACCACCAAAATCCAAGTTGGGTAGTTGGCATTATATGGACCTGTTTCACAAAAGAACTTTTTCTATAGTTGATAATACATACAAAACAGAATTCAATGTGTTTTGTGCATAATTTTGTCATAGCATTCGTTATGGACCTGTCATTGTGTAGAAAAGTACCTTAACAAGTCTAACATTCACGGCAGGGGCGTTTACATGACAAGTTTCCAAAGGCAATAAATTATAGATGTATAAAGTACAAACTATAAATCTGTAACTTCTGATATGTATTTGGTCCTCACACAAAATTACTGTGTACAGCCATGATTCATAAATATGCAAGATAACAAATTAAATGGCAATGAACATAACCTGGATGCATATTTGAGGGGGGCCAAAAACACACTTACACTATTTGATGCCCCTATTTCCAAACTTCAGTCGTAATGCTTTTATTTTCAACTCTTCGGTACCGATTTATGAAACCCGTTGAGCAATTTGATTCTGAAAGTCTGTAAGAGAAGCAGGTCTTATATAAAACCTGCATCAACCCAATATTCTAAGAAGAAACATCGTATGCCCTTAATAAATCCACCTATACATCGAAAACCACGTATTGCTTGCAGCAGATGTGCTTGTATTGATGAAATCATGCCCCCCAATTAATTCAAGAGTTACTAATTCAATACTGTTGATCCACTCATCGTCTCTATCTGATTTTATCAAGTTCTTGCCATCTCTGAAGGGACTTCTGGCCAGAAGGCCTTCGTGTAAGAATATCGAGCTCCATAAAGACTGGTTGAGAAGCAAAGGTAAACCATGAAGAGAAACTGCAACAACAAGACAAAAACTATATTTTCAGTGTGTCCCCAGCCCAATTTCCCAATCCCTGTGACGAGAATATTCACTGTTATTGCACAAATTAACTTCAAACATGGGAACAGTTACTCCAATTAAATACCTTTCATTCATTTAAATCTATAGGAAATCGCAATGAATTAAGTCTAATAGGATTTAGCTATTCATGTTACAACATTGCAAGTGTTGAATACAAAATGTAATTACAGGACCATGGCAATTGGCAAAAGAGTTTTCTAAATCCTACCAAGTATTGGTCAATATAAAATCAAGATGTTCTAACATTACGCAACAACCTAGCTCATCATTCCACAATTAGCTGTAAACGACCCCTATGCTTAGAATAAGTATTTATCAATTTATGTAGATCGCCATCACAACATCAGGCAAGCATTCCTAAAGAGGATTTCCTTGAAAGAAATTGTTTTGGCCCACCAAACCGCATGACATCTATACAACCATTTTGAAGTCTCCACACTTTCTGAGCACTAATTGACTCGATCCAGGAAAGTTTCGTGACATATTGTATTTATGCTACAATTTATTGAGGCTATAATATAACTTGATTACAAAGCCATATCTTTTGTTTACAAATGTCATCAGCAAACTAAATTGATTTTCTACGAAGAGACATACTACATGGCAACAATGAAATTTCACTTTATTCTTTATCTTCACAAATTACAAACAGGACCACCTATTATCTTCCTATATCCACCAGGGATATACAGAAGAGGAAACATTTCTGCATTTTCACATTAAACAAGTCATCTGCTGTTAATGTTATTATTTTCAAAATAAAACCCATAGTAATTATGCCAAAATAAATAAGAGTTCAAATTGTACCTGCGATTATGTGAGCAAAATGAAAAGCTTTCCATTTGGTCCATCTAAATGAAAAGCAGAATAAGAGTTCAGAATGGACAACACCACCCACTGTCCATCGCTGATTTCTGTTGGAAAAGCTTTCCATTTGGTCCATCTGTCTTGTTTCCAAGTCTGGCACCAATCCTCAGTCTCACAATTATTGCAACAGCGCCTTTGATTCTTCATCATGTAGGAAAATGCAGTTATTCAATTGGGAAACCCCTCATCAGGTTTGGAACGTCTTGCAAAGCCTATCTTTGCCAAACATTTGAGACTCCAGGAGAAAAGGTTGCATCTTGGGTACCTCATCAACAGGTTCTACCAATACCAGGCCACCATCACACACCTTTTGGGCACAGCTACTGTCTCTTGCCAATTTAGAGGCCAGATAATGGAGCTCTTACATTACATGAGCAAAGTTGCAACATCTGCCCATAAACTTGCAACACCTCTTTGTTTCGCAAAACCTCTTTCCATTTGCTTTGGATGAGCCATTAGTCACCATAATGTGTTGATCTCTGACACAGGCATTCTAATTTTTAAACTACATCCTGTCATCGCGCATGAAAGTGGACAGGGCCCTTTGGTGGCACTGTTAATCATTCGGAGTGGCCTAAATGGCCTGGTCAAATAGAACGCCCAGCGCCAGGATGTTCAAAATAAACTAAAGAAAATTGATCAAAAGAACAAAACTCCAGTCTATGTTATTCACCATGGTGGGCAACACCCACAAGTTACAACAGAGGAATTCCTTCATTTCACAGCACAAATTATCTAAAAAGTAAAAACTCACTGGTCAAACATTCAAGAAGCTTTAGTATCAGGTTTTCATCAAAAAGATCCACCAAGAAATAATTTAAATAAAAAGATATAAAACCAAAGGACACAATAAGATATTATGAAGTTCCGAATTACATTAAAGGAAATGTTGAAACCAAAAATCAAATACACATAACAAGGCCAGATTTAATGCAAGGATAAGTTCCCGGCTTTCCAGCAAAAAAGGGGGGAAAACCGAAACTGAGAAAAGAAATGGAAAAGAGAAGCAACATTCGAAGAACGAGAATTTTGAAAAACACACACTCTAAACCTCAAGAATGACAGGATTTAAACAGTTTATCATAAATAGATGCAGTGATAGCTGGAAGATTAGTATAATAGAACTGAGTACTTAAGTAACTATACTAGGAAAGAGTTTACAAACAGGCATCTCTGGGCTGTTCGACATTCTAGAATATTTTATTTCCCCCTTTTGCTTCTAAATGAAACATTGCATAATTTCTTCTCTCTTTCTTCAGGAGAAAAAAATTAAAGTTACTAATTCTAACTTGATGCCCATTGAAGGTGCATACGAACATGTAAAGAGTGATACATTGTCATTGATGAGCAAGTGTCACAAGTCAGATCTTTTATATGCAAGCATCGATGAATATAAAAATATTCTATATGAACATCACCATCATGCCCAACATCATAACATCTTTTTCTGGCACTAAAAGTCTAAACTTCAAGAGCACCAAATGCATAAATTTGAATCTACCAGTATAAATAATTACAATTGAGTTTGAATATGCACAGCTCAAAGATAAGAAAGGCATTTCTTCGACAAGGACGGGAAAAGTTTAATCAGCATACAGGATGACATGTGAATTTGTATATTTTCAATTTTTGGTTAATCAAGAATTTTCAATAAGAAATCATTTTACAAGCTGGAGATTTGATCAGATCCTACATCTGACCAGATATTGGAGCTTCGATGATGAAACGCAAATGACTCAGCTAATTTGACAGCATCTTGTACCCTCAACCGGGTTCCTTGTTGCGCAACAACTACAGATGCAACCTTAGCCGCTAATGCACCCATACCTCTCAAATCAGACACACCACGTAATATACCATACAAAATGCCAGATGCATAAGCATCCCCTGCGCCACAAGTATCTACTGGCACACAATGCGAAGGAGGGATGTATACAGCTTCCCCTTTTACACCGATACAAGAGCCTCTAGGACCATCTGTCACTGAAACAAATGGGACAAAATGACTTAGGTACCTCGCAGCAGAAATAGGACTTTCCTTTGAGGAAAAATGACTAAAAGTCCTGGCTTCATCGCTATTTGCAAAGACAATGTCTGCATAGTTCGCCATGATATCCCTGAAAAGGAATTTGTAAACATTGAAATGCCAATGATAGATGACAGATAATTTCTTTCACATATCTATAGAGCTGTAATTCAATTTGATCTATATAATAATTTGCTAGTTTTGGTTTTTCAGAGAAACCGGCATCAGAGGGGTTTCCAAAATTTATCCAGGATTCTGCCTCTTGTTTGATATAGTTTAAATCCTCGGAATCTTTGAAGGACACAGCATGAACTCAGATAACTTTCATAAAGATAATTCCAAATTCACAGACTTAGATATTGGGCCCAATTTTTAAAACCCTATTAGTTTGTTGTTGTTTTTAAAATACTTCAACCTAGAACACTTTCAGAAAGCATCACGAGTAAATTGTTACTTGATGCAAGATACTGCGCAAGGAAACATATTATACGAAGCCAATGCTAATTCACACTATTCATTCTAGCAGACAGGATAACAAAGTGTTTTTTAATCAATGCAAAATAATGAACAATTTCTTCCATTTTTTTTTTCTTTTTTTGTTTCTTTGGCTTTTGGGAGTAGTAAATATATGTAAAAGAGGTAAATTGAATATATGATTATACCAGAAATCATCATAATGTCTCTCAATGCAGGAGACATCTGACGCTGTGATGGCAATCAAAGCACCACATCTGCGAGCCTCCTCGCATGCCTTTGTAATCGATTTAATCGTGTCAGGAAGTTCAAACAAATACCCTTCAACAATTAATATACGTGCTTTAGAAACCAGGCTGGCCAGGCAGGGATCATAGTTAACCCTTGATGATGTACCCTGATACCATCAAAGTGGGAAATTTATTGTGAGTATCTCATGCATCTACTTCATGCTTTTTCGACCCAAGAAAGATTATATAGCAAATCAAGAAAACAAATATCACGTGGCACTTTAAAATCCTTCAAGAGTCCGCAAATTGAGTCAAATGATATTAAAAACTGGTTTCAGGGAAAACATAACATAATACAAAATAATGTCTCCACGTTTCTGGGGATGCGACTTAATTTATCTAGTCAGCAGAATATGACTAGCCAATCATTAAAAAAATAAAGCAGATATAAGCTGTGACCAAAACCACAGCATATCTGCATTATGGTCAGACTCTTCCGAAACAGAAGAAAACTTTACACGTTTACTCCAATTTTCCTTTTACTTCCAAGAACTATCACATCCAGTTGAATTTGATAGATCGCAGCAATGAATAGAGTTCATTCATGACTTATATCTTTCTAATAATGATGATAATGATTATAACATAAAAGTAAGAAGACAATGTAATGTAAAAAACAAATGACAAAAAATAGCCATACTAATGAATACAGTAACATCAATGGCAATAGTATTCTGTTAATTTCATCTTAAAGCATAAATCTTGACAAAAACAGTCCGATTTTCCAAATGGCTATCTCTCTCTATCTCGTTCTCCACTACACTCTACAAATCCATAAGAACTGCTTGTTTGAATATACCCTGTACTTCTCAGGACCTTACTAGTAAATGCAAAATAATAAGAAAATTTTCTTTTTTCCCCCAGAGCAAGGCAAATGAATGCTTTGATTATTTTATAGGATTTAGGCGCGTGGAATCACATAAAGAAATTAACGAAACTTAATCAAGTAGCAAGTGAGTCCGCTAGTTACACCGGTAGCGAAAGAAAATCGCATCAAGAAAACATCATTCCAAAGTGTAAGTTTACATGATAATTCAGTGGTCACTTAGTTCACGAAGCTCCCATGTTTGTCAAAGCTTAAATTATAATTTAAGCTGGTCAAAATAGTCAAACATATTTTTTATCCACACATTTCGTAAAACCTACAACTTACTACCCACTTATTATCCATACATTCAATAGGAATCATAATTTATAAGCAATTAAAAAATAATTTCAGCACTATATATCAAGGGAAATATTATTGACCTGGTATGCAAGCATTGTACGTTGAGCATCGTGAGTTGTGAGAACAATAACCGTTCCTGTTGTCCCATCCTTCACTGGTGCTGAAAGGAAATTCACATTTGCTCGTCGGAGTTTTGATCTAAGCAAAGAAATTAGATGATGCAAAGGTCATTGATCAAACACATTAGAGGCAATTAGCAAGATAAAAGAAATCATGTGCCAAACCTAAGAAAATCCTTCTTCACTCAGACAGCAGCCAAATACCACTGCTTGTTTTGTACAAAGTGAACTCTTATAGAGCAAGAGCGAGAGAGAGATGAACTCTTCAAACGTGCAGAAAATGGGAGAAAGGAGGTATACCTGTAGAATCCACCTAATGGATCACTGCCAACACTGCCAGCCATGGCTATATTTAAAGCAGGCCCTCCAATGGGTTGACCCCCAAGCCTGGCCAAGGCCACTAAACTATTTGAAAGAGATCCACCAGCGGCAGCCTTGTAGCTGCATCCATCCATTGCCCGCAAAACTCTACCTCTTTCTTCATGATATACTACCTTCCTAGTACCCTTCGCTAATCCAAGTCTATCCAAAAATTCATCATCAACCATGCCAGAAAAGTCGACCTACCATCATGAAATCAGAAAAGTAACTCATTTGATTCTCATAAATCCTATATAAAATAGAAGCCTGGCTATAAAATGCCAATTACAGAGATCGTCTCAACTTTTGATTAATACAAGGTGCATAAGAAAAAAATTAAAGGTAGTATGAACTGGTTGGTAACTGGATTTTTAAAAGGGTGCAAACTGTGTCTGCTGGTGGATTGCCGGTGTCTGCCATGTGGGGGCACTGCCCTCGATGCTACATGGCTTGTCCAATTTTTTATATTTTAACAAAATTTCCAACATGCAAAGGAAACCTCGACATCAAGAACCAAGGTCCAGGCAAGCTCCATTTTGTAAACTTTGGAATATAAAATTGCGGAAACTTTAAACTATTAAAACCTTCATATAGAAAGTCAAAATAAAGTGAAAAGTTTTACTTACTTCGAATGTTTTTTATATTTACAGTATACACTTTTTGATACCTGAATATTTTATTTCTTTGGCACTAGTAATATAAAGTAAAACCAAAATTATCTTAATACAACAAATAGTCACCCCTCAAGTTCAGAAGAATTCACTTTAAAAAATACAAAACCAGAGCTAGGAAGGTGTTTTCATTCATGAGAAATAAAAATAAATATAAAAAAGTATAAAATGGCGATAAAGCAAAGTGACTCGTTACTAAGTTCAAGAAATAAGAGAGAGAAAATATCAGCCATGTTGGGCATTGGTGTTAAAATCCGTGAAAGATGAAAGATCAACTCAGTTACTCAAATATAAACAGAACCATTTTAAATACCAATTCTGGAACATAAATTTTACTACCGGGGCTAATGTATTCTCCTATCTCCTATTATGAGTTCATATCTAACATTGAATTCCACAACTTTGCATGTGTTATTGAAGGATAGGTTATTACAACTGAGTTATGATATATAGTAAGTGAATAGTATGGGAATTACCATAGCTTGGCCGAGTCCCAAAACATCCCATCTCTCCGGCAAAGCAGAAGGACCCCAATCATGTTCATGTTCATCCTCTTCAGTCTCTGCAAATCCTACTCGTCCTTCACCGTCCTCGTCCTCTTCGTCCGTGTCAGCTTCTAATTCATCAGTAGTAGCCTTCAGAAACTTATCCGAAACCCCATAGAAATTGGAGCCGGGGCCAATCGACATAGAAGGATAATTGGGAGGATAAAATAATCTACAAGACTTGTCAGAAGAATAAACATTGTAATTGCCGTTGTTCCGGTTAAAAAGAGAGGCGTTGCAAGTAAGATTAGAATTAATGGCTGTCCTGAAAACCAGAGATGAAGTATCGGAGAAAGGGAAAAGCGGGGGAAAAGAGGACAATGAGAGGAGAGAGAAAGACATGCTTTACTCTGTGTGTGTGTGTGTGTGCGCGTCTGGGAGAGGAAGAGAGAGAGAATTGTTAGGGTAAGGTCGAGGATGGAGCAACGCCCATCCAACACCACTATGCCCGCTTCTGCGGCTGCAACAACGCCTCTCTGTTCATTTATCTTCAAAGCGCCGGCTACTCCGTACCTTTTTTTGTCATACCTCTTTTGCCCTTTATCTTCTTTCATTATTTGTTACCAATAAATTAGGCGTAAATGATTGACTAGTATGCCACTTCATTTGAAGTGGAATTTGATTGCGTGTTCTATTATGATAATTGATTAATGTGATGAACAGATTTTAGAGATGATTCATTGAGGAGTAGATTGAGAAGATGAGCAGATTTTGAAAATAGTTTGTTGAAAAAGATGATTGAACAGTAAATTTTGGAAGAAGTAAAATTGAAAACGTAGTGACAATATGACACACGGGCATATTTTTTTCTTCCAACGGAGAAAACTCCCTACGACGGTAATAAATTATTGTTACTCACATTTTTTCTTGGCACACCTATAGTCTACGAATGCAAATTGTCTTTTTTCATGGTTTTGATCCATATAAACATTAAAATTCAATATATTTGTACTTATTTATTTATTTAACTAAAAATAAGGATGTTGTAGTCTTTTTAATTAAAAAAATTAGATTTGTAATGGAATGAAAATCGTGGAATGGACAATTTGCTCACATAAACAATACATCGAGGGCTTGCATGCCAAGAAAAAATTAAGTGGCCAAAATCATAGGAGACTATTTGCACCAATTTTTCTTATTATTAGGGACAATTACAACTAGATTTCTAAAATTTATGGAAGAATATGTAGGTCTCTAGCCTTCCATTTATAGCACCTAAACACTATTAGAATATTTATGTCTTCAATGACGAATGTTGATAACCCCCAACCCCAAGGGCCTCCCTACCACCCCTGCCCTGGAGTCACATGGGGGAGGTAAATCGCAGGATGTGCCTCCCAGCAGTCAGGGTGGAGGGAATTATATAAGTATGAGCAAATCTCAATAACTCTCGCTTTCCACAAGGAACAAATCCAGTTCAATGACGAATGTTGTCTAGTCGATAGTTGAAAAGTCATGTAACTTGTTTTAAGGACAACATAGCTAAACTTTTAATATTAATAGAAATTAAAGGTGTGTTTGATTGGATTCTATGGAAAAGAAAAAAAATTCCATGTAAGAAGGGAAAAAAAAACCACCTAATTGGTGAGAAAATATTTTCCAACATTTTAGCCAAATTCATAATTTAAGTGATTGTAACTTAGAATTCATTTTCATTTTCCACCTTCAATCAAACAGCTAAAGTTGGAAAATATTTTCCTGACATTATTTTCCATGAATATGACATTTTCCATGGAAAATCGACCAATCAAACACACCCTAAATAAAAAGAAAAATAAAAATAACAGCAAACACATCTACCCCTCTCATACAATATACTAGCCAAAAGTCATTGTCGCTGCAACATGCCATCTACTAGTTGTCATTTCTATCCATTCTCCACTCCTCAACTAACCTTTTCTACTTTCCGCTCTCGCACCCCTTGAAAACTACATTCATATCCAATGCTTTACTTTCTTCACATCAATTTTGTAGCACCCCAAAAGTCTATATATTATGTTGCGTGACTTATTTGAAACATTTGGAAAGTTTTTATGCTAAACTATAATTTTAATCTATAGACTGCGTGAGCCTGAGGAAGTGTACGATCAATGTAAAAGCTTAGCCACCATTTGTGTTGAGTCGATCGATCACAAAAGTAGCACATGCGGCAATTGCAACTTGAGTTCTTCCATCCACAACATGAGGTCAGGGCAAAAGCAGCGAATTTCAACTCGATATTTGACTACGACGATATGGGAGATAAAGTGAATTGGGATAGTAACTCTGCATGATCACTCTCAAGCAGTGATTTCAAATTGATGAAGAGTCTACTGGATAGCCCACAACACGCGTGATGAGAAGAAATTGAATGTAACCACAAGAGATTTATTTTTATGAACATTGTCTTTTCTTTGTACTCTACGTCTATGGATATGGTGGGTTTTTATTTTATCTTCTTACTATTTGTTTACGTCGGATTTTGCACAATTCACATGTCAACAGATCTCTAGTCAATCCTCTGCCAGTCTGTATGTTACCTACACACTAGGACGACCGTTAGACACCAAGATCACCGGAAAAAAAGGGTTCGGCGATCATTGATACTCCGACGATCACTCAACTACCGGTATATGTAAGAGATAACAATATACGGAAAATAATATTTGGGTATGAGATAGACAAGCAGACAGAAATTTGAGCAGAGTTTAAGGGTGAGAAATAATGCGTACCTTAGAACAACTGAAGATGTCTTATTTATAGCCTCAGATTTCTAATTGATTTAGAAAAACAATTGATTAGATATCTGATTGAATCCTCATTCCTTACATGATAAGGACAATCGGTTGGCAATGCAATCTCATATACTGTAGCTTTTATTTGAGTTAATACCCATTATCGCATTGCCTAATCTTTAGGAGATTGAGATTTGAATTCCTTGTAAGGATCCGTATAGCAATCAAACATAATCCTTCTTTGAATATATCTCTGATCATTCTGAAATATCACAATACATGTGGATCTGTGACGGATTCGATTTCTGGCGAAGCGCCCAAGGTTAGCCATGAATGTCAAGGCCTTTCGTGGGCTTTGATATACTTAACTCAAGAGTGATAATGTGTCGCTGGGCCTTCGAAGCCTTCCATGTATTTACAAGGCCTTCGTTGGGCTACGAGACCTTCGCGAGGCAGGGTTTGGGCCTTTACTGGGCCTAGGAAGTCATTATTGACGTGGAAGCCTTACCAAAATTGGATGGTAAAACTATTATTATTGTTGTTATTATTTTATCTTTTTAGGTCATGCTTAGTCCCCTCTTAGTACTACATTTCTTTCGTTATTGCAATGTGGATATGACGATGTGCCTATTTTTCTTCTCAATTTCTTAGAACCTGCACATGAATCAGGTTATCATGGCTTGTTCAAAACTGATTTGAATTCTATATTCCACAAGTTTTCACTATCTTAGAGTATTTGAGGAATTTGGATCAACGTGATATTTGAAGTTGAATCATAATACTTACATGGATTTGGTACATGTGTTCTATTAGAATGGTGATATTAATTAATGATTGCGATGAAAATGGAATTGAGTTATCTCACTATCACATTGATAAATTTCATACTTTTGTGAAATGGAAAAAGATTTGAATAATGTTATGTAGCATCAATCTACATTGCAACACAGTGACATCAAGCAGCACTCATTCACATAGCATTACTCAAAAGATTTGGGTCTCTAGTGACCTATTGAAATTAATTGTCCAATTTTTTTATTTACGTGAGCATGTTTTTTATATTTGCACTTAAGTTTATGCAAAACTGAAAAATTACAAAATGACTTAAAATTCGACCTTTTGGTAAATAATAATTTATAGTCATTATTTTTTACCTCATAAACAATTTCTCTCCACTAACAATATATAATTTTTACTTTAGTATTTAAAATTAAAAACTTTCCTTTGAGCTATGAACTTTCAAAACTTCGTAAATAAGACACATAACATATTAATCACTAAGTTTCATAATATTACGTGATTATTATCCTAGGCTTTCACCTTATGACGAGAGGACAAGAAGAGATCAATCTAGACATATTCTCTTCGATGTAGTCTTGAATAGAATTTTGCACGTGATTTTAGGTGAAATGTGTTTCAGACTTCTAGTTTGAAAGAAGACATTTTTTTGAAGATTTTCTTTCGTGAAATTTTTTGTTTGAATTACTAGTAGGATGCACGTGCGATGCATGTGATAGAATATGTAATAAGGCACTTAATAACATTGTTTTGATATTGTTAATGGTAAGTTTACAGATATAGTTATATACAATTGATAGAAATTCATTGATATAGACGTGGATGGAGTTTGACAACATCGTAATTATAAATGGTAGTGGTGGAAAATAAATGTGCGATGTGCACATAATTTTTTACAGTAATATAACATGTCAAAATTTTAATATATATCATGTAGTAATTGAGAAAATATAGCTACATGTATTAGTAAGACAATTATTATATTAAGAAGCAGTTGTTCATATTGAACATACATGTTGTGAATTTTGAAGATAATAATAAAAACAAAGTGTTTTTAATAAACGTTAAGCATAGAAAGGACTTCATAGACTTTCAAAAATTGTAATAAAAAATGAAGGAAATCGAAGTAATGATGAATGTATAGTTATCTAGTAAATTAGGCTCTGTGTTTTAAAAAGTCTTGACATGATTGAAAAAGATGTATAGTTTGAAATTATGACAATAAGACGTGAGAATGCACAACAACAAAAAAAAAGGAAGATTTGAACTGATAATAAAAGTTTATGTGAAAAACGTGCTTTATATTGCTCGAAGATGTAGCTGGAGGAATTTTTGTATTGTAAAACAATTAGGCATTTTATGAACAGAGAGAAGCAATGTTGTTAATCATTGCAGACTCATCATGGTACAGAAAACAATAAGATAATGTAATGAAAACCATTTTTCTAACCTATGGTAGGTTATCGAACATTGAAGTTGTAGACAAAAATATACAAAATATTGAATCCTAAGTTTTGAGAAGAAGTGATTGAGTTTGAAAATCCATATCAAGAAAATGGGACATGATATTAGTGCAGCCGCTCTAGTGATGCCAGCATCCATAGGAGTACAATTTTTACTTTACTATATGAGGAGATTATAAAGATTGTTAGCTTTAAGAATTTTCTTTTTATGCGAACATAGAAGAATGCCATTAAGTTTTTATCTGTTTTATCTAAATTGATCTTTATTGATTGTATTTATCACTATTTGTACTAATATGAGTTAAGACATATTATATGTTGATCTTCAATTAACTAAATCAAGTTTTCGACTTTCCTTGTTGCTCGTGCTAGGTATTGGCATTTTCTATTTTTCTCCTCTAATGTCTCTTTCAAATGGGTTTTGCGCATCAAGTCTTTGATTTCTTCCATATGTTGTCTTTGAAGAAAAGAATAGAGATATCATTTTTTTTTTGTATGTACTTACCAATAACATTTCGTGAGACATGACCTTTTTTTGTGGGCAACCTATGCATACAACATATCAACTTGATTAGTTGCCGCATACCAATCTAGTTGACTAGCTCCCAGGGAAGGATCTAGGAATTTATTTCACAGTGACTGAAATATATAAAAGTCAATATAATAAAAAATATATATAACATAAAAAGTCACTAAAATGATATTATTTATAAAGCTGTTCCCGACGAAGTTTTGAAATATAAAATTCATCTATGATAGAATCTACATCAATTTTCTCAGCAAGTTCTCGTCGATGAAGAGTGTCATACAATCAGCTAGAAAGTGATTTTCTATTTTGTTTCTTCATATGTTTCATTGTAGAAAATGCCCGCTCAGTAGTCGTGGTAGAAACATGTAATGTCAACACAAGATGAATCAATTTAGTTACCATAATGCAACTCTCTGACTTTCCACTCTTAATTAACTGTTGGCATAACTCAATAAGTGTAGACACTTAAAACTGATCATTGCGCTTCATATCTAGCTCACAATGTCGCAACTCATAATCTAAACTATGAATATCTTGCATTGAAAAATCTTGAAAATAAAACTTCTGTGCACGTAAGCAAATATCAAGACTGTTAAATGATTTATATGAATCTTTAGGATCCAAAGCCACACTAAGAGAAATGAGTTCAACTGTCGTCCCATAAAATCTTTTTTCTAACTCCATCAGTATGAAATTTATCACTTCATTGAAAACATTAAGTGATAATGATGTTCAACTGTAGTTTGATCTTGAGAACGACCAATTCTATACAAAACCATCTAGATTAGCTATGACAATATCGTTTCTTAAGCAAAAATTATTCACTCATTGGAGAAATTATTCCCAATCAGTATCTCTCAATTTCTGATTTGCTTCAATTTAAGAAAAAATGAGGTTGATTTTAAGTGATTAGAGCTTCAATTTAGAGAAAAATGATAAATAAAGAAAACAAAACAAAAATGATTAATGGAGCTTCCGCCTTCCCACACACATTTCTTTGATTTGGCCTTTGGGAATGAAATTACGGGCAGCTGAATTTATTCCTTTTGGGCTGAAAAATCAATTACAAATATTTGTTTGGAGAATTAGGCTTGGTGTTTTGTTTGGGCTAACATATTTTTGGGTTGTGTCTTCATTGAATTTGGGTTGGAAATATATATTTTATTATATATATTGGGCTTAGATTTAATTTAAACATTTGGGCTGAAAAATTGGAATCAAGCCATTTAATTACATAGGGTATTAAATTTTTTGCACGGGCTACTACTAATAAACAAAATTGGCTTTCACTTTTGGCTTTGGGCTGGGCCTGGCTACCGCCTCTGCTAGCTCCATTGGCATAAAATGACTTACCAAATATAAGTCTATTTGTAAATCATTCCCAGTCATTTTTTAATTCAAGTATAGCAAAGCCCGAATGTCAGTTTTTGTCCCACATTTGATTAATTTTTAGAGGATTATATCCTTCCACAAACCTTTTTTTTTTCCACGATTCTCCCACAGTTTCAAACGTATATTCCAATTCCATATTATCGGTGGATATTGGCAATAATGTCTATTGGAGGCCAAATGTAAATATTGTCCCCGTCCCTATTTGTTGCTGAAGTTGTTGTAGAATATTGAGCCATGTTTATAGTTTGAAACATGAACAACAGAGTTATAAGAGAGACCAGAGTGAGAAGAGGTATGAGAGATCAAAATACGTAATATTAATATATTAATGGCATTATAATATGAAGATGGTAAACATGGCTTGATGGGCCAAGGTGCCTAAACAGAATATTGTTAGGTATTCTCTAGTTTTTACACATCTCCTTCAATGTAGGAGTTGGCTTTTCTTTAGGTGCATTTTGTGGCGCACAACCAGGACATTAAGTTCTGAATTATAATTAATTGTTTAAACTTGAAGTGAAGTTCACTAAATCCAATTTCAAATCCCCATAGGAATGTTATGAGTTATCTTAAATAAGGCTATGACATCTCAAACACTTTAACTAACAAATTGATAAAGAAATCGTTTTTCACATTAACACAATTTTTATAAGTTCATTGATATTTAAACCGGAGATAACGAAATCAATTATTGACCAGAAAAATTGATTCTAACATATTTCTAGTTTCCAACAACAAAGAACTGCAAGCGAAAGAGACACATATTAGATTTCACATACATGAATTTTAGAAATGCATTAAACTTGTCAACAAAGAAAGTAAACAAGAAAAACATAATAAGTCGAATATTTGTATTTTTATATATTGTTTTCTAAACGATGAATTAATGATTTTGGCAATTGATAAACAAGCTCTATTTTCAAGTATGAACATCAATATTCATCATATTGGTAGAACTTTAGCAAAAGATACATCCATTACATACTTCAAAAAATTGTCAGCCATTTTTTAATGAGAGCATAAACGTATTTTTAAAGATTCTGTATGTGGTAGACTTTTAGATAATCAACAAAATAAAAGTTATTTTGTTATTTTCGACAACAAGATCATTTGTGTTGTTGATTAAAACAATAGACTAGCATAGAAAACAAGTTCAATGGAGCTACATCATCTTGGCATTATAGTAAGAAAAAAAGGCAAAAAAAAAAAAAAAATGAAGATAACCATTATAATATAGTCAAAATTCACTTGTTGTGAATGATGTCTTTGTGCAGCATTTGGGTTATTGCTCGTGATTACCGAAGTCATCATATTTGTTGATTTTTGCAGGAGTTCGAATTTCTATATCAGCAGATGAATATGGGAAAGCATCATCATCATTGTACATTTTTTTTATCATAATCAATTGTTGGTGGGAAGAGAGCTCGTTGGACTGGAATATCGACATATTTATTCGTTTTTGCATTAGTGATTTCATTAATGGCAAGCACAACATTTTGAGTAGAATTATTTTGTATTTGTAGCCATGTCTGGGACATATACTAGATGAATGATGAACACAACCTCGTACTTATTATGGCTAACATTTGGGTCTGCGCTCAAACCCTTTACATACAAGATGTAATCTTCATATGTTGAGCTATGTATGCCTTGAAGACTATTTGATTTGCATCTTGAAGGAATAAAAATATCAAAAGAAGTAAAAAAAATGATGGATTCGTTTTTGGGTATTGTTAATACACGTTCCATTAATTTCTATGCCATGTACTACAAAAATTTCTTAGTATGTTCATCGATGATGGCTACATTGATGGAGCCAATGGAACCCTTAACTCCACGTATGCCCTAGCCCTATAATAATTAGATTGAGAAAACTATGTGTAAATAACCATAAAAACGAGAACGAGCATTGCCCAAAAAAAAAAAAAAAATTCATTGTTAGAGGCATTGAAAGTGATTTTTTTTTTTTTTTACACCTTGGTGTCGCCCTTGCTTGTGGACATTTACAAAAAGGCATTCATACACTTGATTGAAATTCTCACTCGATACTTTGTTAAAGTTGTTGCATGCCATGTACTATAGTGATTTTTTTGAGTTTTGAAGATACTGATGGTTGTTTTTACCCTAAAAAATTTTTGTTCATACAAAAGATAAAATCATAAATAAAGTTATGTAACAGAATAAAGATAATATAGGAAAGCAATAAGGTAAAAAAGATATCTTTGATTGAACGGATTAAGTAATGTCGATAACTTACCACGAATAATAAGTCATGGATTTTTTTTTTTTTTAAATTTGTGTACTTGCTGGAGCCAACAAGTTTGATGAAGAGAAATTCAATATATGAATTTTTTGGATATAATATCACCCTGTCTTTCTGTATGGTTATAAATCATTTTATTGAATTATTATTGGCAAAAAAATGGTTAATAAAAAATTTATTTTTTGTAATAATATAAAAGGTAGTGTATGATAAATATTACATTGATTTCTTACTAAGATTTGAGCTGAAGAACTTGATCAATGGAGGATTAATTAATATAGAGTTGTTTACTCTACAAGAAGTGTCGTTATTATATTATTATTAATTTTTCTCAGATATAAATAGATATCATATAACTATATAACTATTGTTTATCTTATCGTTTAATGACATTACTTTTAAATATTTGTCTAATGACATGTTTTTTGTTCAAGATGTTTGAGATTGTATTGCATTCATTATCCACGAAACTTTCCTAAATTCTAAGCACTACAATTGCAAACCTAAAATATTTTTATATGGACAAGGTACACAATTGACAAATTATATGAGAGTAAATACCATTCATTAAAAAAAATGAATGAGAAATGTCCTGACCATTGATAAGAATAATCTCTTGAATTTTTGATCGGCCTCCAATGTAAGACATCAAGATTTAGACCCAAAGATCTCTAATTTTTTATCAGCCTCCAATGTAAGGAGTTGTCTACAAAACCACGACATTTTAAATTAAATTTAATGAGAAAAATTTAAAACTTCAATTTTTTTTTTTTTATAAAATTCGGTATTTGTTGAGATAATATTAAATGCTAACACCAAATGAAATGAATTTGGGAAAATTATGCAAGTTATTTAAAAACATTTAATTTGGATGTTGCAACATCATTTAATTTAGCAAAATAAGATATTGAAACATGATATTATTCTTTTAATTGGTAAATAAATAAAATAAAACCACTGTAAAAGATGTTACATGGTACACATAATTTATTGGAACACTCAAACTTCGTGTTGGAACATATAGATAACAATTGTAGATGAATATTCAATAAAAACAGAGTTATGTTGCAACACAATATAACATATAAACGACAACGTGCAAAAAGAAGTTATTTGGATTATCATAACGTTGCATATGAATATACGTTGTAGTAACATGACAAATCCAAACATGAAATCAATACTTTTTTGATAAAACAAAGAAGTTCATCACATAACATAACTTATGTACAATTACAATCCAATTAAATATCGTATATTGCAACTATACTAACTATTTTCTATAAACCGTGATTTCTTTCACTAATTAGAAAGTTGCAAGATAGATTGAAATCCAGTTTTAACATAATCTGTTCATAATGTTGTCGTGTTGCAACGCGAGAAATACTCTATTGTAACATAGAATTAATCAAGTCTAAAATAAAATATACTAATAACTTTATAATGTTACGACACAAAAGACAGTGTGTTGTAATACGAAAACACAAAAACTTGTTTAGTTGCTAAAATTTGGAAACTAAAATTACCATGAATTTGTTGGTCTTCTCATAAAATGATCATCGACGAGAGTTTTGACCAACATCCTCCATCGATCAAACACCTATAAAACTTATTAAAATTGAGTGAGTATAACATTATACCCCCTAAGATACTAAAATAATTTCATCCTATAAAACTAAATAATATGATATGATTACTTATAAATATTAAACATTATCGATCAATTTTATTATGAACAAGATGATCTCAATCTCAAATTTAGATCATTGATCAATGTAGTACTAAAAGTCATTCGGATTCAACTCAATATCAAATTTAGAACCATTTACCCATTTCAATCTCAAATTCAGGGACATTAGTCACATCATATTAAAATTAAAAATATAAATCAACTTTAATAATTCGTAAACATATCTTACCATATTCTTTTTGTAGATTTGCTCGACTTGTAAAACAAGATGAACAACTTGATTTCCTAAAAACTAGATTCAAACTTGAAGAATATAGATTTTTGGTTGCAAACAATTTTTCTTCTTCTACATTTTCCAAAAATTCCCTAAATTAAAATTTTGGAGAGAGAATATTTTTGCTAGTATGTAGAAGTTAAAAATGACAACATGAATTATCAAAATGGAGTGGAAGTAGCCGCCCATATAGTATATTTTGACATAAAAAGTGTAAATGAAAAGGTTTGTAACCCCTATTTCCATAATGCTTATATTTATTATTATTTTTAATAAATATATATATACCAGTGGTTATTGGAAATAAGTTCTCATACAGTCCCTAACTCTGTCAAAAAAACTGTCAAAAAAAATAATATAATTCGTATGTCTCAAAGTTCCGTTAAATTGAAAAATGACTATTGACCATATTTTCATGATTGAAAAATCACGAAATTCATACCGTTGGAATCATTACATTTTTTTTACACAAGAATTCACAACTTAATGTTCGGGAGACTTCAGTTGACCCGAGATGTCTCGGATAAAGTATAAAATCTTGAAAATTCCTAACTGACTTAGAAAATTCTCATATTGAAATAAATATGTTCATTCACATAACTTGAACCTCATAAACAATATATGGCTTGAAAAAACTTCAATTCATAATGTTTTCTCAAATTTTCACTTTAGTTCCTAAAGTTTTTAAAATTGCAAATTGATCCTCAAACTTGCCTTAATTTTATCAATGCCTCTAAACCTCAAATAATATCTTATTGATCATCCTGAAAATGAAACATCAAGTATGAAAATCATAAACACGCCACTTTTCAAAGTTATAATTTAGTCCCTAAACTTTTTAAATATTCTAATTAGGCCTCAAATTGCTTTCCAATCTTTAAATGACTCACATTGTCACTAATAAACCTTAAGTTCATCATTCTTAAATCTTATTTTTCAAAATTTTCACTTTGATCCCTTAAGGATAGAAAGAAATCTAATTTGGTCCTCAAGTTCTCAACCTTTGCATTTCACATACCTTCCAGACTGCATTTGAATTTGCCTCTTGAGACGCATGTCTATATCTATAATCTATAAAAGAATGCATATTTTTGAATATGAATATGCATTTCCGTGGCTTGTCAACTGGCAGAAATTGGTATGTTAAGTAGAGAAGGACGTCGTCGTTTTGAATTTCTTCGCTTCTTATTCGCTCTGTGATTGACACTAAATATGTTTTGGATAACAACAACTTATCCTCAAATGTCATTATGTTGTTATCATATAATGTGGCCTAAACTTCATTTTCACGTGCATGTTAATAATATAGAAAGTTTTAAAGGTTATAAGAACACTTAAGTATTTAGATAATGAAATTATAATACAGGCTTTTGTTAACAACGTAATTTGTAACATTGAACTTTTTTTATAACTAGGAATAATTTATTTTTCTGCAATGTACCTACAATCATATTATTTTATATACGTGTGTGTGTGTGTGTAATTGGATTAAAATTTAAAATCTTTATATATGTATGTATATATGATAATCTTGTAAGAGATGAGGAGAATAAAGTTAATATAGTGAAATAAAATTTACTATTTAGGAAGAACAATTTCAAAATATTAATTTTAAAGTTGTGATAACTATTTCATGATTTCAATAAGAAAGAAAAGTACATGTTGTGTTATACTTATTGTGAACAACTCTTTAACAAACTCTACAAGTGCAACATTAGTTTGTGAACTGATTGGATTGAAGAAAATAAAGATTTGGACTAATTGTACAATTATAATGAAATAATGTATACGAACACGTTATTGATACAATAGATCGGGGACCAATATTGTAATTCCATTCATTTGTAAAAGCTTTTCGAAGAGTAGAGTCGTCATTCTCCCACTCGCGAAAACATCAAATGCGATTTATCTGGCACTGGACATTTTGGATCAAAACTGGAGAGACGAGGCACAGAGGAAAGGAGGAAACAGCTAACAAAAATGGACAAGGAGAATGAAAAAGGAGAAGAACAATTTGCAAAGGAGAAGCAAAGAGTGTGCAAGAGGTGCAAAGAGACATACAATGCTTCCTCAAATAACCCAACATCTTGCCGTTACCATCCTTCCTTCTTCGTATGTCGCCGTCACGACGATCAGAAAAGGTAACCCCTTTACACCCTTCGTCTTGTTCTAGCTATATTATCAATAAATCAAATAGAATATGGATATACCAGTTTTTTGTTAATCAGATGAGATGAGAAAAAAAGATTGAAATTTATCAGTTCGACTAGTTTATTTTTTTAAAAGCCCCGGTAATTGAATCACATTTTCAACCAGATTGCGTTTTTAATCTTATAATCGTATAGCACAGGTACCTTGTTTTTTTTTTTGGTTCTACCATCTAGCCCAGCTGCAGGTCGCAATCATAATCAAGCACATTTATCCTCATCAAAATAATTTTGTGCCTTATAGTATGTTGTGGAAGCTTTGAAGCATATGTTTTGTATTGGCCAAGTATGGAGTCTCTTATTTGATTGATGGTTAAGGCCTCGAAGTAGACTCCAAAAGACAAATTCTAATAATAGAAGTAAAAGAAATTAGATGTTGTACATTTAGGTAGGCTATATGACTATATCACAATCAAAGTTCGAACCCTAGATTTAGATTTTTGTGGGTAATGTGAAGTTTACTTTATATCTCATTTCCCAGTTAATGATGCATCCTACATTGAAGCTGAGAAATGTTGTGATTGTTAGTTGATTGTTATCTATCTTTTCATTTCTTTTAGGTTGAATCCTAAGTAATCACAAACGGAAAAATTTGACACATAGGAATGAGCTGGTCGAATGGAGTTGTAGAAGAGTTGGTTGTATGTAGAAGTAGGAGCCTTTTGATGCAGTAATTAATGTATGTGATCTCAAGATAGGTGTTCTATTTCGATTCTTTTTTCCACAGATGAGTGATCATGACTTCTAGAATTGTAAAAGATAAAAAAAAGGTGACTCGTGGTGCATTTTAGCGGGTACTTTTAATAAACCGCCAGGGCATGTCACCAAGTTGGTTTCCCAGAGGACGAGTTTAGGAATTAGGGTCAGCTCTTCTCTAAATGTATATGATGTATGCCTGTTAGACTGCTCATTCTCCCTCAAGATATTGATTGTGATAACGCATCCTGGAATTATGTCCATAGATTGATAAACAAACATTTTGATGTTGGGGTTCTCTGACTTGCAATTAAAAGGAAGTTTATAAAATTGAACTGTAAACTATCTGACCACAGTGTGTTCAGTTCTTTACATCATTTTATTTTGACCAGCATACTGGATATCTTTTTGAAATTAATTTGGAAGCATTACGATTCTATGCTTCACAGGGAACATTCTTGGAGTGATGGTCTGAGAGGCCCTAGGTACTGAATTTGAAAATCTGAAAAGTGAAAAAGCTGAAAAATGTACAGAAGACCAACAAAGGTGTATAACTTGGAGTGATGGTCTGAGAGGCCTTAGGTACTGAATTTGAAAACCTGAAAAGTGAAAAAGCTGAAAAATGTACAGAAGACCAACAAAGGTGTATAATATGGAAAGTTACAATTCTGCTAATGAAATATCAAATTAAAGGGCTTTTGGATGTCCAATTTTTGTTGGAAGAAGCTAGATCACGGATAAACCACCTATTCAAATGACATATGTGAGGCGCAGGCACAAAACAGGGGCAGAAAAAGACCTGGAATGATTCATCATGCACATGTGCACATAACAAAGGTAACTACAAGGCACAAGGGAGGACCACATGCTATATATAGGCAAAAGAATAGAGCAGAGAGCATGGAATAATTAAGGGATCAGTGAGGAGAGAATTGGGCCTCTCAAATGTCCAAATATGTTGTATTTCTTCTTGTTTAATTCATGAATATAATTGCAGTTCTGAGATTTCATATTAGCCAATATCCTAACATTCCATACATTTCAACTATTTTCCATTCAGTACAAGACTTTGTCTGTACATTAAATCAATGTAAAAGTTCCTATATATCTAATACTTGTTTCTTCTTGCTGCAAATTCCCTTTAATACCTGCACATACACAGAAACACATCAAAATCCTGTCATTTTGGTATGAAGATGACCTTAACAAACAGAGTAGAACAATTAGAGGGTTGGATTGAGGATTACTCAGTGGGCTCAAATCAATGAAATCAGAAATTCATGGAGTGCAAAAGAAAAAAATATGACAACAATGATGGAATAATTTAAATTAATGATGACCAAATGGGATGATCTCGAGGGAAAGAGCCAGGAATTGGGAGAATGAAGTGAAGGGCAGTGGAGACAAGAATTTAGAAATCGGATGCCGGAGATGCCCATATTTGATGGCGAAAATCTGGATGGACGGGTGTTTAGGGTGGAGCGATATTTTGCCGTGAACCAATTGTCTGAAGCCGAGAAGATAGAGACGGCGGCTCTGTGTTTCGAAGGTAGAGCTCTAGCTCAGTATCAATAGGAGTTGAGACGGAAGAGATTGAAGAATTGGGGGAATCTAAAATTGCTATTATTAGATTGATTCAGGTCCACCCAAGGAGGATCCATAGAGGAGAGATTCTTAGCTCTCCGGCAAGAAACAACGGTCTTGGATTATCGCCAACTCTGTAAGACATTGGTGGCACCGTTGAGCGATATCTCAGATGCTTGGCCATTTCATTAATGGACTCAAACCATGAGGTCCGAGTCTTGAAGCCCAATGGATTGGATCAAATGATGGAGCTTGCCAAAGAATTGAGGATAAGCATTCCATTATGCAACACCCCTAGAGTGGAATTGGCCCAATTAAAGTAAAATAGCCTTTAGTCAAACCCAACACCCACAATGTTTCTGTCAATTCCTAGCAAACTCCCTCCCAAAATTCACAACATTTGCCGGAGCTAAACCTCCGGTCACCAGCAACGGGCGGGCCTTCTGTTGAAGTAGCTTAGTGAAGTCGAATTGCAAGCTAAAACTGTAACGCCCCAAAATTTCTAAGGTTCCGGGGAGTTATTAAAATTCATAGAGAAATAAAATATTGCGGGAAGAGTCACTTAAATAAAAATGCCAATTATCAAATAATTGAATAATTCGTAATCATTTAAAAATAAGTCTCAAACGTTAAATAAATTTGATAAAAGAAAGTCTAATGCTAATAATCGAAACTGTGACGCTCATCGTCTTATTAATTAAAACATCCTAAGCAAATCTAAATTTACTTGGCGACTATTGGCACAACAGTTTCACTGATCTGCCACGCATCCAATATGTTAATTATCACCTAAAAAATTGTTAATGAGGAAAGATGAATATAATTTAATTATACTCAATGAGATGTTTGTTATTTCACAATCAGTCTAAATATTGTAATTACACATAAATTCATATTATCAAACTGAACTTAGAATTATCACATCATGACGATGATAATTCAAGCAAGCGCTGTAAATAAACTGAAACTCGAAGATTTAACTAAATTGATTCATGATTTTTTCTGAAAGAGCACTGAACTAAAGTAATTAAATTGCATGTATAAATGCAATACGTAGAAAGACGTGGAAAACAACTAATAGCACATAGCATCTCACCTTAGTTCTTATGAATGTGAATTGTACTGGAAATTGAACGAGTTATGGATGCAAAACTTGCAAAGAGAGCACACAAGGCTGCAGAAAAATAAACATTTTCTATGCGTAATCTATATGTGTATGCTGCCGTTTTTAATGAACCTGAAGGATAGATTTATAGGTTGCGTTTTCAATGAACCTGAAGGATAGATTTATAGGTTGCATTTTTTCAATTGCTTTTAAATGCAAATACTAGAAGTTTAGTTTAATTAGGTTAAATCTTGGTTATTGGTATTTTAATTGAATTAGGAGAGAGAGAGATATAGACTTTAAAACCAAATTTGGATTCAATGCGTAATCTGGCCAAAATAAAGCTATCCTAAACACAGTCCTTTTTAAATTCATTTAACTATAGAAATTTTTAGCCGTCTTTATCTTGTGTTTAGCTTATTCAAAATTACTTTTTCTCGAGTCATTCGTAAATAAAAGTAAGCTACCCAACAAGCCCAAAATTGATATATTAAAACTTTTCTTTCACAAAATAAATTATTTAGCTCGGTTAAATAAATAAATTCTAAAACTTGGTTTTCACTTAAGTCTTTGAATAACAAAGAAAATTTCGGGGGGTTTCTACAATCTATCTTCCTTAAAAAAATTTGTTCTCGAAATTTACATTTACTTAGTAAAAAGCCCTGGGTACTTGGCTTTCATCTCATCTTCTTTTTCCTAAGTTTATTGTTCCACTTTATGGTTGCGCCATAATACTTTGATTAAGGGAATTTCTCTATTTCTTAGCACGTGAATTTTTCTATCTAGGATTACCATTGATGTTTCTTCATAGGTTAGATCGTGGTTAACATCCAAAGTCTGATGGTTGATCACATGGCTGGGATCCTGTAAGTATTTCCTGAGTATTGATACGTGGAAAACATTGTGTACTGTTGAAAGTCCTGGTGGTAAGGCTAATCGATATGCTACTTCTCCGACTCTGTCTAAAATCTCGAAAGGTCCAATTAATCTTGGTCTCAACTTTCCTTTCTTACCAAATCTAAATAGTCCCGTTATTAGTGCTACTTTCAAGAATACTTTGTCACCATTATTGAACTCTGAGATCTTTTCTCTTCTTATCAGCGTAGTTTTTCTGTCTATCTTGAGCAATCTTAATTCTGTCTCGGATCTTATCCACTACCTGTACTGTTCGATCAATGATTTCGAGCCCTAAAATCTTTGTTTCTCCGACCTCGCTCCAATAGACAAGTGTTCTACACTTCCTTCCATACAATGTCTCGTAAGGTGCCATGCCTATGGTAGCTTCAAACCTATTGTTATAGGTAAATTCTACCAAAGGTAAGTGCACTTCCCAACTGATGCCAAGGTCTAGCACGCAAGCTCTTAACATAACTTCGTGTATCTGAATAGTCCTCTCTGATTGTCCGTTGGTCTACGGGTGATATGCGGTTCTAAACTTTAGCTTCGTTCCCATAGCATCATGTAAACTTTTTCAAAATTTTGACGTAAATCTTCGGTCTCTGTCCGAAACAATAGAAACAGGAACTCCATATAGCCTGACTATTTCTCTAACATAAATTTGTGCATACTGCTCCATGGTGAAAGTCATCCTAACTGGAAGAAAGTGAGTCGATTTTGTAAGACGATCCACTATTACCCAGATAGCATTGTTTCCTTTTACAAATCTTGGAAAACCCATAACAAAATTCATGTTTATGTGTTCCCATTTCCATTTTGGTTTATCCAGTAGTATCAGCAACCCTGAAGGTTTCTGATGTTCTACTTTCACTTGTTGACAGGCCATGCACTTATTTACAAAAAGTCCTATTCCTCTTTTCATATTTTTCCACCCAAATGTATTTCGGAGATTTCGATACATTTTTGTACCGCCTGAGTGTGCTGCATAAGGGGCGGAATGTGCTTCTTCAAGAATTTCTTTCGTTAATCCTTCGTCTTTAGGAACGCACAATCTGCCTTTATACATGAGTGCCTTTTCATCAGCCATTCCGAAACCTATGCGCTTCTCTGTCCCAACTTCAGCCATGATCTTACACAAAAATGGGTCATTCTTTTGGGCTTCTCTAATCCGTTCCTTAAGCATGGGTTCAACTATTAAAGTTGCGATAAGAGCCGATACTTGCATTGGAGGTGTAAAAACCTCTGGTCTCAAGTTTTTAAATTCCTTAACTAACTGTTCCTGAGTGGTCAGAGCTGTCAATTTTCCCGTTGTCTTTCTACTAAGTGCATCAGCAACTGCATTGGCTTTACCAAGGTGGTAAAGTATAGTGCAGTCATAGTCTTTGACCAATTCCAACCATCTCACCTATCTCATGTTTTCACTTTTTTTGAGTAAAGAAGTATTTGAGACTTTTATGATCGGTGTAAATTTTACATTTATCACCCTATAGATAATGACGCCATATCTTTAAGGCGTTAACTACTGCTACGAGTTCTAGGTCGTGCATTGAATAATTTTGTTCATATGGTTTTAATTGCCTAGATGCATAGGCCACAACTCTTCCATGCTGCATCAACACACATCCCAAACCATGTTTGGATGTATCGTTGTATATTACAAATCCTTCCGAACCTTTTGGTATCGTCAAAATCGGTGCTGAAACCAATCTTTATTTCAATTCTTTGAAACTATTCTCACACTTCTCTGACTACTGGAACTTTATCCCCTTTCTAGTCAACTGAGTAATTGGTCCAGCTGTCTTAGAAAACTCTTCAAACCTCCTGTAATAGTGAGCAAGTCCCAAGAAGCTGCGAACTTCTCCTACATTGATCGGTCTAGGCCAGCTTCGACCTTGACTGAGTCCACTTCGATCCCTTACAAAGTAACTACTTAACCAAGGAAGCCGATGCAGTCAAGCCAAAATTCACATTTCTTAAATTTGGCATACAATTTCTCTTTTCGAAGGGTGCCCAATACCATTGTCAAATGTTTTTCATGCTGATACTTATCTTTCGAGTATACTAAAATAACGTCGATGAAGACTATAACAAATCAGTCCAAGTACGGATGAAAAACTCGGTTAATTAAGTCCATGAATACGGTGCATTTGTCAACTCAAAAGGCATAACAGTGAACTCATAGTGCCCGTAGCGAGTCCTAAAAGCTGTTTTAGGGATGTCATAGTCCTTTACCTTGAGTTGGTGATAGCTCGATCACAGATCGATCTTTGAAAACACCTTTGCACCCTTCAACTTCTTCTATCCTTGAGAATGGGTATTTATTCTGTATAGTTAGGCGGTTTAAATCTCTATAGTCGATACACATCCTCATCGATCCGTCTTTCTTCTTAACGAATAACACTGGCGCTTCCTACTGGGAGACGCTAGGTCGGATAAAACCCTTATCTAGTAATTCCTGTAGTTGCATCTTCAACTCTTGTAACTCTTTCGGTGCCATTCTGTAAGGGGCTTTAGATACTGGTGCCGTTTCAGGGGTTAAGTCAATTGTGAACTCCACTTGTCTATCAGGCGGTATTCTAGGTAGATATTCAAGGAAGACGTCCTCAAATTCTTGAACCACTTATACATCTTTCACTCTCTGCTCTGATTGAGATTTGCTAATGATATTTAGTAAGAATCTTTGCTTAACATCTTTTCTGCTTTGAAAGAAAACACAAATTTGGGTGGAGTCCCAAATCTTGTCCCAAAGAAACGAAATTGTTCTTCTCCAAGCCTTTGAAACAAGACTTCCTTCTCATGGCATAAGATGGTTGCATGATTTCCACCCAGCCAGTCCATACTCAATATTACATTAAAGTCTTTCATTCTTAATAGGTATAAGTCTGCTTTTAATATCCTTCTTTCAATTTCTAACTCTACGTCCTTAACTATTTGATTTGTACTAATGATCTCGCCTCAGGGGATACTAACATCTAACACGCTATTCATTTTCTCTTATTTATTCCCAATCTTATCCATAAAAACAGTAGAAAGAAAAGAATGCGTAGCTCCAGAATCTATCAGGACAATAGTAGGTATATTAGATATTGGTAGAATGCCTGTTATCACGTCTGTGTCCTGCTCCTCCTCTTGAATAGCCCCTGGATTTGTGTACTGATATGCGAACTTATTATTATTATTTTTTTCTCTGAGTCTACATAAAGGTAAACCCGAACTCTGATACCATTTATAACGCCCCAAAAAATTCTTAGGGATCTCAGGAGATACTAATTCATAGAGAAATAAATAATTGCAGAAAAGTTACTTTAATAAAAAGACCAATTGTAACAATTAAATATTTCATAAACATTTAAAAATAAGTCTCAAAACGTTAATTAATTTGATAGATGAAAGTCTAATGCTAATAATCGAAACTACGACGCTGATTGTCTTATTAATTTAAAACTTCCTAAGCAAATCTAAATTTATTTGGCTACCATTGGCACAATAGTTTCACCAATTCGTTACGCATCCAACACGTTAAATATCGCCTAAAAAATTGTTAATAAGGAAGGATGAGTATAATTATACTCAATGAGATGCTTGCTATTCTACAATTAATCCAAATATTATAATTACACATATATTCATATTATCAAACTAAACTTAGAATTATCACACCATGACGATGACAATTCAAGCAAGCGTTGCAAATAAATTGAAACTCGAATGTTTAACCAAATCTGAAAGTTTAACTGAACTGATTCATGATTTCTTTCGAATGAGCACTAAACTGAAGTAATTAAATTGCATGTATAAATACAATACGTAGAAAGACATGGAAAACAACTAATAGCACATAGCACCTCACTTTAGTTCTTGTGAATGTGAATTGTACTAAAAATTGAACGAGTTCTAGATACAAAAGTTGCAAAAGTTGCAAAGAGAGCACATAAGGCTGCTGAAAATTAAATAATTTCAATGCATGGAAGAGCATGCGAAAGCTGCCGGATGTTTTCTGGAATGAAAATGTGAGTGATGGATTTTTCAGATGATACAAAATGACACAAGTGAGTAATGGATTTTTACAGCTTTCGCGTGCTCCTCCACGCATAGAAATCATTTAATTTTCAGCAGCTTTGTGTGCTTTCTTTGCAACTTTTGTATCTAGAACTCGTTCAATTTTAAGTACATTTCTTATTCATAAAAACTAAGGTGAGGTGTTACGTGCTATTAGTTGATTTCCACGTCTGTCTATCTATTGTATTTATATATGAAATTTAATTACTCCAATTCAGTGCTCATTCGGGAGAAATTATGAATCAATTCAGTTAAACCTTCGAGTTCAGTTAAACTTTCGAGTTTCAGTTTATTTGCAGTGCTTGCATGAATTATTATTGTCATGGTGTGATAATTCTAAGTTTAGTTTGGTAAGATAAATTTATGTGTAATTGCAATATTTGGACTGATTGTGGAATAACAAGCATCTCATTAAGTATAATTAAATTATACTTATCCCTCTCTATTAATAATTTTTCAGGTGATAATTAACGTGTTGGATGTGTGGCGGATTGGTAAAGCTGTGGTATCAATAGTCGCCAAGTAAATTTAGACTTGCTTAAGATGTTTTAATTAATAAGACGATTGGGGTCACAGTTTCGATTATTAGCATTAGACTTTCTTTTATCAAATTTAGTTAACGTTTGAGACTTATTTTTAAATGATTACGAATTATTTGATAATTGGTATTTTTATTTAAGTGACTCTTTCTGCAATATTTTATTTTTCTATGAATTTTAATAATTCTCCGGAACCTTAGAAATTTTGGAGCGTTACAAATGGTATCAGAGCTCGGGTATACCTTTGTGTAGACTCGAAAAAAAAATGTTTTGGTCACTTACCGAGCAGTTTTTTTAAAAAAAAAAATTTTTTTTTGCACGGTGTATAGTACACATCTACTGTTCACGTGAACAGTAATAGTAATCCAATTTTTTTTTTCTTTTCTTGTGTCACCGAGTAGTTTAAATTTTGAATATATATATATATATATATATTGGAATTTTATTGATCATTTTTAAGTAATTATTTATTTATTTTTTCCAAACGTATTACATGAGTAAAACAAAAAGACGTGCATTTTTTTGTAACGATCAGGATTCCTCTAATTGAGATCTTACCTTCAGCTGATACTCATCCATACTATCCGCTTTGGGAGGGTTTGAGCTTTCTTAACTTCTCACAGATTTCTTTCGCATCTCCAGTCATTCGAATCTAAGACCTTTTCTTACCAATTCTACTGAATTGATACCAGTATTCAACTTAAGTGCCTCATAAGACGAGGTCTTGGATTCGAATAATTGAGAACGCGAAAGAATGTATTCTACCAAATTGGTACCAGTATTCAACTTAGTAAGTATGTACATTTGTGGGTTTGAAACGTCCTTTCACTGCTGAGACTGTAGGAGGGGTATTTGTGAAAGAGGTGGTCTGCCTTCATGGTATTCCACGGTCCATAGTTGCTGACCGACATAAAATATTTATGAGCAATTTTTGGGAGGAATTGTTCTGCTTATAGGGCACTCAACTCAACCATAGCACCGCCTATCATCCTCAGTCCGATGGATTGTCGGAGGTACTTAACCACACATTGGAAGGTTATTTACGTTGTTTTGCCTCGTCAAAGCCTAAAGCCTGGTTTAGTTGGCTATCTTGGGTAGAGTTGTGGTATAATACATCATATCATACGGCGTTAAAGGTGACTTCATTTCAGTTTTTATTTGGGCGAGAACCACCTATGTTATTGAGATTTGAAAAATGGGTAACCCCAGTATTCGGGTTGAGCAACAATTGTTGGAAAGAGACCAGATTTTAGATGTATTAAAGGTGCACTTAGTACAATCTCTAGCTAAGATGAAGTGTGTGGCCGATGCAAAAAGGAGGGATGTTCAGATTTCTTGTGGGGATTTGTTCTACCTTAAAATAAAGCCATGTTACCGCAAGTCGTTGGCCTCATGCCCAAACGAGAAATTAGCACCTAGATTATATGGTCCTTTTGCTATTGAAAAAGGATAGGTCTAGTTGCTTACAAATTGGCATTGTCCCCTTCTTGCAATATCCATCCTATCATTTGTCTCAATTACGCAAAGCCAAGGGAGTTTGTCAAGGTGTAACCCATATTCCCAGCCAACTAAATGGGGAAATGGAAATTATGGTCAAACCAGGAGTTGTGTTAGGGGTGCTGCCAGGATCAAGGAATAATATATGCGGTATTGATGTCTTGATCCAATGGAAAGGGTTGCCACCGCTGGAGGCAACTTGGGAGCCATTCAATCTATTGAGGCAACAATTTCCCGACTTTCACCTTGAGGACAAGGTGAGTCTTGTGGGGGGAAGTAATGATAAACCACCTATTCAAATGTGAGGCCCAGGCACAAAACAGGGGTAGAAAAGGGAAAATACTATGATTCATCATGCAACATGTGCACATAATAGAGGCAGTTACAAGGCACAAAAGAGGACCACATGCTATATATAGGAAAAAGAACGGAGCAGAGAGCATGGATGAATTAAGGGATAAGTGAGAAGAGAATTGGGCTTCTCAAATGTCCAAATGTCTTGTATTTCTTCTTGTTTAATTCATGAATGTAATATGAGTTCTGAGAAGTGATTTCATATAGCCAACATCCCAACATTCCATACATTTCAGCTATTTTCCATTCAATACGACACTGTCTTTACATTAAATTAATACAAAAGTTCCTATATATCTAATACTTGCTTCTTGCTTCAAATTCCCTTAATACCTGCACATACACAGAAACACATCAGAATCCTATCTTTGTAGTAGAATGGAGATAAAATTTCTTACATTTGGAGGGAAATGAGATTGGATGGCTAATGCTGATTGTTAGAAAAAAGCTATATAGTCCTAAAACATTTTCTTACATTTTTGAACTATAAATTTGTTGATTCAATGTAATGGGAGTAGTACTCCCAAGTTTACATTTTCGTCAAAAACTCTCTTTTCCTTCTTTGTAATTCCGGAAGTGAGGTGGTCATGTTCCCCTCCTACTGTACCGAATTGTATGTAATAACGAGGTGGGGGTCCAGGCCCATCCCCCATCCCCACCTAGGCAAATGTGGTATTCTGAAAAAATAAAAAATAAAAATTGTCGTGCTAGAGGCATCTACATGGCGGTTAACCCTTGCAAATGTTATACTTGGCAAATCTCCCTGGTTTCTTTGACCCTTCCATCCATGGATTCAATCAGATTGGTACCTTAACTTGCAAGTCTGTGTCCAAAACGCAGGATATTACAAGATCTTATGATATTATTAGTAAACAAATCAATACTACTTAAATGAATGTTGTTAATGACTTTTCTTTAACTCCTCAAATCTGATGTGTTATTTTGTGGGATTTCAAATCTAAAACACTAACACGAGTCATAAGAGGCGTCGAATTTTCACCAGCGAAGGTTCTCTGACTCTCAAGTCAAGAAATGAAGTACAGGGGTAAGGATGAGAAAGTGCTATATTCTATATTGTTAAGGGGTTCTCTACATGTTCAGACCTGTTCTGGGCAATCCTTAGTATTATGCCGTTCGGTAAGGTGCACATGTTATCAAGATTTTTTGAGCTTGACCTTAATGTCTCCGGGTTTTGAGCTCGTGGTCATAATGTTTTGCGCATTTCTTGGGTAATGGTTTGGTGATCCGGGAATGTAGGGTTTCCATTATGAGCTATATGGGTGGCAAGGGATGTGGGCGCTAATTGCACGGAGGATCATGCACCTGAACCTTAAAGTTATAGTGCTAAATTACGTGAAGAGTAGTGAGAGAAAATATTTCTTCATTACGTGAAGAGCAGTGAGAGAAAATGTATCTTCATTACATGAAGAGTAGTGAGAATATCTTTCATTACTTGAATAGTGGGAAAAAAATATATGCTCAAGCAAAACAGTGGCTGATGCTATTATGCTAATAATGTTGGCAACATAGCCAATATAAACAAACATGGCCATATGACCTTTCCAGGGCTCCCAACCACACCAATATCCCCTGCTTGAACCTTTGAAGTCCATTATTCAGTAAACTTCTATTTTTGTATCTCTTATCAATGTTCGGGTTGTGTACCAACATAAGTAAAATATTGATTTGGATTGAGACATGTAAATCGTGCCCTGCATTTCTGCAGTGAGGGCTCAGTGGTATATACACTCACGGTTTCTTTTTAGATTTTTCAATAGCTGTTGTGGATATGCATTGATTACCTTATTCACTAAGCAAATGGACATTCAAAATACTTTGGTGAATTGGTGTCTTAAGTAATGGCACAATGAGGGACAGATATCACACCATCTTTAATAGCATGAGATGAAGTCATTGGTTTCAACTTTCACCTATATTACCTGTTACTGATTTTTTTTATTTTTTATTTTTTAAAATACTTTTGCTTTTCAGTTTGAGGGTATTGAACGATCTCATTTCTATTTGAATTATCATCATTGATGAACTCTGTTCTTGATTTTGTGAAGTGGCAATTTTTAATACAGCACCATTTCTGTACGTTTGGATTTGTTGTTGAGTGGCATATTTTAGTCTGATTTTTCGAATGACCTCATCATTACAACCCTTTCTTATTCTCCTTTTGATGTAATTCTCGAGGTAAGTTCTTATGTATCTATAGGTAGGGGTACTAGCCAAACCATCCACACTGGTAGTACTTGGTAAAAAATAAAAAAATAAAAAGGTCTATTCTATCTATTTATAGTTATCTTCTACCTTAATATGCATGTGCATTAATTTGCTTATTGACAATCAAATGCATGTGGTACATTGAAGGTATTATGAGTTGGGCCCGGATGACCCTCCCTATGCTGCCAAGTTCTATGATTGTTGTGGAGCGGAGGATGCGGAGTCACCTGGCTGTACTTCCAGCTTCCATATTTCATACGATGATGAGTGAACAAGAATCCACTATGGTACTTCAACCTTATCCTTGTGTATATATTTGAGACATAATCCTCCACTTAAATATAATTAAATTTTCCCTTACTTGTGATTGTGCCCTTTATTTTGTTATTTACGGGAAACGGTTGAGCGAGCAAGTATTGGGCAGCTTTTTCGTCAGGTTCCTCGACCTTTGGCCATCTCCCTCTTGTATTACTTGTCTGGTCATTACAGGTAATTCCCCCGTTGAGTAAAATCTTGATGGATGTTGGAAATGGGAGAACCAGGTTTTTTAACATTGACCAAATTTTGTACTTGTTCTTGATCCCACCCCTATCCCCATGTGCATATAGCTTCTTAAGTTTGAATATTGAAGGGGACATGTGATGTGCTGTACTGTGCTGTGCGTGTTCCCTGATTTCTTATTCTGTCTTCTACCAGTTGTTACAGCACATTTTGAAGCTCGTGTTTTTCGATTTCACGGTTTTATTATTGCTACATCTTGTTGTTTTTGCGTCAAACTTAAAATTTTGTTCAAAATTTTGTGGGTCTTTCTTTAGATCATACTGTTGTTTTCTGTTTATTTCTATATTCATGGTCGATATTGTTGATTAGGAGGAGCGTTACGATTATAGCACGAAAATAATTTATTTAATAATAAAGTGTTTAAGTCTGAAGAAAATTTCTAAATTTTGAGTATTTGTGAAGCATTCCACATGTGGGACTGGGATGACATGACATATTCATTTTACGGCCTATTCTTTAATAATACATTTATTTCTCTTTATAAAAAAGATTTTAAGAGTCTTGTATCCACGACGGGGCACTATTATTATTATTATTTATTATTATACTTGTGGATGTATAATTGAGAAGCTTCATTATTACTAGCATGTGCTATAAGCCTATAATGGGTATAAATAAAATAGATGATTATGAAGTGAAAGAAAATGTAAAGCCCAAATTTGAAAGTGGGCAGGGTGGAGCTAAGATTTTTTGGAAGAAATTATTACTTAAAAATAAAAAAAATTACACTTCAATATCGGAAATTTTCTCTCTCTTTTGCATTTGAAAAATTAATTTTTTTTTAGTGGGTATTAGGTGGTTCGATCTGAATTTATTAAGAATCAAATCAAATAGATTCTCGTTGAAAATTGGTTCCATGGGCGAAAGATAAGGTGAAGCGGACCTGTTCTTTTATGTTTTGAAAATGAATTATGAAGTGTAAATTGTCGAGGAGATTTTCTTATTTTAAGTTAGGCTTTCTATTCAAGTGACAACAATGGAGAAATTAAAAATATTGGTTCCAATTAAAATTTAGTCACGTAATCGTTTAATTTTTTATTTTAAAATCTAAAAGTTTGACTAATTTTTAATCAGAATCGAACCGAACTCATTGGTTGGTTGTATTCGGTTTTGACCTAAGTCGAATCGTTTTAAAAAAGAACACCCATTCATGGTCAAATTTATGGCAAAAGACACCAAAAATTACGTAGTGATTTAAATTTATTTGAAGGTATCCATCAGATTGGTTGAGGAGGTGTAAGAAACACGCGGATGTTGATATTAATGATATTGAAGTCTCAGTCTCACCTAAACAAACCTTCTTAATTACTTTATAAGATAAACCCCACTTGTTTAATAAGTAAAATATTACCTCCATTTAATGACAATTTAACCACAATTTCTTTAACGTCTTATGGTAACTAAATATTTTTAAAATAAATTATGCTACGTGGTATTATCAGTGTTTAGTACTGATTTACGTAGCAATATAGATAGCATTAAATGATAAATCTAAACAAATGTAGAAACACAACATCTATTTAATTAGACATATATTGTTACGTGCTTGTGTTAAACACTGGTGGTGTTACATTACGTCACTCAAAAAGAATAATGCTATGTAATACTAGTTTGAGTGGTGGTGGACCCTATATCCTACTGTGAACAAATATTTTTTAAAAAAAAAAATTTATGTCTGATCTAAAAAGATAGACTTACTTTTTTTTATTTATCTGTTTCAAACTATATTTCACTTTTTTTGTTGATAGTGTAATTAGTTTTTTAATTTTTTAATATGTACTTATTTAATGTGCATTGTTATCAATAAATATGAATTGTCATTAAATTAATATAAGGATATTTGGGTAAGTGTAAACATGAAAGTTAAGAGTATTTCCAATGTTAGACATCTTCTAAAAAGTTTATGTGGCAAGAGAGAGAAGAAATGAGGAGAGAGAGTTGAATGAAGAAAGAGAGAGAAAAATAGACGAGAGAGATAGACACAATATGACTGCATTTATTGTAGAAGGTGTCTAGCAAGCCGTCTAAAAATGGACATCCTGTTGAACAACCTTCTATAATAAATAATGTCACATTAGTTTTGTCTCATCTACCTCATCGCCACATCAGCTGGACATTTAAAATAGAAGTAGAGCATCTCCAATGCTATACACCTTCTAAAAAATCGATGTGGCAAGAGAAAGAAAAGAAGAGAGAGAGAGAGAGAGAGAGAGAGAGAGAGAAATAAATGAAAGAGATATACACAATTTAATGAAAAAATTAATAGGAAGTCGTCTAACAGGATGTCTAAAATTGGACAGTTTATTGGACGGCCTTCTACAATAAATATTGTCACGTGAGTTTTGTCTCTTCTATCTCATCGCCACATCAGTAGACATTCAAAATATAAGTCAGCATTGGAAATGTTTTAAATTTATTTTTATGGGACGAAAAGAGTACAATTTATAATGTAAAATCCATTGCTAATTAAATTAATATTAAATACAAGTGGTGCTACACAGTGCTACTAGACTACTAGTCGATAGTAAAACTGTCAAATGATTCATTATCCTATCTTGGAAAAATTTGAAATTTTAGTAAGAGCTTCTATGTTAGATGTTTCATTCCTAGAAGGCTAGAACACGCCCAAATTAAGGGGGAAAAAATAATTTCATTAATGGGAGTAAAGTCCATAATAAATGCAGATAAAACAAGATTAATAATGCAATCTAATTTATAATCGCACACATTAATGTCCCTCAAAACCAAGTAAAAAACAGAGTTAAGTATGATTGGATGATTAATCATTGCCTTTTCTTTTTGTCTTTTACTTTATTTAATTAATTTAGAAACAAAATTACAATATAAAAGATAAGACCCAAGTAAATTTCATCCACGGTCACTCAATTTTTAGTAAAGTTTCAATTATATCACCATAGTTTAATTTATTTAAATTAGATTGTTAAATTTCATTTTAATTTCAAATTTTATCACTCTGTCACATTTTCGTCACCTACCATACCTCAAATTAAGGAAGATTACTTAATTAACAATTGTAGCATAACAAATATTTCATGTAATTGTTGCATGGCATTCTGAAAACAGAAAAGATAAAACGAGAGTTGCTTTTTATTTTAACATTTTTTATGTGTGGTTTAGTAAAGAGATCGGTTACAAATAGTTGCTAACTAAGTACTTGTTTGATTATGTTTTTAAGTGTTTAAAGAAAATAAGTTTAGCCAAACATGTTATAAGCAATTTTTGTCAATTTAAGGGACGACAAGTAATTGAATTGTGAAATATAAAATTAAACTGAAGTTTAGGGAAAATCAGGAAATAAATTGATAGGGGTACTTTTGTAAATTGATTGTAAAAATAATCCAGCAAAAGTTAGAGAGAGAAATGAAAGTGTAACAGGCAACAGTTGCAGGTGTGGGCACTGAAGATGAGTGAAGAGACAGAAGAACATCAACCCTAATCATTATTTTCTGTAAATTCTCACTTATACTGCTCTTCTGTCTTTACAATCTGCTGCATAATTACATATACTGCGGTATATATCTGATATCTCTCTCACACACTCAGTATCATACATACATTCTCTTGCACAAGATAATAATGTCAGAAGAATTTTAGCCTCTACCATTCAATTCAAGCCACACTTAGCTTCGCTATTCATCTTGCTCTTAAATTTGTCTCTGATCCATCATGTCTACCAAGTCCAAGTAAGTATTGAATTCTACTCTGTGTGTTTGTATGTATATGAATCTGATTTGAGATTTTTGCCCCTTCTAAGAATGTATATAATTTGTCGTTATGGAGGAAAATAGTGCGTGGATTCAAAATTACTTTATTTTTATAATCCAATCCATGATAATTGTTGATTTTTGTTTTATTGAGTCATTTTAGTAGAAGGTATGCCGTGGATCTCTGATTCCCAAGTTTAATTTTGTCATACTCATTCTTGCTGGGATAGGTGATTTCTGTGGAAATATTATCTTTGGATTTAATCCACATTTGTTTTGATTTGCATTTCTTGACTAATGTGCATTGGCTAGATCTTCCATTCTTTGAATACTGGGATTTTGATTATGGAACCTGGCAATTAAAATTTTCTGATTACACAGATCTGCTTTTTCTGAAACTCACAACAAAAAAGCATCACCAGCAACTCCTGGGGTCAGCAAGTCGAGCAGGGGAGTGGCCAAATCTGATGCTGATTCGGCCTCTCCCCAGAAAAATCCTCGTCTTTCAGTTGATCGATCTCCAAAACTGGTCACTCCAAAGCCTGTAGTGGACCGGCGGGCTCCCAAGCTCAGTACCACACCCGATGTAAGTTTAACTAGTAAAATTCTTTCAAACTGCGGAAATGTGCTTTTTCATATTGAATAGTTGCAATAGGTGATAAGTAGTGGCTGAAAATTACCACTGTTGGATTGTTACAAATTTTTTTGACTTAAATTCTATTTATTCTCAGAAAAAATCAACTCGGACTTTGAAGCCATCAGAAATTCAGGAAGAATTAAATCTCGCTCGGGAAGATCTTAAGAAGGCCAAGGAGAAGTTGGTTTTGGTTGAGAAAGAAAAAGCAAAGGCTCTTGATGATTTGATTGAGGCACAGAGATCAGCTGAGGAAGCAGATGGGAAACTCAGAGAGGCTTTGGCATCTCAAAAGCAAGCTGAAGAGAATATTGAGATTGAAAAGTTCCGAGCAGTTGAGATGGAACAGGCTGGCATTGAAGCAACCCAAAAGAAGGACGAGGAATGGCAGAGAGAGATTGAATCGGTGAGAACCCAGCATGCATTGGATGTGGCAGCTCTCCTTTCTGCCCATCAGGAACTTGATAAGGTGAAGCGAGAGCTAGCTATTGTTTCTGATGCAAAAAACCAGGCACTCAGCCATGCTGAGGATGCAGCAAAAAATGCAGAGACTCGTGCAGAAAAAGTGGAGATTCTTTCTGCTGAATTGGTTCGATTGAAATCCATGCTTGACTCACGAGTCGAAATTGAAGTTAATGAGAACAATAAGTTGGTGGAAGTACTGAAATTGGATGTTGATTCTCTTAGACAAGAACTTGAAAGGGCAAAAATTTATGAGGAGAAATTGGCAGAGAAAGAGGCTACCTTAGAGCAACTTAATGTCGATCTGGAGGCAGCAAAAATGGCCGAATCTTATGCACATAATTTAGTGGATGAGTGGCAGAAGCGGGCTCGGGAATTAGAATTTCAGGCAGAGGAAGCAAAGAAATTAGAAAGATCTGCTTCAGTATCTCTGGAATCTGTCATGAAACAACTTGAAGGAAGCAACGATTCATTGCAAGATGCAGAATCTGAGATTGCATCCCTTAAAGAGAAGGTGGGTTTACTGGAAATTTCAATTGGAAGGCAGAAGGGGGATCTTGAGGAATCAGAACGCAACCTTGAACTAGCGAAGGAAGAAGCTTCTAAAATGGTGAAAAAGGTTGAATATCTTGTGTCTGAGCTTGAAAATGTAAAAGAAGAGAGAACTCAGGCTTCAAATAATGAGAAGCTTGCAGCTGCCAGTGTGCAAACTTTATTGGAAGAAAAACATAAGCTCATAAACGACTTGGAAAATTCTAAGGATGAAGAAGAAAAGAGCAAGAAAGCAATGGAAAGTTTAGCATCAGCCTTGCATGAAGTTTCTTTGGAGGCAAGAGAAGCCAAAGAGAAGCTACTGTCAGTTCAAATTGAGAATGAAAACTACGAAACTCAAATAGAGGACCTGAAGCTGGTTTTGAAAGCAACAAATGAGAAGTATGAAAGCATGCTTGACGATGCGAAACAAGAGATTGAGGTTCTCACTAAGTCTCTTGAACAGTCAAAGCATGAGGACCAGAACTCAAAGGCTGAGTGGGAGCAGAAGGAGCTACATTTGATGAAATGTGTGAAGCAATCTGAAGAAGAGAACTCTTCAATGGAAAAAGAAATAAGCAGGCTGGCTAATTTGCTAAATGTGGCGAAGGAAGAAGCTTTTGCAACAAAGGAGGAAGAAGATCAACTGAAGATTTCACTCAAGGAAGCTGAATCAGAGGTGATTTACCTAAAGGAAGTCCTCGGTGAAGCAAAGGCTGAGAGCATGAGATTGAAAGAGAGTTTAATGGATAAAGAAAATGAATTACAGAATATTCTCCAGGAGAATGAAGAGCTTCAAATTAGAGAAGCTGCATCTCTGAAGAAGGTTGAGGAGTTATGTAAGTTGCTTGAAGAAGCTTTGCCCAAGAAGTGTGTAGATGAAAATGGCGAGCTTACAGACAGTGAAAAAGATTATGATATGCTTCCGAAAGTGGTGGAGTTTTCCGAACAGAATGGCTTGGTGGAGTTCTCCGAACAGAATGGCATGGAAAATGTGAAGCCTCAGATGGAGCTCCAACCTCAACAGAAGGAGCAACCTGTAAAGGAGAAGCCCGCAGAAGTTAATGATGTTTTGAACCATGAGTCTGCTCAGATTGCTACTGAAGTTGAGAACATGAATGGAAACCTGAAAGATAATGAGAACAACAAAAAGGAAGATGATGATTCTGCAGATGTTGATCTTAAGATGTGGGAGAGCTGCAAGATTGAGGAAAAAGACTTCTCTCCCGAGGGAGGAGAGCCAGAACAGGAATCCTTCGAGGAGGAACTGAACTCAAAAGCCGAAGGTGGTGAGAGCTACGACCGGGTCAATGGGCTATCCTCGACAGAAAATCTCGATAACGGTGGAAGCTCTCCATCAAAACAACAAACTCAGAAAAAGAAGAAACCCTTGCTTCGCAAATTTGGAAGCCTGCTGAAGAAGAAGGGCACTACCAACCAGAAGTAATAGGTCAGCTATTACCTGTTTTGTCTTTCAGCTGTAGAAGGTATATTGTATTCTATATCGCACTTGAATGTGTTTGTTCAATGCTTTTTTGCTTCATTTATTCATCTTATTTTTGCCCCATGATTGGGGTCTAAATATGAAAAGGTTTGTATCATCTTTAGATTTTCTCTTTGTTGGTTGTTCCTGTCCTCGATGTGAATACCCAGTTTGGGTAATCTCCTGCTTGTGAATTTATTCTGTAAACTTGTCTTTTCATCTTTACTTTCTTTCTTTTTTCAGCTAAACCTCATTGAAAATGAGAAATCTTTGTCTTACAAATGTAATTTGGTATATGCTTTCATCTATGAGACACAGATTGGCCATTGACTATTTTTACAATTGTGTTTTGCTTTCATAAATTCCTTGGGCACTTTGATTGAATTATGCAACTATAACGGCAAACAATTTCCTTGTGTAAGATTTGTCGTATGAATATGATATGATGCAAAGGAATTTGATGGAAACTTGGAAATAAAACAAAGGTTGGGAAAAATGTTAATCAAGACACTTATTGTAGAAATTGTTTTAAACACAGTAATTTTTCCTCAGTAGTGTAAAATGCTTCCTGGAAGTTTTGTACATAAGATACAACTGTATTCCCTGAATGTCTATCTGAATGCTATATGTAAATAAAAATGAAGTATCAGACTGATAAAAGAATTCAAGAAATATAGGTTTTAGATGCTGGAATTGTGAATGTATCTATGAATGATCAATCAAGTGTTTCAAACCTCTATTTATAGTTTCTCAAAAGGTGTTTAATCAACATTTCTAAAGAGTTAAATAACACTTCAGATTTGAAAATGATTAAAAGAGAAGCATTATTTGAAGAATGGAAGATTTCAAGAAGGATAGGTAGGTTTTAGGTACTAAAGCTGTAAAAGTATTTCTGAATGATGAATCAAGTGCCTCAAACATCTTTTTGTAGTTTCTCAAAGTGGAAATACCACCGGAGGTCCTCCAACCTTTACATGAATGAGTACTTTTCTTCCCCAACCAATTTTTCTTGGTATTTAGGCCCCCAACATTCAAGTTTCTCAGAAGAAGCTAGCTATTCTTGATACAAAGAATCTGGCAAGCATCTTAAAGAGTCGAAACCTTACCCCATGGGAGCGGAATTTGAACGGTACTTTTGCCCATCGCCATACATGTGGAAGAATTGCCCATAAACACAAGTTTCTCTCCTTTGATGGCTGCATAGGTTTTGTACACAGTCCTATGTGGTGTTGCGCGACAAATAGCATAGAATTAATCCACTGGCCTCCATCTATAACTACCATGAAAATTTCTGCAAGCGTGATGCAAAATTAAAGGCTTAAGACTAAGCACTTGACCCTCATTGTGTTAACATAAGATACAAGGAAGTTCTTTCAATCAGAACGATGTCCCACTATATATTAGAGTACTCCTGCCTAAAATTTGCTACTATGATTGTGAATGGAAAAAGAGCTATCATGATCAGTCCCACAACAATCTTGTTGTTAATGTCTCTTCCACCCAATTTGCTTGTTTGTGTTGTCCTGTTTTCCCACGGACTTGCAGGGATTCTTCATCTTCTTGTTCACATTCTGGTTGGAATGTCCCCTTTCTTTTCTTTTTGGGTAAGCAATTTTCCCTTGAGAAATTTGACATTGTTGGGCAC
The DNA here is from genome assembly GCA_030279155.1 of Forsythia viridissima. Classification (NCBI taxonomy): domain Eukaryota; kingdom Viridiplantae; phylum Streptophyta; class Magnoliopsida; order Lamiales; family Oleaceae; genus Forsythia; species Forsythia viridissima. The sequence goes on along the minus strand of CM059041.1, from coordinate 32,635,791 downwards.
CCGATTGCTGAAAACATTAACATCCAACATTATATTACACAAAACTACACTAATAAAGCTCTCTGATGAGTTCTCATCTGCCACTCAAAACTATTTCAAGAACAAAGCTCGTGCTAGCAAGATTCAAGACATCCAACAACTTAGAGGGCAAAGCTCAAGCTCATCTTGAAGAGCAAAGCTAAACTAACAGGGTCAAAGAAATTCAGTAGCTTAGAGAGCATTGCCCAATCTGACGAGTCCCCATTAAGAGATAAAGGGGATAAAATCCAAACAAGACCCTGAGTCTAGTTCAATTAAAACGATATTATACGAGCTCTTCAAGTATGCCACTATTTACATATCAAATAAACACCCTTGTTCAATTCTATATGATTTTCATACGAACACTAATTTGTGCGGAGATACAACTGGGGAGTTCTCACACTTGGGCGATCTCGCTGAGATTGTTGTCAGTTGATAAGATGACATTTTTCTATATTTTAAATCCAAATTGGGAAAATTTCAGCTGCAATTCCTGGCCTTTGATAAGTTAAGCATTTGGGCTTTCGTTCAGTTTTTTTTTTTTTTTTTTTCTGGCATGTATTCCCTTATATTTGGTGGACAGACAGATATCACGGCAGGTACAAACTGAAAAATCCAATGCCAAAAGGCAATAAACTGCAAATGAATTTGGAGTGTTTTTGTCAAACAAACAATTCAGTTGGCCCGTGTAGATGCTCAATACTCAGTATCTACTGGTTTTGCCATTGTATCCTCGGATTTGCAGCTGCATTGGCTTCAACAACCACAAATCCATATGGGAATGTGTTTCATGGTGGACCGGCACAGGCCCAGATGCTGTATCCGCCTGTGCAAAGGTGTTTGGTCCGGGCCCTCCGGGTCATTCCTCAGTTTCTCCGGTAAGGTTCATATGGATCTGAATGATGGAGGAGCTTCACTGAAGTTCTTGGTGCCTGGAGTATGGAATGTACAGCAATCATCTTGTTGGACAGAATGAGAATTAATTCAGGTTACATATATTGTACATTTCATGTTACTTTTCACGTATTTTAATATTAGCTTGTAATAATCTTTGAATATTTTTGTAAATTGACGACATTAAGACAAGAAAATTTCACTGATAACGACGCGTGATGTGTTGGTGGAATTCTGTGTAAGTGACCCAAAGCAATAAAAAAACAAGAACCGAAAATCTGGAAATGAAGAATATAAACCGAGGCAAGAGTTGAACTCTTTGTCCTTAAGTCAGAATTGCCCCGCAACGGTGCTTTCGGTCTTTGGAAAATGACTCCCAAGATACAACGGTTTCGCTTGAGTTTGGTAGCACTACAAAAACTCAAGTACAGCGAACCAAGATTGGTTTTGTACTCCAACGGATGAATGAAATGGAAAACCAGATTTTGTGCAAATTAAATGCAATAATCGGTTCAAAAGATGATGAAAATGAATTCTTTGTGTTTGCTTATCTTTTTTGTATCAAATCTCTGTCAATATGGACGTCCACAGGTCCTATTTAACACTGAAGATCGATTGAAAAACGGAAAGGAATGAACCAAAACGTGCAACCCTTCAAAATGACATGTCTGTTCACGCAAACCTATGCGATCGCATGGTTTAACCAAGCTGCGATCGCATAGCACAAAAAATAGAACAAGACTTCGTCCAGATTAACCATGCGATCGCAAGGCTTTGCCTCCTGCGATCGCATGGAAGGACCAAAATACACTATGCTAAAATTTTAGCTATATTGCGATCGCAGGTTTACATACTTGTGCGATCGCATGGTCAAATATTTGACCCGATTTTGTCCTTTTTCATAATTTCTCATTCATTCGATATTGATTTCGAGATTCCAAATATACCCTTTAAACATGCAGATAAATCTGAATTTTTTTTGTCCGGGGGCGTTGCCCCCGAGCCCCCACGAGGGGCGCTGCCCCCTCGACCCCCGCGACCTGACCGGGCAGGTCGATCCCCGTTCCGGGGGCGTTGCCCCCGAAGCGTGCGTCGAAGTGGCAAACAAATTTGCCTAAACGGATTGGGTCGGGTCTTGTATATTTGGCCAAGTTGACACGGAGTCACTTAGTTAATTTCTCGACATTTTAAACCAATTTCCAACATGATGTACCTTTCAACTCAAAGTTGCAGGCCAATACACCTTGTTGTTATGTTATTAGCATATCATAACTACGTAGTGAAAACAGCATAGTCATATTTCTCTGTGCAGACGGCTTCTTTTTCTAACCACTGGCCCCGAAACAAAATGTTCCGTTTGATTTAGGTGATTACAAATTTATGGAGAATAAGACTTTGTTTTGTTGTTGTTACTCATTATTTTGTTCCATTTCAAATCGGGCATAAGAAAAATAGAAAAAGTTTAGTGTGGTTGAGGTGGAATGGCCGAAAAGGAGAGGTGGGCCTTTTTTTTTAAAAAAATTTTTTGTCCTGTATGATAAGTGTAATTAATACACTTTCATTGACTCCTTAACGAAAAGTTTTTGTATAATTCCAAGTATTTTACATCTATTGAGATTCAATTTATTTTTGTGAGTGTAGAACAAAATCGGTAAAAAAATGATAAAAATACGAGATTTTGAAGTGAACATCAAGAACCGAAAGTTAGAGGATGAGAAAGAAGTGAAAAGCGAGAAGAAACACTGTGTTTTGAAGTAACAATGAAGAGTGGAAGTGAATGATTAAACACCACTAACGCAAAGATAAAAAAATGACATACGCGCAAAGGAGGTGAAGAAACTAGAACACATAGTTTAATACAAATATTTCCACAAGGCAAATTATGTCATTGGAAAGATAACTAAGCTTTTGTTATATGCCGATTAAAAAGTTGCTACAAAACTAAGTTAACAATTAATTTTAATTACACATTTTATGGGACCCACAACTTTATTAATTTTTTAATTACACATTTCATCAACTTTTATTAAAATCAACTAAAAACTTTGTCAAACAAACTATAAATTAGGGGTCCCAACATTTTTATCGATCGCAATTCGGAGTTTCTTATGAAAAGTTATGGTTGATTGACTATCAACAGCCCCAGGCAGAATTTCTGTTTGCTCAAGCAGATGTGACACCTTCTTGAGCGGCAGACCCAGTTTTGTACGCGCTAGGTTTTTGTTTTGGGACGTGTTTGGCAATTAGAAAAACGAATTTTGGAGCCCTAATGAAAGCATATATAAACTCCAACTATTATCATTCAAAAAGGGGAGGAAAAAAACAACTACACGAGACATAAAAACACAATTCTCTCGTGAGATTCATCATCAACTTCGAGTTTTCTTGGTTTTCAAACAAGAGGGAGATAGAGATTGTTGCTCCAACGTAATTCTCGCCCTCGATTCCAAATTCATGATATTTTGATTATTTATTAAGTGTTTATCTCGATATCAATGTTTGGAAATGAGTTATTTTGCTTCCGAAATGTTGAATTTAGGTTTAAGCACATTTTGACAAATAACACAAAATTCCGATAGATGATAGAGGTATGTATGTGAGTCTCTACACTTTGTGCAATCTTAATTGAATTATAATTGACCTTATTTTTATATATTCGAATTTTTAATAGAGATATTATTGTGTCGTATATAAAAATATGTTTAATTTTAATTGAAAGAAATGGTTAGACAAAATATGATTATTGATTATCAACGCGAGGATGAGTAGGGTCGATGGTAGGAATTTGAGAATTAAAATGGAATAATTGGTGGAATTGGAATCCTAGTGCATGTTTGTTCCTTGAATTTTCTCTAAAAACTCACTTTTAACTTTGCTTTCGTAGAAATTGATAAAATAGTTAGTTAATATATCCAAACAATTAAATATTGTGTGTTTTCTAATTAAGTCAGTTTTAATTGGATCAACACAAAATACTCAATCTTTATGAGACGATACTTTTCCTACTACTACTATTATTTGTCTGCGATATGAATTATGTAATGTAAACTTTTTGTGTATTCAAACGATTAGTTGTAGAGTTCTCGAACCGCGTACAAACACTATCGTTTAGGATCGTGGTTGAAGCTGAATATTAAAAAACAAATCACATTACTAGAATGTGACTCTATGACTCCAAGGCGCGCTTTAGCATCCAAGGATAAAAGGTAGGATCTGGTGTTAAAATCTTGTAATCTCAAGCTTTAGAAGTTCAACGTGAATGTAAATCATCATTTTGGTAATTAAAACTATGGTAAAATCACGTGTTGTTTGTGTTCTTTTTATTCTTTTTCATTTCTAGTTTTGAAATGCTTTCTTGAGTGATTTTTGGACAATGCTAAAACAAACTTAAAAGAAATGTGTCAAAAATGGATTGAGTTCTCTCTCTCTCTCTCTCTCTCAAACCAAACAACTAATATTCCGTTAAATTAAATCGTCAACAGTCACGCATAGTCCATTGCATGTGCCACCATTTTTTTAAAGAACACAGAACTCAGACCTTCCTTGTAAGTTTGTTTGTTTATACTTAAATTATAATTTAAATTAGTTAAATTAATTAAATATATATATTATTTACATATTTCGTAAAACTCACAATTTACTATCAACTTATTATCTACATATTCTATAGAACTCACAATTTCTAAATACTTAAAAAATAATTTCATCACTACCAAACATGCACAAATCATGGGCGAGCACAAGTAAGCCGCTCCCACACCAAATAATCTCCATTTTCTTCATAGTGCCAAATAAGATGACTGACACATCAAGTGTACTCGAGCACTACATGTTGTTGTCGATAAGAAAGTACTCGATCTCAAAATTCAAGACTTATAACGAGCAGCTTCTCACAAAATCAACTCTTTTTTTATAAGAAGAAGCAAGACTTATCGCGAGCAGAAAGAAAGTCTACATCTTTAAATATGTGAATAATAAGTAGATAATAAATTATATATCCTAATATATGTATATTTAAAAATAGGGTAATTAGCACAAAACGTCCATACCTATTGAAGTAATTGTGCAAAACGTCTCTACCTTCTAAATTTTGGCAATTTTACCCTTACCTATTGGATTTCTTGCGCAAAAGGTCCTTAAGTCCAAAAATCAGCCATTAACATAGGGGTAAATTAGTCCAAACATTTTTTTCACATATATATTACTTCTTTTAAAATTAGGGGGCTTCCCATATAATTTCTAAAATTGCACGGCAGGCCCCCGTCCCCAAATCTGCCAAAACGACGCTGGGTTTCTGCAATTTCTGCAAGGCGGCGTGATTATAGTGTATGTTTTCACTTCAGGTTTGAGCTCGGGATCTTTGGTTTGGTTGAGTGGGGAAAATCAACTAAGGTTTTACAATTGTGAAAGAGCTAAAGAAGCTCAGATCCATGGAATCCAAACTATGGTTTGTGTACCATCTTGAACTGGGATCTGATGATATGATCACTGAAAACTGGAACTTGGTACAACAGGTAAAATTACGGTTTGATTCATGTGCCATTAATGGGTCCGGGCAGATGATTTCTTTTGCTGATATTGGTGTTGTTACTGGTTATCATCAAGAAGAAGAAGCAAAAGCCAAGGAAGGTGAAGGTTTTGCTGTACTTTCTTCTTATCTTGATTCCAATCATTCGGATTCCGATTGTCAGTTTTTTCTTGACACTCCGATAGAGATCAAGAAAGCACCCAAGAAGAGAGGAAGAAAGCCAAATCTTGGCCGTGACACCCCTTTGAACCATGTCCAGGCGGAGAGGCAGCGGAGGGAGAAGCTGAACAGCCGGTTTTACGCACTCCAGTCGGTGGTTCCCAAAGTGTCAAGAATGGACAAGGCTTCCTTGTTATCAGATGATGTATCCTACATTAAAGAACCTGTCTTGGGCGGGTGTACAAGTAGTAGAAAATGGGGGCGTGATTATTTTTTCGGTGAAGTGCCCATTCCGGAGCACGAAATTCTCAGCCACTTGATAGGAGCACTTCCGGTGAGGTGGTGGCTTGTAGCAGACATAGTTTAGCAGGAAAACCTGTTTGGGCGGGTGTACAAGTAGTAGAAAATGGAGATGAATGCGCAGATGGTGTATGATAGAGATAGGTGGAGGTTGGCAGAGAGAAGGCGGATGGTGGCGGCGTATGTGGCGTAGGATAAGGTGGTGTTGAGGAGAAGGGTAAAGAATAAAAGGGCTAGAAATGAGAGATGGGGGGGTTTCTGCGTCGTTTTGGCAGATTTGGAGACGGGGGCCTGCCGTGCAATTTTGAAAATTGCATGGGAAGCCCCCAATTTTAAAAGAAGTAATATATATGTTAAAAAAGTGGTTGGACTAATTTACCCCTATGTTAATGACTGATTTTTGGACTGAAGGACCTTTTGCGCAAGAAATCCAGTAGGTAAAGGTAAAATTGTCAAAATTTAGAAGGTAGGGACGTTTTGCACAATTACTTCAATAGGTAGAGATGTTTTGCGCTAATTACCCTTAAAAATATATTTAACTAATTTATTTAACTTGAATTAATTATAATTTGAGTATAACAAGGGGGGCCAATTTACACTGTGTACGAGCCGCCTAGCTTTGAGTCCCACAAATCAATGTGAGCCAATTTACAAGTGGTGCATGATATGTGGGTCCCAAACATAGACAGCATGAAAAACGAGGACCGTGGTATGTTTTAGGCCAGGACAAATGTTGCCTCATCAGTTTCATCAAATTGTTCTAGAAGGTAATGACAAACTCTTGGGAAGGATAGAATTGTAATTTCACTACCTTGTCATTGTGTAACTTCTTCAATGCATAGCGCGTCATCTTGTTATATGTCCAAAAAGTCAACAAATAATTTATTGAGGATAATTTCTAATTCTAGACAAGTCTCATCCACCGTTGGATGGAATCCAATAATCCCACGTATGCGATCTAACCAATTATCTACAATTTGTTGACAGCGAAAAGATATATTAGTACTACACGTAATAAATAATAATTAATATACTACAATTTGAACGGAGGAGATTAGTTAAGAAACTCACGTTTCTCCCTACCAAACTCTTTCACATGCTTAAACCAACTTTCTTTTTGTCTCATGGGATGTTTCCCCTCCCCTCGTCTCTCATCCCATTTAAATGTAACTAAGAACTAGTGTGACTTGCACGTGCTCATACCAAATTACGAGTCAAAAATAGAAGTTCAAATATTCAGTGTCAAATCAAAGAGTTCAAGTGTCTAGTTTACTAAGATTGATTCAACCAAGACACAATCCAGCCTAGGTTGGGCTCAACCACCATTTATTGTGGTCGAAACCACCATCCACTTGAGTGGAATGTTTACTCGGGCTACCAAGCACTTAAACAAGAAGCATCGCCTTTGGTTTTGTGAGCCAAATCTGAGAGATGATTGCCACATATCGCTCCCGACAAATGCCACATCCCTCTTAATCGTTCAAATTTGTCTATAAATCGAGTGTGATAATTTCAGTGAATAATTCTATGCATCACTAGTGATGCTCAATACCAGTCTAAGTGGAAGTAGAATCCATGTCCAACAATTGGTGATAAATGATATTTGACACCAACTACTGAATTTGTAGGCTCCAATAATACCTAGACTGGTATCGAGCACTACTGGTCATACATAGATAGCATTATTCAATTTCAATTCTAGAAGTTTTCATGCGTACGTTCTACTTTCTACTTTCTCCTCCACATACACAATCAACATATTTACAGTGCGCCATCATCGTTACTCCATGTAGCATTACAGTCCAAAAAATGACCTAGTTTAAGTTTAAAAAAAAATTCAAAATCTCTTGATTCAACTCGAAAAACTAGAAACACGTTCGAAAATAATTTAAGTTAAAAAACAAAAATTATACCATTAAAAAATAAAAGAATTAGACCGCTCTTCTCAAATTTTAATATTATTTTACCATGTGTTCAATTTTAATTCGATCGTTTAACTCTTGACTTTTATCTTTTTCGAGTGACACTTGAATTCATTAAATGGATATCATACTGTCCAATTTTAACATAACCTCTTTGGTGTCTCTCTCTCTTAATTTTCTTTCCTCTGGCTAACCACCACCATCCCAACCATCTACTAACCACACGCTCTTTCAATGCCCCTCTGACCCCTCTCTCTCTCTCTCTCTCTCTCTCTCTTTAAATAGCACAAAAAGACACCCACAACATACCCAGCTAACAATCAAACAACATTTCTTCTCTCTCCTCTTTCATCTTTCTCTCTCACACACCCACTGTTTGCACTGTTTGTGTGTGGAGAATGGCATCAGCACCGTTGAACCAAACGGTCTGTGTAATGGATGCATCTGGCCGTTTGGGCTCCGCCCTCGTGCACCGCCTCCTCCAAAGAGGCTACGCCGTCCACGCCGCCGTCCACAACAATGGTTCGTTCATTTTCACCCCTCCTACATTTTCTCTCCTCCATTCATTGTACATAGTACCATACAGCTGTTTTCTCTGTGTCTTTAAAGAATTATAGTACCATACAGCTGTTTTCTTTAAAGAATTATATATTTTAAATCATTCAACTTTTAAGGAGCCTTTTTGCTAAAATTTTACTTATAAGTTGAGCAGATTATGTGCAATTTATCTTTTGTATTGTTATTTCTTATGTGGGGAAATGGAAAATTGCAGATGAGTTGCAGTCTTTTAAGAGATTATCGAGTGAGAACATGAAATTGAGAGTATTTGATTCAGATCCTTTGGATTATCACAGCATAATGGAGGCATTAAAGGGGTGTTGTGGCTTATTTTACTCCTTTGAGCTTCCTTCAGACAACCCCACCTATGATGTAAGTTTCTTTTCCTATACTAGTAATTAAGCAGCCTTTCCTTGACTTATTTTTCAACTTAATTAATTGTCCCTTATCTATTACTTAAGTTTGCAAGTAATTTCTCATTTGCTATGGTTGCCTAAATCTTAAAATTTAGATAATCATCTTAACTTGTGAAGACATTAATTATGTTGGAATTGTCAAAGGCATACGTTTTTCAAGACGGCATGTTTGGCAGTGCTAAAATTAATTTTTTAAGTACTTATAAGTTGTGAGTTCCTTGTTTAGATATTAAGTAGACACTAAGTTTTGGGTTCTGGCAAATGTATAAATAAAAAGTATGTTTCACCATCTTAACCATACAAACTATAAAGCGGTCGTCAAATATTTACGATGATCAATACATTAAATTTGTTAACAGTTCAAGAAATACGAGCGAGTCCATACAATTCAAGCTGTAACATTATATAATTTGTTTCAAAGCATGTGGCACGAGATTGAAAAAGGTTACATATGAACTTCGAAAAAAAAAATATTTAGGACATTCAACCGTGTGAAATAGTCTTAAAGGGTTTTCGTTTGATGTGGAAAAATCAAGAATCGTTGAGACTTTTCTAAAGTGGTGTTTCATTTCTGGTACAGGAATTTATGGGTGAATTAGAAGTAAGGGCAGCACACAATGTGCTGGAAGCCTGTGCACAGACAGACACCATATATAAGGTAGTTTTTACTTCGTCTGCCACCGCGGTTTTCTGGCGAGACCAGCATAATAGCGTCCCATCTGATGTCGACGAAAGAAACTGGAGTGACGTAAACTTCTGTAAAAAATTTAAGGTTGCAATTCAGAATCCCATTACATAATTTGCTGAATTTCTTGATGAAAGTATGGAGTTGGGATTTTGATGTAATTGAAATTTTGTACAGTTATGGCATGGAATGTCGAAAACTGTGGCTGAGAAGACAGCTTGGGCGTTGGCAATGGACAGAGGGGTGAACATGATTTCTATTAATGCTGGACTGTTAATGCATCCCAATCTTAGTATCAAAGACCCCTATTTGTTGGGGGCTGCTGAAATGTTTAAAGACGGTGTCTTTGTCGCTGTGGACCTCGGATTCTTAGTCGACGCTCACATTTGTGTGTTTGAGGACTCTTCTTCCTATGGAAGATACCTATGTTTCAACCGCGTCATAAATTGCAGCAAAGACGTTGTCAAGCTTGCAACCGTGCTTTTACCATCTTCGTCTCCACAGGGGTACATTTTTTTTTCTGTTTTTCCGGATCTAATGACATTTTCAAACGGAGTATTGAATAGAACTCAACCTTTTTGGGTACGTGCAGGATGGAGGACAACAGAGTTCACGAGCAGAGGATAAGCAGCCAGAAACTAAGCAAGCTTATGGTAGATTTTGACAGTGAGCTCCAAATGGAGTGATGTTCATATATCCAACTTCGACAAAATGACTCACAGTATGCAATTGACGATAACACAATACAGTTGTATATGTGTAGTGAAAATTTAGATATATCGAAATGGGAATTATGGAATTTAGTATTATTTAATGTCCCAAATTAAGGATTATTATTGTTGCCAACAATGAACTTGGCCACATTAGAATGGATGCATGTAGCTGATAATAACCCAAGGTGAAGGAGGGGATGTATTTCATTATTTTAATCTCTTAATGACATTGATATTTTATATTTATTGGGCATAAGCTCTGTTGACTATAGCATACACTTTGAACTCCATTTTAGTTCAGTGTATCTAACTCATCATAATCATATAAACACCCTTAATCATACAAGTCAATTGGATGGAGAGTAGGGGTGGCCGTAGTTCTATTTGGTCGGTTTTCATCTTAATCTGAAATTAAATCGATATCGTCGGTTTAACATATTGTTAAATTGACCCAAATTGATCAGTTTTTTATCCAATTTGAAATCAAACTGACATCTTAGTTTGACAAATTGTCCGAATAGGTTGAGTTGGTTCGGTTTGGGCAGTCTAAATTTTTTATTTTTTATTTTAGAAGTGAGGTATGATACGTTTAAGAAAGTGAGGATATGAACAATTGAGTCTAGAGATGGGTTTGGACTTTTGGGTCTTGGATCTTTCTTGCTTGGATTTTTGGTTTTGCCCGACCCAAATTGCATCAAACCGGCTCATCTTTAAAAAAAAAATTGACAAAATCTAGTGATAAATAAAAATTGATCGAAACCGACTAATTTGAGTTGGTTTGATCAGTTCAAATACCACCCCTAATAGAGAGATATCTCTAGCCCTTCCTATAAAGTACTTGTAAGTAATTTTGGGCTTCAAATTATCAATTGATAAGCTTATTGTTTTAATATTAATTCAAATATGTTACTGTCATAGACTCAGAGACTCCAATCATAATATCTAATTAAACAAGATATCTTGAGATTCAACACAACAAAAATTCGAGAAACTCTCGAGACAAATAAATGACTTTAGGGAAGAAGGTAACTTATAACTATTATCTCTAACTTTGACCATTTCCACAATCTTGTTCGAGTGCATGTTTGGAAAGATAAGCTCGTAAAAATTATTTTTATTCACATATCGTAAGATTCACACTTTTTTTTCCACATATTCTATATGATCAACCACTTATAATCTCAAAAAAAAAAAAAAAAAAAAATATTAAACAAACACGAAAGAAATTTTGAAACATGACATTTTGGGTCATAGGCGAGAATAGAACTAGTGGGCCATGGGCGGAGATAAGAATAGTTTTACCATACACCACAAAATATAAAATAATTTAAATAATACTATCTAATTTTTTTTATTCTAAAAATACTGTTTTTTATTTTTGTAACACTTGTTGTTACATTTGTTATGTTTTTTATATTTCTTAAAAAAAAAAATGTGTGTTACATTTGTTATATTTGAAATTTAAAATGTTAAAAAGTAATTGTAGAATTTTTATATAAAATCAAGTATGTTACAAAATTATCACTTGTTTTTCAATAGCAGCCTAATCTTGAAGTGTAATTTTTTTTTAAAGTAGTGGGCCCTAGAAGTGGCAAATGGGCTGGATTGGGCAAATCCAGCCCACCAAACTGGGCCACACTTGAAATTGGACTGGGCCGGCCCAATCCAGTTTTGTGTGAGCCAGAAATATGCTGGCTCAGCCCAGTCCATTGGGTCAACCCGGTCTTAATTTTATTTATTTATTTATTTTTAAATAAATTTTTTATACAATCTAATGCATTGCATCAAATATATAATCTTAGATAAACTTAGACAATATATATTTTGAGATTTTTAAAGAAATTAATTTATAAAATTGAGACTCTCATGTATTAGTTAATGGATAAACATTATTTTTCTTTCAAAATAATAATATTTTTTGGTTAATTGTAAAAATATAAATAGTAAAAGCATTATAGTCTTGTTGCTTTGAGATATAAGCATGTTTGACTTAAATTAAAAAGTTTACTTATAAGTAAATTTAAAATAAATAATTTACTTGTCATACCAAATATAATTTGGATTGAAATTTGAATTAAATTAAATTTTAATTAAATCTAAACAATTTTATGTTGGAGTTTGGGATTCTTGGACTATTGTTTCAAAAAAGATAATTTAAGTTGGAGACTTGGGATTATACCATTTTAGATTGATATAATTTGGATTATGTATTTTAGGCAATCACAAAATGAGTGATTAGTATTAAGGAGCAAGAAAAAAAAGCTAGACGGGATGGGCCATATAGGCCCGATTTTATTTGGACCAGGGCTAACCCAACTCAAAATTCGGGTTATATGGGCCGGCCCATGGGCCGGAACAATTTTGCCACCTCTAGTGATCCCCCTCCAAAAAAATCCTGACTTCGTCTAAAGTGGACCCATGTAATCACATATTCCTGTTATTACCCTTAAAATCATATATTTTTGGGACATCTTAGGAAAAAGAAAAATAAAGAAAAACTCAAATGATATCGTGACATCAAACCAATAATGGGTACAATGTTCTTCCACTATAATCAACAATAATGGATACAATGTTCTTCTCCAAATACCACTAGAGGCACACCAAATCATCAAGAACTAAACAATTCTTGGCATACAAATAATCCTCATCTATCAAAGATGGAACTCCTCAAAAAAATTATTAACAATATACCAAATCACAACTATCTCAAGAACAAGTTCTTGAAAACGCTACTCAAAAACAACAAAGAAAGTGTTTCACCAAATTTGTCACTATTCAGATAATAATTTCTCTTACAATAACCGTTGGATCTTGAACTTAACCATTGATTTGATCTTCAATGAGTTGTGACCTGCTGTCCAAATTTCACAATGACTGGACCACGAAACATTAAGATATCAACGTTTTATTACTGCTGCGCAGGCTGTCCAAATTCTACGAACTTCCTATAGTGTTGCTCTCGAATTTTCTCTCTATTTTGGATGAGCTGGGTTCTTTCCTTCATACACTCACACTTGGATTCTAATCACCAATGTTTTAATTTATAATGTTAATTAAGGCATGAAATAAAGTCATAATGAGACTTTCCTTTTCCAATTTTCATCCATGCAAGGAAACTCTATTCTAATCACAATTAGAATAGAAGTCTTTGCTCACAATTAGAATGGAAGTATTTGCAACACCAAATTAATTATCATTAGTCCTCTTTAATTTGAACTAATTTGTTGGGCTTGAGCCTTTGATTTACTCCAAGACATGGGACGGATACCCAACAATCTCTTCATCCGCCTCATGTCGTAGAAGGACTCGTCATCTCTGTGATGGAACGGCAAACATCAAGGTTCTCAACCTTGACAATACACTAACCGATTCCTCTTTGTGTTCATCTTCTACAACTTCTCTAGAAATCTCTTTAGAAATCTTTAACTCTCATCAGTCAATAAATAATCCATAGTTATCGGGAGAGTAACACGTGGAAAGATTGTCCGTCTATCGTAAACCGCTTTAGAGGAATAGTTGTTGAAATTTCTAGGAATGGTAACTACTTATATCTGTCATCCTCTTTCCCACACTGTATGTCTGCAGTGTGAGTGTAACTTTCTTTTGCTTCTTTATCAAGCAACAATAACATTTTTACAACTTTACACTCTTCATTCCGAATCCAAATTTCTTTTTGACTAACAGTTTATTTCTCTTCACAACCTTGTGGGTTAGCCTATTGTGACTAAAGTCAACTGCTCTCTCATTCTCCACTACATTAACAATGTCTTTGGAGATCTTTACCTTAAAAAAAGTACAATGATGAATATTTTTACCACTGGCCACAACCATTACACCTTTTGTAAGTTTCCACTTACTATTATCGAAAGAGTTGTAATACCCTCGTCATCAAGTCTACTGGTAGAAATCAAACTCAATCGCATGTCAGGAACATGCTTTACATCTTTGAGAAGCAATCTTGTGCCATTGTTGGTTTCCAACCTTACATCTCCAATACCCAAAACTTTTGCCAAGCAACCATTTCCCATCTTTACAGCTCCATAGTCAACGTGTGTATAAGATGTGAAAATTTTTTCTCGAGATGTAACATGAAAGGAAACACCATTGTCAACCACCCAAGAAGTCTCATGACAAGCTAAATTGGTAACATCATCATCATAGACGATATAAAAATCATCTGTAACGGTAAAAGCTCGATCAACATCGACATCCTCATCTTTTATCTTTTTTTTTTTACCTTTTCTCATTTTTGTTGTCTTTCTTTAACTGCCGGCAAAACTTCTTGATGTTCTCCTTTTTACCACAAAGTTGACACTCAATGTTGGCATACTTGTTACACTTGACTCTGTTCATATATTTGTTATTCGGATCTCGGCCTTGACTTCTCCCCATATTCTCAACAAGCAAAGCATCTGATTGTGAAAAGTAGCCATGTGTCTTTCTCCTCATCTTTTTATTCAAGAGACTACTTTTGGCTAAATCCATTGAGATCTCACCATTTGGGGTTGAGTTAGACAATGACATTTTAAACATTTCCCAAGAATCCGGCAAAGTACCAAGAAGCCACAATCCTTGTATCTCATATTCAAATTTGGTACTCATTGCACCCAATTGATTAATAATACCCTAGAATGCATTGAGATGGTCTGTCAAAGGAGTTTCATCCCCATACTTCAAAGCCATCATCTATTTTATCAACAACTTATTATTCTCGGTCTTTTGAGCATACAATTGCTCAAGCTTACTCCACAAACTACGTGCATGAGTTTCTTCACTGATATGGTTCAACACATTATCATTCACCTAATACCTAATGTAACCACATACTTGCCGATGAAGCAAGTTTCACTCATCGATGGTCTTATTATCATGTTTTTCCTCGAAAAATATTGGTTGATAATAGTTTTTCACATAAAGAAGATCTTCCATCTTTTCTTTCCCAATATGATAATTTGAACTATTCAGAGTAACCATTCTATTTATATTAACCTCCATCGTTCAACACAAGAATCCCAAAGCAACAACAGTCGAAGTTCTGATACCACTTGTTGGAGAAATTCAACCAATAACCAATATATCGAACACGATATATTAGAAACAAAGCAGCAGAATAAAAGTTTCTCATTTCTTGTATAAACCTAATCGGAATTAAAATAGAGTAATAACCAAACTAAATAATACACGAAATAAACGACACAATATTTAACGTAGTTCGACAACTTGCCTACATCCACAACCTAACAACAATTAATCTTCTACTATAATCAATAATAATGGGTACAATGTTATTCCCTAGATACCACTAGAGGCACACAAAATCATCAAGAACTAAACCATTCTTGGCATACAAATAATTATTATCTATCAAAGACGAAACTCCTCAAAAGCAATACTAACAATATACCCAAGTACAACTCTCTCAAGAACAAGTTCTTGAAAACATTACTAAAAAATAACAAAGAAAGTATATCACCAAATTCGTCATTTTTTGAATAATAATTCCTTCCAAAATAACCGTTGGATCACGACGATCGTCTCACGGATCTCTATTTTGAGTGAGTTGGATTGTTTCCTTCATGCACTCATACCTAGATTCTAATATCCAATTCCTTAATTTATAATGTTAATTAAGGCATCAAATAAAGTCCTAATGAGACTTTTCTTTTCCAATATTCATCTATGCAGGGAAACCTTATTCTAATTACAATTAGAATATAAGTTATTGCAACACCAAATTAATTATCATTATGCCTTTTAATTTGGACTAATTTGTTTTGTTGGGTTGGGGTTGGGCCTTTGATCTATCCCCGAGCTATATTTCTCAATTATCAAGCTATATTCTTGGTATTGTTTCGAATAACTCGCAACCAAGTATGCAACGCATATTTTGAAATAAAAAATCATTAAATCGTGGACTTAAAATAGTTAGTCAAAGATAGCTACTTAAAATAGGTTTAACAATCCTATTTTTTTCTATTAATTCCGACATCAACTTAAATAAAATTCTACTTGACGTCAATTGATACTCGTCTGACTGAACAATTAATTATAAAAATATATTGAATTTTCAGGTTGTTACAAATTAAATTTGTGAAGTTCTTAGTTGAACTTGTATATTTTAATTATTAGTATTAATACAGAGTTAATTATTGATAAGTTCGATATTTTGTCGAATTGCAAGTTGTAACTTAATTGAGTTTTAAGGTATTTGTATTGCACTTTTTTGTACTTTTTCTTGTCATTCGTTCTTTTGTTTTTTTCTTACAAGTTAATGTATTGTGTTAAATGTACAAATTGATGGGTAAAGCTCGTTGTGCCTCATTTTCGTCTTTTTTTTCCTCATATTTTCGAGTTCCTCTTACAAAAAAAATAAAATTTTAACCTCTCCCTAGTTATTCATCCTAGATCTACCTCTGCATCTGATTCCTCATATTTTCAATTCTCCCTCCCTTCCTCTCGCATTTCTCTAATACAGTTGATATGTAAATTTGTCGTGTTATTTATTTATTTTAATTTTTAAAATTGTAGGTGATATGTACACGGGTTGCTTTTTATGATATGTTCTGTTGAGAATTGAAACCAATTCTTCGTTTTACTACAAGATCTTTGTTCGGAGATAAATAACGATCGATACAGAAAAATATAAAAATATAGAGAAAAATTTATAGAATATCAAAACTTTCAACTATATAAAAAATCGTTACAATTATATAGATTTCACTCACTCAAATTCTCCAAGTATCTCAAAAAAAAAAATCATAAACTTTAATACTTTCACCAATTTTTACTTCTTGTACAACTCACAAAAATAAAAAAAAATTAAGATGTAAAACTTAAAATTTTTTTCTAAAAAAAACTTTCTAAGTCACGTATAAAAAAGAAAGAAGACTACATCAATTTATATAGAATTAAGTCAATTAACAATTGTTTAGTACGACATAAATTTCTCCCCCAAATAATTCGGCGGACAAGTCAACATATGCACGTATTTTGAAAAGTATCCATTCACTTACCTATTATGGGCTTGTTCGGTAGAAATTTTTTGGGGAAAAAATGGGTTTTTTTTGTTACTTTTTGACTTTTCAAAAGTTTTGGTAGTGTAAAAAGTATTGAAAAGTCAAAAATTGTAGACAAAAAAATAGGTTTTTTGGGATAAAATAGCTACCGAACAAGACCTATATAATATTTACTCCCAAATAATTAGAAAAAGGATGTGCAATATCTCCAACCAACTTATTTATTTCAATTTGTCATTTATGTCCTTCCCTTTTATTTATTATTTTATTTTGGCACCTTTTTGAGGAAATATTCCAACATGCTCAAACTTTTTTATTTTTATTTTTGGCGTTCTATCTTTTCTCTTCACTTTATTTATTTATTTATTTTTGTGTTTTTATCTTTACGTC
Organism: Forsythia viridissima; assembly: GCA_030279155.1. Classification (NCBI taxonomy): domain Eukaryota; kingdom Viridiplantae; phylum Streptophyta; class Magnoliopsida; order Lamiales; family Oleaceae; genus Forsythia; species Forsythia viridissima. Next base: position 32,618,186 of record CM059041.1, on the reverse strand, counting down.
ATTTTATTGATTATTTCATTAAAAAAAAATAATAATCTTCTTTGTCAAAAAGTAACGTGTTTTGCAAGTTCACCGGTATTTAACAAAAGTTACAATAAACAAAATATGAATTTCCAAGTTTTGTGTTTTTGCAACATGTAAATAAACAAATAAATTAAAATGTCGTAAGTATTAACTTATTATTAAAGGAAACAAGTTAAATTATATTTATATTATCAATAAGAGCGGACTATAATTTAGAATGAATTAATAAAAAAAGTAAATTTATTTTTGTGGTACGGAGTGAGTATAATTTAAACTGGTCAAAATAGTCAAATATATTTTATATTTTACACATTTCGTAACACTTACAACTTATCAAAATTATAATTTTTAAATATACATATATAGAATTTTGTTCAAGGAAAACCCTATAACAATATAGTTGAAGGAGAACTTTCCATCTACTAATGTATTTGACAAATAATCACGGTCTTTAATTTCAATTAATTTGTATAAATATATTAAAATATTTTTTGAGATGTATTTAGACATCGGTATAAGTATTTTAAATATTTTAATAGATCGTGATCATTAAATCTATTATTTATCATGATCGAATTTTTCCCATTACATAAAGAATAAAATGCTTAAATATATGTGTGTCACACTGTGACATGTCATTATTTTCTCAATTTCTTTCCTCACAAGATCATTACATCTAAAATCTCCCTGATTGATCCTCTCTAAAATCTGCTATCTCTTCACTTCATCTCTCACAATCGATCATATTCCTCAACCGATCACCGTCTCAATCCATCATCATAATATGATTGAATTCCGATGTAGAAAAGCGACATACTAGTTAAATATATGTTTGGATATGCTTAAATTATAATTTCATTTGATCAAACTGGTTAAACATAATTTTTATTCACACATTTCATAAGAATCACAACTTACAACTCATTTTTTATCTACATATTCACCAACAATTTATAATATAAGCACGTAAAAAATCACCACCAAATAAAACATGTGTTTGCGCTTATAAATTCATTGACACAAAGAAATGGTCCCATGTTTGAAATTTGGAATATTCTAGGCAATGCTCAAAGGTTTTGGGTTTTTGTCCAATCCTTAAGGTTCACGCAATCACGCAGAAGATCAACCCTTCTTATTCTGCAAACGCTTCTCGTGTGATCTAGGTATCCAATTTTGATTTCCTTCATCTGAATCTCAATTAATTCATGTACAACAGCTACACACAGTACGCGATTATAAGTTTGCAGTTGTAATTTTTGCGGTTTGGTGCAGAAAATCGAAAATTGGAGGAAGAAAAGGAAGGGGTGAGCATGGGTACTGTATCAGAAGCATCGTCGCTGCCGCCATTTCTGAACAAGACGTACGAGATGGTGGACGATCCAAAAACGGACGCGGTGGTGTCGTGGAGCAACACTAACAACACCATCGTGGTGTGGGACGTGCGCGAGTTTACCAGAAAACTTTTGCCCAAATATTTTAAGCACAATAACTTCTCCAGCTTCGTCCGCCAGTTGAACACTTATGTATGCCACCATTTGCACTTGTCTTTCTCTGCTTCTGAGCTTTTTTGAATTACTCTCAAGTTGTTTTTGTGGATACTGTCTATTAAATTTTTAAATTTTAACCCTTCATTGTTTTATGTTGGTTATAGTTTTACCAATTTAATTCTGTTTTTAATTTCACAGGAACATTAAGTATCAATGATAAAAGATATTAGAAGTTTTAATGAGAAGACATAATTGTACCAGTAACTTGATATTTTGATGAAAGTATATTCCTGTGATTCAACATTGCAAAACTGGGTCATTTTGCCCTTCGCCCTTCGCCCTTCGCCCTCGCCCTTCATACGGTTCAGTTTTGTCGTATTAATTTCAATGCCCGGTGAAATGCAGTTAATGCTCTATTGTGTGATTGGAATGGTGATATTGAATCAACATGCTATCTCAAACTTCAACAATCAATATCTCGATAAAATTTGTAAGAGATGTATATCTAGACTTCAAGTTAGTGGTGTTTTAGAAGAAAATGAAAACTCACATAATATATTTGGATTCAGAGAATATAAACATTTAATCACCTCAGAATCACTAGAATTGGATTTGTAAGGTTTCATGTTACAATGAGTAGATGGCATATCGTTTTCTATAATCTTGTTTGGAGGTTGGGGCTAGCATTTTCTTATTGAAAGCAGTTAAGCTCATAGCTTTGTGCATATTCCTGGAAATTTGTCTCTAGTATTTTCCTGGTTCATAATATTTTGGTGGGTGTCGATCAACAGTAATTCTGTTATCATTTTCCTTCCCCTTTTGTTAATTAGGGGTTCAGAAAAGTTCACCCAGACCGTTGGGAATTTGCAAATGAGGGTTTTGTCAGAGGTCACAAACATCTTCTGAAGAGCATAAGCAGGCGGAAACCTTCCCATGCACCGGGCCACGAACAACACTCTGGAGTTCAGAGTTCATCTGTTGGATCTTCCATTGAAGCTGGAAAGTTTGGGATAGAGGAAGAGGTTGAAAAGCTGAAAAGAGATAAGAATGTTCTTGTGCAGGAGCTTCTCAGGTTGAGGCAACAACAGCAATCAACAGATCACCAGTTTCAAACTGTTGGGCAGCGTGTTCATGTTATGGAGCAACACCAGCAACAAATGATGTCCTTCCTTGCAAAAGCAATGCAAAACCCTGGCTTTATAGCTCAGCTGTTTCATCAGCAGAATGAAAGTAAGACGTATAAATCTGGTGGGAATAAGAAAAGGAGATTCCCCAATCAGGAGGAAGAAAATTTAACACGCAAGTTAGGTATTGCGTCACCTGATGGACTGATTGTCAAGTACCAGCCTCTGATGAATGAAGCTGCAATGGCAATGCTGCAGCAAATCCTGAAAATGAGTGCATCTGGCAGGATTGAGTCCAAAATTAGCAACATAAATGGTTTCTTGATGGATAACATGCATCCTCCATCCAATGTATTAGACAACGGTAGTTCACCCAATCGAATGTCTGGAGTTACTTTCCCAAAGGTCTTACCGATTTCTTCACAATCTCTTATCGCAGCAGAGTCAGGATTTCCATTCAACCATCCTTCAGCTGCCTCATCCAAGATCCAGTCTTCCTCTAGTTTGGAAAATGGGAAAGCTCAAGGTACTCTGCTTCCTGAAATTAATGCGGCATTGCCAGAATTTTCTCAAGTGGATGGAGTCAATCGAGAAAAGAATTTTGACCTCCCTGACAAGCCTTTGAAAGGAACGATGTCTGAAGTTATGGAGTACATGGATACAATGTCAAGTTCTGTTGATGTGCCTATGCCAGTTGTGTCAGATGGATTTTCATCAGATCCCGACGTTGATGTCTTGGTAGACGAGATCCCTAAGCTTCCAGGTATAAATGATGTATTCTGGGAACAATTTCTCTCATCAAGTCCTGTAGCTGGAGATATGGATGAGATAGATTCTTGCGCATCGGTAGGTGGTATAGGAGAGGAGCAGGACCAGCAGACTGAGCAAGAAGGTGAATGGGATAAAATGAAGAATATGAGTAATCTTACTAAAGAGATGGCGCATCTTGCTTCGTCATCGAAGAGTGGATGATTCTGTGTTAAGAATCGTATGTTCACCGGCAGCAATGGTCAGAGGTAAAATTCTAGTCCCAGGTCAGTTTGATTAATGGCAACATTTCCACACCCTCTGGCTTTAGTTACTAATTGTTGGAGTACTTCTGAATGCTAATTTTATGAAGGCAGCAGGTCTTCGATGGCAATCTTTCAATCTGGGATCTTGTATATGAGTTTTGTAATGGATACTGCATTTATACCCGTGAAAGAAATTTTAGTAGTACTTCTGAATGCTAATGTCATTGAAGGCGGGACTTATATGACAATTCTGCACTGGATACTGAATGTGTATATGTGCAAGACTTTGAAAAGAACTTCACAGTGAATTAAACGAACTTCACTATAAATGTGAAGATATATATGAATTGAGTCTTTGGTCGCCTTCTAACAAATGTTATCAAGTATTGCACCTGATGCTTCGGTGAGAGTTACCACTAATCCTTTCTTTTTTTCAGGTCGTGAAATGCATTCCCTTTGTGGTTTATTGTTTAAACTTATTGGTTTGCTCAACTTCAGCAGATCTATTTATTGATTGAACGCTATATTTTGGCTTTATTTGTTGTCATGAATTTCTCGAGAAGTTCCGATCCAGCAGATGCAGAATGTTGAATTTTGGCTGCACTGTTGGCATTATGAAAAGTCTCTATGGATGCCTTCATACAGAATTCGTTTGCCATATTGCATCATCTAAATCTCGACAGTACAATGGTTTATACACCTTGATATTTCCTTGTATCCCAATGGTCACTTCTCAATGACACGTGCGGTGGCTGAAATTTGTGTATGGTTATGATACCTTATGTGTAGTAAAGAGTTCTGAGGAGGAAAATCAAACGTTCATTAGAGAAGCATCAAATCTCGCCCACCACTAATATTTTACCTGAGTGATCCTAACGCTTACTTGTACAGCCTCCTTACATAAATTGTGGTTTGTACCAGAGCCTGGAAGATTTTAGCAAGGTTTTATACATGGTCTCTTCTCTTACCTGGAACTAATGCAGAAGCATGTCTCAGTATTTTATTTGCTTCCTTGTATACACAAGCATTTTGCAGAAGCATGTCTCAGTATTTTATTTGCTTCCTTGTATACACAAGCATTTTGTCAGTCTCTGGGAATTCGAATTGTTTATTGAATGGTATTTGTTGCCATACATGTCCAAAAGAAATATATTTAAAGAAATCCAACAGAGAAATACACACACAATGAAATTAATAAACAACATTTAGAACATAATCTTTCACTTTGTTTAACAAAAGTAGGTTGTCTGCCATTATACTGCACATGAGCACTACAGACATCCAAGTGACATGATGAATGCATTTACAGATATGAACGAGGCCAACTGAAACACGAGCTCTCGTAATGCACCAGAATGAAGATCAAACGAATTACTTGTCTTCAAATTGAATCTAACATCGTAGAAATCAAGCTCACACCACGAAAACTGTAACTACTATAAGCAACACAATCCCGACGATAAGCAGCATCAAACAGGTCTGCACCAAATATAAAACTAGAAGGTTAAAATTCAAGTCTTCTGGCAAAGATTAAAGCGTCAGCTACCAAGATTCAAAGTTTTCTTTCTAAAATAAGTTAGAAATATAACCTTGTTCCAATTCTAACATTGCTAGTTCACACCTTATTGTTGACAGAAAAAAGTCAAAAACAAACAGCTACAAGTTATTTAATTGAAACTATACCAGTGTAGACATTTAACTGGGAAAAAAATGTACTATAATAACCAATTAGATATTATGGATCAATTTTCATTGTTATATATGGAAAAAAAATTGCAAATGTAAATATCTCATTAATTACCATAGACGAATTAGATTTTTGGATCTTGGCTGCTTTGGAAAGTTGGGAAGTAGCTTGTGTAGTGGCAGAATGGGAGCCCTCGATGTTTGAACTAATGTCATCTGAAGAAGGTTATCAAACGATCATAAAACAGCAACTAAAATCATGGAAAAATCCCGGAAAAGAAAACTCAAAACAAAATAGTAAAAGTCAATATTGGCTAACCAATAAGAGCCCCTTGTTCATGCACCAGCACAGCCAAATCCTTGAAGATTTCATTGACCTCGCCAATCTGCTGCTGAATTTCTCGGATACCTTGCTCCCTTTCCTCAATAATGGCTTCATTGAAAACTATCTCGTTCTCAAAAAGTATGACCTCCTGTCTGCACTAAATCATGTACAGATTGAGAATGCACTACCATGATTCTTTGTTAAAGATCAAATTGCAATCGATCAAAACATGTTTTTATTCTTAGATGGATCAGTTGATCAATTGATAGCTTATTGTGTTGACGACAGCAGCATATTAGATCTAAACGGTATGTGCTTTTCAGGAAAGGACCTACTATGTTTTGATCTACAAAAATTGAAGGTGATGGAAGTGAAATTATGGACATAAACATCTAAGCCTCAAAGGCCTAAATTAGTGCTTATGAATTGTCTTCCTACCTTCTGGATTCTGCAAGAAGAGATATCTGCTCAGGACTCTTGGGTGATATTGTCTCCAGCTCATTAGCTGTATTGCTGCAAAACGTAGGAACTGTGGCATTAAATCATTTATAAATAGTCTTGTCCGGCAGCATATATGAAGCAATAGGAGACCGGTGGTAGTTGTAATGGATAACCAAAGATGCTCGAGACCACCAGCACTACCACAAATGCTCAGATAATATAAGAATAAAGAAGTAAATACGAGTCTTCCTTCGCCAATGCTAAAGAATTTGTAAGTCTTGAACACAATATGCTAGAAACTAGTATCTGGCACTCGTGATTATGAACAATATGACAGGTGTAGGAACCTAAAAATTGTCCTTTGAGAGGCTCGCCAAAGATCAATATGGACGAGGATACCAGGAACTTAATTCTTCATTCTATTTTCCATGTAAATGACAAGTCAATACAGTTTTCTACACACTGCTTAGCATAACAAGACAAAAATTTAAATACAAAATCCCTGTAGACAGGTACGTTGACATTTGTTAGTTACTTTACATTAATTTGTACATTGATATCCATTTACAAATTTTAATGACATTATATGTGCATCAGTATGTAAATATCCACCCTTCCATTCTAGAAAACATAATACAATTATCACTATTTTTCTTCATTTTTCCTCTCATAATGCAAAATTTATTGTTCCCTGCATACTACATGGAACACTTATGGTGAAACCTACAGTCTTCTAAGCTACTTTATATCTTATACCTATTGTAGACCTTTAAGGGTATGTTTCATAATATATTTTCAGGATATTACATGTATCAAGGATGCTTCATTGTAAAACCTGTTGACAAGATATTCAATGGATAACTGGCACAGAACGCCACACCATGGAACTCTGGCAAAAGCACTTCTCCAAAAGATAAATCATGAGCAGGTTTGCGCATCAATAATACAGCTAAATTACCTAGATGAAAGATTTCCTTTGGGAACAACGGGAAGATATGCAGTTTCCCTTTCTGCAGCAAGCTTCTGAGTCTTTTCAAAATCTTTCAGAATTGATTGGTAATCTTTTGTAAGCTTAGCATCAGCAAGTTTCTTGCTGGCCTGAAATCAAATATAGTTTTTATCATGTCAAAAGATGCTAGTATAGGGTGGAAGTAACAGTAACCAGGTATACAAAAGAGAAGATTAAAAAGCTATGCAGCCATGCTAAGAAGCCTAACAACACCACCAGGCCCATGAGAAGCTACTTGGTCTGAATTTCTTAGTATATTTTAACGCAATGTAGAAGTTCAGTTGTGCTATGCTATGCTTAATGCTTTGTCGGATGATTCAGTCAAATGATGGCCTAAAACTCTTTCTGAAATGAATGTAAGAACATTGTTGAGCCCTTTTGTAACTTCCATCAAATTTAAAAATAAAATAAAATAAAGTAGCAGCTTTACTCAAGAATTAGAATGTTTAAGTTTCTTTTGGCCTCTTTGAGCCCTAGAAGCAATTGCTTGTCTTTTCTATGTCACCATTCATTGCCGGTTGTAGTATTTTAACAATTCTTTTAAGTAATACAACTCAAATAAGAAAGCCAACTGCTCAAAAACTTACACCAACTTCAGCGAACTGGTCTCTTTCTCTAACTTGCTCAAGCTTGGCGGAAGTCTCTTTTACCAATTGCCCAATTTGTAGCCTAGTCTTGTGGCTGCAGTGAGTTCAATGTACAGGCTACTATTAGATTAGAAATATAACACTTTCAAACACATGAATTTTCTTTTCGGAAACGAAAACAACTTATGTTACAATCCATTAAAAAGTTAATCGAACCAATTAGTATACAGAAATTTGTATTCATCAGGCAAATTTACATGGCAGCAGAGTAAGATACTAATAAATTATTCAAACTTTACTTCATTCTTTGTTTGTTCAATTAGAACAAAAAATTACACTATTGATTACTGAATCATTAAGAAATGACGTGGGTGTTTTATTTTTATCAATTTTTTTCTGAATAAGCACAATGAGAGCATCTCCAATGCAACAATGTCTACTATGTATATGTGGCAAATAACATTGACATTATATCAAAAAACTTCTCCAATGCAACAATATTCATTGTGCAAATGTGGCAAATTATTATTAGCTTTTTAGAAAAAAGAAAGATAGAGAAATGTATTGATTGGATAGAGATTATTAAATTAATGATGGACATTGTCAAGAACAATGTCTAGAATTAAACACTGTGCTAAACACCTTCTAGCATTAATTATGTCACATAAGCACTTTTTGGCCATTTGTCAAAAAAAGTACTAGACATTGTGTCTTGAGATTATAACTTTGGAGATGCTATGAGGAATTGATTATGCACGCCTTTTAATACATAATTCAATCTATTATCCATTAGTTACGACCACGACCGTAAGGAGTTTTTCTCCAAAAAAAGTAATTAAATATCCTTATGTCCCTCTATTCAATTTCTTCCTGATCTCCTACAAAATTTGCTTACCACTTCAATCCATCTCCCTAATTCAATCATCTCCCTCAACCGATGTTCTCTAAAATTTATCCACATCCTCAATCCATCTCCGTCAATCGTTCATCTCCAAAATCTGTTCAATGCCTCAATCAAGCTTACAGTCGCATCTCACCGCAAAGCGGTATACTAGTTTATAAAATTTCTCCCGCAAACCAAGCAAATTACTATGAGCTGAACAGAGAGCCCTCCCTCCAGAAAGTTTAATCAACAAGAAAATTAAATAAACCCCCAAACTCAAAACAATATTATAAAACTCACAGTTTGTGGCGGATGTCAAGAGTGTCCTTGGGAGTTCCAAGGCTGTTAACTAGGCGTCTGTAGGCTGCAACGGAGGTGTTGATACGGAAGACGCCGGCAGCAAGGGCTCGAGAAGGGTCTTGTTGCAGGCTTGCATGCGAAGTCAAAGCCCGGCCCGATTCAAGGTCTGCAAAGCTCATATCGATATCAGTAATCGATTATATCTTTACTGGAACACCAACAAAATCTATATGTTAATACAGCATGAATTAAATTGTTGAAATCGATTGAATGATTTGAAAGGGGGAGAAGAAATTGGTTCGAAAAAGACAATTGGGGGAAGTTGGTGTGGTGTACCGTGCACGTACCAGGTGAGGTAAGAAGCTGTACATTTAAGACACAGGTGGGAGGAGACTCCTAGAGGACTCTCTGCATTTTTAAATGAATAATTGCACATTTACTCCCTAACTTACAGACCAAATTGCAACTTGGTTCCAAACTTATTATTCTGACAGTCGTCCTCAATATTTCTTTATAGCATCATTCGTCGTTATTAGATAAATTCCGTCCATTTAACAATTCAAGTGTCGTTTTCTTACTAAAAAATACTCATTCTGTCCTACAAAGATAGATTTACTTCTATTTTCGTATAAATTTTAAAAAAAAATTATTTAATATAATTGAAACAGTAAATTGTAATTACGTTTTTTAATATACCCCCACTTTAATATCAGTTAATTTATAATTCTATTAATAAGACACGTTAAATAGGGATATATTATGAAATTAATAAATCAACTATACTTTTAACAAAAAAAAAAAAAAAATGAACTATACTTTAAAACTGATGAATAAAAAAAATAAACATATCTTTGCGGCTTGAAAAGAGTAGTTATGCTTTTATTTTTTTACGTTTGGGTCTTTATTAGATGGATTCTGTACATTTCAAAGATACTTCTTTTAACTTAGAAGTTTTAAGTGTAATTTGCATATTTTGTTTTCAACTTTTGGCAAAAATTGTGATCTTGTCCCCAACTAATTTTTAGTCACATTCTTAACCACAACCTTGCATAAGTTAGCATATTAAGTCCCTCATCATGTTTTCCGTCCATTTCAACCATTAAATCCAGTCATGTGAACTGCACAATCCTTTTTCATAAAAGGGCATATAGTCGAGTCGCTTAAACCCATATAACAAGAAGTTTGAATGAGAAAGACGTTTCATGTCGTCATCAAAAGTCACTTTTATGTATTCACTCGTCGATTTATCTTCTACTTTGCATTGAGGGGTTAATCTTAAGGTTTATGTCTGTATGCTACGAATTGTCAAATTTTTTGAAACTTTCCTCAAGAAAAATGTTTCGTAGTCCTCGTCGTGAAGACCTTCCACAATACAGTATGTTTGTATAAACTGTTGTAGTTTTGCAACTTTATCACGTTTATCCAATACTATTTTAGTTATTTGTTTACTTACACATCTTTTTTTGCTTAGGATTTTTTTGTAGGAGAAGATTCGACATTGTTTACAATCAGTATGTTTCATGGTGGTGGGTTTCTCTAGAGGACGAAGAATGTGGTTTACTTGAATGGGAACGTAAATAGTACATTGACTCTAATTTATTCTCTAAGTTTGAGCTAGATGCGCGTGTTAAAAGATTTGGCTATTCTATTCCAATGAGGTTCATGTATAGGAGATCAAATACTTCTTTAACTAAGGGGTTGATGAGATTGATGACGGACAGAAATGTACTAACAATGCTTGATGAACTTAGTAAAAGTAGGGTTATTAAAACATATCTTGTTCGGCCACCACAAGTCCTCAGTCTATCTATCGTGGAAATCATTTGCTCCCTACGTACCACAAACCTTTGTCATTGCGGAGATAGAACATGACATTGAAATTGACAAGAATAAATATATTGGACTATTAGAATTGAGCCCGTTATTGAAGATGTTAAATAATAAATATTGACCAACACAATTATTCAGTAGATAATACAAAAAAAATATTGAAGCCAGCCGTTGTTTGGTTCTCAACCCCCAATTACATTCTAAGATAACGTTGATTATGGTAGGCAGTAAGATGAAGTTACCAAGCAACGAATGATATATTGAGAAATGATGATCAATTTGAAGAAGTTTTTGTGCACTATAATGAATGTTTTACTTAAGAATCAGATGAATACGAGAAAACACTCCACAACTTTTGTTGCAAGTAATATCGAGAGCACAAATACTTAAAAATGAGATATCATTTTTCAACAATAATACGTTAATTTATTTAAAGACAAAACTATTTTGCTTCAAGCTTTTCAAAGTTATATTATCTTATTAAAACATAAGCTGTTACAACATGTTTTGAATGTAATAACACAAATTGTTAGTATAATTCTCCATAGTGTTGTGTGACATTTTTAGAGTAAATATCATTATATATATATAATACTTCCCGTGTGTTCAAAAATTATAAAAACTAGCCGTTTAAACAAATATAAATACGCATTTCTTATATTACTCTTATATCTATACTCGTTTTGAAATAATCTTTTTTCTTAATTTTAATTTAGATATGAAAATTGACTTCTAGCTTATAAGAATATAGTTAAAATATATTTTTAATAATCATGATCGTATGGAGTTTTATCTGCTATATGAAAACAAATATTTAAACGTCTGTATGATACCACGTCTTCAATTTCTCACCTCACAAAATCTACTCTAAAATTTGTTGATCGCTTCTATCCATCTCCTTGATTCGACCATCTCCAAAATCTTTTCATCTCTCTGAATCGATCATCTCTCTTTATCGATCATTTCCAAAATTTGTTCACTGCCTCAATCTATCATTATAATAGAACTTACGGTCGAATCACACCGCAATGAAACAATAGACTAATAATTTTAAATGCTATACAAATCTATGAGGATAAAGGAAAATACAATTTTATTTTGACAGATAAAACGAATTTGTTGCGAAAAATAACTTTTGGAGAAGTTTCTATAATTTTTAAAAAGACACGAGTTGTCAACCTTAAAAGCAACAAGTTATACGACATTACGGCAAATTTATGTTGGCAATTTAATCACGATTGTAGGGAATTTTTTAGTTAATGGGAGAAAAAAAGTTGGAAAAAATCTCTCTTAGTTTTGAGTGCACGTGTGAACTCTTGGTGGTAATCAAAGTGAATCACGTGAAACAAACGTGTCCACAACGTTGTCTGTTGCCCTGATCCTCTCCTGTTTCCTGCAGTCTAATTATCTAAAGTGCAATCTAAAGTCGCATTAAATGTGTTCGCGACTTCTCGTTCGTAACTTCACACTCCAGACCCCTACCGGTCCTTTTCTTCAACTTTAAGCCGTCACGCCAGATAATTCCACCCTCCATCAACAACTGAAAAATCTGTAATCTCAAATCATTTTTCATTGCATTTTACTTCATCACAATTCCTTATTTAAAATAAATCGGTTTTGTTTTGTTGATCTCCTGGTTTCACATACTCCCGTACAAATGTCGGTTAGTAATTCTCACTAATTTTCCGTTTCAGTTATATTTGAATTAATTTTATTTAATATTGATTCTGAAAATGGTTGATTTTAATATTATTGAATATTACTGTTGAGTTATGATTATTTTGATTAGATTTGTGATTCAAACACATAGCGATATTCTTGCTATCAGAGCCATTTGTATTTCTTTCATCTGATCTATTGTATTTGCTCCTTTTCTCGGTGATGCTGGAATAGATTGGCATATAGACGATTTTTCTGTTTAATTAATATTGCATGTGATTTTAACAGTATCGGTGACCCATGCCGTTACTGTACAGGATTTAATTGAATTACTACTGATTTAATTTTATATGTATACCGGTGTATGTCTACATATGGGGGTTGTATGCTTCAATTGTCGGTTTAGATGGACTCAAGATCCACAGGTTAGTCAATAACTATTAACTGCAAGTCTAGCATGTAATTAAATCATTCAAAAAATGTAATGAGATTGTTTATCCTTAGAAATAACATGGTTCTAGGTTGGAACAAATCTTTGACGGTATAGGTTGTATTCCACAATTGCATCTGAAAAATGGGACAATCACTAAGATGAATGCCTGGTCTTGTACCAATTGTATGATGGCTGATTATTAAATTTATCAGGAAGGCTATTATAATTGTTTTTAGACAACCAACTGTTAGATGAAGTCTAAACTTGCCCAGTAACTTTAGCTGCTAAGACAACAAACTTAAAGATTTAGTTTATATTTCCACCTGAAAGTGGCTGGAGACGTCACAAAATGTTCGGTTCGGCATTATTCTAGTTGCATAAAAATCTCTTATTAAGGATTTGAAATTAGAATTAGGGAAATTTTCCTTCTTTCGACTCCTAGTCCAGCTTTCTGCAAATGAAAGTAAAAAATGAACCTATAGGAAATATAGGAAATACAAGTTGGACTTGTGTATTCAAAGATTTTTGCATTGGATCTCTCTCTCTCTCTGTGAGGGTAACTCTCGTGATCTTTACTATGTTTTCTTCACGAAGTTCCATTGTCTCTCCCTTTTGAATTGTTTTCCACTTACGGCTTATTCATAATGGCAGGTAAGATTTGTGAAAGTGAGCAATGTCTCTTTAGGTGCTTCTGAACAAGATATCAAGGAGTTCTTTTCATTCTCTGGGGAAATTGAACATGTTGAATTAAAGAGGTTATATTCATGGGCATGTCGAGCTGTTTTCCTCCTCTAAATTTGCTGCAATTATTTTTATCTTCCAATTGTTAACCTTATATGTTGATTGATTGTAAAATTTCTGTATGTCATTGCTTCATTTTCATCTCTATTTTGATTTTTAGTGTGAATGAGCGGTCGCAAACTGCATTTGTCACTTTCAAGGATACTCAGGGTGCAGAAACTGCCGTTCTTCTTTCGGTATTCCTTTCAATTTTTTGAATTATAGTTAAATCATTTTAGAATTTTTTTCCTTGAACTTGATCTTTTATACGAGAAAAATCTATAACAAGTCTTACTGAATTATTGCTAAAGTAGAGAGGAAGGGATCTTACTTCTCGTCTTCTATGGTTAATTTCTTTGAGATTATCATGTCATCCAATAAAGTTGAGTATCTGATTTTCCTAGGGAGAAACATTAGAAAGCCCTTTAAAATTTTCTTTTACTTGAAAAAGCCATTATACTCTTCATTTATCGTAAGAAAACCAAAATACCAGTTGTTACTTCCATATAGTCTAGTGGCCTTATTGGACTCGTTAATTATTAGTTGGACAGATTTATACCATAATAAATTTTAAGGTAGTCAATTTAAGACAGTAGCATAAAGTAGGTAGCTTTCTATTTGGTGTTTCTCTAAAAGCATTTACAACAGCTTATCTATATTTAAAGAGTATCTATAAAATTAAAGAGCAATTTTTTTAAGACATTCGAGCAGCCTCTTTATTTCCTCCTTATCTCCATGCTCTTCATTTTACTTCTTCTAAGAAATATTTAATATCTTTCTCTCTCCTCTTTTTTTTTTTATGCTTCCCTCCCAATTTGTATATACTATTTAGCGTATGTGTGGTAGTGCTGAAATTATTTTTTAAGTGATTATATTATAAGTTGTTAATGAATATGTGGATAAAAAATAAGTTGTAAGTTATGGGTCCTATGAAATGTGTGGATAAAAAGTATATTTGACCAGTTTGACTAGCTAAAATTTTAATTTAAGCATTCTCAAACATGTGCTTAATTAAAGCCAATATATCAAGTATTGAAAATTGAAATTGTTTCAATGTATTTAATAATAGAGAGTTGCTTTGGCTCTCCAAATTTGGTTCTTTAAATTAAACAGCATCCTATGTTTAAAGAGCTTGTTGGAGATGCTCTAATGCAGCCCAATTGTTTTCTGGCTTCCCCCTTCCCCACCTGTACTATTTTCTCTAACACACAGAAAAAGTGACGTTGGAGCCATGGGTTTCCTATATCATGTGATCAGATTACTGAATGTGGTATACGAACATTTGTTTTCAACATATCTAAGAATAGTCTTGATAATAAAGGCAACCTTTCATTTGGGGCATTGCAAACCTCCACCAAATGCTTTAGTGCCTAGTTTAGGGGCTGGTATTTTTGGCAGTGACAATTGACATCTTGGGTTTTTGGAATATGTGAAGCTATGTATGGTTTTCCTTGGGTAGAAAGATAATTCACAACTTGTTAGTATTTCTCCCTTTTCATGGTCGTGTTATGCCATCTCTTCTGTTGTGCATGTGTTCAACAAGTAGAAAATGATATTGCTATGAAACGAAGTAATGTATTTGATATATTTGAGGCAATGAAGTTTGCAATTTGATACTAAAATGTGGTTTTGTTCTCAAGACTGCTTCTTTTTTAGTTTGGTTTGTAATAATGGTAATTGAAGACGTTATATCATCTGCTTCACTTATAATGAACTTGAAATATTTCAGCAGCCTCAGTCAGTATACAAATCTCTGACAATGAGATAGGATGCTGATTTTTTTAATCGGAAATATTTAACCTTCTTTTTCTTCTGGATACATCTGATATTCCTCTGTTGTGAAGTTTTGTCTCATATGATTCTGTTAAATCTATTGTACCGAATAAGTAGAAATTTTTGTCAAGCCACGTTATTTTGGTTGCAATCGGATAGAACTATTAATTAGTTCTGGTTAACTATCTAAGCCTGTTATAATGTTTCCATAGGATTTTTAGCACTTTTACCCCTGTCGTTTCTCTCTTCCATTGATCTACTTTGATCGGTAAGCGATTATGCCCCTATTGATAAATGATTATTTTGATCTGTTGATCTAGTTCGGCACTGATTCATCTTCTTTCCACTTTGGTCCTATAGTTATAATTACATAGAAGTTGAGGGGAAAAAAGTAATTATTTCTCATGTTGAATGAACTTTCTTGTTATTGCCTCCTTTAACGTCTCTTATAAAGATTAGCCTGTTCGGTTTTCCAGGGAGCTACCATAGTTGATCAGACAGTTACCGTAGCCCTTGAACCAGATTATGTCGTGCCGCCTACAGCCTCAGCAACTGTTGCTGTATGATTTTTCAGCATCTTCTCTAATCATATGTCTGCTAGATAATTGTTCCTCACCAGTCTTGTATCTTGCGTCTCAGGCAGCAGAAAACAAGAATGAAGGCGGGGCTGTATCTGTTGTCCAGAAGGCAGAAGATGTTGTAAGCAGCATGCTCGCAAAGGGTTTTATTTTGGGGAAGGATGCACTTAACAAAGCAAAAACCTTCGACGAGAAGCACCAATTCACTTCCACTGCTTCAGCCAAAGTAGTTTCTTTGGACCAAAAGATTGGGTTGAGTGAGAAAATCAGCCTGGGAGCGACCATTGTCAATGATAAAGTGAAGGAAATGGACCAGAAGTTTCAGGTTTCTGAGAAGACAAAGTCTGCCTTTTCAGCTACCGAGCAGACTGTTAGTAATGCTGGATCTGCGATTATGAAAAACAGATATGTTTTGACCGGTGCTTCGTGGGTTACTGGTGCTTTCAGTAGGGTTACCAAGGCTGCTGGGGAAGTCGGGCAAAGGACGATGGAAAAGGTGGCTGAAGAAGACGCTGGAAAAAATGCAGAAGGCTATGCTCACGTTCAGAGTTCTGAATCCCCCAAAGCTGCAACAATTGAAACAAAGCCCTCGTCTCCTCGGGGCTTGATTCTTTAAAGTATGAACTTCCTAATCTTCTGTAGATATATTTTCGACGACTCTAAGGTCGGATGTCGTTTGTTTACATTGACTAGATTGTTGTTCAGACTTTTGCATTCACTAGAGCAGAAGTTCCAGGGATATGTATTACTCAATACACTTTGTTTTTATCTGTATTGATGGATGAAACTCTCTCTGGCCGTGGCCTGATAAGTGTCATCATATGATGGGTTTTTAATTTTGAATTTTAATTTTTTGCAAAATCCAAACCAATTCGGAGAGATTGTTAATATTGAGGGTATTTGCTAAGATTTTCCGAGATTGTTGCATTTGGTACAAATTTATGACCAACTCATAATCAATTCTATTGTTAATATGATATATATTGTACTCAATACAAAATTAACATCTTAAATGGTCTTAATTTTTGGGGGTTTTAGAAACATTTAGGGTTAACTACGAGAATGGTACATGAATTTTATCACTTGAAGTGAACTCAACTGCTTCGGAAAAAGTCTTCTGACACAAAAAAATAATTTTCATTCATATAAAAATTAATACTTATCAATCAAAACTAACAGGATAGTCGACGTGGTAAACAACGAGTGCTTACTATCAGTTAAAAAAAAAACTTATTGTTAAATACGCTAATAGTACATGAACTTTACATCTTATTATAAAATTATACAAGAATTGGATTTTGTTCTTGAAAATAATCCTCAATTATTTTTTCCAAACATCTACGTCTTTATCTTTTATGACATCTTTTTTCTGACTAAGTTATTTTTAGAATCTGAATGAACATATTGTTGATTTCGAAGACGAGAATGATATATTTTATGATTCTGACAATAGCTTCTACGAGATGATGATTTGCATTTTGAGTTGAACACTATAGAAGGTGTGGGATTTGAATTGGGTACTAAGCGGGGCTTCGTCAATGCAAATGAAGGAGATTCAAATAAATCGTCTATTTATTTGTTGTGCGATGAATTGATAGGGGGTTGTTTTAGAACAAAATCCAAAGCATGTATGGTTCTAAAACAAGGGTTTGAGTTCATGTAAATTTTGATTTTGTTTTTAGTTTTCTGAATATTTAATTAAACAACAATAACTGCTACTTTTATAGTGCTTATTACATTTTCTGACGTGGCAAGTGAGTAA
The DNA here is from genome assembly GCA_030279155.1 of Forsythia viridissima. NCBI lineage: Eukaryota > Viridiplantae > Streptophyta > Magnoliopsida > Lamiales > Oleaceae > Forsythia > Forsythia viridissima. Next base: position 32,600,492 of record CM059041.1, on the reverse strand, counting down.
TCTCAACTACCAACCGCTGCACAAACATATAAATATGGATTGGCAGACAGTTCTTTGAATTTGAATTTTCACAAGTAACTGCTAAAGTTTTTTTCTTTACGTTTGATTTCAAAATCAATTACTGGGATTGTTGTTGATGGTTAGTGATATTCAATACACAACACAGATTTTGATTCAAGATTCAATCCTTTGTTTTTAGACTCTTCATTCTGCAATTGTGATCCATTATTATGTTATCAATCCTTTATTAACTTGAAGTGCACATTTTCTTTGGCAGGCAGAAGCAACTGATGGTTCGTATAAGGGCCGAAAGGGGATCAAGAAACTTAGGCATGAAAATCTTTCGACCGGGGATTCCATGACTGGCATCCAGGTTAAAGCAACAAGGAGAGCACAGGAGGTTAAAGCTTCTGCATCGCGTGGATGGAAACTAAATGCAGACGTAGAGTCGACTGGAAAGTGTGATTTTGTGAAGAAAGATTGTTTTGATCTCAAGACTGATAAGTTTGGCTTAAATGATTTTGCTTGGACAGAGGAAATAGCAGAATGTCCTGTGTATCATCCATCCAAGGAGGAATTTGAGGATCCTTTGGTTTATGTGCAGAAAATTGCTGCAGAAGCATCAAAATATGGTATCAATATATACTCGGAAAATCTTGCCTTTTAATTAGTTGAAACGTCGTCTAATGACTCTGCAATAATCAAATGGTTCATGTATTTGCACATATTTAGTTCTAGTTCTCTGTTTTGTGTTTAATGAAACATAGCAACCATCTTTGTTATAGAGCACGAAACCTTCTTACTGTTTTTGTATGAAATATGTTGTCTTTTTTCAATGACTCAAAGGTGGTGTTAATTGAATTTTTAGGCATTTGTAAGGTTGTTCCTCCTTTGATTTCTTCAATCCCAGCCGGGGTAGTGCTAAAGAATGAGAAAAGAGGTTTTAAGTTCACAACTAAAGTGCAACCTCTACGACTGGCACGATGGGATAACAATGACAAGGTCTTCTTCTTCATCAAAGGAAGGTATTTTTTGAAAATTTTAATTGCGAAAAGGATGCAAGTTTCTTTCAAAATACGGAAGCCATAATTCTAGAAAGTACATTTTCTTCATGATATAGACAGAGCTTCTGCTTATGTTTCAGAAATTATACTATCCGTGAATTTGAGAAAATGGCAAACAAGGCTACTTCTAGAAGATATTCCATTTCTGGATGCCTTCCTTCCACATACTTGGAAAGGGAATTTTGGACTGAATTGGTGCATGGAAAGAAGAGAAGTGTTGAATATGGTATCGATGTAGATGGAAGTGCCTTCTCGTGTTCCCCTGATGATCCTCTTTCTACAAGCAAATGGAACTTGAAGGTTTTAATTTTTTCCTCTCTATGTTTATCTTTACACAAAAACATATTTCGTGTCATAGCCGACCCCCCTTGTTGTATATTCATATGATCAATTTCTTTTCCTTTCCTTCATTTCCGTTTTCTGATTTCTAGTTATTACGTTTCTCTTAGACACTTCCACGGCTGCCTAGATCTGCATTGCGTCTACTGGAAACTTCAATTCAGGTAGAGAGTAACGATAACATGATGCAAAATATTAATCCGACAGCATTATGCTTCTTGTGTGTTTCTAGTGATATTTATTTTGTTGTAGGGAGTATCAGAACCAATGCTGTACATTGGTATGCTATTTAGCATGTTTGCATGGCACGTCGAGGATCACTATCTCTACAGGTAATTCTATAGTTCATAAACTTCCAGTATATGTGCATTAAATAGTTATTTAGACTTATTTTTATGATATTTCAATTTGATTATATCAGCATAAACTATCATCACTGTGGGGCACCGAAAACATGGTATGGAGTTCCTGGCTATGCAGCAGTTCAATTCGAGAAAGTCGTCCAGCATTTCATTTATAACCATGAAATTTTACCCATAAAGGGAGAAGATGGAGCTTTTGACTTACTTGCAGAGAAAACTACAATGTTTCCTCCAAATATTTTGCTGCAACATAATGTCCCTGTTTATAAATCTGTTCAAATGCCAGGGGAGTTTGTAATCACCTTTCCTAGAGCCTATCACGCGGGGTTTAGTCATGGTAAGAATTTAGGTGTTTTTAGTGTGTGTTTCATATCTAGTACTAGACAGAACTCGAGTATGATGAACAATCCCCCAACCAAACATGTGATTAACACATGTTACAAACGAAACTGATTTTTTACTATTCTTGTGTGCAGGCTTTAACTGTGGTGAGGCAGTAAATTTTGCAATTGGAGATTGGTTTCCCTTTGGGGCAGAAGCTAGCACTCGTTATGCTAAACTTGGAAGAATCCCAATTATCCCTTACGAAGAACTCCTCTGCAAAGAAGCAATGCTACTTTTTAAGTCTTCGAGTCATGAACATAATTTACCTTCAGATTCCACCTCTCTTTGTTGTATGAAGAGTTCATTTGCATGTCTGTTAAGATCACATCACCTTGCGCGCTGGTGTTTTAAGAAACTAAGAAAATCGGCGACTATTTGTCCTAATTCTCAAGGAACCATCTATTGTATCCTATGTAAACGGGAATGTCATGTGGCACACGTCGTTTGCAAATGTTACAACGATCCCATATGCATTTTTCATGGTACTAACTCTGTTACTTGCTTTACACAACGAAATCAAATTTACGTGCAAGAATATTAATGCAAATTCGTCTGGTTTTTCAATTTGTGCTGCAGAGGGAGAGGTTCTTAACTGCAAATGTGGAACTTCCTGCAGAATCTATCTCAGAGACGACGTATTAGAAATGGAAGCCGTGGCAAAAATATTTGAACGGGACGAAGAAATACATGGGAAAGTTGAGGTATTATTGAAATATGATCCTTACTACTTGTGGATGCAGAACATAATTTCTAGCACAAAGAAGAAATACATTCCTTACTGTGAGGTAAGTATGGAATTGAACCTTTTTGGCTTGTGAACAAATGCTTGCTTTCTGGATTTTAAGTGTTTATTAATCTTTCATATAGCTTAGTCGAATCAAATATGATACATCGTATTTTCTTGGAAAGAAGTCGACAAGAGAAAGTCGTGGTCGAGATGCTAAAGTCGAAGGAAACAAGAAGAGGAGGAGAAGGAATCCAAGAAAGAGCATGAAGGAGCATAGTAGATCTTTGTGACACTTAACTGGAGATTTTACATCATGAAAGGGTCATAAAATGCAGATTTTTAGTTAGGATGACACAGACACTAAATAGTAGTTTAGAGCTAGTACAACAATATGTATGGAAAAAGGATTATTAGAAGGAATTTGCAACACTCTATCACCTATTGTTAAGAGGAAACAAATGCAATTGAAATAGGTGTCCACAGGATGTATTGGAAAGACGACCATATGGCACATGATGTGCAGTTGGCTAGAGATGGCAAAATGACTTGCGCCCCGTTTAGGATTGGTCCGCCCCCAACAATCGGGTATTTGGGGTGGGTACGGAGCGGAGAAAGTTGCCCGGGGTGGGGTTTTTATTATTATTATTTTTTCAAAATTCTAAAAATTTAAAAAACTATTTTGTTGAAATGGAACTAAAGAGTCAAAAGTAGTGGGATTTGATTCATGGTGGTGGTGGTAAGTGCGTGCTTTGAAGATAAGAAACAATAGTGTGAAATTAAAATGGGTAAATTACATTGACGGTCTTCATTCTTTCAGTTTTGTAACAATATTATCTCAATTCAATTTTATTCGCAGATATCGTCTCCATCTTTTTATTAATTCGCACAGATGGTCTTCAAATAGTTTCTTTGGCGATTTTGTCCTTAGTTTAAATAAATTAAGATAGCAAAAAATAGAAAACTTAATGAAAAAATTGCAGATTGGGATCCTAACTTTTTTAAAAGTACAAAATTATCTCTTTACATTCTATTATTTAAAACAATTAAAAAAAAAAAAATTCATATTCTTCCTCAACTCCACCCCCACCTCCACTCATGTGACCAAACCGGGAGGAGGATTTAAACTCCAGATTATTAAATGAAATTTTTAGATTTTTAAGGAAAATTGATAACATAAGAAAAATTTAGATAGCAACTACTTAATTGAATTATTGGAGAAAACTTGCAATTTAAAATAAAAAATTACAATTTAAATTTATTTCTTTTCTTTCCAGCCATATAATTAAGAGAACTCATATAATATTTTACGGGAAAACTCCATCTTTCAATGCATATGTGAGTCAGTGTGTGTACCAAAATGACAACTTTTGTAGTTTTTAAATGTTTGATGAATTCTGTGCGAAGAGATCTTTTTTCCTTCCAAGAAAGACACACAACTGCTTAGATCCAGTTTCGCGAAACTTCGGAGTTTGAATCCGAAACAGGGAGAAAAACCCCTCCCGATTTGGTCGATGCAGTGCGGTGCAGTGGGGATGAGGTTACAGAAGAAGATGATTTTTTTTGTCTTTTTAATTGTTTTAAATAATAGAATATAAAGAGACAATTTCGCATTTTTGAAAAAGTTAAAAATCTCAACTATAATTTTTTCATTAAGTTTTCTATTTTAATTTATTTAAGTTAAGGGTAAAATAATCGAAAAAAATTATTTGAGGGCCATCTGTACGAATTAATGAAAAGATGATAATGACATCCATGAATAAAATTGAATGAGAAAGATATTATTATAAAGTTTAAATAATAGAGAATATAAGTGTAATTTATCCAAATTAAAATGAATTATTATTAACTTTGGAACATTTTGGGGGAGGCATGCACCATAATTAGAAAGTACTCTCACAATGCTTTGTCATCATCCGACCTTAGCTCAGTTGGTAGAGCGGAGGACTGTAGTTGTTGCTGTAATCCTTAGGTCGCTGGTTCGAATCCGGCAGGTCGGATATTTTTAAGTTTTGTATGAGAAATATTATTCTCTTTCTTTCACATTACTGTTTATATATTATATATATTTAACAAAAATTGACTATTGTATTTTTTTTCTTCTTCTTCGAAGCAAAGACTACCGTGTTTTTTATATTGTCCTGCAAAATACAAAAACAAGGGTATTTGACTTTTTGTATATTAGAAGTAAAACCAAGAAATTGATCTAATTTTTTTGCTTTCAACTAGAAAATCAGGCGAAACTATTTCTCAATGGATTTTTTTTACTCTTTGGTTTCTATTTCTAGTGAAAAAATTGTTGATTCATATAAATGATGATTTGATTGAAAGATTATATATATGAAAAAAGCTAGCACCGAGAATTGGATTATAATTATTTAGTTCTCGATTCTAAACCTTAGAATCTGCTCAATTCTTAGAATTGAATCGACTGGCTACTTCAATTCAAATAAATATTGTTGCTATTTTAATATTACCTGCTTTAATATATTTTTAAAACAGTTACATATAAGGTTGGACAAATTAACCGTCAAATTGACACGACTCGAATCGGTTTGAGTCAATTTTGTCCAATTCGGGACGGTTAAATTTTTTTCCCTTTTTAAATATGCTTTAATTGGGCCTGAAACCGAAAACACGAACTGACTCGAATCGGTTTGGGCCCGAATTTTTTCGAATGGGTCAGTTTAGGTTTGACAAAAGCCAAATAGAATTTTTGTCAATTTAGATGCACACCCACCCCTTTTCCTTTTTTTTTTTTTTTTTTTATTTTAAGAAAAACCTTTCAAAAAAGTGTTATTGGGTCGATCAACCAAAATTTCATCAATTGACCTTCATTTGTCCAATTTGACGAAAGACAGAATAGTCAGTCTAGATACTCATCCCCGCCCACCACCGCTCAACGAACACATTCACCATCTCCACCGCCACCAAATTTGGCAAATCCCACCAAACCCAAACCCAAACCCAAATCTAATTCTCATTTTTGCCTTTTTCTATGTGTTTTTACATATTGATGGCCGTAGTTTGACATGAATAAAGAATAGAATCGTTTAATATTGAAAAAAATTCACATACTTGATGAGGTAATCGCGATGGGCCATGGCGGTATAATAATGGAGCAAACCATTTTTTGGCACTGTACATTCATTTTAAAGCGAAGGAATTTGCACCTCTATCACCTATTGTTAAGAGGTATCATATTCGTATTGAGACAATGACAATATGGCATGTAATTTGCAGTAAGCTAGTTAATTTCGTATCGCTAATGAACTTTCATAAAGTCTGAATTGGGTCAATCAACCTTACATTGTCTCAACCACACCATTGAATCCCAGTCTATTATTATGGAAAAGTTTCACAAATAACTAAAAAGCAAACTATTTCTCAAAATATTTCTTAATCTTTTTTTTTAATCAAAATGCTATTTCTTTAAATTTTTTTTTTTTTTATATTACACTTTATAACAGAGTGTGTTACGTCCGTATTGCACGCGTAATATACTATGTTATACAAATTCTTCCTCTGTTTCTATCACTACCACCGTCACCATCGTCGTTGAAAAGGGTGGATCCAGAAATTTTTAGAGTTCAGACTGTTATTGAAAAAAAAAATTGCACTTTAAGATCGGGCTGTTACTAATTTTTTTTTTTATACACTAATTTTTTTTATACTATAAACAACGATTTTTTCCGGGTACCCTAAATCCCTCCCTGGCTGAAACCACCATCACCACTGCTGCAGTTACCACTTCCACCGTGAACAAATCATGTTATACTTGTAACACACGGTATTGTGATGCTGCCGCAACCATTACCACTTTTAACATACCGTGTTCCACTACCGCTTCTATCACCATCAACGACAACAACCTCCGCCAAAACCAAGACCACATCCACCACAATCTGCAGCCCCCACCACCATTTGCATCACCATCGTGCGCAACCATCACCACCCATTTAACAAATTTACAATCCACCGATACCATTATCATGAACCATTAACGCCTCCACATTTGTCGTTATAAACACTATTACTGCCGCGACCAATATAAAAACACTCACCATAAAAAATAAATTCATTAACAGTTGTCACCAAATTTGGAAAGAAATTCAAAGAAATAAAAATAAGCTGTAAAATCATAAAAAAAATTGAAATTTCTTATCATAGTGATGGCTGTGCGTCGACATCAAGGTGGAGCAGTGGTGTGATTTGGGTCATGGTGGTGGTGATCAATTTGTTTCCAAATGATGGCAAAAACCAGCTAAATACTGTTTTTTTTTCTTTCTTGTGTTATTTTTAATGGCATCCTAGCTACAAAAAAAAAAAAAAAAAAAGAGAGTGATGCGGCCCATTGTGCCGTAGTTGAAAAAGATTGTTTAGAAATAGTCATGAATTTAAAATTCAATTGTATAGATAAAACCGAGAATAAAGGCATAATTGTTCGTCTCGAATCTAAAACCTAGAATTGGACCAATTTTAACTAAAAATTAATTCGACAGACTACTTAATATTGTATGCTCCTATATTAACATTATCCACTTTAATATATTTTAAAAATAGTTACATAAGGAAACAAACTTCTGACAATTTGATATTTAAGTCGCACATTTATTAAAAGTTTTGAGATGGTGGTACTAAGATTAGAATATTTGGAATTCAACAGCACTTTCTCGAAAGATTAAGGACATCAGCTACAATTTTCCGAATTTTCTTTTCTAATTCAATTTTCCAAGTACGAGAAGAAGTCTTGATTGACCACCAAATTGATAATTACCCAAATAGTGTATTTTATATAAAACTGTCCTGGAATTTTATGACTTCTCTATTTCGTAAAGTACAAGACTCAAGACTGAGACTGCAACGCTTTATAGGAACGCCGGAAGATTTCTGTGTGAGAGAAAAAGTCGAGTCTTCTCAAGTCTTCTCAACAACAGGCAACTTCTCGCTTCCAATTCCAAGGTACCCTCTCAAACCCTTTTTTTTTTTTTTTTTTATCCGATCATCGAATTTCATTATGTATTTTGATTATCTCTTATGGTGACTTTGTTTATCTATAGGGTAACTTTGGATAATTTTGAATAGTAATGTAGTTTATTTATGGGTTTTTGTTTTGATACTTTATGGGTTTGTTTGTGTGGGTTTTGTGGAAGTGTCTAAAAAAAAATTGGTTTTTCAGAAGATGAGTGATAATTTGATGGAAAAAGTTAGTGCCTTTGGGGAAAAATTGAAGATTGGAGGGACTGAGGTGGGACAGAAGATAAGTGCTGGTGTGAGTTCAATGAGTTTCAAGATGAAGGAATTTTTCCAAGGTCCAAACCAGACGGAGAAGATTGTAGAGGAAGCCACTGCCGAAACCCTAGATGAGCCGGATTGGGCCACGAATCTTGAACTTTGTGACATGATCAACCATGATAGGATCAATAGTGTTGAATTGATACGGGGCATAAAGAAACGGATTATGTTGAAGAACCCTAGGGTTCAGTACTTGGCTCTTGTGTTGCTAGAAACTGTTGTGAAGAATTGTGAGAAAGCGTTCTCTGAAGTCGCAGCTGAAAGGTTGCTTGATGAGATGGTGAAGCTGATTGATGATCCTCAGACTCTGGTCAACAATCGGAACAAGGCACTGATGCTGATTGAATCTTGGGGAGAGTCCTCGAATGAGCTGCGATACTTGCCTGTATATGAAGAGACATACAAGGTATCCCGACTGTTGATTGTGCCTGATACCCTTTATTCATCCATTATTGCTTTCTTTTGGACTTTGTTATATGCAAACAACAAGCAATAAGAAAACCAACTGTCTTTCTGTCTTATCTTTTAGGAGCATTAGTTTTCTTCAATTGAGCAAATTTTTCCAGCAGTTTATATAGAATTATGAGTTGTACATCCCCCATTCCTTTTTTTTTTCTCATAAATATTTATATAGTGGACCTGCGTGAATAATTTGATCATTTCTAGTCTTGCGCATTACAAAGTAGACGCCTAGCAATTTATTAATCTCCTATAGTTGTTCTCTGATCTAAAAGTTGCTTCAATAGTAACAGTGAGAATTATCACACAAATTAACGTGAAAGCTTAAGACTTGAATAAGTTGTTTAATGAGAGTGAACAGATTTTAATGATCGAGATGGTTTGCTAAATTTTCTTGTGAATATGCTTAAGTTTTAAACTATATAAATATGTGCGAAGGCATGCGATAGCCAAGGGCGTGGCACAGCCTGCCAAGCTCTATGGTATATATTTCTTGAACTTGTCTCCTGATATTATGAATATTGCTGCCTTTTATTAGAGTCTGAAATCAAGAGGGATACGGTTCCCTGGCCGTGATAACGAGAGTTTAGCTCCTATATTTACTCCTCCCAGATCTGTCTCAGCTTCAGAATCAGATGCTACTCTTGCACAACAACTACATCAGGATATCCCAGTGCAAACCTTTTCAGCGGAACAAACAAAGGAAGCATTTGATGTGGCAAGAAACAGCGTGGAGCTTCTTAGCACCGTTTTATCCTCTTCACCCCAGCAAGATGCTCTCACGGTACTTTTACAACTATTTATTTAATGTCAAATATGACCTTTGTAACTTCTCTTACTCTTAATAGCATGTAAGAGCTCATTAAAAGTCCGAATTTTCTTTTACATTGTCCTGGCCTTTTTCTTTCCCCAAATCCACATTTTCAGAAATTTGGTTAAGTTGATGATCTTGTTGTTTAGTTGCTTTGCGCAATAGTTACGTAATCTTGGTTGTTATACGTCGTTAAAAAATTGGGGTATCTGTGTTCTCGTTTTTTCTTTTATCCTATTATTTAGGTATTTTGCTTCTTCTGGAAAATGTTTTGAGGGGAATTTGAAGGGCGTTGTTTTCTTTGCGAACAAACTTTACTAGCCACATCAGTTTCCAAATACCAGTTGTCATTGTATTTTGATATTCAAATATTCAATGCAGTAGTGGTTTATACTAATGCCGAGATTTACAGCCATCAAATCAACCAGTGAGATTTGATCACATACATTAAACTTGATTTCTCATTTTTATTTGTTAACATATTGGTTGATTTCTCTGTGTAGTCTCTGTTCTTTTCAAGGATAAAAGGAACTTCTTATTGAGCAAACTTATCAAATTTCATCCAACTATCATACACTGCTACATCTTGACCATATAAGAGGCACATGGAAATGTTACTGTTGAAATAAAGATTTCTAAAATTAGCTAGATTTAACAGAGGAAACTTGGAAATTTTCGCATTCAAATTTTAGTCATAGCACCATTCACGGCATCAGTTTTCGGGGATTTGTGCTCTTAGTTCTAGACATACTCTTTGGTGATACTCCTGTTAATGGAAGTATTTTCTGATGTAGGAGGTTTCTCCATTCTCTTTTATTTCTTGTTGCGTGTGTCACGAGTCAAATTTGATTTATAATAATGTTAGAATACTCTATTTCTATATAAGTTGTAACTAAAAATCCATATTCTTTGGTTCAGACGTTGTGGATTAAGTTTATGAATTGTAAGTCTGAACGATGTGGAGATTCAGTTTTTTATAAATTAATCAAAAGCTTCTTATTTTGGTTAACTTAGAAAAATATATATTGATTTGAAGAATTTTTGTAAACTCGATTACTGAATTATGGGAATGTTAAACACTGCATGTAGAATTTATTTTTGTCAGTTTCCATACTCAGGCTCAGTCAATTGTCACTTCAATAATTGAAAGTCAAATTATCAATTATTTGGAGCAATATATTTTCCAGTTGTATAAAACTTCAGTTTTTATTTTTGTTTTCTTCATTCAAATAACTTTTAGATTATTTTGCAGGATGACTTGACTGTTACACTTGTACATCAGTGTCGTGAATCCCAATATTCTGTTCAAAGAATCATCGAGACAGCAGGAGATAATGAGGCCCTACTCTTTGAAGCACTGAATGTAAATGATGAAATTCAGAAAGTCCTAACTAAATTAGACGACATGAAGAAACCTTTGGTGGTTCAAAGGGAGCCAGAACCTGCTATGATACCTGTAGCTGTTGAGCCTGATGATTCACCCCGGGTAGGAAAAGAAGAATCTCTTATCAGAAAACCATCAGGTGCTTATACTGCATCGCATGGAGGGAACAATGATGACATGATGGACGATCTTGATGAGATGATTTTCGGTAAGAAAACTGCCGGCACATCTGATTCAGATACAAAGAAGCAGCAGCAGCCACCTAAAGATGATCTTATTTCCTTTTGAGTATCCTACCTATATTGATAAGGCCTTGGACAATGTTGATGTGAGGCAAGTATTGATATTTTAACTTCGATTATTAACCGCCATACTCGTTCCTGCGCAGGAATTTGCGTTTTAATCACATCATTTGAGCACATTTGTGTATACTATTTACAGTGGAACTGCAGCATATTTGCCATATAAGGGTTTGTTTGCAACACATTTGCATAAGCATGTGTTCTAAAGTATGTCTGCTTAGGATGTTCGAATTCATATTTTGAAGGTCCAGCCTTTTCATCAGGGGTGGGCATTTTAGTCGGAATTGAACTTCTCGAATTGGAACTTACTGGAACTGAACTTTTCGAATTGGAATCAAACCAGAACCTCTGGTTTCAAAAAAATAAAATTAGGAACCAGAACCGGAACCAAGAACTGATAGGGTTCGAGTCGGTTTTTAGTTCTTGAACTATAATTGTGGGTGACTTTGAAATTGAATGTCATTTTTTATAATATTTTTATTTTATTTTTTACAATTTATTTACTTTCACCTAATGACCCTACTCAACACTATAGTACCAAAGACGAGAGTTCAAATGTTTAAAATTCAAACTAGAAGTCCAAAATTCACAACTCTTAAATCTAAACTTAATTGACCTAATTTTTAATATCTAAATCCTAAGTTTTCAATCGTTATTTGTTCAGATACATAATACAAACATTGTCAATTGTCTTTCTCTCTCATTCAACACACAGTAAGATGGCAAAGGCAAAGCTCTTTTGTAACTGAAACGAATCCTCAATTTTGAGGGATGAGTTTTCTTTTTCTAATTCTAATTTATAGGTTTGCAATTTTGGTGTCTATTTTTCCAGTTAATGTTTATATCTTACAAAAGTTTTAATATCTAACGTATTTTATTTTAATGTTAAAGGGTTTATGACCTATAATTTTCTTCAAAACATGTTGTGAACTCATGATTTTTTTTTAAAAATGTTATGGGTAGAACCGAAATCAAACCGTAGAACAGTTTCCAGTTCGGGTTTGGTTCCGACTCGAATAGTTCCATTTACGAAATACCTAAAATGTAACGGGTGGTTCTGGTTATTAAAATACCTGGTCCAACCTACTCGATGCCGAAGTCTACTCCTCTCAAACCAGGTAATGGAAAAAAAACTTATTTATGATCTAGAACCAACACTTATTTTTCTTTTCATGGAATAGAACAGAATTGGCAGATTTAGTGTGATTCTGAGTCGGTTTGAGTGGTTTTGGGAAAAAATGTGGACTCCTAAATATCTTGATTCAAATGAATGTGCGAGAAGATTTCATATTGTTGGTAATTTATGAAATACAAAGTATATGGTAAATTCTACCGGGATCTCCAACCTTTCGTATCACACCCATACTTCAAATTTACCGTTTGTTACACTCATTTCTCCAGCCTTTTAAAACCGTGGCATCTATGCCTCCGGTTAGCAATATGTTTATTTGAACATTAAATGTCCACGTGATATTGATGTGATGTCAGATTAGAAGGATAAAATTGTTCAAAAAGATTTTATTTAGGGTAATTATATTCACATCACATTTTCTCACGACCAAATCACATTTTAATTGCAGTGAAAGTCTTCAACTATTGCTCATTTTACATTTATGTCTCCAATTATTTTTTTCACATTCTTATCATCAACATATTAATTTTCACATCTTATCTTTGTCTTTGATGGTGGTTTCTGTCTAAAAAATTAATTAGGAGGATATATCGTATATAAATAAGCAAAATAAATAATAAATACAAAAAATTAATGTAATATTTGCGACTAATTTTAATGCACATTAGTAGAATATTTGGACAAATCGTCACCAGAGACAAGATGTGAAAATTAAATGAAAGTTAATGATAAAAATGTGACCAAAAAAAGTTGGAGACATAAGTGCCAAAATGCTTAAGTTCGGGGGACCTTAATTGTAATTAAAAAGTGGTGTAGATAATAAAAATTATAGTGTGAATAACCCTTTTTAAATTCCAAAACAATGTAAACGGTGACTTTAGCTTTCTAGAAATCTGAATAGGGTAAATTGTTCAGTGTAGATGAAATTTATCAGTTTGTTTCAACCCATCCTCGAACAAGTGTCATGTGGCCATTTGACGGTCAAATATATATATATTATGTTAGCTAACGACATGTGTGCAACCATAGTTATAAAACTCAGCTCGCCCTACTGGTCAAGCTGGACCGTTAACCGATTTGGGTGAGCTCATTGGACCGGTCTATTAAGACTTTCGATGAACAATCGAGGAAAGCTGCTTACTTTGCAAGTAGCAAGAGGTCAAAAAAACCTTTATCGGTCTAATGCAAGTTGTGCAAGGAAAAGATGAATGGTTGAAGGACTATTTGGCTCGATTTTAGCAGAGCTACACTTGGCATCAAGGATTTATAAATGTTAGCCGTCGTGATACCATAATGAACGACAATCGAAGTTATACATTTAAGATGTCACTATCAAAGTACTGTTGGAATTTATTACATTTTATCGGGTTGGTTTATTAAATATGACATATTTAATGATATGAGCAATTACCATTAATTTGGGTGAATTGGAAAAGTCTCGAATAAAAAGTTCATTAGAATATTTGAAGTGTCTTAAATATTTGCATGGCGTCTACATGGTATCGTGTCTGTTCATAATTGGTGAATGGGTATAATGAATAGATACATTTATTTAAGACTTGATATGGACCATCAGATCACATAAAAGTATGAAATAGTAGGATCAAAGGTCTCAAATTAATTAGATCAAATGGTGCATCTATTCATGAAGGCACACACATTCAAAAAGATAGTTCAAATTCTATAAATATGGATCCCTAAATTCATTTTTTCACACTAAATCAATTCTGAATTATTGATTTATAAATTTCTCATCCATATCCAAAAGTTCACCTACATAATTTTCGAGAAAATTTCTATTTAAATTAGTTTCGTACAATTTTATAAAGTTTGTATTTTTACATTCTCTTCAAGAAAAGTACAATCAATTCTTTGGTTCGATGAACAACGTTGGTATAGTGCAATATCAATTTTGGAAGGAACGTTGTATCTCTGGGAGACAGATGTCCATCTATCTTGTTGGCAAGTTTTTGCAGGGGACGAAAACTGTGGAGATTTGCTTCGACATAACTCGCTTCATCTCTGCTTCTACTTCATTTTGTATTGCACTAGTCGAATGTTCAACAACAATCTAAAGACAGGTCGTTGTTCTTCTAGTTTTATTTCATTTTTGGTACATGATATATGGATTTTTTGCACAAATGGTCCCTGACTTTTACACTTACTGTGGGTTGAGGACCTATTATTTTATTTTTGGTATTTTAGCCCCTATTTCAAATGTTTTTGGCAACAATGGTCCTTCTCGTTAATTTCCGTCCAATTTTCCGTTAAACTAGACCCTGGAAAATTTTTGATTTAAAAAGTAAATAAAATTTTGCAACAAAAGTCTCTAATCTTTCAAAAAGTGTCGAAAAGTCTCCAAATTTTCTAATCCTAACACATATAACCCAAACTTTTTTGACAATTTTACTCATAACTTAAATAAATTAAAAATAACTCCTAAACTTTTTCAAAAATACAAATATGTCCTAAATCTTTTTTTTATATTGATTTACACTATAAATGATAAAAAATGTGTCATCAAATCCCAAAATTTTTAATTTTGTTCACCAAAATGACATTTAAAATGTGTTTGATTAAAATCAGATTTTTTGGTAAAAGTTGATAAAAGTTGTTGAAATGTGTGGTTGAAAAATTGTAGGACCATAAAATGTGTAGTTAAAATTAATTGTTGACTTTGACTTTAGTTTTTAGCAAAATCAAAATTGAAAACAAACGAGCTATTAGAGTCTCTACAGATTTTGTTCAGTGGTCTGTTAATTAACAAAAAAATTATACACACAATCAAAATTTGACCAATTTAAAATTTTAATTTATTTTTCATACCAATTACTAAATAATAATTAAAAAAAAGGTTCTTAATAATAATAATTTCTCCTGAACCTCGTTTCAACCGCTTTCAGGGAAAGCGCTCCTCCGAATTACAGAACAACCACTATAGGGGATTTAACCAGACAGAGAAAGTCCCTGCCCCCCCATCCCAAGACACCCATGGTGGCCCCCTTACCGACGGCCGCACCATCGAATACACAGGACTAGGGTACATAACACAAAAGACTGCTCGGACGTAAGAGAACTGATCAACCGCAGAAATCATGGGCATGGAGAGAAAAATTCACTCGCGCGAGGATGTCGAGGACCACCCGCTCAAGGGCGAAGACCTCCTCCTCAGTGCCAGGACGATGGACCTCGCCACAATGACGGGAGAAATGACAGAAATAGGGATCTACCGAGGGCAAAAAGACCTGCGGGAGCCCCTCCAGTCCGAGAAATCAATACGATCATATGAGGGCCCTATGTCGGAGGGCACGCGATGAACTCGCGACGAAACTATGCAAAGACAGCGAGAGAAGAGCCCATGGAGAGTTGGCAGGTCCATGGACACCGACCAAGAGCTCACAAATCTCGTTCACTGAGGAAGACGAGGTCGGTATACACTACCCCCACTGCAATACCTTGGTGGTCCGTGCCGTCGTCGCCAGAAACAAACTTGGACGGATGTTGATCGATGATGGAAGCGCCGTAAACATCCTGTTCACCAGTGCCTTTGATAAAATGGACGTAGATCATGAACTAACAGCCATCTCAGAGCCACTATTCGGTTTCATAGGAGATAGCCTCGTTCCGCGAGGAAGGATTATCCTCGTTCCGCGAGGAAGGATTATCCTCGCGTTGGACTTCGGAGAGCCCCCGTGTTATCTTCGAAATGGAATTCTTGGTAGTCGATTCTCGTTCTGCCTACCATGGAGTCCTTGGAAGGCCTGCGCTGAAGGATTTACAGGCGATCACATCCATCCATTACTTGGCAATGAAGTTTTCGATGCCGGGAGGGGTCACCAAGATTCGCGGCAATCAGACAGAGGCAAGGGCCTGCTACATAAATGCATTACAAAAAGCAACAAAACGTGAAGATGTTATCCCGGCAGTCATGACTATACACTCGGAGCCGATATACGTCGACTCTGAAAAGACGGACGAGGAAATGATACTGGACGAAGGCATGGACCTCCGAATTATAGGCTCGGACTCTCTTGCTTCTCCAGCCGAGGAGCTGGAAGCGATTCCAGTGAATCCCTCGGAACCGACCGAGATGTTGCAGGTGGAAAAGAGGCTTGAAGAAAAAATGAAGAAGGAATTGAAGCAATTCTTGCGGGAGAACAATGATATCTTCGCATGGAAGCATAGCAACATGGTGGGGATTGATCCATCAGTGGCTTGCCACGCCTTAAAGGTGGATCCTAAAGTACGTCCCAAGATACAAAAGAAGAGATCTTTGAACACCGAGAGATATGACGCCTTGAAGGAGGAGATTAACAAGTTATTGTCCAACAGATTCATCAGGGAAGCGATCTACCCCCAATGGATATCCAACCCCGTATTGGTAAGAAAGAGCACCAAGAAATGGAGGGTATGCATAGATTTCTCAGACTTGAACCAAGCGTGCCCCAAAGATAGCTTTCCGTTACCGCGCATCGACCAACTGGTCGATGCGACTGCCGGCCACAAGCAACTTAGTTTCATGGATGCCTACTCGGGCTACAACCAGATCCCAATGTTCGTGGGAGACGAAGATCACACCTCATTCATTACGGACCAAGGATTATACTGCTATAAGATGACGCCCTTCGGCCTAAAGAACGCAAAAGCCACATACTAGCGATTAGTAAACCGCATGTTCTCAGGGTAGATCGAAAACACTATAGAAGTGTATGTCGATGACATGCTCGTAACGAGCGTGAACATCGAGGATCACATCGGGCACTTAAGGAAGATGTTCAGAGTCCTCCGTAAATATCGTATGAAGCTTAACCCTCTAAAGTACGCATTCAGAGTCGTGTCTGGGAAGTTCTTCGGTTATATGGTAAACCAACGAGGGATGGAGGCTAATCCCGAGAAGATCAAGGTACTCATTGAGATGCGGTCACCATCTTTCCCCAATGAAGTCCAGAGCCTGACAAGAAGGTTGGATGTCCTGAACTGATTCATATCAAAGGCCACCGACCGTTGCCAGCCCTTCTTTCAGACCATTAAAGGATGTAAGAGGTTTGAGTGGACCGAAGAATGCTAGAAAGCCTTCCAGGACCTCAAGGTCCTCCTCGGAAAGGCCCCATTATTGTCCAAACCGAAGAATGGAGAAACACTACTCATTTACCTCGCAGTGTCTGAAAAGGCAGTGAGTTCGGTCTTAATTCGAGAAGAAGGCCCGATGTAGCTCCTGTCTATTATGTAAGCAAGGCCCTGCAGGACGCAGAGACGAGATACCCAGACATGGAGAAGCTCGCCTTGTCTTTGATTATGGCCTCCTAAAAACTCTAGCCGTACTTCCAGTCGCAGAGCATCGATGTCCTGACAAATCTACCTCTGAGACAGATACTCCAAAAACTGGACACCTTAGGAAGGCTGATAAAATGGTCAATTGAACTTAACCAATTCGATATCTTCTACAAGCCAAGACCTTTCATTAAGGGAGAAGCTTTGGCATATTTTATGGCTAAATTCGCCCATATTCCCGAAGGCTCGCTTGAAGCCCAGCCTTAGGAGGTACCAACATAGAAATTATATGTTGACGGATCATCGGGCGAGGCCGGAGCTAGAGCCAGGATTTTGCTAGTCAGTCCCAATGGCCACAATCTCAACTGTGCGCTCTGCCTGGAGTTCTCAAAGCCTTAAACAATGCTGCAAAATACTCCATATTCACAGCGATTCGGAGCTAGTCGTTAGTCAAGTCAATGGGACCTTCGCGGCCTATGAATAGTCCATGGTGGCGTACTTGACAAAGGCCAAAGACCTCCTATCCCACTTTGAGGTATTCGAACTCCTCTAGATCCCGTAGATGGAAAATGGTTACGCGAACGCCTTCTCAAAATTGGCAAACAGTAGAGACTCCGACTTGATGAGGGCTATCCTAATTGAAAAGCTCAACTGGCCCTCCATTGACGAAGTTCCAGCACCAAATACATTGACGATATCTGAATCTCCTAAATATATAAAGGAAATCATCGCATACTTGACCAACCAGGTACTGCCAAACGACAGACAAGAAGCGTAAAAAGTCGAAAACTTCGTAGGAGGGCAATGAAGTTCGTGCTACAGGATGAGATCCTATATAAGAGAGGCTTTAATCACCCTCTCCTATGCTCTATAACACAGGAGGAAGCAATGTATGTGATGAAGAAAATACACGAGAGAATTTGTGGTAATCACTTAAGAGGAATGGCTCTGGCACAGAAGGCATTGAAGAAAGGGTATTATTGGCCAACCATGAAGAAAAATTCTCATAACTACGTGAAAAAGTGCGACAGATGCCAGAAATTTGCTGCTATACCGAAGCTCCCAGCTCAGAACCTTACCCCGGTCACCAGTCATTGGCCTTTCGCCAAATGTGGGATCAACTTTATAGGTCCCTTCCCAACCGGAATGGGTGGGGTCAAATTTGCGGTTGTAGCAGTGGACTATTTCACCAAATGGTACGAAGCTGAACCTCTGGCCAAGATCACGGAGGAAAACACATGGAAGTTTGTGTGGAAGAATATTATCTGTTGCTTCGGGATCACCCATTCTCTTGTTTCTGACAATGGCACACAGTTCACTGGAAAGAAGTTCAACTCAAACTGCGAAGACCTAGGCATTCAAAGGGATTTCTCCACTCCCTACTATCCACAGTCTAATGGCCAGGTGGAGGCTGTGAACAAGATCATCAAGCATACCCTTAAAAGAAAATTAGAATCCGCCAAAGGAGGATGGGTTGAAGAATTACCCGAGACTCTGTGGTCATATTGGACCACTTCTTGGACGGCAACCGGCAAAATTCCTTTTGCCATGGCATACAGGGTGAAAGCAATGATTCCTGTCGAAGTAGGGATACCCTCTCCCAGGCACTTACACTTCGATGAAGTAACCAATGATGATTTACGCAGCGAACCTGGACTTGCAGGATGAAAGACATGCTGACTCGCAGCTTCGTCTCGCAGTCTATCAAAGAAAAATGGCTAGATACTACAACTCCAAGGTTAAGGACAGGAATTTTCACATCAATGACTTCGTCCTGAAAAAAGTGTTCCAGGCTAATAGAGAGGCGGGAACCAGAACCCTAGGGCCTACCTGGGAAGGACCTTACAAGATCATCAAAAAAATTTGGCCTGAAACTTGCAGATTAGAAGATTCGAAAGGAAGAGAGATGAAGCACCCTTGGAATATCGCTCATCTGCGACCGCATTATCAGTAGTGTTCATTTTGCACTTCTCAGTTTCCCAGCATTGTTTTCGACGTCTCTGGACACTGCATTTTTTTTAATAAAGTTCATTGTTTTCTGAACCAAAAGTATTATCTATCCTAATGTACCAGTAAAGAAAATTCTGTAGCGAGGGAGTGTGGTTCGTTGCCAACTCTGTCAACTCCCTGAATAAACATTCAACGCGTATTCAAACAAGTAAAGAAAATTCGACAGCGATTGAGTGTGGTTCGCGACCAACTCTGTCAATTCGTTGGATAAACATTCAACGTGTATTAAAACATGTAAAGGAATTTTGGCAGCGAGGGAGTGTGGTTTGCGGCCAACTCTGTCAACTCGCTGGATAAACATTCAACGCGCATTCAAACAAGCAAAGAAAACTCGACAGCAAGGGAGTGTGGTTCGTGGCCAACTCTGTCAACTCGTTGGATAAATATTCAACTCGCATTCAAACAAGTAAAGAAAATTTGACAGTGAGGGAGTGTGGTTCACAACCAACTCCTCGCTGGATAAACATTCAACACGCATTCAAACAAGTAAAGAAAATTCGGCAGCGAAAGAGTGTGGTTCGTGGCCAACTCTGTCAACTCCCTGGATAAACATTCAATGCGCATTCAAACTAGTAAAGAAAATTCAGCAGTGAATGAGTGTGGTTCGTGGCCAACTCTGTCAACTCGCTGAATAAACATTCAACGCCCATTTAAACAAGTAAAGAAAATTCGACAGCGATAGGGTATAGTTCACGGCTAACTCTGTCAACTCGCTGGATAAACACTCAACGCGGATTCAAAATAATGCATTTTCATTAGCATACGTCGTAGAATAAAATGATCTAAATGAAAATACACGTCGCAAAAAGCTTTACATTTACAAATAAAAAAACAACGCTGGTAAGAATAGACAAGATCCTCAAGTCCCAGTCGGACCTTTGGGATTCGCATAACCTGGGACCCCGAGTTTAGCCAACAGACCCTGGGCTTTCGACAACTCCGTCAACACCTCGGTCAATTCTTTATCTTTGGCATGGATCATGCTTTGACAAGACCTCAGCTACGATTCGGCCTTCTTTTGAGCCTGGACACAGGCCCTTTGGATCGTTTTTTCTTTGGTGATATCGTATATGGCACGCGACCTCGCATCTTCAGAGAAGGCGAGTTGTTTCCGAAGGTCTTTGTTCTCTAAACGCAGCAAGTCGACATCGTCATCTCCCCTGACTGTTGAACGCAGTTCGTCAACTTTCATCACCAGTACTTTGTACAACTCGCAGTTAAGCACGTGACTTCAAGAAGTATACATTTCGACCAATTTTAACAACTCTGTCAATTCGACGTTGTCTGTGGCTTTCCCAAAAGTAGAAGTCCAATACTTGTGAACCGAGGCCACTGCTATGGCGGCAAGAGCTGGCAGTTTTCCTAAAACTATTGGTCCAACTCATCCCAGTGAATCCCAATGTTGATGTATTCGTATTTACCAGTAGGAGGATGAATAAGAGTTCGGGACATTCCTCGATCTTGGGAAGTACGATCTTCAACCTCCGAAGCAGGATCCCTCCGGCCTCGCCTAGTCCTTTGAAAACCTCCCACATCATCCATCCCCTTCTCAGGCACAGACTGTTCTCCCTTGCTATCGGCGACTACCTTCTTCTTGCTTGATCGTCTAAAATTTTTCGACAGAGACACAGGTCCCGCAGGAACAAAAGCACTCTCGATGTCACTTCCGGTGCTAACGGGATAAAGAAGGAGCTGCTCACCATTATCTCCGGTGCCTGCAGGATGGCAACCTCCAGAACAGATGCTGCAGAAGGTACCAGAAGCGGAGAGGGAATATCATCTACAACCTCATCGAGCCTTATCTTGAGCTTTGGCACGTTGGAAAAATAAAAGCCTAACATGACTAACGATGGCTGAAATCTAAATATTGCGGTAGGAAAGTAAAGGTAGGAGAAGTGAAAGGGAGTTCTGCAAGTATATATATATGCACTAGAGAATACGAGTGGTCAGATGAACGGGCACTTGTGGAATGGGTGGATGCACCTAAATAAACCCTAGGTAGATGTACAAGGTGCGTGGAGATACGCACCTCGTAGGTGGCACCGTCATTACAACATGATGATGCCACCAATGCATATCCCGCGTGGAAACAGTAAGTATGAGAGCCTTGCTAGTGTCGCGATGGCATCTTAACCCATGAGCCTCGCAATTGCGTGAAAGTGGGGGCGGAGGCGAACTCCTGGACTACAGAATAACGTGTTTGCAGCGACTGTTCTTCAACAGCCACCAGAAGTTGTCTAGTCTAGAAATCACAAGCCATCATTTCAGACATCTCTTCGCCACATAACTTATCTTAAAACCTCAACAAGGCAACAAACATGGAAATTCTGGTATAATCTTATTTTATTCGTTATAATCCGAAGTACAAGGCAAAAAATAAACATGCATGGTTAGTATCCTACTACCCCGCCGCCTCTTTGGGTCGGCACATATCAGGATTTAGGATCTACTGAATCGGTGTGTTGGTCTTCGTCACCCCAAGCCTCGTCATTGACAAAAATCTGGTTTCACCTTGATCGGGAGTCTCCCAAATTCAATACAAGTTGATTTGGTGACTAATTAGGCTATATTGCTCAAAAAATGCCGTTGACACCTTTTGGCAGATGGCTCTCAGTCCCGTCATCTGAATCAAGATCACCGATGGCTTAGCCATCGATGTCCAGCAGGGAAGCGCCGCTTAGGACCTTCAGGGTAAGGCTACTAGGCCCAACCTTCTCGCACGTTTGGTCCTCTGAACGTTGATTAGCTGGGCATTTGGTCCTCTAAATGTTGATTCTCCAATTGTTAGGTCTCCTAGACGCCGATTCTTTATTCATACTTTCATAGCGCATTTGTTATGAACAGTAGAGTCACACGAACCAGGAGAATTTATAGCCATGGGGGCTAACTCACACGAACCAGGAGAAGTTATAACCGATAAGTTATATGCCAGAGTTACACATGCGTGAGATGATGTTTTTATAGGAGCTACATGGGAACTTGACACAGAGCAATAAATGAGACAGTTAATGTACAACCGTCAAAGGAGTATTTGGAACGCCACACGCCTGTGTTTCCTTCCCACTTACTGGGACATGAAAGACACTGACTCTTCAAATTCTACAAAGAAGTCAGTGCCATTTATGTCTAAGGGAATGATTTCTCAATTTCAAGAGCCACTTCCCATGCCTAGTAGGCACAATCGTTCATAAGGTTACCACTCTGAAGGCACACAGTGAAATTTGACAAAAAGATGACACGCTAAGAAAATAAATTCGATGGTTAATGCTGGAACATATACAAAAAAGAGGAATAAAGTTTAAAGTCTAGATACCCCGCCGCCTCTCTATGGGTCGGCACAATGCGGGCCTTCTCCCATAATAGGTGGGGTGATTTGATCCCCGGCTTCGTCGCGACCTTCGCTTGGAACAGCATCGGGCGCCAGGACCTCAGTAGGAGCATGCCGAAGGAACGAGATATCCTACTCCAGATGGATTTTCGCGATCCGCTCCACCAGCTAGTCACCACCTATGGTCATCAAGCAATGGGCAAGGTCTTGATACTCAGACGTATCCACAAACACATCCTGATATGCCTCCATTGCCTTGGCTTCAGCATCCGCGAGCTCAGCTTGGACCCTCTCCACATCCTACCTAGCCACGAACAGCAGCTTATCCTTTTCCGCTGCGACGATCTCTAGGCTACTGTTTGCGGTGGCTAACGCGGTCTCAGCTGCGAGGGTCCGATCTTCGACCAACTTCTGAGCCTCTTCAGCACACTTTTGAGAAGCCTCGGCAGCTCTTTTCTGATCTCGAGCTTGTTTCAAATTCTCTTTTGCGGCCTTCAGCTCGATTTCATACTTGCCCCTCGTGTCAGCCTTCTCCATCACAACCAAGTTCAGCTTGAACTGGAGAGCCCTCTTGTCCGACTCTAGTTGCACCCTCTCGAGACTCATGGCCTTCAGGTCCTCGGACAGCTTCCTGGACTTGGCCTCTTCTTCGCTGCACTGACCATCAAAACTCTCAAGGGTGTTGAATAATTCTTTGGTCATGACCAACCCCCGTATCAAGTTCATCTCTACCAGTTGCAGTCGCTCGCGCATTGTGGCTTCCTCGACAGATTTTTCCCATTTTTGGGTCCAGTATTTGTATACTTTCGCCACCATTATCGTAGGATGGGCAAGGAGCAGTTCCATCATGGACGTTTCCAATTCTCCATGACACTGGGAAATGCAGAAACGGCTTTCTTGACCAATCAAAGAGCCAAAATTCCATGTGCCCTCAGCCCCTCCATCAGGGTACGACGAAAACCGGGGCCTCTCTTCAGCCTGCCTCGTCTTGCAAGCATCCCTGATAAACCCTTCTGTAGTCGCAGGGGCCTTCTTCTTCTGGGCGGTCGTCTCACCCGCATCCTGAGTGATTCTCTTTCTCTTATCCTTTGGGAGAGCGGGGTCGGGAGAAAGATGAGAGGACGAATGCAGGGGTGGAGGAGGAACAGCCTGGACAGGAATCGAAACATTGGAGGCCGAAAGATGGACTGTCCTTAACGACATGGTGTCTTGGACCTCTTACGACGGACAAGACGTCTCCCGTAGAGGAGCCTGTACCGAGGAACTCTCCCTGCTGGCAGGACAAGCAAGATAGAGCGCAGGAATACACTTAAACCTGAAAGCTGTTAACACAAACACCAAGATACAACTCATCATAGCAATTTTTCATAACGAAGCCAGTATATTGCGACTTACGAGACTCGCCCATTAGTCCGTAGTAAACCAGTAAATTATCGTCTTTCAACAAGTTGCTGAGACTCCTGAAGTTGCTGTCAAGTGCTCGCACCTTATTCCGCTTCGACCTCAACTCTCCTTGGTCCCTCTTCGGGATATGTGGCTTCCCGCAGTCTGCAAAAGTAAGCAAGACATTAAGTCAGGCACTATGATCAAAAATCCGCACAAAGACAGCAATATATACCAAGTTTCCCAAGTTGACGGAGAACAGATACGTGGAAAAGAGGATCATCCGGCATAAACTTTCAGTCTCCTCCAACGAAGATAAACATGTCCTTCTAGTTATGAACTTTGTTAGGACTATCGGTGGTCGTTTACTATTTTTGGCCTGGCCGATGAGAGATATTGTACCAACTCTCAGACCAGTAGGGCTGGTATATAGATTCAAACTCCATCGGGGTCAAGTTTCCTCCAGCCTTGGCAATACCCCACAATAGGAACGAGGTCACCATTTGTCCCCAGCCATTCGGTGTTATCTGCCAAGGGGCCAGATTCTAATCTCTCAGAACTTCGTGGAAGAAATGATGCATGGGCAGGTGAAGACCTTGCTACATCGCAGGTTCGTAAATCGCGACGTATGTCTTCTAACTCCGCTCCGGTGATCCTCGAGCGAGCCATGGACGCTTCGGTGGCCGAACGCTTGAGCTCCTCATCGAGCGCCCGGGCCATCAGGGCATTCCTCTTATTGAGCGACCCTCTCATCTCGGGTACCCCAGTGTCACGCCGCTCCTTTTCTATGACTTCTTTCGACGATCTGGTTGGGCGAGCCCCCTCCCGCCTGTAGACGCGGTAGGCAGGCGTGCGACTGGAGGCACTTGGTTCACTTCTCCCATACCCTCGACCGATGGAGAAGATGAAGAGGATGATGATGACTCATCTCGGATACTAGGGTTTGTCCAAGCATCTGACCAGTTCTACGAGTTATCGTGTCCAAACAACATTACTACCCATCTCAATTTTGGAAGAAGATACCCCTACTATCACCAGAATGTATGGCAGAGAATGGCCTCCAAATTAAGAATGCAAGAACTAAAAACGAAAGCAGACTACGAAGCAAATCACAGCAACTCTCACGGCGCTTACTTCAGAATTGCAGTCAGAACAATGCACACGCTTTGAAGTTTCTTGATTATCGGCAGAGCATACCACAACACTCACAAATTGGGCAGAAGTAAGAAGAAATCATAAATGAAGGGGGCACCAAGCTTTATAGATTGAGGTACCTTAATCTCCATCGTTCAAACTCCACACGTTACATCCGAACCGTTGATCAATGGACGCGTGTTAAAAATAGGGCAACAGGCGGAAAATGGAACCCCAAGCATTTTTTGAAACACAGATACGCGCCTCACACGCGCTCCCATTGTCTCGTCACGCGCCATTAGCATTAAATGCACACACCCTCTCACTCATGATTGCCTAGCCACGAATTGACAACTTTGATTGACAGAATCACACCAACAACGGACACGTCACCAAATGTCTAATCACTTGAAGCCCTCACCCGTCATAAATGTTCAACTTCGGACTTGGGAGACTATACTGAGTAAGTTCAATCTATACTAAATAAGCAATTCAATGCACAAAGACCACACTTCGACAAATTTTTGTCAAAAATCTCTTTTCTTCTCTTACTTCCAAAGTCCCACGTCTACTATAAATAATAGGCTTGAACTTGGGAGACTATTATTACCACCCGATTTGGTAGGGCCTCCACGTTAGCAAAGGCCCAGTGAAGGTCCCGTATATGTCCAATTCAGGCCTCGCTAAAGCTTTATAGGCCCAGCGAGGTCCTTCCAGATTCATAAAAGTCCCATGGAGCCGGCGAAGGCCACGAAGGCCCAGCAAGGGCATCGTAAAATCTCAGAAGGCCTTGGAGGCCCATTGGGTATCGTAACATCCCTGGATTAGAGTATTGCGAAGCCCTTGAACGTCCTCAACACTCGCGGCCGACCTATAAAGCCTCGCTGGGCTTCGTATTTATTGTATCTAACAGACAGCATGATATTTCAAGATGACCAGAGAAGTAATTAAAGGCTGATTATGTTAGATTAGCACACGAATTCTCACAAGAAAACCAAATTACAATCTCCTAAAGATTAGGCAACGTGATGAATTCAAATAAGGACAGTAATCTAGGAAATTGTCTTGACAACCGATCATCCCTATCCTATAAAGAAAGATGATCTAATTAGATATCTAATTGTTTCCTGAATCAATTAGAACTCTTGTGCTATAAATACAACGTCTCCGGTTATTCTAAGGTATGCTCTTTTTATACTTGAATTTCACTCCTAAACTCTATTTAAATCTCTGCCTGCTTGTCCCTCCCATACCTCATTGCTTTCACCCTCCGTATATTACTCTATATACCGACAGTTGACTTGATCGTTGAAGTACCAACAATTGCTGGACCTTTTTTCCCCGGAGATCTTAGTGCTTAACGATTGTCCGAGTGTGCAGGTAACATATATTGGCAGAGGAGTGACTGGAGATCTGTTGACACGTGGACGGTGAGGTTCCGACGTTAACAAAAGGCTAACATGGTGGAAGACTCGGGAACTAAGAACAAGAAAATGAAGCACCCAAGCTTATCGAAGGACAAAGGAAAAGGCAAAGATGCAAAGCGGATTAAAGAAGACTGTTACAATTTTGGGAAGCCTGGGTACCGTGCTAAAGACTATCATAAAAAGAAAAATATACAGAAGAAGAAATCGCCCCAAGCCAACATAAACGTAGAATAGAATATCAACATGTGTTGTCGACATGAACCTAGGTTGTTTTTGAAGTTAACTTGGTATCTAATGCCAATGATTGGTGGGTGGACACAAGAGCCAGTCGACACATTTGTGCATACAAGAGATTGTTCACTGAATATAAAAAAAAAAAGATCGTGACGAGCATCTCTACATGAATAATTCATTAGAATCTAAAATTGAAAGAATTGGAAAGGTTATTTTGAAACTCACATTCGGGAAGGAACTGATGATAAATGATGTGGTTTATGTCCCCGATATTAGGAAAAATCTGATTTCAATGTCTATTCAAAGTAAGAAAAGCTTTAAAATAGTTTTTGAGTCTGATAAATTTGTACTTACTAAGGAGTCTTGTGTGTTGGAAATGATTATTTATTTGACAACGACGGACAAAGCTCGGCTTATCTTACAGGACAAGATTTCTTGGGACCATTGTAAGGGACAAATCTTAGCTCATAAAAAGAAACAACTTGACCATATTAGAAAGATTATAATGTGGATAATGTGATTAAACCATGCAATATCATTAACCATCCAATTGTGACTTGGTATTTGTTTGTCAATGCTTAAATTATAATTTAAGATGGTTAAATTGATCAAACATACTTTTTATCCACATATTTTATAGGACGCACAACTTAATATCACTTATTATCCATAAATTTTATAGGACCTACAACTTATAAGCACTTACCAAATATGCACTTAGTTGGATAATGTTTATTGTATGCAATATCGACACGAGTTGCCTCTGACATATCGAAATCTGGTGTATGTTTTAGCGTCGTATCAATCTTTATTCGTGCTTCACAATTCTTGAATTTTTAGATGTACGTTTGATATCACAGAGCTTTTTGGACTTGATCATTCCGTCAAAAGTTGTTTCCTTTCATAAAGATTGCAACTTTTAATAAAAAGTGATAATTGTTTGATAAAATTAGATAAATATAAATTATCAAATCTTTTGAACAAAAGAAGACATTCTTTCTCAATGTCTTCAAATTAAAAAACACAAATATAGATTTAAATTTCATCATTCTTTCTTTAAAAAAACGAAGATGTCTTCATTCAAATCTATTACTCCATCCGTCCCACAAAGATAGATCTGTTTTCCTTATTTATCTGTCCCAAATTATAGGCTACTTACTTTATACATGATATATTAAATTTTTATTTTTTCTAATATACCCTTATTTAATTTACATTATTATCAACCAAAATATCTCTAAACTTTCATTTATTTTTTTTATTTTTTCCAATGTAATTCTCTTTCTATCTATATAACTTTCTCTCTCTAAACTTTCATTTATGTTTTTTTTTTCCGTGTAACTCTCTCTCTCTCTCTCTTTATATATATATATATATATATACATATCTATCTTTTTTATTTCTATTTAACTTAAATAGGGGTATAATTGAAAAATTGTGTGAAATTTTTATAATTTCAATTACATTAAATGAGTTTTCTTAATCTGTGTGGAAAAAAAAGTGGGTCTATCTTTGTGGGACGAAGGGAGTATTTTTTAGTAAATTAGGGTTTTAATTCAACTTATTTCATGTTTAGCTCATTTAACTTAAAAGTAACTTTTAGTGTTAAACATGTGTGAGAGCATACTTGGTTTGCTTCTTTTGTAGAAACTTGTAGCATGAATAAGTCACATTTCATTTAGGTTAATTTAACTAACGGTCACTGAAGTTACATTAAAATTTCAAATGGTCACTGAAGTTCAAAAGTTGTAGCCCTGGTTACTAAAGTATATAACAATTTCTCAAACAGTCACTCTGTTAAGTTCTCAACCTGAAATGGTGACGTGGCACTGTTAAGTGCTGACGTGGCACATAATAGACTAGTATTTATTGTATAACAGTCCCTTTACTTTATGTAATATTCACTTTAGTCTCTATATTTTCAATTATCTTTCAGTTAAGTTTTCTAAAATTTGCATCTTAGGTCTTTAATATTTTTACATCTTTACACTTTGGTCTCCAAATTTTTAATTATCTTTCAGTTAAGTCCTCCAACAATTGTAAATTAGTTCATTCAAGTTTTTACGTCTTTACACTTTGGTTTCTCAAAAATAACATAATTAAATCATAAACTATCCACTTTTTACAAAAAGTAGATTTGGACACTTGAACAAAAAGTAATTGCAAGAAGAAGATTAACAGAATGTGTGATGACGAGAAGAGAATTAAATGTATCATTTGCGGGCAAAATGGGCCACTAAAAGTGATAAGTGCGAGTTTTGTCAATGTATTTTTTTCCAAATGCACTTTTTGTTAATGAAATATATTTTTGTCAACTCTAAGTGATAAGTGCGGGTTTTACACTTATTTTGGCCATGAAAAGTAGACATTTGTGAGTCCTTTTAAATAGTTTATTATTTTATTATGTTATTTTGTTCGTTTGGGATAAAATCAAGGATTTAACTGAAAGTGTACTTGTTTTAGCTACAAAATCAAAGATTTAAGAGACCAAAGTGTAAAAATGTAAAAAGTTGAAGGACCTAAGCTGCAATTTTTGGAGGACTTAACCAAAAGATAATTAAAAATTTGGAGACCAAAGTGTAAAAATGTAAAAAGATTAAAAACTTTAGATGTAATTTTTGGAAGATTTAACTGAAAGATAATTGAATATATAGGGACTGAAGTGAACATTACTTAAAGTACAGGGATTGTCATACAATAAATAATGGCATATTGTGTGCCACATCAACACTTAACTGTGCCATGTCACCATTTCAGGTTGGGAACTTAACGGAGTGACCGTTTGAGAAAAAGTTATATACTTTAGTAACTAACGCTACAACTTTTGAACTTCAGTTACTGTTTTGAAATTTTAAGGTAGTAACTCACTTTTTTTAAGTAATGGGGAAGAAGACTGAAACATGCCACTGAGACAAAGATGGGCTGTCAATAATGTAGATGAGGTATGATGGGCAGTTGGTCTAATCTAATATGGATCATACATGGACAATTGTTGGAGTCGGTGGCTTTCTCAGGGTCCCTTATCTGAGATCCCTGGATCGAAGAAGAGCTAGGAGTAAGCTTCATCACTCAATAACACATATCCTTGCCTGTCTTCTCCCACTTCTTCAATTTCATTACAAGATGATTCTTTTCATGGGTGGGCATGTAGTAAAAGATTACAGAAGTGTACTTTTTGGGGGTACTCAAACACAGGAGATGGATTGAACCCCCGGGCTATCTTGATTTCTCGAATCGAGAAATCCATGAATCGGGATCCCGATGTATATAGATACAAATGGTCCAATGGGAGCAAGAACTTCTAGGAACATTTCATTTCTGAGCAAACTCATAATTCAATAGATACTTTTTATGAATGTCAACTAAGTATCGTAAGTGTCCCCATTTTAACAAGCATTTAAAAGAAGAAAAGTGAACTTTTTTCTTACTTATAATTTTTAAAAGTTATTATTTTAAAAGTAATTGTCATTTTACCTTTAAATAAGTAACTCACTTATTATTAATCACCGATCGTAAGGAAAGTTTTCACCTCCACTCACACAAAATCAGTACATACGTCAGTCTTAAAAAAAAAAAAAATCACACTCTCTTCAAATCTTTTTCTCTCAATTCTTTTTTTCACCATTTTTCAATTTTTCTTCACAATCTTCTTCCTCTTTAATATTTTTCAACGAACAAGTTTCAACGATCAAATTCTACTGTAATGAAGCGGTATACTAGTTACAAGCAGTGTTCTAAAAAGCACGCTTAGGCGACGCCTAGGCGCGAAGCATGACTCCACGCCTCGCTTAGGCCCTAGGCGCGCTTTTTTTTTTTTGTCAACTATATTTTTAACTAAAAAGCACGAGCCTATGCTTGCTTAGTCACGCTTAGGCTCGCTTAAACGTGCGTTTTTTTAGTTAAAAGTATTTTTTTATCTTTATTTTTTAATATTAAAAATAAGAAAACGTTTTTTCATGCCTTGCTCACGCCTCACCCCCGCCTATGCCTCGCCTAGGCTTAAAAAGTTTGAAACTTGACCTCCACACCTAGCCACACTGCTTTACACTTTTTAGAACTTTGGTTATAAGTTATTGTTTAATTAATAGGTGAACAAAGGTTAAAAGTTTAAAATCTGTACAATCGCGGTCATTTTCGAATAATTTAAGGAGAAATGGGCCTTTTTGAGTAAAATGCTCTTTATTATATTTTGGACGAACAAAGTTCACATAACCCACAGAAAGAGAAGAAGAGAGAGTGTGAGGGGACGAAATGGCGTCGGTGTTGAGAAATGCATTGAAATCCATCAGAGAAAAAGGAATTGGAAATTTTGTTAGAGGGCTCCGAGAAGAAGGATACTTGTTTGTTCTCTTTCCCTCTCATTATATTTTTTTTTTCTGTTAAATTTTCCTTTTTAGTATAAGAATCTTTATTTTGAATATGAGTCTCCTGGGATGAATTGTGATTATATTGATCATGCTTCATAATTTTTATTTATTTTGTTTCTGTTAATTACACGAGCACTCTTTCGTTGAGCTAGGTATCTTCAGTTCCCCCCCCCCCCCCCCCCCCCCCCCCCTGTTGCTAGGGTTCACGATCAATGAGATTGATGGTAAATTAAATTGATTATTAGATATTATTACACAATAATCGATCGAGTAATGATACATACGACACAAATCAGCACCTTTCAGTTTTGGGTTATTGGGGTGTGGTAAGGCACCGAATTTAACATTTCATTCAAGATAAAATTGTTGAAATCATTATTTCTAGTTCTTTCTTATTGTAAATGTAGAAGAAATCTACTAAAGTGGCCATCATATTAAATTATAATTTGCTAGCAGTTGGCCTTTTGGAATTCCATTTTGTAAAACTCTACTGATTTGTTTTTTGTCTCTTTTGTTTTTCCACTGTACTTACCAGGTCCGCACTTCTCGATGGAAATCTTATGTAAGTGGAATGGTAGCCCTATTTCTTGATGAGCCTTTAATGATTGTGTAAAATGGAAAGTGGCAAAAATGTGAAGTGGTGAATTAATTTATTTGAATTCTTGAGATAATTCTGTCAATTTGTTGAGCATTGGTCAGTGACTTTCAATTTCATATATTGGTTCTGTCACTGTCATTAATTGTTGAGTACATGTGTCTCCCCCCGTAATGCAATTAGTTTATAAAAGGGGTGTTATAATGTTTTTGTGCAATTTTTTAAGATGATTAGTTATATCAATGAATTAATTACAAATGAAGGTATGTTCTTAGGTACGTATGAAGTATAGTAGTAAGGTTTTCCAGTTTGGTGTAAAACATTTTTCTCAGGGAATCTATTTTAGTAGAAAATCATCTATGTAAATTCCTGTTTTCTTTTCATTCCAGTTGTTCAGAAACTGTACAATATGTTGCTTCTAACTAGAAAATGAAAAAAAAATCAATATTTCTCAACGTTATAATGGTAAGGGTGGTGGTTTATCCCTTTATTGATTAACATGCAAAGTGTAGATTCATTTAAGTGTTGAAAACAAGAGATGTAACATTTCTTAGATGACTTTAAAGCTTTTATAGAACTTGGTGCTTTTGTAGTCAGTGTCTATACAAGGGTGTGTGATACCTATAAGGTTAAAATGAAAGTTTTGCAGAATGGTCACTAGACATGCTATGCTTTATGGTGCTGAGTGTGAAGCCGCTCAAGGGAAAAATGTCCATGAGTGGTAATAAGAATGTTAAGATTCGTCTGGTGGTCTTACAAGAATGGATAACATAAAAAATGAGAATCTACGCCAACAAGTGAGGATGGCATCATAGCATCAATTTAGGATAAATTGAAGGAATGACGACTTAGGTGATTCGAACATGTCAGAGTGAAAGAAATCCTTTTCATAAGAAATTAAGAATGATCGATCTAATGGAATAGGTTAGAAGGCAGAGATGTAGACAAAATTAGCATGATCCGTTGTGGTTGCAAAGAATTTGATTGAATTGGATCTTCCTGTGGAAGTGGCACATGTGAAGTGCTGATTGAGGTGGCACAGGGGATTCCCAAAACATAGTTTCCATAATTCCATTTAAATTTGGTCTCCAAAATGCAACCAGAATAAATGATTGGGACTAATGTCTTGAGGAAATTGATGACTTTTCAATCTTAAGTAAAACTCAAATCTGCCAAATATTCTCTCCTCTTGATTTTTCTTTATCATCCTATCCATTTTCTTGTCTTTTTCATTTTTAGACTCTGTTCTTCACTTCTTACTCCATCAGTAAATTCTTGTTGAAAATAAATTGAGAGAAAGAAAAGAATGCTTTGTAAAGTTTCTGATAAATTTCTAGTGACGACAGCTTGCTAAATTGGTGTTGAGATTCTTTATCTTGCCATTATCTTTTAGGGACTGACGTTGTTGATTGATTGGTGCTTGCATCTTGCTGATATGTGTTTGATCTGTGTTGGGTAATGACATAATGACTGCCATCAACTGAAATGTTGCTTTTTATTTTGGATTACTTCAGGCAAACCAAGATTCACAACATAGGGGCAACACTCGTTGGTGTTGATAAGATTGGTAATAAGTATTATGAGAAACTTGGAGACACTCAATATGGTCAGTGCTGTTTCTAATTTTTATTCTTTATATTTAGATCAAAACCTCCAATTTTTTCTCTAGGTTTCAAATATTTTTCATCTGGCTAGATTGGAGAATCCTTTGAATTTACTCGGCATAAATATTATTTATAGAACAATGGCATCATTACATTTTTCACAAGATGCTTAATTTCAAGCTTAGAATTTCTTCCCCTTATTTTTTAATTAACTTGGGGTGTATCTGCTCTCACATATCAGTGGTTTGAAACTCTTCCCCATGAAAATGATGCCCTTTTTATGTCAAAAAATTTCTTTTCACTTGCATCAACGTGCATGTTAAGTTGAATTCATATTCATTCTTAGAGCTGCGAGGCTTTATTGAGTAAAAACACCATGGATGATGTTAGCAGTTTTGTTTCAATCTTCAGGGAGACATAGGTGGGTGGAATATGCGGCTAAGAATCGCTACAATGCTTCTCAAGTCCCGCCAGAATGGCATGGTTGGCTTCATTTTATAACTGATCATACAGGAGACGAGGTGAGTTTAGGTCCCAATTCAATGAATGTTTTGACATGTATGCTGAGATGCTCATCTAGAGTACACTTGATGTAGCTGCTCTTATTGAAGCCGAAGAGATATGGGATCGAACACAAAGAGAACTTCTCTGGGGAGGGGGATGAGTACATTTATCACTCCAAGGGACATACCCTTAACCCTGGGCAAAGAAACTGGACAAGATACCAACCTTGGGAACCCAAAAAGGCCTAAGTCCCTCTTTCTTTATAACGAGCTCCAGTGAAGCTCGGATAGTACATGGGTCTGTCTTTCTTGTTTTCTTTATTAATAAATTTTGGTACTTGTCCAAAAACATATGGTTTTGGATTGGTCCATTCTGATATCTTTAATGATCATTGTTTTCCCGTACATGGTGCATAACCTTTAATTTGGTGAATGTTTTGAAAATAGTCTGAAATGCCTCGATGTATGATGATGAAAACATTTGTGAATTATTCTAAGTTGAAGTATTTGCTTTTAGATTTATCACTGTTATAATTTCACTTGATTTAGGGATTATTTTAGTACTTGAGTCATTGGCTGCCATTCATTTGACACGAGAGGCTGTAATGAGGTTTTGCTTTACGATGAATGAGTTGCGTCTATGTTCATGTTTGTCCCTCATTAAAAGTTTCTTTTAATCTTATTCTGGCAATACACTAGGTCTTAGTTTAGCCTTCGATTACAAATTTGAGATGCAATCTGCTGTAGGGGATTCCACTGCCATCTCCTCTAATTTTCTTTTCCTTCTCCCTCTAATTTTCTCCAACTTAATCATTCTATGGTGGAATCTTGAAGGGAGAGGATTAGATTCTCTTGGTGCCAGAGTGTTCCGTAAATGAAATATTCTCCAGTTATGACGCAGCAAGATAAAGACTCATCGTTGTTGAAATTTCTCGTGTCCATATAGCAAGTAGGTACGAGCATTGTTGGGTTCTCTTTTCAATAGCTTTGCCAAGTAATTGTGGAATAGTTGTGGAACTTCAACCGTTAGATTTGTGTCATTGTTGGGTTCTCTTTTCAATAGCCTTGCCAAGTAATTGTGGAATAGTTGTGGAACTTCAACCGTTAGATTTGTGTCTAATGTCACATGACTCAAGATCCAACCTAATAGCCTCGAGAATTAAGGAAAAAGCCCTTCATAAGGTTATATCAACCTACCATGTTCCTTGTATTATTGTGCTTATTGTTAGTCTGTGGACTTTGAGGTTGCCCATCCTAGTTTGGTGCTTGAAATGGATGCAACATGATCTCCATCTAATGTAACAATGGTGGTTTCGTGATCTAATCAGACTCTGGTTAGAGTTTGGTCACCAACAACCTATCTATTACTCTTGAAGACAAATTTGTTCATCGCGAGAGGTGAGTTGGAGTTCATCTCAAGTGAATTTGCGTGAGATATCTGAATCTCAACCTCTTCTTTCTCTCTTTTTATTTATGAGTTTGGCTATTTGAACATCTTTGTTCGTCTTGCAATTAAGCATGCCCAAGTATTACTATTGAGTAGCGTTCTAAAAAGCGTGTCTAAGCGCGAGGCGTTGCCTCTACGCCTTGCTTAGACAGTCGACTGTAATTTTTAACCAAAAAGCGCTTTTTATTTTTTTTTGAATATTTTTTTCCATCTTTTACTTAGTATTTAAAATAATATTAAAAATAAGAAAATGTTTTTTTCACGTCTCATCAATGTTTTGCTCACGCTTAGGTTTTGTCTAGGTTTAAAAAGTTTGAAGTTTGGCTTTCACGTTTAATCATGCTTTACCTTTTTTTTGGGAACACTGCCATTGAGTAAAAAGAGTTGGACAACTGAATTGTTACCATCTCAGGCTCGATTGGTTCATGATCATAAAATGCACATCTTGAAGGATAATTTGATCAACTCTAGACCCTTTCATCCATTGCCCTCAGGTAAGCTTTGAATTTGTAGTATCAAGTTTAACGAGTGGCTGAGATAATTTTCTTGTTTTTTTTTATAATTATTTTAGACAAATTGAAGTTCAACATCCTCCCACAAAGGGAAGAGGCTCGAGTTAAAACATCTACAAAAAAATAAAAAATAAAAAATAAAAAATAAAAATTCCCATGTCGATTGAAGAGTTGATTTTAGAGAAGTCAAATAAAAATGACCATGCTCCAATTTTCACTAAAGAAGTAAATGATCTCGATACAGGCTGTTTAACACTTTTTAAGTGTAAAGAGTGTCCTTAACAAAGATTTGAGTTTCATTATACCTTCAAACACATTTAAAACATATTTTGGAAATAGTAACTTAAAGTGATTTTAAACTTAGCTTAACAAGTTATTAATAATTTTTACGACATGTGAACGTGAAAAACATTTTTGAATATTTTATATTTAGTTTACCACTAAGGGTCCGATCGGCCCGGTCCACTAAAAGTTTTTAACAACTGCAAACCGGTTTCGACGCCATGCTATTAAAGAGGAGGTTGGAATAATCGATTAGGGTTTAACTGCGAAGGCTTTGGCGGTGATGGCGAAATTCAACGTGGTACAGAAGCGGCGGAGGGCAGCAATTGCGGACCGGAAGAGGCTATTGCACGGCGACCCATCCTCCGGAAAGCTCCGGCAGAAGCCCCAACCCCTCTCCATCTCCGGCAAGCGCAAGCGCAAGCTCTTCAAGAAATGGCGCCGGGTCTCTCTTTTATAATAATATATGAAATTCAAAGCCTATTTGGATATTGTTCGTGTTACAATGTTTAATTTTACTAACATCTTTTTAACTGGTTTGGAAAAAACAGGAGCAAAAGGAGGGAGTGGAGGAAGGTTTAATTACTATGCAAGATGTCGAGATGGCTGTTGCTGATGGTACGCAATTAATAATCCATCGTTAATCAAGATTAATTGAGCAAAATTAGCTAATTGGTTTAATTATTCCGTGTTCTGATTGTCATTCATATTACATTATTTACTGTCCCATCAATCATAAAATTCATTGTAGGACTCAATCCTTTTTAGTCTTTTAGATAATGGAGGGTGAATTTGTTTTTTTTTTTTTTCTCTAGAAATAGGAAATATACAAGTGATTGTTTTTAGCGAAAGGTGTGATATGAGGAGTGTTCATGATTCAGTTTGAGTTTTTGGTTACATATGCGAAAAGCTACAATTTTCTGTTTGCATTACAAGAATAGGTTTTGATGGAAAACATTTTATTTTCTTGGAAATTAGGGACATTGAAAGATGCTAATAAACCTTCTGTTAAATTCCCGATGAAGAAGAGTTCAAAACTGAAAGTTAAGCAGTTGAAGAAGACAGGTAAATACTGGTTTACACCCTTCTTTGCAACTCCTGCTTGCATTTTTATATTCCATGTTGTTAGCTGTAGCTACTGTTGATTCGTCATCTTTGCTAGGTGGTTTAATTTTCAAAATTTATGGTGCTGTGATGATTGTTATATGTGAGAAGTGATCACAATTTACATCAATGAATAAACAAATTCATTCGAAACTTTGTTTTGATTTTGAATGAATTTGTTGATTTGTCATCTTTATGAGGTGGTTTAAATTTCAAGATTTTCTGGGGTGTTGTGAAACATGAGTAGCAGTTAGGATCTACGAATAAACATGGGTCGTAGTTCAGGATCACCATATTCATTCATCTCATATATGCACAACAATCAAACAAAGTAATCTTGGCACAACACAATACTTTGAGTACATTCCTATTATATTCAACAATCTTCATCCAACAAGGTTCCTTAAAATCAAATCTTTTAGGGCTTTAGCTCCGATAACTTTCCGGGTCGAACAGATTCCGGACAACAATATGTTTTCATGTTTTTTCTGGAGAATACAGCTTGTTTAAGAGACTCCGTTTGTTTCTTTTCAAACTTGAAAAATGTAATGAAGTGTTGGACTCAGATTTCAACATATTCTCCTATGCCACAATGTTGAAATAGGAGCAAATGGGTGTTGTACATCCAGTTTATCATGCAATTAATGTTGAAATGTTTGAAATTTGAGTTTTAGCTGTTAATTGCTCTTTTAACTCCATTGCTCTCTTCAGGTAAGAACAAGAGAAATTCTAAAAAACCAGCTGCAAAAACTTCGGTGGATACTATGGTGGAGTGAATGGTGGAAAAGCCCATGTAGAATCAACAGAATGCCCTAACCGAGGATCTGTGTTGTTTGTTTTAGTTTCTTACTTTTGAAACGCTGCTGGCCTTTGTACAATCATTGCCATATCAGTATAAGAGATTTTATTCACTTCTCTCTCTCATTGCGTTTTTCAATTGTATTGTACAATCATTTCTTTCTGGTGTCATTTTTCCACACGAGTTAATGAGAAGAATCGTAGAATTAAAGAATCATAGAATCCAGTGCTTTTATTGCAGTTAATCCAAATTTGGTTCAGACAACCACTCTCTTGAGGATATCAATTCAACTTCAAGCTTTAAACCAATAATTAGCATCCATAGTATAGGCAATGTATTTGATGCTTCCAGGATGTAACCGGCAATGAAAAACCAAAGTATCTAAAAATAGATTGCAAGAAATCCAGTGATAATCAGAGTATCGCATAATAAGCTAAACCAAGCAGTCATAAGCAGAACAATTTTTGTGGTTACCATAGAATAAAAGTCAACTACTTCCTAAACAAGCCTGAACTCTGAAGTGTTCTGCAGTAATCAGCAATAATTGGAGAGTTCTTCACTTGTTCCCATATTTTGGCAGAATTCTTCAACCAATCTCGTTCAGACACGATCCTTGAGAAAGATGGGCCACTGGTAGATAAAACCTGAATATTGAATCTTGATGCTCAGCAATGTGAAATAATGAAACTATCATGGTTTAGAATCATTGGAAAAATAATGTTCGTCCCATATTAACAAAAGTTATCCTAGTAGTTGTGAAGACGAGTGAGCTAGTGCAAAAATAAATGCAAGTGTGTGCATTCATCACACAAGTTATCCTGAGAAATGTGAAGATGAGTGACCTAGTGTAAACATAAATGTGAGTGTGTGCATTGCGTGATGGATGTGAAGATGAGTGACAGTGTGTGAATTGTAAGTGTGTGCATTCAGCGCACTCACGCCAGCATATGCGCGAGAGAGAGAGAGAGAGAGAGAGAGAGAGAGAGACCTGATCCCTTACTTTCCACAGCATAGATATATAGCTCTCATACTGTGGTCTTGAGGAGTCATCTCTACCCTTGGATGGAATTAGAAATAATTTCAGGTTGGAATCTGAGTCATCATTTTGAGTGTCAGAAGCCAAGGCAGAAGAGTAAGCCTCTTTCGATGCATCCCGGTGTTTCAATCTCATAAATGAAGAAGAGCTAAAACCTCGTGCAAGTGCCTTCTTCATTTGTACAAAATTTTGTGGTGTAAAATCTCTGTCACGAAGCCTACACAAGACGAGCATAACATATTTATTCAATCATCCCAAACGTCATGCTTAATCGTAAGTGAGCATGTCACCGAGCATAAGATTTCAAAATAGACATGTTTGCTCCCAGTATTAAATTGTGTAATACTTCTGCAATGCTAATTACAGTGCAGAATTGATATAGCTTAACAAACCTGGTATGCACAAAAACTGGGGCCGCAATGTACTCATCTCCACCCTCTAGAAGTTTATCCTTTTCTTTATCAGCAGTAGAGCTCTGTGGATGAGAAAAGGTCAAGGAAGATGGGTCGGGTATGCCATGTTTTAATAAATCCACCTGCAACCAGTTAATGATGTTACAGAAAATATAGTTAGAAAATAAATCATGGCAGTAGCAAATTTTTCTCTGATCCGTCCAAAGTTAAAAATAAAAATTAAAAACTTAAAAAAAAAAAAGAAGTAAAATGGAAAATCTAGAAAACAGATTTTTGTAGCAGCAAAGGAAGAGTATTTATAAACAAAATGTTATTTTCCAAAACATTGAAGAATTTCACCCATTGTAGACTGCAAAATACATTACGAAAAGGAAAAGAAAATAGCAACAATCAATCCAATTGGCCATGAAATTGACAGTGTGTCAGTCTGCTTGTGATTTGATTCACCCAACTGCTTTACGGTCTCAAATGATCGTAAATTGTAATGACAACAAGAGATAGCAGAAGAACAAGGAACGTGCTAACAAAGAGCTAGCAGAAAAACTGATTACCGTCAACATCAAGCG
Organism: Forsythia viridissima; assembly: GCA_030279155.1. Taxonomy (NCBI): domain Eukaryota; kingdom Viridiplantae; phylum Streptophyta; class Magnoliopsida; order Lamiales; family Oleaceae; genus Forsythia; species Forsythia viridissima. The sequence goes on along the minus strand of CM059041.1, from coordinate 32,560,221 downwards.
CCACATGCTAGCATCATGAACTCCCTCCGATACCACCAAGATTATGTGACAAATTGATGCAAGAAGAACGCCAAGCTATAATGATTCCTTGCAGCAGTGATTAAATATAACTTCATCAGATCTTAACTTCAATTGTCATAGAACAATGCTCTTTGAATCACAGGAAGGAGAAAAACATTCATAAATATGAACCAGTTTATAGGACCATGGAATGTTACACAAGAAGAAATTAACACAATTTACAATTCATCAAAGCAGATACCTGGATGCTCATCAGTTCATGAGCCAACTCTGCAGACAGAGATTCACCACTTATTACCGATACTGTAGATGAACCATCAGGCCTAACCATCTCGGCTAACACAGAAGGACTAAACACAGGCTGCATATCGTACGAAGTTTTAAGCAATAAAAACACAATTCTCAAAAGGGAAACTCGCTTCAATTCATATTTCTTCACGACAAAAGGAATACAACAACCCTAAAGCAACAATAAAATATAAAACCTGAGTGTCCAGAAGTATAATCCTTTCGGAGGATATCCTAGGCTCAATCCCAACTGTACAGTGCCTTGCCGTTGCTCTGTTTTCCTCCGATTCTACCCCAAATGGGGGTAGCATTCCTGTAAAACATGCACAAAATTCAGCTCATACTATTTTATTTTACTATACATGCATATATAGAGTAGAGTACATATATGCAGACCAACGCACCAGGTGAGGAAGGATCAAAACCATAGATTTCATTCAAAATGGTTGACTTGCCCACCCCTGGAGGCCCAATCACACCCACAACAGTGAACTCTGTGTTATCTGTTAAAAACTGTAAAAACAATTACCAACCCAGAAAATAAAAACAGTCAGCAAACCTAAAGAGGGCAACTTTAACAAGTAGTGTAAGTGTAGGAGAGAGGGATAGAGTGTGTGTGCTGACCGGAAGGAATCGATCGATCTGGAAATCCCAGGAATCTGAGAGGAGGTTAAGAGACCCAATGGACTGAAGGCGTGAGCGGAGTGCAGCGGAGTCATCATCTTGACCGCCGCCTCCTCCTCCACGGTTGAATTTACCGGAGGTGACGAGGCCGGGCTTCGTTAATAATATTTTGGGAGCTTGTGTCGGGTTTGAAGAGCCGCTGCTGGACATCTCTATCTCTCTCTGCAGCACTGAATTTGTTGAACAAGAGGGTTAAAAACAATGCGAGTCACCGAACCTTACTGCGATGTTTAACTTTTTCTTCTTTGCTTCTAATTTAGTAACCTAATTTTTATATTTATTTCAAATAGTATAACAATTGAAGCTTGTTGGGGTTGAAAATAATAAATATGGAACAAAGTTTACAGAAGAGATTTAAAGAATGGTAACAAAAATCAGGAGAGATTTGATGACACAATGATTTTTTTTTTAAAATTAAAGACAGAAGTACATATCTTTTTATCGTGAGTGGAGATGAAAACTCTCTAAAACTACGGTCGTAATTAAGTCACTCCATTAACTTGTGTTAAAATTGTTTGCCTAAATAAAATTTGTTTTTAAACTCTCTCTCTCTCGGACTCATAGAAAGAAAGAGCCACTATCTTTTCACATCTAAAGTTTCCACGAACCCTACTTGATGGAGAAGGCATGGATGAAATTGATCAACTATTGCATTCGCTAACACGGAAATATGACGGTTATGTTGTGTTGGTAGTAAATAAGTTCACAAACACATTGCAGAATCTAAGTTTGGCCTCCTAGGATTGTAAGCTATTAATAACTAAAAAAGAAGAGAGTTATGCAACAGAAATATATACTAGACGTTCAATATGATCCCATAAAAACTATACTCCTGTCTATGAATTCAAAATTCAGGTTATAACGTGACTTTGATCTTTTAACCAAATTGAAATTAAATCTCAAGAGATTGTTGATGAAATAATTTTGCATTGACACTATAAGAACTCCAAGAAAATTGCAACATTGTAAGTAGGCCTAATATAAACAAATGTTCACACTATTTTTGAAAGCAATTGACTATCTATGGTCTATATAGCATTGTGTTCAATATTGTATACCAAAAAACTTGTATGTTTTGCAAATTATTGTAATTATGAATGAACATTAGGCTCACGCTGCCAGGCCTCCTGCAAAAAGGGCTGCGTCCCTCTTTGCCTGGCCCCCCACAATGAGACGTGATCCCAGACGCGTTACTCTTCAAAACTCTTGGAAATGCAAAGACAACGTCCTAAATTTTTTCTTCCAATCATAGTACACACAAAATACCGATGAAATAAATTATTGCTCAAGCAAAATAATTCACTGAAAAATACTAGTAATTATCACTAACTCGGATTCTAAGCTAAAAGAATGGCCAAAACTCCCCCACTTTCCCAAGGGAAGATAATTATATGATTACATGTTACCCAAAAACAATAGAAATCTGGGCTATTTGTGAGCAAATACTCATTTTCAATCTATCCTCGATAAAAAAAAAACTTAAAACCATTACTTCATATCAACTCCTCATTCAGCCGCTGCTAGTTTCCTTCTCTGTTGATGCTCTGCAACTTTATAGTCTACCACTTCTCTGAACAAATTCGGATCCAAAACACAGTTCTCGCTCCCGTAAACAGCTGCTTGAACGCTTGCCATCAGCTTTGCTATCTCTCTTCCCGAAAATCCCCCAGTTTTTGCTGCAGCTTCCTTAAGAATATCATCGTTAATGCCCACGATCTCGATCTTCTTTTGATCTTTCTGAAACAAAGACGAGAACAAGCCCTGTTTTCTTGCTCCGGCTCGAGCTATGTACTTGTCCAGATAGAGTTTCAGTAATTTGAAGCGTTCATCTTCACCCGGTAAAGGGAATTCGAGGACCTCATCGATACGGTCTGTTACAGCTGAATCGAGATCGCCAGGGCGATTTGTTGCAAGAGCAAGGACGATATCTTTAGACTGGTCACCTGTCCGAAATAGGAGTGCGTTGAGTGCACTCCTTTGAGCTTCACTCATATAGGTTTTGTTCCTCCTGCCGAAACAAAATTATAATGTTAGCTTGAAATGAAATTAAAATGTTAGCCTCTACATAATGACCATTGACAGGGAAAATGTAGAAATAAAACCGTACTCACAAGACAAAAGAAACAAACAAAAAATATCAGCAACAAAGGATCAACCAGTGGATGACAACAGAAATCAAACCATACTCACAAGATGAAACAAAAAGAAAAACTATATCAGCAACAAAGGATCAACCAGTGGATGACACCAGAATTAAACCATACTCATGAGGCGAAACAAATTAAAAAATAAAAAAAAATCATACTATATCAGGCAACAAAGAATCAACAGTTGAATCAAATACAACATAAGCGAACATATTAACTTCTGATTCAAAAGCGTGTCATGTCTTGCAAGTTAGAATCGCTAACTTTCAGTTTCTTTCTTTTTTTCTCCCCAGTTGTTTTCTATTGTAACAATGTAACTTCGTCTGGGGGGTGGTGGGTGGGGGAGGTATCTTTATACATCCTGATGGTGAAAGTAAAAATATAATGAGTTTCATTTCTTGACAAAATCATTGGTTTCTTACTCCAAATAATACATCAAAACAGAAAAATATCATCATTAATTACTATCAATGCAGAAGTGCTCTTTCAGGAAAAATCCATCGTGTTAAGTCTTAAGTTTTGACTTTCAATAGAAGTGCCAAAAATTGGTGAGAAATCTGGTGACATATATTCAACTAATGCCATAAACTGAAGAGTAGATCTTCAGGAAAAGTTATTTAGCCGACACCAATTGATGAAGCTGAACACAAGCAATACAATATCAATTGTCTACTGAATCCCAGTAGTAAATTTAAATTCTAATGTACCTAGCAAATATTTGTAAGAACGTTCATGGAAGAGTTTCTCAGGAAAACTGATATTTGCGATAAATCAGATCCTACAACAGCATGAAGCTAATAAGGCTTAGCTTGCTATAAATCAGGTTATCAATAAAGAAGAAAAAGTATACAAGTGGTATCCACGTATTTACCAAACCTAACTTAAACTAAGTCAAAAACTCTAGGGGAAATGTTACTTACTCACACAAAAATGCATCTGCTTCATCAATGAAAAGCAACAAACCCTTCTTGGACTTTTTTGCCCAATCAAATAATTGATGTATCTTTGTAACAGCCTGAGAACCCAGTGGGGCTACATCTCCTCCGGTCATCAATGCATAGTCAAGCCCCTAAAAGCACATGAGAAGAGATATCTCAGAGACAAATGCAAACAGTACGATGCCAATAGCTATTCGCTCATGTTTGAAACTGGTTCCCATGTGAGAGGAAAAGCTTCAAACCATTTACACTATGATATATATTAAAAAGGAAGGTAACGTTGGGGGTGGGGGGATGAGAGCGAGAGAAATCTAATTGATCATTTTGTCATCTAATTATTGAGTATGAAATCATTTCCGGCACTCTCTATGTATTACTATTACAATGATGATGTTAGATATTTGTGTTTCACAAGAATGTATAAAATAAAGAGTGAGGATATACTCCCACAAGTGGAGGCAGGTGACACTATTGAAGATAATCAAGAGGACAACTTAGATAGTTGGAGCACGTCCTAAGTAGATCTAAAGAATATCCCATCCACAATAGCAATATGACTTCATTGAAATGTGTTAGAACAGAGAAGTAGACCAAACTTAAACATGGTCTGACGTGGTTATCAAAGATTTAATTTCCTTGGACGTTTTAGTAGATGTACCAAAGTGGCAAAAAACAATTCGTGTGGTCAAGCTCAAGTTTATTGGGAATACATAAGACTTTCTTTCTTTCTTTGTTGTTGTTCTTGTTTCCCTACACCAACCAGAATGTTTGACAGCAGCAACAATGCCTGAACCAACTAGCCAAGGTTAAGATGTCGAAGTAGGGCTAATTGTCTGTTTTAGTGGTCAGTTGCCATCTCAGATTAAGTATACAAATTATTTTATAATGGCTTCACATTCATATTTCATAGCAAAAAGATTTATACCATATGTCAAGATATTTCTTAAACTGCAGTCACCCGTATCAAATAATGTTAAATTAGGAGCCTATACGAAAGTGAAAAGTCAAAAGATGTCAAGTGATAATAGGTCCAAGTTATCATAATAAATGACTCCATAGGCGAGGAAGAGGTTACAGTTCATACAGATTTGCGTGCAAGCTCTCTAGCAGCCATCGTTTTCCCTGTTCCCGGAGGCCCGTAGAAAAGCATGTTCCTAAATGGTGCCTGATGAACTTTTGTGTTTGCAGTCGCATTAGCCAACTGTTCAATACGTTTTTTAAGAGAAGGATGTAAAATAACTTCACCAAAACCATTTGTATGTTGGGTGCCAGAACTTCTATTAGCACCAGTGTTCATGGCACGTGAAAACAAGCCTGACCATGGGTATTTCCCCCTGGAAGACTCCCTGATCAGAGATGGTTGTCCTAATATTCGGTCCACGTAACTCCAGATCACCCTCGCACCTTCTCTGAAATTCAGAATACAAACTTGCATTAAGTGCTAACAAAAAGTGCTGACAAGAAGTTTGAGATAATGCCATCATAAGGAAGATAATTTATAGTTGCCACTACAACTAGAGTATAATTTATTCAATAACAGACAGGATTGTCTCAAGTACATTAACATTAACATGCGATTTTCTAGTCATTAAACATGAATGATCATGTACGCTCAAATGAGATGATTGCTTTTGACTAGTTGGGCTTAATATGTAAGCCGAAATAAGATAATTTCTTTACAACCAGAAATTTATCAAAACCAGTACCAAATTAGAACATAGAACTTTTCGTCCAGCTTCCTAGAGTCTAGAGGGGAAAGGTAGCGGACTCAAAGGATAGATTGGAGATGGCTGAGAATATGGTTGCAGTGACTAGCAACATCATCTAATTAAGGAATGTATATAAGATGACAGTTTGATTCTGCTAGATGAAACAGGACAGAGAAGCAGGCTACAGGGCTTCATCGTTATAACCTCAAGTAAACAACTACCGATCTAGCGAAAGATGCCACGTGATATAACTTGTCAAAAAGATCATGCTCCAATCCATCCCCCAATACAAAGCTTAATAGAGTTTACAACTCAGTTAAATGGCTAGTATACACTCACAAAGGATAATACAGCCCAAGGATGCAGAAGTAAGTTAAAATTGAAATTCATGTGCCCCAACCCTGATTTTTGAGTTCAGTTTGAGTTGAGTATCATTAGATCCATACTTTTGATAAAGAGCACGTCGACATATGCAAAACGGAAGGATTGCATTCTTTATAACAATTTCAATACCTTGTTGTGTAGACCCCTGCTGCAAGAGCTGTCACGCCTCCGACAGCTACAACCAGCTTACTTTGATCTGTTAAAATTGCCCGTAAACCCCCTGCAATCAATGGACCAATTTAACCCAAAAAATTATTAAAAGAACGTTAATATGAACAATATCCTTCTCAGCGCACTTACAATTGTTAAATACTTAAATGTTTATGTCAACTTTTGTCCTCTCACCTCCCCGGTTGGGGGGAGGGGAGTCCACAACAAAAGGAAGGAGAAGAGTCAAGTAAATAAATCTCAAGCATCTTTCTTTCTTTTTCTAGGAAAAGAAAGCTTGTGGATAAAAAATGTTGAACAATGGAAGTATATGGCAATTAGCAGGAGAAATCGTGTGGTTTATGCATCAACAGGCTACAAAGTTTTTTAATATTGCATTAAGACAATTTTATTAATTATAAGTAGCATGGGAAAAAATGAGGGAAAAATCCTGTCTGCCTTCCCAGGAAATCATTATTTTTAACCGAAGAAAAAGTAATATACGAAAATTTGTTTTCAAGAGAATTTACACCAAGTACAACAATTTTACAATATGTTTTAATAAGTTCATTATGACCTTAACAAATCCTAGTAGGTAAACATTTTTGCATCTATCAATGTTCAAACAATGCAATCAATCCAAAGAATAAATAACCAGATAAAAGCACCTCCAATATGATCAAAAGTCGTGTTAATAGCAGCAACCCATTTCTCTCGCTCTGCATTTGCACGCTCTACTAGCATTCGCCTGTTTACATCCTCTGCAAGCTTTGCTTCATGAGCTCTTCCCTCTGCTTCTGCCAAAGCCCTCACCCTAATAGTTTCACGTTCAATCTCAGCCTTCTCCCGTTCAGTTTGACGACGCTGTGCTTGAATTTGCTCCTCCGTTGCTCGTCTGGCTGCCTCTTGCCTCATAGATGATTCCTCTTGCATCTTTACGAGTTCTTGATTTCTTGCTCTTTGATGTTCGTTCTCTGCCTACAAAGATCCAGAATTTTGTTTCCTCTTATCACAGGAACTTCTCAGCACTCATAGTGCACAAACAAGATAAACATACCTGAATCCTTTTCCTTGCCAATTCATCTTCATAGCGAGCCATCTGCGATTTTATTTGTGCCTGTTGCTGAGCTAGCTTTTTCTGTTCATCATACACTACCCTTTGTCTCTCCTGTCATACAAGAAAGCCATTTTTACTGTTTGTTAAAGGAGTTTCACATGGGCTTGGCTAAAAATAGGCATTTAAGATGGGGTTAATTATTAAGATTAACCGGCTACAAAATTCATCATTATTACCATGGTTTAAAAAAGCGTCTGAGAGGCGCGCCTCAAAGTGAGGGATAGGTAATCTGCCTCGAGTGCAATTTTTAAGGCGATTTGGGAAGGCATAGGCATTTACATTAATGAGGCGTACGCCTCTGCGCGCACGCCTCAATGAACCAGAGGCGTTCACCCTAAATATAAGTTTTAAATATTCAGAAAGTTACTTCTAAAAGTGGGCCACCAAGTCTTTATAGTAAACTACATTTCTAGTATTAAAATAGTATAACACCCCACTTAACCCAAGAGGCAGACAATGTTCTATAGCAGAAGCAAAAACCCCCAATTCCCAAGACAAGCAGAAGGCAAAAATAGTTTCTCCTACTGCAACTCCAGCGACCGGCGGTCTCTACATCAGGTAACTCGTTGGTTTTAATTTTTATTTTGGCAAATACTATTCTTTTGATTGGCAATTGCAATTTTTTCTTTCTTATTTCTGCAATTCTTCTTTGCTCTTATTTTGACACCAACTACAACTTTTTGGCAGCTCCGATATCGATGCCGGCAACGTCACAGAAACTCCGGAAACATCCAAGAAACTAAAAATAAGATCCCATAGCAAAAGGACAACTGATTATTTGCTACTTTATTGATTTGTTTTGATGTTTTATATTCTTTTTTAGTTTTATGAGCTAAATTTTTGGTTTGTGGTGAGGCTTACGCCTCAAACCACCTCGAGACTTACGCCTCACCTGACGAAAGAAAAACGTTTCAGCACCTGTTTACGCCTTTTTAAACACTGATTATTACACTTTTCCATGAATGTTATTTACAGACTTTTGTACATGACAAATTAGGGCAACAAAAGATAGGTCTCCCCCATCCGCAAATGAAGCAGGAGATAAGGTAGAAAATGGAGAGTGATTAATTAAATGCTGATTCAAGAATCACATCCAACATAACCTAACAACCACGTGGCATAAAAATGGTATTTATCAGTATTTTTAATGACTACCTCATTGGAGTAGCCAACAATCAAAATGTGATGTGGGGCAACCGTAGGAGGTCTTCAATTATTTAGGGACTTTGGGATGAGTGAGAGTTTAGAGATCAAAGAAATCAAGAAGACATTAAGTGGCTGTTCACAATTCCAGTGGACAGTACTCAGAGCAATATTCATGGAATTTGTGGCGTTTTGAGTGTGTAGAGGTTAGATTTTTTACAAAGCAATTGGTTTGAATTTGATGATTCAAGATGTTAGGAAATAAAAGAGCCATCTTCAAAGATTGGGCAAAGGTTTAACTAGTTGAAATGCAAAAGAGAGAAAGGAGAAGAAAGAAAACTAGGGGTTGAAACTAGACCCCTATGGTATCACATGGGTTTGATTGCGACAAAATTTACAACAAAAGCTCTATAAAAATAAATAATCAGATCCCTGATCGATTAAAGAATGCATCAAGAGTTATAACTCTAGAAGATCTCCTATCCCTATTGAGACGAAGAATACCCATAAGGAAACTAAATTAATAGACAAAATAAACCTATTCTAGACGATCTAGAAATGCCACAGCATGACATATTGGTCAACAATGAAATCTACCAAAATACTACTATGAAAAAACATTTAATAGCTAAACCATAAAGATTGAAATGAGGGCCATGTTGATTATAAAGTATCTACGCAGGAGATTGTATAAAATTCTTTTACATTTACTATTTCTTGACCCTTTTATTGCCTACATCATTCTCCCTTGATTGGAGAAAACTCAACCTCAAGTTCTGAAGAGCCAAAGATTGAAGAGTTGAGTATATCGCAGACATGACAATTGCATGACACAGAGAACTTGAAGAAACGACCTTTCAAATGCATGCGTTATTGCAAGAAAGTTCAGCATATTCAGCAACTCAAATATCCCATGAGATTTTAATGGAATGACAAGATCAACAATCAGAGTAGATGGAATTATCACCTGATTTGTCTCTTGTTCCCGTGCTTGAACAAAGTATGCTTGTCCAATTTCTTCAACCCTTTCCAATTCTGCAAGGCCTTCTTCCGGTTAGCCATTGCATAAAAATTCTCAAACTCTATGTTTCTGAACTGTGTTTCCTTCAAACATATTCTCTGGATTAAGATTGTTTCTCTACTTCAATATTAATATATTATGAATTTATTCCATACTAAAGTCACATCCATCAACTAAAAGTAAGCCATGTGCTGAAACTTTATTCAAATATAATTCCTTTGGGTGAAAGTCATCTTGGATGTCACATCCAAAAGGATATTTTGTGGAGATCCTAAAGAGTTGTTAGGTTATTATTTCTATTCTTTTGCTAGAACAAAAAGTTGTTAGCCCAGAATAGCATCTTCCTTGAAAAACTGTGTATTCAGGAAGGGGCAGGAAGGGAAATGGATCTCAAAGAAAAGTTTGATGAACTACAAAATAACACACGTGACAATCCACTAACTGAGACAGTTCACAACTTCTTAGAAGATCTGGCATAGTTTCTCACCCTTCAGACAGAAAAGGATTTCTCCACAAGCATGTTGAGCAATGTTCCTATACAGAGGCAACTATCATGGAGATGATCTTAGCAGAGATCAACCAATCCTGCACCTAAGGCTCCATCGGGAGAATGTCTAGAGAATATTTAGCAACTGTATCGTTCCTTGCTTCAATTCTGGTGTCATAAGTAGCCTTATTCTTCAACTACAGCCTTTAATCGTTTTGAATAATCAATTATGTGACTTTTGTTGACATGATGAAAATAATACATTAATCTTCAGCTTCAGAAATCCCTAAAAACACCTTAGATTTAGGATCTCAGCCAGTTCTGAATTTTCAAGTACAGCAGAATCAATCTCTTTCAGATTTTTCTTTTCACCTCTGTCCATTTGTTGGGTAAACTTTGAAGTACACGCAGCCTTGTTGCAGTCATCAACTTGAGGGTATTTCAGCAATATAACTCTATTCCACAACTCTGTAGGAACTTTCTTGGCTATTTCCTTGCTCGAATTTTTCATTTGAAACCAACTTGCATAAGCCTCGAGTATTTTAGTTTCAGCCCAATTCAGTTCTTATGAATCCATCATGTTGTGTAATTGTAGATAAAGGAGTTCTTTCCAGGTATCATTACTTAAATAATCCAGGCCTACTGCATGTTTGGTAGTGCTGGAAATATCTTTTTAAGTAATTATAAGTTGTGGGTCTAGTGGAATGTTTGGATAATAAGTGGATAGTAAATTGGGGTCCTACGAAATGTGAGGATAAAAAGTATGTTTAGCATGTTTGGTTGGCTTAAATTATAATTTAAAGTTAGCCAAACAAGCTCTTAGACTATGCATAGTAGCTCACCATATTTTATTGTTTTTGCACAAGGGTTGGATTGCTCCAATCTTTTAATGCACTAACCTTCATGTTTGAGTTATCTATGTGGCCTAAAATTAGAGAAGGAATCTTGTCTTGCTAAATGAATTGAAATTCGGCTCTAAAGGGTTGTCCAAAAGGTGCCAACATAAGCATTTCCCAGAAAATGCGTCAACTCGAAGTAGGACAATCTTGAGGGTCTACATTTATACAATGACTTTGGATGGGAAAACGTTTAGAGATCCACCGAATCAACAGAAAGATGTTTCTTGACTGTTTTCTATTCTGGTGAACAGCATCAAGAGCACTATTTATGGAATTTGGGGTTTTGGGGTGGTTCAGGGTTAGGGTTTGTACAAGAAATTGGTGAAACTTGATTACTTAAGTAGTTGGGAAACAAAAGAAACTGTCTTTAAAGACTGGACAAAGGATATATAAGCTTCATAATTAAAGAAGGATAGAAGAAAGGAACTTCAAAAGCATCAAGGTTCATCACACTAAGGTCTAAGGGTTTGATTGCATCAACAATCGCGAAGAAAAGCATTCTAAGGTCTCTGAAATTCAATAATCAGATCTCCTATAAACTTAAAGAAGAGTGCAACTATATTTAAAAACTTAAGAGATCTCTCCTTCGGACATAGAATGGGTAAGGAAACCAAGTATATAGACATTAAACCTATTCCAGTTTTTCTAGAACTACCAAAGCATGACTTGATCCAATCTAAGGAAAATCTGAAGATATTTGGGAAGTTACAAAACAGATGAAATTTGCCAAAACACCACTGGACTCCAAATAACTAAGAAAACCAGATTCAAGGGCCGAATACTCTGTGAATATATTCTTTTACTTTTTCTTAATTGTTCTATTGCCTGTGTACAATAAGTCAATAACAGCTATATATTAAAGGTCTTTTTTTTCCTGCCTTTGGGTTAAAGAGTTGAGATTTATGACAACCTGGAACACTAGACATCTTGGCTTTCAAATGTAATGGATCAAAGTGGACAGAAATATAGATGCTTCTCGAACCAAGCAATCACAGATGAGTATGTACAGAAGTTATCTCAATCACTCGGCGTGAGACAACATGATACATATATATGTCTACAGCCACACAGCTATCAAGTACATTGAACCATAGAAATTATTGGAATATTGGAATGGAATGTGCAATATAACCAAGCTTACAGTTTCTTCTTGAGCATGCATTGCCTTAAACTCTGCGGCTTTTGCAGTTAACTCTTGCTGCTTGGTTTCTTCTTGCTTTTTTATCACCTCGAAAACCTACTCCAACAAGATTCCTCCAGTAAAAAATCAGCACCAACAAAAATTTTCATACAAGCAGAAGCACACAGCAGGCTGTTTGACATGCAAACAAACACACAGAAAAGAACATATTCCCTTCAAACAATGAAACCATTTCATTTATCCATACATATTTTCCCAACATGAAAAATGAAAAATTGAGCAACCCATAAAACTTACATTATCTATGCAATACACAAATTGAACAAACCCCATTGACAGAAACAGACAGAAATAATTCAAAGTTAAAAATCTTTCACTCAAACAAAATAAAAAAGAATCACAATTTCAAACCTTCTTGGCATTCCCCGAGCTATTAATCTCTCTCAAAGCCTTAGCACCTCTCTCCAACGCCTCGGGATCGAATCCAGCTGACGTGGTCCTCGGATTATCATTCCGGACCCGTGTCGGCTCTGCCGCTGGGGGTTTCGCCGGTTCAGAAGCGGCCTGTGGAGCCGCTGGAGAAGAAGTGGAGAATGGATTAAAACTAAAAGACCCATCTGCATAAGCATAATCCACACCAAGAGTTGCAGAGGCCAGGGCTGCTAAAATCCCTGCTGCAGAATTTTTTGCCATTTCCTAAATATTTTGTAAACCTTAAAGAAGCTCAGTAAAATGGAAGGTTAATGGGGTTTTGCAGGGTTTTGCAGGGTTTTGAATGTACGAACCGCAGGAATTTTTAACTATTTATATAACTGGATTAGGAAAGGGGCTTGCTTCAGGCTCTCTATTCAGGGTTTATTTAGGGTTTTTGAGTTTTGTAATTAATAAAATTCAATAAAAAATTCAAAGAAATGCTATCTTCTATTTTAATTTTAAGGTATAATTGCATATTTGGTCCCCCAATCTTTTTAAAACATTGAGGATATGCCCCTAACTTTAAAAAAAGTACTAGACATCCCCAATATTTGAAAAACATGGCATGGTAGGTCCTTTATGGCGAAATTGTCCATCCCTTTAAATAAACAAAAACAAAAAACAAGAAACAAGAAAAAAGAAAAAAAATGATTAAAAAATAACCAAATTTACTCCAAAAAATAAAAAGTAAGAAAGTGGCCCAAAAAAATAAAAAGTAAGAAAGAGGTCATCTTCTTTATCAAACCTCAAAATCTAAAATCCACCATCATCCTCAAAATCTAAAATCCTTCTCCGACGTTGTTGCGCAATTCATAATGAACTTCGCCTATTTCCAGATGAACTACACCATTATAGTCCTCCTAATTTTTGGGTGCTCATGAATTAGCCTCCTATAACCCAAAACCTAATTTTTGTTTGACTAGAATCCCCAAATTTGTTGACGAATCAAACCCCCAATTTTATGGATCAATCAATTGAACCCTAATTCGTTTATAACTTAATTATCATTATCCATCCATTTTGTTCTAATTTATGAGAGGAAGATCAAGCTTAATGGCTACTAAGCAACAACCAACTAGTCCGGGTTCCGATGTGGTGGATCAACGCTACGCCACATATGACAAGAAAAAGAGGAAAATGATGATATCAAATTGGAAATCTGCCTAGAGGTCTCGGATGAAGAAGCAGCACCATTTGGATGAGCTGATTTCCCAGACCAGCTAGCTGCAAGAGGAGAACAAAAAGCTGAAGCAGATGATTGATGGCGCCTCTCATCTTTATCTGAACTTAGGAGGACTATAATGGTGTAGTTCATATGGAAGTAGGCGAAGTTCGTTTTGAATCACGCAACGGCGTCGGAGAAGGATTTCAGATTTTGAGGATGGTGATGGATTTTAGATTTTGAGATTTGATAAAGAAGGTAGCATCTTTGTTACTTTTTATTTTTTGGGGGTAAATTTGGTTATTTTTCAACTTTTTTTTTTTTGTTTATTTAAAAGGAAAGGCAATTTCGTTATAAAAGACCTACTATGCCAAGTTTTTTAAACGTTGGGGATGTCTTTGCTATTTTTTAAGGTTATTGGCATATTCCTAACGTTTTAAAAAGATTAAGGATCAAATATGCAATTATCCCTAATTTTAAATGTCCAACTGATGTGGTAATGATGTAGATGTGACAAAATTCATATGGCAGTATTTATTGTAGAAAATCATTCAACAAACTGTTTAGTTTTAGACATTATGTTAAACGACCTTCCATACCTATTTTTTCATTAAATTGTTTTTATCTCTCCCATTTATTTTTTCTTTTTCTTTCCTCCTTCCAGTATCTCTATCCTCATTTATTCTCTCTCTCTTGCCACATAGATTTTTTAGAATGTGTCTAGTATTGGATATGCTCTTATAAGTTGTGGTTCTTAGAATGTTGAAATAGGGAATTGTGATTCGTACGAAATCTATAAATTAAAAATATATTTAATTAATTTAATCGGTTTAAATTATAATTTAAACTAAAACAAACAATCACATAACTCCCGTCTTATAAAAAATTACCAAAAATCTGTTCTAAAATTTGTTTTGATTCTTGTTGTCACTCAAAAACAAAGTTTTCCCATTTCATCCTTCTATATTTGTACAAATATATATTATATATTATTATATTTATATATATTATAATAAGATAACCGTCGAAAATTTTACGCACACATTTTTCCGCCATTTTTTCTTTCCAAATTTGGTAAGTTACGCCATAAATGCTGCATATGAGTCTGTTTTCTTTAATTGGTTTCACATATTGATTGTTTTTTTTTTCCTTTTCCTACAAAAAACGAAGTGTAACATTTAATATTATAACAACTTTTCAGATTCTTTAATTGGTTTCACACATTGATTGTTTATTTTTTATCTTTTCCTACAAAAAACGAATTGTAACATTTAATATTATATATGATAAATGTAACAACTTTTTAGATTCTTTAATTGCTTTCACACATTGATTGTTTATTAATTTCAGTTCCTTTTCCTACAAAAAATGAAGTGTAACATCTTAATCTTAATATTTATGTATAAAAAAAGATAGTCATCAGTAAAAGTCAACAAAATTTTTCGTCCAAAACGTCTCCCACATATTACAAAATAATAATATATATATAAATAAATATTTAATTTAATTAATTAATTATCCAATATCATGTAATTAATAATCATATTTAATATGCAGCCCGAATGAGATTCCCAATGATTTATTTGTTAAGTAATTGCTCAACTTCAGTTAATTAATTATTAGTATTCACATACAGTGTAAATAGTACCGCTGATTCAGCTTTCCAAATGTTTTGAATTTTCTATGATATTCATTAAAAAAGAATAAAATTATGAATTGACATTTACAATTAAAAATACACATCTTCCATAACAAGATAAATTCACTTCAATTATTAATAATAACAAATTTAAATACTACATTAATTAATTAATATAAGATTTAGAGTATGTAAATATTATTAATTGTCTACAAATAGAAAAATAATAAATTTGCACAATATCATTAACGCAAGTTGCATCTTTACAATTTAGAAAAACAATTTTCAAATTATAATTTACCTGTGTCAAAAATTAATTAATTGTCTCATACACTATGACTATTAATAAGAGTCAATGTCAATCTTTCTCCCGCGTGAGATTAGATCTGAAAAAAATTAATTTTTAGTGATGGACAATTTTATGTACTATTTAGAGTTACAAATCATACGGAATTGAAAATGTTGATTTGTGATAGGTATGGAGTGCTAATCAATTCGACAACAAACATGGTTTTCAAAGAGGGGTTTGAAAATCTGAATTAGCTATGTTATTTTTTTTAAATATAAACGAGTAATCAAATGTTATTTATATGATACTTTTTTTTATTTAAATATAATAAATAAACAATATACTCTTAAAATATTTTAAAATCACTATAATGAAAAACATGTGTCATGCATCGCACAGGTGATATACTAGTTATTATTAAAATGCATTTAAAACTATATTTTTTTACTTTTTCTTCTCATTTTTTAAAAGAAACATTATTATAAATTAATCAATTTGCTTCATTTGCAAAATATAAAGTAGAAATAAATTTTTGTTCCTTAAATTTATTTTATTTTTATATATTTATGATATGTTACACTGTGAAAATTAAATTTCTCTTATCATAATGTCAAAATCATAATAAATTTAGTATTGAATAAATTTCAACGTTTGGATTTTTTTTTTCTTTTTCTATTTAACATTTTTTTATTAACTCGTTCTTTTTGTTCTTTAAATAAATAAGTTAATTTGAAAAATATTATTAAATTGTAATCATTTTCGCAAAAAAAAAAAAAAAAGAAACGAATTTTCTTCAAGATAAAATGCAATTTTCTTATTTAAATTAAGGGTTAATTACACTAATAGTCCTCATTTTTTCAAGTTTGTAACGATTCTATCTACATTCAATTTTTTTAGAAGATATCATCTCTATTTTTTTATTTATTCTCACATACCGTCCTCACTCATGGAATCCATCAAAAACTGCCGTTAAATGGGTTCACATCACAATTTTTATCTTTCTAAAATGAAAGCATTTTAGACAAATCACTTAAAATTATTTGTGGAAGAAGATAACAAGCGTAGTTGCAACAACACTTCAACATGGACCATCGACACCAAGGAAGCAGCAAAAAAGAAGAAGAAGGCATAAACTGTCACTACTATAGATTTGTAAAAGAAGATAACATATTTTTTGTTCAATTGTTGTTAGTTGTGAATTATATGATGTCATTTATGTACTTGGTTGCAAAAACACTTCAAGAGGGACCACGGGCACCAACGAAGTAGCAAAAGAGAAGAAGAAGACATAAATTGTCACTACTTTAGATTTGTAGAAGAAGATAACATATTTTTTGTTCAATTGTTGTTGGTTGTGAATTGTGAAATGTCATTTATGTACGTGGTTGCAAGAACACTTTAACAGGGACTACCTAAAGAAGCAACAAAAAAAAAGAAGAATGCATGAATTGTCACTACTATAGATTTGTGGAAGAAGATAACATACTTTTTGTTCAATTGTTGTTAGTTATGAATTGTGGGATGTTATTTATGTGTGTAGACATGTTCAATTTTTCCTTCGAAAGCTGTAGCAGTGCAGGTCCCCATTCTTTATATTCAGTCACATTGTCCATCCCCATTCTTTATATTCAGTCACATCGTAGGTCTCCATTCTTTACATAAAGTCTACAAATGCGTAATCTAGTACATCAATACCCAGGCTACAAACAACCAAATTATAGCAAAAAAAATCCAAGTTCGACTACTCTCAGCTACCAGTTTGTTTTTGTACTTGTCTTCTGTTCTCAGTATGTAATTTTCCATTCTCTGTTTCTAGTCTTCTATTCTGAGCTTGTAGTTTTCTGTTGTCAGATTCAAATTCTGTACTATCATCTTCTAATCTAATGTTCTCTACTGCCAATCTTCTATCTCTCTTTGTAATGTAAAATTATCGTCTTCTAATCTTCGTGTTAACCTCAACAAACCCAGAATGATAGTCACCATTGACCGGTCACATATTGGTGGGTCATACCACACAAAAGCATCCACAACGACCTCCTTACAAGAAGACACATTAACATTAAGAATTCAACTAAAAAACCGGCCATATGTGCTAAAGGATACTTTTTGGCTACAAACAAATAATCTTCTTTCTAGGTTCGCATTAGTCCAAAAAGTCTTCAGATTCATGAGATGACCACATCTACATTTCGTACCTTCTATATCTTTGTTGCAATGGTACAACACATAACAGATAACAAAGTTGAGGAAAGAAGAAAGATGAAAATAGTAGAAGAGAGATGTCAGATGAGAACTAAATAAACAAATCTGAACTTCACCATTAATATAAGATCACCACATCCTTTACTTGACAAATAGAGGGAAGAAATAAATATTTTTAGGTAGTTTGCATAAAATGCCTTCGTTTAAAAAGATAAAAAAATGTAGTGCGAACCTATTTAACGGCAATTTTTTACGGATTCCGTGAGTGGGGACAATATGTGAAAATAAAATGGAAGAATGGAGATGATATCTGCTAAAAAATTGAATGGAGATGAAATCGTTACAAACCTAAAAGAATAAAAACTATTAGTGTAATTAACTCTTAAATTAAAGTCAAAGAATTTAAAAAAAAAAATCGTTTCATATCTAAGATAAAGATAATGGTAAAATAGGAAAAGTATATTTATTTTGGGTAATTATATTGCTAGTTTCTTTTAGTTGCGTCACATTTCAATTGCACTAAAAATTTATAATCTTTGTTTATTGTTGTACTTATTTCTCTAACTTTTTTCATTACATTCTTATCGTCAAATTTTCATTAATTAGCACATTTTATTCTCGATTGCGATTTCCATCTAAAAAGCCTTTTAGAAAAAGAGCCCTTTATATTTTTCAAATTAACCACAAAAAAAAAAAGTCATGTACAAAAGTGCGATATAATATATGTCACTCATTTCAAATCATGCTAATAAAATATTTGGATAGAAATCATCATCAATGACCAAATGTGCTATTTAATATAAGATTGATAGTACGAATTCAACAAAAAAAAGTTGAGATATAAGTGTGACAATAAGCAATGATCGAGAACTTCTAGTACAATTAAAATATAATACAACTATATGAAAAATAAATAAATTGTACTATCAATATAGCCATCCATTTATTTTAGCCCAAATGAGAGGTTTTGTAGTTCACTAATTTTTAAAAGGACATGCTCAATTAAATATGTGCTAACACAATTTGTAGTGATTTTTCTAAATTGCCATATAAAACTGAATATATATAGACAATTTATATTCATGTAAATTTGGAGAAAAATTACAACAGAGTGCGACTTTTGTGACGTGAATTCGAGTTAAAATAACTCTTCAAAATTTAAATTTGTAAAAATGACAAAATCATTATAAACAAAATGCGTTTAAACGGCATAGAACTAACAGGATTTTGATCTCATACCCACTTATAATGCTCACGCTGAGGTGGCATCACATGAATGGTAAAAATAATGAGTGTGGAACCATGAACTACTAATTATGTGATGCCACCTCAGTGTGGACATTATAAGTGAGTAGGAGATCAAAACCTACAACTAACATTGTATGTAGCGTGCCAACACCCACCCTAAATCCGGAGCCCCCACTCGCATCATCTATAATTCTATATTGTGCCAAGGTCCATCTTGTCAAATTGCAAATTTCAAAATTAATAAAACAATAATTATATTTTCTTTTTAGATTTCACTTTAATTCAATTGCACTACGAAAGTTCTAAGAACATATGTGAATTACTAATGAAAAAAATATTAATGTTTAACTAATCTTCAAAATTACTGGCAATCGTGATCGTCTAAGCACAATTTAACATTCGTTGGTTTTGTAGATTGTTTCGAGTCGTGGTGAACTATAAAATTCTTGTGCATATCTAGTCATGCTCTTGAACTCAATCGTGTTTGTCCAAGTTAAAAAAAATGTGGACCATTCTTTAAACTTTCAGCCAAATATACTCACTATTGGGTCTTGAGTAAGATTAATAACTACTCTTTCTCTCTATTCTATAAATATAGGCTTAATTTATATATTCATTTGTCCCAAATTATAGTCTACTTTCCTTGTTGAGAGTATATTTAATTTTTAAGTTTCCTAATATGTACTTATTTAACGTGTCTTGTTATCAATAAATATGAACTACCATTATATTAATGTAGGGATATATAAAGAAAAGCGTAAGTAAATTTTACTTTTCCAACTATATTAATTAAATTTTCTTAATCTATGTGAAAATAGAAGTAATTCTATATTTGTAGGACAGATGGAATATTTATTTTAAAACTGAAAGCTTGTGATACAAAGGCAATGGGTAGTTCTTCCAAAAGGTAAACATACTTCAACCTATAATAAAATAGGCTAAATTTCCTACCGTTCGTATTACTACGTGTCGGCGAAAAATGTGTCTATCTTCCATTTTTTACCAATTTTTTCCCCTTTTCGTTTCGTGTTTAAACGTGGTAGCAGTGTATATCATTTGCAACCTAATTCTATTCCTCCAAAACACAACAACATCACAATTTTATAGCCCAATATGTCTTCTTCCTAATTTGTTGACAAATCTTCATTTGCTTGGTGATTCTTCTACGTCAGCCACAAAAGAAGAAATTTGGCAACAAAGCGAATCGAATCGAAGCAAGATCTTTAATTTAGATATAAAAAACCCGAATTCGATCTGACAAAGAGGGAAAAAGGTAGATTACATGAGTGTGGGTAGTCCAACACCTGGTCTATGATCGATTCACCCATTTGCATATTTTATTGTTTGGTAAGTCATTTCTGTCGGAGATTTTGAGAAGTTCTTTGCAGATTTGTTTGTTAGATTTGTAATCGATTTTCTCTTTTATAGTGAAACCTACTTTTGTCCAATAATTTTGTTACCTGCTCTTTGTTCGTTTAGGATAACATTTTGATGAACCCATTTTTTTTTTTTTGCTGTCGATTAATATTGGTATTTTTGTGAAAGATTTTACAGTGTTTGACACGAAGAGAGTGACGCTGTTCTATTTGTTACTGGGACGATTTCTTACTTTTTTGGGAAAGATTTTGCTCATGTTTGACTCAAGTACATGAACCCAAAAATCCAATCACATGAGGTAATTTTCCCATTTTTTGTGTTTCATTCTCCTTATCATATGTCATTTTCATGGGTTTCTCTATTTTGTTTCTTTGTATTCTATATGTATATGCATTAATGTTTGTTGTTTTTCGACATATAAAAGAATCAACATTTCCTGTTTAAAGGTAGTACTGGTGTATATCATTTGCAACATAATTCTATTCCTCCATAACACAACACCACCACAATTTTGTGGCCCAATATGTCTTCTTCCCGATTTCTTAACAAATCCTCATTTGCTTGGTGATTCTTCTACGTTATTTCAAAATCAGACACAAAAGAAGAAATTTGGCAAGAAAACAAATCAAATCGAAGCAAGATCCTTAATTCAGATCTAAAAAACTCAAATCCGATCTGTGTAGAAATGTAATAAAAAGGGGTAAAAGGCATAGTTCATGAGAGTGGGTAGTCCAACACCCAGTCTATGATCGATTCACCCATTTACAAATTTTATTGTCTGGTAAGTGATTTTTGTCTGTGATTTCGAGAACTTTTTTGCATACTTGTTTGTTAGATTTGTAATCGATTTGCCACTTTGTAGTGAAACCTATTTTTGTTCAATAATTCTGTTACATGCTCTTTGTTCATTTAGGGAAACATTTTGATGAACCCATTTTTATTTTATTTTTGTTGTCGATTAATATTTGTGCTTTTGTGAAAGATTTTATAGTGTTAGGCACAAAGAGAGTGACACAATTCTATTTTCTAGGATGATTTCTTGCTCTCTTTTTTTGGGAAATCTTATGTTCATGTTTGACTCAAGGAGATCAACCCAAAAACCAAATCACATGAAGTAATTTTTGGGGAAAGCTTTTGCTCATGTTTGACTCAAGAAGATCAACCCAAAAATCCAATCACATGAAGTAATTTCTTTGTTGTCGATTACTATTGGTGCTTTTGTGAAAGATTTTGTAATGTTAGACACAAAGAGAGTGACACAATTCTATTTTCTAGGATTTCTTGTTTTTTTTCTCGGATAGCTTTTGCTTATGTTTGACTCAAGGATATCAACCCCAAAACCCAATCAAGTGAAGTAATTTTCCCATTTTTTGTGTTTCATTCTTGTTTTCATATGTCATTTTCAGTGAGTTTCTCTCTTTGTTTCTGTATATTCTTCGTGTATATGCATTAATGTTTGTTGTTTTTCTACATATAAAGAAACTTTCTTGTTTAAATGTAGTAGCTGTGTATATCATTTGCATCCTAATTCTATTTATCTAGAACACAACAAAACCACAATTTTGTGGCCCAATATGTCTTCTTCCAGATTTCTCGACAAATCCTCGTTTGCTTGGTGATTTATGTACTTTATTTCAAACTCAGCCACAAAAAGAAGAAATTTGGCAATAAAATGATTCGAATCGAAGCAAGATTCTTAATTTAGATCTAAAAAACCCGAATTTGATCTGTCCACAAAGTGTAGCAACTGTAACAGAGAAGGAAAAAATAAAGATTTCATGAGAGTGGGTAGTCCAACACCCGGTCAATGATCGATTCACCTATTTACAGATTTTATTGTTTGGTAAGTGATTTCTGTTAGAGATTTCGAAAACTTCTTTGCAGATTTATTTGTTAGATTTGTAATCAATTTTTTCCTTTGCAGTGAAACCTATTTTTGTCCAATAATTCTGTTACATGCTCTTTGTTCATTTAGGAGAACATTTTGATGAACCCCTTTTTTTCTGTCAATTAATATTGGTGTTTTTGTGAAAGATTTTGTAGTGTTTGACACAAAGAGAATGAATCAATTCTATTTGTTGGGACGATTTCTTGCTTTTTAGGAGAAAGATTTTGCTCATGTTTGACTCGAGGAAATCAACCTAAAAACCCAACCACATGAAGTAATTTTCCCATTTTTTGTGTTTTATTCACGTTTTCACATGTCATTTTCATGGGTTTCTCTCTTTTGCTTCTTTATATTCTTTATTTATATGCATTAGTGTTTGTTGTTTTTCTACATATAAAGGAAATAACATTTCTTGTTTAAACGTAGTAGAGATGTATATCATTTGCAACCTAATTCTATTCTTTCAGAACATAGCAAGCCCAATATGTCTTCTTACCAATTTCTTGACAAACCCTCATTTGCTTGGTGATTCTTCTACGTTATTTCAAACTCAGCCACAAAAAGAAGAAATTTGGCAAGAATGCGAATCGAATCGAATCAAATCGAAGCAAGATCCTTAATTCAAATTTAAAAAACCCGAATCAGATCAGTGCAGAAATGTAATAGAGAGTGGAAAAATGCAGATTTCATGAGAATGGGTAGTCCAACACTTGGTCTATGATCGATTTTGTTGTTTGGTAAGTGATTCACCCATTTGCAAATTTTATTGTTTGGTAAGTGATTTCTGTCAGTGATTTCGAGAACTTCTTTTGTAGATTTGTTTGTTATATTTGTAATCGATTTACCCCTTTGTAGTGGAACCTATTTTTGTCTAATAATTATGTTACTCACTCTTTGTTCGTTTAGGAGAATATTTTGATGAACCCATTTTTTTTGCCGTCGAATAATATTGGTGTTTTTGTGAAAGATTTTGTAGTGTTCGACAAAAAGGGAGTGACACAATTCTATTTGCTGGACAATTTCTTGATTTTTTAGAGAAAAGTTTTGTTCATATTAACTCAAGGAGATCAACCCAAAAACCCAATCACATGAAGCGATTTTTCCAATTTTTTTTTGTTTCATTATCCTTTTCATATGTCATTTTCAGCAGGTTTCTCTCTTTGTTTCTCTGTATGTTCTGTGTATATGCATTGATGTTTGTTGTTTTTCTACATATAAAGGAATCAACATTTCCTATTTAAACGTAGTGGCGGTCTATATAATTTGCAATCTAATTCTATTCCTCCAGAACACAACAACATCACAATTTTGTGGCCCACTATATTTTCTTCCCGATTTCTCGACAAACCCTCGTTTGCTTGGTGATTCTTCTACGTTATTTCAAACTCAGCCACAAAAGAAGAAATTTGGAAAGAAAACGAATCAAATCGAAGCAAGATCCTTAAGTCAGATATAAAAAATCCGAATCTGATCCGTGCTGAAATGTAACAAATAGGGGGGGAAATGGTAGATTTCATGAAAGTGAGTAGTCCAACACTCGGTCTATGATCAATTCACTCATTTGCAAATTTTATTGTTTGGTAAGTGATTTATGTCGGTGATTTCGAGAACTTCTTTACAGATTTGTTTGTTAGATTTGTAATCGATTTGCCCCTTTGTAGTGAAACCTATTTTTGTCTAATAATTTTATTCTTTTAATACAACAT
This sequence comes from Forsythia viridissima, assembly GCA_030279155.1. Taxonomy (NCBI): domain Eukaryota; kingdom Viridiplantae; phylum Streptophyta; class Magnoliopsida; order Lamiales; family Oleaceae; genus Forsythia; species Forsythia viridissima. Next base: position 32,536,110 of record CM059041.1, on the reverse strand, counting down.
TTTGATGAACCCATTTTTTTGCTATCAATTAATATTGGTGTTTTTGTGAAAGATTTTGCAGTGTTTGACACAAAGGGAGTGACGCAATTCTATTTGCTAGGACAATTTCTTGCTTTTTTGAGAAAAGATTTTGCTCATGTTGGACTCAAGGACATCAACCCAAAAACCCAATCACGAAGCAATTTTCCCGTTTTTGTGTTTCATTCCCTTTTCATATGTCATTTTCAGTGGATTTCTCTCTTTGCTTCTCTATTCTCTTTGAATATGCATTAAACATATTATGGATGTATATCATTTGCAACCTAATTCTATTCCTCGAGAACACAACAACACCTCAATTTTGTGGCCCAATGTGTCTTCTTCCTTATTTGTTGACAAACTCTCGTTTGGTTGGTGATTCTTCTACGTTATTTCAAACTCAGCCACAAACGAAGAAATTTGGAAAGATAACGAATCGAATCAAAGCAAGATCCTTAATTTAGATCTAAAAAACCCAATTTTGATCTATGCTGAAATGTAACACATAGGAGAAATAAGTAGATTTCATGAAAATGGGTAGTCCAACACCCGGTTTATGATCGATTCACCCATTTGCAGATTTTATTGTTTGGTAAGTGATTTATGTTGGTGATTTTGAAAACTTCTTTGCAGATTTGTTTGTTAGATTTGTAATCGATTTGCCCATTTGTAGTAAAACCTATTTTTGTCCAATAATTTTGTTACTTGCTCTTTGTTCATTTAGGGGAACATTTTGATGAAACCATTTTTTTGCTATTGATTAATATTGATATTTTTGTGAATGATTTTGCAGTGTTCGACACAAAGAGAGTGACACTATTCTATTTGTTGGGATGATTTCTTGCTTTTCTACGGAAAGATTTTGCTCATATTTGACTCAAGGGGATCAACCCAAAAACCCAATTATTGGAAATAATTTTCCCATTTTTTGTGTTTCATTCCCATTTTCATATGTCATTTTCAGTGGGTTTCTCTCTCTGTTTCTTTGTGTATATACATTAATGTTTGTTGTTTTTTTACATATAAAGGAATCAACATTTCCTATCTAAACGTAGTAGTGGTGTATATCATTTGCAACCTAATTCTATTCCTCCACAACAACACTACAATTTTGTGGCCAAAAATGTTTTCTTCATGATTTCTTGACGAACCCTCCTTTGCTTAGTGATTCTTCTACATTATTTCAAATTCAGTCAGAAAAGAAGAAATTTGGAAAGAAAACTAATCAAATCAAAGCAAGATCCTTAATTCAGATATAAAAAACTCGAATCCGATCTGTGTATAAAGTGCATCAACTGTAACAGAGAGGTGAAAAAGGTAGATTTCATAAGAGTGGGTAGTCCAACACCCGGTGTATGATCGATTATCAGATTTTATTGTTTGGTAAGTGATTTCTGCCAGAGCTTTCGAGAACTTCTATGCAGATTTTTTTGTTAGATTTGTAATCGATTTGCTACTTTGTAGTGAAACCTAATTTTGTCCAATAATTATGTTACCTGCTCTTTGTTCGTTTAAGAAAATATTTTGATGAACCCATTTTTGTTGCTGTAGATTTTGCAGTGTTCGACACAAAGAGAATGACGCAATTCTATTTGCTGGGACAATTTCTTGTTTTTTGGATAAATTTTTTGCTTATGTTTGACTCAAGGAGATCTACCCAAAAACCATATCACAAGAAGTAATATTCCCATTTTTTGTGTTTCATTCTCCTTTTCATATGTCATTTTCAGTGGATTTTCGTTTCTCTCTTTTGTGTCTGTATATTCTCTATGTATATGCATTAATGTTTGTTGTTTTTCTACATATAAAAGAATCAACATTTCTTCTTTAAACGTAATAGAAGTGTATATCATTTGCATCCTAATTCTATTCCTCAAGAACACAACAACACCACAATTTTGTGACCCAATATGTCTTATTCCGGATTTCTTGACAAATCCTCATTTGCTTGGTGATTCTTGTACATTATTTCAAACTTAGCCAGAAAAAGAAGAAATTTGGCAATAAAACGATTTGAATCGAAGTAAGATCCTTAATTCAGATATAAAAAACCTGAATCTGATCTGTGCACAAAGTGCATCAGCTATAACAGAGAGAGGCACATTTCATGAGAGTGGGTAGTCCAACATCCGGTCTATGATTGATTCACTTATTTGCAGATTTTATTGTTTGGTAAGTGATTTCTTGTTGGAGATTTCGAGAACTTCTTTGCATATTTGTTTGTTTGATTTGTAATCGATTTTTTCCATTTGCAGTGAAACTTATTTTTGTCCAATAATTCTATTACCCACTCTTTGTTCATTCAGGGGAACATTTTGATAAACCCATTTTTTTTTTGCTATCGATTAATATTGGTGTTATTGTAAAAGATTTTATAGTGTTCGACACAAAGATAGTGAATTAATTTTATTTGTTGGGACGATTTCTTGCCTTTTTTTGGGAAAGATATTGCTCCTGTTTGACTCAAAGAGATCAACTCAAAAATCCAATCACATGAAGTAATTTTCCCATTTTTTGTGTTTCATTCATCTTTTCTGTAGTTTATTATGTAATTATATTATATTGTTTATTTAGGTGAAAATTTGAGTGTAAAGTCAAAGATTTAAATGAAAATTGTATTTATTTTGGCCACTAAAATTGCATTTATTTTGGATACTAAAATCAAGGATTTGGGGACCGAAGTGTAAAGATATAAAAAGTTAAAGGAACTAAGCTACAATTTTTAGAGGACTTAACTGAAATGTAATTGAAATTTTGGAGACCAAATTGTAAATATGTAAAAGATTTCGGACCTAAGATACAATTTCTGGTGGACTTAACTAAAAGATAATTGAAAATATAAAGATTGAAGTGAACATTACATAAAGTACAGGAACTGCTATGCAATAAATAATGGTATATTGTGTGCCACGTCATTATTTCAGATTGAAAACTTAAGAGTATCTCCAATGCACTCTGTCTATTGAAGTCTACATGATAGATAAAATAGACAAATTTCAAGTCCATGTAGAATTAGGTCTATTGAATAGACGGTCAAATTAAAAATTCGTCTCTAATGGGTTCCTTCTAAAACTAATACTAGTTCATCCAAAAACGTGTTAAAAAAATGTCCGAAATAAGTAATAAAATTGAAGGTTTGTAAAAGAGTGCTAAATCGTCATTTGACTCCATTAAGTGCTATTTTGTGTTAATTTCTTATATTATTGGTATAAATAGGATGTTGCAATTAGTTTATAGTTCAATTGTGCATTTTGAATGAGTAAAAATCTCTTCGCCGCTCAGCTTGGTCCCATTAGGGAATTAGTTTATAGTTCAAATGTACATTTATGTTTTTAAATGTAAATTGTATTTAAAAAAATAAAAATATATATTAAAAAATAAATGTGTATACGGAGCAAGAAATTGAGATATATTAATATCCGCACCGTTTCATCCTCTCTTCGTCCTGATCCGACTCCCAAAAATTCCTTACAAAACGGGGAAGGAGCCCCCGCCCTCGCCCCCGCCCCCGCCCCAGCCCCAGCCCCAGCCCCATTTTGTACAAGGTAAACTTTTTCTCTTTAAGCTTTGTGGAATAAAACTATGTTTTAATTTCACTTTAGGTGATAACTTAAAAGAGATAAAATCTTTAAAAGACATTATAGAAGAACTAAGAAACGACCTCAAAGACTACCATTCAAAAACTGAAAAATCTTTAGATCAACACTCAGCTATTATTATAGCAGAAGTAAAAAACCATGTTTCTTCAACATCAAAAATAAACCCTATTAAAAAATATGGAATCCTTCAAAAAAGGGGAGAATTTACAGAAAAACAGAAAAACACAAGAAAAGGAAAATTTGATTTTGAAAATTCAGAATCAGAATGACTGAGGTAAGAAAATTCCTTGAAGACATTTATGAATTTAGGACATCTTAATGTTCTATTAGCCTTTGAAGATAGCGAACTTGTGAAGATCGCCTCTATCTTCAAAAAAGCCACCATAAATGACCAAGAAATTATCCTCACAGCTAAATCTGTTGAAAATCCTCCAGAAATCAATGATCCAATCACAGTTGATGATAATTCAGAAAGCTCTGAAGAAGAAACAATCATACATGAAAGATTCTTCACAAATACTGACATAGGAGTAAAATTTAGAGAACCAAAAGTTGAGTCAGAAGCAGTCCCAATGGACTATGAACCTTTTTCATCAAACCCAAAAGGGAATGGAAAAAGACCAATAGAAGACTTCACTCCTAGACCAGCACCTTATAAAGATAACGGAATTGTTCCTTCATATCTTCTACACAAACCAAAAAAATTATCTGTCGATGTCAAGATTCTTGACTTAGATTGTGTAATTAACCTAGAAACAGTCATTGAAGATTGATATAATAATATCATGATTTCAATGATCATACATAAAGAAATACATAGAGATGAGCAAAACTCATGGCACTATGTCATTTCAAGCACTAGAGGAAATGTGAAAGCTTTCCTTACAACTTTTAGCTATGAAGCAAAAAATACTCTCTGGCTTGAAACCCGTGGAAATATTCCTCAATTCATCAAAAGGATTGTGGAACAAATCTACAAACAATTTACTAGTCAAACTTATGAAGCCTATAAAAGCGTCAGATCAACAATTGATCAAGAAGATGCTTTGAATCACTTAGAAAAAATGACAATTTGTGACATGTGCTATTTTGAAGAATACACATGTGAATTCTCAAAATATTATTAAATTTGTCCTCCAACAGAATGGAAACAACTAACAAAAAAATATATGAGGAAACTTCCTTACCCATTCAATAATGAAGTCATCATTCTTTTTAATGAAGCCATTAAAATACAAGAACCTAGCACAGCCAACTTCAAAGCTAACATGTAAATTGATTCCTCTTTAGGATTAGCAATTATTGTTACAAGAAACTTACTTGCAGAAAAATGCAAGCAAGCACATCTTGTAAGAACCAGTAAAAAAAAGTACCCAGAAATCCTAGAATTTGCTGTAGTAAATATGTTGATAGAATTCCAGGACATTATGGGTGCAATCTTGAAAGAAAAAGAAAATCAATTCAAAAACCAAGAAGAAAAAGTTATAGGTTCAAAAAATACAAAAAACCATATAAAAAGAAATTCTTTAAGAAAAAGAAATTCTTCAAAAAATACAGTAAACCTAAAAAAAGAAAAACTGAAGACAAAAAGAAGCTTTGTCCTCAAAAAAAAAAATGCAGATGTTGGCTCTGCAATGAATCAGGACACTATGCAAATGAGTGCCCTGTAAGAATTGGAAACGAAGACCGTGTTAAACTGCTAAAAACTTTTGAAAAACAAGATTTTTACCCAGTTGAAGACCCTAATGATACAGAATCCCTGTATTACTTGTCTACAGATACAGAATCTGATTATTCATCGTCAGAATCCTCTGATTATGAGTAACAAAAACATTACCAATCCCAATTCTATCTATATTCCTATCAAACTTAGTTTTGAAGGATATAGAAAATTCACAATTCATGCTTACATTGATACAGGAGCATCTGTATGCACTGCAAGCAAATGGATTATTCCAGAACAATTTTGTGTCCTTTCTGAAAGAACCTTAAAATTAAAAATTGCGAATAATTCTGAAATCTCTTCTTCAAAAGTAGTAAAAAATATCAGTGTAGGAATTTGTGGAAGTCACAACTCTACTCTCCAAACTTTTGAATTCAAAATTCCAATAGTTTATCAACTTGAAACAGGTATTGATTTTATAATTGGAAATAACTTTTGCCAATTATACCATCCATTTATACAAGAAATCAACTCAGTAAATTTTACTTTACAAAACAAAAAAATCTGGATTTTAAAGAAAAGAAAATCCTTAGCTTTGAACTCTTTAAAAGAAATTTTTTTAAATACGTTCAAAATCCTAAATTCAAAACAATTTTCTCTTCCAAAGGGGGAAAATATTGCAAAAAATTCAAACATTTTTATTTCTAATGAAGAATTAGAAATATTCCAAATTAACTCAAAAAGAAAAGAAATTGCAAACCTTTTTGAAAAATGTTGCTCAGAAAATCCTTTAGATTCAAAAATCAATAAAGGAAATTTTACAGCAAAAATTGAAATCCTTGATGAATTCAGAAGAAAAATAATCCGTGCCAAAGCAATGGCATACAGTCCAAAAGATAGAGAAGAATTCTCTATTCAAATCAAAGAACTCCTTGTACTAGGTGTCATTGAACCTAGTAAATCTCCTTTCTCTTCTCCAGCCTTTATGGTTAGAAAAGAAGCAGAAATAAGAAGAGGAAAGCTAGAATGGTCATAGACTATTCCCAGCTTAACAAAATCACTAAAGCTGATGGATATATTATTCCTAACATGCAAAACCTCCTCCACCTTATAAAAGGTAAAAGGATCTTTTCATCATTTGATTTGAAATCCGGTTTTCATCAAGTCAGATTTGAAGAATCTACAAAACCTCTTACAGCATTTAGTTGTCCTCAAGGACATTTTCAATGGACTGTGGTACCTTTTGGACTTAAACAAGCTCCAGGTATTTTTCAAAGACACATGGATAATACATTCAAAGAACTCAACGAGTTTTGTTGTGTTTACATTGATGATATCTTAGTTTTCTCTGAAAATGAAGAAAAGCATGAGATACATGTTTTACAAGTCCTCAAAAGGGTCCAAAAAGAAGGAATAGTTTTGTCAAAGAAAAAGGCAGAACTTTTCAAAGAAAAAATTGGATATCTTGGATTAGAAATTGCTTACGGTTTCAAACAACTTAAACCTCATATCCTTGATCATATCCAAAAATTTCCAAATGATTTAATAGACCAGAAACAACTTATGAGATTTTTAGGTTGTTTAAATTATGCTGAATCATTTATCCCAAACCTTGCAAAAATGAGAGCACCACTTCTTAAGAAAAATTACAAATGACAATGGACAACAGAAGATAATTTTTACATCCAAAAGATTAAATAAAAAATAAAAAATCTTCATTCTCTTTATCATCCTTTACCAGATGATAAAATGATAATTGAAACGGATGCTTCCCAAGATTTTTGGGGGGGAGTATTGAAAGCAAAAGGAGGCCAAGCTTACGAAAATATGAAAAAAGGTAATTACAGAAGGAGATTTCTCAATACTTAGTAAGTGTGGCATTCATGTCTCCAAACTATCATTTTATTACAATCATGTAACCAAACTTTTAAAATTGTGCACATATACTCCCAATTAATGTAAGACGCTTACTCAAAAATTCATATTCACGGAATGGGGGAATAATAAGAGTTGGAAGGATTATTAATTGGCGATCCATTCCTCCCGTCCTCATTTGGCGGGAATGGAAGTAGCATATTTTTTATCCGTACATTACAGACCTACATTAAATACGCTTCTAGAGAAAGGATCTCTTCCTCTGTAGTTTTGAGGTCATCCAAAACCAGTTTTTATGAAACATATTCTTTTACTTTAACTCATCCTAACATCACGTGATTGTTACCTGACCATTTAACATTCAAATAAATTTTTTTTATTAGTTGGGAACATAGTAGTCACGATTTTAAAAAGTTGAAAATATGAGTGCAATAAATAATAATTTAACATTTGTGGAATGGTGAAGAACCGTTGTGGAAAATAAGGTAAAAAGTTACTATTTTAGAGTATGTTTAGTTAAGCTTAAATTATAATTTCAGTTATGTGTACGTATTTTAACTAGAATCGAATCTCCCGAACTGGAAACGTAGAACTGAAGGTTCTGATCCGGTTCAAAAAAATAAAATTAAGAATCGGAACCGAGAATTGAGATCCGATTGGGTCTGGATCGGTTCTTGGTTCTTGAACTAGAACTGTGGATATCCGATTGGAATTAAATTTGTCATTTTTAATAAACTTTTTATTCTTTACAATTTATTTACCCTAACCCATGACCTACAATCTATCACCACGATACCAAAGACAAGAGTCCAATTGTCCAAGATCCAAACAAAAACTACAAAACCCATAACTCTCAAACTCAAACTCAAACTCAAACGACCCAATTCCAATTCCAATTCCAATTCCAATTCCAATTACCAAAATCTCAAATTCTCAATCTCTATTTGATCAGAAACTCAATACAAACATCGTCTTTTGTCTCGTACTTTCGTTCATCTCTCTCTTGCTCAACACATAGTGAGACGACAAATGAAAACTCTTTTGTAAACGGAACGAATCCTCAATTTTTAGAGTTAATTTTCATTTTTCTAGCCATAATTTATGAGTTTGTAATTTTAGTGTCTATTCTTATAGTTAATGTTTATATCTTTCATAAATTGTTTTAATATCTAACATACTTTTAATATTAACAGGTTTGCCATTTTTAGTTTTTTTTTTTTCAAAATATGTTGTCAACTAATGATTTTAAAAGAAAATGTTATGGGTAGAAATCTGAACAACGAAACCGCCAAACCGTAAAACCGAACCGAAACCGCCTTTTCAAAACCGTTGGTTTGGGTCCACGTGGATCCGTCAACGTTTTGGTTTTGAATCGAATCAAACCGCTTCGAAGTGGTTTGGTTTAGGTTTTAATTTTTCCAAACCGTTTCAAACCGCCAAACCGTTTAAAATAAAAAAATAAAAAAAAATCAAAAAATCAAAAATAAAAAATAAATTAATTTTAATTTTATTCAACTCAATTAAAACTAAATCAATCCATTATCCATATTAAACCCAACCCAATTAAATCATATACCCAACTCAATTAAAATCCATCAATTATTCATATTATCGTTTCTCTCTCTACAATTTTTTCTCGATGTCGACCGCCGCTCTCGAAACTCTTGATCTGCCTTCGCCTAAACAACCAATATACTCTAATTTTCTTTCACCAAACTTCATATGGGTTTTAATGAGTGATTTGATCTGTAATTCAAGAAAATTCTCTATTTTCTTTGTAGCAATTTAGTTTATTTTCTGCCAGATTTGTAGATATTATAAAAAAATGGCGACTTCATCATTAGCTCTATCAAAAGATGTTACTCAATCTGGTAGCCCAAGTCCTTTACAAACTCTTTTGGGTATTTCCAAACTCATTCCATCAATTTTAAAGCTAGACTTGTTCGAGAAGCTCAAGCTGAAAAATAATGATTCAAACACCAACAATTTCTTCTTTTCTATTAGTGGTCAGATTCTTGATTCCTTTAGGAGTTCGTCGAGTGTAAAGATGGTTGAGGCGGTGATTTGCGCTAAGAATTTGTTGCATAGTAACAAGGAACCTATATTGATTCGTCAATATTTGAATGAAGTAGAAGCATTAGATAATTCAGAGAAAGTTATAGCATGTACTATCGTATTTGTTATTTTTATTTATTTTCTTTTATTACTAGCATTATATCATTTAATTATAATTAATGAATACATTTGCTATATTCTTATCTTTATGCTAATACTTTTTTGTCTTTTATTAATACTAATATTTATGTTTTATTATGATATTGTAGATTAATATTTATGATTTAACTTGTTCGATAATTTTTTTTATTTGTTTGCTAAACCGTGGTTTTAAACCGAATCAAATCGCAAAAAGTGGTTTGGTTTGGTTTCGAAAGTGAAGTGGTTTGGTTTGATTTCGAAAAATTTCAAACCGTTTTAAGTGGTTTGGTTTGAAAATTTACCACAAACCGCCCAAATCGAACCGTGTTCACCCCTAGGTAGAATCAAACCAGAATCGGAATGGAACAATTCCAATTTCGATTCTGGTTGAGTTCCAATAATTATATGGGAATTGTTCTATTTACGAAATACTCGAATTGTAACGGGTGATTCTAAATATTGAAATACTCGAACTGTTCCAGCCGACGCCTCCACGCTTTTTGTAGGACTACAACTTATTAACTACTTATTATTCACACATTTTATAAAACCTACAACTTATAAACTTTCAAAAAATAATTTCAATCCAACCAAACATGCACGTAGTTCAAACCGCGTTAAAATTGTTTAAAATTTGAGCTCTTGTTACATATATAAATGCGATATACAAGTTCTCAGCTGAAATGCGATTTTAGTTGAATGCCATCTTCTTCCTTCAACAAATTCCATTCAGATTTTTCTCTCCAAAAACCTCAGCGAAATGGAAACGTTAAAGTCTTCATTTATTCACTCAACTCCATTGAATCCATCTCCAAAGCATGCAAAAAATCCAATCCGGAAACCCACATTACTCTGCTCCATCAAACCCGACCCATGGTCTCTCAGCGACGGTAATTCTTCCAACCTCAACAAACCAAAGCCCAAATCCAAAAACCCCAAAAACCCTCTTTCTGATGACAACGCTCGACGCATAATCAAAGCCAAGGCTCAATACTTGAGCGCGTTGAGGCGGAACCAGGGCTCACGCGCTCAAACGCCCAAGTGGATTAAACGGACTCCCGAGCAGATGGTGCAGTACTTGGAGGACGATAGGGATGGGCACCTTTATGGGCGCCACGTCGTCGCGGCAATTAAGCGTGTGAGGAGCCTTTCTGGGAAGGCAGAGGGGTCGTATGATATGAGGGAAATGATGGGGTCGTTTGTTGCCAAGCTTACTTTTAGAGAGATGTGTGTGGTGTTGAAGGAGCAGAAGAGTTGGCGTCAAGTCAGGGACTTCTTTGCATGGATGAAATTGCAGGTTGCCTTCTTTTTGTTCTTTTTGCATTTTTTTATCAGTTTTTAGAGGGAATTTTAAAATCACAGTTTATGGTTAATTAATAAATTTTGATAATTGAAGAGCTAAGTAGAAAGAAATCTCATTTGGGTTGTGCTTTTAACTGCTAGTACATGAATTCACTTTTCTTCTTTTTATAGTGGCGGAAACGGTATGTTTCCATACAAAAGCAGAATGTACAATTGCTATCATCCTAATTCATTGAATTATATGAATTATACTAGTATACGGCTTTTCTTTGCGGTGGAATCCGACTATAGAGGATTTTAATGGAGAGAGAGAGAGAGAGAGAGTTTTTTTTTAGGGGAGTTTGATTTTGAAGAATATGGAGAAATTGAGAGAGATATATGAGTTTTGGTTTGGGAGGATGATGACGTAGTGGCGGACAAATAAGTTCTTTTTTGTGTGCTTGTAACGGTGTAAATTTTCCTACGGTCGGTGATGAATATCAAATTAAAATCCTCGTCCTTTCTTTTTTTCCACTTTTAAATTTGTGTTTATTTGCTTCTTGTTCAAGTAATATTGCTCATAATAGCATGACTTTTAGGATATGACATGTTTTTTATTTTTGTGATTCTTTTTTCCTTTTTAGATACTGGAATTTTGTTGAAGGATTCACGTATTAATTAATTGTAATGCTAGATTATTGATCTAACAGTTAAGCTATCGGCCCAGCATTATAGCCTACACAATTGTCTTGCGTGCTTATGGACAAGTTGGAAAGATCAAGCTTGCAGAACAAACTTTCTTGGAGATGCTTGAAGCAGGGTGTGAACCTGATGAAGTTGCTTGTGGCACCATGTTGTGCTCATATGCCAGATGGGGGCGTCACAAGGCTATGCTCTCATTTTATTCTGCTGTACAAGAGAGAGGGATAACGCCTTCCATTGCAGTCTTCAATTTTATGCTTTCATCTTTGCAGAAGAAATCACTTCATGAAAATGTTATATATCTCTGGAGGCAGATGATTGGTAAAGGGGTGGTCCCTAATCATTTTACTTACACAGTTGTTATTTGCTCACTTGTCAAAGAAGGTCTTGCTGAGGAAGCTTTTAAGATTTTCAACGATATGAAGAATTTGGGATTTGTGCCTGAAGAGGCAACATATAGCCTTCTGATCATTTTATGCTCCAAAAGAGGACACAGAGATGAAGCTTTTAGCCTTTATCAGGACATGAGGTCACGAGGAATGGTGCCAAGTAATTTTACCTGTGCTTCACTTCTGACACTGTACTATAAGAATGGGGATTATTCTAAAGCCCTTTCCCTTTTCAGTGAAATGGAGAGGTATGGCGTTGCTGCTGATGAAGTCATCCATGGTTTACTGATTCGTATATATGGCAAGTTGGGACTTTACGAGGATGCACAGAAGACTTTTGAAGATATTGAGAGGTTGGGCCTACTTAGTGATGAAAAGACATATACAACAATGGCACAAGTGCATCTCAATTTCAGGAATTTTGAGAAAGCATTAGCTATAATGGAACGGATGAAATCTAATAAAATTTTATTCTCTAGATTTTCTTTTATTCTATTGTTGCAATGCTACATAATGAAAGAGGACTTAACATCTGCTGAAGTTACATATCAGGCTCTATCTAAGACTGGACTTCCCGACGTTAGTTCTCGTAATGATATGCTAAATTTGTATCTGAGACTAGGGTTAATGGAAAAGGCTAAGGATTTCATTGCCCAGATCAGGAAAGATCAAGTTGCATTTGATGAGGAGCTTGTCAAGACAGTCATGAAGGTTTACTGCAAGGAGGGCATGCTAATTGATGCAGAGCAGCTTATAGAGGAGTTGAGTGCACGTAGAATGTTTGAGGGGAGCACATTTGTTCAGTCATTTTTGATGGCCATGAATGGACAATGCAGCAGATTGACAGACGTTGAAAGTGCTTCTGAGACCTTGGATCAATCTGGTGCTATGGCTTTTGAGCTGATGCTTATGCTCTGTCTAGCAGATCGAAGCTCAAAGACACAAGAAAAACTTGAGCTATTGCTGAAGACCAAAAAGGGAGAGTCAGTGGCTAACCAAATCATTTGCAAATTCACCAAAGAAGGCAAGAACTTGACAAATATGCTTGGGTTAGACAATCCATAGACATCCAGCTTTTAGAGTTTCAAATTTCATATTAGATTGGATTTTGATTTCATTAACAAAAGTGTGATGCTGGGTGGGTTTCTGGAACTGAGAAATGAAATTTTTGTTGCAGATGATGTGTCAAATGCGGAATATCTTTATCAGCTTATGATCAAATTTGGTTGCACACTAGAGGATGCTGCAAGTGCATCTATGATTAGCTTATATGGGAAGCAACAGATGCTTAAAGAAGCTCAAGACATCTTTGCAGCTGTGGCAGGTTCTTCGGCTACAGGAAAAGTTCTATATAATTCAATGATTGATGCATATATTAAGTGTCATAAAGAAGACGATGCATACTTGTTTTACAAAGAACAGACTGAGAAAGGGCATGATCTGGGTCCTGTTGCCATCAGCCTACTTGTAAAAGCTTTGGCAAAATTGGGTAAGCAGTGTGGTAATCTAAGCATTTATTGTATTTTACTGCACAAGCTGCTTCGTCCTTGAAGATTATTATATCTTCAAAAATATCAACCCTTGTGTAGTACAAGCAGAGTCTTAGCTCTCTATATGTAGTTCCACCAATAAATTTTGTTTAGTTCCCCTTTTCTTTCATGTAGGTTTTCCAAATCTAGGATAAGAATATGTAAATGTTTGTTCTAGAACTTTTTACATCAAATCAATCTATAACTAATGGTTAATTACCTAAGATTTTACTTTGATGTTTTCAGTAATAGGCTTCCATTCCCTTATCATATGAATAGAGAAACTTTAGTTATTAAAGGCCTTGTGACATTGGGAGACCTTTGTGCTCTCTAGTTTGACAATCTGGATCTTCCTCTAAATGGTTTCCTTTATTTATGTGGGGTTTATCCCTGAATATTGGTGTTAATAGACTCTGCATTCAAATCTTTGAGCCTGAAGATATTAGTTTCCAATAAGTTAAGACTGGAAGAAGAACAAAGTTTTCTTCAATGCACAAACCGCTACAAATGCTGGGGGCTTCCAATGCAATCCACTTCATTAGACTATTAGTTTACAGCAGTATTCTGTTTCCGTTGTTACCTGACACCGGTAGTTTGTATTTCTTAGTCATTGAATGGTTTGAGTCTTTATTCTTTCAATTTCACTTGTTGCTTGATGGATTCCATGATAACTGGATATCCTCGGGGCTCATACCTAGTGAAATTTGATACGTGATTATTACAGTTTGGTATTTATTGTGAGGCGTTGTTATTTGATACTGTTTTTCACTCGAATATTGATCATGATCGTTTGTAGGTAAATATCGTGAGGCAGAGGATATTATTCTTAATAGTTTTCGTACCCATACGGAGCTCGATACTGTTGCTTACAACACTTTCATAAAGGCAATGTTAGAAGCAGGTTGACGTTGTTTCTTCTTTTGTTTTTTATTTTTTCCGTTAATTTGCCTGGCCATTTATCCTCTTAATGTAATTTTAGTGGAACAGGTAAATTGCGATTTGCGGTGAGCATATATGAGGGCATGTCTTCCACTAATATTTCCCCATCAATCCAGACGTATAACACGATGATCAGGTTAGTTATTGACTTGATTTTTTTGAGAGTCGTTTCCCAAAAGAAATTAATCATGAAGAAAAAATTTCTACCGAAAATTGTCTTGAGGAATTTATGGTGGGTGCAGTGTGTATGGACGGGGTCGTAATCTGGATAAAGCAATGGAGATGTTTAATGTGGCTCGGAGCATGGGTATGCCGTTGGATGAGAAGATATACACTAATTTGATTTGCTATTATGGAAAGGCTGGTATGTACTTGTTTGCCTGTGAAAATAGTTCTCATTTGTAAACCTTTTGAAATACATTGAATTAATAATATTTATAGTGTTATTAAGGATTATCAGAAAGATACTTGCATACTTTTGGCCAGCTATTAAAAGGATGCGTTCTATGCAAATTTAATTACTAATGAATTCTTTTCATAATCTGTTCCTATGTTTTTGTCTTTGGAATTTACCTGCATAATGGAGTACATTGATGATTCAAATGTTTATATTGAAAAGAACAGTTGAATCTCCCACCCCATCCAAACCAAGAGCCAAAACAGTACAAAAGGGCACCTATCAGAATATTCTGAATTGATGCATGGACTGCTGTTTTTTGGAAACTTTTTCTATTATGATTGTCTTGCAAGTTCATTACTCTTTACTTCTAAATTGCTACTTTGTAGGTAAAAGTCATGAAGCATCAGCCCTCTTTTGTCAAATGCAGGAGGAAGGAATAACACCTGGGAAGGTAAAGTACCTGCCAACTTAATGCACACAAGTCTAGTTATGATACTTTAGATATTTGATCTTGAGCACTCACTTTCATGGGATAGTGCATCCTGCTTTTCCAGCTGTAGTTTATGGACACCTTGTATGAGAGTCTGGAAGTCTCAACTGCTCAACTGCTGAAATCTCTTTTAGCGTGTATAGGAGATGCATGACACCACCTCATTGTTATCTTAATTGCAAGTATTTGCTCGGTATTGGTCACTTGTAAGATAGAATTTTACAGTGGGGATTGTATTTCTCTGGAGATTTAAGATGTACCATGCCACCAAGCAATGGCGGAGCCACTAGTGCCCAGTGCGGGCAATTGCTCCCACTGGTTTTTGGAGAAAATTCTGGTGAGTGGCTTAATGTGGTGATTCAATGGTGGGTAGAGTTTGATTTCACAGATTTTTGGGAGAGATGACATTTGGGGGCAAACTCTTTAAACAAAGCGTGCAATGTCCTTTAAATCCTCAAAGTGGGTATTGGAAGAAAATTTTACTATTTAGCGCATGTTTAGTAGTGTTGAAATTATTTTTTAAGCGCTTATATTATAAGTTGTTGGTGAATGTGTGGATAATAAGTGGATTGTAAGTTGTGATCCTATGAAATGTGAGGATAAAAAATATATTTGACCAATTTGACCAACTGAAATTTTAATTTAAGTATCCCCAAACATGTCATTAATTCGTGTTTATTTAGATTTATCATTTCTCTTATGAATTAAGCAAAGTCCTACATTTCTTCAAAATTTAAACTATTTATAAATATTTTTGTTATATTAATTATTTGCGCATCTGATTTGACCGTTCAAGCCCCTAACCCTTTACCATTTTTTTTTTGGTTTCAAAACTCGTAGTGGGTTTAAAAACATCCGTTCTTTTTGCTTCTAGTGCTAGTTGTGTTAGTTCTTGAACAATGACAGTACATGGAGCTTTCCCACTTACAAAAGAAAAGTTAGTATTTGACAAAAAAAACCACTGATATTTGGTGCAAATTTTACTACTGAACAAGCTTTTAAGTTTTATCTTTTTTCTGTCTCCACTTATCAACAACAGTATATCTTTTATCTAGCTTTCTCTCTCTCTAATATTTCTAAATAGATAAGTGATAGTGTTGTCTCGAATCTAAGAAAATGTCTTCTAAACAGCTAGACTCCGCAGCTCCTCGTACTAGCGCTGCAGAACAACAGAACTTGTCTGATGAGTGCCGGTTTTGCCCCCACCAGAATACATTCCTGGCTCAGCCCCTGCTACCAAGATCTTTTCTATTTTGCTAGTCATGAATCTGTTTCTTCAAATGACTTGGAAAACCTTACCAACTCGAGTTTGAGTTTTTTTTTCTCCTAATGACTGATTTGAATCATACAAGTTGATTAGTCACATGCCAAATTTTAAGAACAATAGAACATCGACTCGAAACTATATTGAAAGTCAAAATATATATTCTTTCAAATTTCTACTGAAGCTATTTGTGTATTTTGTACTTAATTTGGTTGGATATACAGGTGAGCTACAATATCATGATCAATATATATGCTGCTGGAGGACTCTATCGTGAAGCAGAACTTCTTTTCCAAAGCATGCTGAGAAATGGATGTTCACCTGACACTTTTACCTACCTTGCTCTCATTAGAGCCTATTCAAAGGGATTGGAATACTCAGAAGCTGAAAAAACCATCATCTCGATGCAGAAAAAAGGAATTTCGGCGTCCTGTGCTCACTTTAACCTCTTGCTTGTAGCTTATACTCAAGCAGGTTTGATGGGGGAAGCTGAAAGGATCTATGGGAAACTTATCTCAACTGGATTAAATCCTGACCTTGAGAGTAATCAGATTATGCTTAGAGGTTATCTGGATTTTGGACATGAGGAAGAAGGTATCAACTTTTTTGAAAAAGAATGTTGTTCCGTCGAACCAGACAGGTTTATTTTGAGTGCTGCTGTGCACCTTTACAAGTCAGCCAGCATAGAATCAAAAGCTAAAAAGCTTTTAAATTCTATGAACAGCTTGGGGATTCCATTTCTGCAAAATCTTGAAGTTGGATCAGAGACAAGAACCATTTGATGCAGTGGCACTTTTTGCTGTATTTGCAACGCCAAAAATATGATTATTCAGAGAACTACAACAATAGTTAGAATGACAGAAATTCACTCAGTGGCAATTAGTGATTGTGCTCCTGCTTCTTGCTTCTTGCCCACAAAGCTATTAACAACTGAAAAAGAAAAGAGTTGTGCAACAGAAAAACCAGACGTTCAATATGCTCCAGCAGGATCGTTAATGTTTTTGTCTACGGAGCTTTGTTGAATTATGTTGTGGTGGCTCTGCAAAGATGGACTTATGCATACAACTTCTATTCTGATCTTCCAAATGCTCTTTGAGAAAAGGTTGTTACTTAGGTCGTTCATTGACAAGGTACACATCTGAAGAAAAAAAATTGAAGGTGTATATTTCTAATTGCTTTTTAGGTGCCGTGTATGGAGCAACTTATTTGAAAAATTGCTTTTTACAGTGCTATTTATGTTTCTGCTTATTTGAAACTGTAAAAAAATTTAGATGCCCTGTTAATTTTACTTAATTTGATCTGGTATAATTGTGGTTTTGCATGATGGGGATATTGTCTCCTTTGTATGAGCGTTGTGTCTTATTTTGTACATCAATATAAACAGTATTTGGTGCACATTTTTTTAGTTATTTTTTCTACGTACAATTGCATTTCCTAGTCAAAGGTTGAGTGGGAAGAATGATCATTTTTGTTGCACAATCGCATTGTCTTAATGAGCAACATGAACTTAGGGAGGCTGCTATGTTGAAGTTTGATGATAGATAAGCATAGGTTAACATATTCCTGAAATTAGTGCCTACTCTATTATAAATATACGGCATTTTCTTTGTGGAATCTCTGGGTTGTAAATCTGTATGTCTGCAAATCAATTTTCTCATCTTTCCTTGGTGTTATACCTGTATCAGTACTCACTTTACATGCAGGGAGGCAGAAGTTCTTGTTCATCTAAGTTCCGTAACCATCCATATTCTGTAGCTTGATAGCATGCCGTGCTATACTTCTACCAGGGCAACTTTCCCCGAGCATGAGGCCATCAATCCATAATCCAGATATGAACACCACGATCAGGTTTGAACTTGACTTTGATCATTTAACCGAGGTGTGTCCCAAATTGAAATTAATTCTGTAGAGAGATTGTTTACTTACCCTTTTGTTGAAGAAATAGATGATGGGTGCAGCGGCTGAAGATGAAAGAAATGTTGTGTATATATAATTTTGTTAGAGCCCCGATAAGAAGTTGAAGAAAATTGCAATAAGATGGTAAGCAGGCGTTGTATTGTATATGAAAAAAAACTTGTATGTTTTGCAAAGAATTGTAAAAATGCGAATTAACGGAGTGTTGCTTCAGTTGATAAACGTATGTGATATTTACAAGGTTAGTTTGATAATAACATTTCTGAAAATTCCAGTTGCTTATTGATTTCTTTAATCTTCATTTTTGCTACTCCTATGAAGAGGTAGAATTGTACCTAAAGAAAAAGCTTTATTGCGAAGGTGGAAGTGTCTTTTATTGTTTATGATATGATTACATATGTTTGGCTAAGCTAAAAAAGTTAACTTGAGTGAGATTAAATTTAATTACTTTTTTATTGGTCAAATTTGGAAATAACAACTTTTAAGTAGAGCTAAACATACAATTTATATATTTTTGATAGAGTTACTTTTAAAACAAGTAAATTTTTATTTAAAAATAAGACAGTATAATTAAATATGTTTGGAAACAAATTTATTTATTTATTTTTGAGTTTACCCAAACAAATTCTAGCTTCTAGGTGGGGCCAGACATGCAAGAGTTATTTATTTATTTGATAGTAAGATAAGAGTAATTTTTAAAATAAGAGTATGATCAATGATTAAAGATGATGACCAAAATTTGTTTTATCCTATTTCGGTGGAATTGATGTGTATATATATTTTTATTCAGATAACAATTTAAGTAAAAATGAGGGGAAGTTTTATTTTCAGAAAGAGAAGGACAATTTCTTATTCGGATTTGAATTTACTTAATTTTTTTTGAAGACGAACGTACTATTTAATAATATTGAACAAATTTAATTTTAAACATTCATATCTTAGAATTATTGTTAATGTTCGTCGCCAATACTTTCTATCGCCGTGTTTTGCTGTTCACTCTTTTTTTTTCCCTCTTATTTATTTATTTTTAAAGTTAATTTTTTTTCTTCATTCTTATACTAAATTGAACCAAATAGGATTGGATTAATTACACCAACGGTCATTGAAATTACCTTAAAATTTCAAAACGGTCACTGAAGTTCAAAAGTTGCAGTGGTGGTCACTAAAATATATATTCTTTTTACAAACGGTCACTCTCTTAAATTTCTAATTTGAAATAGTGATGTGGCAAGATAATGTGGGATACAGTAGATATTTATTTATTGCATGGTAGTTCATATACTTTATATAATATTTATTTTAGTCCATATATTTTCAATTATCTTTCAATTAAGTTCTCTAAAAATTACATCTTAGATCATTTATCTTTTTACATCTTTACACTTTGGTCTCTAAATTTTCAATTATCTTTCAGTTAAGTCTTCCAAAAATTGCATCTCAGGTCCTTAAACTTTATATATCTTCAAACTTTGGTCTCCTAAATCCTTAATTTTAGTGGCCAAAATAAGTGTAATTTTAGTAGTCAAAATAAGTGCACTTTCAATTAAATCATTGACTTTACACTTAAATTTTCATCTAAACGAACAAAATAACATAATTAAAAAATAAACTACTTGATAGAACTCACAAATTATCACTTAGAGTTGACAAAAATAGATAAAAATATATTTGATTGACAACTCCAGGTGACAAGTGCGGGTTTTGCATTTATATTGACCATTAAAAGTGAATATTTGTGAGTTTTGTCAAGTAGTTTATTATTTAATTATATTATTTTGTTCGTTTAGGTAAAAATTCGAATATAAAGTTAAGAATTTAATTGAAAATGTACTTATTTTGACTACTAAAATTGCACTTATTTTGGCCATTCAAATCAAGAATTTGGAAGACCAAAGTTTGAATATGTATAAAGTTGAAGGACCTAAGATGCAATTTTTGGAGGACTTAATTGAAAGATAATTGAAATTTGGAGACCAAAGTGTAAAGATGTAAAAAGATTAAAGACCTAAGATACAATTTTTAGAGGACTTAATTGAAAGATAATTGAAAATATAGGGACTAAAATAAATATTATATAAAGTATATGGATTAATATGCAATAAATAAATATCTAATGTATGCCATATTATCATGTCACATCACCATTTCAAGTTAGAAATTTAAAAGAGTTGAATTTTATGAAATAAATATGTACTTTAGTGACCACTGCTGTAACTTTTGAACTTCAGTAATCGTTTTGAAATTTTAAGGTAACTTCAGTGACCGTTGGTGAAATTAACCTAATAGGATTATGATATACATGTTAACTGGATAACTATTATTCAAATAAAATTTTTTATTTACAAATCAAATGGGTCCTAAGAATTATCACCAATCAAAATAAGGAATAATTGCATCAAAGGTCTCTAACGTTTCAAAATCATTAGGGATATACCCCTAATATAAAATTATAGCACCAAACGTCTCTAACGTATGAACAAATAGGCATCATAGGTCCCTATTGATAGTTTCCATCCATTTTCTCCGTTAAATCCAAAATTTGGAATGCACGCGCTGTATTGAGAATGGCAGGGTAAAAATTGTTTTCGTGAATCCCCTTTCCAGCGATATTGCTTATCTACACCGAAATGTGGAGGTGAGTTTATTGCCCGAAGCTATGGATATTTTTGTGGGCCGAACCCACGAGACGAACGCCATCGTTTTGAAGGTTAAAACCCCCACAATGCCTTCACCACCGCCGACCCATGTTCTGGACCCCGCACATCGTGCGCCTATTGACTTGGTTACTGTTCTTGATATAAGTGAGAGCATGAGCGGAGCCAAGCTTCAGATGCTGAAACTAGCAGTGGGTTTGCTTATTTCCTTCCTCGGCTCGGCTGACCGACTCTGTATAATTGTCTTCGCGGCTACTCTGAAAAGGCTGATGCCGCTTAGGAGAATGACGGCTCAAGGTCAGGGATTGGTTTGGAGCATCATTGACCGGCTAGTTTGTAGCCAAGGTAGTAGCGTTTGTGAAGCTTTGAAAAAAGCCACAAAAGTTCTTGACGAACGTCGGCACAAGAACACAGTTGCAAGCATTATTTTACTATCCGAGAGTCAAGACGATAATGTTCAAGCCAACAACAACAACAACAACGACAAAAACACTAACCAACGGCGAGAATCGCCCCAGGTTTCATCCACTCGTTTTGCTCACGTCGAAATTCTTGTACGTCCATCTAGGTTTTGTCCAGAGCCAGTTGTGGACGCCTTCTCGAAATGTGTTAGTGGGCGGTTGAGCGTGGTCGTTCAAGACTTGAAAATTCAGATCGGCTTCAGTCATGGCTCAGATCCAGTCAAAATTTCGGCCATATACTCCTGCCATGCGCGTCCTACAGTGATGAACTCGAGCTGCATTCTGGTAGACGATTTCTATGCCGAGGAGGAAAGAGAGCATATGGTGGAGATGAAGGTTCCAATTCCATCATCGTCCGTTGTTAGGTCCCACTCACACCATCACGAGTTTTCAGTTAGATGTAGTTATAAAGACCCAGCAACTCAGGAACTAACTTACGGAGTTACTTTTTTACCCTTGCCATTCTCACTCGCATTTTTGGTGGATATATAGCACGTGCATTTCAAATTTTGGATTTAACGGAGAAAATGGATGTAAACTGTCAATAGGGACCTATGATGCCTATTTGTTTATACGTTGGAGACGTTTAGTGCTATTATTTTAGGTTATGGGCATATCCCTAACGATTTTGAAACGTTGGGGACATTTGATGCAATTATCCCTAAAAATAAATATCATTACTCTTAAAATAAATACTTTTTCACCTAAGTAAAAAATACCCTAAATAGTAATTCTTCTACTTATTTTTAAGGGATAATTGCATGAAAGGTCCCATATGTTTTAAAATCGTTGGGGATATGCCCATAATCTAAAAAAATAGCACCACACGTCTCCAACATATGAAGAAATATGAATCGTAGGTCTCCCTTAATACTTTCCGTCAGTTTTGTCCGTTAAAAGTCAAAATTGAACTACACGCGATTCATTTCTCCAAAAAACGCTAGTGGAATTGCAGAGGTGAAAGTCTCACTCCACTGTAAAAATATGAATTCTTGTTGAGGATAAAATTAAATCATTCAATTATGCTTCAACAATCCGATTCTCCAAACCCCAATAATTCCGCTCCACTTCTCTCTTCGCCGCCAGCTCCACCATTTTTTGATGAAGACTTCTTCTCCACCACCACCTCTGTGGACTTGGGCTCCACCTCCTCCGACTCCAAGCTGCCTTCCCCAACGATGTCTCTACCTCCTTAGATCCCCATCACTGAATTGGAGGAGATGGAGGGAGCAGGGGAAATGAGGGCGTAGAGTACGGTCGAGGGATGCATATAGTTTTTGGTGTGAGTAGATGAATGACATAGAAATACAGAAATTTTTTGAAGTCGGAACTCCAAGTAAAAGGGGCTGGTAAGAAACAGTGAGCTCGGAGTCAAGTTGCAGAGTGGCGCAAGGAAGAAGAGATAGTGTATAATGAGATTTTCGAAAAACAGTGAACTTATTGATAAAGAAATCTGGAAAACTGTGTTGTAAAAAATGAAGCATACATCAGAGCCACATTAACATACTGAATAGGTAGGTCGATGATTTTGAAAAGCTGAACATGAAATTTATCCCAACAAATCATTATCACTCTCACAAACAAGGAATCCAAACAAAGAGGAAATGAAAATCCATTCGTCTTTACAAATAACATAGCCATTCTGCTCCTCTTTTACTTCTTCTTCTTCTTTTTTTTTTCCCCTGTGGCCTCAGGCAGAGCCATCCGGCCATTGATCCTACTGAATTGGAGGATTGATCCTACTTATGGATCTCGTAAGATTGTTTCTTACGAGCAAAAGCTTTAGGAGAAACTGTAGTCGAAGGAGGCCTTTGCCTAATTTTCCTGAAAGCCCAAAGCCATCAAGTACAAGGTCAGAGACTCTATTGAATCTAGAACCTTCTGTCGGAGGACGACGAGAATAAATTTTTTTTGGACATGGCGGACTCGATGAGGGCTATGGAGAAGCTGTTGGATTACAATTTCATGAACAAAAAGCTTCTGGAGTGAGTTTCTCCCTTGCAATTCCACTTTCATTTTTTGTAGAAATGAATCACGTGTAGTTCAATTTTGATTTTTAACGGACAAAAATGACGGAAAGTGTTAAGAGGACCTACGATGCCTATTTCTTCATACGTTGGGGGACGTGTGGTGCTATTTTTTTAGGTTAGAGACATATTCTCAATAATTTTGAAACGTTGGAGACCTTTGATGCAATTATCCCTATTTTAAAACTTAACCAAGAAGCTATCAATTATCAAGGTTTATGCCACTCATCTTGAATAATGTTTTTCAGTTGTTGCTTCAAAGATTACAGCCCAAACTCAATTGTTTTTTCAATTCTTTATTGGGGTTTAAGTTGGTCTTAAAAAAAAAATGCAATTAGATTGTAAGTAATCTATTTTTTTAAGAAAACAATGATAATTCATTATTTTAAAATATCAACCCTTGCAAAATAAATGATTACATTTATCATCATAGTACATGCAATGTCGTTTTATTATGTAGATCTGATTGTTAACTATGAACGAAGAACTGAAGAGAATATAGTTAAAAGGAGTCTTGGAGAAGTTCTTGAGGAAGCCCCTGTAAGGCCTTTTTTTAAGCCTTGTAAGGATAGTTAGCTCATAGAAAGTCTTGGAGTTTTCTTTCCTCGAATGTGAATCTTTATTCGTAGGCAATTAATTTAAACAGACACATTAGATACCAAATTGAATACCTTGTAAAAACAAACCAAGCATTAATCTCAAAAAGCCTTACTGTATTTTGGTTGTTGCTCTTTTGATATTTTCTGCCAACTCCTAGCTCCTTGTGCACGTACACTCTACAGCTTTTAGGGGAATTTATCTGGAACAAGGGAAAGGGGTGAATCGGTCATCACAATGCGAGTAGGGTCCACTGACTGACGACACTCGAAAAAGTATGTTGGAAGAAATTGAAGTGTTATACAAATTATTAGACCTATTATACATTATAGTATCAAGTATTGAGTTGACAGAAGATAAAATGTTCAACAATAGATATAAGATGAATATGTGCTTTTATTAGAATAGACGAAATACAAAATGAAAATATACGACAATAATTAAAAATACGACAAGTTGAGGATAAATTAAGAAAGATATTATTGTTGTTGGAACATGCTTTTTGTTCCGTTCTTCATATTAGAACATCTCCAATACATTCCGTCTATTAAACTCTTCGTGACAAGTAAAACAGGCGAACTTTCAGTTCATGTGTCATTACATCTATCGAATAAACGGTTAAATTAAAAATTCATTTTCAATTTAGTTAGTCTAAAATTAATATTACCACTTATGTAGCATTATTGTTATTTTTTAAATTGGTAGGTCTTAAATTTTTATTTCCCTCATCCGATTTTTTTAAAAAAAATAAATAAAGCCACTCCACTGTCTAGAAGTCCATCTTATTTTTTTATAGTTATAGTTTATATGTACTCATGTATCACATCTAAAAAGCAATAGACAGAATACATTGGAGATGCTCTTAGAATCTACATTGTCCATTAAATGTCCTTCAAATTTTCTTCCGACCTGCTGCACTCGTATAATACTGATATTACACCAAAACACTAGTATAAATTACGATCAGCAAAAGAACTCACTGTTAATTATCACTAACATGGATACAAAGCTATAAGAATTACCAAAATTGCCCCACTTTCGCAAGGGAAAATAATGATTACATGTTACCCAAAAACAATAGAAAGCTTGGCTATTTGTTAGCATGCTCATTTTGAATCTATCCTCAATAAAAAGTACCATGGGAATGAAAGCATTACTTCACATCAACTTCTTCAGTTGCTGCAAGTTTCCTTCTTTGTTGATGCTCTGCAACTTTATAATCCACCACTTCTCGGAACAAATTCGGATCCAACACACAGTTCTTGCTCCCGTAAACAGCTGCTTGCACGCTTGCCATCAGCTTCGCTATCTCTCTTCCCGAAAATCCCCCAGTTTTTGCTGCAGCTTCCTTAAGAATATCATCATTAATGCCCACGATCTCAATCTTCTTTTGATCTTTCTGGAACAAAGATGAGAACAAGCCCGGTTTTCTTGCCCCAGCTCGAGCTATATACTTGTCCAGGTAGAGTTTCAGTAATTTGTAGCGTTCGTCTTCACCAGGCAAAGGGAATTCCAGGACCTCATCGATACGGTCTGCCACAGCTGAATCAAGATCGCCGGGGCGATTTGTTGCCAGAGCAAGGACGAAATCTTTGGACTGGTCACCTGTCCGAAACAGGAGTGCGTTGAGTGCACTCCTTTGAGCTTCACTCATATAGGTTTTGTTCCTCCTGTCGATCCAAAGTTCCAATGTTAGCTTGAAAAGAAATTAAAATGTTAGCCTATATAATGATCATGGGCGGAAAATATGGGGAAAAAAAATTGCACTCGCTAGACAATAAAAAACTAAATTATATCTTCAACTAAGGATCAGCCAGTTGATGACAATCAGATACAACATAAATGAAGATATCAACCTTTGATCCAAAAGTATGTCGTGTCTTGCAAGTTACGATCTCTAACTTTCAGTTTCCTTTTCTTATGAGTTCATTTCATGAGAAATTCATTGGTGCCTCCGTCCGGGGAAAAAAAAGACCCCACTGTATTAAGACTTAGTTTTGACTTTCAATAGAGGAAGGAAATTGCGCCAGAAATTGGTGAGGAACCTGGTGACTTGTATTCAACTAATACCATAAACTGAAAAGTAGATCTTCAAGAAAAATAATGCGGCTCACACCAATAGATGAAGCAAAAACAAGCATTTACATCGATTGTCTACTAAAGCCGAAGTAGCAACTTTAAATTCTAGTGTACCTAGCAAATGTTTGTAAGGATGTTCACGGAAGAGTTACTCAGAAAATATGATTTTTTCGACAAACCAGATCTTGATTATAACATGAAAAATAATCCCTAGCTTGCTATATATCTTGTTTTCATTAAAGAAGGAAAGTATAAAAGTGGTATCCAAAAATTTAGCGACCCTAACTTAAACTAAGTCAAAACTCTCAGGGAAATGCTACTTACTCGCACAAAAATGCATCTGCTTCATCAATGAAAAGCAACAAACCCTTGTTGGACTTTTTAGCCCAATCAAATAGTTGATGTATCTTTGTAACAGCCTGAGAGCCCAGTGGTGCTACATCACCTCCGGTCATCAAAGCATAGTCAAGCCCCTATAAGCATATTGGAAACAGATGTCAGAGCAGCACAAATGCAAACAGACAGCTTTCTCCATAGGAACCCTAATGAAAACTGAAACTTGTGGAACATACAAAGCGCAACCCACAAAGGTGTACCACGTCACTAGGTATTCACTCATGGTTGAACTGGTCCCCATATTAGAGGAAGAGCATCAAGCCATTTAAACTATGATAAATTAAAAAGGAAGGTCATGTTTTCCATTCCATGAAAGAAAAAAGTCATTGTGTGTGTGGGTGTGTGTTGGGGGGGGGGAGGGATTTCTATCTAGTCGACCGCTTTGTCATCTAATCTCTTTTGTATGAAATCATTGCAGTACTCTCTATGTTCCTCTCATTACCATTATAATGAAGATGTTTTAATAAACATGTTTATACTAGAATGGATAAAATAAGGAATGAGGATATACAACCACAGGTGGAGTTGACACTAATTGTAATTGAAGAGAACAACTTAGATGTGGTTGGAGCATGTCCTAGGTAGACCTATAAAATCTCCCATTTACAAAGTGGTAGACTTCTTGAATTAGAAGAGAGAAGTAGACCAAACCTTGGTATGATTTCCTTGGGCATTTTAGTAGATGTAGCAGTGGATCAAAAGGAGTAAATATTTATGTGGAAAACCTCAAGTTTATTGGGAATAAAATTTTATTTGATTGTTTATTTGTTGTTCTTGTTGTTTCCCGACACCAAACAGGATATTTGACAGCACCAACAAGGTTGACAGGTCGAAGTATGTTCAAGTTGCCCGTGTGTGGGTTTTAGTGGCCGGTTGCCAAGCTCAGAGTGAGGATAAAAATTATGCACGAATGATGATGGTTTAAAAAACATAAACAAACAAATTTCACCACACAAAGCTAGTATATGTCAAGATATTTCTTGAACTGCAACTCACCCACAATTAGAATTGTTAATCAGGGACCTATATGAAGGTGAATAGCCAACGGATGTCAAGTGGCAATAGGTCCAACCCCCACTATCATAATAAATAATTCCATAGGCAAGGAAAGGTTAAAGTTCATACAGATTTGTGTGCAAGCTCTCTAGCTGCCATTGTTTTCCCTGTTCCTGGAGGCCCGTAGAAAAGCATGTTCCTAAATGGCGCCTGATGAGCTTTTGTATTTGCAGTTGCATTAGCCAACTGTTCGATACGTTTTTGAAGAGAAGGGTGTAAAATAACATCACCAAAACCATTAGCATGTTGGGTGCCAGAACTTCTATTAGTCATGGCACGTGAAAACAGGCCTGACCATGGGTATTTCCCCCTGGAAGACTCCCTGATCAGAGATGGTTGTCCTAATATTCGGTCCACATAACTCCAAATCACCCTTGCACCTTCTCTGAAATTCAGAATATAAATTTCCATTAAGTGCAAACAAAAAGTGCTGACAAGAAGTTTGCACAAATACCATCTCCATGAAGATAATTTATAGCTGACATTGCCACTAGCGTATTAATTCAAAAAAATATTAATCCAAGGCTCAAACATTAACTGCAATTTGCTAATCATTAAACATGAATGCCCATGTACACTCAAATGAGATGATTGTTTGACTCGTTGAGCTGATAAAAAATAAGATGATTGCCTTAGAACCAGAAATTTATTAAAACCAGTTGCAAATTACAACATAGAACTTATCATGCAGCTTCCTGAGGTAAAACATCACTGTAGGCTGGTCAGTTACAAGCAAAAAAGAGGAAAGATAGCAGACTTGGAGGATGAGTTGGAGATGGCAAAGAATATGGTTGCAGAGACTAGCAACAATATTCTCCAATTAAGGTATGTATATAAAAAGATATAGTTTCATTCTACTAGATGAAATGTGTCAAGACGGACGGGCCGACCGAACCTGCATCGGCCCACCCGTCTCGACCCGGAACCGCAGGCCGGCCTGTGAACCGGGTGGGCTGTTCACGACCCTGGCCTATTTTGATTTTTTTTTCTAATAAATGGCAGAGAGCCGTTTAAAGTGAAAGATGTGACAGATGCGTGCTGTTTTAGTCTTTAAGCATATGTTTGGTAGTGCTGAATTTATTTTTTTAGTGCTTATATTATAAGTTGTGAGTGAATGTGTGGATAAAAAGTAAATTGTAAATTGTGGGTCCTATGAAATATGTAGATAAAAAGTATATTTGACCAATTTGACTAGCCGAAATTATAATTTAAGCAGTAGCAAATATGTGCTAAATATATAAAAAAAATAGAAATTGAATTAAAAAATTAAGAAATGTGAATTTATCATTGTTATTTATTTTTTATTTAGTAATTTAACATATTTTTTGCTATATATGTATACTTTTTTTTTAAATTACAATAGGTAACTAAATTTTTTTAGTAATTTAAAAAAAAATTAATTTTTTATTTATACGGGCCGAACCGGATTGAACCGCGGCCCACATGGGCTCCACCCGGATGGACTGGGCTCGTATTCAATTTTTGTGGGATGGACTGACCCGGCCTGCAATCCGTCGTGGCGCGAGCTTTTTCTAATACGGGCCGTCATTGGGCTTCATCGGAGGAGGGCCAACCCGGCTTGCCTGACCCTGATTAACACCATGAAACAGGAGAGAAGGAGGCTACAAGGCTTGTTGGTTATAGTGATGACAAAATAACGCTCAGTCTCGAATCTTTTTATTTTATTTTATTTTTATATTTTTAAATTTAAATCATATTTTAAAAAATTAAAAATAAATAAATAAACAGGATAAATGGGGATATTTTAATCCCCGCCTCCCAAAAATCCTCGATGGGGGAAGGCTGCCTTGTTGCCATCCCTAGTTGGTAACAACACTCAAATTACCTTGGCAACAAATATATTACTGAAATAAGGGAGGGTAACTTTTTGAATTATGAAGTGACATCATTCAAAAGGCTTTGAGGAGTTTGATAACCGAGGCGCATCATTTTTGCATTGTATAGTCATCACTCACCATTTGATCTTTACTAGTTGGAATCACGGCAATAGAAACTCCAAGTTAAAAAAAGAAATGAGAAAAGAAAAAAAACACTCTGCGGATGTAGACATTCTCAGTACTGAGAACAAATCTGTCAGCTAATAACCTCGAGTAAACAACTACCCATCTATTGGACAATGTTGTGTGATAACTTGCCAAAAACCCTATGTTCCAATCCATCCCAAGGTCCAGAGCTGATACTATCAGAGTTTACAATTGAACTAAATAGGTAGAGTATACAATGAGCAAAAACTGAGAAAAGGATACAGCCCAATGATAATAAATTAAAATCGAAATCATGTGCCCAAATCCTGAGGCATAACTTTAGTGTGAGTGGAGTATCTTAACATCTAATACCTTTGATAAAGAGCACACTGATCACATGCAAAATGAAAGGATTGTGTTCTTTATAACAATTCCAATACCTTGTTGTGTAGATCCCTGCTGCAAGAGCCGTCACACCTCCGACAGCTACAATTAGCTTATTTTGATCTGTTAAAATTGCCCGTAATCCCCCTGCAAACAACAGACCAATTGTCAAACTGCAGTCTATTTAATCCAAAAAATAATTGAAAGAATAGCAACAATATCCTTCTCAGTGCACTTTTAATGGTTAAATGTTGAAATGTGTACATCAACTTTTGTCCCCCCTCTCTCTCTCTCTCTCTCTCTCTCTCTCGTCCCCGCGGGGGTGGGGGGTGGGGTGGGGTAGTTCCGTAACACGAAATGAAGGAGAAGAGTCAGGTAAATAAATCTCAAATATCTTCCTTTTTTTTCCTTTTAAGGTAAACAAAAAGATCATGGATAAAAAATATTTAACACTGGAAGCTATAGAACAACTAGCAGGTAAATGGCATGGTTTAAGCATAACAAGCAACCAGCTTTTTTATTATTACATTAAGACAATGCTATTACATTACAGGTTGCAGGGGGAAAAATCAGGGCAAATCACTCTTCAAATAGCATCACTTGTCTGCTTCCCCAGGAAATCATTACTTTTAACCCAAGAAAAAACAGCTAACATGAACTTGTTCTCAAGATCAATTTATGTCAATTACAATAATTTTACCATATATTCGTATAAGTTCATTATGACCTTAACGAAACCCAGTAGCTAAAAACAAATATATATCAAACCCCATGTCACCGACACTTTTGCATATATCTATGTTCAAGTAATGCAATAACCCACAGAATAAAGAACCAGATAAAAGCACCTCCAATATGATCAAAAGTAGTGTTAATAGCAGCAACCCATTTCTCTCGCTCTGCATTTGCACGCTCTACTAGCATTCGTCTGTTTACATCCTCTGCAAGCTTTGCTTCATGGGCTCTTCCCTCTGCTTCTGCCAAAGCCCTCACCCTAATAGTTTCACGTTCTATCTCAGCCTTTTCTCGTTCAGTCTGGCGACGCTGTGCTTGAATTTGGTCCTCCGTTGCTCGTCTGGCTGCCTCTTGCCTCATAGCTGATTCCTCTTGCATTTTTACGAGCTCTTGATTTCTTGCTCTTTGATGTTCATTCTCTGCCTACAAAAATCCAGAATTTTATTTCCTTTTATCACAGGAACTATTTAGCACTTAGTGTGCACAACAAGAAAAACATACCTGCATCCTTTTCCTTGCCAATTCATCTTCATAGCGAGCCATCTGCGATTTTATTTGTGCCTGTTGCTGAGCTAGCTTTTTCTGTTCATCATATACTACCCTTTGTCTCTCCTACCAAACAAGAATTACATTTTTACTGTTTGATAATGCAGGGAAACAGATAGTTTACAGTTAAATAGTCACTTTATCAAAATTCATCATTATTACATTACTCCAGGAATGTTATTTACGGACAGTTGATTTGTCCATTAAAAGACAGGGCAACAAAATATTGTAATTTACTAGAAAAATAGTCTTTTACATTTACTTTTCCTTGGTCCTTTTATTGCCTACATCATTCTCCCTTGTTGCAGAAAAATCAACTTCAAGTTTTGCAGAGCCAAAGATTCAGAAATTATGTATCAGGAAAACGACAAAGCATGTCACAGAGAACTTGGAGAAACTACCTTTGCATTGCATGCGTTATTGGAAGGAAGTTTAGCATATTTAGCCACTCAATCAATTATCCCATGAATTTTTTATGGAATGACAAGATCAACAAGTGGAGTAGGTGGATTATCACCTGATTCGTCCCTCGTTCCTATGCTTGAACAAATTCGCACGTCCAATTACCCCAACCTTTTCTGATTCTGCAAGGCCTTCTTTCAGTTTCCCATTGCATCAAATTCTCAAACTCTATGTTGCTGAATTTCCTTCAAACGTATTCTCCGGATATTTCTCTTCTTCAATATTATGTATCATTTGTTCCATATTAAAGTCACATCCCAAAAATTTATTCAAATGGTATTCCTTTATGTAAAAATTATCTTGGGTGCCGTATCAAGAAAGATATTATTTTGGGACATCCTAAAGGGTTGTTGGGATATTATTTCTATTTTTCCGCCAGAAGAAGAAAGTTAGCCAAAATAACATCTTCCTTGAAAAGAGTGCTTCAAAAAGGGGCAGGAAGGGAAATAGAACTCAAAAAGTTGGATGAGCCACAAATTAATACACGACAATTCCACTAACTGAGACAGTACACAACCTTTAGTAAAT
This sequence comes from Forsythia viridissima, assembly GCA_030279155.1. Classification (NCBI taxonomy): domain Eukaryota; kingdom Viridiplantae; phylum Streptophyta; class Magnoliopsida; order Lamiales; family Oleaceae; genus Forsythia; species Forsythia viridissima. Next base: position 32,503,941 of record CM059041.1, on the reverse strand, counting down.
CTCCCTACTCAGAGATAATGATCGTAGAGATGATCTTAGCATAGATGAACAACTCCTGCACTTAGACTCCATCAGGAGTCCGTCTGGAGAAGATTTAGCAAATGGTTCATCCCTTGCTTCAATTCTGGTGTTACAAGTAACACATTATCCTTCAAATACAGCCTTGTTATTATTTTGAATAATCAACAATGTGACTTTTGTTGGCATGATGGAAATAATACAATAATCTTCAGCTTCAGAAATCCCTAAAAGCACCTTAATTTTAGGATTGCTAACCAGTTATAAATTCTCAAGTACTGCAGAACCAAATTCTTTCCGATTTTTCATTTCACCTGTCCAGTTGTTGGGTAAACTTTGAAGTACATGAAGCCTTGTTTCAGACTTTCAGTCATCAACTTGAGAGCAATTCAGCCATAGAACTCCACTGCAAAAATCTGTAGGAACTTTCTTTGGCTATTTCCTTGCTCGAACTTTCTATTCGAAACAAACTTGCATAAGCCTGTAGTATTCCAGATACAATTCAATCCAATGTGTATATGAGTCCTTCAGTAGTGTAATATTGTAGGTAAAAAGGATTTTTTTTCCTGGTATCATTATTTAAACCATCCATGAAGTGATTTGTCCTCTGTACATTTCCAGGCTTAGGATTTGAAATGATAACTCATCAAATTATTCTATATACTCAACAACAAACATGTTGCCTTGCATTGGATATTGTTTTTTGCACAAGGGTTGGATTCATCCAATCTTTTAATGCAGTAAACTTTATGTTTGAGTTATCAACGTGACAAACGTTGGAAAAAGAATCTCATCTCACTAAATGATAAGGAATCAGGTTTAAAGGGTTGTCCAAAATGTGCCAACATAAACATTTCCCAAAAAAGGCGTCAACTCGGAGTAGGGAAATCTTAGAGGGTCTAATATTAGTGACTTGGGATGGGAAAAGGTTTAGAGATCAACTGATTCATTAGAAAGTTGTTTCTCAACTGTATGCTATTCTTGTGAACAGCACTCGAGAGCAGTGTTCATGGAGTTCAGGGATTTTGGGTGGTTCAGGGCTATGGTTTATGTAAAGAATCAGTGAAATTTAATAATTTAAGTTGTTGGTGAACAAAAGAAGCTCTCTTTAAAGACCGGGCAAAGGTATCATTAGCTTAAAATTAAAGAGAGATTGAAGAAAAGAACTTCAAAGCATCAAGGTTCAAAACATCAAGGGTTTTATTGCGTCAACAATCACAAAGAAAAGCCCCAAAGCTCTCTAAAAATACAATAACCAGATCTCTGATTACTTAAGGAAGAGTGCAACAACACTTATAAACTCAAGAGATCTCTTATTAGGACATTGAATCCCCGAAAGGAAATGGAGTAAAGACAACTAAACCTATCCTAAACTGTCTAGAATCACCAAAGCATAACCTGACCCAATCTAAGACAAATTCCAAGATACTGTGGAAGTTTTAGAACAGATGAAGTTTGTCAAACCACCACCACTGGACTCAAAATAACTAAATAAACCAGATTCAATGGCCATAGACTTTCTGCACTTAGATTCATTTATATTTACTTTTTCTTAATTGCTTGCTTTATCCGTGCATCACAATAACAGCTATTTATCAAAGGTCTTTTTTGCTTTTGGGTTAAGGAGTTGAAATTTATGACAGTGGAAACGATAGATGTCTTGGCTTTGAAAATGTAGCGAATCAAAGTGGAAGAGAAAGAGATGCTCCTTGAAACATACATAGGAATCACAGAAACAAATGAACATGTACAAAAGTTAACTTAATTACTCAGCTGAGGCAACATGATAAATGTATGCCTACAATCACACATTTATTACATTAAAACTAACAGAAATGATGACAACAATATAAGCAAGCTTACAATTTCTTGTTGAACTTGCATTGCCTTAAACTCTGCTGCTTTTGCAGCTAACTCTTGCTGCCTTGTTTCTTCTTGCTTTTTCATCACCTCGAAAACCTACACAGACCCAAATCCTCCAGTAAATACACAAAAAATCAGCACCAATCAAAATTTTCATACAAGCAGAAACACACAGCAGGCTGTTTAACATGCATACAAAACATAGAAAAGATGGCATTCCCTTCAAACAAGGACACTGTTCATTTATCCATATATATTTTCCCAACAATTATCTATACATTACAAGAAATGAACAAATCCCATAAACAGAAACATATGCAAATAATTCAAAGTTAAAATCTTTCACTCAAAAATAAAATAACTAACAAAAAGAATCACAATTTAACCTTCTTGGCATTCCCCGAGCTATTAATCTCTCTCAAAGCCTTAGCACCCCTCCATATATATTTTCCCAACAATTATCTATACATTACAAGAAATGAACAAATCCCATAAACAGAAACATATGCAAATAATTCAAAGTTAAAATCTTTCACTCAAAAATAAAATAACTAACAAAAAGAATCAAAATTTAACCTTCTTGGCATTCCCCGAGCTATTAATCTCTCTCAAAGCCTTAGCACCCCTCTCCAACGCCTCGGGATCGAACCCAGCTGACGTGGTCCTCGGATTATCGTTCCGGACACGTGCCGGCTCTGCGGCTGGTAGGTTCTCCGGTTCAGTAGCGGCCTGTGGAGCTGCTGGAGCTGGAGAAGAAGTGGAGAATGGATTAAAACTAAAAGATCCATCTGCATAAGCATAATCTACACCAAGAGTTGCAGAGGCCAGGGCTGCTAAAATCCCTGCTGCAGAATTTTTTGCCATTTCCTAAACTTTTTGTAAACCTCAATGAAGCTCCGTAAAATGGATGTTAATGTGGTTTTTTCGGGGGTTTAGAATGTACGAACCGCATGAATTTTTAACAAGTTATATAACCAAATGGCTTGCCCAAGGGTCCATGGCAGGTTGGGGACACAGTTTTCAGGGTTTATTTAGGGTTTTTGATTTTTAGAAATCTATTTTTCTAAGTCGACCATAAGTTTAAAAATGTATTCACATTACTGTCGAAAATGAGAGGATTTAAAAATTTGCCATTTTGTTAGGAAAATAACATTTTATTAACCTCAAAATAAGTTCAAATAAGTACTGAAAATTCCATTTCAAGTTTATTCACCAATCTCATTTTTTGTACAATGTGTGATTATTTCTTATTCCTTTAGAATTGTATATTTTTTAGTATAAATAATAATAATACTTACATGATCCGTACTTCCTATTTGACAAAAAAATTAACAAATAATTACAATTATTAATTTCAACCAATCTAAAGGACTAGATCTATTAAAATATTTATTGGAGTGTGTTTGAATGTAGATATAAGGATTTTAAAGGTGCTAATACATCTATATTATTAGATTGATTAAAATTAAAGGCCGTAATTATTTGTTAAATTTCCTCGTCAAATACGTTGGTAGAAGGAACGGTTGTCATACGTATACATTTGAGTATAAACTTGTGATTACGTTTTAAATTTTTATAAATTTGAGTCAATTTGTAAATTATTAAGTTAGATTAATTGAAGAATACTGTATTGAGTAAAACAAACCATAACCGACCATAACAGACAATGAATTTGTTATCTTTCACTGACCTAATAGTCTGTTACTGACCCGTGGTCTGTTATGAACCATCCATAGCAGACCATATAATAATAGACCATAACAAACTATAATTGACCATATCAGAATATAATGGACCTCAATGGTCTGTTAAAGCTAATTTTTAACAGACATTAACCGACTTTAATAGACCATAACAGACCATAACAAACCCTAATGGTCTGTTAGGGTTAATTCCTAATAACCTTTACCAACCCTAACCCACAAGGGTACTTAAGTCTTTGACTATAAAAGAGGTCTTTACAACTTAAATTTTGTAAGGTAGGCTCTTTGTTTAGTTGGCATGTTTGACATGATCATTTAACTAACTCAGTCTTATTTTATAGATTATATTTTCTAAGAATTTAATAGACAAAAAATAGCGTTATCTGTTGTTAATGTATTGAATATGTTGCAATTTTGTCTATATTCTTTAAATTTTGACAATGACATCCTTAACATAGGGGGGTTGGTGCATCATCCGTCTTTTCTAATAGGGGGTTGGTGTGTCATTCATCTTTTCTAATAGAAGAAGAAACCATCCACTCCCACCGTTCACGTTCTTGTCAATAATTTTCATAATCCTAAGAGTATAGTTTGTGTCCCACCTTTCAACTTCTTCCATTAGCTACTATTATTATCATATACTGCAGTTTTATTTTTTCAAGCATGGCAATGATAAACTTCTCCCTCGCACTGATAGTGGAACTATTGAAAGCTTCACACAAATTGTTTAACAAAATATCATACGTGGTGCTACCATTGAAATGTGACTTGCTCCAATGTTCTGATGGCTTCTGAGCAAGCTAGTCATAAGCCTCAACATCTCATGCTAGAACTTTTTCTATTTCTTCATTCCACTGTGTTACAAATGTGGCTCTTGTAGCATTCTTCAATGCCACTCCTTTATGCCTCAACTTGAAATTGTTATGCAAATGCCTTACACAAAATTTATGTTGTGAATTCTCAAACAAGTATACACTGCTTCAACCAACCTCTTCTACTTATCTGATATAAATGTCCAATGATGAGATTTCATAATTCCCAAATCATTGGCCAATACTTCTACAAACCAAGTCCAACTCTCTTTATTCTCAAATTCCACTACTACCCATGCAATATGGTACATTACATTGGCTCTATCGATCCCAAATACATACAATAATTTCCCATCATATTCACCTTTGGAAAAATGGCCATCTAATCCAATTATTGTCCTACACCCATTTTTAAATCCATTCCTCAAAGCCCATATACAAATATATACCATTTCAAACTCATGTCCATGTCCAATCAACTGCACATTAATTAGAACCTACCTTGGCTATCTTCAGTTACTCACAATAGTCATAAATCAACCTATAATGGTCCTCAATAATACCCTTAACAGAGTCAAGGAACTTCTTCCTAGTTCTATAAAATGTCCATGTGAAAATATCACTCAAACAATCTGTCTTGACCTTGTGGCTAAATATTATCCCGTTCCGTGAAATTTACGCCACTCAATTCCTTGAATGCCTGGCGGTTGTGGCTTAAAGTTTAACCTAAGCCACGTGTCGCCCTTTTCCTTCAACTCCAGGCCCCCAGTCAGGTTGTCCTTTTCCTTCAATTCCAGCGGCTGTCACACTGCACAGTAGCAGCAGGCTGCTTGCTACTATTTCAAAGCAGCCTGTTGCTGTCAATTTAATAAAAAAAAAACAATTGAATAAAAAATAAAAGTGGAGCGTCCATACAGTGTAATACTCCTCGAATACTCCGCCCCGGGTTTCTTCTTCAAATTCTCTCACTCAGCTACCCAAGTTCTGCATGCCTCACACACACTGGGCTTTAATGGTATTTTTTCCGACTTTCTGCATTACAAGCGAACTCTACTGTATGTTTAATTTCTAGATTCTTGATAAAATTTGATTTGGTGCAACCTCAAGAAAAATTACAGTTTAGTATAATATTTTGATTTAATTTAAATTTTGTATTTCTATCACTTTATTGTAGGATAAATCGTTTCTATCAACCGGAGTGACAACTAAAGCCTTTATCCGCTTCAAAGTGACCACCACAGTGACTATTAGAGCGGTTGTTGACACCACCAACATCATGGCAAAAAATAACATAAACAAAAGTAATTTGAAATCCAAGAAACACTGCAAAATAATCAAAATAAATAGGACCAAAATATCTACAAATCTAACTCTATTTCCAGAAAAATGGGTCTAGGTCATTTTGCCAAACGGGCATGATTCACACATATCAAATAATTCATAATAATTTGAATCCAAGTATCTATCTTTATGTAATTTGGTGATGCATTTTTTATTTATATGATCGAGTATGCAATGCCAAAGATATGAGATGTTAGTTTTATCGCTTTTATGTCTTGTAGTTCCTCTTCTAATGCCATTTGTGTCCACAGTGAAAACACGAATCATCATACTTGGTTTGTTTTTATTTGCTTTAACTATTTTCCAGTAGATTTGGATTTCTTGGATCCTTTATGAAATGTCTTTTTAAATTTCCTCTTAGTGACCTTAGAGGTGTCAATGGCAAAAATTTACTCCTTTTGTTTGTTTATATTGGGCTCAACAGTTTTTAGCATATTTAGAAGCTTAGGCAAGGTACACTTAATCTTATTCATGTTAAAGTTCATAATGAACTGTGAAAAGCTATTAGATAAGGACTACAAAACTAAGTCAACACTCAGCTCGTGGTCCATGATAAAACACAACTGGTTTAATTTTTCGACAGCACATGAGCACTAACTAAAGATCTTTTTACCATCATACCTTTGTATAACTTTTTTAGATGTCTCATACTGATTCAACTTCTTGAGATGATAAATAATGATATAGACATCTATAATCTCATGTTTCTTTTGTAACTTAGGTGACATAGCTCCAAACATCACATGTTATAGCGTTATTGTCATCACTGTGTTTATTGTAAGCATGCACGTTTTCCGACGTAGCCTTCTCAGTATGAGCTTTCAGCATTGGCTGTTCAATTATATATCTAATTTTTTATGCTTGAGAATAATTCTCAGATTGCGGTGCCAATTCAGAAATTTTGGTCTTGTATATTTGTTGACATCCAATATGTCTCTCAAACTCATATGGTTACTGATGATCCAATAATTAAATAACAATATAGAATAATTAATTAAATACAAAAAATTAATTTAACATGGATTTCTATTAAATTAATTATACCCTTAAATTGAATTAATAACCCTCAAACATTAATCAATAACACTAGTTAGATTCCTAGTTAGAATCCTTTTTGTTTTATTAGAATCTTGAAGGAATCAACAAGCCCTAATAAAATATATAGGTAGATACTCTTATCAATCACATCTCTATGTGACTCTTAGATCATCAAGTAAACAACTTATTGTCGCACACATGTTATATGTTTACTTGATTGTGTCTCTAAAATTTTATTTTCTTGAACGATTCAACAAATAATTAGATTCTAGTTAAATTCGATCAATTGTTTAGAACAATCGAATGTTTCACGGTGATAAACATATCCATGAGAGAATAGCCTTAAACGACTCAACAAACTGACATCAATAATGGACTCTGGTTTTTCACTATAACAACAGAACGCACTTTGTATTAATCATTTAATACGAATTTAATATTTTGATAAAGAAGGGTTTTTCTCCTCACATTTATGTATATTAACTAACATCCAATATGAAATCAATCATACATAATAATAATTGTTGATGATTATGGACTTTATATATCTGTCTCCTTGAAACAAAAGAAAAACTAGTCGGTCAATTCCTATAGGACGTAGTATTCGATCATTGAATGCTAAATGCAATAATCTCTATCTCCTGCTGCAACTTATATCCTATACTAGTTTTTTTTTTTTGGCTCAACGACAGCCTATATACTATACTAATTGGCACGCAGGCCCAGAAAAAGGAGTTTGAAAACCCATTTTTAATTTTATAAAGTAAAAAGTTAAAATTTAATCTAGTCAAAAATTTAAAATATGGATTAAAAACTATTTTAGTTAATTTTGAATATTTGACCAACATTAAAAATTTAATAATTACAATTTTTTCAAAAAATTAAAATTGTATTTATGACTCTATTTTCTTTTTAAAATTTGAAGGCTTGCTTTACAATTTTTGAAATTGCATAGTCAGCATTTAATTTTAAAACCAGTGGGCATTTTATGCAATTTCTAAAATTTTATAGAAGGACCTTTTTTGAAATTGCATAGGTGATGGCCTATGCCATAGCGGGCTGCGGATCGAGTCAACCCAGTCCACAAAAATTGAACACAAGCCCAGCTTACCCATCGACTCATCTAGGTCGAGCCCATATGGGCCGCGGTTCGACCCAGTTCGGCCCGTATGAATAAAAAATTAATTTTTTTTGAAATTACTAAAAAAAATTAACTAACTTATTGTACTTCAATTTTTTTTTTTTTTTTTACATTTACAGCAAAAAATGTGTTAAATTACTAAATAAAAAATAAATAACAATGATAAATTCACATTTTTTATTTATAACAAAAAATATTTACATGAAGTTCACAATTTTTTAATTACCAAACGGGCCAGCAGTTAATCTCCCGGGTCGGTGGTTCAGCATCATCGACCCGTGACCGGCCCGTAGTTACGGGTCGAGACGGGTGGGCCAATGCGGGTTCGATCGGTCCCTCCGTCTTGACACCTCTAGACTCCCACTGGTGTCCAATACCGATGGGCACTACCTATTGGGTTGTCGAACAGTAGCTTACTGCTGTTCGAACCAAGCCCACGCGCTGCTGTAGCGGCGCAAGGTGGTGTCGCTGCCTTAAAGGCTGTGGACCTGCTACCTACCAACGACAGGTTCCAAAGCACCGCCGCTCACCAACTTATTTTTTCAGCCAAATAATTCCGTTTCGAACGCATCCAAAATACAATTTTAGATTTAAAATTCACAATTTATCTTGACTGCCAAAACTCAAATGAAATTAATATACCAATAACAATTATTGTTCGATTTATCAAAGCAGGATAACGAACTCTAACAAGTAACAAGGTAGGGTGTGATACCAGTATAAAAAATTGACATAAACATGTACATCGGAAATTAAATCTTCAATTCTTATAAACTGGATCAACCTTGTACTTAGATAGAATTCGTAATAGAAGTTTACATTAATGAACATTGTGGAATTTGATTAGCTGAAAGTACAATTTTTCAATACCATAGTTGTCCAATTGTTTAGCATCCAATAGTAATCTACATAGCAAGAACATATCTGAGCTTCCATGATCAAGAATAGATGAAAGTATAACTTTGAGTGTAATTGTATTGTGTTTTGTCTCTTGCTTGAACTAGCAAGTAATGAAGACATATTCTCTTCTTTTCTACAAACTATGGCCTAATATATATAGCCGACGCTAACCCTAGTTCTAGTCCTGCTAGAATTGTGTTAACCCACAACTTACGGATATGATTAATTAATCTAATTAATTAATTAATTTGGTCAAATAAGTAATTAAATTTGACCTGATAATTTGGGTGTTGGACATTAATCTCATAGAAATTGCCAACACCGTCCATAGCCAACAGACGACGAACGAAAGAATACGTGTAGCGACCTAAATTTATTCGTTTATTTATTTATTCTTTTATAAAATCTTTATTTATTTTCATTACTTTGGTTATTTTGATGTAAATTTTATATATATATAAAGATATATAATGAAAAATTTACCTTATAGGATAATTAAATTGTTTACAGATTTGATGTAGTTTAAATCATTACAATTGACTCTATATTATAATTTATAGTATTTGGTAAAAACATCCGGTTCGAAATAAGTGATGTTAAAATTCACACTTATTTAATTATGCAATTATTCTTTTGATTCTTGCAAATTTGGTTTATGTCACGAAAATAAGCAAATGACAATTAATTAATTAAGTCAACGTAACTGGAGTAGTAATTATCATTTATATTACCGAGGTCTTGTATACTTTTCAAAATATAACTTCATAATAGTCCGTCACCCACCTGCTACAAAATATTTACTTCCCTTACATATAAACATTCATATAGAAAGCTTCAAAAATATGGTGGGGGTGGGAAGAGTAGTCTATAATACTTCACGTCCTTATATCTCGAATTTTATGTAGATGTCTTTAAGAAACCATCAATTATTGTTCATATCGTAAACTTCAGTGCGAATAATAGTGTATTCCCATATGTAATATCCAGGGGCATGAGTGAGATAAGACCAAAAATCAGTGGTTGTAACCCAACGCATCTCTCTCCTTTCAGCATCAACGACTCACTCACTAAGACAATGCTAAATACGTCAATTGGCATTTTTACCTAAAAATGAAAACATATAACACGTGAACAATCACAGTTCAATGAGTAGGACGTGCACATGTGTCATGATATCTACATGAATGTCATGCAAATTGGGCCCATTACGAACTTAATTATTATGCACCTTTTACTTTATAAGCATGTACTGATGGCTTTTCATATGAATGGTCTGTACTGACGACCAACTGTAAGGTATACGAAGCCTGTACTGACGGCTATTATTTCATATTTTAGGTCTGTACTGACGACCTATCATTTCAAGCTAATCTTATTAGACCTGTACTGACAGTCTATATTACTTTATAGAGTCTGTACTGACGACTCAATATTTGCGTATGCCAAAGCCTTTTAATAAATATTTCGGTGCACAATATTTAAGCTCGTAATATAAATGTGAAACAATAAATGTGAATCATTACATCATATCATACTTCTGTCATACATCCTTTATTAGATCATAAAATGAAAATTTAAGAATCTGAACTTTAACACTCTATACCGTAATATGGATTGTTCTTTGCAGTATATAATATTATAATAGAGTATTTATAAATATCAATCATCCATAAAATGAGTTGTATAATAATAATAATAACATAAACCATTATCACTAAAATGAACAGAAAAATAATAACACAAAAATCAGAAAATAATAAATCAGCATTACTGAAATGAGCACAATAATAACATAAATAATCAGAACTGAAGTTCTTTTCATCAATAGTCCATTTCCATATAAGTCTCGGTAAGGTTAATCTTAGTCCCAAATTTATGCGTCAACCATTATCTCATATTATTTATCTTTTATGTATTTAGCTTGATTATAAAAATAAAAATTCAAATATTAATACTAAGATTAAGCACTAAAATTTTATATTAAATAACGACTCAAATAATATTCCTAAGCCTATTCACCTGATAACGAAGATTTTTCGTAAAATTTGGTACCTATTTTATCAACAACTCGAAAAAAGAATTAAATCAGTATTCTATAAAAATTTGTGATTACCACATGGTTATGCCTCCAAAGTACAACCATGGTGGTTGCTCCTCTAGGGTGCAATCTTATGGTTGTGTCCCAAGGTCACAACCTCAGTAGTTGTGTTTCTGAAGCACAATCGCATTGGTTGTGCTTCCGAAGCACAACCATCACTCTCATCATACTTTTATCCGCTATAATCATTGGCTGACTCTCTACCTATTTACAAAGCGTATTTATAGGTGAAAAGAGGCAGTGGAAATTAACTAGAGTTATAATAGAGTGATTTTTATTTAACCACGTCATCTTGGTTTACTATTGGTTTACAGCGGGTTGGATTAAAAAATATTTTAATTTAACACAATAAAACATGTGATAAAATACGTGTTCTCCCTTTCTTTTTATATTATATATGTATATATATTTTTTAGATAAGAAAAGAAAATTTTCGATACGTTACAATACGACATAAAACAAAATGCAAAAAATTAAGCAAAACTTGACCGAATGAGTGGTACAAGGCGCCTCGCTAGTAGACGAAAGGAAAAACTAGTTTCAAACTAGCTTGTTTTGATATTTTGTTAAACAGAACAAAGTGAATTAATCAATATTTGAAAAGATTAGAAAGTTGATAATATACAGTGTAAAATCCTAGACCATAAAATCTTTACAACGTAAAAGATGAAATTATCCCTAACAAAGAACCCAATTAAGAAATACATTCCACATGAGTATGGATACGGAGATCTTAAACTAGAAAAGTCTTCTTGATAATGTTAGGGCTGGGTAAAAATCAACCCAAATCGATTAACCTGCCCAACCCAACCCAACCCGATTGGTTTGGGTCGGTTTTTATCCTAAATTGGATTGGATAGCGGGTTACCTCATAAAAATCGACTCAACCCAACACAACCTGCTTATCATAAGGTTATTGTTTATTTTCTATGTTTAAAATGGACCTCTTAAATGAAAAATTAGAGAATGGGTTTTTATTTCACTGTTACCAAATATATATATATATATATATATATATATATATATATATATATATATATATATATATATATATATATATATATACAAAAATGAGGGTGAGGGTGAGGGGTGCGAAAAGATAAACACAGCCACTGGCACTAAATGGACTATCTTAAGGTTGGTTGCAGAGTCTGGCTTGGTGCGGAAGTCTTATAATTTTAATAATTCTTTTATTTTTGAATAAAAATTAATAAACTAGCTATTTTGTTCTATAGATTTTTCTGCTATTATTTCTTCTAATTATTCGATTCTTTTTTCTAAGAAGGTTATGTCTTTATTCTGATATACAATAGTTCTTTCAAGTAAGGATGAATTTACTTCTGGATATCTTCTAAATTTTAAGTCTAATAATTTATAATTTGTTCTTGTGCTTTTTCTTACACATTTTAATTCTCTATCGGTGTCTTCTAACAGGAACTTGAATTCTTGGAGAATTTTTGGGCACAATTTAATTTCTTTTGAGCTGGATGATGAAGGGTTCATAAATTTTTTGTTTTTTTTAAAATTTTAGCTTTAATCCTACTTGGTACTTTCCTTTTTATAATTTCTTTAAATGTCTTACCAAATCTCTGGTTTTTTTTTTTTTTTTTTATTATCACCACCTAAGACATATTAACTTGAACCTGATTCCTTTCATTAAGGTCACCCGAGGCACTACCTTAAAGAATTCTTAAATTAATTTTTTTTCCCAATATTAAAAGGATAACAAAGGCTCACTCCGGCCAAAATCCTTAACCAATTGGGTCACTTAGGATTAATTTAGAAACAGTACGGCTTCTAAGAATCAAGTTATTCTTTTATAATATACATAGGATGAAATGAATTCAAAATCATGAGCAATTCATATTAACAATTCAAAAAAATATATATACCAAAAGTTTAAATTCATAAATAACATATTTTTTGGAGATTCAGTAATACATCTGAAAGAAACTATTACTAAGGATTTCCCTTTCGGGAAGTCCCCTAAAAACTGAAATACAAACTGGGAAGAAAGTATGTACCTTCAAATATTTACAAGCTTTTTACAATTTGGATCGAGAATTTTTCTGTGTAAGGAAAGGTTTTTTCATAGGTTTTGAGAACAAGGAGTATTCAATGTGAAAACTCTTGCCTTAAACGAATGAAAGTTCCTTTCTTATATAGCAAAATTCTTGGGAGCAACAAACAATTCTAATCTAATCAAATCTAAAAGGACGATCTTCTTTTTGAAATTTTTTCACGTGTCTTTGCTTTACGTCTTTTCTTCTGCCTATTTTTGACACGCGTTTTACCGAGAAACTTCTGGTCAAAAAATCTTGATCATCATCTTTTCTTTTTCAAAAGTAGAATCAATCTGGCAGCATCTGTCTGAAAATATCTTCTTTTTTAAAAGTTTTTTGGAAATATCTGTCTGGCAGCATCTTCTTTTAAAATATCTTCTTTTTTAAAAGTTCTTTGGAAGTATCTATCTGGCAACATCTTCTTTTACGTATCAAGATTGTGCAAAGTTGTTGGAGAAAAAGACATACCACTGTCTGAATTATTACATCCTTCTCGTTCTTCATTATCACCACTACTGCTTCCCTGTATAGAATTTTCTAGTTCTGGGTCTTTATCATCTTGCGGACATTCTTGAATCTCTTTTTCTTTACTATTTTCTTTTTTGACTAAAAATCTATCAAGAGCCTTGTTAAGAACCTTATCAAGCTTTTCTTCAACACTTCTTCCTTTCTTTTTTCTGGTTATCTTTTTTCTTATTGAATTTTCTTCAAAGTTCTTGAATTTGTGATAAAAGTCTTTCAATGGAAACTATATCATCTTCTGGATCCTGGCTTTCTTATAAAATTTCTTTTCCTTTGTCTTGAGATGATGTCTGATTAATGGTATCTTGGGATGATTCTGGAGAATAATTTAAAAAGTCAAACTTGTCATTGGGCTGGCCAAGGGTATCCCAAATTTGAGTCTTGCTAAAATCTTTCTGTGTAGGGAAATCAACAGTTCCCTGAGTCTGTTGAACTTTTGGCAAGTCCACAGCCATCAACGAGTTTGAAAAGTCTTTACCAGCCACCGTTTGAACTGGACTAGCTACTGACTTCTTAGGCTCAGTAGTACCTTTTGGGTAAATAAGTCTTGATTTAACAATCTCTTGTTCTAATGAAGCTATTTTCTTATGTAAAGAAGTTCTTTCTGAAATCAAGGCTTGGTTAGCTTCATTGATGATCTTAAAATTGTTCTGCATGCATTCACAATGAGTGGAAAAAATCTTTTTGTCTTTACTTGGCGAAAAATCTAGAGGAGGGTCTTGGTAATTTCTGAGTGAAGGAGAAACATGGAAATTTAATCCAATGTGCTGTCTGGCAGATTCTAAAGCTTTTTGAAAACTTGTAAATCCTTTGAAAAGTGGGTCTTTGAAATTATTAATGCTTTCTAATACTTCTAACCGAGTATGAAAGAATCTTGGGATTTTTCCTTTAATGACAACATAAAACTTAAATTTATTTCCACTCTGATTAAAATGTTCTAACAAAGCATTCATAGTTGCTAGAAAATACTTTTGATCTTTGGGGTTCTTATTATAAGAAATCCATAAATTATCTAAAATGCATTTTTCTTCTTTAGAAAGGGAAATATGTGGTAAAACTTTAAAAGAAATGTTAGTTGAAGGATAGCAAGTTAACTCTTGCCCACCAAATCTGATTCTTTCTTGATAGTAAGGTCTGTTCTGGCTATTAGAAGTCTGAAATAAAACTGTAGAAGCAAAGAAATTTCCAAGAGGAATTTCTGGTCTTGGAGGAGATCTAGACATCTGTAAAAATTCACAATATAGTTAGCGATGATCTAAAATCATTCTACTTAATATATCTGCTGCTTTATTATCCATACCTTTGATATGTTCAAATTTTATGTTAATTCCTGTGTTCGTTATTCTATCTATAAAGTTTAATCATCTTCTTCTACTGCTTTTCTTTGAATCTAATTTAAACTTACTATGAAAAGAAACAATTGCAGCGCAATCTGTTCTTATTAAAATTTCTTTTCTCGAAACAATAAAAAGTTCAAAGCTATCTAAAGCATAATTTACTACTAATAATTCTGCATCTATACTACTTAAGTTTCCCTTCTCTTTGTAACTTCCGCTATTATACTTACAAATTCTTTCTGTAATTTTATCTGCATATTTGTTTGCCTTGCATAACAAAACTGCTCCCCATCCTAGGTTACTTCCATCAGTTTCTATTATCAAAAAATCTGTGTCAAGGGGCATGGCTAATTCTGGCAAACTTTTTATTTTCTCTTTAATTTCTTGTACTAATTTTATATCTCCTGATTAAAATGTCTCTGTCCTATAGGAGATGTCTTACAATACAAAGGTCCGGCTATTTTTCTTAAATCTTTAATAAATGGTCTAGAATAGTTTACTAATCCCAAAAATCTTTGTATTTGTTTTAAATCTTCTAATTTATCAGGGAATTCTAGAGCTTTCTATGCAATATGGAGTTGAAGACTGATCTTTCCTTGTCCTATTTTTACTCCTAAAAAATCTATGAATTCTTTAAATAGTACCATCTTCCTTTTACTTATAATTAGCCCATGTTTTATAAATTCTGAAAATACTATGTGTAAATGTCCTCTATGTTCTCTTCTATTCTTAGTAAATACTAAGATGTTCCTCTATATATGAAATAACAAATTTGTTATGTTTGTTAAATATAATATCCATCTTTCTTTGAAAAATACCTGGTGCATTCTTTAATCCGAATGTCATTACTAACCACTCAAAATGTCCTTCGGGACAAGTAAAAGCTGTCCATTCTATACTATCTGGGTGCATTCTAACTTGCCTAAATCCTGACTTTAAATCAAATTTGCTAAAGATCTTACAGTCTTGAATCTTATTTATTAAAATAGTCTTATCTGGTATCTTATAAGCATCATCTATTGTATTATCATTTAATCTTTTGCAATTAAAAACCATTCTGCTTTTACCTCTAACTATTTCTGAATGTTTTCTTACTATAAAGGCTGGTGATCTATGTGGACTGTCTGATTTTCTTATTACTCTTAGTTTTAATAATTCTTCTGTATGCACTTTGAAATCTTCTAAATCTAAGTTTGTGGCTTCAATATTCTTTGCTCTAATAATATATTCTGGGTTCTTAATTTTTATTTCGCAAGTAACTTTGTCTTTTTACCAGTACTTTAGAACATTTTCTCCTAGAATTTCCATCTTTTCTAATTTAGAAATCAAGCCCTCATTTTCTTGTTCTGTTATCAAAGTATAATATATCTTTTCGTTATCTAGAAAATCTATAGGGCCATAATCTAGATCTTCAAAGTTTTCATTGTCATTTTCTAATTCCTCCTTTTCTATTAACTGGCATTCTTTTTCTTTTATGCAGGGGCATTCTCTCTTTTTTTTCTTTATTACTACCACTACGCTTCTCAGAGCACTCTGATGGGTAGAAGGTAGTTTGAGCTGGGCTAAACAAAGTATGTTTCTGGAAATGTATAAAATCCTTAGTGATTGTAACACTAGCATTATCTTTTAATAAAAAACTTAATCCTATGATAAAGTCTGTTTCTTTAAGGCTTAAAGATCTAACCCATGTTGAATCTCTAGGTAAGGTGTATTCTGTACTTAATCCGCAATTTGTTTCGAAGATAATCTTGCTATTAGGTCTAAGTAGTTCTGTGTATGTACAGAAATCTCCATACATCTGTTGGGCATCTATTGGGTTCTTTGGATTAACTATGTATCTTTCTGGAATTAGTTTTTTATTTATTATGCAATTACTACATCCTGAGTCTATTAATCCTAGACATTTAATAATGTAGTCTCCTATTCTTATTTGACATTTTACTTTGATACTTTTAAGTTTCTCTGAATTGCATACCACCTGAACATAATTTGAATGTTCTTATAAATCTTGGTCTTCTATCATTACTCTCTTACCTTTATTATTTAATTCTAAAATTTCTATTCTTTGGATTAGTAATTTTTGCATGTCTTCGAGATTTTCAATTCTTCTTCTTAAAATTCTTACTTCTGAAATTTCTATTTGATCTCTTGTAATCTCTATTTTGATTTCTTCTTTCTTAATCAAATTGTTGTCTTCTAAACATTTTATACATCCTTCCTTATAGCATTCTAAGCACTTAGCTCTTAATTTTCTAGCTGGGTACCAATTGCATAAAAAGCATTCTTCTATTAGAGTATGTACTAAGTTAAATTCATCTTCAAATTCAGTTTCTTTATTAATTTCTAGATTTGAAAACTCATCTATAAATTTATAATCAGATTCTTCCTGATCTTGTTCTAATTTATCTTCTATTGATATTATGCTATAAATAGATTCTTTATCTAAAATGTATTCATCTAAATGTATAAGGTCTTTATTTGTGCATTATATGAGTGTACTCTTCCTATCATAACTGTTTATTCTCTTGGAACAAGTTCTTGCTAAATGTTCATTACTATTACAAACAAAACAGCTAAGTTTGTTCTTACAGGTTCTATCTGGCTTAAATTTTCTAACATGTTTATTTTCATCTAGATATGGTTTATTTTTATTTGATTTTCTAAGAAAATATCTTTTTCTAATTGGTTTTTTCTTACCTTTTTTACCTTTATTAAACTTTCTTTTAGTATCTTTTGAGGTTCCATATGTTTGTGATGTGAAAAAATCTTTACAAAATTTATAATCTGTTTTTTTAAGCTGTTTTTGGATTTGTAAAGTTACACATTTATCTTCTCAGCATCTTATCACATGCTGAATTCTATGTCCTATACTCCATTTTTTATCTAGTTGTTCTTTTACTGAAACTAAATTATTCCATGACTCTGTAATTTCTAGTCCTAAAGGTCCTGGCAACCTATGAAATAACTTCTGTCCTAACTCTTGATTAAAGGTGTTACCTGAAATAGAGGTTAAATAATAGTATTCATTTAAGAAGTTCTTTACATATTTACCTTTGGTCCATTTATATAAATTAAGTTGTTCTAAATCTCTCATAGATGTTCTTTGTATACTCATATATCCTAAGTTTGGGTCTGCTCCAGTAATTAATACCTGAATTTTATTAACAAAATTGTATGGATTACTTCCTAGGCTTACTAATTGGTTAAATTCTTCTTTTCTTTCTAATTTATAAACTTCCCACATTGCCTTAGTACTTTCTCCTAAAAAGGTTTCTAAATATCTATACATGTCTAATGGTTCCATGTCTTGATAGTTCCTAATATAATGTCCTATGATTGTATTTTTCCAAACGTCTATTATATTAGTCCACATCTGTGGATCGTGGGCTGTTAAATTTAAAATCTGTGCTTTTGATACTGATTGGAATTCTATCTTCTTTTCTAAAGATATTTCACTACCTCTAGCAACATATTTTGAACCTTCTGGGGGTTAATTATAAGTGTCGTAAGCTCTTCTTGGAGGAAAACTGTCTCTGTAAAAGAAAGTCTCATGTTTAATGGTTTTATCAAAAGGGGTATAATCTATAGTTTTATAGGCTTAGGTATCCATAAAATCCTTTTCATAATTATAGTCTGACCTATTATCATCTATGATTCCTATTCTTATGTTTTGTTCTGAATCATAATACAAAAATTCATTTTCTTGAATTTGTTTACTAAGATACATCTGATCTTCTAGTTCTAACAACTCTTTTGGATCTAATTTCATATTTAAATCTTTTGGGAAAATGATTTTATCACTATTTTCTTCTATTAATTCTATGTGAACATTATTTATAAAAGGTTCACTTACAGACTCATCTTCTTCATTCTCTTCTGATTGTTTTTCAAATATTAAGCTAGTTCTTCCATGGATGTCTTTATAAGTTAAAGTTTCTGTTGGGGCAATAATTTTTTCCTTTTGTTCTAGAAACTTATCCATGTCCCATTCTAATCTTGCAAGCTATTCTGCTGAAAATTCTTTTGGTTTAACCATATTGATGTCTTTACTGCTCATTAAATTTACTATTTTATCTATGTAAATCTTATATTTAGTCTGAGCACTAACAGAACATCTTCCTAAAGATTCTATGTGAATTAATAGATTTTCTCTACTTTCTACATCTTCGTATTCTTTAGTTTGGATTCCTATTTATATTTTTTCTGAAAAATCTTTAATAGTCATTAAGAAGTCTAGATTACAGTATATAATTCCATTATTACTGTTCATGTTTACTTCCATACTAGCAATTTGATTTTTATCTATGTTATTGAATCTTTCATCATAAATGGTGATTAAAGTCTTACATCCTAGATTCTTCTTGCCAAACTTTTAATTCCGATGACTATTAATCCTAAATGCATAATCTATAATTTCTCTTCTTTAATTCTTTCTTAGAATCTTCAGAAATTGTTTTTGGATTTCAACTTTTGATTGTTAAACAATTACAGTACTTATTTTAGGTGTTTGCTTAAACTAAAAAAAAAAATAAAAACTAATTATGGAAGAATATGTATTATCTGACAGATTTTAAGAAACAACAAAAAAATAGCTTATTAAATTTTTCTTTTAATTTCTCAAATTATCTATTATTAAAATATCAATTTTAACTCCCGTGATTAAAATTAAATTCTTGTATGTCTTAAGTTTATTAATATTATATATCAATAGCTATTCTAATTAAATAAATTTAAAGATTTAATACATATTAATTAACTAATATTTCATGTAATAAAAGTAAAAAATAAGTTTTGTAAAATTATCAATGATAATAATATATGGACATGTTAGAATGAATATACATTTACCAAACACTTAATTGATTATTCTTGAAATTAATTCTCTTAAAATCTACACCAATACCAAACTAAGTCTAAAGATTCTTTTCATTTTCTTTTCAAAATTGTCTTTATAATTGTTCCGTCTTTTTATAAAATATTTTTTGTTTTTATGAATTTTCCAAAAATTTAAGATCTTTAAGACAAAAATCATAAATAAATTACTTCCAACAATAGAATTTTAAGGAGTTAAATGCAAAGAAAAAAAAAGTTAAAGAACAAATAGAACATTCAATTTTTCTATTCTATATATTTATGGTGAGATAGACTAGAAGTGTTAAGACGGGCCGACCGGCCAAACATGCATCAGTTCACTCGTGAAGGCATGTAACCGCTTGCCGGTCCATAAACTGGGTGGGTCGTTCACAGGCCGGATGACGCTGAACAGCTTGCCCGGGCGATTTAGAGTCAAACGGGCCAGTGGTTAACCGCTGGCCCATTTAATATTAAAAAAATACATGGTAGAGCCGTGACTAATATGAGTGACAGACGCTGCTTCATTCAAATGTAAAAGCAGCAAGTAAAATTCACAAAGTTAGAAATAACTTAATGTAAAATAAGATATAAATTCCATGTAAACATTTTTTGTTATAGATAATAAATGTGAATTTATTTATTTTTAGTAATTTTAAAAAAAATTAATTTTTTATTCATATTGGCCGAACCGTGACCCACATGGGCTCGATTCGGATGGGCCGACGGGTGGGCCTGGTACGTGTTCAATTTTCATGGGTTGTGTTGACCCGACTCTCAACCCGTCGTGGTGCGAATTTTTTCTAATGTGGACCGTCACCGGACCTTATGGAAGGCGGTCTGACCCGAATTGACACCTCTAAGATAGACATGGAAGTTGCCTTGAAACCAAATTCCAGCCAACCATATAGAAATTCTTTTTCCAATCATAAATGATAATATTTATTATTTATGATTTCTCCATATATAAAATAGAGGTATTTATTTATATACTTACTTAAAGTTGGTTGGAGGCAGCACAAAAGGAGTAAATGCATTTTCCATATATAAATAAACAAATAAATATAAATAAAAATTATAGAACACATATCGAGTAGCTATAACCACTTATCCTCACACCTACCATCCAAATTTTAGCACACAAACATTAATAAGTGGGACTTCTGCTATGTCCAATTCTGCAGCCTAAAACAAACAAGAAATTTTAATGCTTATCAAAATTGTAATCGATTCAATCGTTTGAAACAAATACATGTTTTCCTTTATCTTATATTCTTGTACAAATATATGTAATACTGCACGTTTTATAATTCGATTTCTATATTGATTCAAAAAAGATTAATGGTCAACTATCATCAATTTGA
This sequence comes from Forsythia viridissima, assembly GCA_030279155.1. Classification (NCBI taxonomy): domain Eukaryota; kingdom Viridiplantae; phylum Streptophyta; class Magnoliopsida; order Lamiales; family Oleaceae; genus Forsythia; species Forsythia viridissima. The sequence goes on along the minus strand of CM059041.1, from coordinate 32,482,890 downwards.
TGAATTGGGATTGAATCAAGAATAGGAAAAGTTAAAAAAATAAAAATCAAAGTTGGCATGAATCGACATTTTTAATTGTGAATTGATTAATTCTTAAGTGATTCTTGAATTCTAAACGTTGAATAATCTATACCCAATTTTCAAATCAGTTCTCAATTTATTTGTAATTCATAATCTAATTAGACAATACATTGCTTCAAACTTAAGAGTAGCTAAGAGTTAGGCTTGGACGTCGGGTGGGTCGATCCAGGTATTTCAATACCCCGGAACCACTCGTTGTAATTCAGATATTTCGTAAATAGATCCGTTCGGGTCCACGTAATTATTGGAACCAAAATCGACGGTTCAGATTCGGTTCTACCCATAACATTTTCTTTTTAAATTGCAAGTTGACAATATGTTTTGAAAAAAAATTAAAAAATACAAACTCATTAACATTAAAGTACAGTAGTTATTAAAATAATTTAAAAAAGATATAAATATTAACTGAAATAATAGATACCAAAATTGCAAACTCATAAATTATAGTTAGGAAAATTACCTCTCAAAATTAAGGATTCGTTTCGGTTACAAAAGAGTTTCGCATTCGTCGTATCACTATGTGTTGAGTGTGAGAGAGATAAGCGAAAGTGCGAGACAGAATGCAATGTTTGTATTGAGTATTTGAGCAAATAGCGATTGAGATTTGGGTAATTGGAATTTGGTTAATCGAGTTTGGGTTTAAGAATAGTGGGTTTTGTACTTTTGGTTTGAATCTTGGACAGTTGGATTCTTGTCTTTGGTATAATAGTGTTGGGTTGTGGATCATTAGGTTAAGGTGAATGAATTGTAAAAAATTTAAAAAAATGACAAATTCGGTTCCAATCGAGAATCCACGGTTCTTGGTTCGAGTTCCTGATTTTCTTTTTTTGGAACTGGATCGAAACCTTCGTTTCGGTTCAGTTCCGGTTCGGGAGATTCAATTCCATTTAAATCCATCCCTACTAAGTGTAAATATCATGTTTGGCTAATCTCAAATTATAATTTATGCTGGTCAAATTAGTTAAACATGTCTTTATCTACGCATTTCGTAGGACCCATAATTTATTATCTACTTATTATTTACACATTCTATATGACCCATAATTTGTGAGCACTTAAAAAATAATTTCAGTGTTTCCAAACATGCACTAATTAAAATTCGAGGAAAAAATCTGATTGTCGAAAAGATAGTTCATGATATATATGTAGAGATATTTTGTATTACTGAATAGAACACCCACTCCATATATTAACTATACAACACATGATTTCTCGCTCATCCACATGATAAGCATTCATTTACATTTGTTTTGAAGGTATGCTACAAAGAAGAAGCTATTAGTAGAGGTGATAATGAGTCGAACCGAGCTGAGTAGGCCACTCGGTCCATTGTCCACTAGGCTCAGCTCACCCAAAGAGACGAGTCGAGCTCAGCTTGTGTAGGTCAGGATTAGCTCGTTTCTACAAGGGCCACTCAGTTTGGCCCTTGGCTTGTGGTTGTGGGCTAAACGAGACGAGTCGAGTCGAATTGAGTCAAGTTGTCCACAAGCCTGAATCATTTTTTTTTTTTTCAGTTTAAACTTTGAATATTGTTTCTGAGAATTTAAAGTGTGTCAAATTTGCCCACGAGTTAGCTCGTCCATAAACCAAGCCGAAGTCCATTATAGGCCGAGCCGACGAGCTCACAAACCATTCGGTCCATTTGACATTCGTAAAGCTATGCATAATGAATTCTCAATAGATATAAAAAAAGTGATAATTTCATCATATACTACAAAATATAAAATAATTTAAAAAATACCATCTAACATTTTTTATTCTAAAAATATTGTTTTTTATTTCTGTAACACTTGTTGTTACATTTGTTATTTTTGTTAATAACAAATGTAACACATTTATTATAATTAAAATAACAAATGTAAAAACAACTGTTATAAAAATAAAAAACAGTATTTTTATAATAAAAAAAAGTATAACAAATATTTTAAGAAATATTTTATTTATTGAAGTTATTTGTGAAAAAAACTCCAAAAAAATAATAATACACACACACAAGCCAAGACCTTCAAAAGAAAGTGAGCTACTCAAGCTTTTCCTGATGGATTCAATACGACATAGTATATTGAAATATCGTTTCAAACAACATATTATTTTTTAGGTAATCATTTGAAACGGTGTTCTTTTAAAATCCATAAAAAAGAATATTAAAAACACGTTTTGTTTTTGTTATATGTGATTGAACGTAGGAATACTTGTACATGTGCCTATGGTTGAACAATGAAGTTTATGAATTATAAGTAGAAGCGACGTGCCTTATTGTAAGAAACAAAAAAAAAGGGGGTAGGTGGCCCCCTTTCACACACACACGGTCAAACGGCTAACAAATACTTTAATCTTAATTAATTATTATTATTATTAGCAAATACTCAAATATTAAATCTTGATTATTATTATTATTATTATTATTAGAAAGATTGTGCAATGGTTTATCATATTGGCAGATAAAATTAGGTGGTTAATCAACTGGATGCTTTAAAAAAGTAAACTTTTGAAGGGAAAAGAATAAATTACACCATCAGTCTTCAGTTTATTGCATTAGTAACAAGTTGGTTATGAACATTCTAAAATAAATTAGTGCTTGTTTCTAACCTTTCATCAAAGTTTTACGTTTGGTAAATTTTATTTTGCAGATTAATCATAATTAGTGAGTCTTACAGAATGTAGATAAAAATAATGTTTGACCAATATATAAATACTTATAAGCATTATCAAACATGTTACATATATTATTCAATCGTCACGTGTTTAACTTAATGAAATTAAAATTTTCTTCTTAATTGTGCATGTTTGATTGCACTGAAATTATTTTTTAATTACTCATGAATTGTAATTCCTATGAAATGCAAGAATAAAAAGTATGTTTGACTAGTTTGATTTAATTTAAATAGGTCAAACAAGGTATTAGGGTAATGCTTAGAAATTTCAAGTGAGACGTAACGATTTCTGTGCGAATATGATAGAACAAATGGAGACCAACAAACTCCTTTTAAAACATTTGGGACTTATTTGATACTATAACAATAATTGAGGACCAACAGTAATTTTCCCAAAAGGCCGAGAAAGTAGTAGGTGGGAAAGATGGTTGATAAGAAGAAGGGGTTGATGGGGGAGTTCACTCCACCTCAAATCTCTCAAAACTGGTCAGCAGCTACTCCCACCCACCCAGGCACCCCCATTCCACCCCACCCCCACATACACACCCATACTCCTACCTAACTCCCATTAGTTGTTGTATTTATTTCACTTACATTTCTTTCCACAACTTGCTCTCTCACCTGTTCTTCTTGTAATCTTGATATTGTGTCACCCTCTTGAAACTCCACCCATTAATCTTGAAACACTTTTTGACAACACAGAAATTACAAGTTTTTTTTCTGTAAAGAATTTGAGTTTTTTGATCAAGAAACATGTTATCTGTAGCTTCTGTTGAAACCCAAAATTCAGAGCTCTCTTCATTAGTTTCACCTCCAAAATCACAAAGCCAATCTTCTGATTCTGAAACCCATGTTTTCATTTCAAAACTACCCAAAATTCCCATTTCAAATCATCTTCCCCTCCACACATACTGTTTTGAGAATATTGCACAATTTCCAGACAGATCATGTCTTATTGTGGGAAACACTGGAAAAACATACTCTTTCTCCGAAACCCATCTTATCTGTAGGAAAACCGCCGCCGGTTTGTCGAACCTCGGCGTGGAAAAGGGTGATGTGATTATGGTTCTCTTACAAAATTGTGCTGAATTTGTTTTTACTTTCATGGGGGCTTCTATGATTGGTGCTGTCACGACTACAGCTAATCCTTTCTATACAACTTCAGAAATTTTCAAGCAATTCAGTGCTTCCAAAACCAAACTGATTATAACTCAATCCCAGTACGTAGATAAGTTGAGGGATCCAGGCCAGAATTACCCTAAACTTGGAGAAGATTTCACTGTAATCACCATTGATGACCCACCGGAGAACTGTTTACATTTCTCAATACTTTCTGAAGCGAATGAAAATGAAATTCCATCAGTTTGTATTGATCCAAACGACCCAGTTGCGCTTCCATTTTCATCTGGCACCACGGGTTTACCAAAAGGTGTCATCTTGACTCACAAGAGCTTGATCACAAGTGTGGCTCAGCAAGTGGATGGGGAGAATCCCAATTTGTATTTGAAGTCGGCTGATGTGGTTCTCTGTGTTCTTCCATTGTTTCACATTTATTCATTGAATTCTGTACTTTTGTGCTCTCTCAGAGCCGGTGCCGGAGTCTTGCTCATGCAAAAATTCGAGATTGGGTCCTTGTTGGAACTGATACAGAGGTACCGCGTGTCCGTGGCGGCCGTGGTGCCACCGCTAGTCCTAGCTTTGGCCAAGAATCCAATGGTGGATAAGTTCGACTTGAGTTCGATTCGTATGGTGCTATCAGGGGCGGCACCCTTAGGGAAGGAACTCGAGGCCGCACTCAGAAACAGAGTCCCACAGGCCATTTTCGGACAGGTACGATTACTCCTCTTAATAATATTTAACATTTTAAAATAAAATATCAATTACGATTCAACTAATTTTTCATGCCATTTAAACTTGCCTATTGATGTTTCTTTTATCCATGTGACGCACCACAAAAATTGGACTAGGAATGGGAAAAAAATCCGCTCCGACTAGTCTTGCCTTGCCTCAACCCAAATTTTCAAATCCGTCCTAATAGTTTTATTTTATTTTATTTTTATATTTTAAAATTTAAATTGTATGTAAAAAATAAAAATTAATATTAAAAATTAATCAATTAATTAAACAGGACGATAAATAGAAATTTTTCTATACCCGTCTCGTCTTGCTTTCCAAAAATCTCCAACAGAAAAGAAATGGTAATTGCCGCCTCGACTCCGCTCCGCCCGTTGCCATTCCTAAATTGGACTATAAAAAGAAAAAGGGGAAACCATACTTACCATCATCAGGTGGGGTGGGGTGGGGTGGGGTGGGGGGTGGGGTTGGGGGAGTGGGTGACGAGTTTTTCATACATGGACAATTATTAGCTTTATTTGTTCATGATAGAGATATATGGTGTATTTTTTGTAAAGGTTTTTGTAAATTATAAATAGTGGGTCTTATGTAATGTGTTGATAAAAAATGAATAAAAGTTGTAGATTCTACGAAATTTGTGAATAAAAATAATGTTTAACCAATTTATAAGCACTAGCAAAAATGTTTGGAAAATCCAAATAATTTATTTTTATGTTATTTATATTGCAATTTATGTAAATTATGTTCTATCTGCGATGGTTTTGTTTTACGCATTTCTAGGAGATATTGGCATTTAAATATCTTTTACTTTACATCGAAGCTTGGTGAGATTTGAATCCACTACTTAAGCAAATGTAGATTTAATTACGACCACGGAGAGTTTTCTCCGCTAAGAAAAAAAGTATTTAAATATTCATGTGTCACTACGTATTCAATTTTTTCTTTCATAAAATCGTCTTCTACAAAATTTGCTGACTACTTCAATCCATCTCCATGATTCGATCATGTCCTTCAACCTATCATCTCCAAAATCTGTTGATTTCCTCAATCATTCTCCTTCCACCTATTATCTCCATTGTTCTCGATCGAGTTCAATTTACTATTTCTACTTAGTCATTGTTACAATTTTAAATTAAAAGAGTTTGTTTGGACCACAATAGATTACCTACTTTTGTACAACCCAATTGAGTTGTCTAACTAACATCATCTGATCATTTTTGGGTATAAATTTTTCGGCATTTAAAGTTTCTTGTTGGATGTAGGGTTATGGCATGACGGAGGCCGGTCCAGTACTATCAATGTCCCCGGCATTCGCCAAGCAACCACTGCCGACCAAATCCGGTTCATGTGGCAATGTTGTTAGAAATGCCGAACTCAAGGTAGTCGATCCTGAATCCGGCTCGTCCCTTCCCCGTAACCAGCCCGGAGAAATATGCATCCGCGGACCTCAAATCATGAAAGGTAGATCTACAACATAATTAATTAGCCAGCAACCCAGCACACTCTCTTTTTTTATTTTCCCAAACAAAAAATGTTAAAAATTTATATTATCATGTGTTTCACAGGGTATTTGAATGATGCTGATTCTACTGCTAACACCGTTGATATCGACGGCTGGCTCCATACCGGTGACATTGGTTATGTCGACGACGACGACGACGTTTTTATTGTTGATAGGGTGAAAGAACTCATTAAATTCAAAGGCTTCCAGGCATGCTCCTATAATTATTAAACTCTCAAATTTTCCAAATTATTATTATGTTCTGTCCATACTTATCCTTGTGTGTTGTGCTCGCAACAAACATATGTAGGTGCCACCGGCCGAGCTTGAGGCTCTTCTTGTCAGCCACCCAAATATTGCTGACGCTGCAGTCGTACCGTAAGTTCATAGTTACATATATTCGATCTCGTTTGATGTTTTCAAATTCTAGTAAAAGAGAATAAAAGAATAATACGAGGTGGATATGTACTCGTAACAGGCAAAAAGATGAGGCTGCTGGTGAAGTTCCTGTCGCATTTGTGGTTCAATCGAATGGATTTGAACTTACAGAAGAAGCTGTTAAAGAATTCATTTCAAAACAGGTACATGTAGTAAAATTCTACCGCGTGCGTGTCCGCGCCCGTGGGCGTTATTAGCGTCGATTACTAATAAAACAAGTGTGTGTTTTATTTGGCAGGTGGTTTTTTACAAGAAATTGCATAAAGTGTACTTTGTACATGCGATTCCCAAATCTCCCTCTGGTAAAATTTTAAGGAAGGATCTTAGAGCCAAACTCGCAGCATCGTCGTAATTATATATTAACCTCGTAGTTCAAAGTCAATTGTGTTTTTCAAGTATTCGACGTCTTTTATGTTGGTATCATGTGTTTATTAAAGCGCCGAGAAAATTAGACTCGTTGCAGTTCTTACATTATTTGTTCAGATCACTTGAATTTGTAATTTTTGCGTCTTTTCTCCCGTTGCTTGAATGTAATATTTATTGTATTTGTCGAATTTTTTTTATTAATAATTGAATGTAATTCGATATGTGAGACTAAGATATGGTATTCTATTTTATCGAGTTTGGTAGGTTGAAACGCCGAATTATAAATCCACTTGCAATATTTTAGCTTGAGAATCAAAGAGTACGTGTCTCCTAATCTAGGGTTATTTAATATAAATAAAGTAAACTTCATGCCAAGATCGTGGGCGAATTAATTCACAATTAAAACAATTATTTAATATATTCATCTACTTATAAACCTAACACATTTATTATTAAAATAAATAAAAGAATATATTCACATTGTGCCAGCTTGTGATTAGATTTTAATATTATGAAAATGGAAGTCAACACATGACGAATCAATTGAAAAATTAGCACTAGCTTTAATTAATATGAATTTTTTATTATTGCAATAACTCCTTTTTTTTAATTATTTAATAAATAATATGCTCCAACTCGAACATTCTGCTCTATCGAACCAGCTAATAATGATTTTATCACAAAAATCGAATGGTCCGAATTGATAAATGAGATGCTCCCATGTGCGGAACTAGTAAATTTATGTGAACCCAATTGAACATAATAATTTCATATATTTCTAAGCTTGGTTTCTAATTTGGTGAGTTTGCCTAGTTATACAATTAATGTGTTTTATTTCCTCTATTAACTTTCATATTGTTCTGTTTTCTAAAATGTAGCAAAATAGCACCAAATAAGGTCAATTGATGATTTAGCACTCTTTTTATGAACCCTCAACTTAAAAATTAGGATTTCTACCTACCTTTTTTTTTTTTTTTTTTACATTTTGAATATTACTAGATTTTATTTTGATTTGTTATTTTTACTATCAACCATTTTATTTTAGTGTACAGCTGTCATATAATTAATTATATTGATTAATTTAAGATACCAATTTGTAACTATTTCAACTAATTTATCGGGACCAAATCTTGTCATAACTAAAATTGAGGAGTAATTTAAGATAATTATAATTTAACTCACAAAGTCATTCAATTTTGTCATCTCTTACACACAAAGGTTTGAAATTTCAGGGGCACGAAACCCTACACACATTAATGTGAAGTTCTACTCTTATTCCTTCCCTTTTTGACTGAAAATCTTTTAATTTCTGAAACCCACTACGTTAATGTGATCTGTTTCTATAATCTTTGTTCAATTTGTGTTCATCTCCATATTCGTTGGAGCATTACCATCTGGTAATAAGTTATAGAAACCGTTTGTAAACATAGGATGGCTTCATCACAGAGAAACACGGAATTTAGGTGTAAATCAAAAAGAAGACGGAATAATACTGCATCAAAGAGAAGTCGAGGTCAACCTAAAGCCGTCCTTAAATTGGAGAAGAAGAAATTCAGCATTGTGGTGCCGTTGCTAACAGACTATAGTCCTAATCCCTAAATCTGCTGCAAGAAGAGAGATGAAGGTTTGTAATTAGGTGCTGCATAAAGGGAGTGAATTTTTATTAGTAGCTTGAGGAATGTTGTTATTTAAAGAAATATATCAACTGTCGCATTAGGAGTCACAGTCAACACATGAGAAATTAGTGTCTAACCACTTTATTCTCAAATTGCAATTTCAAAATTTCTGTATTGATTTTTCAAAGACTATTGCCAACGGTCTTGAAGGTGTTAGCACAAGAGCTGTTGTTAATCAGCCACCGGGATCTAGAGCCCAGCATTCATAAATCATTTGTCAATCAATGGTCTTGAAGTTCAAAACTCCCGAATCACCACTTTCCTACAGATTATGCAAAGAAATTCCACATCAGACAAATGAGTTAGTAGTGATACTATTTCTCAATAATTTTCTTTAGTAGCACCTCGTAATTCATTTGTAGTATGGGGTTGTATAGTTTTAATATCTATCAAATCAATGTCTTTGATGTTTAGTAATCACAGTTGATCATAAATTATTGTCGAGGGATTGATGGACTGCACTTAGTTTTGTGGAGGTACTAGCGACCGTGGGATATTTGTGATTAAGTTTGCGGAATACATATTCGAGAACAAGATCAAATAGATGCCAAAAATGTTCGATACCAAAGTGGCCCGTCACAATATGGCTATCTGACTATACAAATTTGCTATTGAGAAGCCAAAGTTACATTTGGATAAATAGTCATCTATATTCAAATATCATGAACTCAACTCTATAGAATATTTATCGAACATCTATCTTTTTTCTAGTTAAGTTTTATTGCGGTTGATGCTTTTGGTTATTATAATTACAAGTCATTGTACATCTTCATCTTGTTGGTTTCCGTGTTCAGTCATCAAACCACTGATGTGAAATGGATTCAATATGTGCTATGCAATGTAATTCTAGTTAAATTTCTTCTTGTTGCTTCTGTTATGATATTTGGTATGCAATGTACGTGAATTACTTGTTTACTTGTCATAGGATGATTAAAAGCATGTTTGCTATTATTATTTATTATCGAATAATTGTCAATATTTTTGCTATATTTTCCATGAAATGATACATAGACTAATCCATTTGAGTATACATCATTTATTAGGCCTCATTTTGTCAAAAAATAATCATATTGTTTGATTATTGCCTTTTGTTAAACTAATAATGTTACCAAGCTATTATATTGTTACTCAAGGTTGATTAATTCACCTAAGATGACCATATTTGTTACCCTAGCTTGTTACATTTGAGTGACTCCAATTTTTGGTGCTTTTGTTGTTAACATGCTTTCACTGTTGATCTATTGTTGTTGATACGAAGCTTTGATTCCCTTGCATGAGACGACCATATTTGTTACTATTTCCTTTGTCAAATGTACCATATATTAAACGATCATTTACCGTTGTTAACCTGATCCATCTGTTAATTAAAAAATTGAAGTTTGATTTATAATCATCAACTACAACAATCTAGAGTCATTTTCACATGGAAAACCAAACCCTATGCATTGTTATAGTCCATCTACATATGTACACTAATCAAGCATTGCATTAGGACTTATAATTGGCCAGAAACTACTAATTTGTATACCAACCAAGCATCCATTTCTTATGCATTGTTTATGGAACATAAATTTAAGCATAGAATATACATGTTATCAATAATCAATGACAAATCATACTCATATGTAACAATGAAGATGTATTGATTGACTTGAAATTGCATAACTAATTCTCAAAAAACGATTATTTCAACTCAATTCAAAATGGTGGAGAATATTAAATAATTATTTGTCCAATTATATATAAATCAGTTTGAAAATGTTCAATAATCAATTGCTCCATTGCAAAATGATTCGCGACCACCACAGTGGTCACCGATTATGAGTGCATACTATCTTGAGTGTCTCCGAGACTGCAACTTGTATAAAATCCGAGGCAAACATGTTGAGAAATGAAAGAATTCTTGAGGAAGAAGTATACATCATTGACTTCCTATATATGCAACACATGATTCAAATGAAAGAAAAACATATTGTCAATGACAGAAAATGAGAATAAAAATTTTGAGTTCGAGTTTCATTTGCAATAAATAGACAATGGTCAGAAAAATTGATGGTAACAGTCAATCTGAAGAGTTCATTTTTCTGATCCATGTGATTGAAAAACCATTTGTTATCATTATGTATGCCAATATAATTATCTCCAACTAATACCCATTGTTATTACTAACCTACTATAAGTAGCAACACACATGAAGGAGAATTAAAATCATTTTGAAAATAAGTAACAATATCAATTCTTACAACCAAATTAATCAGATTACAAAGCAGTTTGAAATCATTCTCAACACAAAACAAACTTTGATCTTCGTTTACAATTATTCATATCACTCCACGCTTGCAATGTAATCAGAGGACAAAAGTTAAGGTACTTACATATAATAAATATACGAATTGAGAATCAATCACATGCAAATGCTTTAATTACCCATTTAGCTTTTGTCTTATTAGTAAATCGACACCTAATCAACAATAATCCATTATAAAGAGTTGGGCTCGATAATATCTACACAAACACTTCTATTATTTCTAGTCAAGATTGGACATATAATTAAAAGAGAAGGGGAAAATTAGGTGTAACCATCCCCAAACTATTTGTTTTGATAATTAAGGTCAATAACAAATAATTGGAAAAATCGAGGCTTTAATAGAACTAATTCATTCATTCAAATTGAATTTAAAAATTAATTAGTTTTTATCTCTTCCTACTAATCAGACAATTAACACGCATATTACATTTATCATCACGCAGCGAAGAGAGTGAAACATCAACAACCAAAACACCATCAGAAAATCCAATCAGCCCCAAATTCACTACCAGAGACATTTGTCTGATTTGAAAACCCTTGTTTCTTGAAAAACTCATTTTGCTAAAATCCTAATTCTAAGTCTCGGAGGTGTTTGCCATTTCAAAAACCAATGCACTAAATCTTCAATGGCACTAACCAGAAGTGTTGAGCGCTTCAAAAAATTGAATACTAAGGCTTCAAATCAGAAAAATAAGAAAAGGAAACGGATTGTGGACGAAGAAATCCAAATTCGGATAAAGGAAGACTGCCAGTGTTTCATGATTCTTACAACCAAAAGGTATATAACCTACAATGTCACATTTTTCTACTTTTATGCCAAATTCCTAGGAAAAACCTTGTTATATCATCATCAACCCCTATGTCTTGACTCGAAATCAGTAACTAGATTATTTATTTTATGTTCTTCTGATATTTTTGTTAGAAGTAGTAACAAATTGTATATGTTAACTACTGAATGTGTAAATAATCGTAAGTTTCTATTTTTGAATTTGTGTCGTATTATTCGAGGTCCACTTATTTCTTATAGTCATATTTGGGAGAGTGTCACAAATGCTATACAATTTTCATTTTTTATTCTGGTTCTGATTTTAGTAGCTTATTGTGAATGCCTCTTTGTGACTGCTTGTTGTGGATAGATTGTATGTTGTGACTGCTGGATTTTTCTCTATCCCTTATGTGGATATGCCCTTAACCATTGTGTTGACAAGCTTAAAAAAAGTTTATATGACCTTAGTAGTTTATTGCGAATGGTTTATCTGTCTTCAGGTTGTGGTTGGAATGTATGTTGTGACTGTTAGTATAGTTGTGCCTCGTAAGTTTTCATTTTTGAAGTTGTGTTCTACTATTCAATGTCCCCTTATTTTTTTATAGTCATGTTTGGGTAATATCACCAATGCTACATCCTTTTGAAGTTGTGTTACGGCGTTCTAAATGCTTTCTTATTGAACATATTCAAACAAATATTCTTATTCTCTAAATCAAAATCACAATTCATTATAGCATTCGAATTACATTAATCACACTAAACAATCTTTCTTGATCACATTTGGTACATACGAAGCCACACATTACTGGTCAAAATAGTCTAAATCAGGTCACACGATATTTTTATGATAACTTAAGTAAACTGACACATAACATGATAGAAAAGTCAATACATTGAACAGCAGTCACAATGTACATCGATTGTTGTAACAGTATTCACTATAACATAAAATAAAATTATACAGGCTACAACTCAAAAAAGTAACAATCTAGGACATAACTATTTTTTCCATTTTGAAGTTAAATTAATATATACATTACTAACTATTTAAAAACTTGTTGGACAGCATTTAAAAAAATATTCTTATTCGTAGACACACATATAAGTCAAAATTCATTATAGTTTCGGACTACAATAGTCATACTAAATACTCTTTTATGATCACATTTGTTCACATACTAAGCCACATATTACCGGTCACAATCATCTAATTGAGGCCACAAGATGTTTTTATGATAACTTATATAAACTGGCACATGATAGCAAAGTCATATCCACAGAACATCAGTCACAACAACATACACCGATTGTTGAAACAACAATAGCAAACTCAATCACCAAATACTTTTTATAGTCACATGCATAGTTTTCCTCATCAATTCATATATTGTTAAAGGTATCACCACATCATTTGAGAGAACAACACATTTAGGTCATAGAAAGTAGCATTAGTAAATTTATCATGAAATGATGAATCATTTTAAAACATAACAAAAATTAAAAAAATTACCTTCAACTGGGCGACAAACACTTGTAGAGGTTGGTAACAAATTGACAAAATGTGTGTAACTGCGTTATAAAGTTTTTTTAAATCATGAAAACGTAATAAACCATATCCTATAAAATTCAATTTATAAAAATCTAAATTGAGGACAAATAAGAGCATTCTCACCTTCACATATCAAAATATGTGATCTACTTTATGCTTGTAGTTGATCGAAAAACAGTCCTAAATCATAGAACGTTATGTTTGCAAGTCGCGATATTATAATTCGGGTCACACATCTCACATATTTCTCTTTGGTCACACGTAATTCCAGTTACATAATGTTATCTCTCCTTTAAATATTTATTTTTTTAAATACAATTATTACATAAATTTTGGCAAGATTTTTTTGGTAGAAAAAACCAGGCCTAATTTTCCCAGTATGTTCAATATTTTGTCAGATACCAAATTGTAAGTTAAATAGTCACATCTATTACCACATGGCCAACACATGTTTAATGAGCAAGGCCTAATATATAGAAAATTGTCATATCCCAACATGACCCAAACCGTACCACATGCCCAACCCACGTCAGGCTTTGCCCAGATGACCATGTTGCCCAATAATTCTAAAAATTAGTTTATCCAAATTTTGTATGTGCCTTTTTTTTGCTAGTTTATATATGTCTTTAAAATTTTCATACTTCAAATGAATTAAAGTGAAATCTAAAATAAATTATAGTAGTTGTTTTATTAGTTTTGAAATGAGGTGAATTCCGCATGGAATCTTGAACCTTTACCAAGTGTCACATCTGGATCCCTAACTTATCATTTTTGACACTTAGGTCCTCAACCTTTTAAACATGTTCTCCACTTGTCACAATTGTCGTTAGAAAGTCAAAATTTGTGTTAAAATGCCTAATAAATCCTTATTTTGCATAACATAAAAAAATGAACTAGGAAAGAGAAAAGGGTGGAAAAAGGAAGAGTGAATCAAAACCACCAAGCCAATTCGATGTCCCAAGCACAGCACCACCATTGGCAGTTCGCATTGTCAGGGCCCCGCCACCAATTAGCTACCCCAATTTCGGGTACATCTTTTCCATCTTGAAGACACCATGTCTTCTTAGCTAAACCCTATGACAGCGCATCTCAATCCATATTGGTAGTTGATTTTTTTAGGGTTTCACAATGATTTTGTTTTTTGTTTTTTTTTTTACTATTAGAAATTTTTATGGTTTCACACAAGACTCAAATGTTTATTGTCGTTCTTGGTTCAATTTCTATGATATGAGGTTCGTAGATTCCAATCCAAAATCCAAACATCACCATCTGTAACTACAAATCCTTGTTGCAGATTCGATATCTGAAGTGGGTAGCTCTTACTAATATCTTTTTATTTATTTACCTTTATTTTATTTAAATATTTTATTCATATATATTTTTATAGTACAATAATAAACATGATCGAAAACAATAAAAGAACAATGATAAGAAAAGTAGATAACTATTCTCAATCGCGATCGAAAACAAGAAAAGAACAATGTCTGGTAGTGCTGAAATTATTTTTTAAGTACTTATATTATAAATTTTTGGTAAATGTGTGGATAAAAAGTGGGTTGTAAGTTGTGGGTCCTATGAAATATGTGGATAAAAATTATGTTTGACTAGTTTGACCAATTGAAATTATAATTTAAGCACCTCCAAACATGTGCTAAGTTATTGACATTTAGGGCTCATAATGCCCCCGAATCTTTATGTGGATTAAATAGAAGGTTTGTGAACTTGAGGACCAAATTAGAACTCATTCAATTCTTGAGTGACCAAAGTGAAACTTTTGGAAAAAAAGATTGAATTGAAGGAATACGAGTCATTTGAGGATCGGAAAGCGAGTTGGGGCACAATTGAAATATTTGAAAACTTTAGGGACCAAATTACAATTAGAAAAAGTTGCATGTTTATGGTTTTTAGACTTGAGGTATCATTTTGATTTTTGAGGATGATCATAAGAATTATTTGAGGTTTAGAGACATTGATGCAGTTTTTGCAGGTTTAAGGACTAATTTAAACGTTTGCAAACTTTAGGGACTAAAGTAAAATTTTGAGAAAATATTATGAATTGAGGATATTTTTAGTCAGATAATATTTCTGAGTTTGAAAAAAGTGAACATATTTGAATAAAATACATAAACTTGTAAGGGGAATTTTGATTGTTACATAAATATATTAGGTTGTTTTGATTTGAAATAGCCTTATTTTGTAAAGTACTTGGAAGAATGACTATTTTGAAGATAAAATGTTAAAAATATCTTTTAACTTTATGCGACTCTGATTATGATTGTGACCATATTTTGTATGGTCTAAGTGTCTGTCTAGAATCACATGAATAGCAGATTTTGCTAAATTCATTTGACTTTTTGGTTCAATAGGTCCCCCTTATTCTGAAAAGGTGAACTTGAGACATGATTTTGTTATTTATGTTTTTCTCTTTCAAATTATCTTTCTAACCCTTCAATTGGATAAAGGACCAAGAATTCTGTATGGTGGTCATGCATTGAAACGGTCATAAAATCAAGGGCATTTTTGTCCATAATTGTTTGAATTAGTCAACAATTGCGGTCCTATAGATAAGAAATGGCAGCCTTTTTTTTGAAAATTCTGAATTGTTTTCAATATTTTAATACTTTTACTATTTTCTCAAATAATTTAATCTATAAAGAATCGATTCCAGACACAGCTTAAATTTGGTGACTTCCAATGCAAACTACATTGGATCATTCCATTAACCAATAGAGTAATGAAAATACAATATTAACCATGGGATGAACAAAAAAGGGAGAATCAACCCTATTTTAATTTTCACTCTTTACGCAGAAATAAAAACACAGTGGTGTCTAAACAATTTTCCTCCAAGATAAGTTGTGTTGTTAATCATTTTACAAATTTGTGAATGGGTACAAGAATATTTGGTTTTCAACTATTCATATCTCCATTTTACAAAAATAACTTACATCAAATGACACAAACAAATCTAGATTTTCACAACTTTAGTTTTGTAGTACGATGATAAACACAAATTTAAATCACTTATTCTAGACACTTATTTAATTTTAACTTTTAATTACTGAATACCAATTTGAACTAAACACGGAAAAAAAAACTTTTTATCTCAAAGCAAATATTTCGATATCAAAAACTTTGTGGATGTCGATAAAAAATTTGTCGACATCGACCAAATAACGTCAATATTGTCCACCAAATGTTTGTCTATTTTTGTTGAGGATGTCGACAAAATGGATATGGGCACAAATTGGTGCCCATGATGTCCATCGACAAAATGGGCGGCCATTTTGTCGACGAAGATACAAGTTTTATGTCCATTATTTTGTGTATATTTTTTTGACCGTTTTCGACCAAATGTATCTAATTTTATTCTCTGTACATCGACAACAAAATATACCAAGAAATTAGATCGATAAAATTTGTAAATTAAACTCAATATTTAATACAATTCACTAATATACAAACTAAATTGACAAAAAATTACCCAACAAAATTAAATATATCAACAAAAAAAAAAATAGAGATACAATATATGAAATTTAAGTTCATATAATGTACAACAAAAATACACTAATTTTCTCAATTTTTAATAGCTTAAAAATGACTTTAAAATTTCCAAATCAGTCGATTTCAAAGGGCTAAAAATGGTGACATATCTGATAATGTATTTGAATTTGAATTAAGAATGAGAGAATTCGACCACAAAAATAATAAAGGGGAGTGAAAAATGAAGCTTAGGGACAGCGGCAATGGTGGAGGAAGTGAGTAGAGAGAGTGTTTGAGTTAGAGAGAGAAAGAATGAGAGTCAGATATCAGAAAATGAATATAATAGATACTCAATTGGTCATCTAGGAATAATTTTGTCCAAATTTCTAAAATTTGGTGAATTCGTCAAATGTTACAAAAAAAAAGAAAGATATATTTCAAAATACCCTTTTGGAAGGACCGTTTGTCCAATTCCTCAACTTGTAATGCATAAACTCTTTAAAATCAGGTCAATCATCAACTTATAAATAAAATTTAAACTTGCAAGCTTTAAATCGACAGTGAATAGTTGTGGTCTTTACCTTGCTCAAAAATAGAAGATCGTTACTTAAAAATTTCAAAAACATTTAGTGACAACTCTCATACGAGTTATAACCCTTGAGAACTAAGTTCCAAGAGTTAACTAACTTGCTAGGTTTAAGGGATTGCCAACAAAGCCCCAAAGATTACTTTAAACTTCAAGCAAAAGATTTATACTTTCAAATTTAGATCATTATAATTTGATTTGTAACAAACATTAATTAAAGCCTCTAAGTGGAAATGGAATTCAAAAATTGCATTTTAAATTCTTTATGAACACTTTTATCTGGATGGTGCGACATCGTGCTGAGAGTGATGCAACATGATGCACTTACTTAAAACAGAACATATTATAAATAAAAAAACTCAACTTCATAAGAGAATATGAATCTTGTAATGCATCCATGGGTGGATTTACAACATGGCGAGACTCCGCATCCGCCCGTGCTGAAATTTCGCGAAAATTGGTCACTGAGTTTTGAGAAATAAAGAAAAAATGGATAATGGAGGTCTCTGCGTGTAAGTATATGTGTATTTAGTATATGTATGTGTGTGTGTGTATATATATATATATATATATATATATATATATATATATATATATATATATATAATTTACTGAGAATAAAAAGAGAAAGAAGAATAAAAATGATATTTTAAATTCAAAATTTCACTTATAGTTTCTGAATTTTGAAAAATTAAAACGTAAGGTAATTGCATGATTAAATCCTCAAGTAAGGATTTATTAATTTTTCTTAAAGTGGATCAAAATTGAATAATACAGATAGTATTTTTAGAGTTTTTACTTTCGATTTTTTATATTTACCATCAATTGGAGTTGTACTAAACATTTTTTTAGCATTATTACGACTTGTATTGAATTATATTTCATTATTATATGATTTTCTTGTTGCTTGATAAGTTACGTATTTATTAAAAATATTTTCACATTATTTTTTCACAAGCATCGACCGTTGACTGGTCAACGGTCAAATAGTCAATAGTCAATATTTGACCGTTGACCAGTCAACGTCCGTTCTAGCTGAACTTCAACCCTAAATCCGCCACTGAATGCATCATAAAGTTGTTACATGTAGAGACACTTTAAGTTTGACTAGAATGTTGCAACATAAGAGTAGATCACGTGTAAAAGAAAATCTGTTCAAAGGACAATACAGAGAAAGAACAAGGGTACATGCTGGTCTTTTCTGTCCCTTGCACTTTTTTTTTTGGCTTACAAAAATTGTGTATATATTTGAGATTAAAAATATCACAAGTGGTTAGAGAGGAGATTGCAGATTTTGTATTAAACTCGTGTTTTACTTCTAGATGTACATATTCTCCATTTGATGAATTTGTATTTTTAACTTTTTTAATTGTTGAGTTTCGGGCAAGCAGTAGTTTGAAGTAAATAAATTTTTTGGGTATCTATTGTAAGAGTAGTGTTCTTCTACACACCAGTAGGCAAGATATAATTGTCCACTGCGATTGTGGCAGGGTTTAGTTCCAGTGGATGTGACTATTCAGAGGAGGATCCGGGCCTACATGGCATCAAGGTGTCAGTGCTGTTCAGAGATTGAGACCATCCAGCATGTCTTTATTGATAGCCATGTGGCTCACCAGGTATGGCACCACTTCTCAGCTATTTTTGGCATTCCCCTCAGGGTTGGAGAGATGTTGGAGAGATGCTACATCATAGATTTCAGACTTGGAGATTCTCAGGTCAATTTGTCAGGAGTGGCCATATTCGCACTATCATCCATTTGCTGGTCTTTTGGTACATTTGGACAGCTAGGAATGATGCGAAGCATCGTAGGATTGGCATGGAGCCCAATTGTATCATCTGGCGGGTCTATCACACTATTTCTTTACTGCAGACGGGAAGACTCTTTCGATTTGTGCATTGGCGTGGGGACCTTGATCTTGTCCCACATTTTGGTATTACTCTTACTTCTCCTACCCCCAGTCCCACTACTTTGGTTTATTGGCGTGCTCCGTTGGCTGGATCTCCAAGATCAATACTGATGGATGTGTTAGGGATGGATTTGCGAGTGGCGGGGGTGTTATCAGAGATCACACTGGGCGTTGTATCAGGGCCTTCTCTACTGGCTACGGAGACATACTTATTTTGGAGGCAGAGTTGAGAGCCATTTTACAGGGCATTGAGCTTGCCTGACGGATGGGTCTTGTGGACTTATGAATTGAGACTGACTCTACACTTGCTGTTCATTGCATTTCACATGGTGGGGGGCCGTGGGTGATTCAGTCAATACTCAGACGCATCCGACATCTTCTATCATTCGATCGAGACACAGTTTCCCATATTTTTCGAGAGGGAAACCAGGTCGCTGACTTTTTAGCTTCTGAGGGCTGGGACCAACGACATTATCAAGAGTATGGATCTTCAGACTTGCCTCGTCGTTTGCGTGGACTACTTCAGACTGACAGATATGGCCTTCCATCAGTTAGAGGTCTTTAGTTTTTTGTTAGTTTGTTTTTCATTTGCTTTTGCTTTTGCTTTTCAGAATTATGTACCGGAGGTAGTATCTCTTTATTTGCTGTAGTTTGAGGAATTTTTTTTTCATTCGTTGTATGCTTGGAGGTCAGGTTCATATCCCCCTCCTGTATACTACCCTTTTTATATAAATACAGTGGTAGGGGCATCCAAACCCCCACCAGCCTGTCCTAGTAGAGGCCTAAAAATCATACTGGGACTGTGCTGGTGCTTCGAATAAAAAAAAAAAAAACCTTAACCGAATCGAATAAACTTTAGAAATTTGATGTTTAAAATTAATTAGAATACTTAACTAAGAATAATTAACTAATTAAAATTCAAACAAATAAGTGATTAAAATAGAAAAGAATTAATTTAGCTTTAAAAAAGAAAAGAAAAACGTACTAGGATCCCGAATCTACTTATATCAATTTCCTTTAACCCAAACCATTGAATTTGATAGCATGATTCAATTATGAAGATCAATATTCTTAATTTGTTTGACAATCTCTCTCGAGTAGAATTAAACATATCCATATATGTGACCCGACTATATCTCTATGACGGATGCGAATGGTAGCCTAAGAATAACTAACCAAGAGGTGGGTGAATTGGTTTTCTCAAACTTTTTCATAAAATATTCTCAAAATAAGAAATTTAAGAAATAGAAATTAATCCACAAAAATATGAGCGCAATGTAAATAAATAAAAGGGTAGAGAGAGTGCAAACAATAAATTTTATGGAGGTTCGATCCAACCAATGATCTACGTCCCCCGTTACCAAGCTCTCCAACACAAGCACGGCCTTTCCATTATCTTGATTGACTTATGGTGCAATCCAAACCCTTACAATGTATTCAGTGACTTACAAACAATGAGGACCGATCCTTATACAATATTGAGCTTTCAAGGGACTTCAATACGATCCAAAGATATAAAGAAATAGATTTGAGAATGTATTTCTCTCTTGATGAATGATAAATATAAGTTTGGTTTTAAGAGAGACTAACACTTTAATGAATAGCAATAGATGAGAAAGTTCAAATATTAGAAAAAAACTTTGTTGATAATGATGAATCAAAAGTTTGATTTGATCAAGAAAATTTTTTCAATAAGAGATATTGAAGATATAAATGCAATGAAGTTTTAAATGAATTTTCTCAATATGATTCTCTCTATAAATGCTCTTGTAAGTGATCTTGAATGGTAATAAATGAAGTGGTATTTATAGAGATGAATTTTTTCACTTTCTGTTGAAACGGATGACCAGACGGTCGACCGGTCATATGGTCAGAACTAGCCGTTGGAACTGTAAAAAATCAGAATGGACACTTTTTAGAGAATGACAGCCAGACGGACGACCGGTTCATAAAATGATCGACCGGTTCCCTTCCAGACGGATGACCGTTTCCATAGATTGAAAAATTACTTTGTGGCTTTGAAAAAAGTATTTTATGCAAGTGATATCAACTTAGGTTTTGTTCATAAAAATGTTTTTGAGCTTTCATCCATTTAATTGCTAAAAATCAAAGAGTTAATACCTTTACAATTTTATCTAGAAATCTATTCTTCGATCTTGATCTTCGAATCTTGAAATTTTGGACTTGAGATGCTTGAACTCTTGTATTGATTTGACTTTGATCTTGTCATTGCTTGAGAGTTCGATTTGTAGCTCTTTGAATATTACTTGAAAATAGATTGTTAGTAAACAATATTAATTTGTTTTT
The DNA here is from genome assembly GCA_030279155.1 of Forsythia viridissima. Classification (NCBI taxonomy): domain Eukaryota; kingdom Viridiplantae; phylum Streptophyta; class Magnoliopsida; order Lamiales; family Oleaceae; genus Forsythia; species Forsythia viridissima. The sequence continues at coordinate 32,461,411 of CM059041.1, read as the reverse complement.
TATAATCAAAACATTAAGGTTTAAAGTTAACCATAGGTCAACAATTTCTCCCTTTTTAATTATGACAAACAATGTGAGAACATAGAAAGTAATAAGATAAAATAAAGTATACATATTCTCCCTTTCTTTTTCAAATAAACATGGTTTGATAAATTTATAGTAAAATACCATTTTTGTATTACATACTCTTTGTATTACATCATTTGACAATATTCCGATTTCATCACATATTACATGTCCAAGTTGTTTGTCAAACATAATCAAATTTTCATCACATCACATCATCATATTCATCATATTTATCACACATCACATATTTTTCTCCATTTTGACATAAACAAAAAGGCAAAATCGAAACAATAAGGTAAACAAAATATGCCATTCATTGATAGAACTTGAAAGTTATAGACAATTATATTTCATAAACAAAAACAAGAGCACAAAATTACACATGAAAGTATTTCCAAAAGCATAAAAACAAGAAAGCTAAGCGTCCGGCGGAGGAGGTGGAGGAAATCTAGTGCCGAGATGAGAATGAAGTGCTTGTTGGAGCATTGATGTGATGCCGTCTACCGAGTTTTGTAACCCTCCAACCGTATTTTGTAAGCTAGTCGCCGTATTTTGTAAGTCATTCATGGCATGTTGTAGGCCATCTACGGTAGATGTGAGTGAGTCGATCTGGCCATTAAGAATATTGTAATTGTCCTCGTTGAAATTGGAGGTGGAGGACGACGGTCGATGTGATCATGGTCGAGGTTGAGATGGGGGATGAGCATGTTCGTCATCATTTCCTTTGTCCATTTCTTCGCCACCCTCAAATGGCAAGGTAGAGGGTCCCGACTCATCGTCAAATTCCTTAGATTTCGCCACCCATTGCCCATCCTCTTTAAAGATTTTCATTCGGCGAAGGGTAAGAGTATTGATGGTGTCGGTGGATTTTGGAAGAAGGGTGACCGCGTCATGGAACGAAACTTCAAAATGTTGGAAAATTTTGATAAGGATCATGCCGTATGGTAAGACCTTAGTCCTAGTACCGCTAAGAATGGTGTCCATGTAATTTAGCATGATATAGGAGAAATCTAGTTTACGGCCAGCTAAGATAGAATTAAGAAGAAAAATGTCATAGTGATTAACTTCATCAAGATGACCTTTTCGAGGGACTAAGATGTGGGCGATGATATTGTGTAGAACACGACAAGTGAGGGTTAGTTGATTGGTACTTAGTCGTGCGGGAGCGTCAAAGTGTTTCCCGGTGACACGACGACAAGCATCAATGGGATCGTAACCCTCAAGATGAGGAATGGTTTTGGTGGTATATAGACGGATACCACTATTCTCAAGATGAAGAATTGATCTAATTAGTTCTTGAGTTATTCTTATTCGCTTATTTCTAACTAGACATGAGACACCCGTCCCCGGAGAGGAAGTCATTTTCATATAGAATTCTTTGACAATGGAAGGATAAACTTTATCATTGATCTTAAGAATACTAACCCAACCCATACTTACGAAAAGATCATCTATGTGGAAGGAGGGAGCTTCAAAAGTGAAGGAGGCAAGGTCTACGTTCTTACCAATGAGGACGGGACAACGATCGATTCGAGTTGCTTGAGGTGCCTCTTCTTCGGAGGATGAAGATGGTGCCCTTTTCCTCCTTGAGCGCTTAGCAGCCATTTTGACCCGAGACATTTTGTTGAAAAACAGATTAGGAGGCTAAGGTTCATGTTCGTCTTTTTGAGGGTGATTTTGGATAATGCGATGGATAAAAATCGGGGATTTTTCGGATATAGGTGTGGAATTGATATGGGTTTTTGATTTCAAATACAAATTTGGAAGATTTGAGAGAGATTTGATGAATAAGAAGAAATTGGGAGAGAAAATCGTGGGTCACGCGAAGTTGAAAGTGAAGAAATTTGAAAATTTTTGAGATTAAAACACTGATTTTCGCTGATACGGTCAACCGATTGTCTCAGACGGTTGACCGTTTGAACTTGAATTTTTAAAAATGAACTTTTTGTTTAAACGGATGAAGAGGAGGATGACTATGCAGTTATTCGTTTAAGTTCAGCCGGATGACCGTTTCATGAAGCGGTCAACCGTTTAAATTTGTCAAATTTTTCAAAAGTCTCTGTTTAAACGGATGATCAACCGGATGAACAAAATGTCATCTGTTTCTCTTCAAATGGACGTCCGTTTGAGGATACGGTTGTCCGTTTAAACGGATTTTCTGAAAAATCTTGCATTTTTAATGACTTGGTCATTTGATAAAGATTTAAAGACACGTTTATCACATGAAATGCAATCAATTATATGAAACATAAAGAGTTACCCAAAAACTTCACCTTCATCAATTATGCTAAGATTTCGTCGAATATAAGCAAATCTTTCAAGTGCTAATGGTTTTGTAAATATATCGGCCAATTGTTTTTTGGTGTTTACAAACTCTAAAATTATATCTCCCTTTTGTGCATGGTCTCGTAGGAAATGATGTCTAATCTCGATGTGTTTGGTACGACAATGCAAAACGGGAGTTTTAGATAAGTTGATGTCACTAGTGTTATCACACATAATAGGAACATTTTCAAAAGATAGGTGATAATCACGAAGAGTTTGTTTCATCCATAGGATTTGAGCACAACAACTAGCGGCTGAGATATATTCGACTTTGGCGGTTGATAAAGCAACGGAATTTTGTTTCTTACTAACCACGAAACTAAGGCAAAGCCTAGAAAATGGCAAATTCTGCTAGTACTTTTACGGTCAATTGTGCAACCTGCTCAATCGGCATCCGAATAACTAAGTAAATCAAAATGAGTCTCTTTAGGATACCAAAGACCTAAGGATCTAGTTCCGCTAAGGTAATGAAAAATGCGTTTTATGGCACTAAGATGGGAATTCTTAAGATTAGATTGATATCTAGCACATAAGCATACACTAAACATAATATCGGGCCTACTAGCGGTTAAATAAAGAAGAGATCTGATCATACCTCGATATTTTGTTATATCAACGGAAGTACCTTGCTCATCTTTATCTAATTTGATTGATGAGCTCATTGGAGTATTCATTGGCGTCAATTCTTCCATTTCAAACTTTTTAAGCATATCCATGATATACTTGGTTTGACTAATGAATATTCCATCATTAGTTTGTTTGATTTGAAACCCAAGAAAGAACTTGAGTTCACCTATCATACTCATCTCAAATTCTCTGCTCATACACTTATAAAATTCTCCACATAGGAAAATGTTAGTAGAACAAAAAATAATATCATCAACATAAATTTGAACAACAATCATATCATTCTTTTTGATTTTTATAAATAGTGTAGTATCCGCCTTACCCATTAAAAAGCCATTTGATAAGAGAAATTTGCTTAATCTTTCATACCATGCTCTAGGAGTTTGCTTTAATCCGTAAATGGCTTTTCTAAGTTTGAAACTTTGTCTAGGTATTTATGATTTTTAAAGTCGAGCGGTTGCTCAACAAAAACTTCTTCTTGAATGACTCCATTCAAGAATGTACTTTTGACATCCATTTGAAAAAGAGTGAAATTCTTATGACAAACAAAAGCAAGAATCATGCGAATTGACTCTAATCTAGCAATCGGTGCAAATGTTTCTTGAAATCAATACCTTCTTCTTGATTGTAACCTTGAGCCACTAATCTAGCTTTGTTATGTACAATTATACCATTTTCATCTCGTTTGTTTTGAAAAACTCATTTTGTACCAATTACGGTTTGTGAATTTGGTCTAGCAACTAAATCCCAAACATGATTTTTTTCAAATTAATTTAGTTCATCTTGCATAGCTAGAATTCAAAATTCATCAAACTCGGCTTCTTTAAAATTCTTTGGCTCAATTTGCGAAAGGAAAGCACAATTGCTAAGAAATTTTTTAGAAGAGTTTCTAGTGCTTACGCCTTTTGATGGATCACTAATGATGAGATCTTTTGGGTGAGAAGGGATAATCCTCCATTCTTTAGGTAATGATGAAGTGTTAGATCTTCCATGAGATTCTTCTTCATTTTGTTGCATAATTGTTTCCTCCTCATGTTGAATTTCAACATTATTTGAATTTCCTTTGTCTTGATTTTGAACACTTAGTTGTCAAATGGAATTTCCAAATCTTCATCATCAATGACTTTTTATTGTTCAATGGAGTTAGTTTCATCAAAGACCACATGCATGGATTTTTCAACTACTAAAGTTCTTTTGTTAAAAACTCTATAAGCTTTGCTAGTAGATAAATATCCAAAAAAAATTCCAACATCAAATTTTGGATCAAATTTTCTTTTGTGTTTAATATAAAGCATTTACACCCAAAAACTTTAAAATATCCGATATTGGGAATTCTATTTTTCCAAAACTCATTTGGATTTTTTGTTTTCTTTCGACTCACCAAAACTCTATTTAAAATACAGCATGAAGTATTTACGGCTTCGGCCCAAAAGTATTTTGGTAAATTGTTTACATTCAACATGGTCCAATCTATTTCTTGCAATGTTCAATTTTTCTTTTCTACTAACCATTTTGTTGAGGAGTTTTAGGAGCCGAAAAATTATGTTCATATCCATTTGATTTACAAAACTCATCAAAGGCTATATTTTCAAATTCTCTACCATGATCACTCCTAATTGTGGTAATGGTATATCTTTTTTCATTTTGAAGTCTTTTAAAAAAATATTTAAATACATTTAAAGCTTCATCTTTTAAATTTAAAAATATGACTCATGTGAATCTTGAGAAATCATCAACAATAACAAATGCATAATGTTTTCTACTTAAGCTAGCGGTTCTAGAAGGACCAAATAAATCTATATGAAGAAGTTGTAAATGTCTTGTAGTAGAGGATTGTTGTTTAAGTTTAAAAGAATTCTTTACTTGTTTTTCAAATTGACAAGTATCACAAATTTTATCTTTTTCAAACTTTATATTTGGTAAACCTTTTACAAAACTATTTTTGGAGATTTTTGAAAGTAAGTCCATGCTAACATGACATAATCTTCTATGCCATAATCAAGAATCATCTTTTATACTTGAAAGATATTTTATTTCTTTTCAAGTTCAAATTCAATATTTATGATGTAAACATCCTTACTTCGGCTCTCCATGAACAATACCTCTTTAGATATAGCATCCTCATTGGGGCATTTGGAAGAATCAAATTTAATGAGATAACCTTTATCACATAATTGACTTATACTAAGCAAGTTATGTTTAAGATTATCAACTAATAAAATATTTTCAATAGAAGAATCAAATTTAATGAGATAACTTTTATCACATAATTGACTTATACTAAGCAAGTTATGTTTAAGATTATCAACTAATAAAACATTTTCAATAGAAGGAGAGGAATGATTACCAATATTTCCAATGCCTATGATTTTTCCTTTAGCATTGTCTCCAAAAGTCACATGACCTCCATCTTTTCTTTTGAGACTTGATAGTAATGATCGATCCCCGGTCATGTGTTTTGAACAACCACTATCCAAGAACCAATTGCTCTTGACCTTTCGTGGTACCAACAAGAATAATTTTAATTTTTTACTTTTAGTACCTACATAAGTTTGGGTCCTTGATAGTTAGTGTTTGTTGATTCTTTTATCCACTTATATTTCTTTTCAAAGTACAGTCTCTTTTTAGTTGAACAAAGCAACATGACCAACTTTCTTGCAAAAACTACATTTTATGTTTTGTTGAGAAACATTGGATGATTTCACAAATATAATTTCAATAAATTTTTGTTTCAAGAAATGTTTATATCCAATTCCTCCTTTATTGAACATACATTTTTGCTCACCAAGCATTAATTTAAAATTTTTCTTTCTTTGGGTAAACTTGTGAATAATACTTGTTAAATCAACCACCTTTTTTTTCAATGAAATTTTTCTTTAATTAAAGATTTATGATCATCATTTTCCTTTTCAAAGTCTTTTTGTGCAATGAAAAGTTTATTGACTACCTTTTTCAATAATGAGTGTTTATTGTTAAGGATAGAGTATTTTGAAACAAGTTTTTCAAATTTCTCAAGAATTTCATCATAAGAAGTGGATAAGTCATTGTATGAGTCATTGTTGTTTATACTTACCTCATCTTCAATAGCCATGAAGCACATGTTGGCGATCTCTTTTTGAACTTCATCTTCTTTGAGATCATCTTCATCACTATCATCTCATGTAGTTTGAAGTGCTTTCTTTTTGGTGAACTTCTTCTTGTTTAGGCATTCAGTCCTCTTGTGATCGGGTTTGTCACAATAATGGCATATGATCTTTTTGTTTTTCTTTTCACTTTTGTCTTCTTTCTTTTGAAATCACCGGTTATTTCGAAACCCTCTCTACTTCTTGACAAGAAGAACTAGATCATCGAGTTCTTCATCACTCATGTTTGTATTGGAGGATCCTTAATCGTTAGTTGATTTCAATGCAATTTGCCTCTTGGGAGGCTCCTTCATCTCTTCTTTGCTTTTTCTTGTTTTCTCATTTGTTTCGGCATTGTTGAACTCATACGTCATCAACGTTCCATATAGCTCCTCCAATGGATAAGTGTTGACATCTTTTGTGTTCTCTATCAACTTCCTCAAGGAGTTCCAATCTTCCAAAAGCGACTTAAGTATTTTACTCACAAGTTCACCGTTAGTAAATTTTCGATCAAAGTCCTTAAGGCCATTAATAATATCGGTAAAGCGAATAATCATAACTACAATATGTTCATCTTGCTTCATAAAGAAATTTTCAAAATCTTTTGTCAATAGATTTATTTTAGTTTCTTTAACCTTGTTACTACCCAAGTGAGTTATCTCTAATGCATGCCAAATATTATATGCGGAATCACATGTGCTAATACGAGCATTCAAAGATAATTTTCTTTTATCCTCTTCATCATATTCTTCTCTAGGCTTAGGAATAGTTTGGTCCGGTTTATCATCAACTTTAATAATTTTTATAGGCACATATGGACCAAACTCAATGACTTTCCAAATGTTATAATTAATTGATTGAATATAAATCATCATTCTAGTTTTTTAATAGTTGTAATGGGTGTCATTAAAGAAGGGAGGATGATTTGTAGAGTACCCCTCAAGATTTTGAATATTTTGGTTAGCCATTACTCAAGATTGTATAATCCTTTTTAAAAAAAATGAGCACATTGCTCTGATACCAATTGATAGGCCAAGAATAACTAACCAAGAGGGGGGATGAATTGGTTTTCTCAAACTTTTTGGTAAAATATTCTCAAAATGAGAAATTTAATAAATAGAAATTAATCCACAAAAATATGAGCACAATGTAAATAAATAAAAGAGTAGAGAGAGTGCAAACAATAATTTTTATAGAGGTACGATCCAACCAATGATCTACGTCTCCTGTTACCAAGCTCTCCAACACGAGCACAGCTTTTCCATTATCTTGATTGACTTATGGTGCAATCTAAACCCTTACAATGTATCCAGTGACTTACAAACAAAGAGCACCGATCCTTGTACAATATTGAGCTTTCAAAGCATCTCAATACGATCCAAAGATATAAAGAAATAGATTTGAGAATGTATTTTTCTTTTGATGAATAATAAATACAAGTTTAGTTCTAAGAGAGACTAACACTTTAATGAATAGCAATAGATGAGAAAGCTCAAGTGTTAGAAGGAAACTTTGTTGATAATGATGAATCAAAAGTTTGGTTTGATCAAGCAAATTTTTTCAATAAGAGTTATTGAAGATATAAATGCAATGAAGCTTTGAATGAATTTTTTCAATATGATTCTCTCTATAAATACTCTTGTAAGTGATCATGAGTGGTAATAAATGAAGTGGTATTTATAGAGATGAATTTTTGTCATTTTCTGTTGAAACGGATGACCAAACGGATGACCAGAAGGTCGACCGGTCAGATGGTCAGAACTAGCCGTTGGAACTGTAAAAAATTAGAATGGACACTTTTTAGAAAATGACAGCAAGACGGACGACCGGTTCGCTTCCAAACGGATGACCGTTTCTACATATTGAAAAGTTGCTTTGTAGCTTTGATAAAAATATTTTATGCAAGTAATCCCAACTTAGGTTTTGTGCATAAAAATGTTTTTGAGCTTTCATCCATTTAATTATTAAAACTCAAAGAGTTAATACATTTACAATTTTATCTAGAAATCTATTCTTCAATCTTGATCTTCGAATTTTGAAATTTTGGATCTTGAGATACTTGAACTCTTGTATTGATTTGGCTTTGATCTTGCCATTGCTTGAGAGTTCGATTTGCAACTCTTTGAATATTACTTGAAAATATATTGTTAGTAAACAATATTAATTTGTTTGTTATAATCAAAAGATTAATGTTTAAAGTTAACCATAGGTCAACAACGAACATATAAGAATGTATTAGAATTTGTGAATACTTAAAGATCACGTAAAGTATAGTGGTATATCTCTATCCCCTATCGGACTCTACGACAATTGATACATTGTATAACATATTTTCCATCTTTCGAAAGTAAAACAAGCCATAAGAATCATACAACTATTGCGCACATAATTGTAGATGAAGAGAAATCAATATCAATTATTCAAAATTAAAATCATGCTTAAATATCAAAACTCGGTTCAAAGAATTAAAGGATCATGATACAAGTTTCATCATGATCCTAGCACTAAATAAACTAGCCTAGCATACTACGAAGAAGAAAAGAAAAAAGAAAAATAAAATATGGAAGCCATCACCCAGATATGAAGAAATAATTGAGAGATAAAATCTTGAACTTGATCTTCGTTGAATTCTTGAAAGATGAAATCTTGATCTTCGTTTCTTGATTTGTCTCCCGTTTTTCTCCCCAAAACTTCACCAAAACAACCCATTTGTTATGAGTTAATAACTCATATATATACTTCCCTAACAGTGCCCTAAAATATCCCAAAAAGTTATCAAATCTGCAGCCCAAAAGATTTCCTTTGCGTATTAGGACTTGAAAAGGAAATAAAATAAAGAAAAAACACGTTGGCCAGATGTTTGCTTGGGCGATCGCCTGGCGAGCCTGTTTGTTCTATGCTCTTGTACAATGTAGCTGAGTGATCGCCCAGCTTGATTTTTTTGAATCTGCAGCTTTTTTCCTTCAACTTTAAATCTTGGTCATTCTAGTCCTCACACTTCTATTTTGTCTTCTTTAGTCCTTAAACTTTCCATAACCTCCAATTTGGTCATCAAGCTTTCGAAATATCTTCTAATTTATTGCTCTTTTCATCAATTCTTCTCCAATTACTATTAAACAGGGTACAAAACTGAAATATGAAGAATAAAATATCAAATTAAGTATAAATTCAATAAAATGACGGGATAAAAGCTTAGTTTAAAAGCCCGAATAAGTGTACAAAATGTACTTGTCAGACAACACGAGAAGCGGTGAATTATTATGTAAGTATTTTTATTCGTTTCAAAAATTGTAACCAATATTTTAAATACTAAGTTTACTTATTTTCATATCTATCGACAAAAGAAAATGCTTGACCTTCATATTTCCAAGCAAAATTATCCATTGGAAGTAGAGGTGACAAAAATGGGTCAGCCCAGTGGGCTAGCCCAGATAACCCAGACTCTGGGCCAGGCTGGCCCAGTAAAAAATTGATCAAGTAAAAACCGAGCTTATTTGGCCCGGTACAACTAACCCACCGGACTAATCGGACTGAAGTTGGACTGGCCCGATAAATTTTTTTGGCCGAAGTCCCCTCTCCCTCTCCCTCTCCCTCTCCCCTCTCCTGTGAAACGATGCAACAAATAGGGGGGAGATTTCTCCTCCCTATTTGTCTCGACGGGGGAAATTCTCTCTTCTTGTTTCTTGCCAGCACGACCGAAAATAAGGGGGCAAAAATCTCCCATATTTGCTACAAAACCAGAGAATCTCTCTGGTTTCGCGACTAGAGAAAAGAGGACCATAGGATGGGGGGGCATCTCCCCCTCATCTGGCTGCGTTCGTGAATTGCGTGGGGCTAAGGTTGGGGTTGGGTGGGAGATTTGCTAGATGAAGATGGTGGAATTTTTTTTAAAAATTATAAATAATTGTTTTGAAAAAATAAATTAAAAATTTAAGTTAGGCTGGCCCAATAGCCATGTGACCTAAAATCGGGCTGGGTTGGCCCAGCAAACTCATGTACAATTGGCCCAGCACAATTTGTTGTCTGGCCCGTCCAATTTCGGGTTGGGCCTGTCCGTCTGGCTCATTTGCCACCTCTAATTGGAAGTGAACTAAGATATTTTGACATAGAATCAAATATGTAATCAAGTATTTGGTAATAGATTTGACTACTCTGGACCGTATAAAAGCATGTGTAAGAAAATAAGGTTGGAGGATGATGCTCCTTCTTTGGAAAATACTGTCTTACGAACTAGAGTTAAAGATCTTGAAGATCAATTGAAAAATTGGACAGATGTTTTAAGCCGCATCCCTCGAGTTCTCTTACTATCTATGCAAAATGATACATCTCAAGCATCGGGTTCAAATAGAGATCTCTAGATATTATTTCTTGTTTTAAGAATTAGTCACATTTTGTTATTATTACTTTATTAGTGATCATTTTTAGGTTTTGGAATATTATAGTTATGGTTATATTTTTGAACATTCATTTTATAAATGTTATTATGGATCAATTTATCTAATTGCTATGAAAGAAATAATATTCTAATGTATTATATGCAATAATATTTTCAACGACAATGCTATCTACAAAAAAGGAAGCTGTTGTCTAAAGTTGTTTTGATAATAAATTAGTATACTTACAACGACCGAAAATGAAACTTTTATTCTTAAAAGTATTATTTTACAACGATGCAATATATCTTTAAAAAGAGCAGACTTAAAATTTTGTCATAAAAAATATTTTTAAAAACAAATATTTTCATCGTAGTTTTATTATTTTTAACAACAAAATTAATCCCAAAAATTCGTTGTAAAAAAATTATTCTACGACCAACAGTTTGTTCGTTGAAAACAACCTTGACAAACTTGGTACTAGTTTTTTTTTTTTTTTTTTTTTTTAAACGATGATACAAGTTTATACTACAACGAATTGTCTCATCGTTGCATTTGTAAATCATGCAATTTAACAACAATTCAAGATAATATGGCAATAACATATGAAGTTGTCGAATGTATAAAAATTCAACGACCCCATCCATTATGATTGTTAAAATGATTTCTCAATTGACAATTTTCAACGAACGCCTAACGAAATTATTTTTGTCGTTGAATATAAACAACAACGAATAAAAGAGTTTCTACAATTAATTTATTCGTCGTTAAAAATGATATTTCTTATAACGATGACAACACATAATTTAATTATAATTATGATCCATAATTTGTTCCGTAAGTCAGAAAATCGCAACATATAACTAAGCATAGTTGTAAGCATGATAAGTTTATGTCAATAGCATATTACAACACAGAAAACATTCTGAACGTAGTTTAAAAGACAATATGTTTGTTAAAACAAAATGTTGCAACATATAAAATATGTGTTGTATCACAAAAACTAAACATGTCTTCTAGCCCCTGTTTGAAGCTGTTAAATTTTGATTTTTGTAAAAATTTAATGGTTTGCAATATTCGAACATGGGCCCACCATAATTCAGATCCGACTTTAAAATATGTCAAATATTGGCATAAAGAAAATTGAAGGTTGTGTTATAAATCTAAAGAGAAACAGAAGAAAACTAGAGAGAGAGAGAGAGAGAGAGAGAGAATGCGCTGAAATGAATGAATTTTATTAATAACCAGAGTTCTCCATTTATAGAGGTTTCTAAGGGCATAATAGTCATTTACATTTATATTATATAATATTATATAAAATTATAACACTCTCCCTTAAATGACTATCCGTTCAACAATTACAAAATGTGTACAGTTAACTTGGAGTATTGTGATGCTGCCTCGTTAAAACCTTGCCAGAAGTGGGATAAAACTGGACGAAGAAAAAAGAGTACAGCTACTCTTCCTGATATTGATCACTGAAGATCTATGAGTCGACGCATCCCAATTTCATATACCAATTTCTTGAATGTAGATATCGGTAATGCCTTGATGAATAAGTCTGCCATATTATCATTTGAGCAAATTTGTTGAATATCTATATCATCATTTTTCTGAAGTTCGTGGGTATAGAAAAATTTTGGAGAAATATGTTTTGTTCGATCCCCTTTGATGTAGCCTCTTTTGAGTTGTGCAGTACAAGCTGCATTATCTTCATACAGTATTGTTGGACTCTCTTTTGTTGAAGGTAATCTGCAAGATGCTTGTATATGATGGGTCATATTTCTCAGCCACACACATTCTCTACTTGCTTTATAGATTGCAATAATTTCAGAATGATTTGAGGATGTTGCTGTTAGGGTTTGCTTTATAGATCACCAAGATCTAGTTGTTCCTCCACGTGTAAACACATATTCTGTTTGTGATCTTCCTTTGTGTGGATCAGAGAGATAACATGCATCTGCATATCCTACTAAAGAACACTCAGATTTTTGTGAGTAAAATAATCTCATATCTATAGTACCTTTCAGGTAACGAAGGATATATTTAATATCATTCCAATGTCTTTGAGTTGGCTCAGAACTATATCTTGCAAAGATTTACAGAAAAAACTATGTTTGGTCGAGTGCAATTTGCAAGATAAGACAATGCTCCAATTGCACTAAGGTATGGTACTCCAGGCCTAAAAATATTTTCTCCATCTTCGAGTGGGTGAAAGATATCTTTTTTCACATCAAGTGAGCGAACGACCATAGGAGATACGAGTGGATACGCTTTATCAATATTAAAGAGTTTCAATACTTTATCTGTATATGATGATTGATGAATAAATAATCCTTCTTGGAAATGTTCAATTTGCAAACTAAGACAGAATTTGATTTTTCCTAAATCTATCATCTCAAATTCATTTTTCAAATACTCAGCGGTTTTGTAGATCTTTTCAGGAGTGCCTACAATGTTTAAGTCATCAACATAAACTGCTACAATTGCAAATCCAATATTCATTTTCTTTATGAAAACACATGGGCAGATATCATCATTTTTATAGCCTTCTTTCAATAAATATCTGCTAAGACGATTATACCACATACGTCCTGATTGTTTTAATCCATACAATGATCTTTGCAATTTGATTGAGAACATATCCCTTTTGCATGAATTATGTGCTTTTGGCACTTTCAGTCTTCTAGGAACTTTCATGTATATGTCACTATCAAGTGAACCATACAGATAGACAATTACTATATCCATGAGATGCATATCAAGCCTTTGTCATACAGCTAAATTGATTAAAAATCTAAACGTTATTGTGTCCATTACGGGAGAATATGTTATATCGTAATCAATTTCAGGTCTTTGTGAGAAACCTTATGCTACAAGTCGGGCTTTGTACCAAGTAATTTCATTGTTTTCATTTCGCTTTCTTAGAAATACCCACTTGTATCCTACAGGGATAACTTTTTCAGGAGTTCCGGACTACAGGTCCAAATACTTTGTGTTTCTACAAAGAATTTAATTCCGTTTGTATAGCTTCTTTCTATTTTGGCCAATCATTTCTATTTTGACAGTCTCGTACGGACTGTGGTTCAGGCTCTTCACTTTGCACAATATCAAGAGCTATGTTAAAAGCGAAAATATTGTCCATAACAATATCCTTTTGTTCCCATAATTTATGAGATAACAAATAATTTATTGAAATCTCATGATTTTCGGACACTTGTGGTTCTTCAGGAACCATATTTTTAGGATTTGATTGACCAACCTCTTTAGGTTGGTTTTTCTCTTGTACCTTTCTTTTTCGAGGTACCAAGTCTTTAGCACTAATAGGTCGGCCACGTTTTTGGCGTATTTGTGGGTCACATGCTATCACAGATTGTCATACAGGAACATCTATTTTTGCTGGAGTATTTGCTGCTGGGATATATGACTTTGTTACTTTTCTTGTATCAACAAATGCATCAGGCAATTGATTTGCAACATTTTGTAGGTGAATGATCTTTTCAACTTCTTGCTCGCATTGATTACTTCGGAAATCAAAGTAAGATAATGTTGGTTCATTCCAACAAATTTTACGTTGTTATTGAGAATGTAGCTTTGCTACTCCCAAAGTTGAAAATTTTGTTTCATCAAAATGACAATCTGCAAATTGTGTAGTAAATAGATCACCTGTTAAAGGTTCAAGATACCTGATGATAGAGGGTGAGTCAAATCCCACATAAATTCCAAGTTTTCACTGGAGACCCATTTTAGTACGCTGTGGTGGTGAGATTGGTACTTGGACTGCACAACCGAATACTCGTAAATGAGAAATATTAGGTTCTTGACCAACTGCAAGTTGTAAAGGTGAATACTAATGATAAGCAGTTAGTCTTATTCAAACCAATGATGTAGCATGTAATATAGCATGACCCCAAACAGAAGTTGGGAGTTTTGTCCTCATAAGTAATGACCTGGCAATAAACTGCAGACGTTTGATAAATGATTCTGCTAAGCTATTTTGTGTATGTACATGCGCAACTGAGTGTTCAATTTCAATTCCAATTGACATACAGTAATCATCAAATGCTTGGGATCTAAATTCACTAGCATTATCAAGACGAATTTTCTTGATTGAGTATTCGAAAAATTGAGCTCGCAATTTTATGATTTGAGCAAGTAGTCTAGCAAAAGTGGCATTTCTTATTAAAAGCAAGCAAACATGGGACCATCTTGTTGATGCATTGATCAAAATCATAAAATATCGAAATGGTCCACATGGTGGGTGTATCGGCCCACATATATCTCCATGAATTCTTTCCAAGAAAGTGAGATATTCAAAATTAACATTTATAGATGAAGGTCTAATGACTAACCTGCCTTGCGAACAAGCAGCACATAGATAATTTTCAGGTAAAAGAATCTTCTGGTTCTTTAAAGGATGTCCATGCGTATTGTTAATTATTCGTCGCATTATTGTAGCTCCCGGATGTCCAAGTCTATTATTCCAAAGTATTAAACTTTTGGGATCAATGAACTTCTGGTTCACAACATTATTTATTTCAATTGTTTTCATAACTGTATAATATATCCCAGAAGGTAGTGTTGGGAGTTGTTCATGTAGCCGCTTCTGACCAGATACAAAAGAAGTTATGTAAAGATATTCAACACTGTTCTCTTCCAATGTCTCAATGTGGTATCCATTGCAGCACATATCTCTGAAACATATCAAATTTCTTTGAAGTTGACTAGAATAAAGTGCATCATCAATATATAATTTTGTATTATTTGATAAAATAATATAAGCTCTTCAAGAGCCTTCAATGATATTCAATTCACCTGCTATCAGAATAACTTTATTTTCTACGAGCATTAAGTCTAGAAAATACTTTTTGTCCTGAAGAATAGTATGCGAAGCTGCACTATCGGCTAAACAAATATCTCGATAATTCATCCTGAATATACAATCAAATAGATCTTTTTAGAAATGAAGTATACAACAAAAAGAATTTAAAACCTAAAGAAATACTTTGATTGACCACGATATAGATCACTAATACAAGTCTCAAAATTTAAAGAAAACAACAAAATAAATTATAACATAAACTTCCTAAAACAAGACTGTGTGATAAACTAATCAATATTTTCTATCACTGTATTCCCAACATTATCAGTATCATTAGTGACAAAATCAGAGACATCCAAGTGAGTTACACAAGTTGAATAATCAACAAAATTTGTCTCAATTGTGCATTTTCCTTTGATTGATTGTTGGTGAAGATCCATAAGATGTTTTGCCGTACAACAGGTACGAGACCAATGCCCTTTCATTCCACATCTACAGCAACTTTCTTTGTGCTTCTTTTTGAATGTGATAGGTTTCTCAAAGTTGCTATCTTGTTGCTGATAGTGTTGCTTATCACCTTGTCCATGATAGCGACCACGTCTATTTCCATGTCCAGAACTATATCCACGTCCACGTCCACGTCCACGTCTGTGTCCGCGTCCGCGTCCGCGTCCGCGTCCATGTTTATGATATAATATTGCATTTGCTTCAGGCAATACTGTGGAACCAGTTGGGCGTAGCCCATGATTTTTCATTAGCAATTCATTGTTTTGTTCAGCAACTAAAAGACAAGATATCAATTCAGAGTACTTTTTAAAACCACGCTCACGATATTGCTGCTGCAGGAGCACATTAGAGGCATGAAAAAGTAGAAAATGTATTTTCTAACATATCATCTTCAATGAGCCTTTCTCCACATAGTTTTAATGTTGAAGATATCCTGAATAGTTCAGAATTGTACTCATTGATAGTTTTAAAATCTTGCAGGCGAAGATGTATCCATTCATAACGGGCTTTGGGAAGGACAATGGTCCTTTGATGATCAAATCTCTCTTTGATATTTGTCCAAAGAGTTTGTGGATCCTTCACAGTGAGGTACTCAATTTTCAATCCATCATGGTGACGGAGGAAAATAAATGATTTTGCACGATCCTGCAGAGATTCTTTGTTTCTTTCTTTTATCGTTATACCCAATCCTTTGAGATAAGGTGGATGTCAGCGTCAAATATCCATGATAGATAATTTTCTTCTGATATGTTGAGGGCAACAAACTCAAGTTTTGTAATGTTGGCCATAGCTATATGATGAAAAAGAGAAAAATTAATTTTCAAAATAAGATGTATAAATGATAGTCAAATTGATTAATATAAATGACAATAAAATTGAATGTCATTTGTAAGCAAATAATATTAATATAATTATTATCATTGAACTATATAAATTTGCTCTTTTAAATTACATAACTAGTTGTAAAGAAAATTTCGATCAATTTCATGGATTTAAAATAATGGCATGGGCGTGCCTAGTGTCATTCAAGAATGGAAATGATGCAACATTTTAAATAATTTAATCCATAACTGGACATCTTAAATCTATAAACTAATTAAACTTTTTATATTTAAACTAATTTAATCCGTAATTGGAAAGATAACTTATCATGGATATGCCAAATTCAAATATTTCAAGTCTCGAGATGGCTTCAGTAATCATGATAACATGTTATTAGAAGTTATTAGTAATCAAGTCCCTAGACTGCATTTTATTTCATATATTTGTGTTAGTTAGGAAATGCTGATAACGTGTTATTAGTAGGTTATTCAAAAATATCAACATAATATACATGTGTAGAGGTGGACGTGGTATATATATATATATATATATATATATAAAATGATATATTTGTAATGTTTACACAATACTATAATTTCAAGTTTCATGGCAGGCCAACCAAGTTTTAATTATTTAAGTGATAAAATAATAAATAATTAGAACCATCCTTTGAAATGATAGAATCACTTAGGAGGTATAACAACATATATGAGTATGGTAAATTAAAAAAAAAACATCTTAATGGCGGAGCCATGGAGGCATAAGCAACATAAGCAGTATGAGAAATAATTAGATCCATCCTAATGGAAGAACCATGGAGGAAATAAAAACACTATATAGAATAATTAGATCCATCCTAATGGCAATGCCATGGAGGACAAACATGAAATATTTAGAACCATCCAAATGATAAAATCATGGAGGTATATGAAATATTTAGAACTAGTAGAACCAGCCTAAAACCGTGCATTTAGGTGGTAGAACCAGCTTTTAGGTAGTAGAATAAGATATATTTAGAACCCACCTTTTGTCAATTCAGTTGAAGAATATTTCTGTCTCAATTTGGCTAGAGTCTTCGTGCTGATAACGTATTATAAATCTAAAGAGAAACAGAGGAAAACTAGAGAAAGAAAATACGCTGAAAGAAATGAATTTCATTAATAACCAGAGCCCTCTATTTATAGAGGTTTCTAAGGGCATAATAGTCATTTACATTTATATTATATAATATTATAACAGGTTGCAACTTTTTATTTCGCTATAATGTAAAATTAACTCACTCCTACCTATATAAACCCTCCTCATGGCCAACCTCCACCTTTTACACACACAAGTTTATCTTTGTTTTTATTTTACAAAGTTAAAAATGCTCTCTAAAATCCTATTTCAAGAAAGTTATATTGTAATAATAATAAAAAATGTTATTTTTGCAACAAGAATTCATTTTCTCCAAGTTGGAATATACATTTAGTTCATATTTTTCGAATCAAGCATATGTTTTCAAGATAGAAGTTAATTCTTCATATTTCAACGTTGTTGCAAGTCAAGTATTCTTCAAAAATTTAAGGTAAGACACGTTTATAAGCTCAAGTTGTTGATTTCATGTTTTAGAGCTTGTTTTGTGGAGCTTAAAATCTGCTAAAGTCTATAGTCACAAGTCAAGAATTAATTTTAACCACACATTTCATAGAACCCACAACTTTTAATAACTTTTCAAACATATATTTTATCATTTTTTATCAAAATATGCTAAAAAGTTCTACCAAACAATCGCTTAATGTTATAGTATTGAGTAATATGAACTAACAATCCTAAATTTTGAATTGAGAATGGGTATAGGGCTTCTAAGTTTTGAGATTGAAATGAACCCAAAAAGTTATATAGCTACAATTTTGAAACACTGACTCAAGTTTTGAGATTGAAATGGTCATTACTTGCTCCGAATGGAAGTAAGTATGTTTATGTTATTCTACTTAATAGTAACGCATGAAATCGAGCTAGTATCTTATGAATATTTTTCTACTCACGTATATGTACATGATCGATGAGAGAGGTGTTTGGTCAAGATATTTGGAGACGGTGATCAAGTTTTGTAAGACGAACACATTTACGTTATAATTTTTTGTAACTATTTGAAAATAAGTTGCTATTTTTCCCGTGTTGCAACATGTAGTTTTAAATTTCTAGAATTTGTTGAGAGTAAGAGTATGCTTATCCATTTTGCTGTATTATGTCGCAACTTCTTGTTTAGAGTTTATGCATTTTGTTTGAAAATAATGTTCTTCTTGCTTTCATTTTGCAACATGTTAGTCACAACATGCAAATGATAGGATCCAGATAGAGAGTACAAAACAATTCAAGTTTGCCGTCCTTTAAATTTGTAGTGCTACTACCGAAAAAAATAGATCGTTGGATCTTGGGAGACGTTTACCATAACACCGTAAGCACCTAGGCGGGACAAATATGTCTTAAGGAAAGAGAGTTGAACTATTGTCTCGATCTGTATCTTTCCATTTTCGTCTTACCATCTTCTTTAGAATTTTGCATTTTTAATTTTAAGTAAGTTTTCTGCATTACTATATAAACAGGATATAATTTTACACATTATCTAATTTTCTAACAATTTTTTCGGATGCCGCTTTTTTGTTGTAGCGCTGTCAACCATCGTACCCCACCCCCCACCCCCTCTCTCTCTCTCCCAAACCAAAAACCATGGCTCCATTATTGGCAAAGGCTATGTGAAATCGCTCAATGGTGACGTTATTGCAGACCAGCTCTCATTCTTATAATGTCATTCAATAATAAACTTGCATTTCGTTCCTTTTAAATCAACTTATTGCTATCTTGCACTTTAATCAATCTCAGACTAAAAGAAGTGTAGTTTATGTTGGAAACGGAAGAGCCGATGGCGGGCGGGGTTACATTTCTGATATAAGTAGGTTTTAGTTTATGTTTTGTTCAGCTCTAAAATGTTGTGTGTTAAAATACAACAGAGGATCTCATGTTGACAAAATAGAAACAAAATGAGACCTCGTGTTCTCATATAAAAGGTGTAAGAAATAAATGCTAATTGCTAACACAAGCAAACCATATAATTATATAAAGACTAATGGTCATAAACAGGGCTGTTCTCCTTCACTTAACAAGAATAAATAAAGCTCTTCAAATTAAAAACAGTTGAAAATGTCAAAGAAAAGATAAAATATCTAATAAAAAAACATACATGCAATATATGCAAGGGTGTGTGCGTATAGATATAAATAGATTTACAAGCAAACAAATGGTACCTTTTTCTACTTCTTCACTGAATAAAAGTCGGAATTTGTATTAAACCGTGGAGCCTAATTTGTATTAAGCTCAGGGGAACGCCCCCGAAAGGTCTACGGTATTTATATTTGCTTAAGTAATGGTGTTTTTCAAGATTTTACTTTTGTAATTAGGTTGTCGTAGTATTTCATTATAACTAGGGAACCTTCATTTGGTTGCCTTAGAACATCTCCAATGCAACCATAGATTGTACTAAAAAGTGTACCACGTTACTCTAAATTGCTTACATGACAAATAAAAAAAAAAATAGAGGATATCTAACATACCGTCTACATTTGGACGGTGTGCTAGACACTTATTTAATATGTATCGAAATGTGTGTTAAACTTCTTTTATTTTAATTTTTTATAATTTATCTCCATCAAAATGTGTGTTAATAATTCTTTAATTAATTTTTTTAATTTATCTACCAATATCTCTTAGCACATGTTTGTTACTACTTAAATTATAATTTTAGCTGTCAAATTAGTTAAACATACTTTTTATCCACATATTTCATAGGACCCACAACTTACAACTCATTTTTTATCCACACATTCACCCACAACTTATAATATAAGCATTAAAAATATAATTTTAGCACTACC
The DNA here is from genome assembly GCA_030279155.1 of Forsythia viridissima. Classification (NCBI taxonomy): domain Eukaryota; kingdom Viridiplantae; phylum Streptophyta; class Magnoliopsida; order Lamiales; family Oleaceae; genus Forsythia; species Forsythia viridissima. The sequence continues at coordinate 32,440,830 of CM059041.1, read as the reverse complement.
AAATATATGCTTATACATGTGGACCACAATTTTCCAATCCACATCTCTATTGGAGATGCTATTCTTTCCGTTTTCATTTTATTTGCCACATATACAATAATCCACATTGTTGCATTGGAGATGCTCTTAGAGTTTCATTATAATTAGAGAACTTTCATTGGTTTGTTATAAATATGACTAATCTTTTGTAAACAAATATCATCATTTATTATAGTGAAAATACTGTAGCGCCTGAAGACAAGACGTAATCTCACATTGAGGCGAACCTGTATAAATCCTTGTGTTCTTTATTTTTCGCCCTTTTATTATTGCTGCAATCCTAACAATTTAGAAAATCGTTTTGATTTAAGATAAAGATTTTTAAGATGAGGTTTAAATGGAAAATTGCATGGTCTACAATTTAAAGACTAGATTAAGATAAATAATATATGTTAAATTTGGACTTGTTTTCTATTTAGGCTCATTCCACATGTAAGTAGGTAGATCTTATTTTATTTTAAAAAAAATTAAGCCAAAATTTTTGGTCCCTAGATAGTTGGGCCCTGTGTATGATCAAGACAACCTTTCTACCCAAAATATCATCCAATTTCCCCTGACATAAAAGAATGATGTAGGAGATAATATATTGATCGAGACAACTATCAACTGTCCTCCTTGGCGACTCATTTGGAGATCAGAAGTAATATTCATAGAGCAATAAAATTCTACCTTCGGTAAATACTCTGTAATCAAAATCATTTCCTCACAAGAAACTGTAAAATATTTGGATGTCGAAGTTCCCGAAGAAGAGTATTATCCTTTGCAGACAACAACCTACATGAGTTTGAAATTAATATCATATCAGTTTTAAGAACTGATCATGCCGAAGTCATTTATAATTTTTTAAGTCAATTAATCCAACTATTTCTTGGGATGATATGTGTGTCTAGAGATTACAGTTTTCATCACCCAAGTTCCATTCCTTTTGACCTTTTCTGAGTCACCAAGACATTGAAAAATGATAGAAACAAAAGACCTATAAATGAATATACATAGCTTTGGGAGTTATTCGTGTTTCTTTTATACATACATACTAACCAAGAAAATATTTTATCTTTTATAGTATTTATAATTTCCAATTAAACCAATACATAAGTTTGCTTTTCGAAGATCAAATGCCACCAAACTGGCCATTACAAAACTTAAAATTTGAATTCTAAAGTTATCAGCATGTCATCTTTAATACACTGAGAATTCAGTTCAGAGATGTCAATGTTCTCTCTGGTGAATCATTTTCAAGGCAAAATGGCTGCACAACACGATATACGAGTAAGTGCTAATTACAAAATCTCACTCTTAACACAAGCAATTTTACATTAAGGGTCCGTTTGATTGCACCATTTTCCATGGAAAATGTCACGTTTGAGGAAAATAATGTCACATTAGAAGAAAATATTTTCCTACTTTGACTGTTTGATACAAGGTGAAAAAGGAAAATGTGTTTTAGGGTACAATTACTTGAAGTACGAATTTGGCTATTTTTGTGGAAAATATTTTCTCACCATTTTGGTAGTTTTTATTTTCCTTTTTACATGGAATTTTTTTCTTTTCCATCCTTACCAATCAAACACACCCTAAATGATTATATAAAGACAAGTAGAGAATATCGTGGATATATAAAATTTTCTAACAATCTTGTCGAACTACTCGAGCAATCTTGAAAACAGAAACATCTAATGCAATGGTACATAGATTATGAAAATTTTGTAATTAGCATTGATTGATCTTCTACATATTCATTGCCTCTATTGACTTCAAGGATCCTGCACATATCTCCATGTCCATACAACATTGCATCTGCTCTTGGTTGATGTTAACAATACAAAAGATAACTGAGGTGATATTATCCGTCACAATCTCTTGTACAAATGGTGGAGGCGCACGCGGCTGGTAACCTAAAAAGGAAGTGGCAGGGCTCTTCTTCCCCGTTCCCACTCCGGCGTAAGAATCAATAAGAGAAAAATATGGTGGAGAATTATGCAGGGTGTATATCAAAAGATGTTTATGAGAGAATACCTTAAACAAGAGGGGCTGCTATTTATAGGCAATTTCTCTATGTCTACGTGGCAGACATTCCAACTTACCAGGGCGACATGTGCCTTCATCCCAGAAAAGGTGGAGTGAGTGGGTGAGAGTATTTTTCTGTTGTAACCGTCGGATATCAAGCATGTGGAAAATCTTCGGGTATCACAATCTATTTTAAAATTGGACAATTGAGCTCGAGCAAGAAAATCAGTCAATGTCTTGTGTCGATCGAAATATTACGTAGATCCTTCAACTTTATGGTCCCTCGATCTCTGGGCTCTCTACGTTGTAGACCTAGCTGGGCTCTCTACGTTGTAGACCAAGTTGAGCTGTCTACATTGTAAACCTAGTTGGGCTCTCTATGTTGTAGACCTAGATAGGCTCTCTACGTTGTAGATCAAGTTGGGTTCTCTACGTTGTAGACCTAGCTGGGCTCTATACGTGGTAGACCTAGATGGGCTCTCTACATTGTAGACCAAGCTAGGCTCTCTACGTTGTAGACCTAGCTGGGCTCTCTACGTGGTAGACCAAGCTGGGCTCTCAATGTTGTAGACCTAGATGGGCTCTCTACGTTGTAGACCAAGCTGGGCTCTCTACGTGTTAGACCAAGCTGGGCTCTCAACGTTGTAGACCTAGTTGGGCTCTCTGAACACCAGACTATCATCATAAGCCCCCTACTCATTAATGATTGGTGTCGCTAGTGAGTACGAAAATTTATTTTTTGACGAAGTTTAGCTTATAGTAAGACACTCATTACCTTTTAAGGGGCAATGGTTTCTTTATAAATTCATTTTTCCATTTTGTTTTATGAGAGTTGGATTATTTTGTTGTCGATCAAGCTTTTCGGCCAATCATCCTTGTCGACCTTTATTGGGGGCCCACCACCCTCGGTCGACCATGGTGGTCGACCATTACTGGTGGTCGACCACCCTCAGTCGACAACTATAGTTGGCCATAGTGGTCGACGTTCATTGGTGGTTGACCACCCTCTGTCGACCACTATGGTCGACCATGGTGGTCGACCTTCATTGGTGGTCGACCTTTATGGTCGACCACCTTTCCTTGGTGGTTGACCAAATTTTTTTTTTAGGGTGACGCTTTGGCTATTGAATCCATTACTTGGACTAATTATCGTCTCGTAACCTCATATTTATTTACCACTCGTTTTCCACGGGCAATTTAATGTGTTAATCAATCAGTGCGAGGATATTTATCTGCTTATCACCTATCATCTTTGTGGATGATTTAATGCGTCTACCAGACTGGTCGCTAAATTTATTAACTGACCAGTGGGTTATTTGCATATCATCCATCTTTATGGATGATTTAATGCATCTACCCAACTGGTCGCTAAATTTATCAACCGACCAATAGGTTTGTCTGCCTATTATCCATCTTTGTGGATGATTTAATGCGTCTACCCGACTGGTGGTTTCATTTCGTCAAAGTAAACATAATTGTTTTAAGTAACGCCATTGTCCAAAAGTCACAAAGATCTATGACTCAGTAGGGGCACCGGGACATCCTAGCTATGCTAGCCTTTCCTTAGCCCCCTCATCATTTGCCATTGTCTCTGCATTTTATTGATTTGAAATATAGTACTGCTTTATAGAGCGCTGGAATCCTTGAGGGGGATTAGCAGATAACATTACATCGGAAAACCTTGTAATGTCTTTATTGCGACAAAAAGAAAAAGTGAAGAAACGCTCCTGGGTACATTCTACTGATAATATTGTTTGAGGTGTTCGACATTCCATGGCCTACCCAGTGGTTTTCCTTTCAGGTCTTTTAAGCTACAAGCTCCTTTTCCGACACTCCTGATGACCTCGTAAGGTCCTTCCCAGTTTGCTCCTAGCTTAGTAGGAGGGTGCCTTGCTGTTGTAGCATTCCGCAGAACCAAGTCCCCTGTTTGAAAAATTATGGGTTCTCTTCAGCTTGTAACCCTTCACCAATAACCAATATTTTCCTATCTGCTACCTCAATCTTTTGTGTTGTGTTAAGCGGTTCAATTCTTCCATTTAAGGGTTCGATGTCGAGCATCATTACAGGCTCAACCTTTCAAACTTGTATGTTGTCTACGTAGCATCTTCTAGATACATATTGATCTCCTCTTACACATCCCACACCTCGACTTGTTGGAAACTTCATAGAATGGTCATAAGTTGATACCACTGCCCTGGCGGCATTTAGAAAAGGTCTACCGTATATGGCGTTGTAAGCCATGGGAGTTTTTACTACCAAGAAATTTTTCATGATGGTAATGCTGGTTGGGTAGGTTCCCAAGGTGACTGGTAGCTCCATGGTTCCTTTGGGAGTTATCGTGGCTCCTTTGAAGCCCTATAAAAGAGTAGTAACTGGTCGTAACTTTTCAAGTGGTGCCTTCAAGCCTAGCAAGGCATCCCAAGTCAGGACATCTACTGCACTACGATAGTCTATCAATACTCTTTTTACATCAAAATCGGCGATATCACTAGAGATCACTAGGGCATCATCGTAGGGGTATACTATCCCTATCAGATCTTTCTCGCCAAATGTTATATCTTGATTGAATCTGGTATTTTTTTGGTTAGAGCCTACCCCACTCAAGCGAGCGTAGCTTTTTCTGGCTGAATTCGAGTCTCCTCCCGTGACTGTCCCACCTGAGATGATATTTATGACTCCTGGCCAAGGAAGCAGGTTTGTTGGCGACTCCACTGCTATTTCTTTTCCGTGATCATGTTTCACATACTTAGCTAGGATGCCTCTTTCTAACAACCGTTCGAGCTCCCCCTTGAGTTGAAAGCAACTTTCAGTGTCATGGCCATGGTCTCTATAAAAGTAGCAGTAATTTCTTTTGTCTCTCTTACTTGGCGGTGCCACCATCCTCTGAGGCCACTCAAGTTCTCTCATGTCGTGTATCTCCATTAATACATGGGCTCGTGAGGCATTTAAAAGAGTGAAAACCTTAGTACCTTCATTCCATGGTCGGAGGGTCATTTATTAGATTGGGGTTGGTCGTGAGGCTCAACCTTCTGTTTTTCTTTATCATCTCTCACATGCTGGTTGTCATGAGACTTTCACTTGTTGGCCTCTGAATCTCTTCTATCATGCAGACTCTTAGTCACTCTTTCTGCTTCTTCAACATCTATATATTTGTCTCCCTTCCTCAATAACTCCTGCATCGACTCCGGTGGATTTTTTAAAAAGGACATTTTAAAGGATCAGTTCTGAGTCCCGTTCATTATGGTGGTCACGACAGCTGACATTTGAAGGTCTTTGATCTCCAATATGGCCCTACTGAAATGAGCAAGATAATCTTGCAGAGTTTCCTCTTTCTCTTGAATGACTTGCATCAAGTCTATGGCAGTTTTCCTCTTCCTCTTGCTGCTTAAGAAATATGCCACGAAGCTTTGAGAGAGCTGATCAAAAGTTCTGACGGATCGAAGGGCTAAAGTGGCCACCCAGTCACAGGCTCTCTACGTAGTGTTGGAGGGAAAGACTGACACATTACTACATCTAGTGCAATATACAACTTCATCATGTCAATGAATGTCCAGAGGTGATCAAGAGGGTCCATCATAGGATTCTATCAACGGTTGTTTGAATCCTTTTGGTAGAGGTACAACTATGATTTCAAGAGCAAATGGATCTTCTTCCAATACCATTTGTCTACGCTTATCCTTCCTCTTTGTCAGGGCACTTTCTATTTTTTGGGTCAACATTTCGCCCAATTTTTTATCCAAAATTAAAGTTGGAGAGTATGGTGGGGATGGAGGTCGATCAACTGGGTCCTGTACAGGGGGGTAAGGAGCCCCTTGATCAGCCACAGGTACTGCTGGGTCTCTCTGTAAGGGTTGTACAGGAGTATACTCTGCAGGGTCTACTGGAGGCGAGGTGACATGGTCTACACTCGTGTGGATTTGATTCTGAAGCAAAGTCATCATAGCTGTCATCTGAGTTTGCAAGGTATCAAACTGATCCATGGTCGCATACGTAGGTGGTGGCAGTCTCTCGCCATGAGTTTCAGATTCTGACTCTGCCACAGTCCTTTCTGATGGAGCTTCCCCCACTAAGCGTACACTTCTAGTTTTTGGTCTTGCCATAGCTTTTTGTTGCGAAAGAAGATTTCCCACCGACGGCTCCAATGATGTTATTAGTCACAATCTCTTCTATAAATGGTGGAGGCGCACGTGGATGGTAACCTGAAAAAGAAGTGGCGGGGCTCTTCTCTCCCGTTCCTACTCCAGCGTGTATATCAAAAGATGTTTCTCAGAGAAAAATATGGTGGAGAATTATGTAGGATGTATATCAAAAGATGTTAATGAGAGAATACCTTAAACAAGAGGGGCTGCTATTTATAGGCAATTTCTCTATGTCTACGTAGTAGACATCCCAACTTACTAGGGCGACACGTGCCTTCATCCCAGAAAAGGTGGAGTGAATGGGTGAGAGTATCTTTCTGTTGTAACCATCGGATATCAAGCATGTGGAAAATCTTCGGGTATCACAATCTATTTTGAAACTGGACAATTAAGCTTGAGCAAGAAAATCAGTCGATGTGAAATATTACGTAGAGCCTCCAACTTTATAGTCCCTCAATCTCTGGGCTCTCTACGTTGTAGACCTAGCTGGGCTCTCTACGTTGTAGACCAAGCTGAGCTGTCTACGTTGTAGACCTAGCTGGACTCTATACGTTGTAGACCTAGATGGGCTCTCTACGTTGTAGACCTAGCTGGGCTCTCTACGTGGTAGACCAAGATGGGCTCTCTCTATGTTGTAGACCTAGCTGGGCTCTCTACGTTGTAGACATAGATGGGCTCTCTACATTGTAGACCTAGTTGGGCTATCTATGTGGTAGACCAAGCTGGGCTCTCAACATTGTAGACCTAAATGGGCTCTCTATGTTGTAGACCAAGCTGGGCTCTCTACGTTGTAGACCTAGTTGGGCTCTCTACGTGGTAGACCAAGCTGGGCTCTCAACGTTGTATACCTAGCTGGGCTCTCTGACAGTCTTCGGGTATCATAACTAATTTTCAAATTGAACAGCTGGACCCAAGTAGGAAGGTTTCAATTTTTTGGTTCTTCAGCTTGGGCTCTCTACATTAAAGTCCAGGCTGGACTCTCTACCCTGGACTCCTGGGTGGGTTAAAGGTTGGGCTCTACGTTAGAGTCCAGGCTATCATCATAAGGTCCCCTTCTCATTAGTGATTGTTATCGTTAATGAGTATGAATAAGTATTTTTTTTAAATAAAAGTTTTTTATATATACGAACAGTGTTCGTTCGACCAACAGCAGTCGACCAACAGTGGTCGACCACTGCTGTTGGTCGACCGCAGCAACAGTGGTCGACCACTGTGAAAAATTAAGTAGGAGTGGGCATTTATATTGAATGTCTAAGCACATACAAGTGGGTGAAATCGGGAAGCATATGTATTATAATATTATTGTTTACAATGATTTGATTGGATAAGAGAAATCAGTTTCCACGTGCATTTTTTTAGTCTTCCCTTTTTTTAAAAAAAAAATTGGAACTTCCATTTCCTAAAATTTGAAATTTTTAAATTTTCACTTCCCGCTCTTTCTTAGTCTATATAAAGAAGAGCATTTCATTCTCTTGTTAGTTCATTTTCACATTCTTATAAGCAAAATTCCATAGTCCTCCTCTCTTTAAGAAAACTTTGAAATTTTCGCAGTCATCCGGTCATCTTTTATACCCGTCGACCGGCAGACCGCTCACCGTCCAAGGCGGTTGACAGTCCACGGTGGTCGACCGAGCATAGTGGTAGACCAAGCCGTGTGGTAGACCGTAGCTGGTCTACATAGAAGACCAGGCAAGGTGAGTATTTTGCTTGTGTCTAAACAAATTTTCTTTCTTACTTGGCCCAATCTCATCCAAGGTTTTGAAATTTGGAACGTCTTTTTCTTCATGAATTGCAGCTCACCTGCTGAAGGGCACTTCGACTAAGCGCTTTGTTTTGTCAACCGGTTGTGGGGTAGTCAAAAAGGTCCATAGCCCTTTGTTGACTTCTATTTTTTTATAGTCCGACAGACATTGTTTTCCACAGGTAACCTCCAATTTGTCTATTTCCATGCCTAGGGTAGTACTTTTCTCTGATAATGAATGTTTCTTTGATTCTACCGGCGAGAGCCGTAGTAGCTCAAGTAGCCAGTTGAGCGATTGTAGTAGCTCCACGAAATTAATCGATCGATGGACTTCTCAGTCGTCGACCGATTTCTGAACAGGAGAAAGTCGACCGGTCTCAGAGGTTACCCAACAATCGAATGATTTCTTGGAGCTGAGTGATCGTTCGGCTGGCGCTGTACGAGCCGAAGGTAGAATGCCACCCATTAGAATATCTTTTGCCAATATTCAAATCGGCATGTCACCTTCTAGACACACAGTACCTCTTAATATTCCCAAAGGTTATAGCGTGTAAAACTCTGAAACCAAATTGGATACGTTGTTAGTAAAATTTAAGATTTTTGACTACCACATATATAGAACCCCGCACCCTACATAAAGGCTTTCTAGGTCGAATCCCTTCGAGGTTGCCATTTACAAAGATAGTGTGGATGAAGGGCTTAGGTTTCCAATACATCCCTTTTTCATTGCTATATTTCGTGAGTTCCACTTAACTCCCAGCCAGGTGGCCCCAAATGCTTGAAGGTTAGCCCTCTACTTTCTATACATGTGCCTCCTTTATGATATTGATCCTTCCATTCACCTTTTTAGTTGTATCTTTGAAATGCACCGCTTAGCATCCTGTGACAGTTACATATACTTTTCCACTCGGGTCCCTTTCCATGTGCCTCATTATAGGAATTCGAACAGTGGGTGGAAGAACTATTTTTTCTTCGTCAAGCTTGTCTCTGGTAGTCTCCCTTTCGATACCTTTTGGAAACATCTTCAAATTCGACTATTCAATAGCCCAATAGACATCACTCATTACCTCCGAAATCAAATTGACCAGCTTATCAATTTAGACCCTCCCGGCTCAGAGCTAAACAAAATTTTAACAGATTGTAACATGCTCACCGTGGGAATCAGGCATCCTGTTGGTAGGCACTTCCTCTACTAACCTTCTTGCTTTTACATATGGAGTTGTATATATATATATATTCAGGTATGGAAAGTGTTGAGTATGATTTGAATGCTGTGTTGAATTCTATTCCTTTAGCTACTGATAATGAGGGGCCAATGAAAGATTCTGCTTCGAGTAAGAGAAGGAAGCTCTCAGACAAAGGCAAAGGGTCTGCCTCGGGCAAGGAGGCTCTAACCACCACCAACGTAGAGAAATGAGGCAGACGAGGAAGATACCTCAAGAATGTGCCTATTGATCAGCCTGATGACGATCCTCTTGACGATGAGACCACTCTCCATGATATTCGTTTTCCACCCACTAATGCTAACACATACCTTGAATTGGTTCGACGCTGCACACTGAAGCCCCTGCGTACTGGTTTATCTCGGAGGAAGGTTTCGTCGGTGAACAAGACCTTAGCGGTGTACACCAGGAAGGTAATGTTTCATTTCTTCCCTATTTTTTTTTTATATTTACTTTGTGTCAACTTTATGACTGATCTTGGCCTTGGAATCCGTTTGTCAGATGATTACTATGCAGGATGCCATGGCCTTAACGAAAGAAGATATGGAGAAGCATTTGGAACATATGGATCTTCAAGAGGCAGAGTTGAGAATGGAGGATGCTAACTTGAAGAATGAGATAGGTGAAAAGAGCAGCCAATCCAAGGTAAAAATAACATTACCCTCCTGGTGTACACCGCTAAGGTCTTGTTCACTGATGAAACCTTCCTCTGAGATAAACCAGAACGCAGGGGCTCCAGTGCGCAGCTTTGAACCATTTCAAGGTCCATGTTAGCATTAGTGGGCAGAAAACGAATATCATGGAGAGTGGTCTCATCGTCAAGAGGATCGTCATCAAGTTGATCAACAGGTACATCCTTGAGGTAACTTCCTCGGTCACTTCCTTTCTCTACGTTGGTAGTGGTTAGAGCCTCCTTGCCCGAGGCAGACCCTTTGCCTTTGTCTGAGCGCTTCATTCTCTTACTCAGAGCAGAATCTTTCAGTGGCCCCTCATCATCAGTAGATAAAGGAATAGAATTCAACACAGTATTCAGATCATACTCAACACCTTCCAAGAAGGTTAGCGGAGGAATTGCCTACCAAAAGGACGACCGATTCCCACGATCAGCATGTTACGATCTGTTAAAACTTTGTTTAGCTCTGAGCCGGGAGGGGCTAAATTGATAAGCTGGTCAATTTGTTTTTGGAGGTAAGGAGTGATGTCTACAGGGCTATTGCATAGTCGAATTTGAGGATGTTTCCAAAAGGTATCGAAAGGGAAACTACCAGAGACAGGCCTGACGAAGAAAAATGGGTTCTTCCACCCACTATTCGAATTCCTATAATGAGACACGTGGAAAGGGACCCGAGTGGAAAAGTATATGTAACTGTCACAGGATGCTAAGCAGTGCATTTCAAAGATACACCCAAAAAGGTGAATAGAAGGATCAATATCATGAAGGAGGCACATGTATAGAAAGTATAGGGCTAACCCCCAAGCATTTGGGGCCACCTGGCTGCGAGTTAAGTGGAACTCACGAAATATAGCAACAAAAAAGGGATGTATTGGAAAGCTAAGCTCTCCATCCACACTATATTTGTAAATGGCAACCTCAAAGGGATTCGACTCAGGAAGCGTTTCTGTGGGGTACGGGGCTCTACATATGTGGTCGTCAAAAATTTTAAATTTTACTAACAACCTATCCAATTTGGTTTCAGAGTTGAACACGCTATAACCTTTGGGAATATTAAGAGGTACTATGTGTCAAAAAGGTGACCTGCCAATTTGAATATTGGCAGAAGATGATCTAATGGGTGGCATTCTACCTCCGGCTCATTCGACTGTCGGGTAACCTCTGAGATCGGTTGACTTTCTCCTGTTCGGAAATCGGTCGACAACTGAGAAGTCCGTCGATCGATTAATTCTGTGGAGCTACTGCGATCGATCGACTGGCTACTTGAGCCACTACGGCTCTCGCTGGTAAAATCAAAGAAAGATTCATTATTAGAGGGTACTACCCTAGGCATGGAAATAGACAAATTGGAGGTTACTTGTGGAAAACAAAGTCTGTCGGACTATAAAAAAATAGAAGTCAACAAAGGGCTATGGACCTTTTTGACTACCCCACGGTCGGTTGACAAAACAAAGCGCTTAGTCGAAGTGCCCTTCAACAGGTGAGTTACAATTCATGAAGAAAAAGACGTTCCAAATTTCAAAACCTTGAAGGAGATTGGGCCAAGTAAAAAAGAAAATTTGCTTGGACACAAGCAAAATACTCACCTTGGCCGGTCTTCTGTGTAGACCAGCTGCGGTCTACCACACGGATCGGTCTACCACTATGCTCGATCGACCACCTTGGACTGTCAAACTGCCTTGGACGGTGAGCGGTCGACCGGTCGATGGGTATAAAAGACGACCGAACGACCGCAGAAATTTCAAAGTTTTCTTAGAGAGATGAGGATTATGGAATTTTGCTTATAAGAATGTGAAAATGAACCAACAAAGAATGAAATGCTCTCCTTTATATAGACTAAGAAAGAGGGGGAAGTGAAAATTTAAAATTTTAAAATTTTAAAGAAAATGAGGGAAATGGAAGTTTCAAATTTAAAAAAAAAAAAAAGACTGAAAAAATGCATGTGGAAACTGATTTCTCTTATCCAATCAAATCATTGTAAACAATAATATTATAATACATATGCTTCCAGATTTCACCCACTTGCATATGCTTAAACATTAAATATAAATGCCCACTCTTACTTAATTTTTCACAGTGGTCGACCACTTTGTTGGTCGACTGCTGTTTGTCGACCACTGTTGCAGTTGGTTGACCACTTTGTTGGTTGATTGCTGTTGGTCGAACGAACACTGTTCGTATATATAAAAAAAATTAAAAAATGCTTATTCATACTCATTAACGATAAAAATCACTAATGAGTAGGAAGGCTTATGATGATAGCTTGGGCTCTAACGTAGAGCCCAACCTTGAGTCCAATGTAGAGAGCCCACCCAGGAGTCCAGGATAGAGAGTCCAGCCTGGACTCTAATGTAGAGAGCCCAAGCTAAAAATCCAGAAAGTTGAAACCTTGCTACTCGGGTCCAGCTATTTAGTTTGAAAATTAGTTATGATACCCGAAGACTATCCACGTGCGTGATAACCAGCGGTTACAATAGAAATATACACTCATCCACTCACTCCACCTCTTTCGAGATAAGGGCACGTGTCCCCCCAATAAGCTGGGACGTCTGCCACGTAGATATGAAGAAATTTCCTATAAATAGCAGCTTGTACCATTCCAGGTATCTCTCCGAAAATTCTTTGATTGAATCGGTTGAGAGATGCTATTCGACCAGTCAGTCTTTGCACCTCTTTTCTGCTAATGGGACTCTTCATATTGAGAATTACTTTGATCTTCTTCGGGTTGGCTTCAATTTCCCTATGAGTGATCATGAATCCCAGGAATTTTTCTCATGCTGCCCCGAACATGCACTTTTTAGGATTGGCAGCTCTATGGTCCCTTTAAAAGTTATCGTGGCTCCTCCATAGCCCTGCAAAGGAGTAGTAACCGGCCGTAACTTTTCAAGTGGCGCCTTCAAGCCTAGCAATGCATCCCAAGTTAGGACATCCGCTGCTCTACCATTGTCTATCAATATTCTATTTACATCAAAATCGACGATATCACCTATGATCACTAGGGCGTCATCGTGGAGGTATACCACCCCTATCAGATCTTCTTCACCAAATGTTATGTCTTGACTGAATCTAGTTTTCTTTTGATTGGAGCCTACCCCACTCAAGTGAGCAGAGTTTTTTCTGGCTGAGTTCGAAATGAAACCACCATGTCTGATAACTATGTTGATGTTATCAGTCACAATTTCATCCAATTTTTTATCCAAGTCTAAAGCTGGAGAGTGGGGGTGGAGGTTGATCGACTGGGTCTGTACAGGAGGGTAAGGGGCCCCTCAATCAGCCACAGATACTGCTAGGTCTCCCTGTAAGGGACCAGAGTATGCTCTGCAGGGTCTACTGGAGGCGGGGTGACATGGTCGACACTCGCGTGGATTTGATTCTAAAGCAAAGTCATCATAGCTGTCATCTGAGTTTCAAGGTATCTAACTGATCCACGGTTGCATACATAGGTAGTGGCAGTCTCTCGCCATGAGTTTCAGATTCTAACTCTGCCAAAGTCCTTTCTGATGGAGCTTCCCCCATTGAGCGTGCACTCTTCGTTCTTGGTCTTACCATAGCTTTTTGTTGTGAAAGAAGATTTCCCACAGACGGTCCCAATGATGTTATCAATCACAATCTCTTCTACAAATGGTGGAAGCGCACGCAGTTGGTAACCTGAAAAGAAAGTGGCGAGGCTCTTCTCTCCCGTTCCCTTCCGGCGTAAGAATCAATTGGAGAAAAATATGGTGGAGAATTATGCAGAGTGTATATCAAAAGATGTTTCTGAGAGAATACCTTATATAGAAGGGGCTACTATTTACAGGCAATTTCTCTATGTCTACATGGAAGACATTTCAACTTACCAGGGCGACACATGCCTTCATCTTGGAAGAGATGGAGTGAGTGGGTGAGAGTATCTTTCTATTGTAACCATCGGATATCAAGCATGTGAGAAATCTTCGGGTATCACAATCTATTTTGAAATTGGACAATTGAGCTCCAGCAAGAAAATCAGTTGACCTCTTGTGTCGATCGAAATATTACGTAGAGCCTCCAACTTTATAGTCCCTCAATCTCTGGGCTCTCTATGTTGTAGACCTAGCTGGGCTCTTTATGTTATAGACCAAGTTGGGCTGTCTATGTTGTAAACCTAGTTGGGCTCTCTACGTTGTAGACCTAGTTGGGCTCTCTACGTTGTAGACCAAGCTGGGATCTCTAAGTTGTAGACCTAGCTGGGCTCTCTGTGTTGTAGACCTAGCTGGGCTCTCTACGTTGTAGACCTAGATGGGCTCTCTACGTTGTAGACCAATCTGGACTCTCTACCTTGTAGACCAAGCTGGGCTCTCTACGTAGTAGACCAAGCTGGACTCTCAACGTTGTAGACCTAGATGGGCTCTCTATGTTGTAGACCAAGCTGGGCTATCTACGTTGTAGACCTAGCTGGGCTCTTTACATTATAGACCTAGCTGGGCTCTCTGAACACCTGACTATCATCACAAAGATGGATGATATGCAGATCCACTGGTTGGTTAATAAATTTAGCGACCAGTCGGGTAGACGAATTAAATCATCCGCAAAGATGGATGATATGTAGATAAACCCATTGGTCGGTTGATAAATTAAGCGACCATTTGAGTAGACGCATTAAATCATCCATAAAGATGGATGATATGCAAATAAACCCACTGGTCGGTTAATAAATTTAGCTACCAGTCGGGTAGATGCATTAAATCATCCACAAAGATGATAGGTGATAAGCGGATAAATATCCTCGCACTGATTGATTAACATATTAAATTACCCGTTGAAAACAAGTGCTAAATAAATATGAGGCTAAGAGACGATAATTATTCCAAGTAATGGATTCAATAGCCAAAGCGTTACCCAAAAAAAAAAATTGGTCAACCACCAAGGAAAGGTGGTCGACCACCAATGAACGTCGACCACTATGGCCAACCATAGTTGTCGACCGAGGGTGGTCGACCACCCCATGGTCGACCAAGGATGGTCAACCACCAATAAAGGTCGACGAGGATGATTGGCTGAAAAGCTTGGTCGACAACAAAATAATCCAACTCTCATAAAAAAATAGAAAAATGAATTTATAAAGAAACAATTGCCCCTTAAAAGGTAATGAGTGCCTTGCTCAAAGACTGATAAGCTAAACTTCGTCAAAAAATGAATGTTCGTACTTACTAGCGACAACAATCACTAATGAGTAGGGGGCTTATGGTGATAGTCAAGTGTTCAGAGAGCCCAGCTAGGTCTACAACGTTGAGAGCCCAGCTTGGTCTACCACGTAGAGAGCCCAGATAGTAGGGCTGGGCAAAATAACCGCCAAACCGCCAAACCGACCCGACCCGACCCGAACCGACTCGGGTCGGTTTGGGTCGGTTTTGGTGGTTTTCGGGTTGCGAAAACCCAACCCGAAACCGACTCGGTTTAAAAAAAAAAAAAAAAAAAAAAATTTTTTTTTTTTAGGCCATACTTGGCCCAAAACCGAAAACCCGAACCGACCCGAGTCGGTTTCGGGCTGAAAATTTTTTTTTTGGTTTGGTTTCGGTTTGGCTTTTTGCCAAACTGAATTTTACTCGGTTTGGGTCGGGTTGGGTCGAAAACCGACCCGACCCGACCCGACCCACGCCCACCCCTACCAGATAGGTCTACAGCGTAGAGAGCCCATCTAGGTCTACAACGTTGAGAGCCCAGCTTGGTCTACCACGTAGAGAGCCCAACTTGGTCTACAACGTAGAGAGCCCATCTAGGTCTACAACATAGAGAGCCCAGCTAGGTTTACAACATAGACAGCCCAGCTTGGTCTACAACGTAAAGAGCCCAGCTAGGTCTACAACGTAGAGAGCCCAGAGATTGAGGGACCATAAAGTTAGAAGCTCTACGTAATATTTTGATCGACACAAGACGTCGACTGATTTTCTTGCTCGTGCTCAATTGTCCAGTTTCAAAATAGATTGTGATACCCGAAGATTTTCCACATGCTTGATATCCGACGGTTACAATAGAAAGATACTATCACCCACTCACTCCACCTTTTCTAGGATGAAGGCACGTGTCGCCCTGGTAAGTTGGGATGTCTGCCACGTAGACATAGAGAAATTGCCTATAAATAGCAGCCCCTCCTGTTTAAGGTATTCTCTCAGAAACATCTTTTGATATATACCCTGTATAATTCTCCACCATATTTTTCTCCTACTGATTCTGACGCCGGAGTGGAAACGGGAGAGAAAAGCCCCGCCACTTTTTTTTCAGGTTACCAGCCGCGTGCACCTCCACCATTTGTCGAAGAGATTGTGATTGATAACATCATGAAGTATTACTCGTTGCATAATTGAGTTCATCAATATTGTAACACAACAAATCAAATATCATACGATGATCTCTAATCCTAAAAAATCTAAAGAGAGCCATGGGTAGGCTAATTGAGTCCAGCCCACGTATAAAATTTCCATAAGATTTAAACTTCCAATTTAATCTCCATAACACTTTGACTAGTGGAACTTACAAATAATTTAGGCGGCCAGAGGTGGTGGTAAGAAATGTTATATGAAAGATATGCGGTTTGACATTCGTGTAAGCAAGTTGTGCTTGCCCATGATATTCGTGTACGCAAATCGTGCTTGCCCAAACTTCTTGTCATTTTCTAATGTGGGATAACCCACTTGTTTTTTCCATTCAACCATTTTTTCAACTTCACTTTGAGCTTCAATTTCTCATTCACTCAAGCATCAATTTTGCCAGGTAAATATATAATTTCGATGTTCACGCGGAAGATAACACGATCTACTTTTATCTTCCACAATGAAAACTGGGTCCCACACAAAATTATGCTCAAACATGGCATAATACCACTAATTTTCCAACAATTCTCTACATGAATGGAATTGATAGAGACACAGAAGACTTAGTGATAAAATTCAACGATCGAAACCTGCATAGGATAGGTGGGTATTACCTTTTGAACATTCCCTTGTGAAAGTACATTTACTTTACTAGATGACCAGTAGACGTGATGTCTTTGAACTATTCTACCCTTAGTGTAAACAATGATATACCTCACGCAGGATTCATTCTGACACAATTTAGTTCTCATTGTTATGTTCGTTTGTGTCTATGAACATAACTCTGGTTCTGTAAGAGTTTCTATTAATGGAGCCCAACACATCCTTAGAAGCGGCCCACTTATCTCTCATAGGTGATTTATTAATTAAGATTAACCCGCATTACTCCGTTCAAATTTTTAACGCATAAGAATCATTAAAAGCATTTTCCTTATCTTGTTATCCATGGGCATCACTGTTACATCATAGGAATGGACAGGAGAGAACTCCCACAGTGATTCGATTAAGTCTTTCCAATTAGGTTGTCCCTTTGAACCTAGATCTTGGGATCTCCAGTCAACTAGGTTGGGTTTCCATTGTATCAACTAATTCTTTCAAAGGCTTAAGTCTCAGTCATCTCGATAACTTTCCAACCAACTCTCTATTTAACCCTTTGGTTAGCATATCCACAAGGTTATCATTTGACTTCACATATTCTACAGAAATAACTCTAGTTGAGAGTAGTTGTTTGATGGTATTATGTCTACGACGTATGTGTCTAGACTTGCAATTATGCATGTTTCTCTGTGCCCTTCCAATCGCATATTGACTATCACAATGTATGCAAATTGCTGGCACACACTTTGGCTATCTTGGAATATCCTCTACGAACTGGTGTAGCCATTCAGCCTCTTCACCACACCTTTCTTGGGCTATAAACTCAAATTCTATGAAATAGATGCATCTCCTAGTGTGAACACAAATCCACTTTTGGAATTTGAGTTCTTTATATCAAATATCCAGTTAGCATTAATATATAATTCAATAACATCGGGATATCTGGTATAATGCAGCCCATAATCATGAGTATATCTTAAGTATCTTAGTACTCTTATTATTCCTTTCCGGTGATCACTTCATGGATTAATCGTGTATCTGCTCAGTTTACTAACTATGTAGGCTATATCTAATCTTATACAACTC
Organism: Forsythia viridissima; assembly: GCA_030279155.1. Classification (NCBI taxonomy): domain Eukaryota; kingdom Viridiplantae; phylum Streptophyta; class Magnoliopsida; order Lamiales; family Oleaceae; genus Forsythia; species Forsythia viridissima. The sequence goes on along the minus strand of CM059041.1, from coordinate 32,422,996 downwards.
ATTAAGTACATTAGACTTTCGATAATTCTAGAGTACTCTACTTGAGAGATACTCTTGCCTCTATTTTTTTGATAAATGCTGACTTGTATCTATCAATGTTCTAGCTATGCCAAAATCATCTTTGTTAAATTTTCTAAGAATTTTGTCCACATAATGTGACTTGCTTAGAACAAGTTCATCTGATGTTCTTGAAATTTTAATTCCAAGTATCACATCAGCTAAACTCATATCTTTCATGTCAAATCTTGAATTCAACATATTTTTAATGGATTTAATCATCTTAGCATCACTGCCAACAATAAGCATATCATCAACATAAAGACATAAAATGAGCTATTTTTGGTGTCTTTTACATAAATGCTTTTGTTACATTCGTTAATTTTAAATCCACATTCCATCATGGCATTATCAAATTTTTCATGCCATTGTTTTGGTGCTTGTTTCAAGCCATACAACGACTTCATCAATTTACGTACCTTATTTTTTTATGTATATTTCTTCCTCTAAATCTCCATTCAGGAAAGCGGTTTTTACATTTATTTGATGTATTTCAAGATTTCGCAAAGTTGCAATTGCAATTATCATCCAAATAGAGGTTATTATCATTAATGGAGAATATGTATCAAAGTAATCAATGTCTTCTCATTGTCTATAACATTTAATAAAAAATCTAGCCTTATACTTATCGATTGTTCCATATGCTTTTATTTTTCTCTTAAAAAATCTATTTGAATTGAAGTGGTTTGCATCCCGAAAGAAGATCCACTAGCTCCCATGTATGAGTTTGCATAATAGAATTTATTTCACTTTTAATTGCCTCTTTCTATTAAGGTCCTTCTGAAGAGTTCACATCTTTTTTAAAACTTTGAGGTTCACCTTCTAGCATAAGTCAAAATCTGGACCAATTTTTTTCTGTTCTAGCTCTTTTGCTATGTCTTGGTTCAACCCCTTCTTCCTTTTCTTGATCTTGGTCTGTTGTTTCATGTGTCCGTTTAGAGGAGCTTGCATCCTCTTTGGATTTGTACAGATATACATGTTCATAAAATAAAGCATTTCTCGATTCTATTATCGTGTTTTTGTGTATGTCTGAGATTTTAGATTCATGGACAAGAAATCGATAAGCACTACTATTATGTGCATAGTCAATAAAAATGCAATCAACAGTTTTCGAACCTATTTTCACCTTCTTTTGTGTAGGTACGACTACTTTGGCAAGACACTCCCACACTCATAAGTATTTGTAAGAAGGCTTCATTCCTTTTTAGAACTCATAGAGACTCTTTTCCTCTTTCTTTCGAAGTATCTTATTTAAAAGATAATTAGCTGACACCTTATCTTCCCCCCCTCCCTCCCACCCACATGTTCTGGGGCAAACCAGAACTTAACATTGGATTCATCATTTCTTTAAAGGTACGATTTTTTCGTTCAACAATACCATTTTGTTAGGATAAATAAGGTGTTGTGGTTTCATGTGTGATTCTATGCTATGCACAGAATTCAACAAATTGTGATTCGTACACACCACCTCAGTCACTTCTTAACACCTTAATCTTCTTGTTGAGCTGATTCTCAACTTTATTTTTATAGAGAACAAATTTATGTATAGCTTCTTCTTTACTTGTAAGCATCTACACATAACAGTATTTTATGCTATCATCGACAAAAGTAATGAAATACTTGTTGCCACCTCTTGTTTGTATAGATTTCAAATCACATACGTGTGTATGAATTAAACCGAGTATTTCTATATTTCTTTCAATAGATTGAAAAGATGACCTTGTTAATTTTGCCTCAACACATGTTTCACAATTGTGTTTAGAATCAATAATATAGAATGTAAGTATGGAATTCACGTTAATTAATCTATAAAAAAATGCCATAATTAACATGTCATAGTTTACCATGCTACAAATTAGAAGACTCAAGTAAGTAAGCAGAAGAATTAATCATTTGATTCATTTTCAGCTTAACAGTCATTACATTAAGCTTAAAAAGTCCATCAGACACATAACATTTTTCTACAAACATTCCACTCTTAGACAAAATAACTTTATATGACTCAAACATCATACAGACACCATGCTTGTTTAGCAGCGACCTAGACACCAGGTTCTTACAGATTTATGGCCAGCACATTGTTAAGAGTCAGCTCTTTCCCAAACTCATCTTCAAAACCACCTTGTCTTGATCATCAATTTCAGATGTAGCTGAATTTCTCATAAACAGCTTCTCCTCATTCTATGTTGCTTCAAAAAAGCTGAATAGTTCTTTATCTGAGCAAACCTGTCTCGTAGCACCAGTGTTAATCCATCATTCTCTTGAGTTTGATCCCACCAAATTCACTTCAGAAATGACTACAGCGAGATTCATGTCAGACATATCATGTGCGATGTCGTCAACTACATTTGCTTCTTTCTTATTGTTTCTTCTTGGCAATCTGCACTTCGAAAATTTATGACCTACTTTGTCACAGTTGTAGCATTTTCCTGAAAGTTTCTTCTTGGAAACTTCTCCTTTCGGTCCTAGTTTAGTCCATTTCCCAGACGACCCAAACATGTTCTTGTTTGTCTTAAACCTTTGACCATGCTCTACAATATTTATTTTAGCCATTGGAGGATTGAACCTATTCTTTTCAAAACCTCTGTTGTCTTCTTCAATTCAAAATCTGACAATCGGTTCTTCAATGTTCATTTTCATTCGCTTATAGTTCAAGTAATTCTTGAAATCTTTCCAGGCTGAAGGTAGCTTTTTAATCATTTATGCCACTTGAAAAGTTTCACTCAAAATTATCCTCTCGGCATGAATCTCATGTATGATTACTTGGAGTTCTTGTACTTAACTAATCATAGTTTTTTAGTCCACTATTTTATAATCAAGGAAGCGGTCAACAATAAATATATTAGCCCCTGCATTATCAATTTTATATTTGCGGTCTAGAGACTCCCACAATTCCTTCGCCGTTTTCATGAACGGATTGCCCATATTCACATTTTATAGTGAATCTGCCAATCCGTTCATGACATAATTATAGCAAAGGAAATCAGAATATTTTCAAGCTTCAACCGTGCTGACAGATTGTATGTCTTCCTCACCCTATTTGAGTTTCGGGGCATCCTCAGTCAAGAATCTCACAAGATTCAAGGTGGTCAGATAAAACAACATTTTCTGCTTCCACCATTTGAAATTCTACCCATTGAATTTTTTCGATTTTTCACCATGATTAACCAGAGAACAGTCACATGACCAGTTGTTGGAGCAATTTTTTAGGTCACAGCAAGACTTGGCACTTGTGATACAGTCTGGTTCACAAAGGAACTTGACACAATAGCCACAGTCTGGTTTCGAATAGCCACAACTCTAGTTGTACGATCAGTTGCCATATCTGAAACACCAAACAATCATATTAATAATATTTAAAAAAAATTAAACTACTAGTAGAATACCACATGTTCAATTTTTTAAAGTCTGCTTTAAGATTGTTATATTAAATATATGCATTAATAATAAATAATAAATTTATTTATTAACTTAATTGAAAATTAGAACATGATTACAATTGCAGAATATTGAAACAATAATTTAAAAAGAAAATATTTATGTAAATTATGCATGTGTAATCACAGTATCCTTAAAATAGATTCATCCACTCACTCTTAAGTACATAAGGATTATTGGACGTCTGTGTCCTAGAATTTTCCAACAAGATAGAGGTCGGTGGTTACTAAAACTTTTTTTTGAGCAAAAGTCGTGTATAGTTTTAAAACAAGATATAAAGTTCATATAACATTTGTGCATTTAACACAATGTTTTTCATCTAATACATGCCTTGTAAACTCTCTATGTGCCACATAAGCTATCCCGTTAGTTTTAACTAACAGTTATCAAATTTTAGACGGATGGAAAACATGTTGTGAGTCTGAGGAGGGTGCATTCAACTGAGATTTTTATAGACTTTTATAAACTTTAGTGAGTGGGTGACTTTTGTAAAATTCGTGGACTTTTAAGTGGCTTTTATAGATTTGTTAAGAATTAAAGACTGTCATTTTAGAAAGAAAAATAGTTAAGCTAAATGGCTATATAATGTAACATTATATAGAACAGTTTCTCGCATGTTCAAACCATCCACAACACATGTAATTAAAAACTTAAAATAATAAATATATATCTCGTGTCAATAATTTTTTAAAAAAATAAAAAATTATATCACCTCAACTAGATTAAGAAATAGCCTAAATACCAAAAAGAATTAATGACATTTTAGGAACATTCAATATAAAAATATCAAATATTTTCCACATCACTCCGCAAATCAAAAAATTATCAAAAAAATTAAGAATTGTTCTTGACTCTCAAAAAATGGTCCAATATCTTTCCATTCATTAACTAACAAAGATGACGAATCATAAAAAGATAAATAGCATTATAGAGTCATATCTTGTGGCACTTTAAGTCCATTTCTCTTTGTTAAAGCATCACTCAACACCTTAGATTTATGTGTCGATATCTCCTATCCACTAAATCAAAGTTACAAGTAGCTAAAACATTCTACGAAATTATTCAATGACGATTTCTATAATTGTTTGTATCACGTCCACTTACCATTGCTGGAATATGAGTGTCGTCAATAGCTCCAATGCAATCATAAAACAATAAAACAGTACAATTAAATAATAAGAACACTAACGATAACAAACACAACCACGATTATAATTATAATAATAATAATTTCATCACTTACTTTAAAGTAAGGGTAAAATCTTGCAATTTTCCTTTTTTTTTTTTTTTGCAGTGTTGATCCCTGTTTGACCATCATATCTACTGCAAATTTGTTTAGTGTCTATAAAATCTTGTTGAAACTTCAGCTGGTAGTGAAATGCGATTTACTAATTTTTTGACAAAATTAAGCAATATCAAGTATTTTGACCGACAATGAGTAGAATGTTGCAAGCATTTCTTCAATACAAATATACATGGTATCATGTAATGTTTTTTTTTTTCTCTAATGATGTTATTTAATTTTAGAAACACATCAAGATACATTCTATAAACTTGTCAAAGATTCTCTGAATCATCCTTTAATATTTTATATATATAATTTTATCCATGTCTAGTTTTTGGTCTCCTAGTTAGTAAACGTTTGACAAGTTCACCGACACATATTTACTATATGATCATTTAACACGTAGAGAATTGTTGAATTGCCATCCATGAATACCTAATGGTTTCATATAATGCTTTTTCATTCTCATCTTCTTCAATCTCGTCTATCTCTATTTCTTGATCCTCATGCATGTTGACATTAGACATTAGACATTATATAAATACAAGCACTTAAAATTTAAATAAAAGTGAAAACTTAAAAGACATATACAAAGAAAATGATAATGTTATGTAAAAACGAATTAAGTATTACTAATTTAATATACAATCAGTAAGCACAATCAATAAATAACTCCAAAACTGTAGAATTCATTACTATTTCAAAGTAAAAAATTCATAAACAGTAGATTAACAATCCAAAACTATAAAATTCACTAGTAATCATGTCCAAAAAAATGTCTCATTTCAATTTAAACATATCCATATTGAACTCTCTTCAGGTATCATGTTCAACAACTCAGACTTCTTTGCTATGGTATTAAGCAAATCAAAGGCCTTGAAACGAGCATCATCATCCAATATAAGGATCTCTTTGACAACATTCCAACACTTATGCTCTCTAGTGTCAATTGATTCGATAGCACGAGTGATCTTGTCAATAGTACAAGCGAACTTGTCTATAACATTTGATTGGGTACTTTTGGTATCAAACGAGTTAGAATTTGCTTCAAACTCGGTTCTATTTTGTTTTCAAATTGCTGGGGGGACCTCTGAACTTGTAGGCTTAGAGAATAATGGTTGAGTAGAGTGCCCAAGAGATGGTGGCTGATAAAAGGATCTTTTTTATCAGTTTGTATAAATGCCTCACTATGAAGTCATCTATTAAACGACCAATGTTTCTTCCTTCTTCTATCTCAAATGTTCTTGCATAAGTGTCATCCTCTAGTGCAATTGTGTGTGTCCCGAAAGCAGTTCTACTTCCAACTGAAATTCTCAAATCTTCATAGTCCGCAAAAGTGTTGACTTCTATCTTTAGGATGAGACCATTAAAGAAAAAAATAATTATAAATGCTAACGTGTGAAACATATATATCACTTACTTGTACTTTTAAACTTTATATATTTTTTCAATAAAAGATGCTCACCATAAAGTAATTGTCACATACATCATCACCAGCAGTGAATTTCTTTGTCATAGCATCCCATCCAAATCCAGAGTTTTGTTGCATAAGCTTAGAATATTGTTGTACTATTTTTTAAACCAATTAACATGGCTTTTATATTGGGCATTTTCAATGACAGGCTTTTATTAAGATGGGAAAGTACATGTTGTTCTACAATTATCTTGCTTAACACACCATCCATGAGTGGCAGTATCAACCATGAGTTTTAGCAGGTCGTTGTTCTCTTCTCACGTCCATTTTTCATATTTTTCCATACCTCTTTCCTGAACTTTATTATTTCTTTGTACTGAATCTCCTATTAATTTTATTGCCAAATTGTACACGCAATGTATTAAAGAATTAAAAACATAACATAACTCTTCAATACTCAGAAAAATCAGTTGCATAAACTCTCATGCAATACATCAAAATGACAATTTATTGTTTCAAAATTTGCATTGTGCTCAAGAAGCTTATTTTAGTCTTGCATAAAATTCACTATCTTAAAGGCAAGAAATCTACTTATGGGACAAAAGAAAGGTGATTGAACATCAAGCTGTGATCAAACTAAAAATGAAAAAAAAAAAAAAAAAAAAAAGAGTTGTTAAAATCGTTGATTGTTTAATGGGTAGGATAGACTATACGGAGTAGTACATTATTAAAAAAAAGAAGAAATTAAAACTATTTCTTTAAAGTGATAGTCTTGTCTAATACACCAAAATAAAAAATTTATATTAAACTCTACAAATAGGCACATTTTGAAAACATATATTATGTATATATCATCAACAAACCATTATTTTTCTTTATCTATCATCCAATTCGATTTGCATGCAAAACCAAAAAAAAAATGAAAAAAACTGGAATACAAAACTTAAAAACGATCATTGAACAGATGTCATCATTTATATAAAGATAATAAAAGAAAGTGATATGTGTTAGAAACGTAGATATAGATTCTTATTTACTTATTAATAACATTAAAATTAACCGATTGTAATCGACATTTGTTGTGATATCGTGAAAAATAAAAGGTAATGAAAAATCAAGGACATGAAATGATAAAAATTTGCTACCAAAATTCTTTGTCGCAAACAAAAATATGTATGTCATTAACAATTAAAAGCAGGTTGGGTCACTTTGTTTAGCTAACTCCTATTTCAAAAACCCTTCTAGTATTTAGGCCAAAGAGCAAAACACAAATACCAAAACAATCCAACCATTCCGAGTGAATATTCAAGATTGTTCAAAAATATTTACTTGCTTATTCAAACATAACAACAATCTCAAAATCACGGCAAAAAATAAAATAAAATCTGTGTAACCAAGTAGACTTTGACAGTCAAAGCTTTACAGAATATTCTTAAAGATGAAGTGTTCATGTATTTACAAGAAAGCCTCAAGAAAAAAGCTAAAATGATCACTTAATTAATTGAGATTGTCAAAAAATCCAAGTAATTATACTAAGCATTTATTCCTCATTAGTAGACAGACACTGATGAATTCAGATACCATAAAATATTAAAGATACGCATTACCATCTAAGTTTAATATATCTATATACTAATCTAAAAGAGGCTTAAAGGGAGAAATATTTTTGGACAGTTATTCCTCATTAATATTTTATATTTTCTAAATTGTCATTGAATTAATGTTATAATTGCACTCCTAATTTAGCATTTATAACCACATATAGTCCTTAGAAGTTGAAAATGCTAAATCTCCATTATGGATTTTGAAAATATTTTTTTTGAATTGTGAGAACGGATTTGGTCAGTTATAAGATTAATAGTAATTGACATTCCACCAACAATTTATTCAGCTTATTTAAGGTCTAATTTGAAGTATAAGATTGTTTTATTTGAAGGTAATTATATAGTTTGTGATGTCCATAAAGACTTCATTTGAAGATTTGTACTTGTGATTGTGGTTTTTGTTAGTTAATGTGAATAATCATCTCTCAATACTCTTCTTTTTTTAAAAAAAAATAATAATTTGTGTTGGATTATAAAGGTTACGGTGTATTTTTTAATTATTGTGGATGCTCATGCGTATTTGTATATTGTTTACATATCTAATTGACTTGCGGCTTCAAATTTTTTAGACAAAAAAAACTATGTGGACTAACTTCAATAATGGTTTCAATCCACTATTGATACGTATTTTATTTCAATTATTATTTTTTATGTTTTTGAATTGAATTGTTATCTACTTTGCTTAAACTAATTTTTCTTAACTATTTATACTCCAACGTGAATAAGACGCTTAAATCGCTAGAATATTTAGTTTTGGTAATATTACTTTATTTTTCGATTACAATTTGGATAAGTTCACGTGAAGACATCTGGGTACTGAATTGTGCAAATGAGAATGTTTAAATTTGCCAATTTTTAATGTAAATGTTATTTTGTTTTCTTTTATATACTGATTGATAAATCTACCTAACTTGAGGTACTACGAGCTCAAATTGCATGTGATATTTTGGGTTAAAACATCTTCATAGTTAGAAAGCTATATTAAATTATAAAGATTTGTTATAATTCATTTGATACATCTCATAAAGCAAGAAAATTTAATGGGTTTGAGTACTCGATATATTTAATAACTTATGTACACTATTTTTTATTATTTTTGTTTGTGTTCTTTAATTGACATTATTTGACTATATTACAGACCTCAAAAAATAGATGTTCATTACTGACCACACAATTGTAGAAAGTACTTTGTTTGAATACAATAACAAACATTATATTTCACCGTATTTTTTAATGTCAGATTTTTGTATTTTAATGCAGTATTAAATTAATTTATAATTATTTAAATATTTGAATAAACATATATCACACAATACCATTATTAAATCACGTGCAACGCACGTTTTACATACTAGTGATAACAAAATAATGGGAAAAGGAAAAAAATAGCAATATATTGTCAAAAGTCAAGAAAAATCAACTTAAACAGAGACCTAATTGGAACCCAAATTATGATGACTATTAAATTATACAGCAGTAATCCCCAAATAGGATAAAAAATAACATGCAAAATTGACCCATAAACAAGAACAACACAAATTGGATAAAAAAAAAAAAAAAAAAAACCTTCATCTCACTAATTATACAAATCACTTAGAGCTAAATTCCAGTATTATGCCTTCTGCTATAAACAATTGCATAAAATTATAAATTGATTATTGTAAATTCTTACTTAAATGAAAGAGATACAAGAAAATATTAAGAATGAAAGAAAATAGACATTTTTTTATTTTGGGTGCTTTGGAATCTTCACAAATCTCACGAGTATACTAGAGTTTCTTTTTAGATTTGCTATTTATACTTTTCATCAAAAAGTCTCTAGAAGTTTGGTAAGTAAATAATATCTTAAAAGTCATTCTCAATTTGAATAACACATGGCTTATAGGACTTCTAAAAAAAAATTAATTGAATAGTCCGTGACTTTTAAAGACTTTTAAGCTTTATAAAAGTCTATTGAATACACAAATACTTTTAAAGAGTCTTAGAAAGTCTAAATTGAATACCTCTAAACTTTTTAAATCCTTAAAAGTCTTTAAAAGTTTCAATTGAATATACCCCACCAAGAGTTATTTTAGAGCAAACTTAGTTGATATATAGTTCTGAAATAAAGAATAAAGATCATGTACGTATATTTAAGAAAAAATAGCACCATTCATCCCTAATGTATTGAGTTTGTTGCAATCTTGTCTCTATCCTTTAAATTTTGGCAGCGACTTCCTTAACCTATGGAGGTTGGTTCAGCATTCGTCCTTTTTGAAACTATCTACTTCCACCATTAACTCTCCACATGAGCAGCGCATGGTCATCTTTTAAAGGTTGTCCTAAGAGCTTTGCCATCTTACGGCTTCTTTCATCTTTTCAAGCAAACCAAGCGTCATTTCCTTAAACAAACTAAACTTCTAGACCCAACTCTCTCAAGCGCAAAAACTCTAGCATTCCCTCCTTGCAAGATCAAAACTCCATATTGTAATTGGAAAAGTTGGAGTTTCCAACCTAAGGCATGACAAACTCATGATATGAAGCCATCAAATTAATAGTATTTTCTTTTATGTTTTCTCGTCATTTATGTAAGTAATCAAGGGTACTGTTTGGTTGTATAACAGTCAGCACTAAAAAATTTCATATCTCGTATTTGCGCAAATAGTTCCAAGCACCACAATGCATCAAGGATTTGATGACCTTACTCTAGTATATCATGAGATTATATTGTCTCTTTTTTCAATATTTCTTTCATCCTTGTTTCAAAATGCTTATGAAGTAGATGAAGTGAATGCAACACGTATAAATGCAAATCAAGCAAATGAAGTGAGAGAAGAAGATCAACATGCATATGAATAAGTGAATGCAACACAAGATGTTGCAAATAAAGTAGTGAATGCAACACAAGATGTTGAAAAAGAAGATCAACAAGAAAATGAAAAAGTAAATAGTGATCAAGTAGAAAATGCAACTAATTTTAGGTTTGTAGCCTCTGATTATGATATTGATGAAGGGCTAGTGGTTGAACAAAAAAATGATAATCATTAGTCCTATCAACTTGAATATTGAGGTGGATTGTACAGGAGACTTCAATAAGAAGAAAATAAAATTGATGTTCGATGAAATTCTGCAAGCGTACGAGTTCATTGACAAGTAATAGTAAAAATTAGTAAAAGGAATATCGATATCATGAGGACTTATATTTTAACTTAATTTCAATCAATTCGAGCTTAAATTGAATATAAACAATAGACTGTTTGATCAAATGATGATAATTATATCTATGCTAAATCAATTATTCAAACTAAATGGAAATATTTTTTTATTGCAGAAAAGTCAAGTAGACAAGCTATGATAGGAATCTGACTCCATCATTAATATTTATTTTAATTCCCTAAGTCTCACTTCTATCCAATTTATGCTTAAATTGCTAATCGATAATCTTAAATTGTCTAATAATCTCTTCCGGGTAGACTTAAATCTATTTTTATATACAAACCAAAATATTCTTATTCCAAATTTGAATATATGAAAAATGCATTGTGAAAAATGCATTGTGACGACCCCTAAATTTTTGGTAAATTTTTTTTTAGGTCTGATGAAGGCTTTTAGTAGCCTCAAGTTGTAATATAAAACCAACTTGTCTATGTCTATTTTTAAGTTTATTAGCTTTACTCTTAATACTCAAATTAAAACTATAATTTACAATCTTTAGGTTTTTAAAACTGAAGCAAGAAATAAAACTTTGAAAATGTAGCTGACAGAATTCAAAAGCTTGAATATGTAAGTAAATAAGATTCCAATTTCTTAAAATACATCGGGTACCTATACTTTACAAAATCATGTATCCCGATTCCCGCCAAAGAAAAAAAACATTATCCAATACAAGGGAATGTGCAAAATAGAATGAACCAAAAAAAAAAAAAGGATCATTCCTCATGTGATGAAATGTAGAGTTCTCAAGTGCTCTAGTGTCATTGCATTATAAATTGAGACTATTTTATAAGTCATTTCTTTTATGTATACTTCGGGCCATAACATATAGTGGGTCCAAACATCCCTTTTCGTGATGATATGATACTTTCTTCCGTCACTTGACGTCCTCCCCTATGTTTTCACTACTTCGGTATATCTTCTATCCATTTTCTACAAAAGTCATAAAATGACTTATAAACTGTGAAGCTTAGAAAGTAAAGCAACAAATAAGTCACATAGAGTAAGAACATGTTATCATTTAATTCATGCATTTCAAGAATACTTTGTTCATAATCACTTTACTTCTTAACTTTAACTTATAGCTTCATATAAGCTAGGTAAAAATCAATACATGAACAGCTAATTACATAGGGAAAAGTCATCATCACTTTGTTTACCACATTTATAAACATGTAAGGAAAACATAAATGTTGCATTTTGACAAAAATCTACATTCTTGAAATAAGAATTTAGTTCACATAATTCACTTGTGAACCAAATACATACCCGAATGTTGAATGCATATGCAACCGGTTTTATCTTGTCTTTGGACTCATCCCATAAATAGAAAATTGTACACCGATCGCTCAAACATTGTGCTTAAAATAGCACTAATGTCACAATACTTTCTTAGAGCAACTCTTTGCTCATTTGGCATCCTAAAGGCCCTATGACTTAGAGTTTATAAACTGCCCTATAGCCTTAATTTTCATATGGTCTTGTGGCCTGTGACCTTAACATATTGGACCATATGGTCCATGAGGCATTTAACCCCCATTGGTGTACATCTATTTAGAGAACTTAGTGATTTGTCATGATCTATTTTATTCTTGCATAGTCATAAGTTAAGACTCTTTAATGATCATAATTACATATAAAATCTCAAATCTTGTCCAGCATGTTTCATTTCAACTCTTCGACAGAAACATAAGATTCATGCTTGAATGAAAACAAGGAATAGAATGTAACACTTTAAATTTCAACATCAAGACATCTTACCAAAGCTTATCATTTAATTTAACAATCGTAAGGAAGGTCAATATCCATTCTAAGAGTAATTCTAAAACCAATTAAGGCACTTGCTTGAGCATATAGTGCATGCAAAGTGAAAGTCTTTGTAAAAAAATTTACTTAAGGAAGTGAAATGATTAACATGGAATCAAGACTTGAACTATAATTACATACCATTTACTCACATAATTTCTTGATCTCAAATATGATAGACTAGATTTGCTCAAAATAAAAATATTCAATTTAACTACCACCAAAAGTTAAATTAAAGTGATATGAAACTTCGGAACTTTGAAAACACTAAATTTATATGATTAGATTATAAGAATTCAGCCAAATAAAGATCTATAACTGCTGGTGGTAAAAACTCCATGAATTAAATACATGTAAGGCAAAGATTTCTAGATTTGATTTCTTATTTTGAATGAGTGAAAACATTGTTTTGAGGTAAGAAAAAAACACTACTAGAATGCTGAAATTTTGAAAATGAATGCAAGAGACAACAGATTGTAAAAGAAGGAAAAGAGCAAAAAAATGCAAGAATATCATTGCTAAAATTTCTAGACAAAAGTGGAATAACTTGCTGCAAATATCATTAACAAATAGAGATATCTAAGGAAAATTTCTTGATTCCAACATAGATTTAGCAAAATTCTAGAATTCCAACATAAGCATCAATTAATTTAACATAATAAGGAGTAAACATGGACAAAATATGAATTACTACAGAATTGTTTCCTAGAAATGAACACATAATGCAAATAAATGCTTTACTTACCTTAACTTACCTTGGTTGTGATTTTCTAACTGCTGGAATTCTCTATTTATAGAGAAAGCTAGAGGTGCATTATGTGGTGTTTGGTCTTACTTATTTTTATGCTTCCACTTCTTTAATGATTGATTGTCCCAATTTCAGTTATTTTATACTAAATGTGTACGAATATAGTATCGTACTATTAAATTAATTTATTTTTGTATTTTAAGTTCTGCCAAACAACCCCTAAATGGTCATGATTAAATTTGGACATACGTCACCAAATGCTTATTATAATAAGAAAATAGGTAGATTTTTCATTTTGAGATGCAATTTTCGGGTCAACATTTGAAGGTCCTAACGAGATCCAAACCAAGAGAACTTTATACCATTGTGAAGTTCTAGTTACGGCTTCGTAACACACACAAATGCAATAGGAATGGATCATCCGACTGTTCGTACAATTCACTCAAAGAGGACTGCTCGACCACATAATTTTACACTTAGCCAATTATCCAGATTTTCTAAAATTTCATTCGACTTTGGCTCAACTTTGTATGCTTATCCCAACTCGAAAAGTCTATAAATATGATACCAAAATGAAGGTCTCGATATGAACTACGAGGTGATATGACATGTATCGCCTACACTTCATCGTACTACTCACGGAATGTTTATAAATTAGGCTCGAACATAATGGCAAAATCGTAATTTACTCCAGATTTCCAAATTTTCGGTCGTGCCTCCAACTAATAAAGTATGATTAATTTGGTCTTAACATTTCAACTTCAATTTCCTCTAATTTGGTCCTTAAAAATTTAATTGACACATTTTTCTCTACTTTTCACATTATACACTATTGTAACTCTTCAATTCTTAAAGAAATCAATCATTTGAACTTAAAGTATTCTTTTATATATATTTAATATAAGATAGAAAATTTAGGCATGAAATTTTCGAGACGTTACATGCATTTAACAACAAGATTATTTAAATTGATATCACAAAGCATATAAGATTATTCCAAACTTCTATAAGACTTTGTGTTGGTCGCCAACAATGAGCTAAACCAACCTTGAAACTCCTAGAAGCAAAGTAAGTCACAAACGGATGTTAAACAATGGCACCTAACAATCAAGCACAAATTAGGATTAGAAACAAGAGATTTTGAATTAAAACTTTAACTAATAGTTTACATCATCATCCTTAGCATATAGAATTTAGCCTAACATGTTTAAGTTACAAAAGTGCAAAAAAAAAAAAAAAAATGAGAATTCATCAATTGGATTATTTAATTACAGGAAGAAGCTTTTAAGATAGATTTTGTCTCCTTTTGAATGTCTTCAATGTAGTGCCCACGAACCTTCAACATTTTCCTTGCTTGAAATCACCAAGAAGCTTAACTAGATCAAGAATCATTGTGTAAAACCAGTGCCTTTGCTATGTTTTCTCTCCAATTTTCGAACCCTAGCTTTACCTTTTCCCCCCTATTTATAGATTTTGATTTTGGGCCCAAAATCGTGCCCCTCTGCCAAAATTAGAACATTGAAGCAACTGAAACACTGCCTCGAAGGCGTCTGCTTGAACGAGTGCTCGGATAGAGGCATGTTAAATTTGGCGCCTGGCTCACTCGAGTGGCCAAAGTCCTAGTCTTTTCATCTTAGGCCCGTTCGAGCGCTCTCTGGTGAACCAACTGTCCTATGTCTCACTCATGTCTTTGCTCGTGAAGGCATCTATGATGCTCAGCCGGTCTCTTGCATTCGTTTACGTGAAATATTTCGTATTTTAGCTTGTTTTGCATTTATTTCCATCCTAATTCAGTTTTGTTCCTAATCACAAGAAATAAGGATAATATTAAAAAATTATTGTATTATTTCCACCGATGACATGATATGTGAAATTCTTTGAATTTATTTGGGTTATTTTGCAGTGTTTATTTTCTGGAATTGATACAACATACTGATGTATATAGACAAACATCTATAGATGCTAGAGGTGGATTTTTTTTTTTTTTTTTTTTACTTCATCCAATTTATAGATGAGCATTCTAGATATGGTTTCATCTACTTGATGAAATTCAATCATGAAGCTCTTGAATAGTTTAAGAAATTCAAGAAAGATGTAGAGATGCAAGCTGAGAAAAATATTCTGACACTTAAATCTGATCGAGGTGATAAATATTTGAAGGGTGAGTTTTTAGACTATCCAAGAGAAAATACGATTCTCTTGCAGTGGACTCTACCGTATATACCACAACACAATGGTGCATTTGAAAGGGAAAACCGCACCTTACTTAATATGGTGCGATCAATGATGAGCCGCGCAGTTATCCCAAAATCAATTTGGAGATATGCACTTAACACTGCATGTCGCACACTAAACCGTGTCTTATCTAAATCAGCCGATAAAACTCCGTACGAATTTTGAAAAGAAAAATGACACGATCTTTCATATTGTCTATTGTATTTTGATGGAATATTGGGACTTTGCCTATTGGAACTGACTGTGTTTTTGCAATTGGAATTGACAATTAGAATAGATTATTGTAATTATTTTTTAAATATAAGTATTTATTATTTATTTGTTGAATTCGATGTTAAATAGTTGTGGAGAGATATTTTAAACAGAAATCTCCGTTTTCGAGTAAAGAACAAAATATTGGTAAAACACGTGTTCATGATAAAAGAGATGTTCAAATAAAAGAGGTGTTTGAGATGACACAGTTATTCAGGATGAAATAATTGTACGAGATAAAATTGACGCTACACAACTTTCTTCAAATTTTGAAATAAGAACTCCAATTATGAATTATAATGTAATGTTTGGGAAGAAACTCGAAGAGCATATGAAACAATGTAGAGATCCATCATCAATTCAATTTAAACCTTCTCACTCACATTCTTCATTTGCTCAATCCAATATTTGTAGTCAACAACATTAGTTGACTTAGTAGCACTCCACAAGCAATACTTTAGAATTTTACCCTTCCTTCTTGAAGAGGTCGGAGTACATGTGTTGTATACAAAATATATGCTCAAATCTCCAGAAACAACTCATCTATTATTTTTTGTAATTCCTTCTGTCCATAATTCATAAAGGTTTATCCGTTGTCATTATCAATACCGATATCATTGACCAAAAGCGTTATGAACCATCTTCAGGCTAGTGTATTTTCTTTCTGAATCACAGCGTACACCACAGGACAAATACAGTTATTGGCATAAAAGACCAACATCTCTGAGCATTTAACCTCCATAATGTCCCTTTTCATAAAGCATCCATTTAACTCAATCAATTGCATACATCCACTAACAAAGCCTTGTTTGCAAGCATTAAAACAAATGTAAATTCCTTGCAACATCTATTCATGAACAGTTATAATCACAGTGGATTTGGGATTAAAACTTATGCGGCATATGACCTCAATAACACAAAATGTTCATCGTTTGTTCCTTCTAATAGCTTTTTCATGAATTACTGCATGTACTAATGCTAGTGCATCAGTTACTTTTACTAACTTTATTCATTCGCATGAACAAATGAGAGTTGAAATGTCAGAATTATTGTCTTCAGGCAAGATGTCCTTCACTTTTGTAGAAGATCTGTATTTTGAAGAGGTCCAACAAAAGTATGTATAACCCTCTTACAGGAGTCTAAGTCCCTCTTACAGGAGTCTAAGTAGAAATACTGCTCGTTCTGATTGTTTGAAATTATTTAATACAATGGCTGAAAAATTAAAAAAGTAGAAATATTGCTCATTCTGATTATTTGAAATTATTTAATACAATGGCTGAAAAATTAAAAAATGATTTTAAAATTTTGATAGAATTAAGTGTTTCACGTCTGATTGTTGGTCTGGACGCAATCATAATGGTTACACTTGTGTTATTGCACATTTTATTGATAATAATTGGTTACTGTGTTGGAAAATAAGTAATTTTGTGCCATGTTTGGACATAAAATTATGTGGGACCCGTTTCTTCATAATGGAAAATAAAAGTAGTTTCGTGTTCTCATTCGCGTGAACATCGAAATCATATATTTATTTGGCAAAATTGATGCTTGGGTGAATGAGAAAGTAAATCTCAAAGTGGAGTTGGAAAAATAGTGGAAGGGAAAAAAGAAAAAAACTAAGTGGGTTATCCCACATTGGAAAAATGATGAAAGGTTAATTAGTATATATATGGCCATAATTTACATAAGTGTAATATTGTGTGGCATAAATGCTCTCTCTTGCGCACGCGCGCACGCAGGAGGGGTGCAAATCTTGGTCCGGTTTACACTTCGAACCATTGAACTTATGTGCGAGCGCGACCTGCGTACACGAATGTCGGATTAAAAATTGGCCACATAGTCTAGCCTACGTTTTGTAATTTTTTTTTTTTACAAGACCTTCTAACTTCTCAACTGATTTCAAGTGTTGTTAATGGATAGTTAGTGGTGGGTTAATAAGTATAACTCTTGCAACTTATCTGTTAATGGTAAAATTAGAATAGGAAGGTCACTCGAGTGTCTATATAAACAAGTCCGAAATTCCTCAATCAAAACATAAAAAATTCAGCATTTCTTGTCATCTCTTTTGTTCCATCTCTTCTGTTCCTCCAAGTTTTCTTCTCGCAGTGATATTGTTCTGGCAGTAGGTCAGTTCGCTAGTACATCCAGTTCTTCCATTGTATCCTGGAAACAGTCATTCATAACCTACGGTAGAGGACGGATCTGTTTTACGGAAACTGTACTTGTACAAGCCTCGATTAGCATTCTTCTTCAAATTTGTATTCTGTAATTATACTATTTCATTTGTTTCATGTTCACGTTTATTCTAACATGCATTTTAACAATCTTAAAACAGATTCACTAAACCCATATTATTTTAAAAGCAATGTTCCAATCAAAATTGCAGAATTTTTTCATTTGCAGAATTTTTTTTTTCTGCATTTACAGATTCACTTAACTGGAATAGTTCGCATTCGCAGAAATTTTTTTTCAAGTAGTTTTCCAATCATATCTGTAGTCCCTGTTTCCGTTTAATTTATAGTTAAGTTAATTGAATTGAAGATTAATTATTGTGATTACATTTTTTTTTAAGTTTACATTTCATTGATTCTATTGATAATATTTAATTGGTATATTTCAGTGATTAAATTTGTTTTTTTAAAGATCTGCAATTAAATCAAAAGGTTGATTAACTTGTAATTAACATTTGTTTCCAGCAACTTATGTCAAAAGTCTTCAGAATAGATTCCGTAATGATTATGTTGACCACAAGTTTTTTTTTTATTTATTTGAATAGTCAAGCATTCATTCTCAATTCAACATGTTAACTGCAGTTTTAATACATTTGAATTTAAGTTTCTTGCTATTTAATTAATGTATGCAAAGTGTAACTTTTACTGAAATTTTTTGTTATAATTACTTACTGGAAAACATGATTTCTATAAATAGTATTGTTTATACTGTTTAATTTTATTTAAAAGTAGAACTAATTTTTTTCTTCTTATTTTAGAAAATAGCAATTGATCCGATTACTGAAGTTGTGGCTACTGAAAATGAAACTGTGGCTACTGTGTTAAATCCATCTTTGAACCAGACTGTGGCACAAGTGCCAAGTTTTTGTGACCCAAACTGTGGCTCCAACTGGTCATGTAACTGTTCGAGTTAATCATGGAGAAAAATTGGAGAAGTTCAATGGATTAAATTTCAAAAGGTGGCAGCAGAAAATGCTATTTTATCTTACCACCTTGAATCTTGCGAGATTCTTGACTGAAGATACTCCAAAACTCAAACAGGGTGAGGGAGACATACAAGCTGTCATGGCTGTTGAAGCTTGGAAACATTACGATTTCTTATGCCGGAATTATGTCATGAATGGCTTGACAGATTCACTATACAACATGTATAGTACAATGAAAACGGCGAAAGAATTATGGGAGTCTCTAGACCAAAAATATAAAACTGAGGATGCATGGGCTAAGAAATTTATTTTCGGACGCTTCATGGATTATAAAATGGTGGACTCAAAAACTGTAATTAGTCAAGTACAAAAACTTCAAGTAATCTTGCATGAGATTCATGCCGAGGTGATAGTTTTAAGTGAAACTTTCTAAATGGCAGAAATGATTGAAAAGCTGCCTCCGACTTGAAAAGATTTCAAGAATTACCTGAAGTACAAGCGAAAGGAAATGAACATTGAAGAACTGATTGTCAGACTTCGAATTGAAGAAAGACAACAAAAGTTCTGAAAAGAAGGGGTTCAATCCTCCAATGGCTAAAGCAAATATTGTGGAGCATGGTCAAAGCTCTAAGACAAACAAGAGCAAGTTTGAGCTGTATGGGAAAGGGACGAAACTGGGTCCAAAAGGGGAAGTTTGCAAAAAGAAATTTTCAGAGAAATGATACAATTGTGACAAAGTAAGTCATAAATATTCGGAGTGCAGATTGCCAAAAAGAAATAATAAGAAAGAAGCAAATGTTGTTGATGACATTTGATAAGTACAATTTTGTACTTATTGGAGCTCACAAAAAGAGACGATTATGAGTCATATTATTTGATTTCAGTTCAATTGCATGTTATTTTCTTATCAATTTAGGAAATAATCAAATTCAAGTGTCGATCGGATGAAAAGAGAGCAAATAGAACAAAAGGGGACTCAAATTGCTAAGAAAAGATACTTCAGGGGCTTGACATACAAATACCAAAGGAATGAACCAGGAATTCAAATAAACTAACCATGTGATCGCATGGTTAGTAATGGCTGCGATCGCACAAGTGGAAAATAAACTGCAGAACCTTAACCACCTGAACCATGCGATCGCAAGGCTACACGCGTCAGAATTTAGGCAATTTTCTGATAGAATTGAAACACTACCAAGTCCAGATTGATTCAACTACCTAAATCACATCTTGGAAGGTTTGGAGAATATTGTAAAAGGCAGATAATAGCCAGAACAAATGGGACAAATTTTGGAAACAAGATACAAGAAGAGAATCAAAGATCAAGGCACGGGATTGAAAATTCTTCAGCCGGAGTCACGGGTTTCATTTATTCTTTATTCTTTTTCTTTTGTCGGAACATGAATAATACAATTCTTGTATTATTTTACATAATCATATCCGACTAATTTACTTATTGCTAAGATGAACGATGAAACCTCGCGTTTTTAATTAATTAGAAGTTTTTCCTTTTTAATAATTAATTGTTTTTTGGTTGATTATTCTTTATTTTTTATTTCTATTATTTTAATGTCTGATCACCATTAAAATATATTGTGATCTATATTGAAGTCAAGAGATTCAATATAGATTAAGCATGTGGTATTGAATAACATATGGTCCAATAATAGATATAAATTACTATTATGCTTTATGAAATCTATTTATGTGTTCTTGAGATTTTAATGCATATGTTTATGTTCGAAATTTAATTAGAGATAACTAGGTTTGAATATCGTATAGAATTGATTGACCATCGAGAGAGACTTTTGATTATTTTAGGATCGCCGATTTTCAATTCAAGGTAATTATAAGCTAAAACGGTTAAACAGATAATTGATTAAAGAATGTACTGGTGGATTCGTGAATCTTAGTATTAGTACAATTCAAATTCGTTCTCATAAATTTACTTTAATTGTTTGATAATTTAAGAATAGTTTTAGAGTCACAAACCAAATCGAATCTGCGTTTTTCATATTGTTAGAATTTAAATTATAAATTTGTTGGTTAAATTAATATCTAGTCCTCGTGGGTTCGACACTCTATTCATTACTTTATTACTTGTTAACGATACGTTCACTTGCGAGATTATAATTGCACAACAAGTTTTTGGCGCCGTTGCCGGAGACTAGTTTTATTAATTGCTACATTAATTGATAATTTAGTTTTAACAATTTTTTAGTATTATTTATTTTTATTTTTATTTATATTTTCAATTCTTCGTGATACTACTGAATTTTATCTGTTTTCTAAATTTTCAGGTGTTAAGTGTGTATGAGCCGTACAAAAAATCTTGATCTATTTGATTTAGATCCAAAAATTGAATGGAGCTTTCACCGATGACAACTTAAAAAATGAGAAAAGTCAAGACAGCAAAAAGATACTTTGGCAGGCAATCAAGTACATGATCAATTACCTGCATGTGTGATAAATAATCAAGCACCAATAGCTCGACCAGTTGAAGTTAGTGAACAAGATATTCTTATGGGTGAGTATATGATGCCACAGATTATTGAGAATCGGTGGGGTCCAGCATAGTCTATCCACCTTATGGACACGATAACTTCCAATTGAGGCCAGATGTGATGAATTTGTTCTCGAACAGTCTGCCGTTCTATGGGATGACAGATGAAAATCCTCATTACCATATTTCTCGCTTTGATGAATTCTGTAGCAATTTCAAATACCAAGGTGTTAATGAAGAGGCACTTAAGATGAGACTATTTCTACACACACTGAAGGATAAAGCTAGAGAATGGTTAGATTCTCTACCGCTTGGGAACATTACTACTTGGACAGATCTGATTCAGAAATTCACACTGAAATATTTTTCTTCTACCAGAGTAAACAAACTGAAATATGAAATATCCAATTTCCAACAATCTGAGTTGGAAAACTTTCACGAGGCATGGGAAAGATTCAAACAACTGTTCTGAAAGTGTCCAAGTCATGGTTTCCCCTTAGCAGCTCAGAATCATTATTTATACTCTAGACTAGCTCCAACCAGTCGTTCTTCAGTAGATTCTGCAGCAGGTGGCTCTATCCAAAATAGATCCACCGGTGATTTTTACGATCTATTTGAAACCATGAGTGAACAGTTTATTATGTGGCCATAAAGAGGATTGTAGCATAAACCAGTAGGAATACACGAAGTTGACACTAATTCACTTGTACTGGCAAAAATTGATGCATTGGCAAAGCAGATGGAAGCAATGAAATATTCTCACTCAGCCAATATGGTTCAGATGTCCTTACCAATATGTGTAACATGCAGGGCAAACCATCAATCATCAGAATGCCCCTTAACCAAAATTGATATGTCATCACCTGAACAAGCTACATATATTCAGAACTTTCAGTGACAGTAGAATAATCCATATTCACAGACCTACAATCCTGGATGGAGAAATCATCCAAATTTCTCATATGGCAATACACAAAACATTCAAAATCCGCCAAATCAAGGCAGACCCCCGGAAAGAGAAGGAGGATTGGAAGAAACAGTTGCTAAATTGTCAGAACGCATGGATTCTGTGCTAAAGGAAATGCAAAAAAGGACAGATGTCTCGATAAAGAATATAGAAAATCAAATGGAACAATCGGCTAAACTTTTAACCCGAGCGATAACCAGGCACATGGCCAAGCAATACAGAGGTCAATCCAAAAGATCAAGTCAATAAAATCACCACGAGAAGCGGAGCTGAATTGCCAGAAATTCGTGTAAAAAGGCCAGGTGTAGAAAAAGAAACTGTGTCCAGCAAAGATAGAGAAAATAAATCAAATGCAGAAGTTGCACAAGAAAGATGGGATTCTCCACCAGATTATATTCTACCACTAGCTTATGTCCCTCCAATTCCATTTCCTCAAAGACGGAGAAAACATAAGCTAGACTAGCAATTAAAGAAATTCTTGGATGTATTCAAAAAGCTTCACATCAACATACCATTCATTGATGCCTTAGCTCAAATGACTAGTTATGCCAAATTCATGAAAGAAATTCTTTCAAATAAGCGAAAGTTGGAGGAGCACGAAACAGTTACGCTTACTGAAGAATGCAGTGCCATATTGCAAAACAAGGTACCACCAACAACAGTATCATTGCAGCTTGCAGATAGGACAATCAAGCGCCCAAGAGAAATCGTTGAAGACATATTAGTGAAAATAGACAAATTCATATTCCCTGCAGATTTCATTATACTGGATATGTGCGAAGACAGGAATGTTCCACTTATTATGGGTCAACCTTTCTTAGCTACTGGTCGGGCAGTAATTGACATTCAAAAAGAAGAACTTATGTTGAAAGTAAATGATGAACACATTACATTTAATGTGTTCAAAGCAATTAATTTTCCAATTTCTCTAGATTCCTGTTTTGAGATTGATGACATTAACCAGAAGACTGGGAGCTTAGATGAAAAAGTTGTTACCCAACATCAGGATGCACCACTTAGAGAAGAAGAGTATGTGGAGAAAGAGAAATTACATCCATTTTCTATGAATCAAAGCCGATGAGGATAGCAATATTTTTTTAGTTGAGTTCGAGCAGGACGGCAAAACAAAATCATATCAATATGATAAAAGAAAAATCAAGCTCTAGAAGGTAAACAAAAATTGGAGCGAAGTCGATCAAAGCAAGAAAAGCAAGTCTTCCAAAGATCTATTCAAAGTGTCTTGAGCTATCACCACGACAAAGTCAAGCTAATGACTTTAAATAAGCGCTTAATGAAAGGCAGCCTATTTTTCTACCCTTTTATTTAAATTTTCACAATTTTTTAGATCTAGGATTTCAATTTTCAAATTGCACGTTTTATGCTTATAGGATTTTTTTAAAGTAAGCTTTCAATTCTTAGGCAAGGAGGCTTTGATCATCATTATTCTGTTTTTAGTTATAAAAAAAATCGATTTTAACAAATTTTGTACCATGCGATCGCATGGCCTGGGCAAAAAATTTTCTGCCCAGATTTTATATCCTTCGCGATCGCAGGACGTTTTGTCCTTGCGATCGCAAATGCATCTGGGAAAAAAATTATCTATTTATTTTATTTTTATTAATAAGTTCTTTTTTTTAGGGTTACTACATGCAGGCTAGTTGTATGACATTCAAACAAAGATCTGTCAACCAACCTGTACAGATTTCTCATCCAGTTGATCTTATCACACCTTTTCTTTCAGCACCATCTGATCTACCTCAGAGAAGTCTCTGATCTTTTGATTTTAAATTTTACATTGGAGATAATGTTTCTTTCAAGTTGGGAGGTGTATAAAAAAATTGAAATTTGTTTGATATGATTGTGATACTTGAAAATGATCATTATCTTATATAAAAAAAAATTATAGCACGATTATGTTATATGAATAGCCTTGCCGGCTAATGATGCAATTTTTTATTATTTACATTTTATTTTAATCATGACCTGTGGACAGATAATTACTTTGTTTAAATGTGAGGCTCTTTAACCATGTTTGATATAGTGATGTGTTGGTCGGTTATGATGATTTTTAGCTATATTGGTATACATAAAGTAAAAATAATATGATACTTTTTAGAACTTAGAATCATCTGTATCTTAAACCAATAACCAATATAGTGAGAAAATGTAGTATACCAGCAGTAATGGTGGCTATCTAGGTTGTGATGAGTTCCATGTTTGTTGAAAAATTGTGTGGAGCACTATAGACCATTTAGAGGAAGCTATGTATTGACCGAATGTTAGGAATCTAGTCCCCTAGCATGAACTTATTGCACGTAAGGAACAAAATTATTATTATTATTGCTTAGCTCTTTTCGTAGCCTAATTGACTTGAGTGAAAAGGTCCGTAGGAGTTTATTAAAACCTGATGCCCAAAGGTTCGAAAGACCTGGGAATCATCGACCTCAAGTTCGTTACATGAGTCATTTAGAAAGCTTAATAAACTGAGTTTTGCACTTTATTAATATCTTATAACTCTTTTCGTAGCCTAACTGACTTTAGTGAAAAGGCCCGTAGGAGTTTCTCAAAACCTAATGCCCTAATGTTCGAAAGACTTGGGAGTCATCGACCTCAAGCTCGTTACATGAGTCATTTAGAAAGCTTAATGGATTGAGTTTTGCACAGAGAAAAATCATTTGCAAAGTAAATTTGGAGATTAGATGACTAATAGGTTTGACTTACTTAGTGGAAACTTTCTGGTCGAAAGTGCTCAGAAATTAGAGAATCTTTACAAACCTAGGTTGTCACGATTGCTAGTTTTCAACCAGCTTTGAACAAGAAAATAATGAGTGAACTGTAACCTTTTAACCAAAAATCTAGGGATTTGAAAGAAAACATCATTTTGGAGGAAGTGTACCTTACGAGAGGGAAAGGAAAAATTGACCAAGTGGTTGGGATATCGCCACCATAGAACTTGCGGGGATCGGATTAACTACTATCACACACATCTCAAGTATAGTTTAAATATAATCACGTTTGCAACTCTATTACCTGAACACTTGTAATGAATTATAAGTTTTTCTTTTTGCAAAAGCTGAAGCAAAAACGGCAAGCTGTTTATGTTGTAAATTGTATTATAGCTTATTTCATTAATTGCATGATTATCTTTAGCTAGCTTATTTGAGGACGAATAAAAGTTCAAGTTTGGAGTGTTTGATAAGTACAATTTTGTACTTATTGGAGCTCACAAAAAGGGACGATTATGAGTCATATTATTTGATTTCAGTTTAATTGCATGTTATTTTCTTATTAATTTAGGAAATAATCAAATTCAAGTGTCGATCGGATGAAAAGAGAGCAAATAGAACGAAAGGGGACTCAAACTACTAAGAAAAGATACTTCAGGGGCTTGACATGCAAATACCAAAAGAACGAACCAGGAATTCAAATAAACTAACCATGCGATCGCAGTAATGGCTGTGATCACACAAGAGGAAAGTAAACTACAGAATCTTAACCACCTGAACCATGCAATCGCAAGGAGTTACACCATGCAATCGCAAGGCTATACGCGGTAGAATTTAGGCAATTTTCTGATAGAATTTTAACACTACCAAGCTCAGATTGATTCAACTACCTAAATCACGTCTTGGAAGGTTTGGAGAACATTGTAAAAAGTAGATAATAGCCAGAACAAAGTGGACAAATTTTGAGAATAAGATACAAGAAGAGAATCGAAGATCAAGGCACAGGATTAAAGATTCTTCAGCCGGAGTCACGGGTTTTATTTATTCTTTCTTCTTTTTCTTTCGTCAGAACATGAATAATACAATTCTTGTATTATTTTACATAATCATGTCCGGCTAATTTACTTATTGCTAGGATGAATGATGAAATTTCGTATTTTTAATTAATTATAAGTTTTTTCTTTTTAGTAATTAATTGCTTTTGTGTTGATTATTCTTTATTCATTATTTCTATTATTTTAATGTCTGATCACCATTAAAATATATTGTGATCTATATTGAAGTCGAGAGATTCAATATAGATTAAGCACGTGGTATTGAATAACATAGGGTCAAATAATAGATAGAAATTACTATTATGCTTTATAAAATCAATTTATGTGTTCTTGAGATTTTTATGCATATGTTTATGTTCGAAACTTAAATAGAGATAATTAGGTTCACATATCGTATAGAATTGATTGACCATCAAGAGAGGTTTTTGATTATTTTAGGATCACCGATTTTCAATTCAAGGTAATTATAAGCTAAAATGGTTAAATGGATAATTGATTAAGGAATGTACTGGTGGATTCGTGAATCCTAGTGTTAGTACAATTCGAATTCGTTCTCATAAATTTACTTTAATTGTTTGATAATTTAGATTTAATTAAAATTGTTTTAGAGTCACAAACCAAACCGAATATGTATTTTTCATATTGTTAGAATTTAAATTATAAATTTATTGGTTAAATTGATATCTAGTCCTCGTAGGTTAGATACTCTATTCATTACTTTATTACTTGTTAATGATCCGTCCACTTGCGGGATTATAATCGCACAACAACATTGCACACGATGTGTCTGAAATGAGCCTTGTAGGTGTCATTTCTGAAATTAATCTGGTGGGTTCAAACTTGAGAGAGTGGTGGATTGACACCGGAGCTACCCGACATGTTTTCTTAGATAAAGAGTTATTCAGTTCTTTTGAAGCAATTGAGAATTGAGAGAAGCTGTTTCTAGAAAATTCAGCTACATTTGAAATCAAAGGCCAAGGCAAAGTGGTTTTGAAGATGACATATGAGAAAGAGCTGACTCTTAACAATGTATTTTTTGTGCCAGAAATCTACAAGAATCTGGTGTCTGGGTTGCTGCTGAACAAGCATAGATTTCGTATGGTATTCAAGTCAGATAAAGTCATTTTGTCTAAGAGTTGAATATTTGTTGGAAAATATTATGTGTCTGATGGACTTTTTAAGCTCAATATAATGACGGTTAAGCCAAAAGTTAATAAAGTAAATAATTCTTCTGCTTACTTGCTTGAATCTTCCAATTTGTGGCATGGTAGACTAGGACATGTTAATTATGATACTTTGCGTAAATTAATTAACTTGAATTCCATACCTTCATTCCACATTGATTCTAAACACAAGTCTGAAACGTGTGTTGAGACAAAATTGACAAGGTCATCATTTCAAATTATTATAAGAAGAACTGAACCACTTGATCTTATTCACACTGACGTGTGTGATTTATAATCTGTACAAACAAGGGGTGGCAATAAGTACTTCATTACTTTTGTTGATGATAGCACAAAATATTATTATGTCTATCTACTTAAAAGTAAGGACGAAGCTATAGAGAAATTTGTTCTTTATAAGAATGAAGTTGAGAATCAACTCAACAAAAAAATTAAGATGTTGAGAAGTGACCGAGGTGGTGAATATGAATCACCATTTGCTGAATTATATGCACAAAGCAGAATCACATATGAAACTACAACATCTTATTCACTTCAAAAAAATGGTGTTGCTGAACGAAAAAAACGTACCTTAAAAGAAATGATGAATGCAATGCTATTATGTTCTGGGTTACCTCAGAACATGTGTGGAGAAGCTGTATTATCAGCTAATTACCTTTTAAATAAAGTGCCCCAAAAGAAAGAAGAGAAGACCCCATATGAGTTATGAAAAAGAATGAAGCTTTCCTATAAATATTTGCGAGTGTGGAGGTGTCTTGCCAAAGTAGCTGTACCTACACCAAAAAAGGTGAAAATAGGTCAAAAAATTGTTGATTGCATTTTTATTGGCTATGCTCATAACAGTAGTGCTTATCAGTTTCTTGTGCATGAATCTAAAATCTCGGACATACACAAAAATACGATAATGGAATCAATAAATGCTTTTATTTTTGAATATGTATTTTTGTACAGATCCAAAGAGGAAGCAAGCTCCTCTAAACGGACATATGAAATAACGGACCAAGAACAAGAAGAAAAATGTGAGGTTGAACCAAGATGTAGCAAAAGAGCTAGAGCTGAAAAAACTTTTTGTTCAGATTTTTTGACTTATATGCTAGAAAGTGAACCTCAAAGCTTTAAAGAAGATGTGAACTCTTCAGAAGGAACTCAATGGAAATAAGCAATTAAAAATGAGATAGATTCTATTATGTAAAACCATACATTGGAGCTAGTAGATCTTCCTCTGGGATGCAAACCACTAGGCTACAAATAGATTTTCAAGAAGAAAATTAAAGAATATGGAATAATCGAAAAGTATAAGGCCAGGCTTGTTATAAAAGGATACAGACAACTAGAAGGCCTTGATTACTTTGATACATATTCTCTAGTAACGAGAATAACATCTATCTGGATGATACTTGCAATTGCAGCTTTACAAAATCTCGAAGTACATCAAATGGATGTGAGAACTGTATTTCTAAATAGAGATATAGATGAAGAAATCTACATAGAACAACCTGAAAGTTTTTCTGCTCAAGAGAAAGAAAACAAAGTGTGTAAATTGGTGAAGTCATTGTATAGCTTGAAACAAGCTCCAAAACAATAGCATGAAAAGTTTGATCATGTCATGATGGAATGTCGATTTAAAATTAATGAGTGCGACAAATACGTTTATATCAAAGACACTGAAAATTGCTATGTCATTTTATGTCTTTACGTTGATGACATGCTTATTGTTGGAAACAACGATAAGATGATTAAATCTATTAAAGACATGTTAAATTCAAGATTTGACATGAAGGATATGTGCATAGCGGATGTGATACATAGAATTAAAATGTCAAGAACACCGATAAATACCAGTCAGCATCTATCAAAGAACAGAATCAAGAGTATCTCTCAAGTATAATACTCTAGAATTATTAGAAGTCTGATGTACTTGATGAGTTGTACAAGAGCAAACATAGCCTACACAGTTAGCAAACTGAGTAGATACAAGAGTAATCTAGGAGCTAACCACTGGAAAGGAATAATAAGAATACTAAGGTATTTGAGATATACTCGTGATTATGGGCTGTACTATACGAGATATCTGGCAGTTATTAAATGATATAGTGACGCTAACTGGATATTTGATATAAAAGACTCAAAGTCTACAAGTAGATTTGTGTTCACACTGGGAGGTGCAGCTATATCATGAAAATATTCTAAACAGACGGTTATAGCCAGATCCACTATGGAATTTGAGTTTATAGCCTTGGACAAGTGTGGTGAAGAGGCTGAGTGGTTACGTCACTTCCTAGAGGATATTCCTAGATGGTCAAGACCTGTGCCAGCAATTTGCATACATTGTGATAGTCAATCTGCAATTGGTAGGGCATAGAGTAATATGTAAAATAGTAAGTCTAGACACATACGTCGTAGACATAATACCATAAGACAACTACTCTCAACTGGAGTTATCTCTATTGACTATATAAAGTCAAAGAATAATATTGCGGATCTGCCAACTAAAGGTTTGAATAGAGAGTTAGTTGAAAAGTCATCGAAAGGAATGGGACTAAGCCTTTAGAAGAAGAAGTTAATACAATGAAAAACCAACTTAGTTGACTGGAGGACCCAAGATCCAGGTTCAAAGAGGAAACCTAAATGTAAATACTTAACTAGATAACTCTAGAGGATTCTCTCATGTCCATTCCTATGATGAAACAGTGATAACCGTAGAGGAAATGATGAGCTATAGGCTTTTAATGATTCTTACACGTGGAGTAGAGTGGGCTACTCTTAATTAAGAAATCACATATGTGAGAGTAAAGTGGGGGTCATTTTTAAGAAAATTATGTGAGGCGGAATTTTTAAAAACTCTCGCAAAACCAAGCATATATTCACGGCCATAAATGAACATAACAATGAGAACTGAACTATGTCAAGAAGAATTTTGTGTGAGGTATATCATCGTTTACACAAAAGTAGAACAGTTCAAGGACATCGAGTCTACTAGTCAGCTAGTAAAGTAAAATATGCTTTCACAAGGGAAGGTTCAAAGGGTAACACCTACCTATCCTATGCAGGATTCGGACGTTGAACTATATCACCAAGTCTTCCGTGTATCTGACAATTTCCATTCATGTGGGGGATTGTTGGAAAATAAGTAATTTTGTGCCATGTTTGGACATAAAATTGTGTGGGACCCGTTTCTTCAAAATGGAAAATAAAAGTAGATTCGTGTTCTCCTTCGCGTGAACATCGAAATCATATATTTATTTGGCAAAATTGATGCTCGGGTGAATGAGAAAATAAATCTCAAAGTGAAGTTAGAAAATTAGTGAAAGGGAAAAAAAAACCAAGTGGGTTATCCCACATTATTAGGAAATTTATTAGGAAAATGATGAAGGTTGACAAGTATATATATGGCTACAATTTACAGAAGTGTAATATTGTGTGGCATAAAAGCTCTCTCTTGCGCGCGCACACAAGGGAATGCAAATCTCAGTCTGGTTTACATTTCGAACCATTGAACTCATATGCGAGTGTGACCTACGTACACGAATGTCGGACCTAAAATTGGCCACATAGTCAAGCCTACGTTTTGTAATTTTTTTCCCAATACCTTCCAACTTCTCAACTGATTTCATGTGTTGTTAATGGATAGTTAGTGGTGGGTTAATGAGTATAACTCTTGTAACTTACCTGTTAATGGTAGAATTAGAATTGGAAGGTCACTCGAGTGCCTATATAAACAGGTCCGAATTTCCTCAATCAAAAAAAAAATGCAGCATTTCTTCTCATCTATTCTGTTCCTCCAAGTTTTTTTCTCGCGGTGATATTATTCTGGAAATAGGTCAGCTCGCTGGTACAACCAGTTCTTCCGTTGTATCCTAGGAAACAGTCATTCATAACCTACGGTAGGAGATGAATCTGTTTTAAGGAAACTGTACTTGTAAAGGCCTCAGTTTGCATTTTTCTTAAAATTTGCATTCTGCAATTATACTATTTCTTTTGTTTCATGTTCACGTTTATTCTAATATGCAGTTTAACAATTTTCAATTGGTGTATGGTTTAACATACTACACAAGAAAATTATTGCTTTTCGTTTACTTGAATATCCACATAATAGAGTAATTTTGTGTGAAAATTTATGAATTATTTAGCGTTACTTTTGATAATGCAAGTACGAATACTATATGCATAGAGCTTTTAAGTAGAACAGTTAAACTCCTATTTGATTCTAAATTATTTTATATACGGTGCGTTTATATATATATATATATATATATATATATATATATATATATATATATATATTTATAATTTAGTTTTGCAAGATAGTTTGAAATTAATAACACCACAAATACGTATAATTAGAGAAGCTATTAATTATATTTCACGTTCATATTCTAGGCAACAAGAATTTGGAAAAATTTGTAAAAATCTTGGATTGAGAAGAAGAAAATTTGTTGATGATGTTCCAAATAGATGAAATTCAACATTTCTTATGTTAAAATCATGTGTTGGGTATACCAATGCTATTAATGCATTCGTTAAATTAAAGTAATATCAATTTTATATAGATGATTCGAATTGAAAAACTGCATTTAAAGTTATGAAATTTTTGAAACCTAAATAAAGCAATAAAAGTTAGGTCGGGAGTTTATTACCCAACAAGTAATCGTGTACTTTTACAATTAGTAGAAATTGGTAGTCAATTTTCAAGTTTTAGAAACGATCCATTTTTCTTTCAAATTATTTTGTCAATGGATGAAAAGTTTTAAAAATATTATGAAAACATGCCATTAATTTTTCCAATGGCAGCTGTAATGGATCCTCACATTAAATTATTATTTTATTAAATATGGTAATAGTGAAAATCTTTCTTCTTCTACAAACTCTAGTACAACTTTTAAAGGTAAATCTTCTTTTTTTCTCCATAATAGTTAAGACACGTAATGTTGTTAGTACTTCATCAACTGCAGACACGAACACCACACCTGTCAAATTAGAAAGATATTGTCAATTTGATCATTATAGTGTACAACCTAAAGATGAGATAGACAATTTAGATATCTTACTATAATGGAAATTAAATGAGTAGTCATACCCAGTATTATAAAAAATGGCACGAGATCTACTAACAGTTACAGTCACAACAATGGCATCCGAGTCTGCTTTTGGTGCAGATAACATGGTATTGGATGAAAGAAAATCAAGATTTAAAAGAAGATATTTTGGAATCTCTCATATGCTTGAAAGATTGGATATTCGCAAATAGAATAGTGTTAGATAAAATTCCTGACGATATTTCTGAAGACTTTAAAAATCTTGCAGTTGATGAAGATTGATTTGCAAACAAAATATAATTTTGAACAATTGAATTATAACTAAATAGGTGACAACCTAGTTGGGATATATTTAAATTATAAATATGCAAATGAGATTGTTGTGTATGTATAAACTTTGGGACGTACTTTAACTACAGTGATGTATTTAATTGTTATTTGTTTGTCTTGTATTTAAATTTACAAAGTTGGAAATAATTCAATGTAAAATAAGAAATAATATTTCATGTAAACATTTATTTCTATAAATGTGAATTTATCATTGTTGTTTATTTTGTATTTAATAATTTAACAAAAAATATAAACAAGGTTAATTTTATTTTAAAAAATATCTTTTTGTTCAAACTGGCCAAATCGGGTTGAACCGCGGCCCACATGGGCTCGACTCAAATGGGCCAACGGATGGGCTGAGTCTGCGTTCAAAATTCGCGAGTTGGACCGACTTGGCCATGCAAACCTGCAACGAGTAAACTTTTTTCAATGTGGGCCGTTACCGGACTTATACATAGGCGGACCGACCTTGCCCGGCCTACCCAAATTTACATGTTTAGGAATATGTATACGCAGTGTATATTATATTGGTCGACTACATGTATGTTATAGAGTATATGATTTAACTTGAAGTTGTACCGTGATCTTGTTCATCATCTTAAAAGTCCAAATCTACTATTGAAACCACAATTTGCAAACCCCTTGCAGTGTTTTTGGATCATTAATCATATATTTCACGTCGAACTTTTTCATAATCTCGTAATGTCTCGCCACATTTTTGAATTCATTTAATAATCTAAACTTCTGCTCAACTTCCAATTGTGAAATTTTCATATCAATCTCAGACAAAAAATTCTGAAAACTTATATTCAATTTCATTTTCAGATAAATAATCACTAATCAATTCTTGAGAAGAATTTTACTCCAAGCCAACTACACTCTCGAATTCCTCCGTCCCATTGCACTACTTCACAACTAATTTCAATACCTCTATTCACAAAAAATCTGTCATCATCAATTAAGTACCTTGTTCTCTGAACCATGAATTCATGACCCAGATTTTTAGTCAAGTTGGGAGGTTGAATGACTCGACGCTTATTTAATAAGGCAATGAAAATTGACATCTATCATAAAGGAAATGATCTCCTCTCCACACGTACCATGTGGTTTTTATAACTTTTCCATACTATAGAGATGAGATCATTTCTCTCAATCATAAATAGCTAAAATAAATTTAAATGAAATAAAAGTCTATAAAATATTTAATACATCAGAAGTCTACACATAGCTGGCACTGAAATTTCATTATTCAATAGATAATATAATTTATTTATTTTTAGGAAATGCATATTTACTTCTTTCCTATTTGTGCTGCCTTCAACAAACTTCAATTGAATTTTTTGTTAATTATTTATCCCAAAAGGTGATATAATTAAATTGGATAATTTATTAATTAACCAAACCTCCTAGTGATTATATGGTGGAAACCTTTATGATTAAATACTTGCATTTAATATAGAGCTTGACTATTAGAAGTCGAGCTAGAGATGGATTTTAATACGATGGTCAATTTATCAGTGTCACTGCATTTAGAACTTAACTATTAATAACAATAAGCAATTGAGAGATATGTCTTACTCGTTAAGATATGACATAAGAGGTTACATGGGAAATAAATTGTCACATCACCCAAAAATTGGGTGGACACTTTTAAAATAATTATTTTCTTATTTTTATTTTTTAACTATGTTTTTTAAGAACATACTTGACTAAGTCAAAAGAACTATAATACATATATTCTACCGGAGTTTGAAGTGTACTATTGCTGAGTCAGTCATTATATTGCGTTTGACTTCTGTCTATTTTAGATTGAGTTAAGCATATGTTACTACTAGATTTGTATAAGGCCTTTACATCAGCAAAAATCTCATACAAGTTCAGTGAAGACTCAAGATAGGCTTCGCTAAAGCCTCATAAGTCCAGTGAGGGTCTTCCAAAGTTGTAAATGCCTCACACACATAGTGAGGGCTCGTAAATAAATTTAAGACTCCGAAACACATTGGCACCCTCACATTAAGTATGGTGAAGCCCATGAAGAGCCTCGACATTCATGGCCGACCCGGGGAGCTTCGCCGAGCTTCGTATCCATTGTAATTAGCAGGCAGCACGATATTCAAGAATGACCAAATATATGTTTAAAGAAATATTGTGTTTGATTGACACACGGATTTTCACAAGGAAACCAAATATCAATTTCCTAAAGATCAGGCAACGTGATAAGGAAAATCAAATCAAATAAGGGCTGAAATCTAGGAGATTGCATTGACAACCGATTGTCCTTATCCCATAAGGAATGAGGATCTAATCAGATATCTAATTCATTATTTTCTAAAATCAATTAGAACTCTAAAGCTATAAATACAACATATCCGATTATTCTAAGGTACATATTATTCTCACCCTTTAAACTCTGTTCAAATCTCTGTGTGCTTGTCCCTCCCATACCCAATGGTTTGTATCCCCCATATTATTCTATATACTGGAAGTTGACTTGATCGTCGGAATACCAACGATCACCAGACCATTTTTTTTCGGTGATCTTGGTGCCTAATAGTCCTCCTAGTGTGCAGGTAACATACATGTTGCAGAGAATTGACTGAAAATCTGTTTGCACGTGGATAGTGCAGATTCCGACGTCAACAGATTGGCGCTATCTGTGGAAACGAAAAATGTTCAACAACCTAAAACTTGTGGTAAAAACGTGTTTTCTACCTGAAAGAGCATAGCGATAGAAAACTCTCTAGAAGAAGAAGTAAAGTCCCATCACACTAACTTGCGGCAGGAAAACGTTCAAGACCTTCAAAACGTAACCCGCCGCAAGAGAAGAAGACAACGACAAAAGCAGATGGTCGAGTAGGAAAATCAGGACCTAAAGCTAGACATTTCTTCTAATCTTTGTTTCAGGCTTAACGCTGGTGTCTCAACCAGAGTAGGCATGGGTATCCATGATGGTTGCCCCCTGTATGGATTTGGGCCAGATGTCAATAAATAGAAATGGGATGCAGAAGGTGGAGCTAAAGAAACTGGAGCTTGCAGTGGAGCTATCGTTGGCGGTGTTTCTATTGCTAGAAAGTTAGGAGTCTGGGAAGGAGCCCCTGGCGGTGATGGCCCTATTGGTGGAGGGCTTGGACCCTGGGGCAAAGCCCTTGGTAGTGAAGATCCTACCGGCAGAGGGTTAGGATTCTGTGGTAGCTGAGAAACCGCAGCGTTCTGATCTTGGGGCGGCGTTTGAATTGTTTGGGAATCAATCTCTTCAACATGAGCCCAAGCGTAGCCGTGCCCGGCGAAGCCTTTCGAGGTCCCACTTGATAGAAAACCATGGATCTCAGGACGACCTGCCAGTTTCAAATGGTAAGAACCATCGGAATGTGAATCCAAGGCCCTCGCAAGACAACAAAAATGGGAGACCCCTTCTAGTGCGTAGAAACCAGCCGGATCCTGCCGCCAAGTGTATTTGACAGGTTAGAGGTGGGATCCTCCGTAGCACCACCTCTACTGATTCACAGTAGGCTCAGTGAGCGCAGCGAGGCCCGTACATAAGGAATGAATGACCCGAAGTTTGTTCCTATGAGGCTCAAGGATGAAAAGGAAAAGTTGGAATGCGATGAGGATGACTAGAACCTCCCATTCACCAACTTGTTGAAAGCCAATGAGCTCCTCGTTAACTTCAGAATGTCCTCGATTAACAAATATAACGAAAGAGATGACCCCACAGATCAAATCAACATATACAAAACAAAGCTCCAAGGTAACTCTCCCGCAGTGAAGTGCAGAAATTTCCATACCACCCTTACATTTGATGCGAAGTGGTGGTACAACAAACTGAAACCAGGAAGCATCAGGAGCTAGCCCCAACTCAAACAGGAATTTATCAACGTTTTCATTGGCAACAGGACAATGATAGGAGATATCGCTCAACTCCACGACATTTTACAGAAGGAAGAAGAGTCGGTGAAGAGCTATTTCAAAAGATTTAGCGCCGTCATCAACAAAATTTAGAATGTCACTGATGAGAAAACTTTAACGCACTGGTGATCGGACTTCACATGCTCACCCCTTTCTAGAGGGATGTCCAAAATAATCAACCCAAGACCTATAGCGAGCTGGTGAACTTGATCCAGCGAGAAATCCGATCTGAGGAGACGATCGAGAACAGAGAAATAGCAAAAAGAGACAGATGGGATCGCTATCAGAAGAAGGGGCGGCGTTCTCCTGAACCTCGCTTTAATTACTTTCAAGGAAAGTGTTCCTCCGAGCTGTATAACAATTGTTATAGAAGATTCAACCAGATCGAAACGGTCCAAGCCCACCATGTCAGACCACCTGTAACGGTTTCTTCGCTAGATGCTCCTCTACCGAAGTTCTGTTTCATACACAGGACTCGGGTGCACAACACAGAAGACTGCCCCGGTGTAAAGGAACTAATCAATCGAGAAAATCAACGACAAGGAGAGGAAAACCGACCGGCTTGAAGACGTCGAGGACTGCCCAATCTAGGGTAAAGTCCTCTGCCTCGATGCTAGGATGATAGACCTCACTGCAACGATGGAGAAAACAACAGAAATAGAGATCCGCTAAGGCAGGAGAACCTGTAAGAGCCCTCCGGTCTAAGAAATCAACACAATTATTAGAGGGCCCTATGTTGGAGGACACACGATGAATTCACGGTGAAACTACGCGAAGGCAGCAAGAGAAGAACCTATGGAGTGTTGGCAAGTTTATGGGCACCTACCCAGAGCTCCGTAGATTACGTTCACAGAAGAGGATGAAGCCGGCATACATTACCCGTATTACGATACCTTGGTAGTTTGCACCGTTGTAGCCAGAAATGGGTTAGGACGAATGTTGGTTGAAGACGGCAGTGCCGTAAACATTCTGTTTGGCAGTACCTTCGACCAAATGGATGTGGATCATGAACTTGTGGCCATTTTTGAATCGTTATTTGGTTTCACAGGAGATAGCCTCATTCTTCGAGGGAGAATCACCATCGTGGTAGACTTCAGAGAGCCCCCGTGTCATTTGAATAAATTCATGGAGTTCTTGGTGGTCGATACTCGCTCTACCTATCATGGAGTCCTTGGTAGGCCCGTACTCAAGGACATGCAAGCGGTCACCTCCATTCACCACTTGGCAATGAAGTTCCCAACGCTTGGTGGAGTCGCCAAAGTTTGTAGTAACCAAACAGAGGTAAGAGCATGCTACATGAAAGCACTCTGAAAGATAGCAAAACACGAAGACACTCCATCTGCGGTGATGACAATACAAACAGGATCGATGGACATTGAACCCAAAAATATTGAAAAGAAAATGATACTAGACGAAGGTCTAGACCCTCATATTATAGGCCCAGATTCTCTAGCTTTCCCGGTATATGAGCCAGAAGAATTCCTATAAACCCTTCAGACCCTACCCAGATGTTGCAAGTGTGACGAAAATTGGATAAAGGGATGAAGGAAGAACTGAAACAGTTCTTGAGAAAGAACACAGATGTCTTCGCATGGAAACATAGTGACATGGTGGGGATCGATCTATCCGTAGCCTGCCACACCCTGAAAGTGGATCCCAAAATGTGCCATAAGATACAAAAAATAAGGCCTCTGAGCACCGAGATGTATGGTGCCCTGAAAGAGGAAGTCGACAAGCTACTAACAAATAGGTTCATCAGAGAAGCAGTCTACCCCCAATGGGTATCCAACCCCGTGCTAGTGAGGAAAAACAACAAGAAATGGAGGATATTCAATCCCAATGGGCATTCATGCTCTTTATGGACGCTTACTCCAACTACAACCAGATCCCGATGTTCACATGAGACGAGAAACACACCTCGTTCATTACGGACCGATGGTTGTATTGCTACAAGATGATGTCCTTCGGCCTAAAGAATGTCGGAGCTACATATCAGCAGTTAGTAAACCGCGTGTTCT
Organism: Forsythia viridissima; assembly: GCA_030279155.1. Taxonomy (NCBI): domain Eukaryota; kingdom Viridiplantae; phylum Streptophyta; class Magnoliopsida; order Lamiales; family Oleaceae; genus Forsythia; species Forsythia viridissima. The sequence goes on along the minus strand of CM059041.1, from coordinate 32,384,083 downwards.
TGGAACATATTGGAAATGCAATAGAGGTCTACGTTGATGACATGCTAGTAAAAAGGATGAATGTCGAAGACCACATTGGACACTTTAGGGAGATGTTTGAAATTCTTCGCAAATATCACATGAAGCTTAACCTCCTGAAGTGCACCTTCGGAGTCACATCCGAGAAATTCCTAGGCTACATGGTGAATCAACGCTGGATAGAGGCTAATCTTAACAAGATCAAAGCGCTCATCGACATGCGACAGCCATCCTCTCCCAATGAGGTTCAGATCCTTACAAGAAGATTGGCAGTCTTGAACCGATTCATATCGAAAGCAACAGACAGTTGCCAACCTTTCTTCTAGATCATCAAATGAGAGAAGTAGTTTGAGTGGACCGAAGAATGTGAAAATGCCTTCTGGGAACTCAAGACCCTCATCAGGAAGGCTCTGTTGCTGTCCAAGCCAAATAACAGAGAAACACTGCAAATCTATCTCGCGGTGTCCGATAAGGCGGTGAGCGCAGTATTAATCTGAGATGAAAGTTTGAGACAGCTCGGGTCTATTATATAGCAAGGCCCTGCAGGATACCGGAACGAGGTACCCAGACATGGAGAAGCTTGCCCTGTCCTTGATAATCGCATCCAAAAAAATTCGACCGTACTTTCAGTCACATAGCATAGATGTCCTGACGAATCTCCATCTGAGATAGATTTTATAGAAACCAGATACTTCAAGAAGACTGATGAAGTGGTCAATTGAGCTCAGCCAATTGACATTTTCTATAAGTCGAGGCCCTCGATAAAGGGACAGGCTTTGGCATATTTTATAGTTAAATTTGCCCATATCCTAGAAGGCTTGCTTGAAGCTAAGCCTCGGAAAGTACCAACATGGAAATTGTATGTTGATGGATCCTCAGGCAAGGTTGGAGCTGGAGCCGGGATTTTGTTGATTAGCCCTAATGGCCATTATCTCAACTACGCGCTTTGCCTGGAGTTCAAAGCCTCAAACAATGCTGTCGAATACGAGGCGCTCCTAGCAAGCTTGAGGCTGGCACAAGAGATGAAGGCAAGGAAAATCTAGATCTACAACGACTCGCAGTTAATAGTTAGCCAAGTCAACGAAACCTTCACAGCTCGCTAGCAATCTATGGTGGCATATCTGAAGAAGGCCAAAGATCTCCTGTCCCATTTTGAGGCATTTGAACTACTCTAGATTTCCAAGATTGAGAATGGCTATGCCGATGCTTTTTCCAAGTTGGCCAATAGTAAAGACTACGACTTGATGAGAGCCATCCCAGTTGAAAAGCTTAGCCAGCTGTCCATTGACGAGGCTCTGTCATGGAATGCCATGATGATCATCGAATTCTCCAAATGGATGAAGGAGATCGTCGCGTACCTAACCGACCAAGTTCTACTAGAGAACAGGGACGAAGCCAAGAAGCTCCGTAGGAGGGCCACGAAGTTCGTCCTACATGATGGGATCTTTTATAAGAGAGGTTTTAGACACCCACTCCCGCGATGCATTACTCAGGATGAGGCCGATTACGTGATAAAAGAAATACACGAAGGAATCTGTAGTAATCACTCAGAGAGGGATGGCTTTGACACAAAAGGCTCTTAAACAAGGATACTACTGGCTAACCATGAAGAAGGATTCGCATGCTTATGCAAAAAATACGAAAAGTGCCAGAAATTCGCCATTGTGCCAAAGCTCCCGGCTCAGAACCTTACCCAGTCACCAGTCCATGGCCTTTCATCAAATGGGGAATCGATTTCATAGGTCCCCTTCTGAATGGAATAGGTGGGGTCAAATTTGCAGTTGTAGCGGTGGACTATTTCACCAAATGGTGCGAGGCTGAGCCTCTGGACAAAATCACGGAGGAGAACACGTGGAAGTTTGTTTGGAAGAATATCGTTTGTCATTTTGGGATACCCCATTCCTTCGTTTCTGACAACGGTACGCAGTTCACTAGGCATTCGGAGGGATTTCTTTACCTCATATTACCCCCAGTCCAACGGCCAGGTGGAGGCCGTCAACAAGATCATCAAGCACACCCTGAAAAGAAAGTTGGAATCTACTAAAGGAGGTTGGGCCGAACAACTACCCGATAATTTATGGTCATAACAGACCACATCTCGTATAGCAACCGGCGAAACCCCTTTCTGCATGGCATATGGAGCAAAAGCGATGATTCTCGTTGAGGTTGGAATACCTTCTCCATGGCACTTACACTTCGATACAGTGATCAATGAGGATCTATAAAGGGCAAGCCTTTACTTACAGGAAGAAAGGCATGTTGATTCGCAACTTCGTCTGGCAGTTTGTCAAATCAAGATGGCCATGTATTACAACTCAAGAGTTAAAAGTAGGACTTTCCACATCAACGACTTCGTCCTCAAAAAAGTTTTCCTGGCTAATATAGAAGTGGAGGCCAGAACCCTCGAACCCACTTAGGAAGGACCTTATAAGATCATCGAGAAGGTTCAACCTGGAACCTACAGGTTGGAAGACTCAGAAGGAAGGGAGAAGAAACATTCCTGGAACATCACTCATCTACGCCCATATTACCAGTAGTTTTTATTTCGTCATTTTGTTTTTCAACGTTAAGTCGAATATCAGCGTTTCTTTCGGCTTTGTAGACGCTGTATTATTTCAATAATGTTCGGTACTTTCCAAAGTTACAATACTCTCTACCCAGTTGTACAGTAAAAAAAGTGCGGTAGTAAGGGAGTGTCGTTCGTGGCCAACTCTTTTAACTCCCTGGATAAACATTCAACGCGTGTACATATAAACAAGTAAAGCAAGCACGGTAGAGAGGAAGTGTGGTTTATGGCGAACTCTTTCAAACCGCTGGATAAACATTCAACACGTATTCATACAAACAAGTAAAGAAAGCTCGGAAGCGAGGGTATGTGGTTCGCGGCCAACTCTTTCAACTTGCTGAATAAATATTGAACCCGTGTACATTCGTATAATGAGAACAAAGTCATAAAACTACGAGCAATGTGAAGCAGACATTTTTCACTGAAAAAATTCAATGAAAGCAACAATTCTTATAACTCGGAGATATTAAAAGAAGTTACGGTTCCTACGTCTCCGTCGGGTCTTTAGGATCGGTATAACCAGAGACCCCTAATTTAGCCAACAATTCTATGGCCTTTGAGAGCTCTGCCAAGGCCTCCTTCAATTCTTTTTGTTTACCGTGAGCCATATCTTTGCACACCTTGAGTTTCAACTCAACTCGCTTCCGAGCCTTGACAGAAAACATTTAAATCGTTTCGGCCATGTTTATCTTATACTCAGCCTTCGCCTTGGCATCCTCGGAAACTGCAAGCCTTGAACAAAGGATCTTGTTTTTCGAACGCAACTCATCAATACCCTCTGCACCCATGACTGTTGAGTGCAGTTTGTCAATTTTCATCCCCAGCACCTTGTATAATTCGCAGTTGAGTACATGGCTCTGAGAGGTATTCATCTATGCCAATTTTAACATCTCCAACAGATCCGCGTTGTCCACTACCTTCGCCCAAGCAAAAGTCCAATACTTATGAATTGAAGTCGCCACTATGGCAGACAAAGCTGGTAACTTTTCCAAAATGGCTGTGTCCAATTCATCCTAACGAGACCCGATATTGATACGTTTTGTCTAGCCATGGAGAAAAAGAATGGATGTCCAAATCGCACCTCGAGGAGGAGGAGTGGTTTCTCCATTTTTTCGAGGAGGAGTCACTTGACTTCGCCTGGCCTTCTTAGAATTTTCCGCGTCGTCTTCATCTTTCGTGGCCTTTTCTAGCACAACCTTCTCTCCTTCATCCCAGATAATCCTCTTCTCCTTATCTGCTCGTCAAACATTTTCAAGAGGTTGTTCAAGAGGGAGAGCAGACAAAACGTCCACTGCTGCTTCCGGCACCAACGGAATAGTGGATGAAACATCAACTGCTATTTCTGGCACCAACAGAACAGTGGCCACTGGAACAAACTCTGTATGCGGTACCGAAGGTTGTGAAGGAATAGCCTCTTTTTTATCCACGACTCCCCCACTTCTTAGTTTGAACACTGGTATTCTAGAAAAATAAAAACCAGCCATGAACGACAATGGTTGAGTTATGAATCTACGTGAAGAAGAAGAAAGAGGTGAAGGGAACAATGAAAAGTCATACAGAGACACGTATATATAGGCCCAGCCGTTAATGCAGATCCTATAATGCAAACCATCAGATAACGTACACGTGTAGGTGAGATGTACCCCAAAAAACTCTATGAAAGCGTAAAGGCTGTATGACTTAAATGCGCTTGTTGATTGGTACTTTCCTTACGCAAGGCTAACGCCATCAGTCTACATCACGCGTGGGAGTGTTTGCACAGTCATCCTGATAAACAGCTTCGCATATCTTGCAAATGCATCATTACCAAAGAGCCTCGCACTGTTCTCGAATGAATCAAGTCAGAAAGCCTCGACGAATGAAAATAGTTAGCGAAGGCATCTCTCTCTCTCTCTCTTTTTTTTTTTTTTTTTTAAAAAAAAGAACAAGTCGGGAGGAGATTTTATTATGAAGCAGCCGAAATGCTAACTCTAAATAATCATTTGAAGCATATTGAACTGATTCAAAGGGAAATAACTATTCTGGATTTGCCTCTCTAGATCATCATGTGAAGGAGTTGATGAATAATAGTAGCACAAAAGCCTTTGAGAACATCAGTGATACTGAAAGAAAAATATCAGAATGGATCATGTTCTGAAAGTACTCTTGACGATACAATAATATAGAACCTTATCCAACTTGATTACTCCAATACCAAACTTTGCAACCATGGATATCTAATTCAGTCTGAAAAGTGATGCAAAAAACAATAGGACAACAAAAATACGAAATTTTTTTTTATACGAACTTCAACAAGCAGGCTAATAGAGTTGATCTCCGAAAAGACAAGGCATCTCTTAAGCATCAACGGATGAACAGGTTAGGTTACAGTTTGAAGTAACTCGTTCTAACCTCAATAATACAACAGACAAGGATAATCAAAATTGATTTTCTATTTATTCATCAAAGTGCAGATTACAAAACAAAAGGGAGTGAATATAAATGTTGTCCTACTACCCCGCCGCCTCTTTAGGATCGGCACAAAAAAGGGTCTATAGTCTATCTAGTTAACTTTTAGTATTCGGGAATACATGGGCTTCGTCAGGCTTCATCGGCGGTGAAGTCTGACTTCACCATGATAGGAGTCTCCTAAATCAATATGAGTTGATCTGGTGACTAATTATGCCATACTACTACAAAAATACCGTTGACACCTTTGGCAGATGGCTTTTAGCCTCGTCATCTGAATCAAGATCATCGAAGCATTTATCATGGATATCTATTGTGGAGGTACTGTTTAAGAACTTCTCGCTAAGGCTACTAGGCCCTACTTCTTCTACGGTACCCAACGCGCCACACTAATCTGGAGTACGATCGGGACACTTGTACAAGCATACTTGGTCTTCTGAACTTTGATTTTCAGTCCCTTCCCTTATGAGACACTTAAATTGGATATTGGAACCAATTAAACAAGTGGCATGGAAGCCTCATTTGCATCTTTCGTCGAGAGATGTCACATCTATTAGGACGGAGTGACTGAATTCACAAAGGCCATTAACACGTGAAAAATGAAATGAAGACCCCTGGTGTTTATATAGGAGTTTCTTGGGAAATGAAAAGCATGGCTACATAGGAAACGCAAAGCATTAACTGTGGTTATTAATGAACAATCATTTAAAGAGGCAACTAGAATGCCATATGTCACGCGCGCCCTTCCACTTTTCCAAATATTAATGTCGTCAGCCCTTCAAATTCAACAAAAGGCTGCGCTATTAATGCCTAGGAGAATGACTCCTCAATTTCATATCCAATTTTTCGTATCCAACAGAAAAGGATGACTATACAACTTGTACTCTTGACAAAGGATGTTATCCTCAGCAAAAAGGTCTCATCACAAGTAAGAAACTCTAATGATTACATGTTTTCATCATCCACAATATTCAAATTGAATTTCAAATAAAGGAAACAAGGGAAAATAGAATTTCATTACTGATGCTGGAATGGATACAAAAAAAAATTAGAAATTTGTAAGTCTTATTGTCCCAGCACCTCTTTAGGGTTGGCACATTGCGGGCCTTCGTCTATGATGAGAGTGGCAGTTTGGGCTTCACCCTCATCTTGATCCTCGGCATTCGAGAGAATTTCGACTGTTCCAGGATCTTTCAAGGCAGGAAGTTCGTCAGGAGGATACCTAAGAAATTAAATGTCCCACTCTGAATGGGTCTCTGCAATCCTCTCAACTAGTTGTTCCTTCCCGCCATCATAAAGCGATGAGCAAGATCCTTGTACTCAGGCGTGCCCTCGAATCCATCTTGGTACGCCATGACTACCCTGGCCTCGGCATCTGCATGCTCTGTTTTGACTCTCTCCACCTCTTCTCTAGCCTCGGCCAGCAACTTATCCTTTTATGCAATCACAGCCTCCAAGTTGTTGTTAGTGGTAGCAACGGTAGTCTCAACTATGAAGGCCCAATCCTTGGCCAATTTTCGAGATTCTTCAACGTGCTTTTGAGAGGCCTCGGCAGCCCTTTTTTGGTCCCGGGACTGCTTCAAGCTCTCATTCATGGCCTTCAGCTCAATCTCATATTTGGCCTTTATATCAACCTCCTTTGCTACCACCAAGTCAAACGTGAAGTGAAGAGCCTTCTTATCCGACTCCAGGTGCGCCTTCTCGAGGCTCATCGTCTTCAGCTCTTCGAATAACTTCTTCGATTTGGCCTCTTCCTTTCCAAGCTTGCCATCGAAGCCTACAAGGGTGCTATATACATCTTTGGTCAAAACTGCCCATCGGATTAAGTTCATCTCAGCCAACTGCAAAAGATCGCTTAAGAAAGCTTCTTCGGTAGCTTTCTCCCATGTTTTGGTCCAATACTTGTAAATGCCATCTCCATGGTCGGATACAACTTGCTAAGGCACTACGAACACGACCCTCCTGACCGGAAGAGGAGAAAGAATTTCCAGCACCTCCAATCCCTTCAGTAAGGCCCAGCGGGGCCTAGTAATTTTCCTCAACCAACCTAGTCTTGCGGGCATCCCACATAAGCCCTTCCACAACCCCATGAGCCTTCATCTTCTAGCTGGCAGCCTTGTCCATACCCTTTGTGACCCTCTTTTCCTTGTCTTTAGGGAGCACAGGGACAGGCGGAGGAGATGGAGACAGAGGCAGAGGCGGAGGCGGAGGCGGGAGCGGAGACAGAGTAGCCTGATCTGGAACTTGGCCAGTGGAGGCAGGGGAAGGGGCAGGGACAGGGATAGGGACAGGGGCAGAGGCAGAGGCAGAGGCAGAGGCAGAGTAGGAGCAGCTTGATCTGAAACTTGGCTAGCAGTGGCCGGAGGGTGGATTGTCCTCAGCGGCTCCGCATCATACACCTCTAACGATGAAGGTGCCTCTTGCGAAGGTGGCTGGGCCGAGGAACTTGAGTAGCCCACAGGTCGGGCAAGGCAAAATAAGAGAACACTTTAGAACCTGAATGCTGCTAACACAATAACCAATGCACAGAATGTTACGAATGCTTATTGACACAACTCCTGTACAATTCAAGTCACGAGGCTTACCCATTAGTCCAAAACGAAACACTAAGATGTCGTCCTCGAGCAGGTTGCTGAGGCTCCAAAAGTCGCTGTCAAGCGCACGAACATTATCCCACTTCAACCTCAAGTCACTTTGATCACTTTTTAGAATTGGCAGCTTCCCACAATCTACAAAGATAAACGAAGCATTAAGTTAGGGACGACGATTAAAAGATCGCATAAGACAATAAAATATACCAAGTTCTCCAAATTGACAGAGAATGGACACATTTAGGAGAGGATCCTTCGGCATAAACTCCCAGTTCCCTCTGACGAAGAAGAATCTCTCTTTTCAATTATGCACTTTGTTGGGACTATCAGTCACCGTCCTCTATCTTTGGCCCAGCTGAGGAGAAATATTAAACCAACCCGCAGACCGACAGGGCGGTAGATTGTTTCAAATTTCCTTGGGGTTAAGTCCCCACCCACCTCGGTGACCCTCCACAACAGGAATGCAGCCACCATCTATCCCCAACCGTTCGGTGTTATCTGACACAGGGCCAAATTCCAATCTCTCAGAACCTCGCAAAATAAATGATGCATAGGCAGGCGAAGGCCTTGTTAGATCGTCGGTTCATAAATTGAGACGAAACCCTCGGGTAGGTCGTCGGCACATTCCTCGGGACCAGGGGCCCTGAGCTCCACATAAGTAAAAATATCATAAGACAATATGATGTCTTCCAACTCAGCCTCCCTGATCCTTAAGTGAGCTACAGAGGCCTCGATGGCCGAACGATTTAGTTCCTCATCAAGTCGCCAAGCAGTAGGGACATCCCTTTTGTCTAATGACCCTCTCATTTCAGGGACCCCAGCACCACTTTTTTTCTTACCCGCCTTCACCTTCGATGGCACATTTGGGTTCTCTTTTTTCCCACTCATAGATGCTTGGAGGGGTCCCTGATCAGCTTCTTCGTGCCCTTCGATCGAAGAAGACCACAAAGTTGAAGATGAAGCTTCACCCATAATGTTAAGATCTGTCCCGGTGGCTGATCGATTCTGAGAATCATCATGTTTAGGCGACATTACTTCTTTTTCCGATAAAATGATATACAGAGAATCACCGGGAAAAATGGCAAAGACAATGTCTAGACCAAGAAATCGAAAACAACAAATGCAGTACACGAAATAAAGCACATCAGCATCTATATTGTTTACCTCAAGAATATAGTTGAACCCTACAATCATCAGAAACGCCTTGAACTTTCTTGGCTATCGCCAGAATACTCAACAAAGTTTGAGATACACGTAGAAGCTAGAAGAAGATAAGTGAGAAGAAGTAAGGGCATATATAGATTAAGTCTCCTCAATCCCCGCCGTCCAATTCAAAACATGCCATCTGAATCGTCCATCCAGAGAACACGTGTCCAAAGTAGGGCAAAAAGCAGAAAACGAAACCCTATACATTTAATGAAGCAAAAAGATGCGCGCTATGTGCGCCTCCAATCATCCACCACACACCAACAACATTTATAGTGTAGACTCCATCACTCATCATTGCCTGGCCACTATGACAACTTGGATTGACAGCATGGACAAAATCACACCAACCACGAACACATCACCTAGGGTCAAACTAATCAAAGCCCTCACCCGTCATAAATAAACAAGCTTCGAACTTGGGGGGACTGTACTGATTAAGTAATTCAAACATGCATCTACGAAGAATTCCACCAAACAATCTTAGATTCTGCGAAGACCTACCGAGGATTCGCCTTCGTCAGATTTTTTTTACAAAGTCCCACGCCTACCATAAATAATAGGCTTGAACACGGGAGACTATTGTTACTACTAGATTTAGGTAAGGCCTCTATGTCAGCAAAAACTCCATAAATGCCCAGTGAAGGCTCAAGTTAGGCCTCATTAAAGCGTCATAAGCCCATCGAGGGTCTTCCAGAGTTGTAAAAGCTTCACACACATAGCGAGGGCCTCGTAAATACATTTAAGGCACGACAACACACTGGTACCCTCGAATTAAGTATGGAGAAGCCCGTGAAGAGCCTCGACATTCATGGTCGACCCGAGGAGCTTCGCCGAGCTTCATATCCATTGTAATTAGCAAGCAGCATGATATTCCAGAATGACCAGAGATATGTTTAAAGAAATATTGTGTTTAATTGACACGTGAATTCTCACAAGGAAACTAAATATCAATCTCTTAAATATCAAATAACATGATAAAGAAAATCAAATCAAGTAAGAGCTAAAATCTAGGAGATTGCATTGACAACCGATTGTCTTTATCCATAAGGAATGATAATCCAATCAGATATCTAAATGATTGTTTTCCTAAATCAATTAGAACTCTGAAGCTATAAATACAACATCTCTGGTTATTTTAACGTACGCATTATTCTCACCTTTAAACTCTACTAAAATCTCTGCTTGCTTGTCCCTCCCACACTCAATTGTTTTTTTATCTCTCCATATTATTCTATATACTATATACTGGCAGTTGACTTGATCGTCGGAGCACTAAAGATCGCATGACCCTTTTTTTCTAGTGATCTTAGTACCTAACAGCCGTCCTATTATACAGGTAACATACAGGTTGACAAATGATTGACTAGAGATATGTTAGCACGTAGATAGCACAAATTCTGACGTCACAACATCTAAGTGTTTTTAATAATTTTTCTGAAGTTAGATCGAACACATCAGTTTAATCTCAAGCACGATCAATGAAGATATTGTTGACATCGAAACCTGTACCGTCCATGTGTCAACAGATCTCCAGTAACTCTTCTACCAACTTATATGTTACCTGCACACTTGGACAATCGTTAGGCACCAAGATCTCTAGAAAAAAAAGGAGTCCGACGATCGTTGGTACTCTAACGATCAAGTCAACGGATGGAATGTAGAATGATGCACGGAGAGGGGGGTAAAAGTAATTAGGTGTGGGAGGGACAAGCAGGTAGAGATTTGAGCAAAGTCTAGGGTAAAATTTAAGTGCAAAAAGATCATACCTTAGGATAACAGGAGACATTGTATTTATAGCACAAGAGTTCTAAAGTATTTAGGAAATAAATCAATTAGATATCTAATCGGATCCTCATTCCTTATGGGATAGGGATGATCGGCTATCAAGGTAATCTCTTAGATTATCGTCCTTATTTAAATTAATTACGTTACCTAATCTTTAAGAGATTGCAATTTGATTTCCTTGTGAGGATCCGTGTACCAATCTAACATAATCTGCCTTTAATGATCTCTCTGGTCATTCCAAAATACCATGTTGTCCGTTAGTCACAATAGATACGAAGCCCGGTGAGGTGCTATGGGTCGGCTGTGAGTGTTGAGATCATTCATGGGTTTCGCAATACCCTGATCCAGGGATGTTACAATGCCTAATGGGCCTACAAGGCCTTCACCGGTTCTATGGGACTTTTATGACACTGGGAGATACGAGATCTTTATTGGGCCTTTGCTGACGTGGAGGCCCTACCAAAATCAAGTGGTAACAATAGTCCTCTAAGTCCAAGCCTATTATTTATAGTAGGTGTGGGACTTTGGAAGTAAGAGAAAAGAAGAAATTTTGGACAAAAATTGTCGAAGGCGAATTCAACGGATTTCGCAGAATGTGGTCTTCATGCGTTGAATTGCTTATCTAGTATAAATTGAACTTACCCAGTATAGTTCTCCAAGTCCGAAGCCGAACATTTATGACATGTGAGGGCTTCAAGTGACTAGACATTTGGTAACGTGTCCGTAGTTGGTGTGACTCTGTCAATCAAGGTTGTCAATCCGGTGGCCATGCAATCATGAGTGAGAGGGTGTATGCATTTAATGCTAATGGCGCGTGACGAGACAATGGGAGTATGCGTGAGGCGCGTGTGTCCTTGTTTCAATAAATGCTTAGGGTTCCGTTTCCCGCCTGTTGCCCAATTTTGAACACGCGTCCACTGATCAACGGTTTGGGTGTAATGCTTAGGATTTGGACGGTGGAGATTAAAATGCCTCAATCTATAAAGCTTGGCACCCTCCTTCATTTATGACTACTTCTTGCTTATGTGCCTGTTGTGAGTGTTGTGGAATGCTCCGCCGATAATCAAGAAATTTCAAAGCGTGTGCATTGTTCTGCTTGCAGTTCCGAGGTAAGCGCGGCGAGAGTTACTGTGATTTGTATCGTAGTCTGCTTTCGTAATTATCTCTTGAGTTCATAATTTAGGGATTATACCCTGCCATACATTCCGACGACAGTAGAAGTATCTTCTTCTAGAATTGAGAGGGGTTGTAATGTCGTCTGGACATGATGACTTGTAGAATCAGCTGGATGCTTGGACAAACCCTAGTATCTGGGGTGAGCCATCATCATCTCCATCGGTCGAGGGTGTAGGTGAAGTGAACCAAGCACCTTCAGTCGCACGCCTGTCTACCACGTCTACAAGCGGGAGAGGAGTTTGCCCAATTGGATCACTAAAAGAGGCCACGGAAAAAGAGCGGCTTGGCGTCGGGGTACTCAAGATGAGAGGATCGCTCGATAAGAAAGATTATCCCGGCAGCCAACATACTCGACGAGGAGCACAAGCGGTTGGCCACCGAAGCGTCCATGGCTCGTTCGAAGATCACTGAAGCGTCTGTGACACTCAGGGCCCTGGGTCCCAGGAGTACACTGACGATCCACCCGAAGGATCCGTCGTGATTTACAAACCCGCGATGCAGCAAGACCTTCGCCTGTTCGTGCACCATTTCTTCTGCAAGGTTCTGAAAGATTGGAATTTGGCCCCTTGCCAAAAAACACCGAATGGCTGGGGGCAAATGGTGGCCTCCTACCTATTGTGGGGTATTGTCGAGGCTGGTGGAAATTTGACTCCAATGGAGTTTGAATCTGTATACCGACCTTGACGGTCCGCAGGTTGGTACAATATCTCTGTTCGACCAGGCCAGAAATGGAGAACGGCCACCGACAGTCCCAACAAAGTGCACAATTGGAATGAGAGATTCATCTTTGTTGGAGGGGACTAGGAGTTCATGCCGGAGGATCCTCTTCTTCACGTGTCTATTTTCTGTCAATTTGGAGAACTTGGTACACACTGCTGTCTTTGTGCAGATTTTTTATCATAGTCCCTGACTTAATGTCTTGCTTACTTTTGCAAACTGCAGGAAGCCACCTATCCTGAAAAGGGACCAAGGAGAGTTGAGGTCGAAGTAGAACAGGGTACGAGCGCTTAACAGCGACTTCAAGAGTCTCAGCAACTTGTTGAAAGACAAAAATTTGTTGATCAGCTACGGATTGATAGGTGAGTCTCGTAAGGTGCAATATATTGGTTTTGTTATGAAAAACTGCCTCAATGAGTTGTATCTTGGTGTTGATGTCAACAGCTTTCAAGTTTAAGGGTATTCCTGCGCTCCGCCTCGCCCGTCCCGCCAGTGGAGAGGGTTCCTCGACACATGCTCCTCTGCGGAAAGCGTCTTGCCCATTGCAAGAGGTCCAGAATGCTACGCCGTTAAGGACAGTCTATCCTCTGGCCTCTGATGTTCCAGTTCTCGGCCAGACTATTCCTCCTACGCTGGCACCTTCGTCCTCCCATCTTCTACTCGACATCTCTCTCCCAAAGATAAGAGAAAGAGAATCATTGAGGATGCAGGTGAGGCGGCCATCTAGAAGAGGAAGGCTCTCACAACCGCGGAGGGGTTTATGAAGAATGCCTGCAAGACGAGGCAGGCTAAGAAAAGACACTGATCTTCACCGCGCCCTGATGGAGGGACTAAGGGGGCAGGGAATTCTGGCTCCTCGACTGGTTAGGAGAGTCATGTCTGCATTTTCCAGTGCCAAGGAGAATTAGAAAATTCTGTGATAGAACTGCTCCCCGCCCATCCCGCGATGATGGCAGCGAGCGTATACAAATACTAGACCCAAAAATGGGAAAAAACGGCCGAGAAAGCCACCATACGCGATCGGCTACAAATGGCATAGATGAACTTGATACGGAGGTTGGTTATGACCAAAGAGTTATTCAGCACCCTAGAAAGTTTTGATGGTCAGTGCAGCGAAGGGGAGGCCAAGTCCAGGAAGCTGTCCGAAGACCTGAAGGCTATGAATCTCGAGAAGGCACAACTGGAGTCTGAGAAGAGGGCCCTTCAGTTCAAGCTGGACTTGGTTGTGACGAAGGAAGTCGATACGAGTGGCAAGTATGAAATTGAGCTGAAGGCCACTAAAGAGAGTTTGAAACAAGCTAGAGATTAGAAGAGGGCTGTCGAGGCTTCTCAAAAGCGTGTCAAGGAGGCTCAGAAGTTGGCCGAAGACTGGACCCTCGCAGCTAAAACCGCGCTAGCCACCGCGAACAGCAACCTAGAGATCGTCGCAGCGGAAAAGGATAAGCTGCTAGCCACAGCCAGGCAAGAAGTGGAGAGGGTTAGGGCCAAGCACGCGGATGTCGAAGCCAGGGCGGTTGAGGTATATCAGGAAGCATTTGTAGATGCGCCCGAGTATCAGGACCTCGCCCATCGCTTGATTACAATAGGTGGCGAGCAGCTGGTGGAGCGGATCGAGGAAACCCATCCAGAGTGGGATATCTCTTTCCTTCGACATGCTCCTACCGAGGTTCCGGTGCCCGACATAGTTCCAGGCGAAGCCGAGGATCAAATCATTCCACATGTTGTGGAGGAAGGCCCGCATTATGCCGACCCATAGAGAGGTAGCGGGACATCTAGACTTTAAACTTTCTTCTTCTTTTTTGCATATATTCCAATGTTAACCATTGGATTTATCTTCTTAATCGTATCATATTTGTCTGAAAATTCATTGTGTGCCTTCAGAGTGGTAACTTTATGAACGATTGTGCCCACCAGGCATGGGAAGTTGCTCCTGAAATTGGAGAATCATTCCTTTGGACATTAACGACACTGACTTCTTTGTCAAATTCGAAGAGTTAGTGTCTTTCATGTCCCAGTAGGTGGGAAAGCAATACAGATGTGTGGCTTTCCAAATGCCCCTGTGACGACTGTACATTAATTATCTCATTTATTGTCCTGCGTCAAGTTCCTATGCAGCCCCTATAAAAGCATCAAGGGCATTTGAACGTGTTTCTCGCGCACGCGTGATTCTGGCAGATCACGGGAGTTAGCCCCCATGGCTATAGTTTTTCTTAATTCGTGTGACCATACCTTTCATATCAAATGTGATGTGCAAGTACGAATAAGGAAACGGCGTCCAGAAGACCTAACAATTAGAGAATCAACATTTAGAGGACCAAATGCCCAGCTAATCAACATTCAGAGGACCAAACGTACGGGAGGGTTGGGCCTAGTAGCCACAGCCTGACCATGCCCTGAACGGTGCGTCCCTGATTCAGATGATGGGGCTGGAAGCCATCTGCCAAAAGGTGTCAACGACATTTTTTGAGCAGTATGGCCTAATTAGTCACCAAATCAACTCGTATTGATTTTGGGAGACTCTCGACCATGGTGAAATTAGATTTTCGCCCCTCTGATGAGGCCCGGGGTGACAAAGACCAATTTATAGACTCAATAGATCCTAGATCCCAATATGTACCGACCCAAAGAGACGGTAGGGTAGTAGGATAATAATCATACTTGTTTGTTTTTGCCTTGTACTTCGAATTATGATGAATAAAATGAGATTGTACTAGAATTTCCATAGTTGTCGCCTTGCTGTGGTTCTGAGATAAGTTATTTGACGAAGAGATGTATGAGTGGATGGCTTGGGATGTCCAGACTAGACGGCCCTGGGTACGATTCCGAGGCTCATGGGTCGAGACTTCCTCACGCCCTTGGCGAGGCTCTCATACTTTACAGTTTTACATGGACGGTGCAGCCCACGTGGCACATATCTCCACGCGCCTTGTATATTCTCCTAGGGTTTATTTAAGTGCATCCATCCCTTCCACATGCGCCCGTTCATCTGACCACTCATATATATATATGCTTTTCAGAACTTTATTTCTCCTACCTTTATTTTCCTATCGCGATATTTGGATTTCAGCCGTTGTCAATCATGTCAAGCTTTTATTTTTCCAGCGTGCCAAAGCTTAAGATAAGGCGTGGTGGGATTATGGATGATATTCTCCCTTCGCTTCTAGTGGCTTCTGTGGTGTCTGTTCCGAGGGTTGCCATACCACAGGCGCTGGAGACAATTGTGAGCAGCTCCTCTTTCATCCCATTGGTGCCAAAAGTAACATCGAATGTGCCTTCCATTCCATCTCCTGTGGGACCTGTACCTCAGTCAGAAAGCTTCAAACAATCAGGCAAGAGGAAGGCAGGCGCCGATAGCAGAGGGGAGACGTTTCGAACCCCTGTTTCTCCTTCTACCAGAAAATACGAATATATCAACATTGAATCTCGTCGGGACGAGCTGGACCTAACAATTTTGGGAAAAATGCCAGCTTTGACTGCCATAGCCGCGGCCTCAGTTCATAAGTATTGGACTTCTGCTTTTGGGAAAGCCGTAGATAACGCAAAATTGACGAAGTTGTTGAAATTGGTCAAAATGTATACTTCTCGGAGTCATATGCTTAACTGTGAGTTGTATAAAGTACTGGCGATGAAGGTTGACGAATTGTGCTCTACTGTTAGGAGAGATGAAGATGTCGACGCGCTGTGTTCAGAAAACAAAGACCTTCGCGAACAGCTCGCATTCTCCGAAGATGTGAGGACACGTGCTACATATGACATTACCAAAGCTAAAATGATCCAGAGGGCCTATGTTCAGGCTCAGAAGAAGGCTGAATCGCAGCTGAAGTCTTGCCAGAACATGATCCACGCCAAAGATAAAAGTTGACCAAGGCGTTGTCAGAGTTGTCGAAGGCCCAGGGTCTGTTAGCCAATCTCAGGGTCCCAGGATATGCGGATCTCAAGGGTCCGAGTGGGACGTAAGGGTCTTGTCTGTTCTTACCGGTGTTGCTTTCTGATTCGTAAATGTAGAGCTTTTAGTGACACACATTTTTATTTAGATTACTTTATTCGGCAACATAGGCTAATGAAAAAGAATTGTCTTTACTTATTTGAATGCGCGTTGAATATTTATCCTATAGGTTCTAGGTTGGATTTCTTCGATGATCTTGTAAGGTCCTTTCCAGGTGGGCCCGAGGCTTTCTGTTCCCGCCTCTCTATTAGCCTGGAACACTTTCTTCAGGACGAAGTCATTGATGTGAAAACTTCTGCCCTTAACATTGGAGTTGTAGTATCTAGCCATTTTTCTTTGGTAGACCGCGAGACGAAGCTGCGAGTCTGCATGTCTTTCATCCTGTAAGTCCAGGTTCGTCCTTCGTAAATAATCATTTGTGATTTCGTTGAAGTGTAAGTGTCTGGGAGAGGGTATCCCTACTTCGACGGGAATCATTGTCTCCGCCCTGTATGCCATGGCATAAGGAGTTTCACCGCTCGCCGTCTGAGAAGTGGTTCGATACGACCACAGAGTCTCAGGTAATTCTTCAGCCCATCCTCATTTGGCGAACTCTAATTTCCTTTTGAGGGTATGCTTGATGATCTTGTTTACAGCCTCCACCTGGCCATTAGACTCTGGATAGTAGGGGGTAGAAAAATCCTCTCGAATACCCAGGTATTCGTAGTTCGAGTTGAACTTCTTTTCGGCGAACTGTGTGCTATTGTCAGAAATTAGGGAGTAGGGGATCTCGAAGCGACAGATAATATTCTTCCACACGAACTTCCATGTATTTTCCTCTGTGATCTTGGCCAGAAGTTCCGTCTCGCACCACTTGATGAAATAGTCCACTGCTACAATCGCGAATTTGACCCCACCTCTTCCGGTTGGAAGGAGACCTATAAAGTCGATTCTCCACTAGGCGAAGGGCCAAGGACTGGTGACCGAGATGAGGTTCTGAGCTGGGAGCTTTGGTATAGTAGCAAATTTCTAGCATTTGTCGTACTTATTCGCGTAGTTATGGAAATCTTTCTTCATGGTCGGCCAATAATACCCTTGGTTCAATGTCTTCTGTACAAGAGCCATTCCTCCTGAGTGGTTACTGAAAATTTCCTCGTGTATCTCTTTCATCACATACACTGATTCCTCCCGTTTTAAGCAGCGTAGGAGAGAGTGGTTGAAGCCTCTCTTATATAGGATCTCATCTTGCAATACGAACTTTGCTACCCTCTTACGGAGGTTTTTCGCCTCTTGTCTGTAGCTTGGCAGTATCTGGTTGGTCAAGTATGCGATGATTTTCTTCATCCATTTAGGAGATTCGAATATTGTCATGGTATTTGGTGCTGGAACCTCGCCTATAGATGGCTGGCTGAGCTTTTCAACCAGGATAGCCCTCATCAGGTCAGAGTCCTTGCTGCTTGCCAATTTCGAGAGGGCGTCCGCGTAGCCATTTTCCATCCGCGGGATCTGGAGGAGTTCGAACGTCTCAAAGTAGGATAGGAAGTCTTTGGCTTTTGTTAAGTACGCTACCATAGACTGTTCGCAGGCTGCGAAGGTCCCATTAACTTGACTAACAGCTAGCTGTGAGTCACTGTAGATCAGGAGTTTTCTCGCCTTCATCTTTTGTGCCAGCCTCAAGCCTACTAGGAGCGCTTCGTATTCTACAGCGTTGTTTGAGGCTTTGAACTCCAGGCAAAGCGCGTAATTGAGATTATGACCGTCGGGGCTGACTAGTAAAATCCTGGCTCCAGCTCCGACCTCGCCTGAGGATCCGTCAACATATAATATCCATGTTGGTACCTCCTGAGGCTGGGCCTCAAGCAAGCCTTCAGGGATATGGGCGAATTCAGCCATAAAATCTGCCAAAGCCTGGCCCTTTATGGAATGTCTTGGCTTGTAAGAAATATCGAACTGGCTGGGTTCAATTGACCACTTCATCAGTCTTCCTGAGGTGTCCAATTTTTGGAGTATCTGTCTCAAATGGAGGTTTGTCAGGACATCAATGCTATGCGACTGAAAGTACGGCAAGAGTTTTCGAGAGGCGGTGATCAAAGATAGAGCGAGCTTCTCTATGTCTGGGTATCTCGTCTCCGTGTCTTGTAGGGCTTTGATCACATAATAGATAAGAAGCTACACCAGGCCTTCTTCTTAGATTAAGACTGAACTTACTGCCTTTTCGGACACGGCGAGGTAAACGAGTAATGTTTCTCCATTCTTCGGTTTGGACAGCAGGGGGCCTTTCCGATGAGGACCTTGAGATCTTGGAAGGCTTTCTCGCATTCTTCGGTCCATTCAAACCTCTTCCTTCCTTTGATAGTCTAGAAGAAAGGTTGGCAACGGTCGGTTGCCTTTGATATGAATCGGTTCAGGGCAGCCAACCTTCATGTTAGGCTCTGGACTTCCTTGGGAAAAGATGGTGACCGCATCTCAATGAGTGCCTTAATCATCTCAGGATTAGCCTCTATCCCGCGTTGGTTTACCATGTAATCAATTAACTTTCCTGACGCGACTCCAAAGGCGCACTTTAGGGGATTAAACTTCATGCAATATTTGAAGAGGACTCCAAACATCCCCTCAAGTGCCCGATGTGGTCTTCGGCGTTCACGCTCGTAATACACCTCCATAGAATTCCCGATTTGTCCTTAGAACATGTAGTTTACTAATCACTGGTACGTGGCTCCTGCGTTCTTTAAGCCAAAGGTCATCATCCTATAACAGTATAACCCTGGGTCCGTAATGAACGAAGTGTGATCCTCGTCTCCCACGAACATCGGGATCTGGTTGTACCCCGAGTAGGCATCCATGAAACTAAGTAGCTTGTGGCCGACAGTCGCATCTACAAGTTGGCCGATGTGCGGCAATGGAAAGCTATCTTTGGGGCAAGCTCGATTCAAGTCCGAGAAGTCTATGCATACCCTCCATTCCTTTGTGCTCTTTCTTACCAGTACGGGGTTAGATACCAATTGGGGGTAGATCGCTTCCCTGATGAACCCATTGGCTAATAGCTTGTCAACCTCCTAATTCAGGGCGCCATACTTCTCGGTGCTCAAAGGTCTCCTTTTTTGTATCTTGGAGCGTACTTTCGGATCCACCTTTAGGGCGTGGCATGCCACAGGTGGGTCAATCCCCACCATATCGCTATGCTTCCATGCGAAGATATTAGTGTTCTCCCGTAGGAACTGCTTCAGTTCCTCCTTCATCTTTTCCTGGAGCCTCTCCCCCACCTGCAACACCTGGGGTTAATTCTGAAGAATTCACCAGAAATACTTCCAGCTCATCGGCCGGAGAGGCAAGAGAATCTGAGCCTATAATCTGAGGGTCTAGGCCCTCGTCCAGTATCATTTTCTCATCCATCTTTTCGTGGTCGACGTCCATTGGCTTTGATTGTATAGTCATTACCACCGGGGTGACATCTTCGCATTTTGCCACTTTGTAACGCGTTCATGTAGCATGCCCTCATCTCTGTCTGATTGCCGCGAATCTTGGTGACCCCTCCCAGCGTCGGGAACTTCATTGCCAAGTAATGTATGGAAGTGACCGCCTACAAATCCTTCAGCGCCGGCCTTCCGAGGACTCCATGGTAGGCGGAATGGGTATCTACTACCAAGAATTCAATGAATTTCCTGAGGTGGCACGGGGGTTCTCTGAAGTCCACCGCAAGGGTAATCCTTCTTCGCGGGACAAGGCTATCTCTTGTAAAAATGAATAGTGGCTCCGAGATGGCTGTCAGTTCATGATCCACGTCCATCTGATCGAAGGTGCTATCGAACAAAATATTCACGGCGCTTCCATCATCGACCAACATCCGTCCTAATCTGTTTCTGGCAACGACGGCACAGACTACCAGGGCATCGCAGTGAGGGTAGTGTATTCCAGCCCCGTCTTCCTCGGTGAATGAGATTTGCGGTGCTCTTGGTCGGTGTCCGTGGACCTGCTAACTCTCTATGGATTCTTCTCTTGCTGCCTTCGCATAGTTTCGCGGCGAGTTCATCGTGTGCCCTCCGACATATGGCCCTCCTATGATCGTGTTTATTTTTCGAACCGGAGGGACTCCCGCAGGCCCTTTCTCCCTCGGCAGATCCCTATTTCTATCATTCCTTCCGTCATTGCGGCGAGGTCCATCGTCCTGTCGTCAAGGATGAGGTGGCGGCCTTCGACATCCTCGCGCGGGTTGATTCCCCTTTCCTTGCCTATGGTTTCTGCGGTTGATCGGTTCTCTGACGTCCGGGCAATCCTCCGTATTATATACCTTAGTTCTGTGTATACGGCAGAACTTAGGTGGTGCTACCGCAGGAAAAGGGGCCACTGTGGGTGTTTTAGGATGGGGGGCAGAGACTACCTCCGTCTGGTTAAATCTCCTGTAATGGCTGTTTTGTGGTCCATGGGAGCGCCTTCTCTGAAAGTGATTGAAACGAGGTTAAGGAGAGCGTCGTCCCTCTCTTCTGTAGCGATCTCCCCTCTCTCTTTCAACTTTTTCCCTATTTTCAATCATCTCTTCTAACCGAATTTCACACTGGACCAAATCTACCAGCTAACTATAAGTCTTTGGTTGACTGTTCTGTACGTCTCTCCAGAAGAAGGTGTGCATGTGAACTCCAGTCACGAATGCATCTACGGCTTTTTCATCGATTACAGTTTCAATCTTGTTAATAATGTTACTGAACCTCTTAAAATAGCTCTTGACTGTTTCTCCTTCCTTCTGCCGTATGTCGTTAAGCTGGGCAATGTCGGCTATCATCGTTCGATTGCCAATGAAGGCATTGACGAACTCCCTTTTAAGCTGAGGCCAGCTCCGGATGCTCCCTGGCTTTAGCTTGTTATACCACCTCTTCCCGTCGGATGTGAGTGTGGTGTGAAAGTTTCGACACTTCACAGCGGGGGATTGGCCTTGGAGCTTCGTCTTATATATATTAATATAATCCGTGGGGTCTCCTCTCCCGTTGTATTTGTCCATAAAAGGCATTCGGAAGTTTGCGGGTATCTCCATGGCCTTCATGTAATTGGTAAACGGGAGATTCTCATCGTCGTCATCCTCGCATTCTAGCCTCTCCTTCTCCTCCTCGGGCCTCGCATAACTTTGTTTCAGGTCCTTCCTCCTTTTCGTGTGGGGCCTCGCTACATTTACTGCGGCTACTGTGTGCTGGTAGGGGTGGCGCTATGGAAGATCCCACTCCCAACCTGTCAAACACGCTAGCAGCAAGAACGGGCCGGTTTTCTAGCGCCGAAAGAGGTCTCCCCCTCTGATCATCCTGCGAGGGCTTCAGAACAAGGTTCTGAGGTTCTCGCCATTTGAAATAGGCGGGTCATCCTGAGATCGGCGACTTTCCATTGAGCCGGACCGTGAAAGGCTTCTCCGGGCACAACTGCGCTTGGGTCCGTGTTGGAGGGATTGATTTTCCAACAGTTCAAGCGCTGCCTTCATCCGAGCATTGTCCAGCCTCAAGTCCTGGTTCTCTTGTTCAACCATCTGCTTTTGTCGTTGTCTTCTCCTCTTGCGGTAGGTTACGTTCTATAGGTCTTGAACGCTTTCCTGCCGCAAGTTAGTGTGGTGGGATTCGAATTCTTCTTCCATGGAATATTCGGTTGCCATGCTCTTACTGGTAGAAAACACGTTTTTACCACAAGTTTTTGGTTGTGTAACATTTTTTGATTCCCACAGACCGTGCCAATCTGTTGACGTCGGAACCTGCACCGTCCACGTGTCAACAGATCTCCAGTCACTCCTCTGCCAACTTGTATGTTACCTGCACACTTGGACAATCGTCAAGCACCAAGATCTCTGGCGAATAAGGGTCCGGCGATCGTTGGTACTCCGACGATCAAGTCAACGGTCGGAATGTAGAATGATGCACGGGGGCAAAAGTAATTGGGTGTGGGAGGAACAAGCAGGTAGAGATTTGAGCAGAGTTTAGGGTGAAATTTAAGTGCAAAAAGAGCGTACCTTAGGATAACCAGAGACGTTGTATTTATAGCACAAAAGTTCTAATTGATTTAGGAAACAAATCAATTAGATATATAATCGGATCCTCCTTCCTTATGGGATAAGGATGATCAGCTGTCAAAGCAATCTCTTAGATTATCGTCCTTATTTGAATTGATCACGTTGCCTAATCTTTAGAAGATTGCGATTTGGTTTTCTTATGAGGATCCGTGTGCCAATCTAACTCAATCTGCCTTTAATTATCTCTCTGGTCATTCTCAAATACCATGCTGTCCATTAGTCACAATAGATACGAAGCCCGGCGAGGCGCTATGGGTCGGCCGCGAGTGTTGAGATCGTTCATGGGCTTTGCAATATCCTGATCCATGGATGTTACAATGTCCAATGAGCCTACAAAGCCTTCGCCGGTTTTATAGGACTTTTATGACTCTGGGAGATCCTCGCTGGGCTTATGAGGCCTGAATTAGGCCTATACGGGATCCTCATGGGACCTTTGCTGACGTAGAGGCCCTACCAAAATTGGGTGGTAACAGATACTATATTCGAACTTAAAAAAGTGAGAACTCGACAACTGTTATTTACTTCAACAAACTAAGTTCTCTTGCGAGAATTTTTTTCTAAATCTATTTCAATTGTTTTTTATATTTTATTCTTTTGCTAAAAATAGCTAATTTGCCGACAATAGATTTAATGGCATGCAGTCTTTTCTTTTTAACTTAGGGGAACGTTATTCTTAAATCTTAACAATGAATTTGACAAATAATCACGTCATTTAATTTAAGTTAATCTAATTATTTAAATCTATTAGAATTTTCAAAAATCTTATTTTCTCATCCAAACACATTCAAATAAGGTTTTAATACTTTTAGACTGTTAAATTAGTTAAAATTAAAAACTGTAGTTATTTGTCAAATATATTAATAGGTGAAACAGTCTTTTTTTTAACTTAATATTATTGCATCATAAGTTCTTGATAAATAAAATATCATTATATAATAAAATAAAATAAAATATTAGTGTTATTATTTCGTTTCAAAAATTTTACATTAGATTAAGTTGTGGCCCCACTAGAAAAAGTATCTATTTCCACCATTGTATACGGACGTGCATATTTACAAACACATATATTTTATACTTCATAGTCGATCACTACCAGTAGCCATTTTATATGGCATTACTTAATTGAATGAATTATTTATTATTAATGGCTATAAATACATTATTCAATTAGAGTAAATAATTCATTTAATTGAGTAATGTCACGTATGATGACTACTGGTAGTGATCGATTATGAATCGCATTATTTTATTTTATATAGCATATTGTTTTTGTTTGTATGAAAATTTATTGATCAAAGAAAAAATGTTTTTTATTAAGGAAAAAAAATTACAAATTGCCAATAGTTCTGAAAATTTCCATCAGAACTTGCAATTAATTTTCCAATTAAGAACTTTCAAATTGAATTCTATTAATATAAAAAATCAATTTAATAAATAGATTGAAAATAAATATTGCTATATATTTATTAATATAATAAGTCAATATAAAATTCATACTGTGATTATAGTGATCTTTTCCAAACAATTGACCTAATTTAATTAATATGAAATTTGTTCAACGGTATTTTATTCACTGGTCCATTCAACAAATTAATTAAGTACGTTTACTTACCAAATTGTTCGATCAAATTTCTTTTGTTGTTTGTTTATAATATATATTCTATGAATGCCCGTGAAATAATACTATATTAAAGAAATCTTTTGCTTGTAAAAACTCCAAGCCTTGCCTACTTCTACATCAGAGAAGAAAAATGGTTTGGGCAGGCGAGGTAAGGGGGTTGTGTGGCATGGGGCTTTGCAGTAGGGCCGGTTCCAATATTTTCGGGGTACGAGATGAAGTCTAAAAGTTAGGTCTCCAAGACAAAGTCTGATAAGTCATGGACATGGCTGCTGGTGGGCTAAGATTCAATTTTTTTTGCCCTTTTAAATGGGCTCCTTCTATTTTGGACTACTACTTAATAATATTCACGGTCGTGAAATGCGGCTTGCTTTTCTTTGATGGACTTCAAAATTTTGTACAAATATATTTTTTTTGACAACTTTAGTAATTACAGAATTTTTTTTTATGAAAATGACCCCTTCGTTTTGGGCCTGAGGCAATAGCTAGCCTCACTCGCCTTAGCTCAAAACCGGCCCTACTTTGCAAACTTGTGAGGTCCATTAATTAATTTAAAAAATCATAATATCATGAAAAAATATGCGGAGATCGTAGATTGAAAGTATTATAAAAAACATTTTGACAGGAGTGAAAGCACAAAGTCGAAAAGAATGGACCAGCTTGTCTCGCCGTTGCCTTGGGGTTCTTGCGACGTGTAGGGATATATTTCATTATTTGTTCTTTTTAAGGATTTTTAGTTAGGGGTTATTAATAAAATAAAACAATCACTCAGTGGTTATTCCGAACAAGAAAGGATTGTTACTTTCGAGCTCGTCTCAAGAGCTCTACGCTTCGCTTGTTGAGGGCAAGAAATCCAGTATAGGATCCTCTCCGAGAGGCTCCCTTGCTTTCAAAGACAAAAATTTAAGAAACGAACATTTGGCAAACGATCATTTCGACTATCATTACTTTAAAGGACATGATAATAAGTTTGACATGTACAAATTGATTTTACTGCAGCCAGTGTGATCATAACCATCCTTTGAACTATTAGATAAACAAAAATACCATAAAAAATGTCATTACCAAATCAAATAGTCCTGCATTGCATATCCGTGGAGGAGAATTGGATCTTGGGGGACTAACATTTGAATCAGCTGGTGGTGGTGCCTTCACCGGAACCGGAGCAGAAGGTTCTGACGATGGTGGAGATGGGGCGGTTGGTGGGGCTGCAGCCACCGGAGAACCTCCTCCGGTACTGTTATTAGTACAAGCAGCTGGTGGGGCTATGTTAGGCTGGGGCATAATTGATGTGGCCTGTACAACTCCATCTATGCCATGACATCTTATTGAAGACCCTTGAGTACAAATATTAGAACTAATAATTCTAACATTGTTGAGAAAAAACCGGCTTCCGCCGTCGTTTGTAATTTTGAGAACAAATCCAGGCCCAGATGTTGGGATCAGGGTACCTGTGGGGAAATGAAGGAGGTGTTCCATAAGAAGAGGCGAGGGGATCGAGTGGCGGAGCAAGAAATCGACCACCGTGTTTTCGGGCATCACGGTTTTCGCTAGTGTCCTATCATTAGGCATCAAGAAAGTGATGTTGCCATGAATAAGGTCAGATGGTGCCATGTTTATGAGCATTACAAATGTGAAGTAATTGGCTCTTTGCATTTCTTCAATGGCAGTAGTTATTGAAGTGTCTATAGCAGTGGCTGATGATACGAGTGCCATCAGAAGAATTAACAAACCCATGATGTAATAAGTACTGGACAATGAAATTGAAATGACAACTTTTGGATACATTAAGGTTAGTGTAGATATAACTGCAATGTTAACTAAATTCTAATTTTTTTTTTTTTTTTTTTAAATTTCCAGGTTAGCTTGAACATGCATACTTGCTGCTGTAACAACTCAGACTCATCCTTCTTGCATGAATATAGGATATTTCCTTCTTTTCCTCTTACCAGTTGCATACACAACTGGGGAGGCCCCCATTTTCCAAGTCCAATCACATCCCGACTTGGCTTGTGCGGGCTTAAGACTAGACAGAATTAAAGAAGAGTGACTTATACTACGTGTATTTGTCATCACATATTTCTTAACACTGAACGAGGATCTATTAATTACATAGTGTGCAACAACAATTTGCTAAAATACATACGATGCCCTGTTATTTTGATACCACATTTGCTAAAATCTACCTATAAACTCAATTGTACAAGTATCGAATGGAGAAGCATTTAGACTTTAGAGGATTATGAAACAGATCCCGACTTTGTTTCAAGAGGGCGAGGAACACCCGACAAGGGGAGAAATGCCTAGTAGAAGACTTTGTTCTATTCGTACCAAATACAACTTATTAAAGACTTTTCAGGTTTTTATGTCATATATTAGGCAATTTTAGTTATGTAACTTCCATAATTTGAATATCTTTTTTGATGTCTTATGGTTTTTAAGACTCGTGTCACGAATCAATTATATTTTGTTGAATCAAATTTAATTTTGTTTATACTGGTTACATGCTTTTATTTCGAAAACACACAGCTATGTAAATTTGTATGCTTCTTCATAATAATTAATAAATTTATTGTTGTTTTGATTAACTATGATTTTGCAATGGAATTTACTGTTGGATGCTTTAGACGATCGATGTACCTAGTTAAAGCAATTTTGGTATGCATATAATTCTATTAAAACTAAATTAAATAATATTTTTATTTTATTTTATGCTTATAATTAGACTAGCTATTTTTCTATAATTTGAAATATAGAAGAGAAGCAAGAAGGCGGCACGCCAGCAACGCACCAGCAGCAGGGCCCAAAAAATCTTTGACACCCATTATGGCATTACCCATATATTTTTAAAGTATCCAAGTAAATCCGATCCCCGGAGATTAGAGGATTCAGAGCTGTAAGAGGAATTAAACAAAAACAAGAGTTTGATTGTAAACTTTTTTTTTTTGGCTTATTTATTTTATGTTGAATTGTACATTTATTTGATTAAGTGAGAAGGGTTAATTTTATTTGAATTTGATGAATCCCTGAAGTATTTTGAATAGTTATTAGTGGCTGTATTTCTGAATTTAAATAAAGTAAAGAGCATTCTTTTGGAGAGGTGCAACGAGTAAAAACTCACAAGTAAATAAAGTAAGTACTAAGCTGTAATACCACATTAGAAAATGAAAATTGTTAGTTTTTTTTTTTACTGTGAAATAGAGTTAATTATAAAATTTAGACAATTGAAGAGATTAATACAGACCCTTTTGCACATAGAACTAGAACAGTTGGGTAGATAATGCAATTTTAGAAGAAAGTTATATTGTAACCTGATGTCAAATTTTAATTGACTCGCAAGTGTACGAATCTATTGGAATATAGAAAAGTAGTAGCGAGGTCGATACCACAGAGACTGCAATGAGGAAAGTCTAGTTTAATCCAAATTAACTATTATTCAAAGCTAGTTGAGTCGAAATGATTTTTGTTGAAAGAATTTACTTTAAAAAACTAATTAATACGCTAAAACAATTAAGTTGAGGAATCAAGTTGTGTAAAATACCAAGGTTTCGGAATCCACCATTGTTTAACTTAGCAATTATCCAACTATTGATTAATTCCCAAAAACACACGACAACGCGAAATCAATCTATTGCCGTCCTAAAATATTTATCAAGGAAATCCCAAAGAAGAAAAAAAAAACTAATATCGGTCCCCCTTATGCTTCAAACTTAAATTACTTAAGCGTTCCCCGTATCACATTCAATGAGAAGAAAACAAAGAATCAAAGATTTCCTAAGCATTTTATGTATCCCAAATTGATAGAAAAGATGACGGAAAATCAAAAGGAATTAATAGAACATGTTTAAGTACCAAGCACGAATTAATTAAATCAATATCTAACTATCAGAAATACATGATATTTGAAATGAAAGAAATTTTATTTAATTAATCTAATCAAGAACAAACCATAAACGTTAAAACTCTAAAAAAGAATTAAACGAATAACAAAATAATCACTTAATTAAAACAAGGTTTCATCGTCTACCTTAGCTCAAAAAAATTAGAAGAACATAATTAAATTACAAAGAAAAGAATTGATAGAACCCGGCATGGATTGGAGGAGAAGAAATCTTCGAAGAACTCTTGATCACCAAATAGTTATCTTCTCTTGTTTCTTCCGTCTACTTGCAAGTTCGGCTTCTAAAAATCTCCCCTTTGTTATGAGTTAATACTCCTATTTATACTACCCTAATTGTGCCCCCAAAAAGTTCTAAAATCTGCGGGCCAAAAGTTACCTAACTAAATTAAATTGGGACTCAAAAAAGAAAAGAAAATCGCGCAAAAAAACATAACACTAGGCGATCGCCCAGGCAAAAGTTTTTGCTCTCTGCTTCTGTTCTGTGATGCTGGGCACTAGCCCAGCTTGTAGCTTTTCTTTTTTTTACAGTTTGGTCCTTCAAGTTTTCACACTCTTGTATTTTGGTCCTTAAACTTTGGGTCTTGGTAATTTTAGTCCTCAAACTTTCATATTATCTTCTTTAGTCCTCCCACTTTCCATAACCTCCAATTTGGCCCTTCAAGTTTTCAATTGAGTGCAATTGAGTCCCATACTTTTGAGACATCTTCTAATTTATTGCTATTTTCGTCCAATCTTCTCCAATTGTTCACAAACGAGTCCAAAACTGAAATAGAAACAATAATAAACTAGATTAAGTAGAAAATCACTATATGATAGGGTATATGCTTAATTCAAAGGTCAAAATAAGTGCACAAAGCGCACTTATCATAACCCATGTTGCAACTTTTAGAATTATATAGTCTCCTTGATGTGGTAACAGTGGAGTTTTGAAAGTGTTGTACTGTATAATTTCATAATTGTCGCTCAAGTTACACTCTTAGGTAAGCAACGAGTTTCTCTTGCTTATTTACTACATTATTAGAAATAGTTGAAACCTTATCGACTTATATGATTGTGGCATTGTTTAATTGTGAGATTGTTGAAATGTTTTACTATTATTTTTTTTAAAAATAGTCATGCCTCCCAAATACGAGTCTGGGGCTAAAAAAAAAATTGCATTAGTTCAAAGTCAAGCATGAAATATTGATAAGTAATTTAATCGAAACAAAAGAAGAGATAGTCATATTTTGGAACATTTCCAGCTTTGTTTTTTTATTATAACATAAATCTTTTGTATAATACATTTTTTTTATCAATTTTTTTTTTTAGTTTTAAGTTAACAATTAGTTCTAAAAAAAACTTGAGGATTTTAGAGGACCCATTGGAGGCCTAATTTATGGAGTTTGCTTCAAGCCACGAAAATCATAGGATCGATCCTAGGCATTCAACAACATTTTTTCCTATAACACAATCAAATTAGATATTTAATATGATAGCCCAAGAATAACTAACCAAGAGGGGGGTGAATTGGTTTTCTCAAACTTTTTCGAAAAATATTCTTAAAAATGATAAAAATAGATTCACAAGAATATAAGCACAATATAAGTAAATAAAAGAGGAGAAAGAGTGCAAATGATTTTTTATGGAGGTTCGATCCAACCAATGATCTACGTCCCCCGTTACCAAGCTCTCCAACACGAGCACGGCCTTTCCACTATTTTGATTGACTTATGGTGCAATCCAAACCCTTACAATGTATCCGGTGACTTACAAGCAAGGAGCACCGATCCTTATACAATATTGAGCTTTTCAAGGGACCTCAATATGACCCAAATAAATAAAGAGATTGATTTGAGTATTTCTCTCTAGATGAATGATAGATACAAGTTTAGCTCTAAGAGAGACTAACACTTTAATGAATAGCAATGGATGAGAAAAGCTCAAGTGCTAGAAGAAAACTTTGTTGAGAAAGATGAACCAAAAGTTTGATTTAATCAAACAAAGTTTTTCAAAGAGAGATATTGAAGATATGAATGCAATGAAGCTTTGAATGATGTTTTTCAATATGATTCTCTCTATAAATGCTCTTGTAAGTGTTATTGAATGATAATAAATGAAGTGGTATTTATAGAGATGAATTTTCGTCACTTTCTGACCAAACGGATGACCAAACGGTCGACCGGTCAGATTGGTCAGAACTAGCCGTTGAACTGCAAAAAGTCAGAACGGACACTTTTTGAAAAGATATGCTCAGACGGTCAACCGGTTCAAAGTAAACGGTCGACCGATTCATCCGGTTTTACCAAACGGATGATCCGTTTCCACAGTTTTGAAAATCTGATTTTTGGCTTTGATAAAACTAATTTTTATTCAAGTGATAAAAATTATATTTGAGCTTTCATTCATTTAATTGCTAGGGATTAAAGAGTTAATACCTTTACAATTTTATCTAAAAATCTATTCTTCAATCTTGATCTTCGAATCTTGAAATTCGGCGGATCTTGAGATGCTTGAACTCTTGTATTGATTTTGACTTTGAACTTGACATTTGCATGAGAATTCGATTTGTAGCGCTTTGAATTTTTCTTGAAAATAAAATGTTAGAAAACATAACCAATTTGTTTGTAATAATCAAAACATTAAGGTTAAAGTTAACCATAGGTCAACAATTTCCTCCTTTTTGATTATGACAAACAATGTGAGAATATAGGATAATAAGATACAATAAAGCATATATATTCCCCCTTTCTTTTTCAAGAAAACATGATTTGATGAATTGATGAATTTGTATCACATTATATCATTTTCATGCCAATTTCATCTCATTACATGATATCAATTCCATTTGATCACATCACATATTTCATGCCAAATCCAAATTCATCTCACATCACATATTTTCCCCCTTTTGGCATAAACAAAAAGGCAAAGGCAAAACATTAAGGTTTAAAATATATTCCCCCTAAATGAAACAAAATATGCCATTCATTGATAAACTTAAAATTAAAAGAAAAACAAGCATAGTTTTATAAATGAAAGCTAGAACATAGACGTTGTTTCCAAAACATAGATAAAAAAAAAAAATAGACTAAGGCTCCGGTGGCGGTTGTGGAGGAAATCCGGTGCCGAGACGGGAGTGAAGAGCATGAAGCAAGGATGTGATGCCGTCTACCGAAGTTTGCAGTCCACCAACCGTAGTTTGAATGCTAGCCGCCGTATTTTTTAGGTCACTCACGGCATGTTGTAGGCCATCAACGGTAGATGCAAGTGAATCGATCCGGCCATTAAGAAGATTAAATTGGTCCTCGTTAAAGCCGGAGGTGAAGGACGACGGCCTTTGAGATGATCGGGGTCGCCGCGGAGGCGGAGCATCTTCGGCATTACCACCTTCGTCCATTTCTTCCTCATCCTCAAATGGCAAAGTCGAGGGGCCGGACTCATCGTCAAATCCCTTGGATTTTGCCACCCATTGCCCATTTTCCTTGACGATTTTCATACGGCGAAGGGTAAGAATATTGATGGTGTCGGTGGGTTTGGGAAGAGTGGCAACCGAGTTACGGAAGGAAACTTCAAAATGTTGAAAAATCTTAGTGAGAAACATTCCGTAGGGAAGCCCCTTAGTCCTAGTGCCGTTAAGGACGGATGACATGTGTTGGATCATTATGTATGGAAAATCAAGTTTACGCCCACGGAGGATAGAGTCGAGAAGAAATACATCATAGTGATTAACCTCATCTAAGTGACCTTTACGAGGAACAATAATATGTGCGATGATGTTATGGAGGACACGACACGGAAGAGTAAGTTGGTTCGTGCGAAGACGGACGGCAGCCTCAAATTGCTTGCCGGTGACATGACAACAGGCCGCGATTGGGTCGTAATCTTGAGTATGAGGAATTGTTTTTGTGGTGTACATGCGAATACCGCCTTTCTCAAGATGAAGAAGTGATCGAATTAAGTCTTGAGTGATTCTTATTTGTTTATTTCGAACTAGACAGGAAATTTCTGACCTTAGAGAGGAAGACATATTTTTATAGAAATCTTTGACAATTGAAGGGTAAACTTTGTCATTCAACGTGAGAATGCTAACCCAACCCATACCTATGAAAAGATCCTCTATATGAAAGGAAGGAGCTTCAAAAGTAAAAGAGGCAAGGTCCACGTTCTTACCGATGAGGACGGGACATTTGGCAATCCGAATTTCCGAGGGAGAATCCTCTTCTTCAGATGATGGAGTAGGTTGCCTATCCCTCCTAGGACGTTTGGCTGCCATTTTCATTCGAGGCATGGTTTTGGAAGCGGATTTGGAGCCTAGGGTTAGAGATCGACCGTTTGAGAGATTTATCACGAATTGGTGGACAAAATTTGGGGATTTTGAAGATTTAGGCGTGAAATGATATGGGTTTTGAGATTTTGAATGGAAATTGGAAAGATTGTGGGAAGATTGGAAGATTGGAGGAAGATTTGGAGAGAAAACCGTGGTTCGCGGGAAGTTGGAATGAAGAAATTTGAAAAATTTCTAACTTAAAAACCCTGATTTCCGCTTAAACGGACGACCAGAAAACTAAAACGGTCGACCGTTTGGACCAAAATTCTGATGTTCAAAGTCTCTGTTCAAACGGACGATCAGATGGATGATATACGGTCGTCCGTTTAAAATAATACGGACGTCCGTTAAAATGAAACGGTTGACCGTTTAAAAAATTTTAATTTTTGTAAAAGTCTCTGGTTAGACGGATGATCAAACGGATTTGAACAATTGTTCATCCGTTTGACATGAAACGGACGTCCGTCTTAATAAACGGTCGTCCGTTTGGACAATTTTTGCAAAAATTTATAAAAATCATCGATTTGATCTTTTGTCAAATAATTTTGAAACATATTTATCACATAAAATGCAATCAATTATAGAAAATATAAAGAGTTAGCCACATATTTCACATTCATCAATTATACCTAAATTTCGTCGAATGTAAGAAAATCTTTCAAGTGCTAATGGTTTTGTGAGAATATCGGCCAATTGTTTTTCGGTGTTTACAAACTCCAAAGTTATATCTCCCTTTTGTGCATGGTCTCGTAAAAAGTGATGTCTAATCTCGATGTGTTTGGTACGAGAATGCAAGACGGGATTTTTAGATAAGTTGATCGCACTATTATTATCACACATAATAGGAATTTTGTCAAATGAGATGTGATAATCATTTAGAGTTTGCTTCATCCATAGGATTTGAGCACAACAACCAGCGGCGGAGATATACTCGGCTTCGGCGGTTGACAAGGCAACGGAATTTTGTTTCTTACTAAACCATGAAACTAAAGCAAAGCCTAGAAAATGGCACGTTCCACTAGTACTTTTTCGATCAATTGTGCAACCGGCCCAATCGGCATCCGAATAGCTAAGTAAATCAAAATGAGTTTCTTTGGGATACCAAAGACCTAAAGATCTAGTTCCACTAAGATAACGGAAAATGCGTTTTACGGCACTAAGATGGGAGTTCTTAGGATTAGATTGATATCTAGCACATAAGCATACACTAAACATAATATCGGGTCTACTAGCGGTTAAATAAAGAAGGGATCCGATCATACCTCGATATTTTGTTACATCAACGGAAGTACCTTGCTCGTCTTTATCTAGTTTGATTGATGAGCTCATTGGAGTGTTCATTGGCTTCAACTCTTCCATTTCAAACTTTTTGAGCATATCCAAGATATACTTAGTTTGACTAATGAATATTCCATCATTGGTTTGTTTGATTTGGAGACCAAGAAATAACTTGAGTTCACCCATCATGCTCATCTCAAATTCCCTACTCATGCACTTAGAAAATTCTTCACATAGGGAAATGTTAGTAGCACCAAAAATGATATCGTCAACATAAATTTGAACAACTATCATATCATTCTTTTTGGTTTTTATAAATAATGTAGTGTCCGCTTTACCCATTAAAAAACTATTTGATAAGAGAAATTTACTTAATCTCTCATACCATGCTCTAGGAGCTTGTTTTAAACCGTAAAGAGCTTTTCTAAGTTTGAAAACTTTGTCCGGATACTTATGATTTTTAAAACCGGGTGGTTGCTCAACAAAAACTTCTTCTTGAATGACTCCATTCAAGAATACACTTTTGACATCCATTTGAAATAAAGTAAAATTCTTATGACAAGCAAAAGCAAGAAGCATGCGAATTGATTCTAATCTAGCAACCGGGGCAAAAGTTTCTTCGAAATCAATGTCTTCTTCTTGATTGTAACCTTGAGCCACTAATCTAGCTTTGTTACGCACAATTATACCATTTTCATCTCGTTTGTTTCGAAAAACCCATTTTGTGCCAATTACGGTTTGTGAATTTGGTCTAGCAACTAAATCCCAAACATGATTTCTTTCAAATTGATTTAGTTCATCTTGCATAGCTAGGATCCAAAATTCATCAAACTCGGCTTCTTTAAAGTTCTTTGGCTCAATTTGAGAAAGAAATGTACAATTGTTATGAAAATTTCTAGAAGAATTTCTTGTGCTTACCCCTTTTGATGGATCACCAATGATGAGATCTTTTGGGTGAGATGGGACAAACCTCCATTCTTTTGGTAATGATGAAGTGTTAGGATCTTCATGAGGTTCTTCATCATTTTGTTGCATACTTGTTTCCTCCTCATGTTGACTTTCAATGTTATTTGGATTCCCTTTGTCTTGATTTTGAACACTTAGTTGTTCAAATGGGATTTCCAAATCTTCATCATCAATAACTTTTTCTTGTGTAGAGGAGTTAGTTTCATCAAAAACAACATGCATGGATTCTTCAACTACTAAAGTTCTTTTGTTGAAAACTCTAAAAGCTTTACTAGTAGATGAATATCCAAGAAAAATTCCAATATCGGATTTTGGATCAAATTTTCCCAAATTTTCTTTTGTGTTTAAAATAAAGCACTTGCAACCAAAAACTTTAAAATATCCGATATTGGGAATTCTATTTTTCCAAAGCTCATATGGAGTTTTGGTTTTCTTTCGACTTACCAAAACTCTATTTAAGATATAACATGAAGTGTTTACGGCTTCGGCCCAAAAGTATTTTGGTAAATTGTTTTCATTCAACATGGTTCGAGCCATTTCTTGCAATGTTCGATTCTTCCTTTCTACTACACCATTTTGTTGAGGAGTTCTAGGAGCCGAAAAATTATGTTCATATCCATTGGATTTGCAAAACTCATCAAAGGCTATATTTTCAAATTCTCCACCATGATCACTCCTAATTGTGGTAATGGTGTATCCTTTTTCATTTTGGACTCTTTTGCAAAAATGTTTAAATGCATTTAAGGCTTCATCTTTTAAATTCAAGAAAATGACCCAAGTAAATCTTGAAAAATCATCAACAATAACAAATGCATAATGTTTTCCACTTAAACTAGCGGTTCTAGATGGTCCAAATAAGTCCATGTGGAGAAGTTGCAAAGGTCTTGAAGTAGAAGAGTGTTGTTTAAGTTTGAAAGAACTCTTTACTTATTTTCCAAATTGACAAGCATCACAAATTTTATCTTTTTCAAACTTTATACTTGGCAACCCTTTCACAAAGTTATTTTTGGAGATTTTTGAAAGTAAGTCCATGCTAACATGACCTAATCTCCTATGCCATAGCCAAGAATCATCATTTATACTTGAAAAACATTTTATTTCCTTTTCAAGTTCAAATTCAATAGATATGATGTAAACATCTTTGCTTCGGCTCCCCATGAACAATACCTCTTTAGATATAGCATCCTCAATGAGGCAATTAGAAGAATCAAATTTAATGAGATAACCTTTATCACACAATTGACTTATACTAAGTAGGTTATGTTTGAGGTTATCAACTAATAAAACATTTTCAATAGAGGGAGAAGAATGATTACCAATATTTTCAATGCCTATGATTTTTCCTTTGGCATTGTCTCCAAAAGTCACATGACCTCCATCTTTCCTTTGGAAATTTGATAGTAATGATCGACCTCCCGTCATATGTTTCGAACAACCACTATCCAAGAACCAATTGCTCTTGACCTTTTGTGGTACCTACAAAAATAATTTTAATTTTTGATTTTTGGTACCCACATAAGTTTGGGTCCTTGATAGTTAGTGCTTGTGGATTCTTTTATCCACTTGTGTTTCTTTTCAAAGTATAGTTTCTTTTTAGTCAAAAAATTGTAAGCAACATGACCATCTTTCTTGCAAAAACTACATGTGATGTTTTGTTGAGAAAAGTTGGATGATTTTACAAAAATGGTTTCAAGGAATTTTTGTTTTAAGAGAGGTTTATATCCAATTCCTCCTTTGTTAAACACACATTTTTGCTCACCAAGCATTAATTCAAAGTTTTTCTTTCCTTGGGTGAATTTGTGAATAATGCTTGTTAAATCAACCACTTTTTCTTTCAATAAAACATTTTCTTTAATCAAGGACTTATGATCATCCTTTTCTTTTTCAAAGTCCTTTTGTACAATAAAAAGCTTCTTGACTACCTTTTTCAACAAAGAGTGTTTATTGTTAAGAATGGAGTATTTTGACATAAGTTTCTCAAATTCTTCAAGAATTTCATCATAAGAGGTAGATAAGTCAATGTAAGAGTCATTGTTGTTTGTACTTACCTCATCCTCAATAGCCATGAAGCACATATTAGCGATTTCTTCTTGAATTTCATCATCTTCTTGATCATCTTCATCACTATCATCCCATGTAGCTTGAAGTGCCTTCTTTTTGTTAAACTTCTTCTTGTTTGGGCATTCGGTCCTCTTGTGACCGGGTTTGTCAAAATCATAGCATATGATCTTTTTGTTCTTTTCTTCACTTTTGTCTTCTTTCTTTTGAAATCGCCTATTATTTCGAAATCCTCTCCATTTCTTGACAAGAAGAACTAAGTCATCAAGTTCTTCATCACTCAAGTTTGTGTTGGATGATCCTTCATCATTTGTTGATTTCAAAGCAATTTGCTTCTTTGGAAGCTCCTTCATCTCTTCTTTGCTTCTCCTTGTTTTCTCCTTTGTTTCGGCATTGTTGAGCTCATATGTCATCAATGTTCCATATAGCTCCTCCAATGGATAAGTGTTGATATCTTTTGTATTCTCTATCAACATCCTCAAGGAGTTCCAATCTTTCGATAAAGACCTAAGCATTTTGCTCACAAGTTCACCGTTAGTAAATTTTCGATCAAAGCTCTTAAGGCCATTAATAATATCGGTGAAACGAGTAATCATATCAACAATAGGTTCATCTTGTTTCATAAAGAAATTTTCGAAATCTTTTGTCAAAAGATTTATTTTGGTTTCTTTAACCTTGTTGGTACCTAAATGAGTTATCTCTAATGCATGCCAAATATCATATGCGGAATCACATGTGCTAATACGATTAAACTCATTTTTGTCTAAAGCACAATAAAGTAAATTTTTGGCTCTAGCATTCA
This sequence comes from Forsythia viridissima, assembly GCA_030279155.1. Classification (NCBI taxonomy): domain Eukaryota; kingdom Viridiplantae; phylum Streptophyta; class Magnoliopsida; order Lamiales; family Oleaceae; genus Forsythia; species Forsythia viridissima. Next base: position 32,346,679 of record CM059041.1, on the reverse strand, counting down.
AAGACAATTTTCTTTTGTCCTCTTCATCATATTCTTCTCTAGGCTTAGAAATAGTTTGGTCCGGTTTATCATCAACTTTGACAATTTTTGTAGGCACATATGGACCAAACTCGATGACTTCCCAAATGTTATAATCAATTGATTGAATATAAATCATCATTCTAGTTTTCCAATAATTGTAGTGGGAGCCATTAAAGAAGGGAGGACGATTTGTGGAGTGACCTTCAAGGTTTTGAAAATTTTGGTTAGCCATTACTCAAGATTGTGTAATTAAAAAAAATGAGCACCTTGCTCTGATACCAATTGATAGCCCAAGAATAACTAACCAAGAGGGGGGTGAATTGGTTTTCTCAAACTTTTTCGAAAAATATTCTTAAAAATGATAAAAATAGATTCACAAGAATATAAGCACAATATAAGTAAATAAAAGAGGAGAAAGAGTGCAAATGATTTTTTATGGAGGTTCGATCCAACCAATGATCTACGTCCCCCGTTACCAAGCTCTCCAACACGAGCACGGCCTTTCCACTATTTTGATTGACTTATGGTGCAATCCAAACCCTTACAATGTATCCGGTGACTTACAAGCAAGGAGCACCGATCCTTATACAATATTGAGCTTTTCAAGGGACCTCAATATGACCTAAATAAATAAAGAGATTGATTTGAGTATTTCTCTCTAGATGAATGATAGATACAAGTTTAGCTCTAAGAGAGACTAACACTTTAATGAATAGCAATGGATGAGGAAAGTTCAAGTGTTAGAAGAAAACTTTGTTGAGAAAGATGAACCAAAAGTTTGATTTAATCAAACAAAGTTTTTCAAAGAGAGATATTGAAGATATGAATGCAATGAAGCTTTGAATGATGTTTTTCAATATGATTCTCTCTATAAATGCTCTTGTAAGTGTTATTGAATGATAGTAAATGAAGTGGTATTTATAGAGATGAATTTTCGTCACTTTCTGACCAAACGGATGACCAAACGGTCGACCGGTCAGATTGGTCAGAACTAGCCGTTGAACTGCAAAAAATCAGAACGGACACTTTTTGAAAAGATATACTCAGACGGTCGACCGGTTCAAAGTAAACGGTCGACCGGTTCATCCAGTTTTACCAAACGAATGATCCGTTTCCACAGTTTTGGAAATTTGATTTTTGGCTTTGATAAAACTAATTTTTATGCTAGTGATAAAAATTATATTTGAGCTTTCATTCATTTAATTGCTAAGGATTAAAGAGTTAATACCTTTACAATTTTATCTAAAAATCTATTCTTCAATCTTGATCTTCGAATCTTGAAATTCAGCGGATCTTGAGATGCTTGAACTCTTGTATTGATTTTGACTTTGAACTTGACATTTGCATGAGAGTTCGATTTGTAGCGCTTTGAATTTTGCTTGAAAATAAAATGTTAGAAAACATAACCAATTTGTTTGTAATAATCAAAACATTAAGGTTTAAAGTTAACCATATGTCAACATAATACACTAAAATAATTCTACATTTGATTTAATTGTTTTCAAACTGAAAGTTCTAAAATTTAGATTAATTAAATTAAAATCAATTTTAATTTTAATTAAACAAGCAGTAGACAGAACGAAGTCAGGACTGGCACATTACTGAAATACAATTTTGACTCGCACACACAGGTTCAGGCAGTGTTTGTTAACAGCAGTTTAAAGTGTGAAAAATAATTAAACTAAATACCAACGTAAGATGTCACGTGGTAAACTCCGAAGGGAAACATTCACGGGCCCCCATGCCATTGGTAAAAACAATTCACTAATAATTTTGATTAAAAATTCGACAGTAATTGATTTTTGTAATTTCGCAAAATCAACAAAATAAAAATTAAAAGAACTTTGATCAACTTCCCTTTGATACTTCTTCGTTTGACTTGTTGATGAAGTAGAATCAAACTCATCGGTCTTGACTTTATCACTACTTTCCTATTGTACTTGGCCGCAACCACCACTTGAATTAAGAACACATGTTCTTAATTTCATGCCAAGTAGATTAATCAAAATATGGAATCGTTCCTTAAGCACCGATTGTTTTTCTTTATTATTCAATAACTTGAAGAACTCGTTTGCTTTGAAACAATAGTCAATGAAACTTTATGTCTTATTCGTCCTCCATGAATTCGGTCAAGTGAGAGCTTGGAAAACAAGAACAATAATTGTAATTTCAATGATTAATTCCTTATTGATTTGTAACTTTACTTATAGGTAAAGTAGTAAAGTAATGATCAATATAGGGATTATTTTTTACCTAAAAATTTGCAATAAGATTGGTAAGAATATGAGTAAAGATACAAAAAGATTTATTAGATTTGTAGCTAGAAAGTATTTAGGAAAGTCAAGATTAATTGAGTTATTCTTAAATATTTTCTTTCTAAACAAAACCAAGAATATATGATATGGTACATGACCTAAAAATAGTGTTCTAAAAAGTGTAAAGCATGGCTAGGCGTGGAGGCCAATTATCAAACTTTTCAGACCTAGACGTGGAGGCCGTGCCTCATACCTAGATAGAGCCTAAGCGTTGCCTAGGCGAACTTTTTAGAACAATATATAGAAAACACGAGCTATACATGTTTACCACGAAATCATATCATAACATATAAGAAAACTGAATAAAATTCGCAGCTAATGATCTGGAAAAAATTTGCTTATCATCTTAACCAGTCAGAACTGCTACCAGTATGTCAATTAGAACGTACACGCTTATCTCTATTTTCAACATTAAAATCAGCAATATGATTTTAAGGAAACCAAATTAAAATAAATGTTAAAATATGAGGCACTCATATTTTTTTAACAATCTCTCCCTTTGGCGTTGTTTAATTTACAAAACCAGAAACTCAAATTTTTAATGACGTGCATGTTGTGTGTTAATCCTATAATCAACTAAGACCAATGAGCATCAACATTAAACAACAAATAAGCACATAATAGTCACACAGCCACTATTACTCTCCCTTAGTAATATACAATAAAAAGTGTTGTTCAAACACCACCAAGTACACACACACATTACTCCACCCTTTTGTAATAGACAAACCGCCATATTGAAAGTGGGAGAGAAACCAAAAAACAAGAGTATTGTTAGAGGCAGTCACTTTATCCATTCTCAACCAGTAGCTCAATGAGTTAGGACTGAATGTCTCCCCCTTACATAGACATGTCTTTTGAATTCATTGCCTGCTGTTTTAGGGATGGCAACCGAGCGTGGTGGGCCAGGGCGGCCATTACCATCTCCGCCACGTTGGGTATTTTTGGGAGGCGGGGTGAGGATTGGGGCAGGGCGAGTATAGAAAAATACATATTTATTACCCATTTAATTAATTAATTAATTAATTTTTAATATTTTTTTTTATTTTTTTTACATAAAATTTCAATTTTAAAATATAAAAGTAAAATAAATTAAAAATATTCGGGGCGGGTTCGAAGAATTTGGGTCGAGGACAATGATTCCCATCCCCGTCCTATTTAGTAATCGGGACGGGGCAAGGCGAGGCGGGAGCGAGTTTTTTTGCCATCTCTATGCTTTCCCCAGATTCTTGGACATATTTTCCATAAAATCCTTTACCAGTGTTTCATTAATCTTTCCACATAATTCCAACACAATATGAAGTTTATGAAAGCCAACAAGTCCATCCAAATCAAACGAAACAAATTCATGAAGAGCTTATCTAAATTCAGTAATAAAATTGCGGTAAGTTGTGAATGATAGATACAGACTTTCAGCATGTTTAGTCAAGAAACAGTAGTTAAGATGATTTACAAAACGTCTACCTTTTGTGAGGGTCTCAAACCTGAATAGCTTTGGGAATTGGGTCCTCTTAGGTCTTCAAAACCCTCACCTTCTATGTCAAGGGGTTATGACTGGTGTCTCCAGTCTCTATATCCTCATTCTTCTCAGGTTCTTCTTCTTCTATGACAGGGTGTGCTGATTCATCATTACCAGTCCTTGAATTTGTATCAGCCTCCTCATTAGATATTTTTATTTTTATGTTTTAATGGCAGGCAATGGGACAACAGTTCCGAATGAGCCACTAAGGTTTTTCTTTACTTTTGGGTTTTTGGTTCTTTCCATTTTCATACATGTAGAAACCTTAATTCAAGATCAAGTGAAAGAAGAGAATTTGAATCTCTGGGAATGAAATCAAGATTTGTGGAGAAACAAACCCTAGGTGTGCAATTAAATAGAAAGAAGTTTGAAAATTTGCATAATAAGATAACTGTTAATTCTGGACATATAAGGGGCAGTTACTAAAAACGGTTGATAGACAATTAAGGACAGAAAAACTTTCCTTAACCAGATTTTTCAAATTTTTGAATTTCAACTGTTTATTTTGAATTTTAAAAAACAAAATTTTCTTTGTTTTTTTTTTTAAAAAAAAAAATATATCGATTAATTGAATTATTTTCCAATCACAGAAGAGCACAGATTCCGTTAAGGAAAAATCCAAAAAAAAAAAAATTCAGTGGATACTTGATTTTACTTCCAAGTTAAACTGTTGACTACAAAAAGCCCACACTAGATGAATGAGAATATTTAGTAAGAAAGTAAATGAATTTTTATATATGGATAAATTTCACAGTCCACAAATTATATAATGAGTTCAAAAATATCAAAGAAAACAAGAATCTTTCAATTTGATGTATGCACATAATTAGATTCAATTATTTTGTCGGATTATAATGTGAGTGTGTGATAGGATATACATGACTAGTCAATCATAACATGTTCCAATAAACTAAATTGATCATTGTCTAAAAGATAAGTACAGATATGTATTTCAAATCAATTATCTTCTAAAATGTCTCTTTAAATAATAAAACATGTGCGTGCCAGACATGAGTACAATATCAATTTTTTTTAGTACTCAAAGTGTTGACCTCTTCTTTTTCATATTTTTTTATTAGTCAAAACATTGAATTTTTGAGTTCATGAAGTTGACTTTCTCACAGCCATATGAGTAGATGTTCATTATCAAGGATGACACACCTATAGTGGTAGCCCTCTCATCCAATGAATTTTTCTGTTAACATAACAACATATTATAGTACCGGGAGATATAGATACTAACCATAGGTCTACAACAAATTACAAACTACTTTAAAGAAAACAACCCAGTTAGTAGAAATGCACAATCAAACTAGTCAAGATGTCCTCAAAATATGCTTATTTGAACATATTTTACCATAAGTTTAATGAGCATAACATACTGATTGGTTAATCCAAGTTAATCTCAATATTCATAGACCAATCATATATTTATTTTATATTATTTTTTTTTCAATTTAATAAAAGTAAATGCAAAACAAATACAAGCACACATCATGGATTCACACAAAAATGAATAAACAAAAAAATGCTACTTCTACTAAGTATACAAGAACTTTTTAATGCATCAAGCAAATGCCCACAACTTTTTGTAGAGTCTCAAATCTAGTAGAATCGAAGGCCTTGGTGATCAAATCAGCTAACTAATACTCAGTTTGAATATATTCCAAAGTAATTATTTTTCTCTCGACCAAATCTCTATTAAAATGATGTCTAATGTCAACATGTTCGTTCCGAGAGTGCTGAACAGGATTTTTATAAATATTAATAGCGCTAGTGTTATCACAAAACATAGTAACAGAATCTTGATTAATACTATAATTACTTGTCAATTGTTTCATCCAGAGTAACCGAGTGCAACAACTACCAACATCAATATACTCAGCTTCTACAATAGATAAGGAGATGAAGTTTTGTTTCTTACTTAACCATGCAATGAGATTGTTACCAATGTAGAAATATCCTCAAGTTGTGCTTTTCCTATCATCCATGTTTCCTGCCCAATCAGCATCAGTGTATCCTACAGGATGAGAGCTAGTATCATCAATGTACCACAAACTAAAATTAGAAGTATAGTTAAAATATCAAATAATTCGCTTCACAGTTGCAAGATGAGATTCTTTTGGTTTTGCTTATTAACGCGCACAAATTTCCACACTGAAGGTTATGTCAGGACATCTTACAGTCATGTACAACAGACTACCTATTATGCACTTGTACAAACTGGAATCGACTTCCTTTCCCTGGTCATCTCTGGAGATTTTCAATGACGTGGCCATGAGAGTTCTGAATGACTTGGTCTGTTCCAGACCAAATTTCTTTATTAAATTTTTAGCATACTCGGCATGTGAGATAAAAAATCCCTGAATCAACATGTTTGACCTGCAAACCTAAAAAGAAGTTTGATTCACCAACCATACTCATCTCAAATTCATTTTGCATAAGTGTAACAAACTCCTTATATTTTACTTCTAAAGTAGAATTGAACACAATAATATCAACGTAGATTTGTACAACTATTAATATAGATTTGAGATGTTTGATAAACAAAATTTTATCAGCTCTCTCTCTCTCTCTCTCTCTCTCTCTCTCTCTCTCTCTCTCTCTCTTGTATCATTGTTCCAATAGAAACATGGTCAACGTTCATATCAAGCACGTGGGGGCTTGTTTTAGTCCATATAAAACCATTTTTAGTCTAAACACATGGTCAAGATAATAAGGATCAACAAAACCCTTAGGCTTCTCAACATAGGCTTCTTCATTTAGAATTCCATTCAGAAAGGCACTTTTGATATCTATTTGGTAGAACTTGAATATCATTTGACATGCCACAGATAATATTATTCTAATAGATTCAAGTCGAGCTACAGGAGCATATGTTTCATCAAAATCCACTCCTTCTACTTATGTCACCAATTGATATCAAAATCCTCCCTTGATATTTATCAAGAAACTCTCTACATAAACGCCAAAACTTTCTCGACTTAGCACAACAACTAAATCTTCGTCAGTTTATGGTTGGCTAGGCTTTTTCATGTGTCTTCTAGTGATTTTCAATGTCGTTCCCACAGACGGTGTCAAAATGTTGACCCTAAACCCTTGTGGGACCCAAGATCAACATTGGATAAATATTCCTTGCTTGAAGCTTCCTTATCCTGCACACTTTACACAAGATTGTCAGCAAGCATAGGCAGCCAGAGTGGCCACCGTATGCTCTCCGACGCTCAAGTTATGATTCATGTTTTGTCCTAACTGGATTTACTTAGAAAGAAATAATGTAAGAAAGGCATATATAAGCTTAATATGTAAAGAGTGGAGAGTTTTTGTAAATCACTTACCTCCTTTATGCAGTGCCATCCTTTATTTATAGTAAGGGTTTGAGTAGACTAAAAGTTTTAACTCTTCCTCGTGTTTAATTAACCTATGCGTTTTCATGCAATCAATGTAGTTGTCCCTTTATACATATGTTCCTGTATTTCCAGGTAATCATTTTCTCATATTTACACTCTGTCCTTGACACGCTATCAATATGTCATTGCAAATGTCACATCAATCAATCTGTATCCAAACCGGTCCTCTACTGGACTTCCTCAAGTGTTAGCACTCCGAACTGCTTACTCAAGGGTTCGAAAATGTGACAAGTGCCCTCTAGGTGTTAACGTTTAATAGTCCTAGTTGGAGCTGACTTGGTGTAAGGGCTGGTGTCCATGTCACCAAGAGGCGTAACAACACCACACCCATCCTGCCATTGAAAAGAAACATAACCGAAATTCAATCATTTTGTAAATTAGAAGTATCTCCATACATTCTCAAATCCACACCAAGTTACAAATTTAAAATCAGAATTTATGAACTTGGATTTTGTAAATGTGATCAAGCATAAGTGTCGACTATCATACCATAATTTTGTAAATGTGATTTGTACCAAGTATGATTTTGTATCATAATTTATATAAATGTGATCTAAACATAAGTGTTAAGCAATATATTTTATTTTTATCATACTTATTATAATTATGATTAAACATAAGCGATGATTATCACGCTATGATTTTGTATATATTCTATGTGTGATATCATAATTGGTATAAATGTGATCTAAACATAAGTGTCAAACAATATATTTTATTTTTATCGTACTTATTATAATTATGATTAAACATAAGCGTCGACTATCACGCTATAATTTTGTATATATTCTATGTGTGGTATCATAATTGGTATAAACATAAGCATGCATGAATATGTCACCGAGAGCATTAATGACATATAAAGCAATACATGGAAATTATGTTCACAAAATAGCAATTTAAATATGTGGAGCCCTTGTAACATACAAATGAAAACAAGGGAATGTCTTAGTGGTTTACGTTTTAAATAGTCAATGAAGATGTTCTTAATCACTCACGAAATCAACGTGTCAAGAGTACTCTTAAATCATTACGGCTTATTAAGAAACTTCAACATACTCATTTTTATTATTATTTTTTATTTTATAATTTTAACCAATGCAATACCAATGAGTAATTATTCATTTATCTCTTTTTTTCTTTTAATATATTGTTTTGTTTTCTACACTTTTATTGCCTCCATCAACTGTAACTTTTGTTTAACCACCACTTAAAAATCCAATGACCACAATTGAATTATTAAAACAGAAAAAATTTAATTCAATACATTTAAATTGTTATTCAGCATGCAATGAGGCCTTTAACAAGAAGAATACAGAGTTATATATAAATTATTTTATAAATTTTGTTTTTAACTTATAACACACGTATTTAACATAAAAGATATATTGTTTATATTTCTAGTAAAAAAATTAGTGCCGAGTTGGCCCGATAGACTGGGTCGGGTCGGGTCGGGCCGAGCCGAGCCAACATATTGCTGATCCGCACAAAATTGAGTTGGGCCAGCTTATTTGCCAGCTCTAATCATATAACACCATTGTTTTATTAAACTCCATTTTTTATTTTACCATAAATATTAAGTGTTACATAAATCAAATAGTTCAAATAATAATAGAATTATGATGTATTACAAAGAGTTCTTGGAAATTTGTTCAATGTCCTTGTATCTATCTTTCTTTTCTTCTATGTTATATTTAGGTTAGTACATCTAATGAAGTGCATAAGAGATTTTCATTTGTACTTAGGGGGGTGTATTTAAATTGAGACTTTTAAAGACTTTTAAGTATTTAAAAGTTTAGAGATATTCAATATAGACTTTTTAAGAATCTTTAAAATTATTGGTGTATTCAATTGAGACTTTTAGAGACTTTTAAAAAGTTTTTAAAAGTCACGGGGTATTCAATTAAAACTTTGTATGAGTCTCTATAAGTTACGGGGTACTCAAATTGAGAAAAACTTCTAGAGATTCTCTATTTACCAGACTTCTAGAGACTTTTGGAGACTTTTTAGTGAAAAGTATATATAGCAAATCTAAAAAAAAAGTCTCTCATCTACCGTGAGATTTGTGAAGACTTCATAGCCCCAAAATAAAGAACGTCCATTCTTTTTCACTTCTAGGGTTTTTTCGTATCTACTCCATTCAAGTAAGAATTTGTTGTAATCAATAATGTATATGCAATTGTATCTAGAATTTGCAATAATCAAAACTTTAATATCACAATAGTCTTGTGTCAAAACTTGAGGATATTTTACGTGATGAATTTACAGTATTTTGATTAATGTTAGTGGGAGTTAAATTTTTTGCTTAATTATTAAAAATTATTCCATGGTAATAGTTTGGTATTGTACTAAAAATCTTTTGTTTTACTTTGATTATTTTATTAATGTAATTTAGCCAAGAATTAATTTGGCTAATATGTCAACAAAATAAAATAGGTGTGTCATTATTTGTCTGTTATTTATATTATTATAAACACTGTTAAAATAATTTTGTGCCAAAAAAATGAATCTAGAATATATAATCTTTTATGATTTCTCTTTATTTTAGAGAATTTTTTTTTATTGAAAATAAAGAATGAATCGATCAATATTTATGTATATATACAATAACATAAGTTAACCTACTTTATTAATTTCACAGCCAATAAGAATGATAGACTAACAATGAGAAATATAATTTATTATTTTGAGTTCTTAATTACAGGTGTTGTGGATGATTTGGACATATAAAATAATATTATAGTATATATAAATTTAGCTTAATATTTAAAAAAAAAGTATATAGAAGTTTACATAAGTCTTTAATAAAAGTGTACAGAAGTTTAAAGAAGACTTTTATTATTTCCAAACAAATCTATAAAAGTCAATTAAAAGTTCACGAATTCCACAAAAGTCACACTTATAAAAGTCTATAAAAGTTTCTAAAAGTCTAAATTGAATACACCCCCCCTTAATTGACAAAGCAATGTTCTTCCTAACAAAAATCTTCAATCAACCATTTGAATTCAAGCTCGTGAATGAGACGCCTAAAATATTATAAAGTTTCAAGATAAATTTTAAATTTGAAGGATTTGGAATCAGAAGAGAACTCATACGAGAGCTAAAAAAAATTAGACCAAACTAATATATAAAAATAAATACAAATTTCATATAAAAAAAATTATTTTTCAAAAAAAAAATCCTATACTTCAAAAAAAAAAGTGGGCCAAGGAGGACTCCAGCAACGAGGAGTCTCCGTGTATCCGTCCCTATTTTGAATTATTAATAGTAAAGTCAACCTTAATTAAGGTCAAGCATACATGGTTTGAAAACAGTTAAATTAAATGTAGAATTGTTTTAGAGTATCAACTATACCTAATTTGGAGAAAATTCCTAGTACTCTCGGAGTATGAAATTCAATACGTCTTGTCACTATTTAATTGACATGTGTATGTTTTGATCCCAATTCAATAGTGGACTATATTTATTCAAGGGTAAATTAAGGGCCGGCCACTGTTTGGGCACTTATGGACTCTAAAGTCATATGCTCAAAACTTAATTCAATTAAAGTCATATTTTAGAGCTAAAAGACCAACATACCTTTAATTGTAAAAAAAGCGCTAATTTTGAGTGGTGATACTGTTTTGTGGTGATACTGTTTTTTTGTGATACAGTTTTATTGTGATACTATTTTGTTGTGATATTGTTTTTTGTGATACTGTTTTGTTGTGATACTATTTTTTTGTGATACTGTTAAACTTATTATTTTGTACTACTAATAAAATATTTTAAGAACAATAGTATTCTATTGTTTATTCTCTACTGATTAATTCGTCTACTTACCATTAAACACCTTATAAATTTATACTTATCTATCCAATGAAAATCTATGTCCTAATTGAATCTCAAACATATTCAAATTCAAATGAAGAATTAAAAACATTGTTTATAGTTTTAGATGAGAACTATTTGCATGACTTCCCATTAACTTGAGAATGATTGGCAGTTCTTCTTTCTTCATTTTAGCATTGCTTTGAAGTATGTGTTTGCTTTTAAGGGACTCAAATACCTTGGAAGAGCTTTAATTTGCAACAAAAGGATGTACATTTATCTGTGATACTGTTTTAGAGGATTTGTGATACTGTTTTGAAAAAAAAAATTAAAGATTATCATTTTAAGCTAAAGAGACGACTTCAAATGGGTAAAATCCATCATAGGCAGTAGCAAAGCTATTGGTCTTGACCGTCTCGTCGAGACCATTCTGAAAACATATTATAATAAAAATTCTGAGTACGTATGCAAATTCTATGATCATTTCTATTGTGATACTGTTTTTTGTGATACTGTTTTGCATAATACAATATCAAACAACACACATGACTATGATATCATGCTTTTATCTTTGATACTGTTTAATTAGTCATATGTTTTGTTTGATACTGTATTATGCAAAACAGTATCATAGATTAAAACATGGATTAAAACAGTATCAATTTATATTAATGCACATTACTTAAACAAAACATTATCATGGATTAAAACTAAGACATTCAAACAGTATCACATGTTCAAACCTTACCATAATTAAACAATATCAAAGATCACATAGATTCAAACAGTATCACAGGATAAAAACAGTATCATGGATTAAAACGGTATCAAAATATACTAATTACCTAAACAAAACAGTATCATAGATTAAAACTAAGACATTCAAACAATATCACAGGTTCAAACCTTACCATAATTAAACAGTATCAAAGATCACATATATATATATATATATATTCAAACAGTATCATGGATTAAAACATGTTTCAAATGATAGTGAAATATTATGACAAAGTTTCAACCTATTAAACCTTGCCATAATTAAACAGTATCATAGATTAAAACTAAGACATTAAAACAGTATCATGGATTAAAACTAAGACATTCAAACATTAGATGATGGAACATTCAAGCTCCTATTTACAACAATTCTATGTCCATTTATATTGTGATATTATTTTCTATGATACTGTTTTGTATAATATAGTATCAAATAACATACCATGACTAAACATTAGATGATGAAACATTCAAGCTCCTATTTACAGCAATTAGATGGTGGAGCATTCAAACTCCTATTTACATAAGATAGTGGAGTATTCAAGCTCATATTTACAGCATTCTATGCCCATTTCTGTTGTGATACTGTTTTGTATAATACAATATCAAGTTGCTATTCTATAATACAGTATCAACAACAGATGTTACCTCATTATTTATATAACTGAAAAATGCTCATTGTTTACACAACTGCTAAAATACTCAACCCAAATACTCAACCCAGGATAATCATATTGGTCAGCCTCTCTTGCAGCACGGAAAGATCAATGCTAACTGTTAAGACATTAAGAATTAAGATTAAAACAAAGACATTAATAACAATATTCCTACGTTAATTTGTTACCTCAATCTGGATTTTATGAAGTAACTTGTCATTTATTTTTGTAGTTTCACAGCTAACAACATTTAGTCCCCAAATTCTTCACCAAAAAACTGCCTAAAAAGTGACACTGTGCCGTAAAAGCACTCGTCGGAGGTGGAAGCGGTTGTCGCTGGAGGTCGCCGGAGGTTGTCGCCGGAGGTGGATGAGGTTTGTGGAGTTGGAAGATTGTGTCAATGAAAAATGTGGTTAAAATGAGTGATTTTGGAATTAATATAAAATATTGATGTGAAGTATGACTTAATCACAATTTTAAAAAAAGTTTTGACCTAATTTAAAATAAGTCATGTGGAGATGACTTATTGACAATTTTTCCTTTATTCAATATATTTGTTAATTAAATGCTGGCACTTCATGAGAGTAATATAAATAAAATCATCTAATTTGATTTGATTGTTTTATAAGAAAATACTGTTGAATGCCATGAATTGACTAAGTACTTGTGAATAATTAACGACATCTATTTAGGTGTAATTCGTGATAATTAAATAATAAAATCCATCATTTGCCTCCATTGACTTATTTAATCCTTAAATTGGTTCTATTTATCAATATAATTAATTTAAAAAGAATTTAGTTAGAAGGTAATATTGAATGATTCCAAAAACATATATAGGTTCAATTTATATAAAAATAGCAAGTCTAATTATAAGCATAAAATAAAAGTAAAAATATTATATAATTTAGTTCAAACTAATAGAATTATATACATATTAAAATTGTTTTAACTAAGTATATCGATCGTTTAGGTCATACACATTATATTTTATTGTAAAAACATAATTAGTCAAAACAACAATAAATTTATTAATTATTAGGGAAAGCATCATAGTAACATACAATAATTAGAGCATCTTCAATGCACTCCGTCTATTGCTTCTTAGTCGTGTCACATAAGCATATATAGACGGACTTATAAAAAACCATCTTCAATGCATGCTGATGAGGACTCCGTCTATCTGATTTGGCACACCAAAAATAGACTCCGTCTAAATTTAGATGGACTTCTAGACGGAGTGATTCAGCAAATTTAAATCAATCTCAGCATTTTATTTAAAAAAAAAAAAAAAAGCCAGACAAAGAAAATATAAATTGAAGATCTGCAAAATTCAAAAAATTTAATGCTACATAAACGGTAATATTAATTTTAGAGGAAACTCATTGGAGGCGAATTTATAATTTGACTATCTATTCAATAAACGTAATGCCACATAAACTGGAAGTCCGTCTATTTTACTTGCCACATAGACTGCAATAGACGGAGTGCATTGCGACTTCCAATCCATATGACACTATGTCTATAAAATAGATGGTCAAATTAAAATTCATCTCCATTGCACTCCGTCTAAAATTAAATTTGCTGACTCACTTTGTCTACAAGTTCGTCTAAATATAGACGGACTTTTAGACGGAGTCTATAATTTAATGTGCCATATCAGATAGATAAAGTCCTTGTCAGCATGCATTAGAGATGGTTTTTTATAATTTCGTCTATATGTGCTTATGTGGCACATCTAAAAAGTAATAGACGGAATGCATTGGAATGCTTTATGCACAAAACCCATATTACACTTGTCTCTCGTGAGAACATGTAAATTGACGGTCCAAATCGTCATGCCAACGAGTTTGTATTACAATATCAATTTCATCGTATCAAGATAATGGTCTAAATACACCCGCCAACTTGTCTTTTTAATTAAAAAAATAAAAAAGACTTCCATTACAAGATGTCGATAAATGTGGCAAATGGGCTAGACGCCCCAGCCCAATTCAAAACTGGATGTGCCACACAAAAAATTAGGTTGGCTGGTCCTGGTCCAATTTTATACGGACCCATATTTACTAGGCCAACTCAGTCCGATTTTGACCACAAGACTACTTGGCTAGTCCAATTTTAAATTTTAATTTATTTTTTCATAAAAATTATTAAATTGAATTAAAAAAAAAAAAAAAAAAGACAAACGTCTTCACCATATCCAGACCACCCCGCCACCCCACCCTCGCGCAAGTCGACCAAATCAGGGGGGTAGACGTCGAAAGCTTCGCAGAAACAGGAGGGAATTTTCCACCCAATGCCTGTAACATAGGGGGGAAATTCCCCCTGTTTTCGACATGGGGTGGGGGTGGGGGTGGGGGTGGCGATTTGGGTTAAAATATTTTTTATCGGACTAGTCCGACTTCAGTCTGATTAGCTGAATTTTATTGGACTAATCCGGCCCAAAGTCCGGGTTATCTAAACTAGTCCACAAGCCAGTCCATTTTTGCCACTTCTAGATGTCAATAAAGAACATTGAACACTTGTAAAATGAGGCGATAAAAGGAGAAAAGAATGAATTGTCTAAGTTTTTCACAAACCCAACCACACAGCCTAGAAAATTTACATTTATGTATGCTTTTGATATTCCTCGTGAAGTCAACCTCTCAGAAATACAATTTTATTATTAATACAAGTCCATGATAAATTGACAAGTATAAACTCGTTTGCTTTATATGGTGATTTAAGAAGCGATTTTAAATAATTTTATTACTAATCACCAAATGTAAATAAAAATCGGGTTTGTTATACTACCCGTAAGGTCCACATATGCTTTTCTTCTTCATTAAATTGCTCGTCACGACAGCAAGAAATTTTTTCATCTAGTGACCCAAAAATCATTACATATATTTTTCTTCATATTTCTCAATTTATCAATTTTCATCTCTTCAATTAAAAGCATTTTGACCCAAATAAATCACGAATATTTTGCTGAGGAGAACACATTTGGCTTGAAAACTACTATAATCAATTAAAAGCATTTTGACCAAGCTTAAATTATAATTCAAACTGGTCAAACTGAGTAAACATATTTTTTATCCTCATAATTTGTAGAACCCACAACTTACTACTTATTATTCACACATTCCATCAGACCAACAACTTATAAGCACTTAAAAATTTATTTCAGCACTACCAAACATGCACAAAGATTACCACTCCAATATGTATCTTCAACATAAATAATAATTTATTTCATCAGTTCTTTTTCCTATTTTAAGGCACTATTAATTTGGTATGTACTGCTGCAAGTGCATGGCTTACAAGGAGTTTTAGTCCAAAGCACAGGTGAACATAACTATAACGTATTCTAAGACATTGGTTTTCAAGGTCTTGCCATTTTGCATACCTTGGATGAACTCAAATAGAAAATCTTCACCAGCTCTCTAACACTTCTGATGGCCTATCTATCTGTACCTTCCAACATTCTGTTCTCACTACAGTCTGCAATAGATGAAGATGACGATAAAACTTCCTTTCCCTTGACGTCAGATATTATTCCTGATTCCACAGTCCTCTTGGCATCGGATGTTTGTAGGAGCTTCAGCTGGTTTTGCAAAAACTGTACAAATATCGGGATACAAATGGTGAAATCCATGTAAAACAATATTTTTGAACAAGAAAGGGATGTATTAAGTGATATATGAGAACAGCAGCCATTTCATACTTCAACCTTTTTACTTTTTTATGGTTTCATTTTTTTCAGGTTCCCACTGTCCTTAATAGATTCCACCTCTCGCTCTCTAACTACAGAGCATCAAATATAAAACTGGTTATGTGGTATTTCTATATGTATAGGAGCTTATTATTATGTTGTATATTTAATGACAAGTTCTCTTTGCATCACTTCAGCCAAACACTCGAAAGTAATATTCAAATTTTTGAAAGTATGTTCTCTTTCACTGTAACACTGTTTACATGTTCTCTCTCTCTCTCTCTCTCTCTCTCTCTCTCTCTCTCTCTCTCTCTCTCTCGTACACACAAAAACGCGCGCACACACGCTTCCTTGCACTTTCCAAAAAATTTCAGATTTTAGTTGACCGACATATCCTACCAAAACCAGGAGGTTATGAACATGTAATGAGGAGATCAGCCATAGTTGTCAAGGAATTTACAACACTATACATACACAAACTCAGAATTCGATATAAAAAAAACATTTATTATATATTCCTATCCATAAAGCAGTCACCAAATTTTATTTTTTTTACGAAAAAGAGGCTTAGAAAAATCTAGACTTTAATCCCACGTGTTTCAGCCCCACATCCCAGAGGCACATATTTTATCAACAGGTAAAATAAAAGTGAAACAGTGATAAAGTTAGCCAGAAAAATACAAGATTCAAAATATGTAACACAAGGAAAATAAAAGAGCAGCTCAGAAGTGAAAATGAAGTACCTCAATCTGGTGCTCGATGAATTTCCTCTGTTCATCCATTTGTGTCGCACTAAAGTTGGTTCCCAACCCTGCTCCGTACTGGACATTCCCTCCAGGAATCTCTCCAGCTGAATTAGCCATAAAAGTATAGCCCTGATGTGCTAAGGTTTGAGGAGGTAAAGCATATCCAGGTGACCTGCAAGCACAGGAAAATTTAATGCCAACAGCTTGATTTCTCTAAGTATTATTCATGCCTATGTATGAGAATCCCGAATCACAAATCCAACAGTGACTTTACTAGCCGACCTAGAACAAATTGTCTAATTGTTCTGCTTATCATCCTCTCCAGATACCAAAATCTCATCTCCGTAAAAAATAATTTCCAACGTGAATTTTCTATATTCCGAATGGAAGTTGTCCTAAACTTAAGCAATCTATGCACTGTATTCACCTGAAACAAAATAAACGAGAACTTCTATTGTCTAGGACAGTTATCCACAGAATTCATGTTAAGCATGCATTTTGAAGATGAAACAACAGTATGAACATGAGAAGCCAACATACAGAAGGCACAAGGAAAAAATAGATACTGTAACAGGGAAAAAGGAATACCAGACTAGAGTATTTGGAGAAGGATAAACAAAAGACTTCTCATATATTGAGGCAGCAGAAGCAGCAGCTTGGAGTCTACCCTGTTGCTGAGTGATATTAGCGTTTGCACCCACTGAACCATGAGATGTACTGGCTGCGCTTGTACCTGTGTCCCACCAACATTGTCAGCTTGCTGTTTTGCATAGGTATGATTACCGGTTCATTGATTTGAAGCAAAACCATCAAACTAAGCCAACTTTCTAATTGTACTTAGTAGACTGTAGAGCATGCTTTGAATTTGGAACTTGGAGCAGAATGTTAGAAATACACAACTGCAATTTTCGCTCAAATTAAATAGAGAACAAACAGGCCTCAAAAATCAAGAACACAAATCACTGGGAATAAATTTTTACCTTGTTGATGAACATCTGTGCTTGATCCAGCAACAGAAGTGCCATTTTCAGGTGGTACAACAAGGGCTCTGCATGTGGGACACGTGTTTTGTCTTTCTAACCACGACCTCAGGCAGTGCACATGAAAAAGATGCCCGCAAATAAGTTTCTTAGCTGTTGTCATCTCCTCACGACATATGATGCAGGTTGCATCACTTCTGCAAAAATAGCAGATGAAAGACAAAGTGATGCAAAGAGTAACAATAAGAAAAGCATAATACAAAAAGTTTAATGAAGTATAAGCAGCTTACGCATTAAGCTCTTCAGGTGTTGCATCTGGAAAACGATCATTCATATTAGAAGCAATCTTCCGATAACGTATGTAATCAGACACACGAATTTTGAAGTTACGGAATGTCTCATAAAGCTCCCGGATCAAGTGAAGAGGCACACCGTAGTTCCTGGAGAAGGAAAAAGAAACACCAAGAAATAATGACAACGAAAGGATGAGCATGAACTCAAGAAGAACAATGAGCAGATTAAATTAAAGTGAAGCTTTTATGCTCATAGAAGAAAACATTAAACAACGATCTGGCCCAATGATCCTAAAACAATCAGAATAGAACAGAAGAAAATATTGTGCCAAATTGTGCCACAATGCCTAATGCCTTCTCTTAGGTAAAAGAAAGCCACTAAGAAACAAAACTGACCTTAATCCATGACACAACAGCACAAGAAAGTTTAGTTCCATTCTTCGAAGTATCTTATGTGGAACAGATCTATATTTTTTTGATACTTCAAGCAACATCAGACTTCATAAATAGCAAAAATCACCAGCTTATAATTGATCATGTTAAACACAGGAGCATATAGAGGTTTGATCCGGTCATTAAACCAGCAAATAAGATCCCATGCAGAATAGCAGGGAAAAAATTCAGAACTACAATTGTTTCAGATTTATCATCAGAAATTAAAGAGTGAAAGCCAGCATTGTAGAAGGTGACTGAGCTCAAAGGGGGAACAAAATTCGAAATCAAAATATTTATAAAATTTGCAACATATAGATACTAGAACAAGTGAGCACACGTGCACATACAGGAATACAAATGCTTACATATTTGAATGTAATCATACAGAATACAGATAATAAAATTCACTTAAGACATACATGTAGACCTCCATACTAGCATACAAGCATTTACACAAACAGCCATGATGCAAAGAGAGAATCTATTCTCAGAATCCTTACAAATACTGTAAAGAATTTAGGCTGAATAGTAACTTACATAAAAATCACGAGGAAGAAACACATGTACATAGTCAAGTGCAGTAAGTCCCTAATAAGCTCCAAGTAAAATGTGTACACAGCTTTCTTTTCCCATTGTCCATCCATAAGCATGTCGCTAACATAGAATACATATTTCACAAACGTTGACACAGTTGTTGTTGCCAGTATCATGTATCTGCAAGAAAATAATAATTATCAAATAACCATAAATAGAAAAGAATTACAAATATACAGTTAAAATGCAGTAAGAAATTACCAAAAAAAATAATCTCATACCAACTTTAGGGGATAGACAAAACGATCATTTAACCCTTCAAATCCATAGTTCAAATTTATAAATTGTAAGTATCTACCAGTTTCCGTCAAGCAAATATGTAATGGATACAGTAGCAACCAAATAATTGAGGAAGGTCATCTTTGCAAGCACTCTTCAGCTTTTAAGCACATGTACATATTTACATCTAAGAGAGTATTCATCAGCACGAAATTTTGATCAGTTAAAAGTTATAGTTTCATGTCAGGAATTCAAGTTCACATCAACCATCAATACGAAGAGCCAGGGATTTGTTAAGGCAATGTTAATTATTCATAATAGAAAGAGAACCATGTTTGCATTATCTAATCCAGTTGATGGGTTAAAATAAAAACAAGCAAACATCACGCCTACCAGCCTGCTATTGTGTGTGCATATACTTAGTTCGTGTGTCTATTTTTCTTGGTGGTAGTGAAGAGGATGAAGGAAGAGATGATGAAAAAACCTTTAAAGCAGTTCCAGAAACAAGGCAATCAAACTACTTTAGCTATCACTGTCTTTAAACTTTAATTCGCATAGTTCTGTTACAAGACGCTACTACATGATATGGTAATCAGTAAGTTGACAGTTGCACACGTTGGAAATGTAAAAAGAGGGGAGCCTTTCCCAATCTCCAACCAGTGTCAACTGCACAAGCTATTATTATACATCTCCATTCAAGGAGTATTCTTGGCAAAATTGAGATAAAGGGGTTAAAAGGAAATGAAAGAGAATGTAGCCAATGCTGCAGAATGACAGTATAACCTTATTGGAACTCATTGAAGGATGAACTTGTAAAGAACCAGTCAACCAGTCTGAAGAAGTAATGCTAAATCTTGTTAACTAGAGTAAATCATGCATTTGTTTTACAAATATATATAAAGAACCCAACGGGAAAAGAGGAAAAAATTGAAGAACCATTAATGCTCCCCTCATATAGTTGAAAGACTTCAATTTAGTCACGAAAGCTGTGTGCTTAGTTACCTAGCTACGTTGTAGATTAACAAAACCACAGAACAAGTTATAATTCATAAGAATGGAAACTTACTCAAATGCAAAGAAGAGTGAAACTGAAGGTTGTCTGGTTTCTATCAAATATTTTACAGAACTGTATAAATAGAGACTGTCGATAAGGAGGAGAAATCCCAAGAAAGAGACGATGCGGATGTGAGAAAGCTTTGGAACAGAAGGAGTCGTTTCAATGTACTCAACCCTTTTCTGAGCCAACCAATGCAAAGCCTTGACCAAAAGTAGAGTGGTAACCATTGCGAGAAATGTAACCGAGAAGTCCTGTCGGAAAATGGTGATCGCAAACAGTATTTCCATCACTTCCCTCCATGACTGCTCATTCAGCCTTTCAACTTCCGCTTCCCGCAGTGAACCAAGGAAGATTTTCTTCGTTAATTGCCACAGAATGCACATAACAACCAGACCCATGTTCAAAAGAAGAACCAGACTGATCTTGGAAGTCGATAAATAAACCATTGCTGGATAGAATTGACCTCTACTATTAAAGGCGTGATAGATAACTGCCAGTGTAGCTATTAAGCTAAGCGCTGCATAAGTTTTAAGCCTCATCATTTGAACTATTTCCCTGTCAGATAACATCCAATCAATTAACTTTATCAAGGAATTTTGAAAAATATGCACACAATCGTAGTTATTAAGCTAAGACCAGCACAGGAAAATTTAAGATGCACAAACAGGTCATTTGTGTATTATATGCACTAAAACCTTTGATAGTCAACCCTCTCTTATCAATAATGTATCATGAACTATAAATTTCTAAATATTAAAGGAATTTTTAGACAATGTGTCTTCAGCCTAATAATCACGACCGTAGGGAGTTTTCTCCACTACAGAAAGAAAAAAACATGTATGTGTGTCACTACGTTTTCAATTTCATCTCCTCCAAAATTTGCTATTCAATCATCTTCTTCAACGAACCATCTCCAAAATTTGGTCAATCTTCTCAATATATCCCCCTCAATCGATCATCTCACTCCACCAATCATCTTCAAAATCTGTTCACCGCCTCAATCCAATAACATAATAGAGCCTAAGGTCGGATTCCACCGCAAAAGAAGCGGTATACTAGTTAATACTTATAACATGAATTTTATGAGAAAAATGTCTAACAGATGTATAAATATTTTTTTATAGATATAACAGTTAAATATAGGTAAGTGTTCATTCCCTAAAATAGATTAGACTTAAAATTTCTGCACTTCATAAGATCATATTCATTGTATCTTGGATAATGCTTGTTACATCCACACTTACACTTATACTCTCACATGTGTCAAATAATGATTTGCTCATTTTATTTATTTGGCCAATTAAATAATAATTTCAACATATCATTATTTGAGACATGTGAGGGTGCAAGTGTGGAAGTAAGCGTGGGTGTACAACAAGCATTATCTTTGTATCTTTTAGTATCAAACTGCAAACGTTTTTGCTAAGCTAAATGCATAAATATCTTCTTATACCAAGTCCCAAGAAGCACAACTTGGTCTCGAAATCTTATGTTATACATTAAAAAGTACATTTTTGATAGCCAAAAGGTAAGTCCCGTCAAACAGGGGCGGATTTTGGTCCTGGATATTTCACCGATTATACTTGAGGGGCTGCGGATTCTGAAGGCAAGGGGAAAACCATAAACAACCACATCAAAAATTCACGAGAGATATTGTCGAGAAAATTGCTGTTGCGTAAGGAAGATTACTATCAAGAACAACAATTTTGTTAAAAATAAATAAATTCTCTAAATAAGATGAGAATGAAGATGAGGCTGGACAGAATCTTAGATCGAGGTTGTGTATCGAAATTAAATCAATCACAACAATCAAATCGAGTGCAAAATACCTTTCAAGTTTGGTGATGAAGAAATTGAAGAATTGACTTGCAACACAAGGGGGGTGATGAATACGTTTCCCTTTTTCCGTCTCCTTCAAAGTAAATTGTTCCCCATTTTTAGTGTAATTACCAGGAAAAACCCTCAACCGCTTTGCCCCCTCCTCGGTTATAGTTAATTGGGCTTTACAACCAACAACATTGCTTTTAGTTGGACTTTAAATTGCTTAAATTGGCAGAATTGGCCAGCCCAATGGGCTAGCCTATATAATCCGAATTTTGGGTCGGATCGGACCAATAAAAACTGGCCCCAAAAAAACTGGGCTTATATGGCCCGAACAAATTAGCCTCTGGCCAAAGGGCTTGGCTCGGGCTGGCCGAGTTGTTCTGGGCTAGCCTTTTTCTTTTCTTTAAAAGGCCCATTTTTGTGTAAGAAAACCAGAAACCTCCCATTTGTTCTGGTCCGAAAACCTCCCATTTACTGTGGTCCCAAAACTTAATTTTTACACCTATTGACAAATCCTAAACAAAGGTAAAGTTAGAATGGTTTAAAGGAGGAGAGAGAAAAAACTTCTTTTAATACTTACTAAAGGCCAAGAAGAGATAAATCTTTATAGCAATGTGCAAAGCAGTGTCATCACCTGCAGATGCAGCAATTTGAGATCTTTGCTGGTAGTATTTGTGATTTTCTGCTGTATGGTTAAATAATAGTTTGTTGTAATATAAAAATAATATGATCATCACTCGAGTTTAAACTAATAAAAAAATACAATCAACCGAGCACTGCAAAACGTCAATTTGACTATAAATATTACTCAAACGGAATGTTTAACATCTCCTAAGAAGATTTGCCTAAAGTTATATTATTTATTATTTGTGATTTCTGTTAGAATTGGATTTTCCCATCCTAGAAAACTTAAGATAATTTTCTATATTTGACTGAATATGAAACATGATATCCTATTTAGAGCTTTGTGCATTTTCACCCCTACTCAAGTTCAGATCCCTTCAATTTTAAAGTTTTCTCGAGAATCGTTATAAACATGAAAATGTCTTTAGCTTTATGTAAAAAAAAAAAAAGGCTGACAGATCTACACAAATGACTTTTCCTTTCAACCAGTATTAATCTATAAATATTTGAAAAAAAAAATAAGGTTGGTCTAGCCGATTAATTTACTGGCCCGTGTAAAATCGGGCTAGGGCCAGCCCAACCCGATTTTAAGTGTGGCTCGCCATGACGTGTCGGACCGGTCCAATCGGCCCATTTGCCACCTCTACTTATAAGCAATCAATATAGAATGGGCTTCTATTGAGTTTTAATTAATTTTTGAATGTAACAACGCATTTAATGTAAGAACTAAGCTCATATTCAAATCAGTCATTTCTCCCTCAAAATTGTAATCACATGATCCACCATGCATGAATTAACCACTTACTACTACGGATATTTTGATAGATAATCAAATCTATGATATTGTTTTGAAATAGCTTCACTTTGTAAAATCATTGGAAGAATGCCCATTTTTTTAGGATAAAATGACATAAATATCCTTTTATTAAATAAATAACTATTAATTTATACGACTGTAATTATGATTGTAAATATATTATGTAAAGTTCAGATTTGGTGACTTACAAAGCAAGCTACATCCCATTAACGAATAAATTAAAAAAATATAATGTTTTAACATTCAGTGATCATATGCACGCATCTGCAAACAAAAAGAAATACAATGGTATGAAAAAAAAAATTAGTCCAAGGTAAGTTTTGCTGTTAATAAGTTTCAATACATAAATAAATAGCACGGTTCTTCATATCTCCATCTCCAACTCTAAAATAAATATAAGTAGTTGGCACCCAAAACTACCCAAAAAATCCAAGTTCAATTTTTACTATAATATCACTTACACCTATTCCGTTTGATACATTAATAATATATTGCCAAATTGAAATCAGCTATTCCCAAATATTAATTTTGTTAGGCGAAGATGAATTTTGGTGTTGTGCTAACATTTGATGATTGTCGAAATGGTTGTTCAACATCGACAACCATTGTTGCATCGACAACTATTGTCGATGCAACAATGGTTGTCGATGTAATCGACAGCCATTGTTTTTTGAAATAACAAATTGTGTATTTTGTGTATTGTCTGATTGTTTGAATTTGATAATTATTGTCGATGCAACAATGGTTGTCGATGTAATCGACAGCCATTGTATTTTGAAATAACAAATTGTGTATTTTGTGTATTGTCTGATTGTTTGAATTTGATAATTAATTAAATAGTTGTTATGTATTTCAGATATAGGAGAAACACTTAGATTTTGTTAAAGTATGTAACGATTGGCAATGGGTCAATTGAAGTCAACAGCAACCATAGTTATACAAATATTATGACAAAAGTGAAGAATAAGTTATACGTATATATTTCTTCATATGAAATGAAGTTTCAATTCAAAGTTCCATCAATGTTTATTTCTTCAGTCGAGCTTCTTGATGATGACGAATTGAAATGGTATATTTTAATTCTCAAGGACACTATGTGTAATTTGTGTACCAAGAGTCACATGTTGTACATCTCACATTGATTATGCAACTGCTACATGCAACATTGATGCTTCAAAAACCTCTACACATAGTTTAGAAGATGGATTGATTAGAATAGACAATGTTCAACTTGATACTTCGGAGCACCAACATTTGGAACATTTTCAAAATTTTGAGCAGCAAGATTTTTGAAATTATATGGATTCAAATGTTGAGCAGCTAATAATACAAATAATATGGGGCCAGAATGTTGCATACCTTATCCGTCTAATCCCAATCATGTTACACAAAACAATGAGATTATTTCAAATTCATTAGATACGGTGGATGTAGAAGTTAATCAAATATTTTTTAATAAAACAAAGTTGATTTTGAAGCTTCACAAGATTGCTTTGTCAAATAGATTTCAATTCAAGGTGAATAAATCTGACCAAACCACTCTTAGTGTTGTTTGTGTTGATAGTAATTGCAAGTGGCATTTGCGAGCGTCGAAAGTGAAGTCATCTAACATATTTAGAGTTCAAAAATTTGATAATGAGCACACTTGTACCATGGATAATCAACACAATGGTCACAGACAGGCAACAAGTACTGTAATTGTCCATCACATTGTGCATCGATTGACCGATTTCAATCAACCATACATTCCAGCTGGAATAATCAGTTATGTCAAACGAGACTTAGGTGTAACTATTAGTTACAACAAAACTTGGAGAGCGAAAGAAAAGGGACTTGTGCTCATCGTGGGGTCAAAGGAGAAAAGTTATGAAAAATTGGAATCATACTGCCATATCCTAAAGCTCCGCAATCCCAAAACAATTACTTATATTGAAAGAGATGATCAGAATAGGTTCTTGTACTTGTTTCTTGCATTCAATTCTTGTATACAAGGATTTGTGTCATATTTAAGACTTGTTATTTGTGTTGACGGCACTAATTTGAAGGGCAAGTACAAATGAACATTGCTGGTAGCCATTGGCTAAGATGCTAACAAGCAAATTTATCATATTACTTGGGAAATTGTTGGCTCAAAATGATGCTTCAAGGTTATGGTTTTTTTCAAAGTTGAATGAACTATTTGGAACAATTTCCAATTTGGTTTTCATATCAGATAGGCATAATGGTATAGTGAATGTTGTACATGCTTTGTTTCCTGATGCTCAACTTGGGTGTTGCATGTGGCATCTCCAAAGCAACATTCGGAAGCATTATGGTGGTGATGAACGTGTTGGAATTTTTTTGAAGGCTGCACGTGCATTTACATTTGAAGAATTTGACATTTGTATGCGCCAAATTCAACTAATGAACAGGCGACTTCATGACTACTTGGTATCGGCGGGTGTTCAATATTGGTCCAAGGTTCATTTTCGTGGAGATCGATACAACGTCATGACTTCTAACAATGTCGAGTAATTGAACTCCCTACTTTGTCGACAATGTCGTTTCCCTATTATACATTTAATTGAGTATTACAGTCTATTTTACAACGATGGTTTTTCGAACGACGTTCCTTAAGTGCCAAATGTGCAATTGCCTTGGCACTAAGAATTGAAGTCGAACTTCGATCTACATTCAACTCAGGTACTAGATTACGAGTTCACCAAGTAACTAATACTTTGCACCAGGTGGGTTTTGGAAGTGACGTACACATCGTCAATCTATTGGATAAGAGTTGTAGTTGTCAAGAATTTCAATTACAACACATGCCTTGCAAGCATGCAACTAGAGTAGTCACCTCTCATGGATTGTGTTGTTATAATTATTGTTCACTATTTTACACAACTGAATATTGGTAAGGAGCATATGTTGATGTCATATACCTTTTTGAAAATGAGAGCCATTGGAACCTTCTACTTGATTTTGTAGAGAACCATACAAGGCCTCCACTAGTATGTCGTCAACCTGGTCGTCCCCTTGCCCAACACCATCATGGTCGACGTGAAGTTCAAGCCCGTTCAAGAAAGTGTAGCCTTTGTGGCAATAATGGTCATAACCGTCAAACATGTACAAATCATTTGCCACTACATCGCTAACATGTACAATAATATATTTCTGTTCATTGTTACAATGATAGATTACTTATAGTTTTATATAGGGTAAATATCATTGGGGTCCCAAACCTTTTAACCTTGTGACGATGGGGTTCTGAACCTTCAATTTGTGGCACTCCAAGTTCCTAACCTTTAAAAACACGCAACCATAGTTCTTATGTTATAAAAACAGTTAGTTTGACTGTTAAATGTCAAAATTTTCTTAAAATGATCAATCTACCCTTTTCAAATTAATATAAGAAACAAAGAAAAAAGAAAATAAATAAAAAAATTGCAATCAACCCCCTCTTCCACTTCTTCTCCAATCAACTCATCCCCCCATTTTTTTCTTCCCCAATCAACAAAATACAAAATTACAACATATCCAACCACTTCTTCTTCTCCAAAATCACCGCCGCCAACCACCACCCACCGAAAAACAACAACACCAACTAGAAGCTTCGAAAAATTGTTGTTTTGGTAGAGATAATCTGGTTATGAAAATATAATAAATCAAGGTATGGATACCTTAGATTTTGAGAAGATAGTGAAGAGAATTTTTGGGGTCGAAGCAAAACCAAATTGGATGTAGATGATTTGGAGAAGGATTCCAGCAAATGCCAATATCTCAAGAAAAAGAGTGGCGACAGTAATTCTTTGCAAGTCTCTACATTTCCAAGCGCCTCTAATTTGGACAAGCCATATATGTTGCCTCTGCTACCCATTCCAAATGTGGAACGATATTGCGTCACTCATCTTGACATGAACAACTTGTAAAGGAAGAATTGGACCACCCGTATGAGTTATAGATATCAATGTTAGCAAATCTGACTATTATTTTTGCTGGGAGACAAGTGGCTCTTGGCAAGTTATAGAACTTCTGTTAGTGACAACAAGATAGCTTATTCTCTCATAAAATCATTTATCTGACAAAATAACTAGATCTATCTCGATTTGTAAATAGGCCATGGGTGGTGTTGTTGTTTTTGGGTAGTGGTTGGTGATGGTGATTTTAAAGAAGAAGAAGTGGTTGGATGGGTTGTAATTTTGTATTTGTTGGTTGGGGGTTGATTGGTGAAGAAAAAATAGAGAAGGGGGTTGATTGGAGAAGAAGAAGTGGGAAAGGGGGTTGATTGCAATTTTTCCTTTATTTTCTTTTTTCTTTGTTTCTTATATTAATTTGAAAATGGTAGATTGGTCATTTTAAGAAAATATTGACCATTTAACAGTTAAAGTAACAATTTTTATAACAGAATGACCATGGTTGCGCGTTTTTTTAAGGTTAGGGACTCGGAGTACTACAAATTAAAGGTTCGGGACCCCATTGTCATAAAGTTCAAAGGTTCGGGACCCCAGTTCTATTTATCCTTTTATATATCATGTTCTTCATCATTTTTCAAAATAAGTGAAAATATTTGTACGTACTTCAAAATCACTTTGAATAACAATTTTGATGACTATCAACACATACTGTCAACATCGATATTGACATATCAATGTCGATGTTGACATTGTAGCGTCGACAATGTCAACATTGACATTACAATGTCTAATGTCGACATTCTAATTGCAATGTCAATGTCGACGTTGTATTGTTGACATCAACATGAATTGTCGATGTTAACATCAGTGAACATGGTGGACATCGATAATGAACTGGCAATTCAGTAGAAAACAACTTGCTATTATATTATTATTTGCATATTACTACTAAATTACACATATAAGCTGTACTAAACTATTATAAGCCGAACTAGTATACGCAAAACTTATATACACTATATTTGCCTAACTGGAACCAACTCCATTAATCTAAGATATATAAGCCATTTCAAAATATATAACCCCTTTTTAAAATTTTAGCTTTAACCTTTGGACATCAGATTATCATTCTTCTACGCCGGATTTCCCACCTTCATCATCAGACGACTCATCATTAGAAGATATGACAATTACATCATGGTTGTGATTAGGTGACGGAGATGGGAAGTTGTCTTCATCTTCATCTAACAAGTCAACCAGAAGGACGAACTAAATCAGTGATAGGTCCTGTTACTATTGTCGGTATCATCGTCTTCTATCAGAATGCATGTGCTCCATGAGCTTCACGAAGTAGTATTAGTTGTAGCAGGACTTGTGTTACTTAGATTATTAAGTGGAGTATTATTAGGGGTAGACATTGAACAAACGAACTTCTAAACACTATGGCAATACTATATTCAACTTAGAACTCCAATTTTAAGGACATGTCTCGTAGATCCGGAACTGTAAATGAAATTATCATATAGAAATAAGTTATCAAAATATAATCTATTAAACTAGCAGTGGAATGTAATCTACGAAATACCAAAAACAACTACAAATTCTCACTTGAAATGCAATGGAAAAACCATATAGTGTATACTTCAAGAGACCATCATTGTTATCACTTGCCCTCGATGCTTGCCGTTTCTAAGAATTTAACAAAAACCGAAGCAACGTATAGAAACAGTCTCTTCCCCGTGGATACTCATAGCATATGTGCAACTTTTCTACTAACGATAATGTTTGTATATTAATTCTAGTTCTGTCCATAGGTCTGAGTACTCCTTTGATAAGTAAGGCTAATCATAACTTATACTTTTCTCCTTGATGATCACAATCAATAAAAGCAAATTCCAACTCATGCAACGATATACGGGTAGAATTGTGTAGATACTTCTTCCTAATTCTGTGTTTTGACAATAATTTGAACACACCCAAACTCCTCGAATTGTCGTGGCAAAACAAACTAGTCAGTAAAACAATATTATTGCATCCCAAATCTAGCTAATTTTCCATTCACTTTAAACCATGCTTCATGTACTTTATTGGAATGTACTATGTTGAGAATAAATTGATAAAATAATTTTCCACTAAATTGCAGTTGCCTGTTATGCAATTGTTCAAAATGTGCAAAACACCTCTCCCTAAATTTAGCTTTTTGCTGATTATCATAATTTTGCATAATCACATCTATATACCTTGTGTTGCTCAGTTGTGTGATTTGTCCATCAAATTTAACATTCTCCACTACAATATATTCAACATCCATATGCAAAATACATAATATCAATGAATTAGTAACACAAACATTGTCCTTTCATAATGGAACTGATTGTGAATTATCACCCTAATTTTACATTATCATATTTAACAAAATGAATTGTTTCATATATTACAATTCTGGCAACAACTATTTCAAAATGGTCACACTATTACTGGACACAAAAATACGTTTCAAATATGGTAAATTATAGCATCAATTAACGCACAAATGATCACGTATAATGGACAAAAAATTGAACAAATGGGACAACAAAAAATTAAAAAAATGGGACATTTTTTGTGTCGATGTTGTCGACATAAATGGGCAATGTTTATGTCAACAACATTGACAAAAATGATGTTATTCTCCGTTGTTTTGTTGCTTCTTTTCTTGCTCCTGCTGCTTATATTCTTGTTCTTATTTTGCCTAATTTGTTCACTTCAATTTCCACATAAATCTATTACCGAACAAAATACAAAATATATAACTATAATAGAGAGGTCTTATAACTTACTTTCTAAATACATCAACTTCCTCTATTAGATCTTGAAATTATGGGCACCAAAATATGTGGAGGGAGGCGGCTATGTTACAGATTCAAAAGGTGGAAGGAAGCGGAAATGGTGTGGGGGTGGAGGGAGGCGGCAATGATTTTTTTTTTTAGGGAGAGAGATGTAGTTTAGAGAGAGAAATAGTGAAAAGTGAAAGTAAATGAATTTGTTAAAGAGAGAAAGATTGAGTGGGAAAATATATAAAATTTAGGGGTACTTTTGTCCATATTTTTAAGTTTTAGATAATTGGTCAAATATTATTAAAAGTTAGTATATTTCAAAATACATGCTTGGATTTGGTTAGTCTATCCAATTTCCTCTACTATATAACCACGCATGACTATGATAGAAATAAAAATTGTATAAATAAGAAGATTATATAGGAGTAGCAAAATTAATTTCTAAAATGTGTAGTAGTTCACATTGATTATTTTATAGAAAAACAAAATATAATACAAAAGCTCTTTAATAAAAATTACCTTATTATAAATAACATGAACATAATGATCTTTGAAAAAATATTTAAAAATTAATTTTCCTATTAGTAATAATAGTTTATCATAAAACAAAATAAATGCGAACCCATTATCATTTAACATAAAATTACTTGATCATCTTCATATTCATGAAATGGAGATATTTTAAAAAAATTTGATGAATCTATTATCCACAGTCGTCACTTTACGTACCATCATCCTTCATGCCATCCTAGAGCTCGTGCTAACTCTTAATAATCACACAATTGTTGCCTGAAATGTTATGTATCATCCCAAATTTTTATTTTTAAGAATTTTAACAAAGTTTATGTGGTTGAAAATGTTATTAGTGAAACTTTTGAAAAAAAAAATGATAATTTCAAGAATTACTCAAATTTAAAAATATAAATAAGAGATTTATTTTAATTGTGACTCAAGTACCTAGATAAAACTATATATATGGGTGAGGGGTTATTCATTTGTGAAGTTTTAAAAATGTCGAGAGCATGTTGCTCGGCTAGAAAAATATAATTTCCCTTCAACCAATGGTTTTAATTACTTTAAAATTTAAGTAAAAATAGTAGAAAGATAGTAGAAAAGTACGAATTTTGAATTGTTAGTCAACCTAGAGGTGAGGGTATTGACACCCTAAACCCTAGGAGTCGACACCCACGCAGAAATCCAATAGGGTGTTTACGCCATAATAAATTTTTGGAGAGTGTCGACACCCATTGACAAGCATGGCAGTTCAGACGGAAACATGAATAACATTTTTTTGGTAAAACTCTCTGAAATGGGATCCATAAAATATATCGGACTACTGATTTGATAAGTTGTCCAATAATATATTATATGCCTTATGAAGATATTTGTATTAATCTTGGTACTCTAATTTCTCTAAATATTCTGAGCATTGGTTTTGTAGTGTCAACACCCATCCACATATTTCACTTCGGAATCCCATTTATGGAATTTTAATCTCGGTTGACCCTTGATGTCCCGACTAAGTAATATGGTCATGATTAGCATATGTACACTTGATTTATGTAGGTTTCAACCTAAATATGACAAGTTAAGGTTAATACCATTGATTTATACAAAATGTGGAAGAACGAACCTTAAATGATAGGATAGGCAACAAAAACTTGTTATTTTCAATAATGTATATGTATTGAGCTATTGTATTACGTTTGATGAATACAAAGAACCACACAATAAAACTGGGTCACTACATTCAGCAATTCTCCACGGCCGACTGCGAAATGAACCAAGTTACTACGGTCGTAAATTCTCTCTAAATGACCATACTAGGACTTAGGTATTACATAATACATGCACACTAAGGCTTGGAAATAACACAAAGATGTTAAGTACTAAGTCAGATCATCCACAATGTCATTACATTCTCAACAAATAAATCATATGTGCACAAAAAAGCGAAAAACAAAATTCTATAGGGATTGCATAAATAAACCCCAAAGATATATCTTTGCCAAAAGTCGAAAATGACGTACCATTATCAGACGGCGGCATCATCTCCATCTAGCTCCTCATCCTGGTCCTCACTATCATCATCCTTGTTACCCTCGCCATCCAACTCTTCGACATGCAAAAAGACTCAGTCCCATCATTTTCTTCTTGAGAAGTTGTTCCTGCAATCTTCAAAATCGTTGTTGTGCTGAATGGAAGAAACAATGACTAGCTTATCAAAGAAAGCATTTTCTAAGCAACTCTTTGAATATTTCCCAAACTTCATGATACATTTCTCCCTCCATTTGCTGGAAGGTAGAGATTTCCAGCTTCATCTTGACTACTTTAGCTAGCGAAAAATATTTGTTACAGAATTTTCTAGCTAAGTCATCCATGTGGTGATACTAGCATGTGGTTCTGAATCTAACCATTATAGAGCCCCATTCCTCAATGTATAGGGGAATAACCTCAGTCTGATTGCATCATCATTCACTCATTGAAACCTAAAGTTGTGGCACATCCTTAGGAATCTGGAAAGATGAGTAATCGGATTTTCATGTGCCTTTCCATAGAATTGCAAATTATTGCTGAAGAGATTGATCAGATCAGCCCTTAATTGAAAGTCATATCGACCAAAAGCAGGATAAACTATGCTTGAACGATCAGGAGCTGCTGCCGGAGTTAAGAATTGAGCTATTGGCATATTTCCATCATCATCTTCATCATCATCATAATGTTGCTGAATTTGCTGAGCTACCAATTGGGCTGTTTCTTGTTCAGCTTCTCTTAATACTTGTGCATGTGTCATTTGAATTTGTTACTGATCTTTCTATTTTTGGTTGTGTTCTTTGCGTCTTCGTTTGAAAGTACGTTCAATCTCAGGATCGAAAGTCTCAAGATTGCCGCCTTGTGTACAGAACTTACAACGAACACATTTTTTGTAGTAAGAAAACAAAGAAGACAGATAAAAAGTATAATAATAAAAAAAATTAAAATAACAAAAAAAAAAAAAAAAGTTAAACTAACACTAACACTAATGATTAATTTAAACTAATATAAAATAAGAATAGTCCCCATCAACGGCGCCAAAAACTTGTTGTGAAAATAATTTAATTGCAAGTGTACAATATTGCAAACAAGTAATAAAGTGGACCTATTAAGTCCGAATTATCGTTCCTACGAAGACTATCTTATTTCTATACTGGTTCAATTAATCTTAATACTAATCTGTTTAAAACACTTTGAATTAAATTGATTTGAGAGTTTAAATTATAACTATGAATTTTAGAAAACAATGTAATAACTTATGTGAAAGCAAAAATTAAGAATTTAGAAAATATGGTTATTAAAGCGTTTGGATTCACGAGTTCACCATAGTTGTTATCTCTAATTTCTCATCTCAAGATTTATTCCTAAAGTTATATTTGGTCGAATTCACGAATTTAACCTAATTTACCTCCCTCGAGTTCAAATTAGTACTATCTAATTAAGTCAACTTATGAAGTCAGAATAGTCCTTAATTAGATACATTATATCTATTAAGAATTCAATTCAAGCCTCAACAATAATAAAAACGTATATCTACCTTTTATCCAATTGTCGAATTTTACTACGTGTTCTAAATTAATAACTTACTTCTTGATTTGTTACAATTCACAATTCAATGACAAATAATGGCCAATAATTTCAAGTATTAATAAAAGAAGTAAAATCAAATACTTAATTAATTTATAATTCAAAACTTAAGAATCGAAAATAAAGAATTAAACTAGGTTACATCATTCATCCAAACTTTAAGTTTAGCTATTCATAATTCTAGAGAGAAAAAAAGATGAAGAGATTTGAATACATAACCGGATCTTGAATAAAAGATGAGAAGAACTTGAATATCTTGTACTAAGAATTCTTTGTCTTCACGTTCCAATCTTCAAGATCTTGGTCGTTCTTTGTGTTCGTCGCCATTCTTTCCTCCAAAATTCAACAAACTTCTTTTGACCTATGTTAGATCTTTATATAGTGTTTTACTAATTTAGAAACCCATGTACGTGAAAAGATGAAAAAAGCCATGACTAGAGTTGAAAATAAGCCAAAAAATATCCAGATGAGCCAACAGCGCATTGCCGCAGTCAAACCGCGGTTGACCGCGGCAAACAGATAGTTT
This sequence comes from Forsythia viridissima, assembly GCA_030279155.1. NCBI lineage: Eukaryota > Viridiplantae > Streptophyta > Magnoliopsida > Lamiales > Oleaceae > Forsythia > Forsythia viridissima. Next base: position 32,312,029 of record CM059041.1, on the reverse strand, counting down.
TGGCACAATTTGATTCTAATCACAATTTGCAAGCTTTAGTCCTCCAAGTTTTGATGTGCATTTTATTTGGTCCCCATTTCATATTTGTTCATAATTTGTTCTTTTGACCTCTTTAGTCCTCTTATTTGGGGCCCAAGTCATTCAACTTTCATTGTTCTGCACTTTAGTCTTTTGATTACTTCGTTCATTTCAATTTAGTCCTCTTTTATTTGCAACCCAAGTCTTTGTGCATTTTCAGTCATTCTTTACCTATTTTGCATTGTTTCTCTCCAATTCCATTCGAACTCGGGTTTCAACCTAAAATAATCAAATCAACACATAATTAAGTAAAGATTTACTTAAGAATACATATAATTGTCCACTTTTAATAGTCTCGATAAGTGTAAATCGACACTTATCAAATACTCCTAAACTTGAACATTTGTTTGTCCTCAAACATGACTATTTACTTAAACAATCAAACAAATAATTTTTAAATTTACTATAACAGATAGCTTGCTGTAATTGCCTTAGGTTATTGAAATAATTAAACAATTCATAAAAAACTTCTAAATCATGCTATCAAAATCAATTAGTTTTACTTATTCGATGCTCGACAGACATATGTGTGTGCGCATAGTCAATCTAATCAACATAAACTTTTAGGTTGGTAATATTCCGCTCCCAATGGTCATTATTTCATTGCTCTCTCGTAAGAATACACACTCCCATATTGATATTCAATATCTCACTCTAGGTGTTAACTCTAAAGTTGTCCTCAAAACACTTATTATTTTACCACTCAAAATTTGGTCAGGTCTAGCCAATACAGTAGCTATCTAGATCTGTCATGATTTTTCCTTCATTGAGTGCTTTGACCATCAAGTTTTCACTAGGTAAGTCAAACACACTAGTCATCTACATCTTCAAGTTATGCACATAAAGTTTCAATCTTGCTTTTGCTAATAAACCTTAGGGCACTGAGTTTTGAGAACTCCAACGAACTTTATTACTTGAGTCAACTAGGCTATGAAGAGAGGTATAAGATAATACAAGTGTAATGCCTTTCATTTTTTGTGCAAGATAAATAAGTAGGGATTAGATTCCTAGCATTCGGTCAATACCTAGATTCCACCTGGTAGCCAAATACACTCCACACAAATATTACTAATGAACGGAATCAACACCTATCTAAATAGTTTCTGCAATGGTTCAACCACTCCCAAACTATCTTTTCAACTGGTTAGGTAATTGAGTTGTCAATTGGTGGTCTTGGTTTCACACTTTAAGTTCATTATTCTTTCATTGCATTATATTAAATATACCAACCAAAGGTAGTGATATTCATGACTATTGTGCTCACACTTAATCATATCTCACATGGATAAGTATAGTCTATAAAAACAGTTTAAGTAGCATCACCGAGTCATAATTCATGAATTGATAGCAGTTTCAAATAAATACCATCATAAGCCAGCACAACTATCCAACATACAAGCACACATAATATTTTTTTTTTCATCCACAACACACACAACAATAACGAAAACAATAAAGTCACCCCCAAACTTAAAATCCACATTGTTCTCAATGTGACAAAAGAAAGCGAAATAAATAAAAAAAGAAAAAGTTAACCCGAATCAAAAGGCGTGGAAACAACATTGGACTTTCAGCTAACGAGTACGCATTGGGATTGGAATGACAATTTGTAGCCTGAAATATAAAAAAAATGTACTTAATTGCTAAAAATTGGGAAATGTGCTCTATTTCCTAATGTAGTCCTAAAATTCTACATGTAATGCAATAAACATATAAGAGATAGAAAAATAGGTTGCCTCCCATTAAGCGTCGATTTATAGTCTAGAGCTCGACTTTTTGCAAGTATAATTATGGAGGCTTGAATTGGGATTTGGAAGTCTTGCATTGCTTGCAATTACCAGCTTTGCAAGATTTATCATTTGCTCTCCATATTTTAAATCGTCCATTTTCATCTTTAATTACTGCAACTAGTCTACGTGTATCTAGTTTGCAGTTTTCTTGGCCAATTTTTACCCCTTCATCAACTCTAAAACACTCTTCGACGTCGACTGGTTGCTCGGGTATGGTGTATATATTGAATACTGCTCGTTCGACATCATGTACCCTCAATATTAGCTCATCTTTTTCAACATCAAGAAGGGCTCGACTCGTCGCTAAGAATGGTCGCCCCAATATGACTGGCATATTTTGGTCCTCTTCGACATCAAGGACAATGAAGTCAACCGGAAAGAAAAACTTATCCACCTTGATGAGCACGTCCTCAACCACACCCCGTGGGTGCTTGATTGATCTATCAGCAAGCTGCAGAGACACAATTGTTGCTTTAACCTCTCCCAAATCTAATCTCCAGTAAACAGAAAGGGGCATCAAATTTACACTTGCACCTAAATCACATAAAGCATTAAAATTATAAAATTTTCCAATTGTTCAAGGTAATTTAAAACTCTCTGGATCTTTTAACTTTGGAGGCAACTTATTTAGCAGAATAGCGCTGCACTCCTCAGTTAAAGCTACTGTTTCGTTTTCATCTGGTTTTCTCTTATTGGACAACATTTCTTTCATAAATTTTAAATACAATGGCATCTAGACTAACGCTTCAGCGAAAGGAATGTTGATGTGTAGTTACTTGAAAACTTCAAGAAATTTTTCAAACTGCTTGTCGAGCTTGTACTTTTGTAACCTCTGAGAAAATGGAATTGGTAGCACATAAACTTTGATAGGAATTGGAGCCCTTACTTTTGATAATTCAGTAGATTCCTTTGAAATTTCTTCTTTTGATTTCGCATGTTGTTGTCCAGTTTCTTCTTCCTCAATTACCAACTGTTCGTCATTTTTCTCTGGACTTTTTACGTGAATTTCTGATAGTTGTACCCCGCTCTTAGTAGTGATTGCATTTACCTATTCTTTTGGATTTGTCACTGTATTGCTTGGCAAAGTGCCTGGTTTTCTATCTGACAATTGTAAGGCTAACTGACCAATCTGAGTCTCTATTTTTCTAATAGACGCCTGTTGATTTTGACAGTTTGTATCCAACCACTCTAATACTTTATCAGTTTTCTGCATATACTGTTGAAACATCTCTCCCAAACTTGGTCATCTTTCTTACTGAGCATTATAGGCATTGCCACTTTGTTGATTCTCAGACTATCTAAAATTTGGGTGTTGCATCCAACCCAGATTGTAAGTTTGTAAATATGGATTATGCTGCTGATGTGTATTATTCTGCACAAAATTGACATGTTCTGGAGAGACCAATAACATACAATATGACATCGAGTGGTTAGCTCCACAATTTTCGCACATGATGGTTGCTTGGAGTGCATTCACTCCTTGTGTTTGTGTTCTGACCAAAAGCTCCACCTGCTTTGTCAATGCAGCAAGTTTTGCATTAGTAGCTGATTGACTGTCAATCTCATGTATACCTGCGACTTTTCTTGGAGTGGCACGATCAGATGAAAACATAGTATGTGTATTTGCAATCAACTCGTATAGATCCTATGCTTTGTCGACATTTTTATTCGCAATGGACCCGTTTACAGAAGAGTCCACTGTCGATTTGGATTGAGGAGACAACTTAGAGTAAAAATATTGAGCTTGTTGCCCCTTTTTAATGCCATGGTTAGGGCATTTTCTAAGCAACTCTTTGAATCTGTCCCAAGCTTTATGATACCTTTCCTCCTCCATTTGCTGAAAGGTAGAGATTTCGAGGTTCATCTTGGCTACTTTAGCTAGCGAAAAATATTTGTTACAGAATTTTCTAGTTAAGTCATCCCACGTGGTGATACTAGCATGTGGTTCTAAATACATCCATTCTAGAGTCCCATCCCTCAATGTATAGGAGAATAACCTCAGTCTGATTGCATCATCATTCACCCATTGAAATCTAAAGTTGTGGCACATCCGTAGGAATTTGGAAAGATGAGTATTCGAATTTTCATGTGCCTTTCTATAGAATTGCAAATTATTGCTGAAGAGATTGATCAGATCAGCCCTTAATTGAAAGTCATGCCGACCAAAAGCAGGATAAACTATGCTTGAACGATCAGGAGCTGCTGCCGGAGTTAAGAATTAAGTCATTGGCATATTTCCATCATCATCTTCTTCATCTTCATAATGTTGCTGAATTTGCTGAGCTGCCAATTGGGCAGCTTCTTGTTCAGCTTCTCTTTTTACTTCTGCATGTGTTGCTGATATTTTTGTTTTTGGTTGTGTTTTTTACGTCTTCGTCTGAAAGTACATTCAATCTCAGGATCGAAAGTCTCAAGATTACCACTTTGTGTACAGAGCATGCAACGAACACCTTTCTGTAGTAAAAAAACAAAGAAGGCAAATAAAAAGTATAATAATAAAATTAAAATTAAAATAACAAATAAAATAAAATTAAAAATTAAACTAGCACTAACACTAACGATTAATCTAAACTAATATAAAATAAGAATAGTCCCCGGCAGCGGCGCCAAAAATTTGTTGTGAAAATAATGTAATTGCAAGTATAAAATATCGCAAACAAGTAATAAAATAGATTTATTGAGTCCGGATTATCGTTCCCACGAGGACTATCTTATTTATATACTAGTTCAATTAATCTTAATCTTAATATGTTTAAAACACTTTAAATTAAGTTGATTTGAGAGTTTAAATTATAACTATGAATTTTAGAAAACAATGTAATAACTTATGTCAAAGCAAAAATTAAGAATTTAGAAAATATGGTTATTAAAGTGTTTGGATTCACGAGTTCACCATATTTTTCATCTCTAATTTATCCTCTCAAGATTTATTCCTAAAGTTATATTTGGTTGAATTCACGAATTTAACCTAATTTACTTATCTTGAGTACAAATTAGTCATATCTAATTAAGTCAACTTATGAAGTCAGAATGGTCTTTAATTAGTTGCATTAAATCTCCTAAGAATTTAATTCAAGACTGCGACAATAATAAAAACATATCTTTACTTTTTATTCAATTACCAGATTTTACTACGTGGTCTAAATTAATAACTTACCTCTAGGTTTGTTACAATCTACAATTCAATGACAAATAATGGCCAATTAGTTCAAGCATTAAGAAAAGAAGTAAAAATAAATACTTAATTAATTTATAATTCAAAACTTGAGAGTCATAAATAAAGAATTAAACTAGGTTACATCGTTCATCCAAACTTTAAGTTTAGCTACTCATAATTCTAGAGAAAGAAAAGATGAAGACATTTGAATACATAACCGGATCTTGAATAAAAGATAAGAAGAACATGAATATTTTGCACTAAGAATTCTTCGTCTTCACGTTCCAATCTTTAAGATCTTGGTCATTTTTTGTGTTCTTCACCGTTCTTTCCTCCAAAATTTAACAACATTCTTTTGACCTAGGTTAAGTCTTTATATAGTGTTTTACTAATTTTAAAACACATGTACATGAAAAGACAAAAAAAACCCCTAACCAGAGTTGAAAATAAGCCAAAAAAGGTCTATACGAGCCAACAACGGTTTGACCGCAACAAACAGAAAGTTTTGGCAAAATTTGATTCCAATCAAAATTTGCAAGCTTTAGTTTTCTAAGTTTTGATGTGTATTTTATTTGGTCCCCACTTCATATTTGTTCATAGTTTGTTCTATTGACCTCTTTATTCTTCTTATTTGCGGCCCAAGTCCTTCAACTTTTATTGTTCTATACTTTAGTCCTTTGATTTCTTCTTTCATTTCAATTTAGTCCTCTTTTATTTACAACCCAAGTCCTTAAACTTTTGAATATTTGCAAGTCGGTCCCCTTTCCAAGTCTTTGTACATTTTCAGTCCTTCTTTGCCTATTTTGCGTTGTTTCTCTCCAATTCCATTCGAACTAGGGTTTCAACCTAAAATAATCAAATCGACACATAATTAAGTAAAAATTCACTTAAGAATGCATACAATTGTCCACTTTTGATAGTCCCGATAAATGTAAATCGACACTTATCACAAACTCTACAAAGCAACCAGTCTTTAAAGAGATAGTTATATCTATTGGGTTGCAAACCCTACAAACAAACCAAACCTGTCGTCGGATTCTCCAATGTAGAATCACATTCCATCACTACTCAATCAGGAATGAACTTTTCTAGAAAATGACCTACCCCTACTAGAAACACTGGAAAGAGCACTAGAACGAGTACTAGAACTTGCATTAAAATCCAGTGTGGCAACTACCTCCAAAGGCACTCCTGACAGAGCTTGAAGTCACTAATGTTACTTATCTTTCCAAAACTTCAAGGGCACTGTCTTTTGGTAAGTGCCATGAGATCCCTTCTCAGTAGGCTAGTCGGATGAAGCTTTTGTACGACTCCCAGCAATCTTTCTTTTCACATCCTTCGCAATTTGCGCATGATCCTTAATATCACCTTCAAAGCCAAAGAAAAGAAAAGAGAGCAAAGTGTGTTTGTACATTAATAGCATATCATTAGAGTCAAAGCTAGATGAAATACTACAACCAAAAACTGAAATGAAAATGGGAAAGTTATGCGAAAAAGAAAAAAGTCACACCCAAAACATCGTCAAGCTTAGGAACAGCCATAGAACTATTACTCCTAAGGCTAAAGTAGTCTTCGTAAGCACTAGAGGGCACGAAAAATAGTCTCTAGCCTAAAAAAATTGGAAAGTAATGTATGCGAGAATACGAACACTTGAAGTCTAGACATGAAATCACATTTTCACTCAATCTTCAAGAAAGGATAATCTTCCTGACTGATGAAAATGAACATTGGTTTCCATTAAGAACTGCATGTCAAGGCAAGGAGAGACATAGTGAAACCGAGAAACATTATTTGTTACATAAACAAAGAGATGAAAGAGTGCAAAGTCAATTGTATATCTATAACCATAAAAAATCAAGTAAAACACGACCATCATTTGTCATGAGTTACGAACTAATTGACCCAAACAAATATTATAGCGATTCAAGAGGGTCATGAATAACTTGTGTAAAGGAAACCTGAGTCAAGCCTCAAGTGTACATTCTTGACTTGGAAGAGACTCATGAACACGTTGATGCTCTTCTGGAGCTACTAACTCGTAAGTACTTCGGATAGCAAAGCGCCTCTGAATAGAATTCAAATGGCAAGGCCTAACATAGAAAACCATGGTCTTGTATGATGCGTATTGATGCTTTGAATGGTCAGCCACTTGGGAAATCTCTTCACTACAGTCTAATGACGCCAAATCTACTTGTGCGTTTTGAAAGGGCAAAATATAATCACCTTGCTCCAAATACAAACCACTATGAACGATGAGAATCACACTCACATGAGAACAAATTGAGTACATCAGCTTTAAAAGGAAAGAAATGAAGAGAATACTTGTTAAGGCAAGGTGGGCCACTCTACATTTTAGCGAAGTGGGCCATTTTTACAGCTTACGTAACACTATTACATTGCCGCGAAGTAGGCTAACCCACCATACGGCAAAGTGCGCCATTTTTACGGCCCATAGAATATTTTTGAATCGCCACAAGATGGACGCCTATCTTGTAGTGACGTGTGCTATTTTTACAGTCCACACAATATATTTACCTTGTTATAGCCCACTTGGCTCCACAATGGGTCACTGTGGGGTAAAAAGCTTGACCTCGTAGCGACCATCCTACTTCAATCGTGAAGTTAGGACCTTTACTTCACAGTGTCCATTCGCGTTCTGACAAAAGGTGCTTTTCATCTCGTGGCGGCAAAGTGAAAGATTCTTTCCACTCCATGGAAAATTTGTTGATGGAGAAATAGGACAAGAGCCACTGCAAGAACTGCTAAAAAAATTGCAATTTGGAAACATGTTACACCACTGGGATACTCTAGAACACTCTCAGGGAAACTACTCAACAAATCTAAAATGTAAGAAAATAAGGAAAGTTACTTTCAACGAAAGTTCTTTGGCCAACCAAGAAAAATCCCAAGAATGAGAATGCAAAATGGAAGGATGGAGACATTTTTAATGGATAATATCCTCGTTTTTTCGTATATACAGTACAATATTACATATATAGTCCAAATTCATGTATAATGAGAAATGTGGAAACATAAAAGGGTAAAAATCAATATACTTTGTTGTTGAGCTGGCCTAGAGTTATGCCCAAGACCTGGCTAATAAGATAATAGACTTATGTTGGCTGGCTAATAAAGGCCGTTAAGAAACACATACCAAATATAAGCGCAATAGCTCAGTAGGCCTTGCAATGAGAGCCCATGCTAATACATGTCCAAACTGTTTACTCCATTAGAAGAACTTACTGGGTTGTCATTCCACGAAGAATTAATAGCTATTGACCTACAAAAGGATGGTATCAATCTATTAGCCCAAAATCGGGAGTGAGATCAATAGTAAGAGTGCGTTTGATAGAGATTATAAACAGTTTATAAACCAAAAGTAGTTTATTTGAGTTGAAATTGTTGACTTTTTATGTTAAAAATAGGTTGAAAAGTCAAAAATTACGGCTGAAAAAAACCAAAAACGGTTTTTAATCTAAACCAAACACAAGCTAAATATGGAAATTTCAATGCACCATTAATCATAGAGAAAATTATGTTCATTAACAAGTATATCGACCCAAGATCACCTCATAAAAGGAAGAGAGCATAAGGTAAATGTAAGTCCAAACACATACTCAAACTATCATACATATCGTCTATCTTTGCTTTTTTTTTTTTATTCTGATCCTGACTTGAGCATTGGAAAGTCTACACCAAAAACCCTTTCGACATCACCTAACACTTTGTTGTGAGTGCATAAACCACCTCGAGAGACAGTTATTGGAGATAAACTAAAGCATACATCAATAATTTTCATTATGTATTTACTAAACTAAAATACCCTCACGATATGGTTAATATGTATCATATTGGATAAGCACTTTTATCTTACAAATTTATTTCATAACTTGTTGGTATTTTTGTCTTTATAAACATTTATTGTGATATCTATGACTCATAACTGTAAGTTTTAAATCTAGATAGCAAACAACCTAGAAGGGGATTGAATAGGTTGTTACTGAAAATTAATCTAAAACTGTAAATATTTTTAAAAAAAAATACAAAGTTCACTTTAATATTCTGATATTGATGAAAGTTTGTTGAACGTCAGAACGTTGCACTGAACGTTTCACAGTAAGAGATAGTTAACATATAAGATGATTAAAACATTGATTAACACAGGATATAGCGTGGTAAACCCTTAAGGAAAACATCCACAGGCCTCCATTCCACGGGTAAATAAATTCACTATTTTAGAACAGGTTGCACACATCTCAACTTTTTGAAATTACAATTTTAGACCTAATCTAAAACTTTATCAGCAATTTACAAAAAGTAAAACTTAGTTAAGAACAACAATAAAACTTCCATGTTTTATATCTTCTTTAACTAGTCAAAGAATACTGTCAAGTACTTCAGTCTTGATCTTGGTCCATTCCAAGAGTATACCCAGATTGACTCCACAAATCGGAATAAGGACCTAGTCCTTATCTTGCCGTCGAAATGCTATTCTCTCTAACAATGAATTTCTTCAATGCTTAGTCTTTCGGAGCCGTTCACAAAAATAGAATTTTTGATCGGGATAGGACTTTTGAATATTTCTTTGGAACTCACAACTCACAAATAATTTCTTCTTAAATACTTGAGTATCTTTGTTTTCAAAGTCCGTGAACTTCTTGGAATACCACCTGTCTTATTTATAGCAAAAGAAGTTTATCTAAACTCAATGACTTAGTATTTATCTTATACCAAGATAAGACATAATAAGTCTTTAAGTTTAAATAAGCTTTATAAAAGATAAGGTGAGATATATCACAAAAATATGAAAATAAATCTAGTTATATATTTTTATTTAAGTAGACAAATAAAAAGATAATATTTCAATTTGTTATCTACTTAGAAACATAGTTCAATTAGAATGCTTAACATGCAATTAACTTAAATCACTTATTTATCTGCTAAGGAACAATAGTTTTAGAATAACTAAAACCGATAAATAAATTGGGATAAGAATAGCATTAATGCCTCTAATCAACTACTAGATAATGATTGATTCCTAATTGACTCACATCAATAAATAAAATATAATTAAGTATGCCAACAAAAACAGGATTCTCCAACAATCTCTCCATTTGGCATCTCTTAATTATAAAACTTATATCAAGTTGTTTTTTAGGTGAGCAAAAAGGCAAATTAGATTCAAGAACAAGAGATTCATTAAAATCAATAAATCCTAATTACCAAAATCAAATGCAAGCTATTTAATTTAAAGCAATTCCTAATTACCAAGCAAAAGCAATTTCTAACTTACTATTACTACTTCCCCTTTTTGTAATAAAGAGGGGCCAAAGCAAAAACGAAAGCAACCAAAGAAACTAAGTTAAGGAAGGATCCAAAATCAAAATGGAGAGAACAACTAACCACATGATATTGAGTGTTAACCCTTATATGAGATGCCCTTGCGGGTCCTCTTTTTCGAACCACCAGTTTGGGTTCTCTTCTTGCGCTTAGGAGATGAAGGCCTGGGAGCAACATCTTGATGTAGAGACACGTCAGCATAAAAAGTCAAAACGTGGAGAATTCTCAAGGCCAGTGTCAGAATGTTGAGTTCCATCAGGACCAATATCAGGATGTTGATGAGTATTCATGGTAGCATCTTAATGTTCTTCTGGAATAGGACTCCCAGTCCGCTCAGCCAAGGCCACAAGGAAAGCCCTCATGAATCTGTGATAACTCTCAAAATTATCAAACAGTGTAGTGACCAAAGTAGTTAAATGCCTCACCTGAGTTTCAAGAAAACTGGTGTGATCCTCGGAGAGGCTTGGTCTTCCCGGAGGCGCTGGTCTCTTAGTGACTTTCTTAGAAGGACGAAGAACCTATATTGGTGTGGTGAATGTGTCACCCTGAATAATAGGAACCTTGTGATGATGGAGATAAGCATGAAGTAACCCAGGAAACGGCAACATCTTGGAGTGTGCTTGATGGGTCACTGTGAACACAATTTTGTCAAAAATGATTGTGGCAATATCCAAAGGGTAGAATGTGCCCAGCTTGTACAAAAACTCAACCTTATCCATCCCAATGTCCGACCGATGCTGAATTTGATCAATATTGTATAAGGCAATTTTGTAAAGTACCTTATACTTAGGGGTAAGCAATGCGGCAGCCATTTTTCCCATAGGCCAAGGATTTCTAGTGAGTTCTAAGGCCAATGTATCAGTGGCTGCTTCAAACTTATCATACATTCCTTCAGTGATGGGTGATAAATCAAGCCAACGATGAAGATTGGAAGGACTAAATAGTACTAGCTGACCCCTAACATAGACTGACCACCTAAAATTATTACCCGGCTATTTAATCTGACGAGAAATATTAGCCAAAAATTCTTTGATCAAGGTTTCACAAGGTCTCCCAGTCCAACCCAATAATTTTTGTATACCACAATGCTCAATTAATTCAACAAGATCAGCTTCTCTAAGGACATCCTCTTTGACATTAAATTGCATCACAAAATCTCGATTTGAAATAAATTGTGAAACTGAGCTTGTGCAACAAGAGTTCCAAATTTGTAATTCAGAGGAGTGAAGACATAGTTACCTTTACAGAGTAAACTTTGTTCAAACAATTAAGGATGAGTCGTTGAAGTTGGAATTTCTGAGGAATGGTGCCCAATGTTCAGCAGGAAGATCAGTAACTTTCGAATGTTCATCAACTTTCTGCTTACCATTTTATGCACGTAAGAGCCTGACAGGGACAATTTCTTCAGCACTTAAGTTGTCTTTTTCCTCATTCGTGGACTCTTCTTCTTTATTTTTATCTGCAAAATTTGGGCCTGATTTTTTTTGTTCTTATTCAAGATGTCCAGTCTGTTGAGACTCTCTCAAATTGTCCTCGAACTCACTGCCAAATTGAGACCCAGTTCCATAATCAGAACCCATGTCCTCATCAAACTCTCCATGACTTGTGACTCGTGTGGGAATAGTGGCGGTGGAAGGACCTTCACTGGCGGCTGTTGGTTGAGGAGCCGAAAAAGATGGAATAGTTCTAGAGACAGGTGGAACAGGTGGCGACAGCAAACGTGGTGCTGTAGAAGGTGGAGGTGAAAAACTAGTGCCAATGGTGGTGTCGTTGCCGGGAGAACAGTAGCAGCTGTGGTGGTGGTGGTGGTGGTGGTGGTGGTGGTGGTGGCGGCGGCGGCGGCGACTACAACGAACCTCCGAGTGATTAGTGGTGGTCTTTGTCCTTGCCATTGATTGTTTTCCTACACACTTTTGCAAGATAAAGTGATATCAAAGAAATCAAAGAATCAACACAATAAAATTTGGGGCTTAGAGTTTTGAAAAGAAAGAAGAAGATGGAGTTATATGGACTTATTTTCTATATAAATGAAAAATGACTCTTTTTAAGAAAATACTATTTTTAAAGTTGGACATTTAAGAAATTAAGACTTTTAAAATTAAAACAATTTGAGAGAAAAAAATTAATTAATTTTTTTTTAAAATATAAATGCAAAATTCATGAGAAACTTTGAAGATGAATATATGGAGACTGGAACTATATTTTCAAATTTTATGACAAAAGCAATAACACTTTTGAAAATCAGTATTTCTTCCATAATTAACTCAATAATATATGCGAATATATAAAAAAATATTTTTTATGTACAAAGGCGACGTATTTAGACAAGGAGACATATCCCTAAATCTTTTCTTAGACTTTCAAATCTATTAGTATTCAGAGCTTTAGTAAACAAGTCAGCTAATTGATTTTATGTCTATATGTGCTCTATTTTGACGATTTTACTCTCAACTAGGTCTCTAATGAAATGGTGCCTGATATCTATGTGTTTCGTTCTTGAATGTTGAACATGATATTTTGATAGACTTATGGCACTGGTATTATTGCAAAACATAGAGATAGAGTTTTGTTTGATACTGTAATTGTGTACAACAACTACCTGTTGCGATGTATTCTGCTTCGGCTGTAGATAATGAGCTGGAGTTCTGTTTTCTACTAACCCAAGCTATAAGATTGTTTCCCAGATAGAAACATTCTCATGTGGTACTTTTTCTATCATCGATATTACATGCCTAGTAAGCATCACTAAAACCAGCTAAATGAGAGTTAGTATCACTTAAATATAACAAACTATAATCAATAGTGGCATGAACATATCGAATTATTCTTTTTACAGTAACCACATGTGACTTTTTTGGTTTTGCCTGATATCTAGTACAAACTCCTACACTTAAAGCAATATCAAGTCAACTAGCAGTCAAGTATAATAAGCTTCCAATCATGCAGCGATAGATTCCATTTTTATCTTTAGTGATTTTTAAATTTGTGGCCATAGGTTTTCTTATGGTTTGGAGTTATCTAGTCCAAATTTTTTGATAAGTTTTTTTTGCATATTTTGATTGAGATATGAAAATATCATTGCCCATTTGCTTAACCTGTAGACCAAGAAAGAAGGTTAGTTCTCTTACCATGCTCATCTCAAATTCTTTTTTCATTAAGTTTATGAGATCAATAGATTATTTTTCTAAAGTTGAGCCAAAAAACAATGTCATCGACGCAAATTTGAGCAACAATTATACCAGCATTTAAGTGTTTGATAAAAAGAGTTTTGCCGACTCACCCTCTCTTGTACCCCTTTTCAATAAGATAAGTAGTAGACGTTCATATCAAGCTCGTGGAGCTTGTTTTAAACGATAAAGAGCTTATTCAAGTTTATACACATGATTTGAAAAATGGGGATCTATAAAATCTTTAGGTTATTCAACATAAACTTCCTCATTAAGATAGCCATTTAAGAACTCACTTTTGACATCCATTTGAAATAGTTTAAATTTCATTTGGCAAGCAATAGCAAGTAAAAATCTTATAGACTCTAATTTGGCAATAGGAGCAAATGTTTCTTCAAAGTCTAATCCTTTGATTTGAGTATATCCGTGGGCTACTAAGCGGGATTTGTTTTTGAGTATATCCCTGGGCTACTAAGCTGGATTTTTTTCTAAGTATAGTTCCATGTTCATCAAACTTGTTTTTGTATACCCACTTAGTTCCTTTACATTTACATTATTTGGTCGAGGGACTAAATTCCAAACCTTATTTTTTTCTTATTGGTTAAGTTCATCTTGCATGGCTAACACCCATGATTCATCTTCTAAAGCCTCTTTCACATTTTTTGGTTCAACATGAGAAATATAACACACGTGACTTATCTCATTTGAAGCTTGCCTTTGAGTCACCATACCGTTATCCCAATTTCTGATAGCATTAGATGTGGGGTGTGCTTTTTGTATCCAGGTAGGTGGTTGCCTTCGGGTGCTTTGATCTTCGAATGTATGTGTACTATGAGCTGTAGCATTATTCTGTTTAGTTTGTTTTGTATGCTTAGTTGCATTAGTTTTGGCAACGTTTCCAGGAATGTTCTGACTATTGCCAGTGTCTTTCACAATGTTCTGATGTTCGCTTGTTGCCTCATATTTTTTTGTCAATATTTGAATGACTTGTTCATATGAATACTCAACAAAATCATTAGTATCATCCACTACAACATTAATTGATTCAATTATGTTTTGAGTACGCATGTTGTAGACCTGGTAAGCCCGACTATTTTCAGAATATCCCAAAAAAACCCCTTCATCACTTTTAGGATCCATTTTTCCTATTTGTTCACGATCATTTAGGATATAACTCTTGCTATCAAAAGTATGAAAATACTTAAGATTAGGTTTTCTACTTTTCCAAATTTCATAAAGTGTTTGAGATGTGCATGTCCTAATGGTAACTCTGTTCAAAACATAACAAGCAATAGCCTACAATTTTAATGGTAATTTTCTACTATTCAGCATTACCCTGGCCATTTCTTGAAGAGTTCTGTTTTTTCTTTCAACTACCACATTCTATTCTGGTGTCTTACGGGCTGAATATTCATGAAAGATACCATTCTTTTCACATAAGTCAAAAAAACTAATATTCTCAAATTCTTTGCCATGGTCACTCCTAATTCTACCAATTTTTTGTCCATGGTTATCCTTTTCAATGGTCAGTTTAGCATATAAAATTTTGAATCTTTCAAATGAGTTAGATTTTTCTTTTAAGAAGCTAACACAGGTAATCTAGAGAAGTTATCAATAAACACAAGAACGTACATTTTTCTGCAAATGCTTTCGACTTGTATGGGTCCCATTAGATCCATATGTATTAATTCAAGGACATTTGAGGTGCCAGATAGTGGTTCTGTTTATGTGATCCTCTAGTTTGCTTACCAAGTTGACATGGGCCACATATACCTTCAAGCTTGTTTTTCAATTTTGGTATTCCTCTTAGAGCGTTACCTTGGCTTAATCTTACTAGATCTTTGTAATTAAGGTGCCCCAAACGTTGATGCCAAGTTTTGTGGAATCAGTTTTAGCTACAAGACATGAAAGATTATGATCAATTAAATAGCATCTATCACTAGCTCTAGTTCCTGTCAACAAGCAAATGTCTGTATTGTTTACTACCGTGCATGTTTTTTGGTTAAAAATAACAGTAAGATCATCATCACAAATTTATCCCACACTAATTAGATTTTCTTTTAGGCCTTCAACAAGAAGAACATTTGTTAATGGTGATGAGCCTTGATTATTATAGATCCAATCCCAATTACATTACCTTTTACACCATCACCAAAAGTGACAGTTCGACTCTCAAAAGAGTTTTTAAAATCAAACAAGAGTGATTGATTTCTTGTCATATGCCTAGAGCATCCACTGTCGAAATACCAAGAATTAGTTATAAACGCATGGAATGCCAGATCAACCACATAACAATTCAAGTCAGTCTTCTTCAACCATATTTGTCGGATTTTAGTTTGACTTCTTTTATTTGGTAAAAAGTTTCTCAAGTTCATGCTAGTTCTACAAATAGTTTTCTTGTGCTTAGGTGGATAATTTGAGATGTTAGCATACTTTTGTTCTATCTTACCACATGTTGGACAAGTTGGAGATGAGTGTATGTTACCTTTAGATTTACGTTTGGTTACTTTGTCAGCAGTTTCTATAATTCCTGATTCTTTCAACATCTAACCGTTGATTATAGATTTAGTGGACATCAGAACGTTATCTGGAACATCGGGACCTGTTTCTATTATTCCTTTGACAAACTTGATTTTCTTTGCTTTCTTATCTTCTCCATGCTGAGTATATCCTAAACCATGTCTGATATTGGTGATTCTTCCATAGCTCAGCACCTCGTTCAGTCGAGCAGCTCTAATGGTCAATTGTTTGTTTGCTTCCCTACTTTGATTCAATTCTTCCTACAAATCACACAATTGTTTATTTTTATCAACCAACAATATTTCGAAATGAGATATTTTATTATTGGAGAAACTATGTTCTTTAGTGGAAATAGTAGACAAAGCCTTTAGGTTGACCCCAACGTCATCAGCTCCAACGTTCGGTTCTATGTCAGAACGTTCGTGTGAACGTTCATGAAAAAGATAAGATAATTCAGAATCAGAAATAGAGCATGCTATAAATGAAATATCTTAAGTATTAAAAACTTCCGCATCTCATGATTGATCATCAGTTGATTCTTCATCCTCGCTCCAAGTTCTATTCATGGCCTTTTTACCAAATATTTTCTTTTTATTATTAGCACATTCATAGGCAATGTGACAATATCCTTCACAAGTATGGCACTAGATACAATTTTCTGTTTTCTTTAGAAGATTTGATGAACTGTCTATTTTGATTAGGATATTTCTTTTTGTATCATCCTTGATTTTTTGCTAATTTAAATCTTTGAGATCGTTTCAATAATTTGCCAAAGTGTTTGGTAACTATTGCAATATCTGAATCACTTTCATCGCATTCATCTTTTTCTTCCTCAATTTGAAATGCTATGCATGTAGCTTTTTCTTTGTTTCTTGTGCCAACGTTTAGTTCATAAGTCATTAATGACCCAACCAACTCTTCAATTTTGATTTCATCTATGTCCTTGCTTTTTTCAATTGCAGTCACCTTGGAGTGAAGCCTATTTGGCAAAGACCGCGGTACCTTTCTGACCAATTTTGACTCTGAATATCTTTCTCCAAGGGCATGTTCTTGATTTGATATGTCACACAGCCGAGCATAAAAATCTTTGAATGCTTCATCGTCCGTCATGCGTAAGTTTTCAAACTCTGTGGTGAACATTTGTAGTTTAGACGATTTCACCTTGGATGTTTCTTCATGTGCGATTTGTAAGATCTCCCAAGCTTCATTTACTATCCTGCAATTAGATATTAGCCTGAATTGATTAGCATTTATAAAACAAAAAATAGCGTTCAAGGCTTTGATATTCCAACTAGCATTATTGAAGTCAGATTTTACTCATTGTTCAAATGGTTTTTCTATTCAATATAATTTTCAATGATAGTGGGAGGACTATAACCTCTAATGATAGAATGCCATAATTTTTTATCTAGGGCTTGAATGTAAACAGTCATACAGATTTTCCAATAATTATTGTTCGTTCTATCTAAGACTGGTGGTTGAAAAGAAGAACTGTCCATACCTAGATTCATAGGATCTCACTTTCTAGAAGTGAACCCGCTCTTATACTAATTGTAAGTTTTAAATCTAGATAGCAAACAACCTAGAAGGGGGTTGAATAGGTTGTTACTGAAAGTTAATCTTGAACTGTAAATATTTTTTTAAAAAAAAATGCAAAGTTCACTTTAATATTCTGATGTTGATGAAAGTTTGTTGAATGTCAGAACATTGCACTGAACATTTCGCAGTTCGAGACAGTTAACATGTAAGACGATTAAAACGTTGATTAACACCGAATATAGCGTGGTAAAACCCTAATAGAAACATCCACAGGCCCCCATGCCACATGGAAATAAATCCATTATTTTAGAACAAGTTACACACGTCTCAACTTTTTAAAAATACAATTTTAGACATAATCTAAAGCAACTTACATAAATTAAAACTTAGTTAAGAACAACAATAAAACTTATATGTTTTATATCTTCTTTAACTAGTCAAAGAATGCAGTCAATTAATTCGGTCTTGATCTTGGTCCATTCCACGAGTGTACCCGAATTGACTCCACAAATCAGAATAAGGACCCAGTTCTTGTCTAACCACCATATTGCCGTTCTCTCTCTTAATAGATTTCTTCAATGCTTAGTTTCTCAGAGCCGTTCACAAAAATAGAATTTTTGATTGGGCTAGGACTTTTGAATATTTCTTTGGAACACAAAAATCACATATAATTTCTTCTTAAATACTTAAGTATCTTTGCTTTCAAAGTCCGTGAAATTTTTGAAATACCGCTTGTCTTATTTATAGCAAAAGAAGCTTATCTAAACTTAATGACTTAGTATTTGTTTTGTTGGAAAAATATGTGTCATATTTTTTCATCTTTTTATATTGGCTCACTTAATTAATATTACTGATTTTTAATGACAAAAGAAGATGTTAGTATTTATGTTCTGACTGGTCAAGTTGCTGTCAGTTCCGACTGACTGAGATAGTAAGCAGATTATTTTTCAGAACAGTTGACTGTAATTTTATTCTAATTATTTATATATAACATCTGATCTTGTGAATTTCAGGAATAGCACACTTGTTGGTTAAAGGATCTTTTCTTATTCTATTGGATTTGTTTAAGAATGAAATATTTAAAGATAATCTTGAGTTTCCTAAATACATTCCTTTTACAAATCTAGAATATTTTTTCATATATTCTTTCTTACTAATTATTTTACCATTCTTATTACAGATTTTTAGGTAAGAAATAATTCCTCATTTGATTACTATTTTACCTATAAGTAAGAGTACAAATCAACAAGGAATCAAGCTTTGAAATATATATTTTCTGCTCTTGATCTTCAAGCTTCATAGCCGGCCGATTCTATTGATGAAAGAACAAGACATCAAGCTTCATTGATTAAGTTTCAAAGCAAAAAGGTTTACTTCAAACTCATTGAAGAATAAAAAAAATTGGTGCTCAACGAATAATTCCATATCATGATTAATCTACTTGGCGTTAAATTAAGAACGGAGGTTCTTAACTCAAGTGGTGGTTGCAGTCAAGTACAATAGAGAAGTGACAATAAAGTCAAGACCAGTGGGTTTGATTCCACTTCAACAACAAGTCAAAAGAAGAAGTATCAAAGGGAGTTGATCTACATTCTTTTGGTTGTTATTTTGTTAATTTTGCGAAATTACAAAAATTGAATACTATTGTATTTTTAATCAAGATTATTAGTGGATTATTTTTACCCATGGCATGGAGGCCCGTGGATGTTTCCCTTCGGAGTTTACCACATTATATCTTGTGTTCATATTTAATTCTTTAAATTTCACTCCAAACAAATTAGGTAAACAAAAACTTTTTAATCTACCAGTACGCATCAGAACTATTTCTCAATACAACGCACCAGTTTTAACCGTGTTCTGTCCACTGCTTATTTAATTAAGATTAATTTTTTTTTAATTTAATTAATCTAGATTTTATAACTTTCAATTAGTATCAGAGTTGATACACTTCTATAAGTGTGATCTGAAAAACCTAGATATAGATGGAGCTCTGTTTAAACCACCGGTTTTAGATGGTACTAATTATACCTATTGGAAAATTAGGGTTCAAGTCTATATCAATTCCCTTGATGAAAAATCTTGGCACTCTATTGTCCATGGCTATAAAACTCTCACAATTGTTGAAAATGGTGTAAAAAATAGAAAAAGGCATACGAGTGGGCTACAACTGATTTTAATTATACTAACTGGAATTCCAAAGCTTTAAATGCCATATTCTCTTTTGAAAATTCTAATCAATTTCGTTTGATTTCTACTTGTCAAGTTGTTAAAGAAGCTTGGTACATCTTACAGATTACTCACGAAGAAACCTCTATTGTCAAGTCATCCAAGCTTCAAATACTTACTCTTGAATTTGAACAACTGACCATGAGAGATGACGAAAAATTCAAAGACTTCTATGTAAAACTCAGTGACATTATCAATACATCTTACACCTTGTAAAGAAATATTCGGAGAGTAAAACTACAAAGAAAATTCTCAGATCCTTGCCTGATCGTTTTCACTCCAAAGTTACTGCCATTGAAGAAAACAAGAAGATTGAAAAAATAAAGGTTGAAGAATTGGTGGGATCTTTGATAACATATGAACTACATCTACAGAGGAGGAAGAAAGAAAAGTGATCTAGTATTGCCTTCAAAATTGAAAAAGATAAAGAAGAGATTGATGGCGAGGAAAGTGAAGCTGATGAAAACAGGGCCATGCTCACCAAACAATTTAAAAAATTTCTAAAAAGAAATCAGAAATGCAAAAACTTGAATACCCCACTTCAACAAAAAAAGAGATTTCCAAACAACACAAAACAAAATCCCACTACTTCTATGAATAGATCTAACAATCGAATTCAATGTCATGAGTGTGAGGGATTTGGTCACATTGCTTCTGAATGTGCAAATACTCTAAAAAAATCTCATACCAAGAAGGCTATGAATATTACTTGGAGTGAAGATGATGAAAAAGATTCAGACTCAGACAAGGACAACAGAACTATTGATGATCAAGTAACGTCTACCACTGTGAACTTACAGTCTGGTATTGACTCTATGCAAAAATTGGCTGCAGGTTCTAACTCCTTGACTACAACATATGAAGGACTAAATCATGAGTGTCCTAATTGCATCAGTGTGAACAAACAATTAAAAGACGAATAGGAGAAGAATTTTTCTAGTCATGTCATGATTGAATTTTTGGAAGATGATAAGGCATCAGTTGATAATAAAAAAGACCTCTAACCAACTCTTAAAAGAAAAGGACGATCAAATTGTGAACCTTCTTGATGAATTAGAAAACTTTCTTGATGAATTAGAAAAATCAAAAGAAATGGTCAAGCAACTATTAATTGGAGCATCTCGCTTGAGTGAAACCCTAAGCTATGGAAGAACTCTAAATGTCAAAGAAGGTTTGGGATATGTTGGAAAAGGTAAAGGAAAAGTTGAGAATCAGATCAATTTTGTCAAAGGAACACAGTCTGTTGTATTTCCAGACAAAACTGTTTCCATTGCCGTCAAGACTGAGACTGACTTGCCTATGCAGGTTTTGACCAATGCCAAGACTCAAAAACAGTCACAACCATCAGTTGGACAACCATTGTATCAATTTTCAATGCAGAGAGGTAAATCAAATTACTTTGTAAAATGTTACATCTGTGGTAATCTAGGACATGACTCTTTTCATTGTTTATCTAATTAAAACTTGGTTAATAGACAAATAAGACACCATAACAACACTAAAGTAAGACAAATTTAGGTTAAAAAAGATGATTTAAATTGTTATATGGTTGGTGTTGCATATAGAACTTTTATTCCTAACTCTTAGTATTTTGATAGTGGTTGTTTTAGACATATGACTGGTAATCGATTTTATCTAACTAACTACAAGAGTCATGTAGGTGGTCTGGTTATCTTTGGTGATGGTACACACAGTAAAATTGAAGGTGTATGCACTATCCTAATTGATAGATTCTCCCCGTTAAAAGAAGTATTTTTTGTTATAGGTTTAAAAGCTAACTTGATTAGTATAGGCCAACTTTGTGATGATAAACACTTAGTTATGTTCTCAAAAAATTCTTGTAGAGTCTTGAATTATGATGGTAGTTGTATTCTACATGGTACTAGGTCTAGTGATAAATGTTATGTTCTTGACACAAAAATTACTGTCAAATTTCAAAGACTGACTCTACCGAGCTGTGGTACAAACAGTTGGGACATTTAAATTATATTGATCTGTTAAGACTAACAAAATTAAATGCAGTACGAGGCATTCCTAAGCATACTGAAAAATCTGAAGGATTGTGTGGTTCGTGCCTAAAAGGTAAGCAAACCAAAAGTACTCACAAACAAGGTAAGTTTCTTACTACATCTCGTATATTAGAATTACTTCACATGGATTTGATGGTACCTATTAAAACTCAAAGTATTGGTGGCAAAAAATATATCTATGTCTATGTAGATTATTTTTCTAGATATACTTGGTAGATTTTTTAAGAGAAAAATCTGACGTTTTTGAAAGATTTAATTTTTTGCACCTAAAATTAACAACACAAAAATATTTTGAGGAAATAAAAATGTTGAGGATTAGAAGTGATCATGGGAGAGAGTTTGAAAATGTTAATTTCTCTATATTCTGTGAACAAAATGGCATTTTTCATGATTTCTATGCTTCTAAAACCCCTGAGCAAAATTGAGTTGTAGAAAGGAAAAATAGGTCTTTATAAGAGATGACTAGAGCAATGTTAAATAGTAAAAAATTTCTTGTTAAATTGTGGGCAGAATCTATAAGTACTGCTTGTTACATTTTGAATCGTGTGTCTTTAAGAACATGAACTACTCAAACTCCCTATGAAATTTGGAAAGGAAGAATGCCGAATATCAAGTATTTCCATACTTTTGGTAGCAAAAGATATGTGTTAAATGATTGGGAACACTTGGCTAAATTCGATTCAAAAAGTGATGAAGGAGTGTTTATTGGTTATTCTGAAAACAGCCGAGCTTACATAATTTATAACATGCATACTCAGATATCATTGAATCAATCAATGTAAAAATTGATGACACTGATGATTTTTTCTCTTATTCACAAAAACCTAATATTCAGACTTTGGAAGAACATGTTGATGGACGTCAAAATACTCAAGACAACCATGTGTCTATTCCAGACAATGATAGATAGACAGAACTTTATGCATCAAGTTATGGTGTCTCTGCCCCTGCTTCTAGAGGTTCTGACGTACCAAATACAAATAATGAACAGAACACGAGAAGACAGCCTCCCTCCTAGATACAGAAAGTAAACCCATTGGACAATATACTCTCAGATTTCAGAGACGGTATGATGACTAGGAGGAGGCTTGCTAATGAACTTGGAAATGTTTGCTATACTTCATAGATTGAACCCAAAAATATAAATAAAGCAATTGTTGATGAAAATTGGGTTCTAGCCAGAGCTAGCTCAATTTGAAAGAAATGAAGTGTGGAAACTTGTACCTTGGCCAAAGGACACAAATGTGATCGAAACAAAGTGGATATTCAAAAATAAATCAGATGAACATGGCAACATAGTCAGAAACAAGGCACGCTTAGTTGCACAGAGATACACTCAACTGGAATGAGTGGATTTTGATGAAACATTCTCACTTGTGGCTCAACTTGAATCCATTAGACTTTTACTATCTGTGGCATGTCAAATGAGGTTCAAGCTATACCAAATGGACAAGGTTCTAAAATGCGTAATGCGAGGCGAGGCGAGGCGGCGAGGTCGCGCATTGAGCCTAGGCGCATCTAAGCGTGAAAATGCGCGACCGATGCGCAAAAATGAGCGATGCAGGGCGAGGCGGCAAGGCCAGGCATCAAGCCTAGGCGAGCATTTTAGAACACTGCAAATGGATGTCAAAAGTGTATTTCTAAATGAGATTATGAATGAAGAAGTCTATGTTAAGCAGTCTAAGGGATTTGTTGATCCTTATTCTATCGAACATGTGTTCAGACTCAAAAAGGCCTTATATGAACTAAGCAAGCTTCACATGCTTGATATGAACGATTGACCATGTTCTTGTTAGAACAAGGCTACAAGAGAGAAGAGCTGACAAAACTTTATTCATCAAACACCTCAAAATTGGATTAGCAGTTGCACAAATCTACGTAGATGATATTGTATTTGGTTCTTCATTAGAAACAAAATCCAAGGAGTTTGTTACAATTATAGAAAACGAATTCAAGACGAGGATGGTTGGTAAACTAAACTTTTTTTTAGGTTTGCAGATCAAACAGGTTGGATCAGGGATATTTATCTTACATGCCAAGTATGCTAAAAATCTGGTGAAGGAGTTCGAACTTGAACAAACCAAGTAAGTCAGAACTCTCATGACCACGTCCTTGAAAATATCCAGAGATGACCAGGGCAAAGAGGTTGACTCTAGTTTGTACCAGAGCACGATAGACAGTTTGCTGTACTTGACTACAAGTCCTCCTGACATATCATTCAGTGTTGAAGTTTGTGCGCGTTATCAGGCCAAACCAAAAAAATCACATCTTGTGGCTATGAAGCGAATTATTTACTATATTAACTGTACTTCTGATTTTGGTTTATGGTATACTAATGATATTAACTCTCATCTTGCAGGATATACCGATCCTGACTGGGCTGGAAACATGGATGATTGGAAAAGCACAAGTGGATGATGTTTCTACATTGGTAATAATCTCATTGTATGGTTAAGTAAGAAACAAAACTCTATTTCTTTATCTATTATAGAAGCTGAGTATATTGGTGCTGGTAGTTGTTACACTTAGTTACTCTAGATGAAATAAATGCTATGTGGGTATAGTATTGATCAGGATTATGTTACTATATTTTGTGATAACACTAGTGCTATCAATATTTCTAAAAACTCTGTTCAGCACTCTAGAACCAAACATATTGATATTAGACATCATTTTATTAGAAATTTCGTCGAAGAAAAAGTAATTACTTTGGAACATATTCAAACTGAGTATTAGTTGGCTGATTTGCTCACCAATGTCTTAGATTTTGCTAGATTTGAGACTCTACGAAAAGCTGTAGACTAATGCTTGATGCATTAATAATATTTTAAAACAAAAAAATATATATTGTATACTTAGTAGAAGTGGCGTTCTTTTTTTTGTTTGATTTCATCGTGTATGTTTGTTTTGCATTTACTTTCCTATTTATTTTTAACAAATAATAATAATAAAAATAAATAAATAAAAAAGAGGGGGAGTTTTGCAAATAGCATATAAAATAAACGTATGACTGGTCTATGAATATTGGGATTAACTTGGATTAACCAATCAATATGGTATGCTCATTAAAATTATGGTAAAATATGATCAGATAAGCACGCTTTGAGGACATACTGACTTGTTTGATTGTGCTTTACTATTGACTGGATTGTTATCTTTAAAGTAGTTTCATACTTTGTTGTGGACCTATGGTTAGTATCTATGTCTCTTGGCACTATAGTATGTTGTTGTGTTAAACAGACAAATTCATTAGAAGAGAAGGCTACCACCATAGATGTATGCAGCCGTCCATGATAACGAAGATACATTATGTAGAAAATGGCTACCCATATGGCTGTGAGAAAGTCAACTCCACGAACTTATAAATCGATGCTTTGACAAAATAAAATTACATAATGAAAAAAAAGAGGTCATCACTCTGAGTACTCAAAAGAAAATTGTTATGGTCCTCATGTCTGCCACGCACATATTTTTTATTTAAAGAAATGTTTAGTTGATGACTAGTTCGAAATACATCTCTGTACCTATCTTCTTGAAAAGGTTCAATTTGGTTTAGTGGGACATGTTATGATTGACTAGTCTAGTATGTCCTATCACACACTCACGTCTTAAATCTGACAAAATAATTGAATCTAATTATGCTCGTATATCTGATTAGAAGATTCTTGTTTATTTTAATATTTTTGGATTGATTGTATAATTTGTAGACTATGAAATTTGCCCATAAATAAAAACTTTATTTTGTCTCATAAAATATTCTCTTTAATTTTGTGTGATTGACTTGTGTGGGCTTTCTCGTAGGATTCTCAATTAACAGTCTAATTTTTTGCATTACAATCAGTATCAACTCAGAAAAATCTAGATGAACAATTTACGAAATCTATTTTTATTTTGTACTGATTATTAAATTGATCTTCCTAATTTAAAAAATCCCATTTTCCATAAAATAGTATTTTAGACGGATAAATTCGAATTTCAAATATTTGGTTAAGG
Organism: Forsythia viridissima; assembly: GCA_030279155.1. Classification (NCBI taxonomy): domain Eukaryota; kingdom Viridiplantae; phylum Streptophyta; class Magnoliopsida; order Lamiales; family Oleaceae; genus Forsythia; species Forsythia viridissima. Next base: position 32,286,189 of record CM059041.1, on the reverse strand, counting down.
GAGGTTTTTATGCCCTTAACAGCCAATCAACAGTTTATTTTTGGTAACTGCTCTGCACACGTCAGAAATAAATTGCTCTATCTTTGTGAAATTTTACAAAATTTTCCCTTTTTAAAGTACAACCTAGGGTTTGTTTTTGATCCTTCACGTTTGTATTCAAGTACCAGAACTCAATCTCTTTCTCTTACACTTGATTTTGGAGTCGTGTTAAGTTTAACTCTTCAGATTAAAACATGGTGAAAAATAAGATGCCAAAATCAAAGAAAAATCCTGGTAGCTCATCCAAGGAAAATGTTGCTTTGGTGTCTGCTGTTGAAATTGAGATGGGACCACAAATGTCGTCGGTGAGGAATCTCTGGCGAAGTGTACAAAGACTGAACCCTCTAGTTCATACCTGACACTCATCCAACTACTATTGCACCTCTAGCTAAACCATCTACAGACAGTATTACCTATCAGCTGTCGGTCAGCCATTCTAAATCACAGCCCCGTCAAACATCTAAAGATCCAATCACTTTTCTGAGCAAGAAAGTCTCCCTAAGTGCTCAAGAGTCTGATAAAGAAAGAGATGACAGTGATGAATCTAGAACTGGGAATAATGGGTCTGCAAATCATGAAAGTGAAGAAGACGTTCGTGAGGATGAAGGGACTGGAGATGAGAAATTTGAACGACCTCTCCCAATCTCTGAAGGTTTAAATAAGTCTCCTTCACAAAAATCAGATTCTGATTTTGATGTTAATTCTGGAACCTTCGGAGTCTACTCTTACCACTCCTCCACTAAGAAAGGCCACGAGGGCTGAAAAATGAAAAGGTAAAATTGGAGAGGCTGCTGAAGAGCCCACACCTACTGGTCAAAATAGGCCACCCACTACCTTAGGGAGTGCCTACAGAGTATTGCCTACTCACAGTTCAAACCTGCAAATGTTCAGACTTGAAACATTAACAAGAGGTAGACACTTTGTTAACCCCCTCACTTACTATTTTCTATCTGAGGCTACTGAGAACCTGTTTATTTTTTTCATCTCCAATCGCAAGTTCATCATTGAGTGCAAGGTGGCAATTCATGAATTTAGTTCGTTTGATTTGGTTGAAATTGTTGGTTTTCAAAAACTACATAATCTGTTAAATTTTTTTTGTCCTTTTAATGAGACTCTTGTCGAGGAATTTATGGTAAATGTTCCAAAAAATTTGGGTAAGGCTGACAATGAATTTGGGTGGCAAGTATACGTCAGAGGAATAAATGTTACTTTCAGTCTTAGCTCACTAAGGGAATGGCTTGGGTTGAATTTCGTGGCTATCATGAGTGATGAGAAATTGACCAAGGACAGTATTGCCTAGGAGATGACTGGCTCTACCTGACCAGAAACCGGCGAACTGACTACTTCCAGACTTCTGCCCAAATACAAAGTTCTCCACCGGATCTTAATCAACAACATTGACCCATTGACTCATAGATAAGACATTTCAGGGGACATGACTGTTATGCTATACAAGTTGGGGATGAGGTTGACAGTTGATTAGGTCAAAATGATTTTTGACTGAATTGTATATGAAGGGCCGAGAAGGGCTAAGCAGTACAAACTGCCACATCCAGCTCTTATCCACCACTTTTTTGTTCACCAAAGAGTGTCTGCAATAGATTCAGACTTGTTATTTGAGAATATTCCAGCATTAGGTGTCCATGAATTTACAAATTTGGATGGAACAGCACATCCTACTCCTAGGGTTCCAAAGCACTTTGGACCAGTCTGGGCATTTGGATACACTGGAGACTCAGCTGGGGCTAATCAGAACTCAGGTAGAACAACTTTTTACCTTAACCAAAAGTTTTTCTGATGAGTTTAATTTCATGCGTAGGGTATTGACTAAATTAAATATCTGGAAGATGAACATATCAAGTCTGCATACCGCATAGTCACTCCAGAATTCTCTGCACACCCTGAAGGTCAAGTGGAGATTTTGGGTACTGATCCAGTGGGTAGGCCAACTGTTCATCCACTTGATACTCTTATGCCAACTGCCCCTCCACCTGTTGCTCCATCCTATCCTTCTAGTTGCAAGAGAGACGGAAAAGCATCTGTATCCGGTGCAAAGAAGTTCAGACCATCGTATAACTGATTGTATCTGGTTCTGACTTCTAACTCTCTAACTATTTGGTTCTACCTGATCATGGATGACTGTATTAACTATTATACTCTGCCTTACTTCTGTTTTCTCTTCCTTCTGCTCTTTCCTTTGGCTATTTTATTACAAAAAAGAGAAGTAGTAAGTATTTTCCAATTTTGAATAGTAAGTATTTTTAAGTTAAGTTTGTGGTGGTTTAAACTTTGATGGTACTTTGGTATTTTGCTAAATGGGAGTAATATTAAGTTTGTATCTAATGTGTGTAGTGTTTGCAAATATTGTTTACTCATATGATCTGTAAGCATAACTTCTTTGCATGAGTTTTTGGTTTAAACACTAAGGAGGAGCAATAACCCTTATATGATGATGCTCACGTTTTCTTTAATTGTTCACATGCCATAACACACACCACACATACATTAAAAATTCAATAGTTGGTTTTTTAATTAAGCAACGCCAAATGTGGTGATTGTTTGAAAAATATGTGTCATATTTTTTCATCTTTTTATATTGGCTCACTTAATTAATATTGCTAATTTTTAATGACAAAAAAGGAGGCTAGTATTTACGTTCTAACTGGTCATGTTGTTGTCGGTTTTGACTGACTGAGATAGTAAGCAGATTATTTTACAGAATAGTTGGCTGTGATTTTATTCTGTTTACTTATATATAACAATCTGATCTCGTAGATTTCAGGAACAACCCACTTGTAGGTAAATGATCTTTTCTTATTCTCTTTGATTTGTTTAGGAATGAAATATTTAAAGATAATCTTGAGTTTCCTAAATACATTCCTTCTACAAATTTAGAATATTTTTTCATATATTATTTTCTACTAATTATCTTACCATTCTTATTGCAGATTTTTAGGTAAGAAATAAATCCTAATTTGATTACTATTTTACCTATAAGTAAGAGTACAAATCAATAAGGAATCAAGCTTTGAAAATATTTTCTTTGCTCTTGATCTTCAAGTTTCATAGTTGGCCGATTCCGTTGATGAAAGAACAAGACATCAAGTTTCATTAATTAAGTTTCAAAGGAAAAAGATTTTCTTCAAACTCATTGAAGAATTAAAAACAAATTGGTGCTCAATGAACAATTTCATATCTTGATTAATCTATTTGGCGTGAAGTTAAGAACGGGGGTTCTTAATCCAATGGATGGTTGCAGTCAAGTACAATAGGGAAGTGGCGATAAAGTCAAGACCGGTGGGTTTGATTCCACTTCATCAACAAGTCAAAAGAAGAAGTATTAAAGTGAGTTGATCTATATTCTTTTGATTGTTATTTTGTTAATTTTGTGAAATTACAAAATCGGATATTATTGTATTTTTAATCAAGATTATTAGTGGATTGCTTTACCCATGGCATGGGGGCCCGTGGATGTTTCCCTTCGAAATTTACCACCTTATATATTGTGTTCATATTTAATTATTTAAGTTCCGCTCTAAACAAACACTATTTTGATCTACCAGTACGCGTCCGAACTGTTTCTCAATACAACGCGCCAGTTCTGACTACGTTCTATCAACTGCTCATTTAATTAAGATTAAAATTATTTTTAATTTAATTAATCTAAATTTTATAACTTTCAGTATTTATCTTATACAGAGATAAGACAGAATAAGTCTTTAAGTTTAAATAAGCTTTATAAAAAATAAGGTGAGATATATCACAAGAATATAAAAATAGACTCAGTTATATATTTTCATTTAAGTAGATAAATAGAAAGATAATATTTCAATATGTTATCTATTTAGAAACCTAGGTCAATTAGAATGCTTAACATGCAATTAACTTAATCACTTATTTATTTGATAAAGAACAAGAGTTTTAGAATAACTAAAACTGATAAATAGATTGGGATAAGAATATCATTAATGTTTTCAATCAACTACTAGATAATGATTGATTCCTAATTGGCTCATATCAATAAATAAAATATAATTAAGTATGCCAACAAAAACCGAATTCTCTAACAGTAATAATTTTAGTCGGTTTTAAATTATCGTGACATTATATTTATAAATTTAACATAAAACTTCATAATGTTACAAAGTTAGAGGTGTCAATCCAGTTCGATGAAGCCCGATGACAGCCCGTATTAGAAAAAGCTCGTGCCACGGTGAGTTGCGGGCCAGGTTAACCCAGCCCACAAAAATTGAACATGAGCCTGAACCACCCGTCGGCCCATCCAGGTCGAACCCATGTGGGTCGTGGTTTAACCCAGTTCGGGCCGTATGAATAAAAAATTAATTTTTTTAAAATTACTAAAAAAAATTAATAACTTATTGTAATTCAAAAAAAATGTTTACAGTACACATTTTTTGACAACACACTTACATATTTTTTTAATTAAATTTTTAATTCATTTTCTAATTTTTCTTTATATTCAAATATGCACTTCTACAGCAGTAGGATGCATTGTGGTTAAAGCAGCCTGCTACTGCTTTGTTCATTAGTGACAACCGCTGCCATAAAGCAGCGGCTGTCACTTCTTTTCTTTATGGCAGCGTATCTCTGCCATTTTTTTTTTAATTATTTCATTTCAAAATGAAATCGTTGAATTTTGTGTTTTTTTTTTTAATTATCAAAACGGGCCAGTGATCGTTGGGGCTAGCGGTTCAGCCTCCTCGGCCTATGAACCAACTGCTCGGTTCAAGGGCCGTCTCGCAATTCAAGGTCGAAGCGGGTGGGCTGATGCGGGTTCGGCCGGCCAGCCCCTCTTGACACCTCTATACAAAATAAGGATTCGACTAGCACATTTTTCAGATCAAAACAAATGTAAGAACTTGATTGGTTGTCCCAATTTTTTACCAATCTTAGCATTTTGATCCATAACACTATTATAATTGTCTTAGCTTGTGTTAGACTCAAAATTTAGTTTCCATTTTTAAACTGTGAAGTAGTGATTTAAGATGATCAAATGATTCTCATAAGAACTTTGTAGTAATCTTCTTTGTTGTTAAACCTGAATACATATTCATAATTTAATCAATTATCTAAAAATCTCTTACAAGGTTTCAGACTATCCGCATTCTGTGTGTGATACTATCAGATAATATTATCACAGTTCGCGGATTTCTTTAATCAATTTAGTGTTCACTACTTTAGTTCACCTCATTCATCAACAATTCCTCTTCTTTTGAGAGTCATAGTTGATAAGAGATGGTTTAAAATAGAGGTCTTCTTCTCTTTCATCATTAAAGGATTCCTGTAATTCTTTTTACAGCCTTCTTTGTGTGAACATGGTCTTGTCGTCGTATTTGTTTTTTCTTTCTCTAACATAATGAACCAACTTTCTTGTATTTCATTATCCTAAATCCTAAATAAATAAAAAGAGGCATAAAATTGGACACTATTCAAGTGGTTTTCGAAAATGGCGTCGTTTTGATGACGTCATCATGATGTAATTTTTTTTCTTTTTTGTCCTTTAAGAAATTAAAATGACATCATTTTAATGTAAAAGTGACCCATTTTTTTATGAGCTTTACACCTGACACACGCAACGTTTGACACTGCACAATCATCTATTTCTCTATCCACATTCAAAATATACAGACTTTTCCCCAAGTTTCATTTCTCTCTTCCCAAATTTTCTGCAAAACCCTTTCATCACTAATCTACTATCCCTTTTTTCTCCTCTAATTTCTCAGTCTATGGCTCCATTATCGGCCGAAAAGGTACCTACCATCCTAAAAATCCTAATATTTTGTCCCTACGATCCCTTTTTACTAAGTTCGTTTCTATTTCTTCATTCCATTACATTCTCCTTCCTCGCTATCTAGAATCTATACCCGTTTATCCAGTGAAACAACATCTGAATCAGATCCATCGTTTCACTTCTTACTTTTTGACGCTGCTAAGGAGTTTCCCGACGAGCTCAGCTTCTTCAGGTACGCCGTCACATCCAACAAAAATGCCGGCATTGACTTCATCAGTGTTGTACTCGGTGCCGTTGCACTTTCTTTCTTCTCCACTTGGGTTAAACGAGACCATTTGGATAAAGCTTGAGTGCTCGACGTGGTTTGATCAGTTGGAGTGATCACTGGTTTGGTGACTTTGGATAATACATTTAGGGTAATTATGTTTTAGTGATGAGAAAAATTAAGAAATAACTATATGTTTTAGATAGAATTCAAGCTTTACATGACATCACACAACTTTATGACGTAATAATAGTGCCACTCATTCTTTGGCCTCCTGTCATTAGATTTAATACACAGCCTCAACTTGAAAAACAAAAAAGTCACCATTCCAAAGTGAATGATACCACTCCTAAAGCATTATCAATGAGTGAAACAAGAACTATATGAGCATGTGAGTCTCTCTAAAAACTTTCTACAATCAGCATTGTTTTACTACATACGACTTTCCCTTTTGTATGGCCTTTTGAGACTTGTTGGTAATTTTTTTGAGCTATAAATATGGCTAGCCGCATGTTAATTGCATGTTAAAATACTTGAAGTATAATACTGTAAATGTTTGGCAGAAATGTTGATGCAGGTGATATTTGATAACTCTATTAAGTTGAAGACCAGTTATAGTGCCAAAAAATAGTTGTTGGTGTAGGTGGAGATCCCGGGAGGTTGTTACCTCTTAATTTGACAAATTAACACCATTTTTTGATAATGCTAACTTGCTCAATCCATTTCGCCACCAACCTTTTTCTTCTATCACCATCTGCGTGTTATTTGTTATGTTCTTTAGGCTGTGAATTTGAATATCAATATTCTTCCTTGTCCACTATAAAGGATATATAAATTACTTTCGATTTCTACTAACAATTTGAACATGAAATTGAATGGAGTGTTCTTTTATTTTCCTAACATAGAACCAATTGAGTGAAATTACGTAGATATCTTGATGTCTTTTGCTAACTATTACTAGCCTCGATTTTACTGAAGTTAATATAGTTTTATCCATTTTAATGACTAATCCTCAATTATTAATGACTTTATTTTGTTTTTGTAGTCAAGAGAAGTGAAAAGTAAGTGCACCGTATACTCTATTCCAAGTGATTCATGGTTATTCGTACTTATTGGGTTTGACCTTGACTTGAGTTTTATGTTTAAAACGCTTGAAAAGTTTGTTTAGTTATACATTTTCTTAATTTGTGTACCTAAAATGTGTGTAGGTGAAGGCATGAGCCAATTCTCATTAGTAGCTAGGGCAACAATTACAAATATGTCTCCCGAGTATGGAGCAACAATAGGGTTTTTTCTAGATGATCATGTCACTCTATAATACCATAAATTGACTGGAAAAAGGGTCGTGACATTAAATTGCTTAATTTTTTTTTATCCACCTCATTTTCCTAGCCAAATTTACATAGCGCTGGGTCATGACAATTATTAATTGAGCCCGGCTTAAGTTGCAATGATCGAGGTATATTTAAGTTGCTTTCACTTATTTGTTTGCTACTTTTCATGTGGTATCATTTTATTCTATTAGGATAACAGGAGCGTTGTGGCAATGATATCCGTGATTTGGCCTCAACAAGAGAGAGTGTACTCACGTTATCTAGAGTTTAGATCTTACCGATGTTGAGCATTGTATGCCTTTATGAAGAACACTGAAGTGTAATGTCCATGTTTACACACACGGAATGAAATGTTCTCGCTGCTTTAGGCTTCATAATCACGTTCCTTTGAAAGATATAAAGGTTGATTGGCATTCATATCTCGACAATAAAGTTGGATTCATGGTAAGATGCTTTGTTCTTTTAATGAATCATTATACTCTCTTCATATGCCACTTTAAGAACATACCTAATTAAATTAAAATATTTTTTCTTGTGACAACTTATTTATCTTAAGAGGTATATTGTTAGTTTGTAAAGGAGAAGAATTTTTTACCACTCTGATTCTCTCACTCTTTGTACAAAATTGAAATATTCTTTTGGTACCTAAGTCTTGTTCTCTTACTCTGATTTTGACTTTGTAATATATGTGATTTCTGACTAGAAAGGTGATATAAAGAATTGATAAATGCCTTGTTATTTACATTTGAGAATCACCGTGCCATTATAACTTATTTCAAGTATTCTAATTTTTAATTGTTAAAAAAATTTTAAAAAAAAATCAAGAATTTTTATTGTGGTAACTTACTAATCTTTTCCCTTTCATGTTATTATTATTTCCTTCTTTCATACTAATTTTTCCCCAATCATTCTATGATTTTTGTGCATTTAATTTATTTTATGCTTAGCAAATGATGCAGTTTTTTTATTTTTGGAGATGAATTGTTTGGCATTTCTTTCTACTTCAGTTTCTGTTTCTAGGATTGGACACATATACACACATGCACTATATATATATATATATATATATATATATATATATATATATATATATATATATATATATATATATATATATATATATATATATATATATATATATATATATATATATATATATATTCGACTTATATGAGCAACATTTCTACCATACGAATGATTTTTTTCAGTACTCCACACGAGTGTCCAGAAAAGAATGTGCCTATATTCAAGTTACATTCTTTTTATTCTTTACTTCTGGTTGAGACAGAGAGCTAAAATTTGATGATGAAAGTAAAAGAAATGTCATTCAAACGACTGGTTGTGCTGATATCATTGCTTTTTTATTCAAATTTTTTTTTTGACAATATATGTTTATATTATGTCTATTTTGGAAACAAACATCGACTATGTGGAAAAAACTCTTATTCTTGCAATTTGGATCCCCGAATAGTTGAAAACTAGCAAAACTAAGTTGTTGGATTTTTCTAGGAACTAAATAGTCTATATGTGACAAAAAAAACTCTCATCAATACAACATGTTTGCCTTTTTGTGTGCTCATTTGTATTCTAGCTACAAAATTCTATTGTTCGAAGTGTCTATTTTCAAAACCAAATTATTGAAACACTACGGTAACATTATTTGTAGATTTCTATAAAGCATTATCATCAATTTGAAAACCAACCCCGCTACATGTACACTGTCCTTTACCGCGTAGATAACCGCGAGATTATATCTACAATATCTCGTGATATTTTGTGATATATCGCGAGATATTGATTTCAAAAATTTAATAGCAATAAATGGAATTCAAACCATATTTTCTATCACCTATGAACTACATTTTCAGCCAAATGTGAAAATTTGTTCACCTCTTCATTTATTCCATATTTCTCCTGAGTTCATCATTTTCGGCAATATTTCGACGATTCTCCGACGACATTTTTTCTTCCATAGTCTCTATCTTGACTTGAAACTTTATTTTCCTTCCAAGTTATCCACCATTGTCTAAAAAAGGTAATTTTTGTTCTCATTTGGAAGTTCATTTTTTGCCATATTTTTGTGTTACATACCTTATGGAAGTTATTATTTTTGATATTTTTATTTAAGAAATCTCGTTTCACTTTCTGAAGACGCGACATTAAATATGAATATGTTTGTGTTTGATGATGAATACTTGGAAGACAATGAGATAGAAATAGAGAATTTTCCTAGTATAAATGATAATTGGGTTGAAAAACCGAATGAAATTACACCTGAGGTGGGAATAGAGTTTAAGGAGCTCGACGAAGTATTTAAATTTTACAAAAACTACGCATCTCATGTGGGTTTCCCAGTTAGAAAATGTAATTCGATGAAGGGTGATGATGGACTTGTAAAAAATGTCACGTTTACATGTAGTCGAGAAGGCCGAAGAATAAATAATACAAGCACTTCTTTGAAGACTCGGCTAACAATTCAAACAGGATGCAAAGCTAGGGTGACTGTTGTATCTGATACTAGTGGATCATGGCGATTAACTAAAGTTCAGGTGGAGCATAACCACAAAACAAGTCTTTCGAAGTCTAGGCAGTATCGATGCAATAGACAACTAAGTGACAACGTGAAACAAAAGTTTGAAGTGAATGATATTGCTGGAATTTTGTTACACAAAAGTTACAATTCAACTGTCGTTGAAGTAGGTGGATATGAGTAGATGACATTTATCGAAAAGGATTGTCGAAACTATATTGATAAGGTTAGGTGTTTGAGACTTTTGGAAGGAGATGCTCAAGCATTACAATGCTATTTCTTGAAAATGCAAGCACAATGTCCTGATTTTTACTTTAGTGTGGATTTGGACAAAGAGTGTCGATTGAGAAATATGTTTTGGGCTGATAATAGGTGTAGAGAAGCGTACAAAAATTTGGAGATGTCGTGACCTTCGATACCACGTACTTAACTAATAGGTATGACATGTTGTTTGCTTTTTTTTGTTGGTGTAAACCATCACAGACAGTCGACACTGCTTGGATATGGTTTAATTTCCAATGAGGATACGTAGACATTCACATGGCTGTTTAGGACATAGCTTTAGTGCATGGAAGGTAAAGCTTCCGTTGGAATAATAACTAGTCAGGATAGGGCGACGCAAAATGCAATTTCAATTGTCTTTCCAGATACTAGGCATAGATGGTGTTTGTGGCATTTCTTGAAGAAGTTGCCCGAGAAATTTGGAGGACATAGTCATAAGGGATCTATACTTTCGGCTGTCCACTAAGTGGTTTACGAATCACAAAGTCTTGAAGATTTTGAAAAGTGTTGGAATTCTATGATTGCTAGCTACGATATTGAGGATCATGATTGGTTATCAGGACTTTATAGATAACGTACTCATTGGGTGCCGTGTTATTTGAGAACTAGTTTTTGGGCAGATGTCTACGACACATCGGAGTGAGAGCATGAATGCATTTTTCGATGGTTACGTCCATTCAAAAACCACATTGAAGCGATTTATTGAACAGTACAAGCGGGCTTTAAGAAGTAAAGTTGAGAAAGAGTTCCAGGCAGACCTCTTGAGCAACAAAGTTTAGAATAGAGAAACAATTCCAAGAAGCATACACAATATCCAAATTCAAATAATTTCAAGAAGAGTTCTCTAGTATGGTGTATAGTCAGATTACAGCAATTGATCAGAGACCTCTGGGAATCTCGTATGAGGTTCCCATATGAGGTATTGGAATCTATAATTTTCGATGATGGGATGAATAAAAAAAATGTACAGTTTTGTTTGACAAAGAGTCGTGTCAAATTGTTTGTAGGTGTCACTTGTTTGAATTTTGGGGGATACTTTGCAAGCATCGTATCACAATTTTCATTACGAATGATGTCACAGTGGTACCGAAAAAATATATCTTAAGGCGATGGAGGAAATACGTGAGTAAAACATACACTAGGATGAAGATTAATTACAATGGTTGGATTAGCGCACCAACTCAGTTACGATATGATGAATTGTGTGAGACATTTCGCAAGGTTGCTAATGTGGTAGCTAACGATGATGAACATTCTCGAGAGATTACAGAGTGGCTTAAAATGAAAATGATTAATTTGAAGATTTTGAATAATGAATCATCATGTGGTAGTAACCTCATTTCCGGACACTCTCGTGTTCAAGCAGCCACTGAACGAGAATTAGTCGACAAGGATTATAGTGTGCACATGTTGGATCCAAAATGCTCAAAGACTAAGGGGGCTCCAAAAAAAACTTCAAAAAAAGGGACCACTAGAAATAGGTTCCACGAAGAAGAATATGTGTTATTAGTAATTAAAAAAAATGGATCTGCACGAAAAATGCGATCGCCTACTTCGTAAAAGCAAAATGCAAAATGAATTTGTTGGACGATGACCCAGAAGATCCATTTATCGTGCAGATTAATTTTTTTTTCCTTTTTTTTCATGCCAAACACGTGGTTTTTTGTTATGGGCTTCAATAAATATAACGTTTGTTTGCACAAGTCGCTTCTAGTTCAAGCAAAGAAAATACCGCAACACAGTCCAACATACTTTATGCTAGCGGAAGCTTAATCCAAGCACCCGAAGAAGCCCATTACCCCGTCTTCAACTATTCGCAGGATGTTCAATAACAATCATGGATGCCAGGTTATGGATCATGGATGCCAGGTTATGGAGTAAACTTGGTGCCAACTTATGGGTCAAGTCAACACTTGATGTTAATGTATCCTCTAGTTGGACAACCCGAAGAACAAATGTGGAGCAATTTATTAGCAAATCCAAGATTCCACTTACCTCACAATCACTACGATGGATAGTTTATATGTCCGATTTTTGTAATGTAAAACATTTTTAACTTCATTCATGATCATGTATTATGCCTTTATGTTGTAAGTGTATGAAAATCGAACATGGATTGGTCTAACATTTCTGAACTTCGTGATTTCAAAACAAACAAATAGTTTGAATGATGGTTTCCAACAAAATCTAGACATAAACCCAAATAGTACTGGTTCAATTACAACACAAATGAATCTAACTATCTAACTTGTGCCCCTTTTCTCGGCCCTTACGGATTGTGAGGTTGAGCGAAATCTCGACATATTTTTCCTCTAATAAAGTAGCTAACATTTTGAACATACTAGGCAAGTCTTCATTTATCTCTTTGCCCACAGAGTTGTCCAATCCAATGCTACTAGATTGCCCCTCAACGAACCCCCCCCCCCCACTTAGTTGACCGTTATCCCACTTGAAATATGTGCATTCGTCTTCACTGCTGCAGGAAAAAAAAAAAAAAAAATCCTCCCTTTGGTCTTTAACACGTTAACTACTTGCATTCATTTGACATATCCCTTTTCACATCGTGGGCATCGTCATTTTTTCTTGCAATCCTCTAACAAGTGACACGACTTTCTATAACCGTAGCATATTCCTTAATTGCTTCCTGACATGCCAATAACTACACTATAACGCAAAGAGATTAATTACAATATATTCAAGTTTCGAACACGAAACAAACATTACTATGAACATTAGATATTGTCCCAAAAAGCATTATTATACACAGAATTCAACATTACTCATTCAACACGAAAAGATAATCATACCAAAAATCAAAGAAGTCTTGGTAAGTATTCATCAACCAATCCTTATTCAAGAATATGGATTCGATAAATATATATCACAGATCTAAATCATTCCCAAAAGTTCAAAAATAAATATTAGAGCAAGAACTTTAAATACCAGCCAAAATTAGAAAATTATGAATCATAAATGAAAATAGAAATAGAACAAAACACAAACCATGAATATACTCGCAGGAAACACAAACCAAGAAAATTAATTAATGGCATGATACCCACAAAGGAAACAATAAAGCAAAAATGAAACAGAAGCCGGTGAAATAAAATACATCAAGACACATTAATCATACGCAAAATGTAAACTCTCAAATTTGTATTTTGCATACATTAGTACAATTTTATGCATATACTTGCAGTAATAGCAATCTGTTGGAAGTATTAACCCAAGTGACCTCCGGCCAACAGATTTTGCTCCGACAGCCAACATAAATTACTCCGGCCAACAAATTTTTCTCCGATTAAACGATAAACTCAACATATCTGGATAAACGTGACGTCGCTGTAAAGAAAATGGATGGAAGAGATGATTTGGAAATAATATTATAAAATGTAAAAATGTGAAAATTTGGAAGGAATGAAGACTTGCGGAAGGAATGAATCAGCCGATGTCATGTTTGCCTTTTATTATCTGAATGTGTAAATTCAAACTCAAATAAGGGGCATATTAGTCATTTCTCACGTTGAGGTAAACCAAGTGGTAAGGCCGGGTGTACAACCAGCATTTTTCTTTGAAAACACATTATTACATTTCACACAAGTACCTTACATTTGCAATCCAACTCAACTAACACTAATACAAACACAATTTCTACAATATCATGAGCAACACACGAGGCAACGCTAGTCTTGATGAAAAGATTTGTCATGAGAATTGTTCAAATACCCAATTGTTTCTTCAAGATTCATTTTCATTGAAAGAGATGGAGAGAGAGAGTTTTCATTCAATGTCATAGTAAAAAATCCTCTCGGGTACCAGGAGTGAAAATCAAGATTTCACACGTTGGGCAATTTTTCAAGTGTTCGTGGACTTAAGTGCAAATTCACAATAAATTTCAACGTAGACATCAAAACTCTCAGTTAAATCAGAAAATAAAAAACTGAAATGGTATGGTGATAAAAATATATTAGTTCGTATCTTTTATTGCAATTGTCATATTGCCTCTAAAATTAATCATAAACATTAATATACAATTAATTAATTATATTAACATTATAATTTTAAAATATATTATAGTTTCAATTTCGATATAGTACCTTTAATGATTAATTATCCACTATCGCATTCAAACACTTATAAATATAATATTACAAATATATTTAACAAAAATATATAAAATATCAGTAATAATATAAAACATTTTTGACTAATATTTTTTTAGCTCAAAAATATAATTTTTTTTTTATTGTATGCGACACACTTATGTAAATTCTCCGATAATAAAAAGAGGGATTTTCATTTTTTTAAAATAATATATTTGACATAAGGACTTCAAAATTTATAAATACACTTCGTTTTGATTGCATTAAAAGTTTCTAATTTTATTTATTGTCACATTTATATTCTTAATTTTTTTATCTTATTTTTAACTTTCTATTAATTAGTACATTTTGTCCCTAATGACAGTTTTCATCCAATAATTCTATTCACGCGCTCTAAAATGCTCTAAAATGAGGGATACATAATTTTTCACAATTTTGTATTTATTTATTTAAAAATGTGAGAGACAAATAAGTTATTTTAACGAAATTTTGGACGAAAATGGTCATCATAAACAAAATATATGAATTAATAGAAGGTTGATAATAAGAATACAATGAAAATAGTTGATGATATAAATATAATAATAAATAAAGATTATGAACTTTTATGAAATTAAAATATAGCACTTGTAAGATATATTTATTACGTGTTTGGGAGTACTTAAATTAAAATTTCAAATGGTCAAATTGGTCAAACATATTTTTTATCCATACATTTCATAGGACCCACAACTTACAACACACTTTGTATCCACACATTTACCAACAACTTATAATATAAACACTTAAAAAATAATTTCAGCACTACGAAACATGCACTTAAGACTTCTTGCATTTATATAAAGGCTAAATATATTCACACTACATTTTTCTATATGTGCACCACATTTAAATTGCATAAAAGATTCATAATCTTTACTTATTATTATATTTATGTCTCTAATAATTTTTCATCGCATTCTTATCATCAACATTCTATTAATTTGCACATATTATGTCCAAAAATTCATTAAGAAAGAACAAAAAGACTCATTTTTCTTCGTATTTTTAAATAAGCAAAAAAAATAAATACATACAAAATTTCGATTAAATATCTGTCCCTCATTTTAAAGTACACTAATAGAATTTTTAGAGGAAAATCGTTAATAGGAACAAGATGTGTTAATTAATAGAATGTTAATTATAAGAATCCAATAAAAAAAAGTTAAGGACATAAATGTGACAATAAATAAAAGTCAAGAACTTTTTATGTAATTAAAACATTGTATATTTATAATAAAATATGGTGTAAATATAAGCACTCTTACATAAAACTAGAAGGAAGCTCTAATAGTTTACACAAATGACAGAATTTGACCTTTATCTAGTCAAGTCGAGTCTTTGAACTACACATGGCATGAAACTATTGGGTAAATTATTCTCGGATGACGTGTATAAAACACAATAATTGCCATTCTCTACTCCGATTCTTCGACCCACCGCTTATATTACAAAATTTATTCATAAATTGAATTAAATTTACTATGCTATTTTCCCATATTTTTGGCAAACAGCAGGAAGGGAAATTCAAGAGGTAAATATTTCATATTCTCATGAAAATTTGTATTTACAAGCCCTTGTGAAATGCCATTGATTTAAGCAATTTTTATAGTTTTTTTTTTTTCAATTGGAATTCGATGTCCTAAAAAGTTTGCAGATTTGAAAATTATTTATTGATAAATAGGGTTCTCAAATTGATGAATTGATTAAGGAAAAAAAAGTGTCTATTCGTGTATTTAGGTACACGTAAATAATGGTGTTAACCATTTAAATTAATTACTGGAAATAGAATCAAATTGCTGGAGCCTTTTTAGATATTTTACGATATAATATATAATATTAGTTAATTTATTGAAGAACTTTTTTTATTTGGATTGAGGAAAATTTTTCTGTAAAAGTATTAATTATAATTTTAACATTGCTTTATTGATGAAAATTAATAATTATAAATTTCTCATAACTTTGTAAATTTACAGGTAATGCAATATGATTAAAGCTTTTCTTGTAGTTCATACTAGCAAGAAGAAAAAAAATTACTTTAGTTTGATTTAATTTGTTGGTCCTAATAGTTGGAGAAAAGAAGGCACATACTGACGGCATGCACGGAGTCAAAAGTTTAATTTAGTGGAGACGTAATATCGATCATTAAATGTAAAATCTCAAAGAATATTACAATATCTCTCAAATCCCCTACTCTTAGTATTTAACTTTTAATTTACTTGTAATTTGGTTAGTTACAGATGAAGTCTTTTTGAAATTTTATAGTTTCACCTCCTTTAAGTGGACGGTGGAGATTGATTCTGTTTTACGGTTGATATTTTTTCTCTAGATTATTCTTTATAAATTTTTGGATAGATTTTTCTAGTAATGTTATTTCTACAACTTTCTAGACATCTAGTACAAGTTTCATGTAAATTCTTATTGAGACATATAGTAATAAAATCCTCTTGCATTTCTCTTTATTCTAGAATGTTCTAACAAGTTCATCTTATAAAATTTCTTAGAATTGGCTTTCTCCACAAAGTTCTTTATTTTTCTAAAGTCTTTCGCAAACATCTTTAAAGTTCTATCAAATATGTAGATTGGCTGCCAACATTGCTAGCTAGTTTTAGCCTTTGGCTATGTTTACCGTGTTCAACATTTAGCCCCATTTGCGTCTCAAACACCCAGACGTCCCTCGCACATTCCTAGTGCAAGTGTTGACTGCATTTGTAAGTATTCGATTATGTCACAACTAGAGTGTAACATATTACTATCATATTTACAAATGTAAATATTCACATTAAAATGTAAACATGTCACAAGAAAACATTAAAAACATACTATGGTACATCATCAATTGTATTTGAAGGTGCCTTTGGCAAAAATGAAATTACATATAGGGAATTTGGTGTAAATGGTCCATAATTTTCGTTCTTAGTGCGAAAATAGTCCCTAACGTTTATTTTTTAACAAAGAAGTCCTAAACTATGCATATTTGTGCGAAATTGGTCATTATTTGATTGAAAAGATAAATATGCCCCTAGTTTTAATTTGAAAAAATTGCATTTGGATTCTTAACATTTGCAAAATGTACAAATGGGTCCGGTATATTTATTAATAATATTTAATTTTGCATATTAAATATATCATTATAGTCGTGTCAATTAAATTTTTCATAAGAGAAAAATATAAAATTATTGTACTTTAAGTATATGTAATTGCTATGTTATGTAAAAAACTTGAATAAAAATTAAGTTAAATAAATAACAAAATGACGTATATAATTTTATGACATTGAACCAATCTTATTATATTTTTATTTAACATAAAAATACTAATAAAAATTAATTTACATATTATGTGTTGTTTATTTTTGAAGATAATAAAACGATAAATTCAAATACGAAGAATATAGTTGGATCTCTAATATTTGTAGTTAATAAACGAATATCTCAATTACATAAAAGTATTTGAGCATCAAGTTTGTGACAAAGTTATTTTGTTGTTATAATGATAAAATTAAAGTTTTAATTTTAAATAATTAGTTACTTAATATAATAAAAAATTGTTTAACATGTTTATTAATAATTATAGCTTGAATTTTAGTTATTTTATAATAGTTCGTAAAATATACAAAATAATTTAGTATATTATCAAGTTGGTCAATAAAGTGTTAATTTAAAAAAAAAAAAAAGAACTCATTAGTTTTCTTTAATTTTTTATAAAAAATAAAAGTATCAGACCTATTTGTACTTTTTGTAAAGATTAGTAACTCAATTACAATTTTTCCTTATTAAAATTTGGAAAAATAGTATATTTGATCCTCCAACTTTTTAAAAACGTAAGGGATATACCTCTAACCTTTAAAAATAGCATCGGACATCCCAAACGTTAGAAGAAATAGATATTGTAGGTCCCTAATAACAGAATCCTTCTATTTTAGCTGTTAAGGTCAAATAAAAAGACAAAATTGCCATTTCCTTAAAGACAGCAAAATATTACCAAATATATCCAAAAGAATGAAGAATAACAAAAAGACCCATTTATCTTCTTCCCATCTTCCCCAACCACTAAAAGCAACAACCACCTAATACATCAATCTTCTTCTTCCATCCCCACCTCCTAACTTTATTAAATTCTCATCGCTGCCACTACACTTACAACCACGCCGCGGACGCCAGTATCCTCAACTCGACATTATCTCGAAATATTATGTGAGAGAGAGAGAGAGAGAGAGAGAGAGAGAGAGGGAAAAAAAATGGAAGTCGTCCGGCGCCATGGATTTTCAGATCTATGGCTTCCTCTTCACAATCTTTAGTTTTTTCAAAATGCACTTTTGTTACAGACTCTCGAAGGAGTTGTGTCCAAGCACAATATTACCATTTATTAACCTAAAAAGGTAGGAGGCAGAGGGGACAAAGTGCTCCATTCATGATGGTTTTGTTGATTAACGATGGGTTTATTTCGGGACTTGAATAGCTCGATGTTCTTCGTGGAAATTGAGGCAGGGGAAAGTTTTCATTGACCGATTCTCATTATTCTGGGTCTCCAACTCTGTACGTGAGAAAATAAACATAGATTCGAAAAAATAATTTTTTTTTCTTGCCAAAATTTTCCCCAAATACACAAATACCTCTTTGTGGCCAATGAGGAAAAATATGGCATAAAAAGGGGAAATTATAATGAAAGCGGATTCAAATCAAACAAAACAAAATTCTAAAATTAGCATTAACAAAAATTACATGAATCCCATCTAAGAACAAAGCTTATAACTTTCCCAACCTTTCCACGATTTCAATTCGATTCAAACAAAACCACCCTTAAATTTCATCCCAAATAAACATCAAAGGAACCCTTCTACAAAAGGATGGCGAAAAAATCTGTTGTCCCGATCCCGAGCCCCGTCCTGCTCCTTCTATTCGGGTAATAGGGGCGGGTCCAGGGCAAAATTTTCTGCCCCACGGAGGTTGCGAGGCAGGTTTGGGGCAGCCCTGCCCAGCCCCGTCAAATATATATATATATATATATATATATATATATATATATATATATATATATATATATATATATATATATATATATATATATATTGTTAAAATCATAAAACATAATACAAATTAAAATTTTACTAGAAATTGACTAAAGAATAATCGAACTCGAGTTGAAGTTATAAACTATAAATTTCAACCCCTGCACTACAACCCCAATCTTATATTTTTTTGTTTTGTCTGCTACAAATATTTAAAAAAAAAAATTAATTTTTTTTTTCAATTTAAAAAAAAATTCCTAGGACAGGGCAGGACAGGACAAGGTAGGGTGGGGTGGGGTGGGGTGGGGTGGGGTGAGGTGGGGCGGGGCAGGGTCAACCCACCCCATTGCCATCCCTACTTCTACATATGCAAATAAATAAAAACCTATATATGTATAAACACACAAAACCCGCTTGTATATAGACGTGCACGTGAAGAATTGAGGTGGACACTTAAATGCCAAAATGATCTTAAAAAAATGTAAGTGTAGTGGTGGCGACAATAATTTAAGAAATGTAGGATGTGGGGTAGAAGAAGAAGATTGGTGGGATAGGCGATGGTTGCTTTTGGTGGTTGGAGAAGAGAGAAGGAAGAATAGTCTTTTGTTATTCTTCATTCTTTGGATATATTTGGTAATATTTTTTTGTCTTTATTTTTTTGCTTATTTAAATGGACGTGCAATTTTATCTTTTTATTTGACTTTAACAGCTAAAATGGAAAGATTCTGTCATTAGAGGCCTACCATACCTATTTCTTTAAACACTGGGACGTCCGGTGCTATTTTTATGGGTATACCCCTTACATTTTTTAAAGGTTGGGAGATCAAATATGCTATTTTTTCTTAAAATTAAGGGTATATTAGTCTTTTCATCAAATAAAGACCAATTATGTACCAAAATACACATGTTAGGGGCTTATGTACCAAAAACATAAACATTAGGGGGCAAATTATGTACTGGGAGCAAAGATTAGAGACCATTTGCACCAAAATTCCTTACATATATGAGATGTCGATTTAGATAACACTTTGTTTTGAAAATGGTGACCAAACAATTATTATCATAAACAAATACAATCAATCATAAATTATCAAATCAAGTTGATTTATTTTCAAATTCGTATTAATCGTGTAACAAAAAAGAATTAGCATATCTTAGAAAATATTTACGTAAATTCTTAATTTATACTACATGCATAGTTAATTTTATTTTAATTAGTTGTTTACATTTAATTTATTTAAATCTTAATACCTATTAAAATTTACAATAGTTTATTTTTATAAATTTCAACTATTACATATCAAATTTAAATAACTAAATATTTAATTTTTGAAATTAACCTATAAATTGGAATGTAAGATTATCGGTGAAATTAAATACTTAATTTGAAATTAAGGACGAATTGAATATTTGTGTACAATTGGTGGACATAACTAAAGAATCACCTAATTTTAATTTCTATCGATTTATACATTCTCTCTCTTTCCTTACAACAAAAGAGTTCTCTCTCTTGTACTATAATGTGTTGTGTTATTATCCTTCTTTTATATCATTTCATTGTACACAAATATCACATTTTCAAAATTCTCTCATCTAGTCTTTGCTTCTATTCAAGTACTAATTATATTTGTCGGTCGATTTTTTTTACAAATAAATATTTTAAAATATTTCTTGTGATCTTAAAATATATTTTAGATAATTATATAATTATAATATTATATACATGCTATATTAAATATCCAATTATTACTTACTTGTTTGAGACCTTTGAGATCTATAGACATATTCCATTGTAATATTTTAATGGGTAAACTTAGGGTCGGTCACTGTTGTTGTACTTATAGGGTCTAAAGTCATATGGTCAAAACTTAATTCAATTATAGTCATATTTTAACGCAAAATGACCAACATACCCCTGCAATTGCAAAAAAGCGCTAATTCAATGATACTGTTTTATATGATACTGTTTTATTTAGATAATGTACATTGATATATTTATATCATGCTTTTATCTTTGATACTATTTTTATTATGATAATGTTTCAACCTATGATACTGTTATTGAATGCAAACAGTATCAAATGATCTTGTACTACTGATTGAACATTTTAAGAACAGTATCATTACTTAACCATTAAAACATCTTATACTTAGTTTTATCTATGATACTATTTTATCTAGATAATGTGATATATATGATATTGTATCATTACTTCAACTATTAAAAATATCTTGTGCTTACTTTTATATATGATACTGTTTTATTTATGCTTTTATTTTAGATACTGTTTTTATTATGATAATATTTCAACCTATGATACTATTTTAATTTATGATACTGTTATTGAATGCAAACATTATCAATAGTCTTATACTACTAATGGAACATTTTAAAAACAATATCATTACTTCAACCAGTAAAACATTTATAATACTGTTTTATTTAGATAAAATGATATGGTATACTTATACCATACTTTTATCTTTGATATTGTTTTATCATAATAATGTTTCAACCTATGATACTATTTTTTAATCTATGATACTGTTATTTTATTAGGTTGTAGTTTGTGTATGTAATACTGTTTTATTAAGATACTTTCATGTATGATACTGATAAATATTAAGATACATTTATCTATAATACTGTTAAGACATAAAAAACTAAAGATTACTATTTTAAGCTAAAGAGACTACTTCAAATGGCTAAAATCCATCGTCAGCAGTGTCAATGCAACTGATCTTGATCGGCTCCTCGAGACGATTTCGAAAATATATTATAATAAAAATTCTGAGTACGTATGCGAATTCTATACCCATTTCGGTTATGATACTATTTTTTGTTATACTATTTTCTGTAATGCAGTATCAAACAACACACATGACTAACAACACAAAGAAATAATCTAATGACCAACTTTCGTCAGACTAACAACACACATCAAATTTTTTTATCCTTACAGAAATTCAAACTGCTGTTTACATCAACAAATCATGGCCACAACCAATATACTTCTTAAACATTCGCTTCTACGCTCATCTCATCACAAACAGTATGCATATACACCACAACCATTGTAGAATCATCTCCACCAGCAGACCACTGTCCCTTGAGGTAGTGGTGGCGGAGGCTGCTGTACTTGCAAAGTGCCTTGACCTTGCAACCCCACACTGGCCCATCTCTTCGTTCTTCATTAACTCTATTGACCTTCAAGGCACTTTCTTTAACAGAATTTTGCTCCTTACCCAATTCATGATCGTTGATGCCATTGCTCCGCCTCCGCAGTCGCCAGAATTGAAGTTAGAATTTCCAACTACAACCCATAGAAGAAGTACTCTCCGTATGTAAAGGTGGAAGAAGGCGCCAGTGGAAAATATAGATAACAGGGGTAATTTTGGGATTAATTTGAAAAATTGCTAACAAGTATGACTTAATCACAATTTTGAAAAATATTTTGACCTAATTTGGAACAAGTGATTAAGTCATACTCTTCAGCAATTTGTTTTGAGTATTAGTTGCATATATACACAAATGTGTCCACCCAAAATTCGACGAACTATGAATGCATAGGGGTGGCGCATTGTGTTTCTGAGGGTTGCACTTTAGAGTGACTACACTTTTATCTGAAATTGAAAGATTGAACCAGCATTATACTGGGTTAGTGTATTTTTTTTTCTTCGACAAATTTTTCATCTGTAATATTAAGTATTAGATCTGTGGTTTTTTTGTAGAAATTTTGTGGGTTTTCGTATCTAGATTTGTCATTTTAAGGTGCAACGCATAGACATTGTTGTATATATTAGATTAGAAGCTGGGAATTTCATGGGTTCTTAATTTCTGATTTTCAAAAAAAGATTTGAATTTTGAACAACAATTGGGTTATTTATCGAAGAAAAATTATGGGTTTATTTTATTTGTGGCTTATTTTGAACGTTATTAGTGCCGCTTTTGTCGTTGATTCTTGGTTAGTTTGATGTATTTAAGCTTATTATTATTGACTGGGGATTGGTATTATTAATTATACTAGTTTTTGAAACGTGTGTTGCACGTAGGCTGCACGTAGGTATTACTTGAACATATATATATATATATGTAATTTAGTATAAAAAATATTAAATATATAATACGTAAATAATAAATATGAAAAACATATTTTTGAACATACCATTTAATACATTTAATACATTTAATTAAGTAAAATATTGAAATTCTATTAAGAAAAGCAAAACCAAATAAACACATAATTCGTACAAAAAACATTAAATAACTAAGATTTGTAAACAACTTTTAGATGTTGGTAAAGTGACTATTTTTATATTTTTATTGAATTGCACCACTTTGAGAATTTGAATTGGATCAAACCTTCATTCTTCAAACTCGACTCCAACTTTTTCAACTTTTTCACTAATGACTCAAAAGTCAAATATTAAAGAATTTTGTACAATTTTTTTATAACATTAAATAAAAAAATAAAAATAAAAGATTGGTGAAAAAATTGAATGAAAATCTGGACGAATGTGTGAATAGTAAAAGAAAAAAATTAAGGAAAAAAAATGATGGCATTTATTTAGAATAATTTATAAACATAAAAGGTAAAATAAAAAGAAATTAGTAAAAAATTAAATAAAAAGAAAAACAAATAAGAAAGATAAATTAAAGGAAAAAATTTGTTGTCAAAATTGGCCAATTGGCACACACCACAATAAATAAATAAAGAATAAAAAAAAAGTAAAAGGCACCATGATAAAATAAAATTAAAATTAAAATGGGCCAAAGTCCAGCATGCCAAAAAATAAAAAATAAAAAATTTCAACAGCTTAGTGTTGTCGAGCACTAACAAACCAAAAAAAAAAAAAAATTAATCCAATGGCTTACTCGACAACACTAACAAAAATAATTAGTCAAATGTGTAATTCGACAACATTATTAAAAAAAAAAAAAAACTTGCTCGACAACATTTGAAAAAAAAAAAAACAAATGTTGTCGAGTTGCTCGACAAGATTAGAAAAAAAATATATAAAATGTTGTCGAGTTACTCGGCAACATAAAAAAAAACCAAACATTTAAAAAATAATAAATAAAAATAAAATCAAATGAGTAACTCGACAATATTTAAAAAAAACAAACAAATGTTGTTGAGTTCCTCGACAACATTAAAAAAAAATCAAAATCAAATGTTGTCGAGAAAGTCCACATTAATTTATTTTTTACTTTACTCTAAACATTTAAATTTTTTTTGTTCGTTGTTAAATTTTGTATTTTTTGTAAACTTGTTTAATTATTACACTTTTAGTCACTCAAAATTTTTTTTATATATAGTTTAAATTCTTTAGTTATTGGACAAAGTTTTTTTTATTTTTTTTTATTTTTAGTAATTCAATGACACAGTAATAAATAAAATTTAATGAAAGAAGAGAAAAAAAAATTGGGACATATAACTCGATTAGATTTTGTCGAGTAACTCCTTGTCGAGCATTAAATAATTTTTTTTTTTACTTTACTCCAAACATTTAGATTTTTTGTTTGTTCTTTTTGTCTCTTATTGTAAATTTTGTATTTTTTGTAAACCTGTTTAATTATTACACTTCGAGTCACTTAAAAAAATATTTTTAGGTAATAATTTGGTCAATTTACGGAGGAAAAAAAATTAAATATATTTTTCTAAACTTTTGTACAAAGCTCGACAACATTGTTGTCGAGCTAAATTTGAATTCTATTTCATATATTGCCTTGTACGTATACATATTCAATTATTTAGTCCCCCATTTCATATATAATTAAATTTATAGTAAAATAATTTTTGAATCCCAAAAAGATTCTCCTTCAAACCAACCCACAGAATAAACCCTCCCAATAATGCCAACAATTTATCATCAAGTTCAGGGTTTGGCTCTGAATCTGCAACTTCCATAGTGCCCTTTTCCAAGAGTAAACAGCAGAAGGGGAATAGAGAAAGAGCCTCCATAATTCGAAGAGAACCGTTGAGAAAACAATTACTCGAAAACTTAAAACTTTTCTGATCTTTACTTTCTTTTCAATCACCAAATTTCTAGGTATAATTCTTGTATGTATGTATTTTTGTCTTTGTTTACATAGACGTACAGGTAATTAATTGTGTTGTTTGTCTTGTTATAATGTTGGGTTTAACTTTTTGGGCGTGATATGTAATGGGTTTATGAATTTGATGTGTTTTTCTTCGATGTTGAAGTGGTGGGACACTGGGATTTTACTGGATCTGAGGAAGTTGGACGTAGGGATTGTTTCATAATTCAAAAAGATGTCTTCTTTAAGTAGAGAGTTGGCTTTCTTAATTCTTCAGTTTTTGGATGAAGATAAATTCAAAGAAACAGTCCACAAGTGAGCTCTTTATGTTTCTATTATAATTTATTTTTATGAGTTTGTAATATTTTTAGTATTTTTTTGTTGATTTTTTTGGAGTTTGGAAAATGAATGGAGGTTGGAGAAGGAATCTGAATTTTTTATTCAATATGAGGTACTTTGAGGATGTCGTGACCAATGGTAAGTGGGATTGTCGAGTAACTCGACAAACCAAGCATTAATCTGAAAAAAAAAAAAATCAAAGTCAAAAATTGCGGCTTCAATATCAAAACGACGGCGTATTTAACGAAAAAACCTATAGTGAAAAAATTTAAGACTATTATATTATTGTAGGGATAGATAGAATGTGATTGTTTGAAAGATTGAATTCCTAACATGAAGTATATTACTAATGATGTGCAAGAACTAAAGTGCTAGTTTTTAGTTAGGTGCTTCCTACTAACTCAATTCGTTGGATGAGTAAATAGCAGTAGTGACTTTTTGATTTGGGTAGAATAAAAATGAGTAAAATTTGTGGAGAATCCTGGAGTTTTTCATTAAGAATGTCAGGTTTATTGTTTGGTGGTTCTTAATCTTGGGAGTCGATCCTCTATATTGACCTTACATCTATTAATTGTCCTCTTATTTTATTTAAGTTCAATTGTCTTTTCAAATAACTAGTGGATGCACGTGCGATGCACGTAAAACATCTGTAATAATGTACTTAATAGTGTCACCGATAATTTTTCACAATATTTTAACTTCATATGAAATGTGCTAGAGAAACTTTGGTAATCATAAAGTCATTATGAGTTATTCATAATCAAACATGTAGCATATTAGGATACTTATTGAGTGAATTTTTTTTCTTATTTGCATATAACCATTTCATTCATGATTCTCCATCATATAAATGACCGTGTAATTTCAGAGGAAAAACAAACAGGAATATGTACCATGCAATTTGGTATTGTTGCATTGCTGCCTCTTATGTGAATATGGAGTCTGACAACCATGTTATCACTTAAATAGGTCACATGCTTACCAAATATAGAGACGTGGATGAAAGAATACTTTTGATTTTTGAATGAGGTAAGACAAAAGCTGATTTTATAAGGCCAAAAATAATAAAAGACTATGAGAAACAATTCAAATTAATGAGAAGATAGTGCAGGTCAAAAATGAAACAATACAAATTCAGAGAAAATAATACAAACTCTAATTTGAAGTAGGATCATTCCCATTCACCATATTGGTTGAACTTCAGCAAAAGATAATCCCATTACAAAGTGTCGGCCATTTTTCCAACGAGAGCACAAACATATGGTTCAAAAGATTGTAGTTGTGGTAGACAAAAGCATTCAACAAAACAAAAGTTCTCTTGCTATTTTTGGCAACAAGATAATTCTTGTATTGTTGACTATAGTAACAGCCTAACACACAAAAGAAGTTCAACAGAGGTGGCTTTATTTATTTGATAATATCAAGTCAATCATAAGATGGCTTTGTTTATTTGACCAAATGCATTCATCAAGCCACATACTGCCACGGTTTATTAGTTGAATAGTTCAGCCATGTAGCTATCTACTCATACACTATAACAGTTATCAAAGGTCTAAAGCATGTTTCTATGCTGAACTCATTTTTTATAAGAGATTACACAACCAGAACAGCAAGTGCAATAGTCCAACCCTTCCACCTCTATCTCATTTAGTCATGGAGCCTCCCTTCTTCCCTCTTCTCTCTCATTGAGCCATAGCAAACTACATGAAAGAATACATTATATGATTAACTTGTAGCATTTATATGACAAAAATAAAGCTTAATCAGTTAATCAAATGGTTACCTTATGAGGTATGGAAATTTTCTAGTTTGGATCTTTAAGATAATATTATAATTTATTGGCTTTTTAATGATAGGATGAAATTTTCTGATGGATTTTAGTATTTTTCTAAAGTAAACAAATTAAGATATTCCAAAGTGCAAAGATTAAACTAAAAATCCTATAGTGGATATGGGCCTAGTAGTCTAAAACGATATACCAGAGTAAAGAAACTTATTGATGCTACTGCTACAACTACCATCATTTTTACATAAACAAAACTATGAAAAACTGGTGTTGAGTAGTATCAAGCCCCAACTTAAACTTAGACTGGTCGAGTTGAAAGGGATTGTTGAAGCTTAGCAAAGTTAATATTCACATTTAATGAACTTAAGACCATCAAGTATATTAATGATTAATCTAAGAGTGTGTTTGGCTGGAAGGATTGAACATAGAATGTAACAAAAATTGAACTATTTAGCCACTGCCCACTTAGTCCCATTAGTACGATTGATGAACAATAGTGTAAATGAAATTTTATAACTCCTTTATATAGACATGTGGTTGAACACTTCACCATGTCTTCTACTACAATATGAAAAATCCGTTTTCTACCATACTTTACTTCCAATCACCAAAATTTGCCATCCAGTCAAGCAAGAAAAATCACGTCTCATTCAATTTCCCACTTCACCTAGTCAGGTTTCCATGGGATCATTTCAGATGCAAAGTGAGTAAATAGAGTGTCTTTTCCGACAGACTTTAGTGAATCATAAAGCTAAAAAAAGATCCAAAACACAAACCATGGATCCATTATTTCTATCGTGCGACTAATGCTGCTTGGTTCTCAATGTTGATCCTTTCTTTTGATTTCTCTCTGTCGTGTACCATTTGCTTTCTCACATGAGTTTATTTTGAAGAGAAACATCTATATTTCCTCTCTCTTATTTATCAATCAGAAAAGGAAAAAGAGAGATTATCTTTCTCTTCACACACACATACATTATATTTGTACTCTTAATAAGTAAAATTTGTCATAAATAGTTTCAGAAATTGAAATTAGTTATTGATGTCTGAAACACTTCCTAAGGAATATAGATAGTTACTACTATATACGCATATATATAACCACACCAAAGGAACAAAATCCCTTCTATACGCCAATCGCTTAGGTTTCACACAAATCAATAACTAACACAAAATAGAGGGAAAAATTACCTTAGATTCGAGCCCTTGTCTGGAGACTTCGTAAAAACTACAGAGATTTCCTTGCCTTTGTCAGACAATTTCCGAATTTGTCAATCTTTTTTCGGGTTTTACAAAAATTTGGGCAGATTTTATTTTTGAATAAACAAATGAAGGAGAAAGTGAAATTCTAACCCAAATTTCAAAAATATAAGATAGTTCACCTCTGATTCGAACAGTTCACGTAAAATCTTCAAAGATTTGGGAAGATTTCCTTGCTTTTATGAACCAATTTCTGAGTTCATGATTTTTTTGTCCGGGTTGTACGAGAAATTTGGGGAGATCTGGATGAAAAAAAACCCTCGATTGAGACAAGAAATGAATCTGTACATTCAATTAAGGAGACAAATGCATGAAACTTTTGCCTTCCTACGACGTCGTTTTGTTGTCTAAAAACCCAAAAAAAAAAAATTCACAAAACGGTGACGTACAAGCCCAATGTATGAATAGTACTCTTCACAAGCCTCTTATATATTGTAGTGATCTAAAGCTTCCTCAATCTGTCAATATGTCAAATAAACAAAGATGGAGTGATTTTCCCACTTGCTATGGTTTTCATCTACCTATATAGAAAAAGTTCAGAAATTTGGAGATAATGCATGGTGTTGGTATTCAGGCCTCATTATAATGGGTTTAGTAATGGATTTTATTGGCATATTTTTAAAATTGTTGTTGGTTTTAGTAATGGTTTTTAGATTCTCTTTTTCCCTATTTTACTAAAGGAATAGATCATTTACTTTTTTCCAATTTTTTTTTTTAGTTAGATTCACAACGGTCCCACTCTCTTCTATTATCACCGATCATAAGTAGGTTTTCTGATATGAGAAGAAAAAAAAAGACTATGTCTGTATGTCACTACGTCTTCAATTTCTTCCATCAAACGAAATTCTCCCTCAATCATCTACTTCAAATTGTCATCTTCAAACTCTACTCACCGCCTCCATCCATCATTATAAAACTATAATTGGATTTTCTTCTTTCTTGTTTTTGTTTTTTTTTTTTGACAGTAAATTTTTTTTCGTTCTTTTTTCTAAGTTTTTTATTGATATTATTTTTGTTGTCAAATTTTTTATTTTAGAACAAATTATACGATCGGATCCCACCGACTAAGCAATATACTAGTAGATGATGGTATATGATTATCTTGATTCATGGTATTTGATGATCTTGATTTTATTTTATTTGGTAATATAAATGTACTATTATTAATTATTTTTAATCACCAACCGTAGGGAGGTTTGTTCCGCTACAAACACAAAAAAATTACTTATTTGTCCGTCACTACGTCTTCATCCTCTCAAACCAAAACCTATATCTCTATCTCAATTCCTCTATTTCTCCATATTCTTCTCCATATTCATCAAAATCAAATTATTCTCAAACAAAACTCTTGCTCTCTCATTCTTCTCAACTCCTCAATCCATTAAAATTCTCTACGGTCGAATTCTGTCG
The DNA here is from genome assembly GCA_030279155.1 of Forsythia viridissima. Classification (NCBI taxonomy): domain Eukaryota; kingdom Viridiplantae; phylum Streptophyta; class Magnoliopsida; order Lamiales; family Oleaceae; genus Forsythia; species Forsythia viridissima. The sequence goes on along the minus strand of CM059041.1, from coordinate 32,255,996 downwards.
CAAAGAAAAGTGGTATACTATTTTTTATTTTGTATTTTTGATTAGTGATATTGAGTTCGTAACTTTACAATCGTATCCCAGTATCTCACTTGCAAGTAAGCGGATATACTAGTTAAAATTCAATAGTAGTCCATTTTGCGGTGATTGCTTATAAGCCATGTAAAGCCCAATTAAAAGCAATGTTGTTTGTTTCGATCAAAAAAAAAGAAAGGAAAATTGCCTATAAGTCACTTTTACATGACTTGTTTTAAATTAGGTCAAAAAAATTTTTTAAATTGTGATTAAGTCATACTTTCAATAATATTTTAAATTAATTCCAAAATCATCCCTATAATCCATATTTTCTATCCACGAGTTCTTCCACCCCCACAAACTTCCTTCACCTCCGGTGACAACCTTCTCCACCTTCGGCGACCTCCGACGAGTGCTTCTACTGTGCAATGTCACTTTTTAATTCCCCGTGCGTTCAGTGGAGGAGGTCACTTTTTAATTCCGCCGCGATTTGGGTACTATTTTTTGGCGTGGGGGCTGAATTTGATGGTGTGAGACTGGGTATGGGTGCAATGAGGATGACCGAATGTGGTCCAGTAAAGTCCGGGTCCGGTGGTATTGGGTCGGGTCTACCATAAGAAATCTGGTTCTGGTTTCTTGTTTTCTGATCATTTTGCACACATGAATAGAAATCAAGTTGTGTTTATTAGTTGTTGGAGTTAGGTGGGCTTTTCTCTATGATTCAAATTTCAGACGTCTGGATGAATATTTATATAATGGAAGATTATGCAAGAGAAGAATAGCATATGGTTGACAGGGATGGTGCCTAGCATTTTTCCAATCTGTCAGACTGGTGAATATGTTTTCCTTGCAACACACAAGCAAGTATTGGTTTATCAAAGAAATAGCTGAGTTTGGAAGGAGATGTATTCTGTGAAGAACAATGCCACCCTGCCATTGTGGTTTTCTGCACATGTTTTCCAGAGTACAATTTTATCTTGTCAATAAGGTATAAGATGTAGATGCTAGATTGCATACTTGATGTTGGTGATTTAAATTTTGAATGTACATGTCTAATTGAGTTTTTTTTTATAGTCTTTGGTACTGTTAATGTATCCGTGACTGACTTGCAAAGTTTGCAATTTAGTCATCAACCAAAGCTTTGAAGTAGTACTAGATTGTGTAAATGAAGGATGGTGATAGTTTCATAAAAACATGTTTCATGGTTCTATGATGAAAGTTGGCCATTAGATTATTTCTATGTGTTGTTAATTAGTCATGAAAGTTGTTTATACAAAAAAGTATCACAAAAACAGTATCACAATAGAAATGGGCATAGAATTCGATATGTGCTCAGAATTTTTATTATAATATGTTTTCGAAATGGTCTCGACGAGCCGGTCAAGACCAGTCACTTTGCCACTGCTTACGATGGATTTTAGCCATTTGAAATCGTCTCTTTAACTTAAAATGGCAATCTTTAATTTTTCTTGTCAAAACAGTATCATACATATTAAAACAGTATCACAAAATATTATCATAATAGAAATGGCATAGAATTCGCATACGTACTCAGAATTTTTATTATAATATATTTTCGAAATTGTCTCGACGAGACGGTCAAGACCAGTTCATTTGCCACTACGTACGATAGATTTTACCCGTTTGAAGTCATCTCTTTAGCTTAAAATGGCAATCTTTAATTTTATTGTCAAAACAGTATCATACATCCTCTAAAACAGTATCACAGATAAATGTTATACATGAAAATATATTGTTTAAGTCCATTGATACTGTTAGCATTCAATAACATTATCATAGATTAAAACAGTATCGTAGATGTTTTACTAGTTGAAGTAATTAAACTGTTCTTAAAATACTCCATTAGTATTATAAGACCATTAATACTATTTGCACTCAATAACATTATCATATATTAAAACAGTATCATAGATAAAACAAAGAGATTGATACAGTATCATAGGTTGAAACATTATAAAAGATAAAAGCATGATATAAGTATACAAATTCACATTAATTCAAATAAAACAGTATCATAGATAAAACAGTATCATATAACTAAGCATAAGATATTTTAATGGTTGAAGTAATGATATTTTTTTAATACAGTATCATAGGTTGAAACATTATCATAATAAAACAGTATCACAGATAAAAACATGATATAAGTATACCAATTTACATTATCTAAATAAAACAGTATCATAGATAAAACAGTATCATAAAACTAAGCACAAGATATTTTAATGGTTGAAGTAATGATACTCTTTTAATACAGTATCATAGGTTGACACATTATCATAATAAAACAGTATCACAGATAACATGATATAAGTATAGCAATTCACAGTATCATAGATAAAACAGTATCTTTTGATATTGTTTTAATCCATGATACTGTTTTAATCATATGATACTGTTTGAATGTCTTACTTTTAATCCATGATATTGTTTTGTTTAGGTAATGTGCATTAGTATATTTTAATATTGTTTTAATCCATGATAATGTTTTAATTCTATGATACTGTTTGAATGTCTTACTTTTAATCCATGATACTGTTTTGTTTAGGTAATGTGCATTAGTATATTTTGATATTGTTTTAATCTATGATATTGTTTGAATCTATGTGAAATGAATTTTATTTATGATACCGTGCTTTTATCTTTGATATTGTTTAATTATGACAATGTTTAAACCCGTGATACTGTTTGAATGTCTTTGTTTTGTCTATGATACTGTTTTAATCTTTGTTTAAGTAATGTGCATTAATATAAATTGATATTGTTTTAATCTATGTTTTAATCTATGATACTGTTTTGCATAATACAGTATCAAACAAAATATATGACTAATTAAACAGTATTAAAGATAAAAGCATGATATCATAGTCATGTGTGTTGTTTGATACTTTATTATGCAAAACAGTATCACAAAAAACAGTATCACAATAGAAATGATCATAGAATTTGCACATGTGCTCAGAATTTTTATTATAATATGTTTTCGGAATGGTCTCGACGAGATGATCAAGACCAGTCGCTTTGCCATTGCCTATGATAGATTTTACTCATTTGAAGTCGTCTCTTTAGTTTAAAATGACAATCTTTAATTTTTTTTTTCAAAACAGTATCACAAATCCTCTAAAACAGTATCACGGATTAATGTACATCCTTTTGCAACAAATTAAAGCTCTTCCAAGGTATCTGAGTCCCTTAAAAGTAAACACATACTTCATAGCAATGCCAAAATGAAGAAAGAATAACTGCTCACTATCATTAAAAACAAAGAAAAAAAATCAGCAAATTTCACTATCATTAGAAACAGTATCATGTATTGAAACACATCTATTGAAACAGTATCAAGCATTTTATATATTCTAACATAAAACCCTAACTCACAACAACTACATTATCAAAAACTAGTTGAATCAGTTTATCCAAACTCCATTCATTAACTCTATTGCATATGTTTCAATTGGAACAATATCTCAATATTTTCATGATTATTTTTAACCGAAAATGGTTACTTTATACAAAAAAAATAAATAAAAAAATATGTTCGCTATTGAAATATCAGCTTTCGAATTGTTTGTATGCGGTTACAAATTATGATGAAAAGAATCAAATACAAGAAGAAGATGAAAATTGTTAAAAGTAAATGAAGGAGTTTCTAAATAGTTATTGAAATGTTTTTGTTGGTTTGTACGTGTTTAAATGACAGTTTTCATAATTGGAGGGTATATTGGTCTTTTAGTAATAAAATATAAATTTAGTTGAATTAAGATTATATAATATGATTTTCCATCCTGCCAAATTTTCCCAAAAAAAAAAAAAAAAAGCAATGTTGTTTGTGTTGTAAAGCCCAATTAACTATAACCGAAAAGGAGACCAAGCTACTAGGTTTTTCTCTGGTAATTACACTAAAAATGGGGAATTGAAGAAGACGGAAAAAGGGAAACGTGTTCACCACCCCCCTTGTGTTGCAGTCAATTCTTCAATTTCTTCATCACCAAACGTGAAAGGTAGTTTGCTCTCGATTTGGTTGTTGTGAATGATTTAATTTCGACACACAACCTCGATCTAAGATTCCGTCCAGCCTTATCGCCATTCTCATGAGAATTTATTTGTTTTTAACAAAATTGTTGTTTCTTGATTGTGATCTTCCTTAAGCAACAGAAATTTTCTCGACAATTTCTCTAGTGAATTTTTGATGTGGTTGCTTATGGTATTCCCCTTGCCTTCAGAATCCGGCGCCCCTCAAGTATAATCGGTGAAATATCCAAGACCAAAATCCGCCCCTGTTTGACGGGACTTACCTTTTGGCTATCAAAAATGTATTTTTTTAATGTATAACTAAGGATTTCGAGACCAAGTTGTGCTTCTTGGGACTTGGTAAAAGAAGATATATATGCATTTAGCTTAGCAAAAACGTTTGCAGTTTGATACTAAAAGATACAATGAATATCATCTTATCAAGTGCAGAAACTTACATAACGTTTAAGTCTAATCTATTTTAGGGAATGAACACCTACCTATATTTAACTGTTATATCTATAGTTATACATCTGTTAGACATTTTTCTCATCACGACCGACCGTTGGGAGTTTTCTCCGCTATAAAAAGAAAAAAACACGTCCGTGTGTCACTGCATTTCCAATTTCATCTCCTCCAAAACTTGCTATTCAATCATCTTCTTCAACAAATCACTAAAATTTGCTCATCTTCTCAATTCATCCCCTCAATCGATTATCTTCCTCTACCGATCATCTCCAAAATCTGTTCACCGCCTCAATCTATTATCATAATAGAGCTATAGTCGAATTCCACCGCAAAAGAAGCGGTATACTAGTATAATTTCTGTTATAAAAGAATACTCTGACGGAAGTATTAATTATAAGGCTGGAGTCACATTGTCTAAAAATTCCGTTAATATTTCGAAATTTATAGTTTATGATACATTAGTGATAAGAGGGTTGACTATCAAAGGTTTTAGTGCATATAATACACAAAGGACCTGTTTGTGCATCTTAAATTTTTTGAAAGTTAAAACCATAGTGCTACCAACCTGTGATGGTCTTAGCTTAATAACTACGATTGTTTGCATAATTTTCAAAATTCCTTGATAAAGTTAATTGATTGGATGTTATCTGACAGGGAAATAGTTCAAATGATGAGGCTTAAAACTTATGCAGCGGTTAGCTTAATAGCTACACTGGCAGTTATCTATCACGCCTTTAATAGTAGATGTCAATTCTATCCAGCAATGGTTTATTTATCGACTTCCAAGATCAGTCTGGTTCTTCTTTTGAACATGGGTCTGGTTGTTATGTGCATTCTGTGGCAATTAACGAAGAAAATCTTCCTTGGTTCACTGCGGGAAGCGGAAGTTGAAAGGCTGAATGAGCAGTCATGGAGGGAAGTGATGGAAATACTGTTTGCGATCACCATTTTCCGACAGGACTTCTCAGTTACATTTCTCGCGATGGTCACCACTCTACTTTTGGTCAAGGCTTTGCATTGGTTGGCTCAGAAAAGGGTTGAGTACATTGAAACGACTCCTTCTGTTCCAAAGCTTTCTCACATCCGCATCGTCTCTTTCTTGGGATTTCTCCTCCTTATCGACAGTTTCTTTTTATACAGTTCTGTAAAATATTTGATAGAAACCAGACAACCTTCAGTTTCACTCTTCTTTGCATTTGAGTAAGTTTCCATTCTTATGAATTATAACTTGTTCTGTGGTATTGTTAATATACAACGTAGCTAGGTAACTGAGTACACAGCTTTCATGACTAAATTGAAGTCTTTCAACTATATGAGGGGAGCATTAATGGTTCTTCAATTTTTTCCTCTTTTCCCGTTGGGTTCTTTATATATATTTGTAAAACAAATGCATTATTTACTCTAGTTAACAAGATTTAGCATTAATTCTTCAGACTGGTTCTTTACAAGTTCATATTTCAATGAGTTCCAATAAGATTATACTGTCATTCTGCAGCATTGGCTACATTCTCTTTCATTTCCTTTTAACCCTTTATCTCAATTTTGCCAAGAATACTCCTTGAATGGAGATGTATAATAATAGCTTGTGCAGTTGACACTGGTTGGAGATTGGGAAAGGCTCCCCTCTTTTTACATTTCCATCGTGTGCAACTGTCAACTTACTGATTACCATATCATGTAGTAGCGTCTTGTAACAGAACTATGTGAATTAAAGTTTAAAGACAATGATAGCTAAAGTAGTTTGATTGCCTTGTTTCTGGAACTGCTTTAAAGGTTTTTTCATCATCTCTTCCTTCATCCTCTTCAATACCACCAAGAAAAATAAATACACGAACTAAGTATTTACACACGCAATAGCAGGCTGGTAGGGGTGATGTTTGCTTGTTTTTAATTTAACCCATCAACTGGATTAGATAATGCAAACATGGTTCTCTTTCTATTATGAACAATTAACATTGCCGTAACAAATCCCTGGCTCTTCGTATTGATGGTTGATGTGAACTTGAATTCCTGACATGAATCTATAACATATAACATATCAAATTTCGTGCTGATGAATACTCTCTTAGATGTAAATATGTACATGTGCTTAAAAGCTGAAGAGTGCTTGCAAAGATGACCTTCCTCAATTATTTGGTTGCTACTGTATCCATTACATATTTGCTTGACAGAAACTGGTAGATACTTACAATTTATAAATTTGAACTATGGATTTGAAGGGTTAAATGATCGTTTTGTCTATCCCCTAAAGTTGGTTGGAGATTTTTTTTTTTGTACTTTCTTACTGCATTTTAACTGTATATTTGTAATTCTTTTCTATTTATGGTTATTTGATAATTATTATTTTCTTTCAGATACATGATACTGGCAACAACAACAGTGTCGACTTTTGTGAAATATGTATTCTATGTTAGCGACATGCTTATGGATGGACAATGGGAAAAGAAAGCTGTGTACACATTTTACTTGGAGCTGATTAGGGACTTACTGCACTTGACTATGTACATGTGTTTCTTCCTCGTGATTTTTATGTAAGTTACTATTCAGCCTAAATTCTCTATAGTGTTTGTAAGGATTCTGAGATAAAATTCTCTCTTTGCATCATGGCTGTTTGTGTATTTGCTTGTATGCTAGTATGGAGGTCTACATGTATGTCTTAAGTGAATTTTATTATCTGTATTCTGTATGATTACATTCAAATATGTAAGCATTTGTATCCCTGTATGTGCACGTGCGCTCGCTTGTTCTAGTATCTGTATGTTGCAACATTTTTAAATAATTTTGATTTCGAATTTCGTTCCCCCTTTGAGCTCAGTCACCTTCTACAATGCCGGCTTTCACTCTTTAATTTCTGATGATAAATCTGAAACAATTGTAGTTCTGAATTTTTTCCCTGCTATTCTGCATGGGATCTTATTTGCTGGTTTAATGACCGGATCAAACCTCTATATGCTCCTGTGTTTAACATGATTAATTATAAGCTGGTGATTTTTGCACTATTTATGAAGTCTGATGTTGCTTGAAGTATCAAAAAAATATAGATCTGTTCCACATAAGATACTTCAAAGAATGGAACTAAACTTTCTTGTGCTGTTTTGTCATGGATTAAGGTCAGTTTTGTTTCTTAGCGGCTTTCCATTTTCCTAAGAGAAGGCTATAGGCATTGTGGCACAATTTGTCACTTTATTTTCTTCTGTTCTATTCTGATTGTTTTAGGATCATTGGGCCAGATCGTTGTTTTATGTTTTCTTCTATGAGCATAAAAGCTTCACTTAATTTAATCTGCTCATTGTTCTTCTTGAGTTCATGCTCATCCTTTCCTTTGTCATTATTTCTTGGTGTTTCTTTTTCCTTCTCCAGGAACTACGGTGTGCCTCTTCACTTGATCCGGGAGCTTTATGAGACATTCCGTAACTTCAAAATTCGTGTGTCTGATTACATACGTTATCGGAAGATTGCTTCTAATATGAATGATCGTTTTCCAGATGCAACACCTGAAGAGCTTAATGCGTAAGCTGCTTATACTTCATTAAACTTTTTGTATTATGCTTTTCTTATTGTTACTCTTTGCATCACTTTGTCTTTCATCTGCTATTTTTGCAGAAGTGATGCAACCTGCATCATATGTCGTGAGGAGATGACAACAGCTAAGAAACTTATTTGCGGGCATCTTTTTCATGTGCACTGCCTGAGGTCGTGGTTAGAAAGACAAAACACGTGTCCCACATGCAGAGCCCTTGTTGTACCACCTGAAAATGGCACTTCTGTTGCTGGATCGAGCACAGATGTTCATCAACAAGGTAAAAATTTATTCCCAGTGATTTGTGTTCTTGATTTTTGCGGCCTGTTTGTTCTCTATTTAATTTGAGCAAAAATTGCAGTTGTGTATTTTTAACAATTCTGCTAACTAGTATATCACCCGTGCGATGCACAGCACTTGTTTTTCATAATAGTGATTTTAAAATATTCTAAGAGTATGTTCCTTATTTATTACATTCAAATAGAAAAAAAATCATATAAATAACATTTGATTACTCAGTGATATTGGGAAAAAAAAAATATAGCTAATCCAGATTTTGAAACACCTTTTTAAAAATCATGTTTGTGGTCGAACTGAGGTGGACTTTGAATCGTATGAATTTAATTTTAAAATTATCATATATAGTTTATTAGTTTAATCAACTTATTATTTTTAATCAATAAACCAGATCATTTAATAATATAACACAATTATATATTTTCCATGTGTTGATGTTTTTTTTTTTTTGAAACTGCAACCTATTTAAACCCACTATGGGGAACATAAAAAATTTGTAGGAAAAATAAATCTATTTTTGGAAAATTATTGCATTATTGCCAATAGTTCTGGTGCATTGATGTTTCATTATTTTTGAAAACATAATTTTTTTAAAGTCCTCAACTGGTATAAATTAAAAAATCTGAAAAGTTGTTGCATTTATCATATTAAAAGTTGTTGCATTTATCATATATAATATTAAATGTTACAATTCGTTTTTTTGTAAGAAAATAGAATAAATAAATAAATAAACAATCAATGTATAAAATCTATTAAAGAATCTGAATTTTTTTTGCATTTATTGTGTATAATATTAAATGTTACACTTCGTTTTCTGTAAGAAAAAGAAAAAAAATAAAATAAAATAAACAATGTGTGAAACCAATTAAAGAAAACAAATTTTTATGCAACATTTATGGCGGTATTTACCAAATTTGGAAAGAAAAAATGGCAGGAAAATGTGTGAGTGAAATTTTCGACGATATATATATATATATAATATTAAATGTTACAAATCGTTTTTTGCAAGAAAATAGAAAAAATAAATAAATAAACAATCAATGTGTAAAACCCATTAAAGAATCTGAATTTTTTTTGCATTTATCGTATATAATATTAAATGTTACACTTCGTTTTTTGCAAAAAAAAAAAGAAAAAAAAAAAAAAACAATCAATGTGTGAAACCAATTAAAGAAAACAAACTTCTATGTAGCATTTATGACCGAACTAATTACCAAATCAGTGTGAAACCAATTAAAGAAAACAAATTTTTATGCAGCATTTGTGGCGGAACTTACCAAATCTGGAAAGAAAAAATGGCGGGAAAATGTGTGCGTGAAATATTTGACGGCACTTCTGTTTTTATATATATATAGATTATGGCGCCTCCAAGTTCCAAATTCAAAGCATGCTCTACAGTCTACTAAGTACAATCAGAAAGTTGGCTTAGTTTGATGGTTTTGCTTTGAATTGATGAACCGGTAATCATACCTATGCAAAACAGCAAGCTAACATTGTTGGTGGGACACAGGTACAAGCGCAGCCAGTACATCTCATGGTTCAGTGGGTGCAAACGCTAATATCACTCAGCAACAGGCTAGACTCCAAGCTGCTGCTTCTGCTGCCTCAATATATGAGAAGTCTTTTGTTTATCCTTCTCCAAATACTCTAGTCTGGTATTCCATTTTCCCTGTTACAGTATCTATTTTTTCCTTGTGCCTTCTGTATATTAGCTTCTCATATTCATACTGTCATTTCATCTTCAAAATGCACGCTTAACATGAATTCTGTGGATAAACTGTCCTAGACAATAGAATTCCTGTTTAATTGTTTCAGGTGAATTCAGTGAATAGATTGCTTTAAGTTCATGAGAACTTCCATTTGGAATATAGAAAATTCATGCTGGAAATTATTTTTTACGGAGAGGAGATTTTGGTAACTGGAGAGGATGATAAGCAGAACTATTAGCCAATTTGTTCTAGGTCGGCTAGTAAAGTCACTGTTGGATTTGTGATTCAGGATTTTCATACATAGGCATGAATAATATTTAGAGAAATCAAGCTGGTGGCATTAAATTTGTCTGTGCTTGCAGGTCACCTGGATATGCTTTACCTCCTCAAACCTTAGCTAATTCAGCTGGACAGATTCCTGGAGGGAATGTGCAGTACGGAGCAGGGTTGGGAAACAATTTTAGTTCGTCACAACTGGATGAACAGAGGAAACTCATCGAGCACCAGATTGAGGTACTTCAGTTTCAATTCTGAGCTGCTCTTTTATTTTCCTTTCCTTGTGCTACATATTTTGAATCTTGAATTTTTCTGACTAACTTTATCACTGTTTCACTTTTATTTTACCCGTTGATAAAATATGTGCCTCTGGGATGTGGGGGCTGAAGCACGTGGGACTAAAGTTTAGATTTTTCTAAGCCTCTTTTTTGTGAAAAAATAATAAAATTCGGCAACTACTTTATGGATAGGAATATATACTGAATGTTTCTTTTATATCGAATTCTGAGTTTATATGTATATAAAGTGTTGTAAATTCCTTGACAACTATGACTGATCTCCACTGTTCTTACAAAGATTTCATTACATGTTTATAACCTCCTGGTTTTGGTAGGATATGTCGGTCAACTAAAATCGTATTTTTTCTGGAAAGTGCATGGAAGAATGTGTGTGCGCGTTATTGTGTGTATGAAAGAGAGAGGGAGAGAACATGTAAACAGTGTTACAGTGAAAGAGAACATACATTTAAAAATTTGAATATTACTTTCAAGTGTTTGGCTGAAGTGATTCAAAGAGAACTTTTCATTAAATAAACAACATAATAATGCGCTCCTTTACATGTAGAAGTACCACATAACCAGTTTTATATTAGATGCCTATAGTTAGAGAGGGAGAGATGGAATCTTTAAGGACAGTGTGAACCTGGAAAAAAAAGAACACAAAAACTAACGAAAAGTTGAAGTATGAAATGGCTGCTGTTCTTATATATTACTTAATACATCCCTTGCTTGTTCAAAAATATTGTTTTACATGGATTTCACCATTTGTACCCCGATATTTGTACAGTTTCTGCAACACCAGCTGAAGCTCCTACAAACATCAGATGCCAAGAGGACCATGGAACCAGGAATATCTGACATCAAGGGAAAGGAAGTTTTATCGTCGTCTTCATCTATTGTAGACTGTAGTGAGAATAGATGTTCGGAAGGTACGGATAGATAGGCCATCAGAAGTGTAGATGTTTACGAGGAGCATAAGAGCTGGTGAAGATTTTCTATTTGAGTTCATCCAAGGTATGCAAAATGGCAAGACCTTGAAAACCAATGTCTAAGAATACAGTATAGTTATGTTCACCTGTGCTTTGGACTAAACTCCTTGTAAGCCATGCACTTGCAGTACATACCAAATTAATAGTGCCATAAAATAGGAAAAAGAACTGAGAAACGTCCTTTTCCTCTTTCTATCTTTTGATTTTGATTCGTAGGATGGGAAATTCCTGTGTTTTTTAGAAGCTGTAAAAATTGTATCCTTTTGCTTTTTTGTTAGTTACAGTGTTTCCCCTGTATTCTATCATTTCAATGTACGCGTGTGTTTGTATTGTTGGAGAAATTGATTTTGGGAAGTAGCAAGGAGTCAATTTCTCAGGTTATATTGGAGTGGCAATCTTAGTGGTAGTGCTCAAATTATTTTTTAAGTACTTATAAGTTATAGGTCCTAGAATGTAGTTATAGGTCCTAGAATGTGAGAATAATAAGTGAGTAGTAAGTTGTGGGTTCTACGAAACATGTGAATAAAAAGTATGCTTAATTAGTTTGACCAGATTAAATTGTAATTTAAGTTTAGTCGAGCATGCTTTTAAATTGATTAATGTAGTTTTCAGGCCAATTGTGTTCTCTGCAAAATATTTGAGATTTATTTGGGTTTTTAGAACTATTTTTGGAACTCAAAAAGTTGGAAGGCAAATTTGGTGAAAAATGAAAAAAATTTCATATTACACAAATTGGGACCGCGTGTTTGACGTTTGAGTTTAGACCAATTGTTCTTGTAATTTGTAGTATTATTATTAAGAAAAGTGATCTTTGTATTTATATAGGCGAGTGTTACAAGATTTTAGGCACTAGTGAGAGATAATTACGTGGACAACAATAAAGAAGCCATATTTTCAAGAAACTCCTTACAACGAGTAGTATTACAAACGAGTTTATAATTATCAATTTAGCATGGACTTGTACCAATTACCATGTTCGTATTTCTAGCAAGGTTGACATCACTAAGAATATAGAACACACACATAAATGTAAATTTTCTAGGCTTGTTATGATTAGTATAATGGGTTTGCAAAAACTTAAACAAACTAGTTTTTTTTTTTTTTTTTTCCGTTTATCACCTCATTCTACAAGTGTAAAATGTTCTTTATCAACATCACATAATTGAAGTCTTTTTTTTAATCAGAAAGGCGAGTTGGCAGGTGTATTTAGATTAGTATGTGGACATGATAAATGTGATGCCTAGATTGTAATACAAATTTGTGATGCCTAGATTGGCATGACGACTAAGGCTGTTAATTTACATTTTCTCACGGGAGACGTGCTCTCCATGTCCTTCGCGATGATTTGCACCATCGTGAAGGACTTTGTTGTTAGAGTGATAAGATGTTGTAGCATGTTGATGTGATTATTTGGTTTTGTGCCCAAAATAGTAGTTTTGCTGTAATAGTTAGACAATTTGATTGTCTATTAAATAAATATTATATTTATTGTTGTATTATTATTTTTTTATTGTTGAGCATACGAGTCGGTTGCTTGCATAGAAAAGCACATACAGACACGATTTGTATTTTGATTGAGAAACATTTCATCCTAGATCATTAACAGAGGTTGGCACTTTGTTCTAATAAGATTGTAGGGTCGACTAGTCTACTAATTAGGGTGTGCGCCGTAGCGAGTGGATCTCGGGAGTAATGATAATAGTACACCTGAAAATGTATTGGAGAAGACCATTGTGTAGACTTTAATTCTATAACGTGATCGTGCAAAGAATTAAATTCCATGTGATTGCTTTATGAATTATCTAAATTCGGGAATATTGGTTGCTATTAGCGAATTCGAGAGTCTTTAATGTGTCAATGAGTGAGATCAATTAATATTGTCAAATACCTCGGTACGTTGGGAATTGGGAGCAAGCGAAGTAGTAAATATGTATTTGTGTTTGAAAACCGTCAACCAGTGAAAGGATAAATGGCTCCACTTAAATACTTTCTATTAAACATTTTAATTTTGAGCTCAGTATTTAGCGGCGACTAATTTAATTCTGTGATTTGTTTGTAAAGAAATTGTTAGAGAAAATGCGGACTAATAAGTGTTTATAAGTACACACAAACATACTCTTAAGTAAGAAAATAATTAGAAGCACAAAAAGGTCATTTTAGCATAATTCTAATTATTCGATGTCTGACGGAGATGAGACATAAATATGGAAAATCAATATGATATAATTACGGAGAATAAAATACTTTTAAGATTTTATATAATTTGATAGTGCAGTGTTGGGCATTTAGGTTGTGTTTGATTGCACAAAATTTTTCATAGAAAATGCCTTTTTTCCACCTATTTTCCAACTGATATGTTTGATTGCACAAGATTTTCCATGGAAAAAATATTTCTCCACCTATTTTCCAAGGTGTGTTTGATTGCAACTTTTTTTTTCCACGTAAAACATTTTCTCATTTTCCTTGTTTTGGCCACATTTTCCTTGTTTTCAAAGAAAATATTTTCTTAACAGGGGATGAGATTTTTTTTTCCATAGAAAATGTGTTTTATTTTCTAATTAATGATTTCTTGGCAATTCAATTACATGGAATTCAATTTCTTTCCACTCAAATTTCTTGCTTGCAATCAAACACACCATTAGTGGATATAGAACATACTATAATTTGGATTGTATAGTATGTATTGGATTGACTGAGTCTAATTATTAAAATTTAAATTATATACGTCTAATTAGGCCCATTTGGTAGCTCTAGAAATGAACAATGATTTTATTATATAAATGTTGATTATGTCAAATAGCTGACCTAAGTCAAAATGCAAGTTATCAAGATAGGCTATTTTTGACCGAAGTCATACATCTAGCCTCGCCTTTCTAATGTCTTTAGAATCGCTTCGCTCATATGATCTTAATTAATGTGAAAGTGGAATCCCTAGTTAATATGATATGGATAGTAGTCATTTCTGTTCCTTGATCTCACAAGGGGACGGGGGTGACCCAGAAAAGATAACGAGAAGCAAATACAATACAAGTACGAAAGGAGCTAACCAACCAAGCTCGAAAATAGGGAAAAACTATCTAAAGACTCCTCCGCTTGTACGCTGCGGGTGCTTTCCTTTTTTATGGCAGAATGAATTCAGATATTCATTATTATTACCCCTTTTGGGATTGGTTTTCCTACTCCCTTGTCCAATCATAGGCATTCTATCTTGGATAGATATGGTATCGTGGTAGAAATAAAATGATTACAATTTTAGGTATTCACTTAATCTTGTTAGGTCTAGGTGATTTTCTTCTAGTATTCAAGGCTCTTTATTTTGGGGGCCGAATGATTGTTATTTCACTTACAGTTAGAGCGCCTCTATCGAAGCAGAACAAGTCTAAGAATCCAGCCCTGGTTTTCGGGAATTCCTAGGAATGTGTGCGCTACTTGACATCCTGATAGATGAAAGAGGGCAGGCTCAGAAAGAAGGAAAAGGGAATACTTCTCACTCATCTCAGATGCGGCTAATCGACTGAGCCAATAGTTTAAAGGCTATTGTCTTTACGATAGCACCTAAAGACATCAAAATATGGGGGACATTTGCGAGGTTTTCTGGCTGGGAAAGCAAGATCCACACTTGTTTTTCCCCATAAGAGAGCGGTCAAACGGATTGATTTGCAGTTCTGGGCATTCACAGGTTAAAATGAGTTCTAATGCAGTTCGCATGTGAAATTAAAGAAAATCTAAGGATTGGAAGCACCAGAGAATTCAAGTTCAAAATTTCAAGAATCATCAGCCAAAATTAATCACCGAATAGATTTATATGATTAGTTACAAAACAATTATAACACGTAATAATTAATTTAACTAAGATCCATTTCATAACTTAATAAAAAAAAAATTTTCTTTATTACTAATTTGTACGAACTAGTATCCAAAAATTGTAGACTTTATTTGAAGTTGCTCTAAAGTTTTTCCTTTTTTCTCTACTTGTTTGAAGTTGCTCTAAAGTTTTTCCTTTTTTTCTCTACTTGATTTGCAAAGTCCATCTCCATTCATTAGTCCCTTTACACGGTACTACGCCCATAGTTTTCATCCATATCCTCAAATCACTACTGAAAGTTATTCTCAATGTGAGAAAACATGTTTGGAACCATTGTTGTTTCATGTATTCATTGTGTGACGTAGATGGCATTTGGTATGATGTTGACATAGCCTGATAATTAAATGTTAACTAAATGTTTTCTCTTACTCTGAGCGCGGCGGCAACATCAGTGGTGGAGACCTGCAAAATGTGGTGGACTTTTTCCCCCGTTTCCACTATGGCGTGATAATCAGTATGGGATTAACTCAAAAATACAGAGTAACAATATTGAGTATGTGTGATCTATCTTTACCTGGATGGTTGATCTCTATTTATAAAGATGATCTGCAATTGTAGCCTTCAATGGTCATTGATGGCAGGTGTCTCTTCATCTTCTTCATTATTAGGAATTAATGAGGGACGTTTCGTCTTCTCAACTGCTGACGTTTCATATTCCCAATAGACGAGGGTAACTGTCATTCTATAGGTCGCCTGTCTGGTTAATTTGATGGCAGCTGGGTTATGGTTGTCTATCTACCGGAGGCGGGCCTATGAGAACAATGAAGCTGACGGTCCGGCGAGGCGAGCGAACACTTACGGCAGGCGTCCCAAGGAGAGCAGCAGTCATCTACCAAAGTGTAACTATATTTATCATCATAAGCCCCTCTACTTTTTATGGACCATTGTCCATGAGAAGTAGAAATATTGTCTTTTGAATAATTATTCTTGACCAAAAAATCGAAAAAGAATATATGAAATAAATAATTATTTATATATATATAATGATTTACTGTATGGCTAGCCAAATATAGACTAGATATTTTGGGCCTAATTTAGGCCTGATATGGGCTTAAATCCAAGCCCCATTTAGGATGGATTTTTCCCCCCTATATAAGAGAGGTAGATGGGATATTATTTGTAGTATTTCCTCATTTCCTCGCTTGACTATAATTCTTTTTAGACTGATCTCCTATTTCTTTTCTGAATTATAGAGATTTTTTCTTCTTTCATCGTCTTTTCACTCTTGTTCTTCTTTAAATTTTTTGACCTTCTTCTTTTTTCTTCTTAGATGTATAAGATGGTGATTACTTCTAGTGGTAGCTCTTCAACCAATAAATCTGACTGCAGTCTTAGAGATCCTTCTTATCGCACCTTCTCTATAGGAATAGATGACAATCTCCCACCGGTTGAAGAATGGACCTTTGTTAGTTCTTTAGGATGTGGTGGACCCCAATGTTTGAATGAACTCGTTGATGAAAATGATATAGGATTAGACGAGGGAGATTCATCCATAGCTCAAAACTATCCGACTTGGGACAAAAACGTGGTGACCGCTGCCGCCGCGGTCTTGCCCGCAGCCTGGCTACCTTGCCCGCCCCATGCTGTGGGTGGGCTGACTTTCCCGCCTTCATCAGGAGGCGGGCTTTGGGTGGGTAGGCGAGTCATTCATGTGTTAGTCCGCCTTTGGTTGACGTTGATCCATTGCTTGAACTTTCTGCCCCTATTGAGTTTGGAGATTCTGACGCCAATTCTTCTACGGTATCCCGTCCACCCAATGTTCAAACTGGACGTTCTCCAAGTGGTAATTTGATAGAGTTAGATCTACCAAATGATGCTTGTGTTTACAGTTCTAAAAGTTTCATGAAAATGTTAAAAAAAATATGAATTACCTCCTGGTCACTTATAACTAGTCTCCCATCCTGGTGAGCGAATTCCAGGATTAGACCCTAGGGAGGTGGTAGTTTACCATGACAGCTGGTTTGAGATTTCCTCTTCATCCCTTGTTCATTTCTTTCTTCAACGAATTTCATGTTATTCTTGGTCAATTAACTCATAACTCTTGGCGTATATCAACTTATTTCTTATACTTGTGCCTTACAAATAATATTGAGCCGTGCCTGAAGCTTTTTAGGAATGTGTTTGATATGTATCCTGTGTTCGAGAGTAAGTGTTATGCGTATATTCAACTTAAAGTAGGATTGTTATTACCCCACTTTTTCAGTTCAAATAGCGGTTGGAGGAGACGTTTTTTTTCGGCCTGAGGTAGGACAGTTCCCTTTTAAAACTTGTTGGAGAACTCTTTTTTGCAAGCATTTTAACGAGCTCCTGGATCTTGATCATGAGTTGAATGCACGTTTAGATAAGCTTTTATGCTTGACACCTCCGTGGTCGCATATGAGTGAGGTGCTCTCTAATGAGAACGGGCTCACATTGGATCACCTGAGAGTAGGCTACTTTTACGTCTTTGTTCCTCTTTTTGACTTTTTATTTTGCATGTATTTGTTGTATCAACTTCTATTTTTCTCTTTCAGTTATGGATAATTTTGATTTTGGAAGCATGATGGATGTGGCCGGATTCGCCACTAATGCTGAAGACCCGTCTTTATCTCTGTTAAACAAGAAGAAAAGACAGGCTGATAAAGAAAAAACTATTGTTGAGATAACAGTTGTCCCTCATTTTGCACTGCGTACTACCAGGGATACTGATGCCCATGCTTTCAAGGAGTTTGGATTCTCTCCTATTGATTCGACGGTTGAAGCTGAGATCATGTTGGATTGCATGAATGAAAAACTTATGAATTTAAAAAGTAAAGAAGCGGCTACCATGCAACGTATTATGTATACCAACCACCACAGCGTAAGTTGTTGCATTCTGACGATGCCCTATTGCTTTCTTATTTAATATTTATTCTCTATTTAATTTCAACTTCTTTTTGTACATATGCTGGGAGAAAGTACTACGTGATTTGGAGAAATTCGAGAAACGTGCAGCCGAGAAAGATGATGACAAGAAAAGAGTGGTAGCAGAAGTGCAGTCTTTATTAGACAAGGCAACATCTGCATCTAAAAAAAAAGATAGTGAGATCAATCAACTTCATAAAGAGGTTGACCAGCTTCGTAAAAAGTTGGAGACTGTAGATGACGAAGCCGTAGCAAGATACAAGACGTTTGCCGAGTATAAGACCAGCTTACACATGTATGGTGCAGAATCCTTGAAGGCAGCTATCAAAATGACTAAGGAGTGGCTGGTTGACGATCATTCGGAGATAAACCCAGATGAATTTGATAAGTATTTAAGAAAACGTCGGGCTGCTGATTTAGTTACTCAGAAGGCCAAAGTGACCGACCACGGGAGAGTTGGATCTCACCCCAATAACTCTCTTGATAGTTAAACAGTTGTTTACATTTTGTTGCTTTTTCTTATTTATTCTAATTTCATGACGGTTGTCCCATTTAATCATGAAAACTATGATAGTCAGTCTGTTTTATTTCGAATATTATTGAATACTGCGAATTTCAATTTTGTATGTTTGGCGTGAAACATACATCTTTATTTTAATTAAAATAAATTGTTCTTCACTTTTTCACTTTGTAATTGTTGGTAGTATTTCACTTTTTTGCATTTGTTGTATATGACGGTATATCGTCCGACCAACATAGCAAAGTGAAAAAATAAAATAAAATAAAAATCGGGTGACAAACAAAATTTGGTTGGGGCAGACAGGGAGCGGGCGCACCCGCCCCTACTTGGGAGCGAGTGCACCCGCCCCTGATTGGAGGCGGGCGGGCGCCCCTAATTGGGGGTGGGACGTTCGCCCTGCCCTAGCTTGGAAGCGGGCGCACCTGTCCCTTAGGGGCGTCCTCCGTTTTTTTTTTAATATCACCTTTTATTAAATAAAGGCTTGTCGCTCTTTATTGAATGAAGGCTAGTCGCCTAGATTTTTGAACCAGAGTTCATTAACTCTGATTTTTAAATATATGCTTATTGCCTCAATTTTTGGGAGTTATAGGCTCATCGCCTTAATTTTTGAGACATAGGCTCATCGCCTTACTGTTTTGATTAATGCTCATTACCTTAATTTTTGAGACATGGGCTCATCGCCTTACTGTTTTGATAATTTTTGAGACGTAGGCTCATCGCCTTGATTTGATTATAGTAGCAGTTGGAGAGATATTCGTATTGCTCGATAAAACATTAATAGAAATTATATCAAGTAACAAATGGTTACCGTAGGTCGAGTTCAGTAGGTGCACCAAGACTTCCCAGCTAGGCTGATCCTTCCGTAACACTCTCATCATTCATCTGCCTTGGCATTTTATTGAATTGGAAATCAAATGTAGGAGTACTTATTTAATACAACTACATATGCTTGCCTTAAAAAAATGATAAATTACTGATAATATTTCTTCAAATGCTCTGTGTTCTATGGTCTTTCCAATGGTTTGCCATTCCAACAGCTGCACTGCTCCTTAACACTAGATCTTGTGGTTGGAAACTTCTGGGCTTAACTTGGCGGTCGAAATATTTGGCGGCCTTGAGTTTGTAAGCCATTGTCTTGATAGCGGCCCTTTCTCTGACTTCCTTAAGTATGTCAATTTTTGCCCTTGTGATGTCGTCATTTGTCTGTTCAACTTGCATTCTCAAAGTTGGATTTACAATTTCACTGGGTATCATTGCTTCCATTCCAAAAGATAATTTGAACGGTGTCTCTCCCGCTGGCCCTCTAAGGGTGGTGTGATATGCCCATAGTACATTAGGTAATTCATCCGCCCAAGATCTTTTTCTTTTCCTAACCTCATTTTTAAATCCCAAAGTATGATACGGTTAGTGACTTCAGTTTGGCCATTGCTCTGAGGATGCACCACTGAAGTGAGTTTGTGTGAGATTTTATAACTGTCACATAAATTCTTAAAGCTGTGGTTATCGAATTGCCTTCCATTATCCATAACTATCACCCGCGGTATTCCAAAACGGCAGATTATATACTTCCATATGAAACTCTGTATCTTGGCAGTAGTTATAACAGCTAGTGGCTCAGCTTCAACCCATTTTGTGAAATATTCTATGGCCACTAACAGAAAATTTCTTTAACCCCTAGCAAGTGGTAAAGGACCCAGGATGTCCATCCCCCATTACTAAAATGGACATATTATGTAAATTGTTGATTGTGTCTCTGCTGGTTGATGAATTATGTTACCAAACCTTTGACTGGCATCGCATTTCCTTACCAATTGCTTAGCTTCTTACTTCATTGTTGGCCAATAGTATCCTTGCTATAAAGCTTTAAAAGCAAGGGCATCCCCGCCTAAGTGATTTCCACACAAACCATTGTGTATTTCCAATAGGACATCAGCTGCTTCTACTGATCGGAGACACTTTTAATAAGGCATAGAGAATCATTTTCGATATAATTCTCCATCGATTACAGAATACATAGCAGCTCATATCCTCAACCGCTTCGCTTCAGTTAGGTCTATCGGTAGAGTACCTTTTGTGAGATAATCCAAAATTGGATTTATCTAGCAAGGTTCATCATTCAATTCAAGAACATCAATTAATGACACCGTACTGGGCTCACTGAGTATTTGTACACTAGTTGTGGCTGGAAGAAGTTTCTGATTGACTGATACTAGTCTGGCGAGAGCGTCAGCTCGTCCG
This sequence comes from Forsythia viridissima, assembly GCA_030279155.1. NCBI lineage: Eukaryota > Viridiplantae > Streptophyta > Magnoliopsida > Lamiales > Oleaceae > Forsythia > Forsythia viridissima. The sequence goes on along the minus strand of CM059041.1, from coordinate 32,234,909 downwards.
TTCTCCTTTCTTGAGACCTTTGTAAACTTGAACCTTTTAAATTTTTGTTGCAAGTCTCTTACTTTCATTAGATAGGCAGCAATGCGGCCATCTTTGAATTCATATTCTCCCAAAATTTGCCCAATGACCAATTGTGAGTCGCTACGAATTTCTACAACTGTTATTCCCAACTATGTGGCTAGTCCCAGCCCCATGATGACAGCTTCAAATTCCACATCATTATTAGTAGCTAGAAATTCAAAGCGAAGTGAGTATTCAAGTTCTTTGGCATCCGGGGAGAGAATTATGACCCCGGCTCCTGAGCCATTATTGTTAGATGAACCATCCACATATATTGTTGTCGCCTATAGGTGGTGCTTCAGGGAGAGTGAGTTCCGCAGTGAAATCTGCTAAGGCATACGCTTTTATAGCTATGCGAGGTTTGAAATTAATATCAAACTCGCTCAGTTCAATAGCCAATTTCAAAAGACGCCCAAATGTTTTCGACCTATGTAGTATCTGTTTAATTGGTTGGTCAGTTATCATCTGTATCTGATGAGCCTGGAAATACGGTCTTAACTTTCTAGCTGCCACTATCAAAGCTAGAACTAGTTGTTCAACTATGTTGTACCGTGTTTCTGCTCCTCTCAGTACATGGCTCACATAATAAACAGGTTTATGTCCCTTCAAAAGGTCTTTTACCAGTACCGCACTAATAGGGTGAAAAGATACTGCCAAGTAGAAGCTTAGCTTATCACCGGGGTTGGAGCGAGCCAACACTGGTGGTTGCTGCAATGATTTCTTTAGCTGTTCAAAAGACTCCTCACATTCTTTTGTCCATTCAAAATTGTTGGATCCTCCCACAACTTTGAAGAAATGATGACATTTATCTCCAGCCTGCGACATGAAACGGTTGAGAGATGCCACCCTCCAAGTCAATTGTTGAACTTCTTTCTTAGTAGTTGGGCTTTTCATGTTTAAGATAGCTTTTATTTTGTCAGGATTTGCTTCAATGCCTCGGTGTGTGATTATAAATCCTAAGAATTTTCTTCCAGATGTGCCAAACATAAATTTTTTAGGATTTAACTTCAGTTTAAGCTTTCGAGCAACACCAAAGACTTTCTTGAGATCCGTTATGTGATCTACATAGGCCTCAACATTACGACCAATAAATCTATGAAATCTCCGATTTACCATCTTTTGATAAGTAGCTCCTATATTTTTTAGCCCAAAAGGCATAGCGGTGTAGCAAAAAGTTCCACTGCCAGTGATGAAAGAAGTCTTCTCCTGATCACCTTCAGCCATGGGGATCTAATGGTAACTAGAAAAAGCATCCAGGAAGCTTAGCCTTTCATGTTGTGAAGTCGAGTCCACCAAATGGTCTATCCTTGGAAGAGGATAAGAATCCTAAGGACGAGCTTTATTCAAGTATGTGTAATCTACACACATCCACCATTCTCCATTAGATTTCTTTACTAAGACCACATTTGCCAACCATTCAGGATAGTGTACTTCTCGAATAAAACCAGCTTCTAATAGTTTTGTTATCTCCGTAGAAATGGCATGTTATCGTTCTGCAGTAAATTGTCTTTTCTTTTGTTTGACTGGTTTTATTCCATGTAGGATCGCGAGTCTATGATGAGCAATCATAGGGTTGATCCCGTAGATGTCATGGGGTCTCCAAGCGAATACGTCTATATTGTCAGATAAACATGTCACTAGTTTATGTTTTTCCTCAGGATCTATCCCGCCTCCAATTTTCAAAACCTGACCTTCAGCTATCACCATTTCCTCAGTGAGTTCCAACGGTTCGATTCGTCCCTTAAGTTCTTCGACATCAAGCATCATTATGATATTTTTGAGAAGTATGCTGTCTACATAACACCTCTTTGATGCCTGCTGGTCACCTCTTACACATCCTACTCCCCGACTAGTGGAGAACTTCACCACCTGGTAGTACGTGGAAACCACAGCCATAGCTGTATTCAAAAGTGGGCGACCATAAATCGCATTTTAGGCCATATGAGCTTTTTTCAACAAGAAGCTAGTCATTATCACCACACTAGCTGGGTAAGTACCCAAAGTCACCAGTAACTCAATTGTTCTCTCTGGTATAACGATGACTCCTCCAAACCTATGGAGTGGGGTGGTGACAGGTTTGATCTTACTAGGTGATATCTTCAATCCTAGGAAAACTCTCCAGGACATAACATCAGCTACACTACCATTGTCCACTAATTTTTTTTCACATCAAAATCAGCAATGTCAGCCACTATTACTAGAGCATCGTCATGTGGACAGGTAACACCTTTCAAATCCTCATAACTGAAGGTGATATTCTGGTTAAATCTTTTATTTTTATGTACCGAAGTAGATCCACTGGACCGTGCATAGTTCTTCCATACTGAATTAGAGTCACCTCCTGCGGCAATACCATCCACTATGACATTTATAACACCAGCGCGATGAGGTGGTTGTTGTTGATATTCAGCCTCTTTTCTCTTTTCTTTATCTGTTTTCACAAATTTGGATAGGTATCCTTGTTTTATAAGTCTTTCTATTTCTTTCTTCAGCTGCTGGCAATCCTCCGTATCATGTCCATGATCTCGATGGAATTTATAATACTTGGTCTCATCTCTCTTATGTGGTGGCACCCACATCTTTTTGGGACATACGAGCTATTTCATATTTCGGATTTCCATCAGGACGTTAGTCCTGGAGGTGTGCAGTAGTGTAATATATGCATCATTTCCAGTACTAGGCCGATTAGGGCCTGGATGGATCATTTTTTGCTTGCATTTGTCTTCTCGGGGCCTTGGTTTATCTCGGGTCTTCCTTTTTTTAGACTCATGCTCTTTTCGATCCTTCATGCCCTTAGTAATGAAAAAAGTCTCTTCTGCATCTACATATTAATCCCCTCTTCTTAGTAACTTATGTATCGTATCAGGTGGGTTTTTAGAGAGTGACATTTTGAAGGGATGACTATGGGTTCCATTCATCATAGCGGTGACTACAACAGACATCTGTAGATTCTTAATTACCAAAGTGGCCCTATTGAACCGGGCAATGAAAATCTTTCAACAATTCATCTTTGTCCTGGGTCAATTGCATCAGGCCGATAGCAATTTTCTTAGGACGTTTGCTACTAGCAAAGTATGCAGCAAACTTTTTGGAAAAATCATCAAATGTACGAATTGATTTTGGGAGAAATGTGGTTGCCCAATCCCTGGCCTCGTGCCTAAGTGTAGGCGGGAAAGCCCTGCACATAATTGCGTTAGGGGTGGCTCACAACCTCATCAAATCGACAAAAGTCCTGAGGTGATCGACATGATCAGATGATCCGTCATACTTCTCCATCTTTGGTTGTTCAAAATCTTGTGGCAAGGGGACTACCATCACTTCTAGGAAAAAATGATCTTCTTCCAACACCATAGATTGCTACCTACTATTTTTTTAGACATAGCCTCAGCTATTTTGCAACCCATCATGTCCTCTAGTCGCTGTTCCAGGCTTTACACAGGTGTCTCAACCAGCGTAGGTGTGGGCACCCATGACGGTTGCCTCCCAGTGTGGATTTGGGCCAAATTCCAATGAATTAAAGTGTGGTGCGGAAGGTGGAGCCAACGAAACTGGAGTCAGTGGTGGAGCTGCCGTTGGCGGTGTTTCCATCGCTGGAAAGTTAGGAGCATGGGGAAGAGCCCCTGGCGGTGAGGGCCCTACAAGTGTAGGGTTAGGATCTTGGGGTAGAATATTCAGCACTTAAAGAACCACCGGTGGAGGGCTAGGACCTTGTGGTAACTGAGAAACCGTAGCGTTCTTATTTTGGAGTAAAGTCGTTAAGGCCGCCACCTGAGTTTGCAATACCGTAAGTTGAGCGACAGAAGTAATTCTTATTGTGGGTGATTAGTGGCGGCGTTAGACTCAGTGTCTGCATCCCTGATGGGAACTGGCGGGACAGTTGCATTCTTAGTCCTTTTAGTTCAAGCCATGACTTCAAGTTCGGTTTTCCATAGACGGCGCCAATTGATAATTAAATATTTTCTCCTACTCCGAGCACGGCGGCAGCAGTGGTGGAGACCTGCAAAATGTGGTATGACTTTTTCCCCCGTTTCCACTCCGGCGTGATAATCAGTATGAGATTAATTCAAAAATGCAGAATAACAATATTGAGTATGTGTGTTCTATCTTTACCTGGAGGGTTGATCTCTATTTATAAAAATGATCTGCAGTTGTAGCCTTTAATGGTCATTGATGGCGGGTGCCTCTTCATCTTCTTTATTATTATGAATTAATAAGGGACGTTTCGTCTTCTCAACTACTGGAGTTTCATATTCCCAATGGACAAGGGTAACTGTCATTCTATAGGTTGTCTGTCTGGTTAATTTGATGGCAGCTGGGTTATGGTTGTCTATCTTTCGACGGGCCTATAAGAACAGTGAGGCGGGCGGACCGACGAGGCAAGCGAACACTTAAGGCAGGGGTCCCAAGGAGAGCAGCAGTCATCTACCAAATTGTAACTATATTTATCATCATAGCCAGTTCTTTGATTTTCGAGACTTGAGGTAAATTCTTTAAAGTAGGCTTCCAATGGACCTCAAATTGTAGTATGTATTCAAAATTCACAAGTTTTTTACAAAATTAATTGTTAACTTAAAAAAAACAGCAAACATAGGTCAGGGTAATAAAGATATGCCCCCTTCAATTTTGGGTCATATTTGCACAAATTTTTTTTTTTTGGACTAATTTCAGTAATCACAAATAATTTTTTTTTTATGAAAATGGGCCCCCTTCGGTTGCCTCACTTGCCTCGGTCCAAAACCGATCCTTCATATCGATAACTTGTAATGTATAGATACATTGATTGTTACGAGAGTTTCAAGCTCTACTTATTCTTAATCAATTTCAACTTGCTCTTAAGATGATCGACTTTCAAAAAATATATATATAATACCTCGAATTTTACATCTCATCGTGCCTATTATGAGGTTACAAAGGTCACAAGTGGTTAGGAAAGAAATTGGGCTTAATTGTAGTTCCTCGTATCTTAGGGTTCTCTGGCCACTATTGCAAGTGGAAACTTTATTTTGTGCCTTATAGGTAAATTGCAAAATTTGGCAAGTCTGGTGGCCAAATTGCAGTTTTACACTTTTTTAGGGACTAAAGTGCAGTTTAGACAAAATAAATTTTCCAGCATAAGAAATAAAATGTCGTATGTTAAATTAAGTTATTAGACCTGTTAATTTTTTTGGACTTAAGAACATATTAATTGGCTAATTTTGAGTTTTAGCGTCAATTTAATTTAATTTAAAAAATTGCTAAAAAATTGAGGTCAAAGTTAAGAATTAATTTTAACCACACATCACACTAAACTTATAATTTTTATCAAATTTTCAACAACATATTTCATCAACTTTTATAAAAAAAACTTTGTCAAATAGATTCTTAATTAATCAATTTCTTGTACCAACCCAAAATAACCCATAAAACTTTGTCATATTAATTGATCATATTTTAAACATTCAACATTTCAAACATTGTCATATTAATTGATCTAGTTTGATTTCATGATTTAGTTTGAAATATGATGAATAACTAATTTCAATCATTCAAGATTTAAAACATGATTTAGTTTGAAATATTCAAGATTTAAAACTTTATGGATTACCTAAATCATGTACATAGTGCCATTCATCATATTTCAAACATTCAAGATTTCATTTCCAAGTTCTAATTTCCAAGTCTAGTTAAGCCTAATCAACGAGGATTTAAGGCAAGAAACTAAGATATGTTGAAAACTAGTTTGTAGAAATTAGTAAAAATACAACTTTATTTAATAAACTACGAACGGGGTCTTTTGCTAGATTAATTACTATGCGTTGTAGTTTTTTCTAATTAATTATGTGGGGGTTTCAAATGAAATATCTATTTAGTGATTAATTCCGATTGTTGATTCTTCAATACTTTTAAACCATCAGATCTTCTTCAATAATAATATCCTAAAATCATATTGCACTAATGTGTGTGCACCCTAATCAAGAACTAAGAATCTCATATTCTAATTCTTAAGCCGGACTCATTTGTTATGTGTAACATGTACTAAAAATACTTAATACAAAATACTTAAGTTGGACTTATTTGTCCTATCAAATAGGACGACCGTTTCCTAGCACGAATACGTGTCCACTACTTAGTTGACTCTGAACTCTCAACATTTCGAGTTATTTGAACATATTAATTGGTTTCAATCATTGGCACTATCCTATACGTGATTTAGGTAATCCATAAAGTAGTCATGTGAAGTTTAATTCTTTGCACGATCTAGCTATAGAATTAAACTCTACACAATGGTGCTGTCTAAAACACTTTCAAGTATACTAGTGTCACTACTCTAGAGTTCCACTCACTATGGTCATGATAAACCAGATTGCACTAATGTGTGGCACCCAAATCAAAAATCAAGTATTCCAAATTCTAATTCTTCAACACAAGAATGTTAGAGAAAAAGGTAAAAAACAAAGCTCAATATCTTCTCACACAAATTTCAAGTACTGGTTCGACCACTAGGTTTATTCATAGACTTAAGGTTTTTCTTATATTAGTTCGAGTTGAATTAGGCTTCGAGGTAACTTGGGCTTTTGAATTTCATATTCTAGTCACATTAAAACTCTTTTTATGACTTGGTCAAGCTCAAGTTTGACTTGTTTCTGATGTATATGGGTATTATACTAGACGCTATGAGTATGATATCATACTGTGTTGATGTGTTTCTGACCATTTTGGTATGATACCTTATTACTGGGGTATAATACCCATCTTGATGGGTATGATACTCATCAGGCAGTGTGCATTTTCTCCAAATCCAGTTTAAGTATATGTTTTCCTTTTATCCCTTTCTCTAGCAGTCATTTAGGGAAAGTTGTATATATATATATATGTGTCCTATTATTTAATATTTAAATGAGTTAGATTATAATGAGATCTTTAATTGGTACGACTTATGAAACTAATAAGTGCATAATTTAAATTAGAAGAAGAAGTCTTAGCTTTCAACCCCATAGTTTGATGTAAGGTTGGATCCATTGAGTAAGTTAACTAGATGAGTTGAAGAGATTGCAATTAAACTTTTCTTTAATCGCGAACATCACAAATTATTACGTCTTAAATATAAATAAGTTACTATATGATGATTTCATTTAACACAAGTGATTAAGATGTTCTTACAGATCAACAAAAGTTTACATGACATAGTGTTGTGCGATTATAATCCCGCAAGTAGACGGATAGTTAACAAGTAATAAAGTGATGAATAGAGTGTCGAACTCACGAGGACTAGATATCAATTTAACCAATTAGTTTATAACTTAAATTCTAACAATATGAAAAAACACATATTTGATTTTGTTTGTGAATCTAAACCTATTTCAATTAAATCTAAATTATCAAACAATTAAAGTAAATTTATGAGAACGAATTCGAATTGTACTAATACTAGGATTCAAAAATCCACCTACACGCTTTATAATCAATTATCCGTTAATCACTTTTTTAGCTCTTAATTACCTTGGATTGAAAATCGGCGTTCCTAAAATAATCAAAAGTCTCTCTCGATGGTCAATCAATTATATACGATATGCGGACCTAATTATCTCTAATTAAGCTTCTAACATAAACATATGCATTAAAATCTCAAGAACACCTAAATAGATTTCATAAAGCATAATAGTAATCTCTATCTATTATTGGACCCTACGTTATTCAATACCACGTGCTTAATCTATATTAAATCTCTCGACTTCAATATAGATCACAATATATTCTAATGGTGATCAAGCATTAAAATAATGGAAATAATGAATAAAGAATAATCAACCCAAAAGCAATTAATTACTAAAAAGGAAAACTTCTAATTAATTAAAAACGCGAAGTTTCATCGTTCATCCTAAAAAAAGTAAGTTTAGTCGGACATGATTTCGTCAATTATTACAATAATTGAATTCATCATCATCCAGAGAAAGAAAAACAAAAAGTAAATAAAACCTGTGATTCCAGCTCAATGATCTTCAATCACGTGCCTTGATCTTCAATTCTTCGTTTGTCTATTCTTCCCCCAAAATTTGTCGTCCACGATATGTCTATTATTTGGCTTTTATCCTTGTTTTCCAACTCTTCCAAACATGTGCTAGGTGGTTGATTCTAATTTGGAATTGTAGAATTCTAATCCGACTAGGAAACTGCCAAACTGTTTCGCGATATACCCTTGCGATCGCTTAGGCTTATGCCTTGCGATCGTATGGTTTTACACATTTACATTCTGCTGTTGAATTTGGCTCCGTGCGATCGTAGTTTGTAATAACCATGCGATCGCATGGTTGTTTCTTGTGATTTTCTGCGTTTTCTCTTTGGTATTTGCATGCTAAGCCCTTCAGGTCTCTTTATCCTTGCACTTAAGTCCCATATCCTTCCGTTTGCTCTCTTTTTGTCAAATCGACACTTGATTTTGGTTATTATCCTAAAATGAATAAAAACAACACACAATTATACCGAAAATAAAATAAGAGTACTCATAATTGTCCCTTTTTATAAGTCCAGATAAGTACAAAATTGTACTTATCAAATACCCCCAAACTTGAACTTTTATTCGTCCTCGAATATGAAAGCCCAAGAATAACTAACCAAGAGGGGGGGGTGAATTGGTTTTCTCAAACTTTTTCGAAAAATATTCTTAAAAATGATATTTAAGAGATAAAAATAGATTCACAATAATATAAGCACAATATAAGTAAATAAAAGAGAAGAGAGAGTGCAAACGATTTTTATGGAGGTTCGATCCAACCAATTATCTACGTCCCCCGTTACCAAGCTCTCCAACACGAGCACGGCCTTTCCACTATTTTGATTGACTTATGGTGCAATCCAAACCCTTACAATGTATCCGGTGACTTACAAGCAAGGAGCACCGATCCTTATACAATATTGAGCTTTTCAAGGGACCTCAATATGACCCAAATAAATAAAGAGATTGATTTGAGTATTTCTCTCTAGATGAATGATAGATACAAGTTTAGCTCTAAGAGAGACTAACACTTTAATGAATAGCAATGGATGAGGAAAGCTCAAGTGTTAGAAGAAAACTTTGTTGAGAAAGATGAACAAAAAGTTTGATTTAATCAAACAAAGTTTTTCAAAGAGAGATATTGAAGATATGAATGCAATGAAGCTTTGAATGATGTTTTTCAATATGATTCTCTCTATAAATGCTCTTGTAAGTGTTGTTTAATGATAATAAATGAAGTGGTATTTATATAGATGAATTTTAGTCACTTTCTGTTGAAACGGATGACCAAACGGATGACCAAACGGTCGACCGGTCAGATTGGTCAGAACTAGCCGTTGAACTGCAAAAAGTCAGAACGGACACTTTTTGAACAGATACGCTCAGACGGTCGACCGGTTAAAAGTAAACGGTCGACCGGTTCATCCGGTTTTCCAAACGGATGATCCGTTTCCACAGTTTTGAAAATCTGATTTTTGGCTTTGATAAAACTAATTTTTATGCAAGTGATAAAAATTATGTTTGAGCTTTCGTTCATTTAATTGCTAAGGATTAAAGAGTTAATACCTTTACAATTTTATCTAAAAATCTATTCTTCAATCTTGATCTTCGAATCTTGAAATTCGGCGGATCTTGAGATGCTTGAACTCTTGTATTGATTTTGGCTTTGAACTTGACATTGCATGAGAGTTCGATTTGTAGCGCTTTGAATTTTGCTTGAAAATAAAATGTTAGAAAACATAATCAATTTGTTTGTAATAATCAAAACATTAAGGTTTAAAGTTAACCATAGGTCAACAATTTCCCCCTTTTTGATTATGACAAACAATGTGAGAATATAGAATAATGAGATACAATAAAGCATATATATTCCCCCTATCTTTTTCAAGTAAACATGATTTGATGAATTTGTATCACATTTTCATTTGATTTGCCAATTTTATCTCATTACATGATATCGATTCCATTTGATCACATTACATATTTCATGCCAAATTCATCATTCATCACATCACATATTTCATATGTTTCATCACATATTTATTTTTCCCCTTTTGGCATAAACAAAAAGGCAAAAGATAAAACATTAAGGTTTAAAAATATATTCCCCCTAAATGAAACAATATAAGCCATTCATTGATAAACTTAAAATTTAAAAACAAGCATAGTTTTATAAATGAAAGCTAGGACATAGACTTTGTTTCCAAAACATAGCTACAGAAAACAAGAGAAATAAATGGACTAAGGCTCCGGGGGCGGCTGAGGAGGAAGCACGGCATCGAGACGGGAGTGAAGATCTCGGAGCAGTGCCGTCATGTCGGCAACCGAGTGCTGGAGAGTCCCCATGGTATGGTGCAGGCCCTCGACTGAAGAAGTAAGTGAGTCGATCCGGCCATGCAGTAAAGTGAATTGATCCTCGTTATGGCCGGAAGTGGAGGACGACGGCCTTTGTGATCTTTGTCGCGGAGGGGACGGAGGAGCATCCTCGTCAATATCTTCCCCCTCGAAAGGTAGAGTGGAGGGGCCCGACTCTTCATCAAATCCCTTCGACTTTGCCACCCATTGACCGTTCTCCTTTACAATTTTCATTCTTTTGAGTGTAAGAATGTTGATGGTGTCGGTGGCTTTCGGAAGGAGGGTCACCGTATCACGGAAGGAGATATCGAAATGGTGAAAGATTTTGGTAAGAATCATGCCATAGGGAAGTGCCTTAGAACTCTTGCCGCTAAGGACGTAGTGCATGTGTTGGATCATGATATAGGAGAAATCGAGCTTATGCCCTCGGAGGATAGAGTCGAGCACAAAAGCATCGAAATGATTAACCTCATCCAAATGACCCTTTCGGGGGACAATTATGCGGGTAATGATGTTATGGAGGACACGACAAGGAAGAGTAAGTTGATTTGAGCTAAGACGAACGGCAGCCTCAAAATGCTTGCCGGTGACATTACAACATGCTTCGACGGGATTATACTCGTCGGTGTGAGGAATTGTCTTGGTGGTATAGAGACGCATACCACCATTTTCAAGATGGAGAATGGTACGAATAAGATCTTGAGTGATCTTAATTCGTTTGTCCCGAACGAAAGATGAAATACCCGACCCCGGGGAAAAAACCATGTTTTTGTAAAATTCTTTGATAATGGGAGGGTAAACAGTTTCATTGAGAGTGAGAAGAGGAACCCACCCCACACCCATGAAAAGATTTTCAATGTTAAAAGATGGTGCTTCGTGTGTGAAAGAGGCAAGATCGACGTTCTTACCAATGAGAACGGGACTTCGTTCGATGCGCTTGGATTGAGGATCTTCTTCGGAGGAGGAGGAGGAGGATGGAGATGGTTGCCTTTCTCTCCTAGGTCGTTTGGCTGCCATTTTCATTCGAGGCATGGTTGTGGAACCGGATTTGGAGCCTAGGGTTGGAGATCGACCGTTTGAGGGGTTTATCGCGATTTGGTGGACAAAAATTGGGGATTTTGAAGATTTAGGCGTGAAATGATATGGGTTTTGAGATTTTGAATGTAAATTGGAAAGATTTTGGGAAGATTGGAAGATTTGAGGAAGATTTGGAGAGAAAACCGTGGTTCGCGGGAAGTTGGAATGAAGAAATTTGAAAAATTTCTAACTTAAAAATCCTGATTTCCGCTTATACGGACGACCGGAAACCTAATACGGTCGACCGGTTGGACTGAAAATTTGAAGTTTAAACTTTCTGTTCAAACGGATGAGTAGGCGGATGATGTACGGTCGTCCGGTTAAAATCATACGGACGTCCGTTTGATGGAGGCGGTCAACCGGTTAAACTTTTTAATTTTGGAAAAAGTCTCTGCTCATACGGATGATCAAACGGATTGAGCAGGGGATCATCCGTTTAATACGAAACGGTCGTCCGGTTTATGAAACGGTCGACCGGTTTAAAAAGATTCACCAAAATTAATGAATTTGTCTTTCGACAGATAATTTTAGAACATGTTTGTCACATATAAAGCAATTAATCATAGGAAACATAAAGATTTAGCCACATATTTCACATTCATCAATTATACCTAAATTTCGTCGAATGTATGAAAATCGTTCAAGAGCTAAAGGTTTTGTGAGAATATCTGCCAATTGTTTTTCGGTGTTTACAAACTCCAAAGTTATATCTCCCTTTTGTGCATGGTCTCGTAAAAAGTGATGTCTAATTTCAATGTGTTTGGTACGAGAATGCAAGACGGGATTTTTAGATAAATTTATGGCACTAGTATTATCACACATAATAGGAACTTTGTCAAATGAAATGTGATAATCATTTAGAGTTTGCTTCATCCATAGGATTTGAGCACAACAACTAGCGGCGGAGATATACTCGGCTTCGGCGGTTGACAAAGCAACGGAATTTTGTTTCTTACTAAACCATGAAACTAAAGCAAAGCCTAGAAAATGACACGTTCCACTAGTACTTTTACGATCAATTGTGCAACCGGCCCAATCGGCATCCGAAAAGCTAAGTAAATCAAAATGAGTTTCTTTGGGATACCAAAGACCTAAAGATCTAGTTCCACTAAGATAACGAAAAATGCGTTTTACGGCACTAAGATGGGAATTCTTAGGATTAGATTGATATCTAGCACATAAGCATACACTAAACATAATATCGGGTCTACTAGCGGTTAAATAAAGAAGGGATCCGATCATACCTCGATATTTTGTTACATCAACAGAAGTACCTTGCTCGTCTTTATCTAGTTTGATTGATGAGCTCATTGGAGTATTCATTGGCTTCAACTCTTCCATTTCAAACTTTTTGAGCATATCCAAGATATACTTAGTTTGACTAATGAATATTCCATCATTGGTTTGTTTGATTTGGAGACCAAGAAAGAACTTGAGTTCACCCATCATGCTCATCTCAAATTCCCGACTCATGCACTTAGAAAATTCTTCACATAGGGAAATGTTAGTAGCACCAAAAATGATATCGTCAACATAAATTTGAACAACTATCATATCATTCTTTTTGGTTTTTATAAATAATGTAGTATCTGATTTACCCATTAAAAAACCATTTGATAAGAGAAATTTACTTAATCTCTCATACCATGCTCTAGGAGCTTGTTTTAAGCCGTAAAGAGCTTTTCTAAGTTTGAAAACTTTATCCGGATACTTATGATTTTTAAAACCGGGTGGTTGCTCAACAAAAACTTCTTCTTGAATGACTCCATTCAAGAATGCACTTTTGACATCCATTTGAAATAAAGTAAAATTCTTATGACAAGCAAAAGCAAGAAGCATGCGAATTGATTCTAATCTAGCAACCGGGGCAAAAGTTTCTTCGAAATCAATGCCTTCTTCTTGATTGTAACCTTGAGCCACTAATCTAGCTTTGTTACGCACAATTATACCATTTTCATCTCGTTTGTTTCGAAAAACCCATTTTGTGCCAATTACGGTTTGTGAATTTGGTTTAGCAACTAAATCTCAAACATGATTTCTTTCAAATTGATTTAGTTCATCTTGCATAGCTAGGATCCAAAATTCATCAAACTCAGCTTCTTTAAAGTTCTTTGGCTCAATTTGAGAAAGAAATGCACAATTGTTATGAAAATTTCTAGAAGAATTTCTTGTGCTTACCCCTTTTGATGGATCACCAATGATGAGATCTTTTGGGTGAGATGGGACAAACCTCCATTCTTTTGGTAATGATGAAGTGTTGGGATCTTCATGAGGTTCTTCATCATTTTGTTGCATACTTGTTTCCTCCTCATGTTGACTTTCAATGTTATTTGGATTCCCTTTGTCTTGATTTTGAACACTTAGTTGTTCAAATGGGATTTCCAAATCTTCATCATCAATAACTTTTTCTTGTGTAGAGGAGTTAGTTTCATCAAAAACAACATGCATGGATTCTTCAACTACTAAAGTTCTTTTGTTGAAAACTCTAAAAGCTTTACTAGTAGATGAATATCCAAGAAAAATTCCAATATCGGATTTTGGATCAAATTTTCCCAAATTTTCTTTTGTGTTTAAAATAAAGCACTTGCAACCAAAAACTTTAAAATATCCGATATTGGGAATTCTATTTTTCCAAAGCTCACATGGAGTTTTGGTTTTCTTTCGACTTACCAAAACTCTATTTAAGATATAACATGAAGTGTTTACGGCTTCGGCCCAAAAATATTTTGGTAAATTGTTTTCATTCAACATGGTTCGAGCCATTTCTTGCAATGTTCGATTCTTCCTTTCTACTACACCATTTTGTTGAGGAGTTCTAGGAGCCGAAAAATTATGTTCATATCCATTGGATTTGCAAAACTCATCAAAGGCTATATTTTCAAATTCTCCACCATGATCACTCCTAATTGTGGTAATGGTGTATCCTTTTTCATTTTGGACTCTTTTGCAAAAATGTTTAAATGTATTTAAGGCTTCTTCTTTTAAATTCAAGAAAATGACCCAAGTAAATCTTGAAAAATCATCAACAATAACAAATGCATAATGTTTTCCACTTAAACTAGCGGTTCTAGATGGTCCAAATAAGTCCATGTGGAGAAGTTGCAAAGGTCTTGAAGTAGAAGAGTGTTGTTTAAGTTTGAAAGAACTCTTTACTTGTTTTCCAAATTGACAAGCATCACAAATTTTATCTTTTTCAAACTTTATACTTGGCAACCCTTTCACAAAGTTATTTTTGGAGATTTTTGAAAGTAAGTCCATGCTAACATGACCTAATCTCCTATGCCATAGCCAAGAGTCATCTTTTATACTTGAAAAACATTTTATTTCCTTTTTAAGTTCAAATTCAATAGATATGATGTAAACATCTTTGCTTCGGCTCCCCATGAACAATACCTCTTTAGATATAGCATCCTCAATGAGGCAATTAGAAGAATCAAATTTAATGAGATAACCTTTATCACACAATTGACTTATACTAAGTAAGTTATGTTTGAGGTTATCAACTAATAAAACATTTTCAATAGAGGGAGAAGAGCAATTACCAATATTTCCAATGCCTATGATTTTTCCTTTGGCATTGTCTCCAAAAGTCACATGACCTCCATCTTTTCTTTTGAAATTTGATAGTAATGATCGATCTCCCGTCATATGTTTCGAACAACCACTATCCAAGAACCAATTGCTCTTGACTTTTTGTGGTACCTACAAAAATAATTTTAATTTTTAATTTTTGGTACCCACATAAGTTTGGGTCCTTGATAGTTAGTGCTTGTGGATTCTTTTATCCACTTGTGTTTCTTTTCAAAGTATAGTTTCTTTTTAGTCAAACAATTGTAAGCAATATGACCATCTTTCTTGCAAAAACTACATGTGATGTTTTGTTGAGAAAAGTTGGATGATTTTACAAAAATAGTTTCAAGGGATTTTTGTTTCAAGAGAGGTTTATATTCAATTCCTCCTTTGTTAAACACACATTTTTGCTCACCAAGCATTAATTCAAAGTTTTTCTTTCCTTGGGTGAAATTGTGAATAATGCTTGTTAAATCAACCACTTTTTCTTTCAATAAAACATTTTCTTTAATCAAGGACTTATGATCATCCTTTTCTTTTTCAAAGTCCTTTTGTGCAATAAAAAACTTCTTAACTACCTTTTTCAACAAAGAGTGTTTATTGTTAAGAATGGAGTATTTTGACATAAGTTTCTCAAATTCTTCAAGAATTTCATCATAAGAGGTAGATAAGTCAATGTAAGAGTCATTGTTGTTTGTACTTACCTCATCCTCAATAGCCATGAAGCACATATTAGCAATTTCTTCTTGAATTTCATCATCTTCTTGATCATCTTCATCACTATCATCCCATGTAGCTTGAAGTGCCTTCTTTTTGTTGAACTTCTTCTTGTTTGGGCATTCGGTCCTCTTGTGACCGGGTTTGTCACAATCATAGCATATGATCTTTTTGTTCTTTTCTTCACTTTTGTCTTCTTTCTTTTGAAATCGCCTATTGTTTCGAAATCCTCTCCATTTCTTGACAAGAAGAACTAAGTCATCAAGTTCTTCATCACTCAAGTTTGTGTTGGATGATCCTTCATCATTTGTTGATTTCAAAGCAATTTGCTTCTTTGGAAGCTCCTTCATCTCTTCTTTGCTTCTCCTTGTTTTCTCCTTTGTTTTGGCATTGTTGAGCTCATATGTCATCAATGTTCCATATAGCTCCTCCAATGGATAAGTGTTGATATCTTTTGTATTCTCTATCAACATCCTCAAGGAGTTCCAATCTTCCGATAAAGACCTAAGCATTTTGCTCACAAGTTCACCGTTAGTAAATTTTCGATCAAAGCCCTTAAGGCCATTAATAATATCGGTGAAACGAGTAATCATATCAACAATAGGTTCATCTTGTTTCATATAGAAATTTTCGAAATCTTTTGTCAAAAGATTTATTTTGGTTTCTTTAACCTTGTTGGTACCTAAATGAGTTATCTCTAATGCATGCCAAATATCATATGCGGAATCACATGTGCTAATACGATTAAACTCATTTTTGTCTAAAGCACAATAAAGTAAATTTTTGGCTCTAGCATTCAAAGACAATTTTCTTTTGTCCTCTTCATCATATTCTTCTCTAGGCTTAGAAATAGTTTGGTCCGGTTTATCATCAACTTTGACAATTTTTGTAGGCACATATGGACCAAACTCGATGACTTCCCAAATGTTATAATCAATTGACTGAATATAAATCATCATTCTAGTTTTCCAATAATTGTAGTGGGAGCCATTAAAGAAGGGAGGACGATTTGTGGAGTGACCTTCAAGGTTTTGAAAATTTTGGTTAGCCATTACTCAAGATTGTGTAATCAAAAAAAATGAGCACCCGCTCTGATACCAATTGAAAGCCCAAGAATAACTAACCAAGAGGGGGGGTGAATTGGTTTTCTTAAACTTTTTTGAAAAATATTCTTAAAAATGATATTTAAGAGATAAAAATAGATTCACAATAATATAAGCACAATATAAGTAAATAAAAGAGAAGAGAGAGTGCAAACGATTTTTATGGAGGTTCGATCCAACCAATGATCTACGTCCCCCGTTACCAAGCTCTCCAACACGAGCACGGCCTTTCCACTATTTTGATTGACTTATGGTGCAATCCAAACCCTTACAATGTATCCGGTGACTTACAAGCAAGGAGCACCGATCCTTATACAATATTGAGCTTTTCAAAGGACCTCAATATGACTCAAATAAATAAAGAGATTGATTTGAGTATTTCTCTCTAGATGAATGATAGATACAAGTTTAGCTCTAAGAGAGACTAACACTTTAATGAATAGCAATGGATGAGGAAAGCTCAAGTGTTAGAAGAAAACTTTGTTGAGAAAGATGAACAAAAAGTTTGATTTAATCAAACAAAGTTTTTCAAAGAGAGATATTGAAGATATGAATGCAATGAAGCTTTGAATGATGTTTTTCAATATGATTCTCTCTATAAATGCTCTTGTAAGTGTTGTTTAATGATAATAAATGAAGTGGTATTTATAGAGATGAATTTTCGTCACTTTCTGTTGAAACGGATGACCAAACGGATGACCAAACGGTCGACCAGTCAGATTGGTCAGAATTAGCCGTTGAACTGCAAAAAGTCAGAACGGACACTTTTTGAACAGATACGCTCAGACGGTCGACCGGTTAAAAGTAAACGGTCGACCGGTTCATCCGATTTTCCAAACGGATGATCCGTTTGCACAGTTTTGAAAATCTGATTTTTGACTTTGATAAAACTAATTTTTATGCAAGTGATAAAAATTATGTTTGAGCTTTCGTTCATTTAATTGCTAAGGATTAAAGAGTTAATACCTTTACAATTTTATCTAAAAATCTATTCTTCAATCTTGATCTTCGAATCTTGATATTCGGCGGATCTTGAGATGCTTGAACTCTTGTATTGATTTTGGCTTTGAACTTGACATTGCATGAGAGTTCGATTTGTAGCGCTTTGAATTTTGCTTGAAAATAAAATGTTAGAAAACATAACCAATTTGTTTGTAATAATCAAAACATTAAGGTTTAAAGTTAACCATAGGTCAACAGAATAAACTATCTAAAAACAATCATGCACATACAAATAAAAATAGTCATAATATAAATAGCTTGTCGTTCTTGCTTCAGCTTTTGCAATAACTTATAATTCATGACGAGTACTCAGGCATTACTTTTGCAAATGTGATTATATTTAAACCATACTTGATATGTGTGTGAGAACAGTTAATCTGATTAACTTAAATTCTATGGTGGTGATAGCCCAACCACTTGGTCAACTTTTCATTTCCCTCTCGTAGGGTACACTTCCTCCCAAAATGATTTTCTCTTTCAATTCCCGAGATTATGGTTCACAGGTTAAACTTCGCTCATTATTTTCTTGCTCGAGGCTGGTTGAGAAAACTAACAATCGTGACAACCTAAGTATATGAAGATTCTCTAATTTATGAGCACTCTCGACCAGAAAGTTTCTACAAAGTAAGTCAAATACATTAGTTGTCTAATCCGCAAATTTACTTTGCAAATAATTTTTCACTGGCTTTAATAGATATAAAAATTTATTATTATTATTATTAAATTATATATATATATATACACATACATATATATAAATCTTATGTGCAAAACTCAATCCATTAAGTTTTCTAGATGACTCATGTAACGAGCTTGAGGTCGATGACTCCCAGATCTTTCGAACCTTAGGGCATCGGGTTTTGAGAAACCCCTACAAACCTTTTCACTCAAGTCAAATAGGCTACGAAAAGAGTTATAAGATATTAATAGGGTGCAAAACTCAGTCCATTAAGTTTTCTAAATGACTCATGTAACGAGCTTGAGATCGATGACTCCCAGGTCTTTCGAACCTTAGGGTACCGAGTTTTGAGAAACCCATACGGACCTTTTCACTCAAGTCAAATAGGCTACGAAAAGAGTTAAACAATAATAAAAATAAATTTGCTCCTTGCGTGCAATAAGTTCATGCGTGAGGATTAGATTCCTAACATTCGGTCATTACTTAGTTTCCTCTAACTGGTCTAAAGTACTCTACACAATTTTTCAACATACATAGAATCAATCATAACCTAGATAGCCACTATCACAGTTTAATTATCATACTTTCTCACTATATTGGTTACTTGTTTGAGATACAGATGATTTTTAGATTCAAACAGGGTATCCTATTGTTTTTAACTTAAGTGCACCAACATAGCTAAAAATCATCTTAACTGGTCGACACAACACAATATCAGACATGGTCAAATATTCTCATATTTAACCAATAGTAATAATCTATTCACAAGTCATGGATTAAAGTAAAATAATTAAATAAAAAATTGCATCATTAGCCGGTAAGACTATTGATATCACATAAACATGCAGCAATTAATAAAAATAATTTTTTTAATAAGATAATAATCATTATCAAGTATTACAATCAGATCAAACAAATTTCAATTTTTTATACACCTCCAAACTTGAAAGAAACATTGTCCCCAATGTAAAATTTAAAATCAAAATACCAGAGACTTCCTTGAGGTAGATCAGATGGTGCTGGAAGGAAAGGTGTGATAAGATCAATTGGATGAGAAATCTGTACAGGTTGGTCGGCAAATCAGCAAATCTTTGTTTGAATGTCATTCAGCTAGCCTACAGGTTGTAACCCTAAAAAAAGAACTTATTAATAAAATAAATAAATAATTTTTTTATTTTTATTTTCGGATGCAGTTGCGATCGTAAGGACAAAACGTCCTGCGATCGCGAGAATGTTAAAATCTGGGCAGAAAGTTTTCTGCCCAGGCCATGCGATCGCGATCGCATGGTACAAAATTTGTTAGAATCAAATTTTTTTTTTCAAACTTAATGACTCTAAACATGAATTAATTAAAACTAAATGTGTGCTCGTGCTTATGCAAGATGACAATGTATGTCTCTTCAGCTAAGAATTAAAAACTTACTTAAAATTCTTAAAACCTAAAACGTGCAAAATGTCAATTGAAATCCTATGACTAAAAAAATACGAAATTTAAATAAAATGGTAGAAAAATGGGTTGCCTCCCATTGAGCGCTTATTTAAAGTCATTAGCTTGACTTTGTCGTGGTGATAACTCAAAAGACTTTGAATAGATCTTTGGAAGACTTGCTTTTCTTACTTTGATCGACTTCGCTCCAATTTTTGTTTACCTTCCAGAGCTTGATTTTTCCCTTATCATATTAATATGATTTTGTTTTTCCGCCCTGCTGGAACTCAACTAAGAAAATTTTACTGTTCTCATCGGCTTTGATCACAGAAGATGGATGTAACTTCTCTTTCTCTACATACTCTTCTTCTCTAAGTGGTGCATCCTGATGTTGGATAACAAC
This sequence comes from Forsythia viridissima, assembly GCA_030279155.1. Lineage (NCBI taxonomy): Eukaryota > Viridiplantae > Streptophyta > Magnoliopsida > Lamiales > Oleaceae > Forsythia > Forsythia viridissima. Next base: position 32,214,545 of record CM059041.1, on the reverse strand, counting down.
TTTATCATCTAAGCTCCCAGTCTTCTGGTTAATGTCATCAATCTCAAAACAGGAATCTAGAGAGGTTGGAAATTTAATTACTTTGAACACATTGAATGTAATGTGTTTATTATTTACTTTCAGCATAAGTTCTCTTTTTTGAACGTCAATTACTACCCGACCAGTAGCTAAGAAATGTCAACCCAAAATGAGTGGTACATTCATGTCTTCGCACATATCCAGAATAATAAAATGAGTAGGGAATATGAACTTGCCCACTTTCACTAATATGTCTTCAATGATTCTTCTTGGGTGCTTGATTGTCCTATCTGCAAGCTGCAATGATACTGTTGTTGGTTTTGCTTCTCCCAGACCGAGCTGCTTAAAAATAGAATAAGGCATTAGATTTACATTAGCACCCAAATCACATTAAGCTTTGTCAAAAAATAAACTACCAATAGTGCAATGAATATTAAAACTCCCTGGATCTTTGAGTTTTGGTGGTAGCTTGTTTTGCAATATGGCACTGCATTCTTCAGTAAGCGTAACTGTTTCGTGCTCCTCCAACTTTCGCTTATTTGAAAGAATTTCCTTCATGAATTTGTCATAGCTAGGCATTTGAGCTAAGGCATCAGCGAATTGTATGTTGATGTGAAGCTTTTTGAATACATCCAAGAATTTTTTGAATTGTTGGTCTAACTTATATTTTCGCAGCCTTTGAGAAAATGGAATTGGAGGGACGTAAGCCGGTGGTGGAATATAATTTGGTGGAGAGTCCCATTTTTCTTGTGCAACTTCTACATTTGATTTATTCTCTCTCTCTTTGCTGGACACAGTTTTCTTTTCTACACCTGGCCTTTTTACATGAATTTCTGGCAATTCAGCTCTGCTTCTCATGGTGATTGCATTGACTTGTTCTTTTAGATTGATCTCAGTATTGCTTGGCCATGTGCCTGGTTTTCGCTCGGTCAACAGTTTAACCAATTGTCCCATTTGATTTTCTATATTCTTTATTGAGACATCTGTCCTTTTTTGCATTTCTTTTAGCGCAGAATCCATGCGTTCTGACAATTTAGCAACTGTCTCTTCTAATCCTCCTTCTCTTTTCTGGGGTCTTCCCTGATTTGGCGGATTTTGAATGTTTTGGGTATTTCCATAGGAGAAGTTTGGATGATTTCTCCATCCTGGATTGTAAGTCTGTGAGTATGGATTATTCTACTGTCGCTGAAAGTTCTGACCATATGTAACTTGTTCAGGGGATCACATATCAACTTTTGTCAATGGATACTCTAAAGATTGATGGTTTGCCCTGCATGTTACACATATTGGTAAGGACATCTGAACCATATTGACTGAGTGAGAATATTTTATTGCTTCGATCTGCTTTGCCAATGTATCAATTTTTGCCAATACAAGTGAATTAGTGTTCACTTCGTGTATTCCTGCTGCTTTCTTCTGCAATCTTCTTTCTGGCCACATAATAAACTGTTCACTCATGGTTTCAAATAGATCATAAAGGTCTCCGGTGGATTTATTTTGGATACAGCCACTTGCTGCAGAATCTACTGAAGAACGACTAGTTGGAGCTAGTCCATAGTAGAAATAATGATTCTGAGCTGCTAAGGAGAAACCATGACTTGGCTACTTTCGGAACAGTTCTTTGAATCTTTCTCATGCCTCGTGAAAGTTTTCCAACTCAGATTGTTGGAAATTAGAAATTTCATATTTCAGTCTGTTTACTCTGGCAGAAGAGAAATATTTCAGTGTGAATTTCTGAATCAGATCTGTCCAAGTAGTAATGCTCCCAGGCGGTAGAGAATATAACCATTCTCTAGCTTTATCCTTCAGTGTGTGTAAAAATAGTCTCATCTTAAGTGCCTCTTCATTAGCACCTTGGTATTTGAAATTGCCACAGAATTCATCGAAGCGAAAAATATAGTAATGAGGATTTTCATCTGTCATCCCATAGAGCGGCAGATTGTTCGAGAACAAATTCATCACATCTGGCCTCAATTGGAAGTTATCGTGTCCATAAGGCGGATAGACTTGTTGTGCGATTATAATCCCTGCCAACGGCGCCAAAAACTTGTTATGCGATTATAATCCCGCAAGTGGACGGATCGTTAACAAGTAATAAAGTGATGAATAGAGTGTCGAACCCACGAACATTAGATATCAACTTAACCAATTAATTTATAACTTAAATTCTAACAATATGAAAAAACACATATTTGATTTGGTTTGTAAATCTAAACCTATTTCAATTAAATCTAAATTATCAAACAATTAAAGTAAATTAATGAGAACGAATTCGAATTGTACTAACACTAGGATTCACAAATCCACCTACACGCTTTATAATCAATTATCTGTTAATCATTTTTTTAGCTCTTAATTAACTTAGATTGAAAATCGGCATTCCTAAAATAATCAAAAGCCTCTCTCGATGGTCAATCAATTCTATACGATATGCAAACTTAATTATCTCTAATTAAGCTTCGAACATAAACATATGCATTAAAATCTCAAGAACACTTAAATAGATTTCATAAAGCATAATAGTAATCTCTATCTATTATTGGACCTTATGTTATTCAATACCACGTGCTTAATCTATATTGAATCTCTCGACTTCAATATAGATCACCATATATTCTAATGGTGATCAAGCATTAAAATAATGGAAATAATGAATAAAGAATAATCAACTCAAAAGTAATTAATTACTAAAAAGGAAAAACTTCTAACTAATTAAAGACGCGAGGTTCTATCGTTTATCCTAGAAAAAGTAAGTTTAGCCGGACATGATTTCGTCAGTTATTACAATAATTGAATTCATCATCATCCAGAGAAAGAAAAACAAAAAGTAAATAAAGTCCGTGATCCCGGCTCAATGATCTTCAATCCCGTGCTTTGATCTTCAATTCTTCGTTTGTCTATTCTTCTCCCAAAATTCGTCATCCGTGATATGTCTATTATTTGGCTTTTATCCTCGTTTTCCAACTCTTCCAAACGTGTGCTAGGTGGTTGATTCTAATTTAGAGTTGTAGAATTCTAATTCGACCAGGAAACTGCCAAACTGTTCCGCGATATACCCTTGCGATCGTATAGGCTTATGCCTTGCGATCGCATGGTTTTACACATTTACATTATGCTGTTGAATTTGGCTCCGTGCGATCGCAGCTTGTAATAACCATGCGATCGCATGGTTGTTTCTTGTGATTTCCTGCGTTTTCTCTTTGGTATTTGCATGCTAAGCCCTTCAGGTCTCTTTATCTTTGTACTTAAGTCCCATATCCTTCCGTTTGCTCTCTTTTTGTCAGATCGACATTTGATTTTGGTTATTATCCTAAAATGAACAAAAACAACACACAATTATACCGAAAATAAAATAAGAGTACTCATAATTATCTTTTTTTGTAAGTTCAGATAAGTACAAAATTGTATTTATCATATAGCATCCCAACATCTATACTATACGTATCATCTACTACCAAATAAAAGACGGAGTTTGTTACTAGTTCATTACATTACCGAAAGAAACTTAAACACAAAATATTGTAGGTAACTAGAGGACATGTTCTAGATGATCTTAAAGTCGGCCCCCAAGAATTTCAAAGCCCATGTACAATGCAGCTCCCAAAGAACGATGGTGATCTCATGCTTCCTTGGATAGAATGACCAAAGATCGATCTCCGTGACACATAGATACACTTTTTCCTCCTACGATAACATCCACTTTTGGCCAACAACGTCAAAATATTCTCGGTCCATGTACATTTTGACATAAAATGTCAATGAATAATGATATGCAATGAGTAAAATATTGTACTAGTGTGAAGTGAACATAAGAATGTTTTTTTTATCTTGTCTTAGGGTCATTTCCTTAAGTATTTGTACACCAGGCAGAAATTAAAGATATTGTGCTACAAGCATATGGTCAAATGGTGGATCAATCTAGTACCATTGTGGTATAAGGACAACTTATGGTCCTCCAATTCTCTCTTTAGCCTTGATCGACCATTCACTATTCTTTTAGACAACTTACAGTTCTTTGGGTATGCTAACCCCTTTGGCCCTCGTGGTATTGGCCAATTCTTAAACTTCTCATCTCCAATTCACAAATCACAAGTTTTTATAAAACTCAAGTGTACAAAAAGGTTTAAGAAAAACTTATATTATCACATATATTAATCTTCTTTTAACGTGCATAAACAATATCAATATTGATATATGATACAGATATTTAACAAGTCATAGAGAGCAATGAGGCTCACATAAGGCTCTCGTCCCTTAAGGTATCATCAAGTCCTTAATTTTCATTATACATGAGTGCTTGATCTCAAGTCCATATTTGGATAAGTCTTTATCCTAAAGTCCTCATAAGTGTCAATGTAGTGTCATATAAGTCCAAGTCTTCATGTTTACTTGCATAAAATGTTCAACATATATTTTTATGTTATATTTCAAGCAACTTGAACACAAATATACCTTTTACTCGCATATTGGAAGAGGGACAAATAAAAACATTTAACTAAAATAAAAGGCTTCAATAGGCATAAATAAACCATCTTGTCTCCTAGGCTTGAAAAGAAGTGATTATCATATTAAATTTTGTCTAACTTAACCTTAGCAACATTCTGCCCGATAGAGTATTACACCCACTATGAGAGGTATAATACCTACGGGTACGGAGAGTTTGGGGCTACATTGCCTACTGTAACTAACTTTTTCCTCAAATCATTTTGCACCATTTATGGATTCTTTAATAACAAAAAAGTAGATTTTGGTTCCTATGTTCTTGGAGTATTAAAGTTATAGAAATTGGAGAATTTTCTATGATTTAGAAATTCTCAAATCCATAACCTTTCTTTTAAATTTTTCTACTCTTTTCTTACATTTTCCTTCTTTGGTCTTTCCTCCTTTCTTCTTTTGCTCTTTCTTAGATTTTCAAGCTCTTTAGCTACATGTATATCCTTACTATAATATAAGTGTCTATCACCTGTTTACTGTTCACTCTTCAGCCAATACGACGTAGTTTTAGTGTTTTATTATTCTAATTTTGTCCTAATCTCACACTTTTGTCCTACAAATTTTCATTAAATTATTAACAAATCAGCTTTTGTTGACTTTTTTTTTGTTTTTGAATGTTTAGCCGTATTTTTTGACTTGTACTTTCTTTTTTTTTGTTTTTCTTCTTTTTATGTGGCAAATTTCACCATTTTGTCCTATAAAATAAAATAAAAGATGAAGAAGTCAAATATTGCGGTTGAAAGGATTAATCTAATATAAAAAAAAATTTGTCAAAAATTGATGTCGAGTAACTCGACAAAATGATTTTTTTAATAATTTTTTTTTTGTCATGATAAATTGTGTAGCTACTCGAAAAAAAAATTCGAGTTCCTCTAAGAAACTACTCCCTTCGTCCCACAAAGATAGACATGTTTTTCTTATTTATCTGTCTCAAATTATAAGCTACTTACTTTATACAGAATATATTAAATTTTCATTTTTCCTAATATACCCTTATTTAATTTACATTGTTATCAACCAAAATATCTCTTTCTAAACTTTCATTTATTTTTTTTCTTTTTTGCAATGTAATTCTCTCTCTATCTATATAACTTTCTCTCTCTAAACTTTATTTATGTTTTTTTCCGTGTAACTCTCTCTCTCTCTCTCTCTCTCTCTCTCTCTCTCTCTCTATATATATATATATATATATATATATATATATTATTTCTATTTAACTTAAATAGGGGTATAATAGGAAAATTGTGTGAAATTTTTATAATTTCAATTACATTAAATGACTTTTCTTAATCTGTGTGGGTCTATCTTTGTGGGATAGAGGGAGTACTATTCAACGTAGAGATGTTTTCACCCTCTCATCTATAGTGAAGCTAAGTGATCCACTGGAATTATCAAATTTGCTCAAATGAAAAAATGGATACTTACTAGAAATGGACCATGCTTTAGCAATTGCATCAAAACAGAACTTTCAAGGAGATTACAAAGTTGGCTATTGTGGAAATATGAAAAAGCATAGAATAAATTTTACTCCATCACTAGCAACATTCTATAGCGTTTAAGTTCATAGAAGTAAATAACATGCAATGAGACCAAATCATTATATATCCAAATCTACACTACTCTTGCTTTACTCAATCATAAATGTGCCATTTGAAAAAAAAATTTGTCAAGTGAAAAAAATTATAAAAAGACAAAAGAAATAAAAAAGTCCACATACAAAAAAAAAAAAATTGTGAATAGTAACTCGACAAACTTTGTAGAGTTACTGTTCACGCAATTTTTTTTTTTAAGGTGAGCTTTTCCATTTCTAATTTTTTTTTTCAATGAAAAAAATAAACAATTAGTGATAATGCTTGAACCTTTTGTCATGGTGTATTCTCTCTCATTATAATGATCAAAGAAGTTCAAAACAGAATCAAGAATGCAGTCCAAATCATTTAATCACATCTTACTGCTAAATATATGTGTTTAGCGCCCTAATTCATTTTAATTTTATATTGAACAGACAATATAATACAACATAATTTAAGTATTTAAGTTCATTTCGGACATATTAAAAGTTAAAATTAATTTATAGGTTAATGACACCATTCTTTGGAGATTGTATATGCAACTATTTGCTTGTCTCCTACCAAAACTATGAAATTCTTAAATAAACTCCAATTTCCCCCACCTCTCCTCACTTTTTACATACAAATGTTGCACTTCTTCATTGCCAAATAAGCATATTCATAATCAGATGAAGATACATGAAAAATAGAGACAATTCTAAGTTATTATGATCTATTAAGTTTCAAGAAAAACTCACTATCCATGTTACTGCATTGGGAGATGGGATTCAATAATCTTCTCAATCTCATATTAAGTGTGGATTAATTATAGTATGTTGGTTCTCTGTTTTTAAGTTGTAAGAATGCTTAGTGCATACAATTTGTTATTCTTGACCTATATTGATGAACATTCGTTCGTAACTTCCGACATGGTATGCAAAAGTAGCATCAAAGTGAAACTTCCTTGTAATTAAAATGAAGTTTTCAATCATAATCACTATTTTTCTATAAAGAAGCAGAAAGTTATCTTTGTCCAGAATTAGATGTTTAACTTCTCATTTGAAAATATTTTTAACAATGGTTGTTCCTCAAATCAGATGTTGTTTTGACACGTTACTTTATTAAATTGAAGCAATTATTATTTTCAAAATAGAAGAAATGTACAGAATGTAAAAAAAAAAAAAAAAAATTGCGTGAACAGTAACTCGACAAACTTTGTCGAGTTACTGTTCACGCAATTTTTTTTTTTTGTACGTGAACTTTTCCATTTCTAATTTTTTTCACAAATAATTTTATAATATAATAATTTTATATGATATATATTTTAATATAATATGTTATAATAAATGCTAGAATAAATAATTTTTTGCATGTTCTTACTTTATCAAGGAACTCGATAAACTAATAATTGAGATTGCCGAGTTAATCGATCAATTAGATGTGAAAAACAAATAACAAAAATTAACTTTAACAAATAATATTTAAAAAAAAACAAACAAACAAAATAAATATTTGCACATGATCACTTTCTCAAGTAACTCGACAAACTCAAACTTGAAATTGCCGAGTTACTCGATCAATAACATACCACAAATCACAAACTAAAAAAACAAATTTTTTATTTATAACAAATTGATAATATAAAAAATTGATATTAAATTTTTTTATAATTATTAATTATATAAAAAAATGATTATTGTAATAAAATTAATAAAATTATTATAATAAATTTTATTTACACTAACTTCGAATAATGGATAAAATAAAATATCATATATTTGAATGATTTAATATAATATATAATAATTTTATATGATATATATTACACTATAATATCTTATAATAAATGATAGAATAAAAACATTTATGCATGTGTTTACTTTATCAAGTAACTCGACAAACTCAAAATTGAGAATGACGAGTTGTTCAATAAATTAGATGGTAAAATCAAATACAAAAAAAAATTAAATTTAACAAATAATATAAAAAAAATACAAAAACACAAACAATATGCACATGATCACTTTTTCAAATAACTCGACAAACTCAACGTTGAGATTGCCGAGTTACTCGATCAGTTATATGCCACAAATCACAAATTCAAAAAGCAAATGTTTTATTTATAATAAATTCATATTAAATTCTATTATAATCATTAATTAAGTTAAAAATAATACAATTGTAAGAGGAAAAGAAAAAAAAGAAAAAAAAATATTGTCGAGTAAAATATATATGTAAAAGAAAATTTTTCTGAAGTTCACACTCGACAAAAAAAAATCTTATCAAGTGAAAAAAATTAGAAACTCTCAGGCTTCATAAATTTCATGTTCTTTGCAATAGAATTTCAAAAAGAAAGGAAAGGCACTCTATATTGTGGTTGTCGAGTTACTCGACAACCAACAAATTTCAACTATTATATTTAAACTTAATTAAAAATAATACAATCTATATACTGTAAGAGGAAAAGAAAAAAAAATTATTGTCGAATAAAATATATATGTAAAAGAAATTTTTTCTGAAGTTCACACTCGACAAGAAAAAAATATTGTCAAGTGAAAAAAATTAGAAATGGAAAAGCCCACCTAAAAAAAAAAAAAATAGAAGTGAATAACAGGCAATGAGACCAAATAAGTATATACTTAAATCTACACTACTCTTGCTTTACTCAATCATAAATGTGCCATTTGAAAAAAAATCTTGTCAAATGAAAAAAATTATAAAAAGACAAAGGAAATGAAAAAGTCTACATACTAAAAAAAAAAAAAAAAAAATTTGCGTGAATAGTAACTCGATAAACTTTGTCGAGTTACTGTTCACGTAAATATATATATATTTTTTAAAAGGTGAGCTTTTCCATTTCTAATTTTTTTTCCAATGAAAAAAATCAACAATTAGTGATAATGCTTGAACATTTTGTCATGGTGTATTCCCTCTCATTATAATGATCAAAGAAGTTCAAAACAGAATCAAGAATACAGTTTTAATCACATCTTACTGCTAAATATATATGTTTAGCGCTCTAATTCATTTTGATTTTATATTGAACAGACAACATAATACAACATAATTTAAGTATCTAAGTTCATTTCGGACATATTGAAGGTTAAAATTAATTTATAGGTTAATGACACCATTCTTTGGAGATTGTTTCTGCAACTATTTGCTTGTCTCCTACCAAAATCACGAAATACTTAAATAAAACTCCAATTTCCCCCACCCCTTTCCTCACTTTTTATATACAAATGTTGCACTTCTTCATTGCCAAATAAGCATATTCATAATCAGATGAAGATACATGAAAAATAGTGACAATTCTTAGTTATTATGATCTATTAAGTTTTAAGAAAAACTCACTATCCATGTTACTGCATTGGGAGATGGGATTCAATAATCTTCTCTATCTCATATTAAGTGTGGATTAATTATAGTATATTGGTTCTCTGTTTTTAAGTTGTAAGAATGCTTAGTGCACACAATTTGTTATTCTTGACCTATATTGATAAATATTCGTTTGTAACTTCCGACATGGTATGCAAAAGTAGCATCAAGGTGAAACTTCCTTGTAATTAAAATGAAGTTTTCAATCATAATCACAGTTTTTCTATAAAGAAGTAGAAAGTTATCCTCTTTGTCCAGAATTAGATGTTTAATTTCTCATTTGAAAATATTTTCAACAATGGTTTTTCCTCAAATCAGATGTTCTTTTGACACGTTACTTTATTAAATTGAAGCAATTATTATCTTCAAAATGGAAGAAATGTACAGAATGTACAAAAAAAAAAAATTGCGTGAATAGTAACTCAACAATTGACAAGAAATTTTTCTTGTCGAGTGTGAACTTCAGAAAAAATTTCTTTTACATATATATTTTACTCGACAATAATTTTTTTTTCTTTTCCTCTTACAGTGTATTGTAACTAATTCACTCACAATTTTTAATTTTTTGCCATTGACCATCCCCAACATTTAAATTTTGTTGAAAGCCCAATTTGACCATGTTTTTTCCTTTTTGTGGGATTTTGTCTTAAATTCTATAATATTCATTTATTTGTTCTAAATTCTACAATGTTATAATTGTTACACGTACAACGCACAGACTTAAAACTAGTATCTATATATGTCTATATATGTATTCTAAAGAAAGAAAATTGGAGAGAGAGACAATGTGGCATGAGAATTGGAGGAGTGGGGTGTGTGCGCGCGCCCCAATGCTTATATAAGTTATACTCAAATATAGATACACATATGTATATACTACTTCCAATTTTACCATATTTTATTATATTATGCATCTAATGATAGGCTCTCCAATGTAAAATTATTTTCTTCTATCAAAATCTCATTTAGGTTCATTGCATGTATGTCATGTGGACAACGGAATATTATTTTATTGTTCAAATTTCAGATTCAATGCACATCTTTTGCACCTAAATTCGAGATTCAATATGAGCCTACAAATCATTGATTCATATACGAATCCGAAGATCTCATTACGTACTTCGCAATGAGCTTTGAATCATAAAATTTTGACTATTGTAGTGATCGCACGAAAAGCTCAAAGTAGGTTGCTTCACAGGGTGAAATGGGTCTTCAAATTTCAGAATTTTCGTTTCAGCCCGGCCTCAACTTTTAGCCGTTTTGCAATTTAGTCCTAAGATACTTTATAATTTTTATTGAATTCAATTTAGTTCTTGATAAATTTATCTCACACCAATTAAAGTCTTTGGCCTAAAATTAGCGATTCAAGCATTAATCCCCTTAGGCCAATTAATTGATTTTTATCCTATAATTTTTTTTTTTTTTAAAATTAATTAAAAATGAATACGAATTTCTCAAGGCCTTACAAAATTATACAACAAGTAGTCAAAGGACATTTAGTCCTCGGATCTTAGTTCTTACATTGCCTATCTTCCCGGAGATTATAATAGTCCTCTTATAATTATTCTTACCCTACAAAACATGTTAAAATGTCCACACGAATCATTTGAAAAGGTTTTCACCTTTTTGGGAATATTGAGTTTGATTGATATTTCTCTAAGAAGAGTTTGATATCAAGAATACATATCACAATCTATTAAAAGTACAGCAATACAAGTAAATAAATAAATAAATAAATATATTTATATATATATATATATATATATATATATATATATATATATATATACACACACACACACACACGTAAAACTTGTATTTAATTCTATTTTGATTAAAATGTTCTGAAAGTGCATTTAAAGTTGCAAGAAAATACTTTTGTTCTTTTGGATTCTTGTTATAAGAGATCCACAAATTATCTAAAATGCATCTTTCTTCTCTAGAAATAGAAATATGTGGTAAAACTTTAAAAGAAATATTATATTTGGAAAACATAAAAGTTCTTGGTTACCAAATCTGATGCGATCATGAATAAAAGGTCTGTTCTGACTACTTGAGGTCTGAAGTAAAGCTGATGACGCGAAGAATTCCCAGGGGGAATTCCTGGTCTTAGCGGAGGTCTGGACATCTGTAAAAGAATATCAAACAGTTAAAAACATTTAAATTTCTTTAACTTACAACCTAAAATATTATTATCAATAGTCTTGATCTTTCTATAATTTGTACTTAGTTCTAAATTTAAAAACTCTAAATTTTTCTTATTATCTATGGCTCTGATACCAAAATGAGGGGGGGGGGGGTACGAAAAGATAAACTCAGCCACTGACGTAAAAGGGTCTATCTTAAGGTTGGGTCTGCAGAGATCTGCTTAATGCGGAAGTCTAAATTTTCTATTAATTCTTTTATTTTTAAATAAAAATCTAAAAATTGACTATCTGGTTCTAAGGTCTCGTTTATTACTATTTCTTGTAATTCTTCAATCCTTTGTTCTAATACAGTAATGTCTTTATCTTGTATAATAATAGCTTCTTCTAAAAGAGATGAGTCTAATCTTGGAAATTCTCTAAAAATTCTATCTAATATCTTATATCTTGATCCTAAACTTTTTCTTACTCTTTCTAATTCTCTACTTGTTTCTTCTAAAAGGTAAATAAAATTCTGAAGGAGTTCTGAAGATAATTTTATTTTTTGTTCTGGGTTGGTTTTTTTTGTACATGATGTTGATGCTTCTTCTGGGTTCATAAAATTTTTTGTTTTTGTTTTTCAAAATTGTACTTTATCCTACTTGGTACTTCCCTTTTCATAAATTCTTTTAAGTGTCTTAACAAATCTCCATTTTTTTTAACGGAAAAACAAATTCACCACCTAAGACATATTAACTTTAACCTGATTCTTTTCATTAAGGTTACCACTGGCACTCCCTTAATAAATTCTTAAATTAATTGTTTCCCTTTCCCTAACATCTAAAGGATATCACAGGCTCACTCCGGCCAACAATCCTTAACTATGTGGGTCACTCAGGATTAATTTAGAAACAGTATGGCTTCTAAAAATCAAGTTATGCTTTTATAACATGCATATGATGAAATGATTGATAAAACAAATATCAACTAAACATTTCATATAATCTTAAAATTACAAAATTAAAATACAGATAAAACATTTTGGAGATGTGCTAATACTTAAAAAGAACTTACTACTAAGGATTTCCCTTTCGGAAAATCCCGAAAATATCTGAAAAACTAACTGAAACTCAAGCTTAAAATAACATGTACCTGATTACAAGCTTTTATAATTTGGATTGAGAATTTTTTTTATACAAGGGGAGGTATTGTAAGAGAGCAATTTTTTGTGTGGAAAACACTTGTGGAAAACTTTTTTCTTACAAATGAAATACTTCTCCTTATATAATAAAATTCTTGGGAGCAGAAAAAGTAAATCTAGTCTAAATTTCTTTACGAGATTCTGCTTTTTGACACGCGTTTCACCGAGAAACATCTGGTCAAAAAATGTCTGAAAAAATCTTCACTAATGCCTCCTTTTTCAAAAGGTCTATAGTAAAACGATTCTTTTTTCAAAAGATAAACAGTGATCTGTTTTGTCGTCTTCTGCTTGTCAGGGAATCTCTAAAGAAAAAATCTGAAAAAGCATTTTGAAACTTTATCCTTCTGGCAGCATCTTGGCAAATTTTTCAAATTTGTCTTCTTTCAAAGCTGGCATCGTCTGAAATTTCAAACTTCTAAATGAATCTTTTCTTTTTTAAAGTTTCTTGTCTTGTTTTTGCAGCAAAGATCTGTTACGAATCCTGATTTTTCTGCAATCTGTCTGTCCTAAGTGTCAAAGTTGTGTTCTGCTGTGGGGGAAAATGACATTCCCGAGTCTGAATTATTACATCTGTATTCTTCATCTTCTCCTCTAAATTCATTACCTTCTGAATTTTTTGGAGATCTTTCTGGATTTTTGGTCTAATGCACTTCTTTGATTTCTTTCTCTCTATCACTTTCTTTCTTTGCTAAAAAATTATAAATGGCCTGGCATAGTTAACTAAGGTTGTGTTTGATTGCAAGTGGAAAATTTGGGTGGAAAGAAAATATTTTCCATGGAATTGAATTACCAAGAAAATTTGGATTGGAAAATGTTAACAAATTTTCCATGGAAAATAAATGGGTTGGAAAAGGTTAACAAATTTTCCATGGAAAATAAATTCTCCTATCCCACCAAGAAAATATTTTCCTTGAAAACAAGGAAAATATGGCCAAAAGTGGAAAACATGGAAAATATTTTCCATGGAAAATCAAAAATTTCTATCAAACAAAAGATGGAAAATAAGTGGGAAAATACATTTTCCAGGGAAAATTTTGCCAATCAAACAGACCAAAGTTGGAAAATGGGTGGAAAATGAAAATTTTCCATGGAAAATCAAACCAATCAAACACAACCTAATCCTAAAATTTCTGGATTTGTTTCAAATCTTCTAACTTATTAGGAAATTCTAAAGCTTTCTGTGCTATATGTGGTTGAAGGGATATCTTCCCTTGTCCTATCTTTACTCCTAAAAAATCTATAAATTCCTTGAACAAAACCATTTTCTTTTTACTTATAATTAATCCATGATTAATGAATTTTGAAAAAATGATTTGTAAGTGGCCTCTATGTTCTCTTCTATTTTTACTGAAAACTAGGATATCATCTATATATATTACTACAAATTTTCTATGTTTATTAAAGATACTATCCATCTTTCTCTGAAAAATACATGGTGCATTCTTTAATCCAAAAGGCATGACTAACCATTCAAAATGTCCTTCTGGATAAGTGAAGGCTGTCCATTCTATACTATCAGGGTGCATTCTAACTTGCCAAAATCCCGATTTTAAATCAAACTTACTAAAAATCTTGCAATTCTGAATTCTATTTATAAGAACTGTCTTATCTGGTAATTTATAAGCGTCTTCTATTGTATTATCATTTAATCTTTTGTAATTAAAAACCATTCTGCTTTTGCCTCTAACTATCTCTGAATGTTTTCTAACTATAAAAGCTACTGATCTATGAGGGCTGTCTGATTTTCTTATTACTCCAAATTTTAGCAATCTTCTGTGTGCATTTTAAAATTTTCTAGATCTAGATTTGTAGCTTATTTTTACATCTAATTATGTATTCTGGATTCTTAATTTTAAGCTCACATGTAACTTTGTCTTTTTCCCAATACTTTAAAACATTTTTTCCTAAAATTTCCATCTTTTCTAATTTAGAGATCAAACTTTCTATGTCTTGTTCTGTTACTAAAGTGTAATAAATCTTTTCATTGTCTAATAATTCTATTGGGCTAAAATCATCTAATTCTAAATTATCTACTTCATTTTCTAATTCGTCATCTTCTTCTATTGGTTGTCTTTCTATCAACTGACATTCTCTTTCTATTTTATAAGGGCATTCTTTCTTACTACTACTACCACTACGCTTCTCAGCGCACTCTGATGGAAAGTAAATAGTCTGGGTTGGACTGAATAATGTATGTTTCTGAAAATGTATAAAGTCTTTTGTAATTGTAACACTACCATTATCTTTTAATAAAAAACTTAATCCTAAAATAAACTCTGTGTCTTTAAGATTTAAAGGTCTTACCCATGTGGAGTCTTTAGGTAAAGTATATTCTATACTTAATCCACAGTTTGTTTCAAAACTGATCTTACTATTTGGTCTAAGTAATTCTGTATATGTATAATGGTCCCCGTCCATTTGTTGAGCATCTATTGGATTCTTAGACTTTTCTATATATCTTTCTGGGATTAATTTTTTATTAATTATACAATTACTACATCCTGAGTCTATTAATTCTAAACATTTTATGATGTAATCTCCTATTCTAATCTGGCATTTTACTTTAATACTTTTGAGTTTTTCTGAATTACATACTATCTGAACTAATTCTGGATGTTCTGAAATTTGTTCTTCTATCATTATTCCTTTGCCTTTATTATTAGATTCTAAGATTTCTAATCTCTAAACTAATAATTTCTGCATATCTTCTACATTTTCAATTCTTCTTCTAAGAATTCTAATTTCAGAAATCTCAATTTGTTATGTTGTAACTTCTGGTTTAATTTCTTCTTTTTCAGTTAAACTATTTATTTCTAAGCACTTTATATATGCTTCTTTATAACATATATATGCTTCTTTATAACATTCTATACACTTCGCTCTAAGCTTCCTAGCTGGATACCAATTACATAAAAAACATGCTGTACTATCAGTACCTGTTCTTTTTTGCCAATTATGATTACAGTCTTCTGTTGTAGTTTGTACGAAGTTTAAATCTTCTTCAGATTCTGATTCTTCGCTAATCTTGAAATTTGTAAATTCATCTAAAATTTCATAATCTGAATCTTCTCTCTGTTCAAAATTCTCTTCTATAGATATTATGCTATAGATGGATTCATTATCTGAAATGTATTAATCTAATTGAATTAAATCTTCATTAGTACATTCTATTAAGGTACTCTTTTTATCATAACTATTTAGTCTTTTAGGATATGTTCTTGCTAAATGTTCATTACTATTACAAACGAAACAACTAAGTTTGTTCTTATAAGTTCTATCTGGTTTGAACTTTCTAACATGCTTATTCACATCTAAATAAGGCTTTCTCTTATTAGATTTTCTAAGAAAATATCTTTTCTTAATTAGTCTTTTTCTACTTCTTTTATCATTTTTATATCTCTTTTTTATAGGCTTTGAAGCGCCATAAGTATGAGGTGTAAAAATGTCTTTACAGAATTTATAATCTGTCTTTTTAAGTTGTTTCTGAATTTGTAAAGTTACACATTTGTCTTCTAAACATCTTATTACATGTTGAATTCTATGTCCTATGCTCCATTTTTTATCTGGAAATTCTTTTACTGAAGCTAAATTATTCCATTGTTCTGTTATTTCTAATCCTAAAGGGCCTGGTAGTTTATGAAATAACTTCTGTCCTATTTCTTGATTAAAAGTGTTGCCTGAGATTGAAACTAAATAATGATATTCATTTAAGAATTTCTTAACGTATTTACCTTTAGTCCACTTATATAGACTAAGTTGTTCTAAATCTCTCATTGTTTTTTTCTGTACACTCATCTGTCCTGAATTTGGGTCTGAACCAGTAATTAAAACTTGAATCTTATTAACAAAATTATAAGGATTACTTCCTAATTTAATTAACTCATCAAATTCTTCCTTATTTTCTTTTTTATATGCTTCCCACATAGCTTTAGTACTTTCTCCTAAAAAGGTTTCTAAATATCTGTACATATCTAAGGGTTCCATTTCTTGGAAATTTCTAATATAGTGTCCTATAATAGTGTTCTTCCATACATCTATAACATTAGTCAACATCTGGGGATCATGAGCAGTTAAATTTAAAATTTGTGCCTTTGCTACAGATTGGAATTCTATTTTATTTTCTAAGGGTCTTTCACTACCTTTAGCTACATATTTTGAGTCTTCAGGAGGGTCAATATATTTATCATATGCTCCTCTTGGGGAAAACCTGGTCCGTAAACAAATGGTTCGTGTTTAATGGTCTTATCAAAAGGGGTATCGTCAATAGTTCTATGGGCTTGTGTATCCATAAAATCTTTCTCATAACTAGTTTCTGATTTATCATCATTAGATTCTTCTTGAGTAAACCTTAATCTGATATTCTGATCTGAATCATAATATAAATATTCATTATCTTGAATTTGTTTGCTAAGATACATTTCATCTTCTAATTTAAGAAGTTCTTCTTTACTTAAATTCATTTCCAACTCTTTATGAAAGATAATTATATCAATATCTTCTCCTAATAATTCTATATGAACATTATCTATAAAATGTTCACTAACAGATTCATTTTCTTCAGTATCTTCTGACTGTCTTTCAATCTGATCATAATTTATAAATCTTAAACTAGTTCTCCCATGAATGTCTTTATAGGTTAAAGATTCTGTAGGGGCAATGATTGTCTTTTCTTTTTGTTCTAAGAATTTATCCATGTCCCATTCTAATCTTGCTAATTGTTCTGCAGAAAATTCTTTTGGCTTAACCATATTAATGCCTTTACTACTCATTAAGTTTACTACTTTATCTATGTAAACTTTGTATTTAGTCTGAGCACTTATTGAACATCTTCCTAAAAATCCTATGTGAATTAAAAGATTCTCTCCACTATCTACGTCTTCGTATCCTTTAGTTTGTATTCCTATTTTTATCTTATCAGAAAAATCTTTAATAGTCATTAAAAAATCTGGGTTACAATAAATAATTCTTATGTTGCTATTCATGTCTACTTCCATACTAGCAATCTGACTTTTATCTATATTATTGAATCTTTCATCATAAATAGTAATTAAAGTCTTACATCCTAGATTTTTTCTTGCTAATCCTCTGATTCCTATGACTATTAATCCTAAATGCATAAATCTATAATTTCTCTTTTATAATTCTTTTTTAGAATCTTCCGAAATTAAATTTAATTTTCTTACTTGATTACCTATGCACTGTAATGGAACTTGTCTATTGTGTCTAAAGAACTGAGTTCTAGATTCAAAGATTCCTCTGTTATATAAAACTTCTGGGTTAAGTAACCTTAAGCCGTGAGTCTGAAATCTTTCATAATCTTGATCTGGAACTAAAATTTCTTCTATGTTTTGATCATTCTGTTATGTTCTTCTTAACAATCTATCTAACAGAGTTCTATCAGTACTTGAAGTGCTTGGTCTAGAGGTTCCTTCACTAACTGTTCTAGATCTGCCTAAGAAAGAGGTTTGTAAACTCATCCTGGAAATTTAAATTCTTTTGGTAATTTTCTAGTTATTTTTCTTTACCGGTAGGTTGGAGATTTAAGCTTCCTAATTGACGTGTTATAGTCCTTAAATCGTTTTCTATACTAGTTGATGATGTTGGTATTTTTGCTTTATCTAAATTAAGGATGGCAAAAAAATCCGCCGACCCGAACCCGCCCCGCGCCCCCTGCCCCGCCCCGCCCCGCCCCGCCCCGCCCCGCTTATTCGGGTAATAGGGGCGGGTCCGGGGTGGATTTTTCCGCCCTGCGGAGTTCGCGGTGCGGGGCGGGCACCCCACGACCTGCCCCACCAAGATTTTTTTTTTTGATAAAATTATGAAATGGAATACAAATTAAAACTTTACTAGAAATGGACTAAAGAAAAATCGAACCTGTGTTGAAATTATAAACTACAAATCTCAACCATTACACCACAATCCCATTCTTGATTTATTTTTGTTTTGTTTGCTACAAATATTTAAAAAAAAAAGAATTATTTATTTTTTAATAATTTATTTTTCAGTTTTATTAAAAAAAAAAAGGAAAATTTTTTTTCGTGGGGCGGTTGGCGGGTCAAAAGATTGACCCGCCCCGCCCCGCGAATTCGCGGGTCGCGGGGCGGGGCGGGGCCGACCCGCCCCATTGCCATCCCTAATCTAAACTATCAATTTTCTTATGTAAAGAGATTAACAACGTTATAATAAAGTTGTTCTGTTTGATTAAAATTGATTCTGATGACTTTGGGGAATCTAACGAAGTGATGCCTTTTGGTTGTCTGTGGAACGAACTAAAAAAATCTAAAGCTTCAACGTAATTTTTGTCTACAATTCACTTTCGTTCATTAACTAAGAATTAAACTTTTTAATTCTTTGATAGATTCTTCAGTCTTAATAAAAATCTTTTTTATTTCAGTTTCAGTTTCTTTAGATTTATTAAAATCTAAAATTTTTGTTATTTGAGAAAAGTCTATTTTTGAAATTTTTTCTAATATGACAGAATTTTGATTTTTAATAAAGTCTAAACTTTCTTTAATATTTTTAAGTTCTGTGTTTCTTGTTTTAAGGAGTTCTAAAACCGATTCTGTAGATTTAAAATTCTTTTTGTTATCTAGTTCTATATTTCTAGATAAATTAATTATTAAATCTATAACTAGGTTTTGGCTAGGGTCTTCTGAAAATAAGCTATGTAATTTATGGTTTGTATCTAAATTTATATATATATATATATAATTTTTTTTTTTAACTCTATATGCATTGTTCACTATGTGACTTGTTAGGAATCCCTAAGCTCATTGATGTAATTACATCAAATTTTTGTAGTCTGAAATCATTTTGAATTTAAGTTGAAATGAACCACTTCACTCATTCTTTGTTGAACAATACAAGTTTGTTGAGCATGTTATAAATAATACCACTTCATTTCAACACAAATTCCAAAATAAAAAGCATTAAACTTCTCGACGTATGCTTTCCTGAGGTTAAAAAGTGGAAAAAAAAGGTACTTCTCACTCCAAATTGTAACCATATATCATATTCTAAATCTATCTTGATTTGGACTTGATAACATAAATAACTACAATGGAAGCCAATTTATAAGAAAAATAATAACAATAATAACACAAAACTACAAGGAAATGAAAGCTCAACTCAACACACTTAATTATAGAAAAATTGAGTTAACTCAATCTCCTTCCGAATTAGCACTTAAGTTGAGATAGCTTGACAAGCTCCATTGTGAATGGGGTCATAGAGTTGGTTGAGTTGAAGATCAATTCTTAATAAACTAAGAAACCACTTAATTACAAAGTACAAACCTCGATACCTTTCAAAACTTTTGAGTAAACATGACATTTCATCATCCTCATAAGCAAACAATATTCATTTTTACTGCAAAAATGAAAATAAAAATACTTGTAATAATAGATACATTAGCCTGTAAAATAAGAATACACAAAATTTAAAGTAATTACATGAGGAAATTTAAAGTAATTACATGAGGATGATTACGAGAGAAAATGCTGAGACCATCGCAAAAATATATCTTAGCTTGCAGGGGAGTTAAGGGCCTTAATGCTGGAAGTTCTAACAGTGGGAAGCTAGGCCGAAGAAGCAGACGACTCTCACACATGGCGTGTGCACTATAAACTAACTAAATGTTAACGAAATCTTAAGGCCATAAAGGATATTCTTTTAAAAAGATGGATGACTGACTAATGTGGTGATTTAACTAAACGGATTTTGAAAATTGAGTAATATAAACGAACTAAAGTTAGTAGTTCAAGTGAAATTAAGTGTAAAGTTCATTCACTATTGGTAAAATTAATGTAAAAATAGTTGATTATTTCACTCTTATAATAACTGTTTTTTTAACTAGCATACCGCTTTTCTTTGCGGTAGAATCCAATTATAGAAGATTTTAATGAATTGAGCAGTTGGGAAGATTGAGAGAGAGAGAGAGAGAGAGAGGTTTTGTTTGAGAAGAGTTTGATTTTGATAAATATAGAGAAGAATATGGAGAAATGAAGGAATTGAGAGATATATGAATTTTGGTTTGAGAAGATAAGACGTAGTGATGGACAAATAAGTATTTTTTTTGTACTTGTAGTGGAGCAAACAGTCGGTGATTATATTTACTATTAATTATTTTTAAAAATGCCACATTATATATTTAAAACAAACAAGGAGATAAGTTATGTTTTTTTAGACTAGAGATGTTAAACATGTGTCGAAAAATGGCAAGGCCTTTTTTTAATGTTTTGTGTTTTTTATGGCTCTTGAGTGGAAAATCTTAAAATAAAAATTGAGAAAAGCTGGGCCAGCCCGTCTCACTGGTCGGGCTTGACATGGGCGGGCCGTCCGGGCTTACGAGACACCACTAGTTTGGATAAAAGGGTCAATGCACATTATTCGCAGAGAAACCCTAACCGCTACAAAATTAGTCCTCTCTTCCTTCAGGGTTTTTGGTTCAGTTCAACTTTCCTTTTCGCCGTTATGGTTAGCAAAAAGTACCAAACAACTGAGCCAGAAGCCCTCAGCAACATCACAGAAAATGGTGACACCAAACTTCAGAAAAAGCACAAGCGAAAGCTTGAAGAGGCCGAAGCTGAAATCGTTACGGAATCGAAAAAAGATGGGAAGAAGAATAAAAAGAAAGAGAAACCGGAAGAAGAGGCTGAAACACTAAATGGGTCGGAAGAAATATCGACGAAAAACAAGAAAAACAAGGAAGGAGAAGAAATTTTGAATGATGGGTCAGCTGAAATTTCTGAAAAGAAGAAGAAAAAGGGCAAAGAAGAGGGAGAAAAGGAGATTTTAAATGATGGGTCAGTTGAAAAATCAAAAAAGAAGAAGAAAAAAGACATAGAGGAAGAGGAAATAGAGAGTTTGAATGGTGGGGATGTTGAAATATCCAAAAAGAAGAAAAATAACAATGATGGGGGAGAAAAAACAATTGAGGATGTTAGAGAAGCCAGTGGTGTAGTGGTATCAGGGAATAACGTGAATGATTCGAAATATGAGGCATTGAATTCGTTTGCAGAGTCAGGGCTTCCAAGTGAGGTCTTGGAATGCTGCAAGAACTTTGATAAGCCATCCCCAATCCAATCCCAGTCCTGGCCTTTTCTTTTGGACGGTCGTGATTTCATTGGAATTGCTAAGACTGGCTCCGGTAATCCCTGTTCTTTTTATTTTTTCTTATGCGTTGAATTTGGACTTTCTGTTCGATACTGGAATTTGCTGTACGGGCTTGTTGTGAAAGCCTGTTGTTTGCATGAATAGGCAAAACACTGGCTTTTGGGATTCCTGCTATCATGCACGTTTTAAGCAAGAGAAAGGGCAAAATTTCTAAGAAAGTGAATCCACTTTGCCTTGTCCTTTCACCTACAAGGGAGCTAGCTCAACAAGTATGTATTTCTGTTGTTTATAAATATGTAATCTGTTGTTTATGTATAATCACACTGAATGTTTGGATGTGAAGCATTAAATTTCACATTATTTGTTAGATTTCAAATTATGTTGTAGTAGTTACATCGTTCTCATTTTCTGTTAGCAAAAGGAAAATTGTGAAGGGGAGGGGTTTGACGTCAGTGACCTTGATACCAATTCTGATTTATAGTGGAAAATAACAATCTTTTGGATTATTTTAACAAGGATTTACCTCATGTCTTGTGCATACCATAATTGGATGAGCCAATATTGCATTGATCTGGAAAGATATTTCGAGAAGTAAAATATGGGCCATGCAGTGGTAAACTGCTCGATATGATCGGTGTATCTATTATTGACCTGCCCCCAAGTTTTTGAGTACCCAAAAAATGCTTTATGGCATAGCCTACACTATTCTGTGGCTAAAATCAGGATAAGTTTTCTTTAGGGTTAAGTTCTCTTCCGACTCCTCTTTGAGAGAAGCAGAAGTTACGGAAACTGTGCTCTTCACTAATTTCTTGTTAGATATAGAACTTGTTTGTGACACGAGGAAGAGGAATGCTTACCTAATAAGAAATGTAGCACTGGCTTTCTTTTGCAATTCGTAATGACATCTCATGAATTTTAGCTCAACTCCATTATGATGACAATTACATGTAATTATATACATTATTTGTTCCCAATAAGGTATCTTAAATACAAATCTAAACCACGGTAGAACAACTAAATGATGATATATCTAATGGTGATAGATATCGGATGTTCTTTGTGATGCTGGGAAGACTAGTGGGGTGCGGTCAGTTTGTGTATATGGAGGAACTTCCAAAGGACCCCAGATATCTGCTCTGAAATCTGGCGTGGTAAGTTTGCCATAATCTTGATTGTGAAATATATATTAACTGCAAATTATACGTGTCTACAGTTCGTAGTACTTGTGACTTTATCCTGATGATTTTTCTGAACTACTTAGCTAGAAAGTTAATGTTAAATGCAATCTTTTGCTTTATAAGTTGTGATGTCTTCAATCTTCATGATGTCTCTTTATTTTTGGTGCTCTTTATCAGTTCCCAATGCAAAATGATGTATAACTGAAAGTGTTGGTACAAATATAATTCTTGAATTACTTCTACCTGTATTTTGGATTAGCTAATTTTTTTTCACCTATTTAGTTTATGTTTGAATAATTTTCAGTTAAGATTAAAAAATGCATTCTACTTTAATTTTCAATAAGCAACATGATCGGGAATGTTAAACATCTTGTCAGAAGTCCTGCTTATCTTAAAAAAAAAAAAAGATTCCTAATATCTTATTTTTTCACTGTACTTGCGATTTTGTTGTTTCTGTTGCAAAAATGTGTTAAAAATTAGTTTTAAATATCCTTTTTAGCTTTTTATTGCTTTCATCTAGGATTTAATATGTTTCCTTTTCTGGTTGTCCGAAAAGGATGTCCTCTTAAAATACACGTTTTCTTTCCAAAAGTATCCTAAATTAGTTGAGCACTAGTTTTAACTTAAAAGATTCAGAACCCCTAGTTTTGAAGGTAAAAGTGAAGTGTTATACCAATTACTGATTAATTGATGTCAAGCTCAGCTGGGACTATGAAAGAGAAAAGGAAAAAATGATTTAAGCACCATACAAGCAATTAGAGTCGAGAAATTGAAAATGAATCTATATCTACTGGATGGGTTTGGATGAATGTAAGGGAAAAGTTGAAAGAAAATGCACTTCTTTTAAGTTTTAGTAGCTTTCTAAAGATAATTTTGGATAGGAGGAATTGGACAAAAGAATTTTGATAGGACTTAAATGCACATAGGAAAGGAAATGACCATTCTTGAAAATTTTAAATTTATGCTTTCTGTATCATGCATGGAGAGAAGCTGATATGTACCATAATAGGGGGCCAGTTCTATTTGTCGAAGTAGAGTATGTATTATTACAGTATCCTTGTCATGTTGGGAATACAGTATGCTCATTCTTTATTATGTTTCATAGTAGGGTACTAAGTGCTAGCATTTCATGCATGTCAATAATAAAATTAATATTCACAATTGATTAGTCAGGTAGTGAATCATTTTATTTGATGATTTGTGTATTTCCGACCAACTTGTGCCTGAATTCCCTTGAACTAGTGTGCATCTGCAACTCAAATCTGCCCCTCTTTCTCAGGACATTGTTATTGGAACACCCGGTCGTTTAAGGGACTTGATTGAAATGGGAGTGTGCCACCTGAAGGAGGTGTCTTTTGTGGTAAGCAAAAAAAGTCTCTTGTTATTTTCATGGTAACATAATTGGCTTTTCATCTGGCAACAAATTTTGTTTGCTCTTGCAATTGAAATTTAAGCGAGCATAGACTTGCTTGGACTGTTGATTTTCTTTTATCGAGAATGTAAACTTTAACACGAGTTCATTTTTCATTTTTCTTTTTGGTTGTATCAAATATTTGACCTACGTACCCTTCGAATTTGAGATGCTGATGAAATGACATATCTGTATGGCTTTTGAGTTCCATTTTACAGATGTTTTTAACCATGTTTTTTGCTTTAGGTCCTAGATGAAGCTGATCGAATGCTTGACATGGGATTTGAACTGGAGGTTCGCTCAATACTAAGTCAAACAAACATTGGTATGATTTGGAACATTGAAAATATATGTACCATAACCAGAAGAAGTTATATTTTGGTCGAATTTTATTGCTATACATTGTTTTAAATGTTCCGAATGTCTCAACTGGTCTTCTTCAAGTTTTCTTTCTTTCTTTCTTTCTTTTTTTTTTTTTTTAAATTTCCATACTATCCTTTTTTTGTGTGATGGTGGAATTCGTTGGTTTCTGTAAGAGGTTGGCTACATTTATTTTGCTTGAGCATTTGCACTGACAATTATATTGAGTTTCTTGGTAGTATAACCATTGTTGATAACCATTGTTTAAGTTAGTCCCTAGTCTTTACCCAATTACTGTTACTACTTAGTATTACAACTAATTGTAGTAATAGGTGCAACTAATGTTTGGATATATTTCAGTTGTCTATATCTATTTTGCTTGAGTATTTTATTGGCTATCCTCTATTGAGTTTCTTGTTAGTATAACCATTGTTTAATGAAAATGTCCCGGCCCTAGCCTTTCATTGTCGCTACTTAATTACAACTAATTATAGCATGTGTAATGCTACTTGGACAACAACTTAGACCACTATTGAGAAAATGTCAAATACGCCCTTTGCAAAGACATAATACAAATTCCCAATTATGTCTTTGCAAATGGTGTATTTGACATTTTCTCAATAGTGGTCTAAGTTTCAGTCTAAGTTGTTGTTAGCATTACTCTTGTTGGATATATGTGTAATTTAAATATTACGTGCGATGCAGCTCGTCAGATGGTAATGTTCAGTGCAACGTGGCCACCAGCTGTCCATCAATTAGCCCAAGAATTCATGGATCCCTGCCCTGTTAAGGTGTGGATTATCTGGTGGAGTACCTTTAATGTGTGCATTCGTCCACTATCTTCATTTGTAAATAAATATTTTTCAGGTGGTTGTTGGTTCAGAGGATTTAGCTGCCAACCATGATGTCATGCAAATAGTGGAGGTATAGCTGGTCATTAAATTTGTGAAAGACTAGCACTAATTTTGTCGTCTAAATATTACATGGATATTAATTTTCATTGATTAGCGAGTGCCAATTTTCCTCAAAATTGTAGGTCTTGGATGACCGAGCCCGTGATGAACGATTGCAGTGCTTGCTAGAAAAATACCACAAGTCCAGAAGGTATATGTTGCTGGTATATTTATAAGCTTTATCTTGTGTCTTTAGAAAGTGTTTGGTAGCTTATAGCCTGACACACCTGCTTCATAGTTTGGCAAGTGAGGTGCAAGGCTTAAAGTGGTTCGGTCTTATCTAAGTTTTTGGGTAAAACATTTTTTCTTTTTTTGGGAGACCAAGGAAACGTCATCTTGAAATGAGATCCCGCACGACTTTTTCTGCAAAAGCATTAAAAAAATGCAAACAACGAACATGGTGGAAGCACTTTCTCGATTTTGCCAGATTTTTTATGAATTAATTGGTTTTCTCCCACAGTGCACCATAAATTATGCATGAACAATATGTGGAAGCACTAAGTTTCTAACAACACTGTAAATCGAAATGGCTGCTTGATTCTTTACATAATGGATTTCGATCTGCCAAATTAATATTAGTACTAAGATTTTCTTTTACATAATTTGACGGCTTGTAGTTTTTGGAATGATATTATCACTTGGGCTGAATCATTCTAGTGTCTTTCTTTGCCCGTGCATTTTGTAAAATTAGAGCATGAACTTTTCTGTTTATATAACCAGGTGAATTTTGTTTCCAATTGTTTGAAGTTGGTGGCTGTGAGCGTGTGTTGTCTTTATTTTGGCATTTTCCTAAAGGTCAAAGCACATGTCAAGAATTGTCTTTTTAGTCTTCTTGTGAATGCTTCATTTTCTGCTTATACGGGGTTTTCAACTTTGGGCAGGAACAGAGTATTGGTTTTTGTTTTGTACAAGAAGGAAGCATCTCGTGTTGAGAATATGCTTCAGCAAAGGTAATTTCATAAACTTTTATGTTTTCCTGTGCTTTTACTGTATAGTTAGCAGTTAAATATTGTAGACGTGGCCGCTCAGACAGAAAGCTGTACTTATTTTTCAATAGATGATGTTTTATTTTCTCTGGGAGTCGTCAAACGAATTTTTGTAGCTTTTAATTTTTTTGGTTCCCAGGGGTTGGAAAGTTGTTTCTATAAGTGGTGACAAAGCCCAGCATGCACGTACAAAGGCCCTGTCACTGTTTAAGGAGGGAAGCTGTCCTCTAATGGTATGCATCTCTTTTGAAAAATAATATTTGATCAAAATTTTTCTGTACATTTGGGCTAAATCTATTGTATTTTGGTAATTAAGAATTTAAGATTGTTCCAGTAGTAACATGTGACTGAATTGATGCTAAGCATTTTTCAATTTTTTGCCTGTTTTATTGTTTATTTATTATGATCCATTGTATTTCTTGAGCTAAGAGTTCTTGTTGTCACACAAATTTTTCTTTAGTTTTACTTTCTGGAAGCAATGAGCAAATGTTTCCCATCCTTATTGCAGTCTTCTGGAAAAAGAGATTGAAAAGAATAATAGATTTTTTGCAGTTTAGTATTACTCTCTTGTTCTAAACATATTCATTTCCACTTTGTATAATACCTGGAAGTATCTCTGCTTTGTAATTTGTTTGACTGTTGTATTATGTGGAATGTGCATTTTACTGCTGTAGACTGCTTATTGTCTTTGTACATGGTTGCCATCCAGTTGAAAAATATGATATTTTCAGTGGGCGTAATCATGGTTTGATTCTTGAAAATCAGGCTACTACCGTCGTATTTGTTTTGTGTTTCCTTGAGAAACTTTTGTCTAGGTTTCAAAACAGTGCCCCAACACATTTTTATGCTATGATTGGGGATGGAAGTGAATAACATGGAAGAAAGTATTTATCATTACTATAATAAAAAGAAAAGGCAGGCTTATTTCGTCATGGTAGGAAGTACCAGAGAAAACTGGGTTGGCTTGACATTTAAAGACCTGCCAAGGTCCAGCATTTTCATTGCTAACTCGAAAGTCTGATTCCTCTCTGATATTGTTTTTCCTATGGCCATCAAACAGCTTCAGATAAATCATTTTTAATGTGATGATAGTTTTTCGCTTGACATGCTAAGATTGTTGGTAGGATTCAATTTTTTAAAGCTAATCTTCATGCTCTTACTTTCGAAACTTCTAAAATATCAATTGAAAACTTTTACGCTTCTACATGTTGTGATTGAATGATACAGTTAATAAGGATTTAGATAGCAGACTCTAAGTTTAGTGGAAACAATGCTTTAACTGTTGTACCATTTTACATATATCTTTCACCAACGTCTGGGGGTGAGACCCGAAGGATGGTGTCTAATAAAAAGAGACTTTTGATTAAGGTTTTCACCTTGATTCCTGTAAAAAAATGATGTAAATCTTATGATTGTTCTTAAAATATTGTGCCTATGTTATTAGCTGATTAATCTTTGGATTGGTTGTCTATATGATAGCAAGCCTGGTTTTCTATAATGATGATTTTTTATTTCTGCAGATAGCCACTGATGTGGCTGCTCGAGGATTGGATATTCCCGATGTCGAAGTTGTAATAAATTATAGTTTCCCACTCACAACAGAGGATTATGTCCATAGAATTGGTAGGACTGGACGAGCTGGTAAGAAGGGGGTGGCTCACACTTTCTTCACTAAGGACAACAAGGTACATTTTTATATCTTTAGTAAATGTTAATTTGATTTTATCTTGATTGGGCTGTTTATTCAAACAATGGATAGTTAATTATGCATTGATACAAGCACTCAATTCTCGTAGGGACTTTCTGGGGAGTTGGTAAATGTTCTCAAGGAAGCTCAGCAGGTTGTACCTGAAGCCCTACTAAAATTTGGGACTCATGTAAAGAAAAAGGTGAGGACATCTTTTTCTCAAGGGACAATATAATTCTTAGGTGCTTTGAGTAAATATAAGGTTAGCTACCATCTGATCATCAGTGAAGATGAGAAGACTCCCTGCATTATCTATTAAAAGGTTCTCTTGCTCAAAAAATATAAAGTTAGAACATAATATTTATTGTCAGCAACGACCGAGGTAATGAAGGGGCCAATGGAAAGTGATTTGTGAGATCTTAAATAAAAGATGTTATTTTTCTAGAGGACTTCTTTTTTTCATATTCAAATGCAATTATTTTATGATATTTTTACTGATGTCTGCTGCTATATTAAGGTCTCAACCAAGATATTTCCATTAGTTACTCATCTGATTTTTGCCACGTTCTTGTAAAAATATTCAATGGGGGTAATGTAGATTATATCATGATTAAATATTTTCCTTTTGCCTGGAATCTTGGCCGTGAAATTGCAGGAACATTTTTAAATATTGATTTTGTTTGTGAATACTGTCAACAAGATCTCGTGAGAAATTGGCATTATATTGTAGCCAAACAGAGGACAAGTCCTCGAGATTGAACTGGGCTTTGTGAAGTGTAAGTAGAATAGGACATCCATATTGTTGAGAGAAACCGGACTGCAAGATTAATCAACTTAGGACATCTTTTATTGCATGTGGGTTTTAGATAGTTGTATTTTCTATTCATGCATTCCAACGACTTGCCTATGAATTTGGACCCAATTTATCTGTTTGTATTTGCACGAAAACAAAATTACACATCAATTTTTCATGGACTTTGGTTTGATCTGTTTCTGGCTGTGATGCGCTGTTTGCTGTGAACTTGATGCAGGAGTCCAAGTTATACGGTGCTCATTTCAGAGAAATTGATTCAAATGCTCCCAAGGCTACAAAAATAAAGTTCGATTGTTCTGAGGATGAAGATTGATTGTTCTCATGGGAAACACAATTCTTGGATAATTTGATTGGCTCCAACATTACAGAAAATGTGGAAGCATGTTGTGCCAGAAGATATAAGAAGCCAACTATAGTTTACATTCTTGCATATTTAGATAGTAAGCTATTGAAAAGACAAATTTCAATTTTTATGGTTTTTCACTTGTTTTTGCCGTTGGGTTTATAATTCCCGTGCCCATAATTTATTTTCTTTAGTTTCATTACGGGATATGATTAATTTTGTGGGAGATAATTGGTCTTTCTTGCAACCTTAAATTTACTAGCAGATTTGTACGGAAAATATATATGAATTTTCTTCATATGTAACAGTATTTTTGTTCCAAGGTCTATAGAAGTTGCCATTTAGCTACTTATATTTTCAATGCATTTTCCTGTGATAGAGATCTTCAATAGCACTCCGAGAGGGGGGAAAAAGGAACAATTGAAATGGCGTCAAGTGATTTTTGGATATAAAATCCCTATGGGATTTTAGCGCAAATGGTCTTTAACGAATGTCTTTAGTGCGTTTTTGGTCTCTAATTTTTTATTTTTGGCTAGGAAGATCTTAATCTATGCTATTGGGTGCAAAAGTGGTTCTTATGGAAAGATTTTGTCCAAATGTGCCGTTAGTTGGATATGTATAGTGTAATCTACATTAATTTGTTTTTATTTGCAGGGGTAAAGTCGTCAGTTCATTTTTACCTTTTTTTGGTTGGTTTCAAACGTTTCAATTACTTTCACTTCTATTCCATGTTCGGGGGTGGGGGTGGGGGGGGGGGGGGAACCTCAACGCATAAAATGTTTTCACTTTCATTTATAATTTTTGAAGTTTGTTTTGTCAGAAAATGAGTGATTTTTGGAAGATTTGGTTTTTGGTTTTTATGTGCGGGGTTGGAAGATTTGGTTTTTGGGTTCTTGGAAAATGTTAGTTGGATGTGTATAGTGTAATCTACATTAATTTGTTTTTATTTGCAGGGGTAAAGTCGTCAGTTCATTTTTACCTTTTTTTGGTTGGTTTCAAACGTTTCAAATTTTTGAAGTTTGTTTTGTCAAAGAAAATGAGTGATTTTTGGAAGATTTGGTTTTTGGTTTTTATGTGCGGGGTTGGAAGATTTGGTTTTTGGGTTCTTGGAAAATTTGGTTTTTGGGGTTTTTGAGTTCTTGGAAGATTTGGTTTTGGATTTTATGTGTGGAGTTGGAAGATTTGATTTTTGGATTTTTTGGGTTCTCTGGTAACATGTTGTAAAGTGTATTGTAGTTGTTGGATGAAAGAATGAAAATCGTTGGAGATGAAAGTTGTTGGAGATGGTGTATAGATAGTCTTTAACCTTTTCATTAAAGGTGTGTGAATGGTCTATAACGTTTCAAATACATATGTGATCCCTATCTTTTTCAGTAAAAGTACGCAAGTGGTTCCTAACTTTTTCAGTAAAGGTACACAATTGATCCCTAACGTATGTATAATGGTGCAATGTTAGTTCTAAACCTATTGAAAAAGTTGCACGAACATTCTCCCTAAACAACATTTGCTGAGAAATTTTCAATTAACTAGTCATTTACACATTTGCAAAACTAGAGAAACTTCTTTAAAAAAATAAATAAATAAAAAATAGGAACCACATTTGAGACCTACAAACTATGAGTGTCATTTACACATTTACAAAACCAGAAATATTCTACCCGCACACCAGTTCTAAAAAAATAGTTCATCCAACGCAATTTACATTTTTTTCTCCTTAGTTTCAATTTACGTTTTTTGCAATGATTGAATGAAGATTTTCTTGCGTTTCAGTGTGGTAAGAGTTTTTTTTTCTTCAAAATTCTCAAACCATTGTTGGGTAATATGAAAAGTAAAAGGAAAAAAAATGTGATTTGACGATTTTGCCCATGCAAATAAAAACAAATTAATGGAAATTGCACTATACGCACCCAACTAATAGCACATTTGGACGGAATCCGTCTATATGGACCACTTTTGCACCCAATAGCATAGGTTAGAGACTTCTTACCAAAAATAAAAGGTTATGGACCAAAAATACACTAAGGGCATAAATTAGTAACCATTTGTGCCAAAATCTCAATCCCTATCCTATTTGGAAAATCTTTCAATATGGTAGCTTTATTCGGGGCAACTATTCTCTATTATCATGACTGGTGCAATGTCTAATAGTGGTCAAATAGTTGGGTTCAAATATCTAGCATATGGTCAATACTTAATTCTACTTGTTAGCTAAAGACACTTTAAATAAATGTTCAGAATCAACATATTTTTAAATAGCTAGTCTCACAAGTGCTACCATCCCTGAACATAGTATCACATACTGGTAGGTGAATTTTTTTTAAATTTTTTATTTATTTATATGGTATAGGATATTTTTAAAGTTTTACAACATAATTCTCACAATTTAAGTAACCTATTTAATTATACAAGTATGACCAACTCGTAAATCGATGGTAGTGACTATAGTGCTCAATGATATCTATGTCTCATATGGATAAGTAATTAAGCAATATAAGCATATGTATTACCACCTAGTTACACGTTATGAATTAGTCATAATATTAAATATATATTTCATCATCGTAGGTCGACTAGGTTATCTAACAACTCATAAGCATGCAATAATTTGTTTTGAATTTTTCAAAATTTTCATTTTGTTTTAGTATTTTCTGAATAAAAACAAACAACAGACTCCAAACAACTTAAAACTTAGTAGACTAAATAAGAAAATATCACCAAAAAACACACAAGCATTCAAAACAAAAGCATCATAATGAAACACAGTTGACAGCCAAACCTAGCTAATACATTGTCTCAATGTAAAGAAGAGAAACAAAAGAAATTAGTTTACTAGGCTCTCCATGGAAAGGTGGTGTAATTTGCCTCTCTTCTGCTCAAATAGCATATGGAGGTTGTGGAAGAGCATGTGGCTGCTGAAGACGAGTTTTTACTCGCCATTATCGTCCCTCTCGCAACATTTTAGACTATTGGGCGTTCTCTTCTCGATCATGCTGCAATTGAGCTTCAAATTATTGGTTACAAAAATGCTTTTCACCATCATTTATAATGGCCGGGGGTTCCAAATCAAGTGAAAATATTATTTTTTAGAAAACTTGCCACTGCTCACCCATCATTGGTAGGTAAAGCCATCACTTTTATCCACTTATAGACATAATCCACCACCACTAGGATATACAAATTAGAGAATGAATATGGAAAAGGTCCCATGAAGTCTATACTCCGAACGTCAAATAATTCCACTTCAAGAATGCCATGTAGAGACATCTCAGTCTTCTTGATATATTTCAGGATTATTGGCATCGATCATACTTTTTCACTAAAGTGTGAGTATCTTTAAAGAGAGTTGGCCAAAAGAATCCGGATTGTAGTACCTTAGTTGCAGTATTTGTAGCCCGAGGTCTCCTCCATATATGGTGAAGCATGACATTGCTCTAAAATCATCTCCATCTCGTCTTTCGGTATATGCCTCCAAATCACCTGATCAACCCCTATTCAGTAAAGAATATGATCTTCACAAAAGTAATATTTAAGCTACGAAAAGAATTTTTTACGCAGCTATAGTAATAACATGGTGACACAATATTACTTGCAAGATAATTTATATAGTCTGTATACCACAGTGGTTCTCTTTCCTTGTCTGCCTGTTCTATTTTGAAAATCTGGTCATCTGGAAATTTTTCATTGATGTCTTTTTCCTCAGTCTCTTCGGGCTGCTCTAATCTAAACAAGTGGTCGACTACTATATTCTCACATAATTTCTTATCCATAATCTCCAAATCAAATTCTTGAAGAAGTAATATCCAACATATTAGCCTCGTTTTGCATCCTTCTTGGCAAATAGACACTTCAATGTTGCATGGTTCGTGTATACAATTACCTTCGACCTAATGAGATAAGATCGAAATTTCTCGAAAGCAAATACTACAACGAATAACTCTCTATCTCTGTAGTGGCATAATTCATCTGATGATCATTGAGAATCCGACTAGCATAGTAAATGACATGTAGAATCTTATATATATGCTGTCCCAATACTACTCATATTGCATATTGGCATTGCACATGAGCTTTAAAGGTAGGGATGGCAAAAAAACCCGCGACCCGCGACCCGCCCCGTCGGATAATAGGGACGGGTTTGGGGCAGAATTTTCTGCCCCACCGCGGGTCCGGGGCAGCCCCGCCGCCCCGTGACCTGCCCCTCCAACTTTTTTTTTTTTTTTTTGAAAAATCATAAAATAGAATAGAAATTATAATTTTCACTACAAATAGACTAAAGAAGATTCGAACCCAAGTTGAAACCTGTAAACTACCAATCTTAACCACTACACCATAACCTCAATCTTATAATTTTTTGTTTTGTTTGGTACAAATATATAATAAAAAAAATTATTTATTTATTTTTAATTATTTTTTCAGTTTAAAAAAAAAAATTCGCAGGGCGGTTGGCGGGTCGTAGGGTCACCCCGCCCCGCGAATTCGCGTGTCGCGGGGCAGGGTAGGGTGGGGCAGGGCAGGGCTGACCTGTCCCAGACCCGTCCCATTGGTATCCCTATTTAAAGGCAAGTCCCAAGCGTTGATATCAACTTTTCTTAGTGTTGATAGCATTGAGACACTCATAAGAGAAGTCAAATTTCACGTCCTTCTCCAATAAGTTGCATAATGGCTTTGTAATCTTGGAGAAATCCTTGATAAACCTTCTAGTAGTTTCAAAAACCTCTGCCCTGACCACTTCTTAGAGATGAGGATTCAATCTGCGTTGATGTTGTACTGCAGGCTTGTAGGCTTCTTCCATAGTATTTTGCGCATGCAAATAGATGGACTAATGCATTTGATATCTGATATAGTCCACCCAATGGCTGATTTTTGTTTTTGAAGCACTCGGAGAAATTTATCTTCCTCTTTTCGATTAATAGAATTTGCAATTATCACCGAAAGAGTGGAGGATTCATCGAGATATGTATACCAAATATGATAAGGTAGCCTACTTCAGCTCAAGTGTATGGGCATGCTGAATAGAAGACAAAGGTCATGGATGAGCTGTGGCCAATTTCACGCACTGTTTCCTTTTTCTTATTAGGTTCAAACCATGTAAATATCTCACACATTCCTCAATGGTAGCTGAGTCGGAGTTTAAATCTTGTGAATGCATGATGCACACCTCCCATAGATCTGATGCTCTTGGTCAATGACATTAATCTGAAAATAAGAATCTGAAGAGCTCAAAATTTTGATTGCTTTGAACACATTGAATGTAATATGTTCATCATTCAGCCACAACATTAGTTGCTATCTTTGTACATCAATCAATGTAAGTTGCTTGAAAATAGATTAATGAAATCAACAATATCCAAGATAATGAAATCGACACATCCTTGTATTTGCCCAAAATAAGCGGCACATCCTTGTATTCGCCCATATCCAAGATAATGAAATCGACAAGGAATATTAACTTATCCATTTTCACCAATATGTCTTAAACAATCTCATGTACATGTTTGACGGATTGATCTACAAGCTGCAATGGTATTGTTGTTGGCTCTGATTCTCGCATAAGTTGCTTGAAAATAGATTAAGGCATCGAGTTAGTACTGGCACCCAAATTATATAAAGCTCTTTTAAAGAATAAACTACCAATATACTAATAGTGCAAGGAATAGTAAAACTCCTTGGATTTTTTAGTTTTGGTGGTAGCTTGTTTTGCAATATGGTGATACATTCTTCTGTTAGCATCACATTTTCATGCTCATCTAGCTTCCTCTTATTTGATAAGACCTCATTTATGAATTTATCATTGCTAGGCATTTGAGCCAAGGCATCTACGAACAATATGTTTATGTGAAACTTCTTGAATACCTCCAAGAACTTCTCAAATTGCTTGTCCAGGCTGTATTTGCACAACCTCTAAGGGAGTATAATTGTATGAACGTAAGGCTGGACAGGTGGAGAAATATAAGCTGGTGGAAAGTTTGTTTTCTCTTATTCAATTGTTTGTTTTGATTAATCTGATTGATTCATTTTCTCTTCACTTGACTCAATTTCCTTTGTTACACTTGGTCTTTTAAAATGAATTTCTGGTAACTCTAACCCTTTTCTCGTGGTAATTGCGCGCACCTTCTCCTTTGGATTAACTTTAGTGTTGCTGGGCCATGTGCTTGGTTGTATTTTAGTGAGGAGTTAACTAGTTGTCCAATCTGATTCTCCATGTCTTTCAAAGATGCATCTTGTTGCTGGCCTAATCCTTTATGAATGCATCAGTTTGTTCTTGATATTATTACTGATTATTTGCCAAATGATCAAGAGCCTTTTTCCATTTTCCTGTCCTCTTATAGGGTATTCT
Source organism: Forsythia viridissima (assembly GCA_030279155.1). Lineage (NCBI taxonomy): Eukaryota > Viridiplantae > Streptophyta > Magnoliopsida > Lamiales > Oleaceae > Forsythia > Forsythia viridissima. Next base: position 32,178,598 of record CM059041.1, on the reverse strand, counting down.
TTGATGCTTTGACAATGAATCAATTTTTGCAAGTAGCAGGATATGTCCACCCCGTGCACTCTAGCTATTTTCTTTCGTGAATCCCTATTCGACACATTACAAATTGCACACTCATAGCTTTGTACAAGTCATAAAGTTTCCCAATTGACCTATTTTGGATAGAATCACCAGCAACAAAGTCCACCAGCAGTAGAGTCCATTGCAGAATGGCTGTTGGGAGTCAATCCAGAGTAGAAGTAGTGACCTTGTGCTACCAAAGGGAAATTATGACTGGTGCACTTTCTAAGCAACTCCTTGAACATTTCTCATGCCTCATGGAAGTTTTCTGAATTAGTTTTCTGGAAGGTTGAGATTTTCATGTTTGAGTCTGTTCGCCCTGTCATGAGAAATATGTTTCAAGGTAAATTTCTGATCCAAATCTACCTATGTAGTGATGCTACCCAATGGTAATGAATTCAACCATCCCTGAGCTTTATCTTTCAATGTATGAGGAAAAAGTCTCATCTTGAGTGCTTCTTCATCGACAACTTGGTACTTAATATTTCCACAATATTCTAGAAAGCAAGAGAAGTGGTAGTGTGGACTTTTAATGGGCTCGGCCATATAAAAGGTATGTTATTGGAGAACAAATTAATCACATCTAGCTTCAGCTCGAAGATATCATGCCCATATGGAAGGTAGATTATACTAGACTGATTCTCAATGGTAGGAGGCATTATGTAACCGTCCATAAGGATATCTCTCTCGTTAACTTCGGCTGCTCACACCACGGAAGCAAGAAGATTGCACACAACTACATCCGCTGGCGATGGATCACGGGCTCGGTTGTTGTTGTCACCCATTGTATTTTGTTGTTGTTTTCTCTTTTTTCTTTATTCATGTTGTCTTTGGTGAAAAGTCCGTTCAATTTTTGGATCAAAATCAAGTAGATCAAAGATTTTCAAACATTGCATGTGCAATCACTAACTTGAGACAATGAAATGAGAGGGGATTCAACATCAAAAGAAAAAAAAATTGTTAAAGCTAAATTAATTAAAGCAATAATCAAAAGTACTAACCTTTGGCAATGACGTCAAGAACTTATTGTATATTTAATCCCATAAGTAGACGAATCGTAACAAGTAATATAAAGATGAACAAAGTATCGTACCCCCAGAGTTTGGTTATTGACTCCACTTTAATCACAATTAACCAAAACTAATCACATACACAATTATTATGATTTTCTAGATTGATTTTTAATAATCAAGACCATCTTACTAACTACACACACAAAAGATAATTTTTAGTTTGTTAACTTCAATTACTTAAGGTACTAGAAACTCCGAATCCACTATTGCAGCTTAGTTCAGATTTTTATTACTCGCAGCTATCAAATCTTGCACTAAGTTAAAAATCAATAATCCTAAATTAATCAATAGCCTTTATTGATGTTCATCGATTCTATACTTACATATAAAATTAATTATCTCTAATGAACCTACTAATATATGAGCCTGCATTAATTCACAATGATCATCCCCATAAGGTTTCATATAGCATAATTGTAGGGGTGAGCATTTTAACTACAACCGGAGGTTCCAGTCCGATTTAAAAAAATAAATAAATTAGAAATCAGAACCAAGAACCGACCGGGTCCGAGTCCTGGTCGGTTCTTGATTCTTGAACTGAAATAGTGGGTACTCAACTCTGGAATTGAATTTTTTATTTTTTACAATTTATTCACTTTGACCCAATTACCCAACTTAACACTACAATACCAAAGACAAGAGTTCAATTGTTCAAGATCCAAACCAAAAATACAAAATCCACCACCCCTGAACCTAAACTCAAATGACCCAAATTCAAAATTCTCAATCATTGTTTTCTCAGATGTACAATACAAATATTGTCGTCTATCTTGCACTTTTTCTTAGCTTTTTTCCCTTCTATCTCTCTCTTTCTCGCTCAATACACAGTGAGACGGCAAAGTAGAAACTCATCTTTAATCGAAACGAATCCTCAATTTTGAGAGGTAATTTCTCTTTTTCTAACCATAATTTATGGATTTGCAATTTTGGTGTCTATTCTTACAATTAAAAGTGTCTATTCTTCCAGTTAATGTTTATACTTTTTATGTTTCGAGAATTGTTTTATTATGTAAAGTATTTTAATGTTAATGGGTTTACAATTTTAATTTATGTCAAAATATGTTGTCAACTCAAGATTTTAAAAGAAATCTGCTATGGGTAGAACTGAATCCGAATCCGAATCTGAATCCGAACTGACGGTTCCAGGTCGGGTGTGGTTCCAATAATTACGTGGACCTAAATTATTCCATTTATGAAATACCCGAAATGTAATGTGTAGTTCTGGTATTGAAATACTCGGACCGACCCACCTGATGCCCTGACCTACATAATTGTATCTCTAGCTATTATATGTCCTATGTTGTTTATTATCATGTGCTTATCCATATTGAATCTTTCAAACGCAATATAAAACACACACACATTTTAATGGTGATAGAGTATCAAAACAAAATTAAGGAATAATAAAAAATCAACTTGAAAAGAAAGATTTTTTTTTAAAAAAATGAGCAACTTTGATTCAATCCAAAATACGAGGTTACATCATCAATCCTAGTCATTCATGATCCGAATTTAAAAAAAAAAAAAAAGATATAACCCTTAATCTTGAATTACTCCAAAATCTTCAATTGCACCATAATGAATTTTACTAAAGAAGTCTTCTTTCTTTTTCCTCTTGATCTCTATCCTCTCCATTACATAGTCCCCTCTAATTGACATAAATAGATTTTTATACAGTGCTTGAGACGTCTTGAAAGTCATATACAATAAAAAAAAAGAAACCTAGTTCGACTCAACTTTAAAAAACGCACTGGAACTCCCCTTACAGTAAGTTTTTAATACGGGTCCTTTGTTCTTTAAATCTTTTCAATTCAATCCAAAAACTTCCAATATCATTTTAATTGTCCCTCATCCTTCTAAAGTATTTCCAAGGTGGTCCTCCAAATATTCAAAAGTGTGCAAATTAGTCTCCAAAATTTCTTGAAATTTGATTTCTTCTCCCGGGACTTTTCAATTCATTCCAGTTGCTTTCTAATAGTAGCTTTAACTCATGCATGTCCCGTCCAATTAAGAATCAAACTCTTCTTTTTAACTCCAAGCTCATCTAAATTGGAGTTTGCACTCACACAAATAATATTTGAATTGGATTAAATTGAAATATGCTCATCTAGTAAATATATACTAAATTTACAAATCTAAATAAGCGTATAAAACATACTCATTATCTCGCCTCCAAAATTTGTGACAAATCAATAAAATGTTCTTGTATTATTTTAATTATTTCTTTCTTAATACATCGATACATCAACTCTTGTACAATTTGAATTGAGATTAGTTGTTCTCATTAAATTTTTGTCACGTCAACAAACCAGCTCTCGAAAATTGAAGGGGAATGAGTTCAAATGACCCAGTTCAAAGGCCTTTTTGTGTAAAAGGCCTTTGACCGGGAAAAAAAGAAAAACAAAAAAATAAAATTGTAAAAATATTAAAAAGACACTTACACCCTTACCATTAAACCCAAATTGAAAGAATACAAAACACCACAGTTTGTATGTATCATTCCCATAATTCCTCACTTCTCGACATTTCTCCATTCTCTCTTCTTGTAATCATCCATCTACAAAAATTTATTTGCATTATTTTTGCGGGTTCTCTCTGTACAACAGTCGGGCAATTGTTACTCACAAATCTGTGAATTTATTGGTCGTGGAGTCTGAAATTCAATCAGGTACGTATTTTTTCTTAATTTTTTTCCAATTATTTATCCAATCGATTATTCAATTATTTATCCAATCGATGAAATTATTTTGTTTCCTGATTTTTCATTTCCTCGGTTGTATCCCAAATTAAAGAGATTTTTTGTTCATTCTTGCTGAAAATGTTATGGGTTTTGTTCACTCTTGCTGAAAATGTTATGGGTTCCAGATTGTAATGTTCTGGGTTTTGTTAATTCTTGCTGAAAATGTTATGGGTTTTGTTCATTTTTGTTAAAACTGTTATGTCATCATTCTTCACATTATCAGCCTGAGGAAATATGAATGCAAGGAAATTCTTATACAAATAGTAGTTTGGAAGATTTAAACTAGATTAAAATGAAAATTGATAAATATCATAATACATCATAAAGTTAGTGATATTCCAAGAGTGTTCTCTGGTCAGTATTAAAAGGTTAAAGATCAAAAGTTTTCACTTGAACTATCTAGGCAGATGATATGGATTATGCATTTCTGTTGTGTTTATTTACAACAATTATGGTGTCAGAGCTCATTGTATATGTTGGTTATTATTTGTTATTAATTTGCTAGATTGTATAGTGGCATATTCACATAATTGCTTCAAACTCAACAGTGATAGTTCAATTCTTTTGATTCATACCACATATATAAATATGATTAGTTTAGGGCATGGAAACAGATTATGTTTGCAATTTGGCATCAGTAAAGTGGTAAAGCGACATGGTATGTCAATAGTAATAACATTTCGGGTAGGATAATTTTATTACTTTCCTCAATCGCATGTATTGATAGACTTCGTGTTAATTGGTATGTCTGTGGGGTTATTATTTATTTAGTTTTTGCAGAGAAATAATAGACCATATGACTTGATTGGTTATCTACATTTGGAATCCTTGGGCATGTAATTCAGGTCGAATATTCTGCTGTGTGATGTTGAGCTGTTACCATCCATACCATTTATTTTGGGCCATCTGTTAACGACATCTATGGCACAAGAGCATTATGTCCCAAGGAAAATTTTAATTAAACAGCAGGACTGAAGGCTTGATTTTGGTGTGGACGGGCTTGATTTTAATAAAATAGCAGGAATAAAGGTTAAGGTTTCTTACATTTGATGAGTGGTTGTACGTTGCTGTAAAAAACATTACGCAAACAGTTCCTTTAACCCAAAGGAATATTATAAACCTGTTTTGTAATGTATTTAAAGAAAAACTAGATTGGACATGAATGTTATTGATGTTGTGGACCAAACAAATTGGTTCAAAGGTGAGGGAAATAATTAAACATGGTGAAATTTTAAGAACAATGACATGGAAGATAAGGAATATATGAATAACCCCCAATCCCTTGGATTTCATGTATAGGATTAGTTAGCATTACACAATCTCAGAAAGCCTCAAAAGCTTAGATGAACAGAATTATTTTATAACTCTTGATTTGTAAATCCTACTCCTTGGTTCCCTATCGATTGATACCATTGACTTTTTAAATTCAATTTGTTCGTCTTTAGGTAGATAACCAGTGGTAATTCTTTTGACTTTTAGGACCACAAACCTTTTGATGATAATAAGGTAGTGTTATAAATTTCTAGTTTAATTTCACTAAGTGCATTGAGTGCAAATTTACTCCAAAAATTCAAACTGATAAAAAAAAGTCAGGAGTGTCAATCAATAAAATGAACTTATGGCTCCCATTATGGCTTACAAACATATCAAGGCTTAAAACAATCTACCTCAAACTATGATAATAGCCTGTGATTCTGAAACTCTAATACCCTTTATTTGATTAAATTTATTGACATTACTGAAACTGAAAAGAAACCTATAAATTGTGCCAAAACTTAATTTAGGAATGAAAAGAAAACTAACAACTAATAATCCAAAATCCTAAATTGACTGCTGTCTAAATTGAACCATACCCCAAAATAGATGGTGACCAAAGTAAAAGTCCACTTGCACGGAGCCAAAAGAACATTTAATTAGAGAGAGTCGAAACGATTTCCCTGAGTTAATCAAAAGTAGGTAATACCAAAGATTCCTGGGACGGATACTTCATACATTAAGAAGCTATGCGTTTTGATAGTGAGTGTCTTTTTAAGATTTGTGTCAACAATTGGAGATCGCTAAGCTTCTCATTTTGGTTGTACTTTCAGTTTATCTGGTGCATTTTTACCATCTGGGTGGGCTTTATATTGGGGCTTAATTTAATTGAAAAATTGATTCTGGCAAGTTTTAACTTTGAAGCTCGTAGTTCTTCTTATGTTTGCTTTGTTTTTTGCATTGAGGAGAGGTAACCATTGGTGTTGTGTAGCAGATTTGTTGATATTGTGAAAATTGAAATGAACTTGACCTAGTTGTATTTTGTAGTTCAATGGAAAATATGGATGTTATTGAAAATGAAGAAAGACTAGAAGCAACAATAACAAATAGATGCAAAATTGGAATGGTGGATGAAGTATTTGACAAGGTAGATGCAACACACAAAAATCTGTTTGAGACAAGCTGTTTTGGACCACTTCTGAAATTGAGAAAAATAAAGTTGGCGTCCCAGCTTGTGCATCAATTACTCTTGAGGTGGTTGAAGACAAAAAAAGAAGAAGCATGGTTTAAAATTGAAAATAAACGTGCAAGGTTTGGGTTGCAGGAGTTTGTACTTGTGACCGGCTTAAATGCAGGTGGTTGTGAAAATGTAGATAAGAGTGGAGGGGCAGATTGTCGAATAGTGAAAGAACATTTTAGGAAAAGTGGAGGAAAGATTATGAAGAGAGATGTTTTCGAAGCCTTTCAAAGATGCAAAAGAAATAAGACCGACAAGTACAAGTTGGGTCTTATAATTATCTTGGCGTATGTTTTATTGACCACGGAAGAGAAAACTTTGATTGATTTGTGGTAGTTTGAATTGGTTGATGATCTAGACAAATTTGACAAGTATCCATGGGGGAAAATGTCTTATGACTACACAATTAGGATACTCAAACGTGACATGGGAGACAAATTGAGAAATTCATTGAAAGAAGGAGAATCACGTTGTAGGTATTCGTTACACGGCTTTCCCCTTGCTATAATGGTATGAAGAAACAACATATTTTATTTTATATTATTTATTGTGTAAATTTTTTGGAGATAATAATATTTCTTTGACTACAGATTTGGGCATTCGAAGCGATTCCAAATTTGGGAAAGAAGTTTGTTAAGAAATATGCTGATGGAATTCCAAGAATGCTGGCTTGGGAACTGTCTAAGAGGTTGATATCGTCTGAACTTGTTAATGTTTTGGAAGCGAAAGAGGTGACTTCCCTTATTTTTATAAACTTATGTATGGCCAAATTGTGAACTTTGGTTAGCAAAAGGATAATTTTTTTTATATTTGTAATTTGCAGCTAGAAGTGAACTCTACATTGATTGCCACAGAAGCTGAACTTGAGGAGGATTATTGGAAAGAGTTGACCCCGTGTGTGGAAGAAGAAGACACGGATTCCCAGAATTCAAAAGAAAATGAGACTGAGCATGATGGTGAGCCATCTCATTCCTTTCACCAACATTCTCCTCAGGTATCTCAACCCCCACCGGTCTATCATGACTATAACATTGCAGATGTAGTGAGGATGGAAATGGAAGAACTTGAGGGAAGGTTGCTATGGGTCATATCAAAACGACTTGATCAAATGGAGTATAAGATTGATAGTTTGGTTGAATTGGCTGCAGTGGGTAGGTTTAATTCAACTACAAGTGCATGTGACAGTCCCATTTTTAATACAACCAATGTACATGTGGCTCAACCGGAAGTGGAGAGAAAGGATGAGGTTGGGCCTGATGATGTAATGGACGAGGTTGAAAAAGAAAGAATAATAGAAGATAAGACTGGAGAAGAGTTCGTGGAAGGGAAAAAAGCTGGAGAGGATGAAAATGTTAGCGATGAAACTGACATTGTGGAGAAATGAATGTCTGCTGATTTTTTGACACCGGAGAAACTTGAGGAGGATGCGAACAAATCTACTACAAGTATGTACATAACTTAACTCCAAATATATTGAAGCCATAAACTTAACTCCAAATTCAACTAAATGTAGATTACTAAGTTAGATTTTTAAAATAAAAGCTGTAGGTGACATTGTACAAATCGAGGACACTGGGTCTGAAATACCAAAAGGACGGGGGCATCGTACGAAGAGAAAAGCACGTCTTTTGTGTTCCCCCTTCACAGACCCGACAAAGAGGAGAAAGTTGTCAGACATTGATGTATACGATCCATATCGAGAAGTGGATCCTTCAAAGGTTGATGATCTTAATAAATGGATAGAAGTAGCATCGACGAGGTAACTGAATACATATAGTTGCGCGTACGTGATGATAATAAATATAGTTTCAAATACACCTGACTGTGTATTGCATATGTTGTGTACACAGTGACTTGGTACCTTTGCATCGTTGTGATGTTGAAGCAAAATGTTTGCTTGACCTTTTGAATAAGGATGGTTGGCTTACTGGAGAGGTAAGTACTCAAACTTCGATACGGTTATAATATTTTTCATGCACAATTAGTATTTGTGTTAATTACGATTTATTGCACAGATTGTGAACGAGGCCTTGTACCACATTCGAGATAGGGCTCTAAAGTTTCCAAATCTGTTTCAGCAAGATTGTAGCATCTTGGATTGCTATTTCTGCCAATTTGTCCAGTCAGCACATGGAGAGTGGCAACAACATGCACAATTGCCTAGGAAGGAAGAGTTCAAGTTTAGTAAGTCCTTGCTGAAGTATGTAGTCGGGTCTACACCAGAGCTTGGTAAATCTTGGAAGGACTGTAGATATTTGTATGCTCCTTGTTGTGCAATTGGCTCTCATTGGTTCGCAGTGAAGATTGATTTAGAGGAACGAACTATATTTATCTTCGACAGCTTAAAGAGTCATGTCCGCAAAGCAGAGTTGGAAGCGTTTATGAAGCCTCTCCAGGTGGTAATTTCTTTGCTGATGAAATTGCATGTCAAATGTGATGACAGTTACAGCACAGAGCAGTTCAGATTTATCAAGATGAAAGAGGTTCCTCAACAACATAATGGGTATGGTTTATTTTGTACATGTTTGATATTGCATTATTTTTAGTGGATTTAATATAAGTACACAACTTCATTGTAGATCGGATTGTGGGATATTCACCGTTAAGTACATTGAATTTCTACAAGCAAACATAGATGTACGTGCAATTCGTCCAGAATGTATATCGATGTGGAGAAAGAAGTTGGCTGCGGAACTGTTATCCTGGCACTTCGAACCCTAGATGTTAGCATGGCTCTTCGAAATGTGTACATTGGTTGTAGTTAGATGGAACTGGACTTCCAACTCTTTTTTTTTTTGGGAAGTCTTGGTTCGAGATGTGGTTTGTTTTTTGTTCAAATTTTGTAATGACATGCTCTTCTTTAATCTTTATTTTTTGTTAATTTTCATTGTTCTTCCGTTATTATTTACAACAGTAGTAATTGTGTCCATGAATGTTCCATTGTCGTCTATATATTTGTTAAACATACCACAATTTATAAAGTGTCCATGAATGTTCCATTGTGTCCATGAAGGCTTCACGATATTGTGCACCGTGTGATTGAGAGAGCTTTTAATGAATTAGTTCTTGAAAAGTGTGGATAGAGGATCCGATGACACACGAACAAATTTAGCACGTGAGAATAATCCGATGACACTCAAACGGACAGATACAAGCCCTTTGGGACAATTGCTGTCCGCTAGAGCGAAAAGAAACAGGCCCCAAAGGGGCTGCTGTCCGCTCCAGCGGACAGCAACATGCCCCAAATGGAGCTGCTGTCCGCTCGAGCGGACTGTGAGCCCGCTCGAGCGGACATAAGTAGCCCCATGACGGTCCGCTCGAGCGGACTGGACCGTGGGGTTTAATACCCCACGGTTCTTTGTATATATATTTATTTCTCCCAATTTCCCTCATTTCATCCCCCTCCTCATTTTCCACACTATTCACTTCTCCTCCCACATCAACAAGAAATTAGTTGGACTACAATACATAATCAATTGAAGGATTACTTTCATTTTCATCCGTTGTTCTACGTGACTTTCCTCCTCCCTCATTACAAATCAAGGTAACATGGCTAAATTTTCTTTCACCTTGCTCCCATATATGTGATATGCTATTGGTGTTTTCTTTGATTGAGGAGGTTGGGCAATTAATTGATTTTGGTTTGAGTGGAAGTTGTGTTGGTGGTTTGATCATTACTTCAAAACAATTTTGGGTTTAATGCATTGTCCAAGTTATTTGCCTGAACTTGTAATAGCATATGCCCACCAAGTGTTTGATAAATTGATTGAACCACATGTTTAACATTTTGTTGTTTCCTTAACACAATAACTCAAATGCTTACTTGGTTAACATGATTTTTGATGGCAATGCCATTCTTAACAGAGCACCGAATGCTAAACACACCACATCCACCCCAGTCCACTTTGTACGCTTCATTTGATTAGTGAATTCGTGTTGATTGTAACCATAAATTTATTTCTCTAAAATTGATAGATACAATGCCTAGATCAAAGAAACCAACGCAAGATGCGGGCCCGAGCTCGGGAAAGAGAAAGGTTTCATCAAAGAATACTTCAAAACAACCGGTCACCTATGATGACAATAAATTTGAGACCGAGGCGGCTTCGATAATCTACAACAACGACACAAGCCAACGAAATATTATACCGGAGCGAAGGGTGTTAACATCGGATTTTGCAAATGAATTGCTTGGTCAAGTTATTGCGAGGAATCATTGGGAAACATTTGTAGCCACTCCGCGGGTTGCCTATGTAGAAATCGTCAAAGAATTCTACGCCAATATCCATGATAACATCGACAATCCCGAACATCCTAAGTATTGTCAAGTATACATGCGAGGGCAATATATTCCATTTTCGCCCTTAGCCATTCTCCGCTACTACGAACCTGACAACACGGAGACCGACATTTTTGAAGCCGCTAATTGTAATCTTGATGAAGTAGTCGGCTCCATTTGTGAGGGAATTGATCATTGGCCTGATGGAAGTAGCACCGTACACTATAAATGTCTTATACCTCAAGTACGCGTATTAGACAAAATGGTGAGCGCCAATCTTCTTCCTACGACACATACTTCAACGGTAACTATGGATCGATCACGCCTACTTTACTGGCTCCAGACTAAGACCCTCAATATCGGTACCTATATATTCAGCAATGTCTTGCATATTCAAAGCAACCGGAGATGTTTGGCATTCCCATCGCTAATTACAGGACTTTGTGAAATGTATGGCATTAACCTCTCCCATGAAATCACCCGAGTGAAGCGTACAATGCAGATAGACAGAATTGGGATACGTAGTTCTGAAGTATACATGACTCGCAACCTAGTGCGAAGCACACAAGAGCCCATTAGCGGCCGGGGTAATTTAGGTGGTGAAACCGAGCCTGCTCAGGATGATACAATGGCCGAGGACCTCCATGAAACAGTCACTAAACCAACATTGGCATCTATTTCTCATGAGCTTCTTTAATGGCGTAACTCGCAGGCGCATATCGAAGCACAGATTCGGGAGATTCGGGATGCCCAAGTCCAAGAGGCAGAATCCCGCCGACGGGAGCACGAAGCGTTATCAACACAGTTGACGTAGCTGCTTGGCTATTTCAGTCTCTACCCACCGCCGCCTCTCCAATGATTGGGACGTTTGTGTTGTTGTTGTTTTTTTTTTCTCGGTGGATCTTCGGTACCACTTAATTTCATGTAATTTGGCTAGTGATGTTAAAAACACTTTGTTCTTCAATGCTTTAAGTTTTTAAAAATAAGTACAGAAACTTTCAAATCATCCCTTGTCTAATATAAACGTTAGAGTCGAATTCTTACCATAATTTGTATAATTCTATTTTTTCTCGAAATCATTACGCAAATTTATTCTAGTTCGCTAACTTAGTCCATTGTATTTAATAAAATTAGAAAGAATTTATTTCTATTTCACATAATTATTACAAATCAGCGGACTCGTGGGAATGCTAGTATTTCAATTTATTTTACTTACTTTTTAACGAACCTATATGCTTGTGGGATTTCAACCTAAAATAGAATTTCTTCAAAATTTGTAAAAGTGGGGGATTATATAAAATGTATGGTTGAAAAGTGGGAAAAAATTGGTAAATTATAATTTACAAATTGCGAATAGTAAACTTTCATTGACTATAACGACTACGATATCGTTTCCATTGGAAGGTAACGATATTAATATCATTCTTCTACACAACTTACTCATTTAGGGATCCTAAAGATCAACAATCAATTCGTTCGAGTTCAATGTAAACGATATTGATATAGGTATCATACATTATTTAGCTATAGCGACAAAAATATCGTATCGATGATAAGATAACGACATTATTTTTATTTTAGTTGTTAGGAAACGATGTGAAAGTCGTGACCATACAAATTGTAAGTATAACGATATGAAAATCGTTTCATGTTTAATGAGAAACGATCTCTATATCTTTCCGTTACATATAACGTAATGTTTCTACCAATTAATGTTGACTATACTTCGTTAAAAGTAATGTTTCTACCAATTAATGATGATTCCAGCCCATCGGATAGCAAAATGGATGTAAATCCAAAATAATGATGTTGAAGTCGTTATAGTTTGTTGAAAACGATATTAAATTCGTTACTATATAAATTATAACTATAACGACTTCAAAGTCGTTTAAGTTGTCATATAACGATATCGATATCGTTATATTACATATAACTTGAACAAGGATGTAAATCCAAAATAACGATGTTGAAGTCGTTATAGTTTGTTGAAAACGACATTAAAGTCGTTACTATATAAATTATAACTATAATGACTTCAAAGTCGTTTCAGTTGTCATATAACGATATCGATATCGTTATATTACATATAACTTGAACAAGGATGTAAATCCAAAATAACGATGTTGAAGTCGTTATAATTTGTTGAAAACGATATTAAAGTCGTTACTATATAAATTATAACTATAACGACTTCAAATTCGTTTCAGTTGTCATATAACGATATCGATATCGTTATATTACATATAACTTGAACAATGATTTATCCAAAATAACGATGTTGAAATCGTTATAGTTTGTTCAAAACGTTATTAAAGTCGTTACTATATAAATTATAACTATAACGACATCAATATCGTTACAGTTGTCATATAACAACATCGATATCGTTTCGCTCTAATTTGCCGGATCGATCGTCCATGTACGATGGACATGCTTAGAACACATGCGGGAGGTCTGAAATATGGTATCTAGTCACGAAATACCATACGAACAATGAAGAAAACACAAATAGAGTTACCTTATTCCTACCGAATTACTTCAAACGTTGTTGACAACACTAGATTCTTTTATGGTAGTCGATATAGGCATTTCATTGAACAATATTATTCGATTCTTCGTTAAAAGTAATGTTTCTACCAATTAATGATGATTCGAGCCCATCGGATAGCAAAAAGGATGTCAATCCAAAATAACGATGTTGAAGTCGTTATAGTTTGTTGGAAACGATATTAAAGTCATTACTATATAAATTATAACTATAACGACATCTATATCGTTACAGTTGTCATATAACGACATCGATATCGTTTCGCTCTAATTTGTCGGATCGATCGTCCATGTACGATGGACATGCTTAGAACACATGCAGGAGGTCTGAAATATAGTATCTAGTCACGAAATACCATACGAACAATGAAGGAAACACAAATAGAGTTACCTTATTCCTACCGAATTACTTCAAACGTTGTTGACAACACCAGATTCTTTTATGGTAGTCTATATAGGCATTTCATTGAACAATATTATTCGATTCTTCGTTAAAAGTAATGTTGCTACCAATTAATGATGATTCGAGCCCATCGGATAGCAAAAAGGATGTAAATCCAAAATAACGATGTTGAAGTCATTATAGTTTGTTGGAAACGATATTAAAGTCGTTACTTTATAAATTATAACTATAACGACATCAATATCGTTACAGTTGTAATATAATGACATCGATATCGTTATATTACATATAACTTGAACAATGATATATCCAAAATAACGATGTTGAAGTCGTTATAGTTTGTTGAAAACGATATTAAAGTCGTTACTATATAAATTATAACTATAACGACATCAAAGTCGTTTCAGTTTTCATATAACGATATATATATCGTTATATTACATATAACTTGAACAATGATATATCCAAAATAACGATTTTGAACTCGTTATCGTTTGTTGAAAACGATATTAAAGTCGTTACTATATAAATTATAACTAGAACGATATCAAAGTCGTTTCAGTTTTCATATAACGATATCCATATCGTTATATTACATATAACTTGAACAATGATATATCCAAAATAACGATATTGTAGTCGTTATAGTTTGTTGAAAACGATATTAAAGTCGTGACTATATAAATTATAACTATAACGACATCAATATCGTTTCAGTTGTCATATAACGATATCGATATCGTTATATTACATATAACTTGAACAATGATATATCTAAAATAACGATTTTGAAGTCGTTATCGTTTGTTGAAAACGATATTAAAGTCGTTACTATATAAATTATAACTAGAACGATATCAAAGTCGTTTCAGTTTTCATATAACGATATCCATATCGTTATATTACATATAACTTGAACAATGATATATCCAAAATAACGATATTGTAGTCGTTATAGTTTGTTGAAAACGATATTAAAGTCGTTACTATATAAATTATAACTGTAACGACATCAATATTGTTTCAGTTGTCATATAACGATATCGATATCGTTATATTACATATAACTTGAACAATGATATATCCAAAATAACGATGTTGTAGTCGTTATAGTTTGTTGAAATCGATATTAAAGTCGTTACTATATAAATTATAACTATAACGACATCAAAGTCGTTTCAGTTTTCATATAACGATATAGATATCGTTATATAACATATAACTTCAACAATGATACATCCAACATAACGATGTTGTAGTCGTTATAGTTTGTTGAAAACGATATTAAAGTCGTTACTATATACATTATAACTATAACGATATTGACCTTGTTATAACGATATTGACCTCGTTATATTGATATTAAAGTCTTTCCAGTACAGATATCTTGTGCGTATAATTATTTGACATAACGATATCGACCTCGTTGTAACGATATTAAAGTCGTTATCCAGTTACATAACGAAATGTAAGTCTTTTTCGACATAACGTGATTTACCACGTTATAACGATATTGACCTCGTTATAACGACATTCAAGTCTTTCCAGTACAGATATCTTGTGCGTATAATTATTTGACATAACGATATTGACCTCGTTATAACGATATTAAAGTCGTTATCAAGTTACATAACGATATTGAAGTCTTTTTGGACATAACGATATTGACCTCGTTATAACGATATTTACCTCGTTATATTGATATTAAAGTCTTCCTAGTACAGATATCTTGTGCGTATAATTATTTGACATAACGATATTGACCTCGTTATAACGATATTAAAGTCGTTACAATACACAAAATATTATTATAACAAAATTTGTTCAACTTTGTTATAACGATATTTAACTCGTTATCCGTTCACATAACGATATTTATATCGTTATAACGATATTGAAGTCGTTCCAATACAAAAAAAATTCAAAAAACCATGACAGTGATATAACGATATACATATTGTTCCATTACAACTATAACGATATTAAAATCGTTATGCATCAGATTACAAAAATTTACAACAAAAATAGAGCATTAATGTACAACAACAATTTACAGCTGGAATTTACAACAAAATGGAGTAACATATATCCAATGACAAAATGAAGCAAGATATGACCAGTTATATCCAAAATGGAACAACATATGACCAGTTACAACCAAAAGAGAGAAAGATATATCCAAAATAACAAAGGCATAAAATCAAAATTCACAATAACATTATGGACCACTAGGAACTGCTTCAAACGTGCAAATGGAGCGGTTATGACCAGTTCTCTTACACTTACTGCACCTAGGAGATTTACGTGTCTCTCCAGCAGATCGTTTCCTCTTTTTGGACGGTTGTCCTCCTTGTCTTTTTATCAACGGTAGCAATACTTTTCTAGACATCACATGTTCAGGAATTTGCCATTCCATCTCATTTGGCAAAGGGTATACAAATTCAGAATAGACTTGCTTCCAACAAGAACTAGTATAATAGGGGCTACATAGCTTGTAACCGTCATCTCCTATAAACCTTACAGTAGCAATTGCATGCATGCAAGGAAACCTGTCCAAATAAAATTTCCTACAGGTGCATGTCCTTTCATCCAAGTTCACAAAATGGTGTTCTAGGTTGTCACCAACCTGATACATGTCCGGGAAGACTTGATTAACCTCCAACCCATTTGACTCATTATACTTAGTGCACATTTTATTCTCTAAAGATGGGGTGAGATGGGTTACACATTTTTCTGCTTCAACATATCTTTCATAAAACCACCTTTGCAGTGTCTCTCGGATATACTCAATCAAACCAAGTATTGGAAATTCTCTAGCACTCTTTAACAAACTATTAAGCGACTCTGCATTGTTCATGGTCATTATATTGTACCGTATCCCATGAAAATGTGCTCTTGCCCAATAGTGGAAATCTTCTTCTAATAAGTACTCTTTAATGCCCTCCTTCTTACTGCACAGTGCAGCCATGTTGGACTCAAAATCTGTAATAGTATAGGCCTCTGCCGTTGCCGTGAACAAAGTTGCAAGATCACACCGTGGAAAATTAGTCTTCAAGTTTTTTTGCAAGTGATATATACAATTGCTATGATGAGCAAACTCAAACACATTTCTAACTCAATTTTTTATGCATGTTGCGCGGTCAGAAATAATGACAAGCTCGTCTGTATCACCTGTTATTAACCGCAACTTCTGAAAGAACCAAGTCCAAGATTCATCATTCTCCGAATCAACAACTCCCAATGCGAGCGAAAATATTTGAAAATTTGCATCCTGACTGGTTGCAACTAGTAGAGTACCTTTGCATCTCGATTTCAAGAATGTTCCGTCCACAGAAATTACGCGTCGCATTGAGGTGAGGAATCCACGTATGCTTGGTCCCAAGGCCATAAAAAAGTTTGAATCTATCATCATCTGAAGTATGAATGAATGTCAGTGTACCGGGATTTTGCACCTCCAAAACATGACAATATGATGGCAATTTCGCATAACTCTCATGAGGTTTTCCACGGATCAATCTAGATGCAAAAGCTTTAGCCACATACGCCTTAGTATAGCTTATGGTTATGCCAAACTATCGACGAATGTCGCTAATAATGTCCCTTGGTCTGTAAATTCGGTTGACATCTTGATACTTATGGGCGATGTGCTTTCCAATAACCAAATAAGATGCATGCCTATGGTCTCTACGACGAACACTCATGGAGCAAGAATGATGACCATTGTACTTTCGAACTTCGAAAATAGGACTTTCTTTGATCTTGTGTGCCCGCAACCGCCACTTGCAATTTTTTTCAATACAAACAACTGTATAAAGGCTCTTATTTGACTTCTTAACATTGAATTCAAAATGACATTTCACAGCCAACAACTGCAATGTTGATATTAGGTTTTTTTTTATTTGGAAACAACTGTTTGACTTGCATATCTTCGTTTTCTGGAATTCTAACCGATGACCCACAATGGAGCGAACTAGCACTTGCAATTACCATCTGATTACTGTGTTCATCTATGTGAACATTAAAATCATTGTCATTGGCCATAGTCGGACTATAATGTGGCTGACTTGTGGGTTCATCTGTGTGCAAATCACCATCGTTGTCGTTTTCTATATGAGCATCAAGTCTTTAAGGACTACCTCGGATTATGTGAATATCATTCCAATCTAGAAGCATATTTTCACCATCGTCAGTTCGAACTATTTCTTCCTCAATGTTCGTATTTCCAAACTGTTCTCCATCTCCACTCTCTTCAACATCTCCATGGTTTTCAATATCTTTCTTCAAACGAGTAACACAAAGATAAGCTTCTTTGCAGACTGAAACGAACCACTTCACATTGTTGTCGCAATCAATTACAGTCGGTGCAGCTGGAGCATTGGACATTAGAGGGAGAAGACAAGCCATCTCTATTTCATATAGACTTGAATCAATCTTCAACTCCTCTTTAACTTTATTATACAACTCCGCATAAGTAATTGATCTTGAAACATGAATAGGCGTTGTTTTTCCCTTCATATTTCCAAGTCCATGTGTCTTCAATATTCTACTCAAATTCAATTGGATAACAAACTAATATCCATACCATATCCACGTTGTCCATAGCTGCAATTCAACATAAATTTTTTAAATATCATCATCGTGGAATAAGGCTAACAATTTGTATTTATAATACAAATAAGGGTAACGATATTAATGTCGTTATGAAACTCAAAAAACGATATTGATATCGTTATATATAAATTTATAGTGGAATAACAAATACAATAATCAGACATGTATTTGCCAACTTATATTTCATTTTCTAACGATATCAATACAAAAAAAAGACTTTAAAATCGTTTTTGACAAATAGACCCATTAACAAAATCACAACATTAATACATTATTAACAAGAAGGAGAAATAAAATAGTCATATAATGAAATTTAACCGTACCTTGTCTTCTTCTCCAAATGCCCAACAACAATGTTGTAAGCTTTGATTTCTCACTTCAACCAAATTTTTGCTCAACGGAATAACAATGTATATTTTAGGATTTTTTCATAAAAAAAATACTACCTTTCATATGAAGGAAAGATGATGATAATGAGTAAATATATGATGTAAGGATTTTAGTTTAGAACATTTAATAATGGAAGAGAAAAATTGCATTCAAGAGAAGCATTGCATTGAATTTTTTCATTCAACCACCTTCCTTTTCTCACGTGAATGGATTTCCAGCAATCTTTTGTGTAAATAGTCAAATAATTTTGGGCATTGATGTCTTTTTATCTACAAGGACATATTAGTCATTTGATATTTGATATTTGTATTTTTTTTATGTATAGGTCTTTCACACAAATTTCTTTAAATGGGAGGTATTTAAATGAAGTTGTAGTTTGACTAGACCATTTAAATGAATCCCCCAAAATTGAAACACTAAGCGAAGCATGCACTAAATTTTTAACAATTTAATGGCTGACCTTGGGGTCCTATTTTTATTGTTATAATATATAAAGCTGAATGAAAAAGGCATTTCTTATTCAAACTGATTCAACTATGGCGTTTTATAAAGACAACCTTAACCTATTACTATCACATCAAAATATAGTGCTTACTATTCAATTTTCTAAGCAAAAACACGACGATCAAGAGAAAATTTCGCAAAATCCAAGCCCCAAAGCCTTCTGAACATTCTTTCAGGTAGTAATTACTCTCTCTGTAATTCCCTTTTGATTTCTTCTCCGCTGCTAGAGTTTTTTATTTATTTATTATTTTTTCAGTTGAATGCACAAATTGCTTCAATTTATGTATGCATATATGTGTGTATAATCTGAATATTTATGTTCAATATAAATCACATAATTTAAACTTTGATGCCAATTCTTTTAGTACGAGGTTTATACAGAAATGACTCTGGTGTACTTATGCTTGATAGTTGTAGTTTTTATACTTTCTATTTTGAGGGTAAAATAATTAATGAAATTGATGGGTTTCGAAAACTAGTATGTCTAGTTATGAGTGTGTGATTGATTTGTGTATTCTAATGCAATAATTGCTTCCTCCAAATTAAATATCAGCATAATATCTAATTTCTATGAGGAAATGCTTTATATTAGGACTAAATCCACTTTACTTACTCATAGAACAATGAATGTTGATTGTTGGGTTATAGGTCCAACAACGAGGATCGGACCTATGAATCTAATAGTGCGTGACATATGTGTTTTCTCAGTGTTTTGGATGGAGTACATTGTGTGGCTACAGTTTCTGCCAAGGGAATCATAATAATTATGTTTATGGGAATTGGGAAGATGTAGTGGATTACATATAAATCTATATTGTCTAATGAGGTTCACAATATTAAGAGCTTGTTTGATTTCACTTAAAATTTTGCTAAAAAGCTGAAGTCAAAGTCTACAATTAATTTTAACCACTCATTTCGTTGACCCACAACTCTTCAACCACATATTTCATCAACTTTTACAAAAAGTCTGATTTTAATCAAAATCAAACACACCTTAAACACTGGATTACTGGATTCCCTTATGAGGTCCTCAGAATTCAATAGATTGAAATTCAAGAATCAATACTAAGTAATAACTCCAATGTTGCCTCATTTCCTTTTTCTTTTTTTATTTCTATGCTGGAGAATGGGAGGCTAAATAGCTTCTGACAATTACCTTCCCAGAAAAATGAAAAATGGAAAAGGCAAAAGAAAAAGACAAATAACTTATGCGTGACTCTTGACCATCAAGATGTATTTATGCATTTCTGTATGAGTTGGATAACCAGAAAATAAATGTAATATTTCTTAAGATTCTTTTTCCTTCAAATAATATTATAGTTTCAATTGCATGCTATGATTCTGGATCAACAAAAAACTGGTCCTCAGAAGCTTCTTACTGGAATAAACAAACTTTGTTAGTTGAGATTTAATATTAAGGAAACACCAAGAGTTGGCTGAAATTATCTTAAATTTACTAAAAAAAGGGATTTTTAGTGAGAGAGACTGGGGTATCAATGTCAGATTTTTCTAGTGATCCCCTCTGTATTCAGGCATAAACAAATAATTTCCTCGTTGAAGCTGTGATCTTCTACATCTTCTTTGCATGTTTTCTGCTGCCAGCAAATCATACCCAACCTCCATTCTCTTATCTCTAATCCTATGTGATGGTTTTCGTTTCAAAAGGTGACTAGAAAACTCTTTTACTAATGACTGCAAAGCTGAGAATGATCACTTCTCGCATTACCTTGCTTATATCTAATCGAATATTAACGTACAGTAAGTTTGTAACGATGTTTTCTAGGGGAAGTTCATTCATACGAGCTGATGTTGAATTGTTATGATTGTTGTTTTAGCTTTTTGAGCATTATTACTTAAAAGTTCTTCATTTTTAGACGGTGTTATTGTTACTCTCTTCTGGTGTAAGGGTTTGAAATATCACAATCACATCGGATGCTATTTGTCATTGATATAATTGCATTTGTGTGAAGCTTGATGTCTTTATGCTAAGTATCACCTTAAACTTGTGGTGCCTGAGTTTATTCTATTCCCTATTCGGCAAGACATATTGGTTGACAATTTTGGGATCACCGTTATCCATTGATATAAAGTCCAAATATATCTAAATACTTCTTTTCGCAATTTTATAAATGAAATCAGCCTCTGGCTTGCCGTTCCTTTTGAGAATGCTAGGGTTCGTTAGAAAATCCTCTAGTTTGTCTTTTGTTCTTCCCATGGATCAAATCAAATATTCTTCTTCTCGTGCTGCCAACTGCATTAGATTGTTCCTCTTGATGTATGAGAATTAATAGTTATTGATATAATTTGTTAAAGAACTGGCAATATGCTTGGACTGCCATAGAGGGCTAGAAGGTTTGCATGCATTATTAGCTAACAGAAACTTTACATTTTACTGGACCTCTAGCTCTCATAAACCTGTTTCCAATTAAATACCTTCAGAAAATACTAATAAGGGTATTGTTTACTTGGTTTAGTTCTCTCCATTTGTTTTTTTCTTGTTCTTTCTTTCTTTTCTTTTTATAACAAATTACTCTAGAAGGCAAAATTTATTTGTTCCTCAGATTAATTCATACACAATGAGTTTTCCCTCCTTCCTTTTCCTCCCTTGACAAGTTGTAGTTAGGGTTTTTCTCTTTCCAGAGTTCTCTTGAAAGAGCAAGACGCTTGCTTGGAAACATCCCTATGAGAGAGGTGGTTCAGTCGGTTTTGTTTTCTTGATCAGAAATATCAGCTTTCTTTCATGATGGTTTGTACATTTAATATTTTGCTGCTAGGCGTACTTTTTATTGGATATTCAATCTTTCAGGACTGGTCCTCATACTTTTAGCTTTACAAAGTTATCTACATAACAGTCCTTGTCCCATATATATGTCTCTGTCAAAGGTGATTATTGATAATCCATACAACTGAGTTATTTACCCTAGTTCTCTACGGATGTGGTAATATTTGACCAATTCTACTTAGTTTGCCCTGAACTTGGGTCAAGAACCACAATTCTGCAAATTGGAATATCAAAAGTGTGCGCATGATTTCCTAGTTCTTTTTTTTTTTTTTTCCCATTTTGCATGTAATGTTAAAAGTGTGTGCACAAATTCCTAGTTCTTTTGCTGATCCATCCTAGTGTATTAAATTAGAACTATTGACAAAAGTTTTTTACATGGCATGCAAAAGATTCTTACAACCTCTATAGTTTTCTATCTCTATCTTCTAAAACATTTCTCTTCGGCTTGCTTTACCGAGACAAGTAGTTGTTTTGATGTACCAGGGGATGGAAATATCGTTGCTGAAGTCACTTCTCAACAACATCATTAGTTTTTTTCAGTTGGCATCTTGTGAAGGCATAAAATGTGAACCAGTTGAGAAATATCATCAAAAGATTGAAGAGAGATTAAAGTTGCTAAAGCCAATACTTGATGTCATTGTTGATGCTGAAATTGCTTCAGATGAAATGCTTCAAAACGCATTCGCAGGACTCTACCAGTCTGTTGACGAGTTGAGAGAGATATTTGAAAAATGGCAACCGCTGATGAGTAAAGTTTACTTTGTATGTGATAAGATCTATAATTTTATTTATAATTTGTAGCTTTTCTTATGCAGCCTAAAACTAAAAGTTGGAACAGGTAAAAAGAAATAGAGTGAATGGGTGCGATGCTTCCTTGGTGCTGTTTCAATGATTTATGTATGCTGACATAAATGGAGCTTCTTACGTACTACTGAAATAATTTTCATCTTGCTGATGTTTGCTTGATATTAGGTTTTACAAGTTGAATCTCTGATGACCAAGATCGAAACACACTGTTTGGAAATTCCTGAGTTGCTGAAATCTTCCGATCAATTCTTAGTGGCTGAACTGCATGCTGCATCTCTTCAGGTAACAGCTAGCAGTGATTTATATTTGTCCTCATTTTTCCTGTCTAAAATTAATTTTAACTGCTGATTGCAGCACTGTGTACAGAAAACTAAGCATATGGGACGTGAACAAACATCATCGCTAATCATGAAAGCGATCAAGGATCATGTGGACGGCTCTGGAGCCAGCTCAGAGAGCCTGTCAGTACTTGCTGATAGCTTGAGCTTAAAGTCAAATCAGGAAGTTCTGGTAGAGGCTGTGGCCCTTGAGAAATTGAAAGAAACTGCTGAACATGCCGGAAAGCGGGGGGAAGTTGAACATATTGATCATATGATTGCTCTGGTTACCCATATGCAGGACCACCTTGTTATGGTAAAACTGTCCCAGACCTGTAGCCCTGTACCAATACCTGCCTATTTCTTTTGCCCTCTCTCCCTTGAAATCATGGTCGACCCTGTAATTGTTGCTTCGGGACAAACTTATGAGCGGGCTTTTATTCAGAAGTGGATTGATCTTGGGTTTACTGTTTGCCCAAAGACACGGCAAGCCCTATCTCACACTTGTCTTACTCCTAATAACATTGTAAAGGGACTGATTGCAAAATGGCATGAATCAAACAATATGAAGCTGCTGGATCCCACAAAACATAGTGGGGCCAGGAGAGCCAATCATTCTACTGCACCTGATCCAACAATGTCTTTGAGTTCTCCCAGAAAGAGTACAATCTCATTGAATGGATTCCCAATAGAGGGTTCATCTGCATCTCATCCTCGTTCATTGTCAGAGGATTCTTTGCCAGGAGCCGCCGTAAATGAGAACGACACTTTGGACACTGGAAGAATGTCCATGAGATGTTATGAAGACAGATCAGACCACTCAGGAGAGAGAAATTTGAACACAAGTGATAAACTCTCAATGTCACCATCTAGAAACAGTGCTGCTGGTGCTGATGAACATTCATCTTATGGCCATAATCAAACTAATATAGCTGCCTGCATACTTTCTAACTCTAATATTTCACAAGGAACCCCTGGTAATGGCAATGGGGTGGCATCACAGGCTGCTGCCTTCAGTAGTGATGCTTCTGGAGAGCTTATGTCAGAGTCCCAACCTGCTGCTAACTTGAGAGCCCCTCTGAGAGAGCCCAACTTATCATCTTGGCTGGAGACAGGATCTCAGGGCCAAACAATTGGGCCCGAGGCATCAGAGAGATTTGTTCCTAGTGTAGTTTCTTCTCCTGCAGTTGAATCGAGGGCTGATCTTTTGGAAGTTGATACTGAAGTTAGGAAGCTGGTTGAAGACCTGAGGAATACCTCCCTTGATGCAAAGAGAAATGCTACAGCAGAACTTCGGTTACTTGCTAAGTATGATACAGAAAATCGAATTTTAATCGCAAATTGTGGAGCTATCAGCTTGTTGGTCAATCTACTGCATTCGGCAGACGCAGAAGTACAGGAAAATGCTGTTACTGCTCTACTTAACCTATCAATTAATGTTCAAAACAAGACTGCAATTGCAAATGCTGATGCAATTGAACCCCTGATTCATGTTCTTGAGACAGGGAGCGTAGAAGCTAAGCAGAACTCTGCTGCCACCCTTTTTAGTCTCTCAGAGATTGAAGAAAACAAAATCAAGATTGGCAGGTCTAGGGCAATTAAACCCCTGGTTGATTTACTGGGAAATGGAACTCCAGGGAGCAAGAAAGATGCACTGAAAGCTTTGTTTAGCTTGTCGAAATTTCACCAGAACCAAATCCGGATTGTGGAGGCAGGTGCAGTGGAATATCTTGTAGAGTTGATAGATCCTGCAGAAGGGATGGTTGATAAGGCAGTTGCCCTTTTGTCTAACCTTGCAACTACTTTCGAGGGGAGAACGAAGATTGGTCAGCACGGGGGAATTCCCATCCTAGTCGAAGTCGTTGAACTGGGATCGGCTAGAACTAAGGAGAATGCAGCTGCTGCTCTACTACAGTTGTGCACTAAGAGTGGCAGATATTGCCAGATGGCTCTCCTGGAAGGAGCTATTCCTCCACTTGTGGCATTGTCGCTGTCTGGGACAACAAGAGCAAAAGAAAAGGTGCAATTATAATTTATTTTTTTGTCTGTATTTGATGTTTAAGATTGTGTATTCACTGATCTTTGGTTCTTGCAGGCTCAGGCACTTGTCAACTGCTTAAGAAATCAGCGATAATTAGGGGGCTGATTTTGCTTCAAAATAATGGAACTAACATATAATGAGGTATATATTGTATCCAGTGTCTATATCCAGTATTGCTTATAATGATAATGGAGACGCTACATGATGGTTTCTTTTTTCTTTCACTTTGATTCTTTTTGTAACTTTATGGATAGAAAAATTGGTTTTTGAAGGGGATTGATTTGAATCTCTCAAATAACATTGTATTTTATATGTAGAAAAATTTGTATCTGTAAGCTTTTCTTTTGTACCCGGTTAAGATTAAAAAAGAAAAATAAATTAAATTCTCGTTTTTGGTTATGTTTGGTGTCCCGTTTAGTACCCTTTTTTCTCTAAGGTCCAATTATTCAAATTAATTCAAATCGCCACGAATTGATGATGGCACAAGGAACCTGGGAATACAATAAATCCATCTACGTCCATCCCAAGCATATGAAAAGAAAGCCGATACGGTATGGGTTATTATATTTGGATCTTGATTTTCTACCAACTTATTTTGCTTACTTGTGTTGCCCGGCATAACATGATTGCTAAATATAATAAGTGTGGGACCACCAACTACCAATCATGTAATGTCACTTCAGAATGAGCAACATAAGTGGGCACAGGCCTACCATATTCTCCTTACAAAGAATAAAACAACAGGAGTCAACTTATATCGCGATTAACAATAAAATATCTAATAAAATCACCGCATTTGGTGTACAAGAAAAGTTCGACTTAAGACTGAACTACTCTAGTTGAATCACATTCGCAATCCGCAATCCAAGATCTTTTACAGAGGTGAGTCCATCCCTCATTGCAATCGCCTCTGCATCCTACACCCCAAATTGCCCCAATGTCCTCTTTAATTGAACAGCCACCGCGACCATCACCCCAAACTCGTCTCTGATCATAGCCCCCGAGTTAATAAAGCCACCATCTCTCCGCAATACAACGTCGGTATTAAGCTTCAGAACTCCCGCCGGGGGTGGTGCCCACAGTGATGCCCTGCTAGGCCACACCCTCTTCAACTGAATACTGTCAGCCTTCTATCCCCATTCCATTAAACTGTCCACAACAGCTGCAATGACACTCGGATCACGCCCTTTTGCTCCATGAAAAACCCTATTAAGCTTACCCCAAATACACATAGCACACACTAGCATATAATTTGAGGCTCCCTACCATCCAACTTCCTTCCAAATAGCTTTAGCCACTTCACATCAGAACAACACATGGGTGGTTGATTCTGGCAAGTGACAGCGTCCATACTCCTCGGCAAAGAGATCCCACGCTTTCGAAGATCTAAGCGTGATGGAATAGCCCCATTGAAAACCCTCCATAGAAAAGATCCGAACCTTAGGAGGACCAGCAGCTTTCCAGACAACCTTTCTCCATGCCTCGAACTCATTTCAGCCTGTACTCACTTTCATTGCCAAACATCGATATCCACTTTGCACCAAGTACACTCCATTAGGTTCAAAGTTCCAAATGAGCTTATCCTACATCTGACTTCTCCTCAGTAAGAGACCTAAAATATGTGCACTGTCCACCCGGCAAAATAATTTCTCCATCTTCACACGTCCCAAGCCCGAGTCACTGTGATCATATCACTAATCGTATTACCTTCCGCATTTGCATTCGTATATGGGTGAAATGTAAAAGGCCTCGGCAACCATGGGTCTGAATAAATATTGATTGACCGACAATCCCCCACTGCCCACCTCAGCCCTTGTTGGATCAGTTCCCGGCCCCCACAAAAATACTCCTACAAACTGTCGAGTCTCCCCTTTGCCAAGCAACCATAAAATCCATCCCACGATACTACTTCTCCTTCAGAGCCCTCCCCACCAAAGACTCACTATATTGCAGTAACGGCCAGACCCGCTAATGTAAAAATCTAAATTAGTCCAAATAATTCAAGCCCAACTCTCAACTCAAATTATTTAGAGCATGTTCGGTAGAGTTTTTTCCCCAAAAAATCCATTTTTTTGCCTACAATTTTTGACTTTTCAACCTTTTTTACATTACAAAAAAATTTGAAAAGTCAAAAAGTAACAAAAAAAAAATCCATTTTTTTCTCAAAAAACCTCTACCGAACAAGCCATTAATTTAGGTTTCAGTCTAAATTCACTTCAAGTCTAAATATTAATTCAGTTGGTGACCCAACTTCCAAGTCCATGATATTATTAGCATTTATTTAGTTCTCCATTATAGTGAAATGTCAATTGGACGAAGCATTAACCAACAAACTACCCTTAAGTATTCCATTGATACACGTTGAGGCTCTCAATATACTTCTTTGCTTAACTTGTTTCACGTGTTTTATGTTTTCAGCTACAATTGATGTTATTTAAATGATTACTATTGATGTTTCGTATTATGGAAAAAGAGATGAATTACTTAATATGTTGAGTTTGATACTAACATTTGACTTTCTTTAGACTACATCTTATGAAAAAGATCTTAAAAATTTCAGATGAATTGTCAAATGCATTACAAAGAAAAGATTAAGATATTGTCAATGCTATGAAATTAGTAAAAATTTTCAAATAACTAGTCCAAGCAATGATGGATAATATATGGGAATATTTTTTGCAAAATGTTTGTTCTTTTTTTGAAAAGCACAATATAAATGTTCCTAACATAGATGATATGTTATACCTCAAGATGGTTCACAGCGTAACACTCTAGAAAAGACAAATTTACATCACTTGCATGTAGATTGTTTTTATGCCGTCATTGATATGCAACTTTAAGAATTGAATGATCATTTTTCTGAAGTAAATGGTGACTTATGCCTTTGTGTAACATGTTTGTATCTAGATGATTCATTTTCTACTTTTAACAAGGACAAATTAATAAGACTTGGTGAGTATTATTTCGATTTTTTTTACCAACATGTCTATTTGTACTTGAGGAATAATTTGAAACATATATTATTGATATGCGCACTGGTCTAGATTTTAGAAGATTAGGACCTTAGTGATCTTGCACAAAAGTTAGTTGTGACAAAAAAAATGAAGTTTATCCATTATTTTATAGACTTGTGACTCTGGCTTTAATTCTTCCAGTTGCTACTTCAGTAGAGAGTATTTTTTGCAATGAGTCTTGTGAAAACTCGATTGCGCAGTTGAATTGGAGATCAATGGTTGAGTGACGGTTTGATTGTATATGTTGAGAAGGATATATTTCATGAAATTGATAATGATGTAATTATACAATGTTTTCAAAGTATGAAAATGCGTAGAAGTGTACTAATGTATTGAAATTTTTTCATAAGTGATATATTATTTCAAAAATTTTTGGCTACTTAATTTTTGCCCACCCAAAAAAAATTTCCTAGCTCCGCCTGACTCTCCATAGCCTTATTAAACTAGTATACTGCTTTCTTGTGATGTGATCTGACCGTATGCTCTATTATGATGCTGGATTGAGGTAGTGAACAAATTTTGGAGATTATCGGTAGGGGAGATGATCGAATCAGGGAGATAGATTGAAACGGTCATATAATTTTGTGAGAGAAAAAATTGAAGACGTAGTGACACACGGACGTTTAAGTACTTTTTTTCCGTAGCGGAAAAAACTCCATACAGTCGTGATAATTACAGGCCATGGAATCCCAAACCACCAATATTCTTAGACCAACAAATTTTCCAAGCATCTCCACCCCACCAAAACTGCATAATAATTGATTGAATGTCTCAGTATAAAGTAAGAGATAGTCTGAACAAGCTCATTAAATACGTTAGATTAGCCTGTACCATTGCTTTAATGAACACCACCCTACCCCTACAGAGAATAGACTTCGTCTCCACCCTTGAACCATTTTCCACCTTTTGTCCCGAATGGCTCCAAAAGCCCTCTTCTTGTTTCTGCCCCCTGTCGCCGGTAGTCCTAAATAAGTGTCATGAGGCATAATAGAGCGTAAGCCCAACTACCCCTGAATGCTGACCTGCAACTGGTTATCAACGTTTGGGCTAAAGGTGATAGCCGGTTTTTCAAAATTTATCTTGTGGGCAAAAGCCAATCAAAATCTCTGGCTTGAAGACAATCAAATCTTTGGCTCGAAGAAAAACAAGAGAATCATCTACGAAGAATAAATGTGTTACTCTAGGAAAGGCCTTAGCATATTGAGCCAAACTCTCCGCTCTCCTCAATAAGCCTGAAAACGCCTCAGTGCAAAATATGAATGAATAGGTTTATAGGGAACATCCCTACCGAAGTCCCTTAGAAGGAATAATTCACCCTTGGACACTCCATTCAGATAGAAGAAAAAGCTTAAGGTTGGTATGCAGTTACTCATAATCTGCATCAAGAAATCTCATTCGACTTGGTCGTATGTCTTGCTCTAGCTTTAAAGCCAGAAACCCCCTCTGCTCATTATATTTTTTGCTCATGGAATGTAGACATTCAAAAGCCATTATGGTGTTATCGGTAATTAGTGTTCCAAGGACAAAAGCACTCTGGTGCTCAGAGATGAGTGAAGTAATAACTCGTTTGAGCTTGTTTGCTATTATTTTAGATATTAATTTGTAGACCACATTGCATAGGCTAATTGATCTGAAGTCTGGAGTTGCCTTCTTTGGTAAAAGAAGGCACACTTTCTGTTGACCACTAAAATCGTAGGCAACAAATCATCGGCAACCTCCTCGCTAAAATAATCAACTTAACCTTCATATGGAAAGCCGTCCAAAAGTTAAGAGTTAAATGGGCAAAAATTTGGCTAAGATTTTTTAATTGTTCTCCTGCTCTTTGATTTAATTCAAACTATTTATAGGTGTTGCAAGACCTGGGGCTTTTTAGTCTTTTTCCACTTTTTGCCACGTCGCTCTCTCATTGGAAGGCTCATAATTCTAGAAGATTCCATAACACATCGCAGAAAATCATTGGTTCCGCCATCATTTTATCTAGATTTGGTTGTTATCCTCACATGGACTTTATAACTAATTGTGGACACGTGGACATTCGTCATATGGTCCCATAGATATTCTTGTTATCTAAAAATAGATGGTAATAGCAACAACTATGTTAGTACCCTTCGTCTAACAAGTTTCTTTCTAAGTGACAAAGGTACAACCAGTATACTAGAGTCATGCTTGACTGGATCTCTAGCTGATTCTTAAACCCTATGACTTCGATTACTTAGGAACGAATGAGCAAATGTTATAATAACAATATATCATATTTTATCCTTCTTTTCGATGAAGAGACGAAGGATTTAATTTAGGCTAGCTATTCAGGCTTCTTCCAACTATTCTTGTCTTCGTCAAAATGCGTAGGGTGGTATGGGAACCATTTTCTTTGTGGGGTGTAACAATAGTCCCCGAAATCTGAGTCAATATTCATATTAGGCTAAGGACTTGCTATCGAGCCTTCTAGACTCTTATCTGGAATCTTAACCTCGTCACGAGACGTAACATTTTCATTTAGAATAAGTAAGTGACGCAAGGACTTGGGTTCGCATTCTTCGACAAACATGAGTTCTTAAAATGACGAATGTTTAGCTTTTGGACGAACAATTAAGACTTCGACCAATCCATATCTAAGCTAACATTTACTTCGACTATTTTCGCAAGATATAACAATAGTCCTCGAAGTCCGAATCTAAATAATCACATTGGGCAAAGGACTCAAAATTGAGCCTTTTAAACATGTATCTTCGCTTGAACTTCTTCCTTTATGTTCTGTATACATAAATATAACATTCTCATTATATTTATCTTATGTACTCGCTCATTAACATTTTTGCCATGTGGCGCCAGAATCTAACTGTCTATGGCCAAATAAGATATTTGTATGTTCCCTCGTAGCCTTGACCGACATATTTTAGTAGAATCTAATTAATCTCAAATTTAATGGACTCATAGCCTCGACCACTAGGTTTATCCCCTCGTCTATCAGAGTTCGCCTGCCAAGTCAACCTCTTTTTATGTAAAATATGAATTGATCTTGTAGCTTTGCTATTGCGAAGCAACTTTGACCAAGCTTTATTCAATTCGTTTTTATAGTGATGTCGTTATGGGCTAGGTGGCTCTCTACATAGATCCACCATATGTCCACGTAAAACCTTAATGTATCACGTAAAATCATATAGTAACAATAGTCTCCCAAGTCTGAGTCGTATATTTATGTGCGGCATAAGACTTAAAAGAAAAGTAGGAGCGATGCATTTGCTAGATTTCTCTAGGCGCTGTAAGGCTCACAAAGAATATTTAAAATATCAGATGCCCTCAACTAGGCGAGGTGTTATGGATCGCCTCTAAGATATTACATCCAATGGGCGAATGTTAGTGAATAACATGAGCTTACAAATAGCCTCTAATCACATTTCAATCTCATTAGGCGAGGACTTATGAATGGCCCCAGAAATATGTCGTCTTCAAATAGGCGAGGCTTTACAGCCTTGAATGATAGCCAACACAATAGAGTTTATAGAAATTTCGACAACATCTCCCCTATAATATGAACGAAGCCAACCTGAAAAAATAACACAATATTCTCAATTGGCACATATATTTAATTGGGGACCATTTACCCCTCCAAACAAGCATAGTCGTATAGATAATCGTATAGTAGAATTATGATAAGTTGAATTATTTCAAATACTGCCGCAAAAATATCGCAAGTAATATGTGAATTACATCCGAGGTAACGATCATATTCAATTATATGCACATGATCATGTATCACTGTGTGAAGCAAATGTCATGCTACCAATAAAATGATAATGCACTTAAAATATCATTATTAGTCCTCGAAGTCCAGGCCTAATATATATTAGGTAATGGGCTTAAAAAAGTATGACATTGCCAATTATTTGTTTGGACCGTCTTGCTGAAGCATCGAACCAAATCAATTTTCTTTGTTTGTCTTACTAAGTAACAATACCTAGCCATGGCAATGCTCGGCTCGGCCCATGCTCGGCTCGTCCCATAAATCACGAGCTCGGCTCGTCTATGGGGACAAGCCGAGCCGAGCTTGGGCTCGGCTCGTCTCCAATTTGTGGGCTCGGTTCGGCCCGGCTCGGCTCGGCTCGGCCAGGCCCTTTTTTTTTGTTTTTTTTTTTTTAAATTTGAAAATAAATCATTATATTCTAATTTCTATTTATTTTATTAAAGAACAAAATGTAAATATTTAAAATGAATCATTTATTTATCTTTATCTTTATGTTAAAAATTAAATATTTATCTTTATGTTAAAATTTTTATTGAATCATCTTGATTAAATTTTTTAAAATCCTCATATTTGATTAAGTTTTTGTTTTTTTTTTTGTTTTGAATTTGAAAATAAAAAAGAAATTTGAAAATAATAAAGAAAGTAGAAATAAAAAATCATTTATGTTAAAAATTAAAGATTTAAAATTCACCTCTATTTTTTTTTTTTGTGTTTTACATTTTTTAAAATTTGAAAATAAAAAAGAATACCATATCGAAAATCGTTTATGTTAAAAATGTAAAATTAAAAACCCTCCTCCTTTTTCCGGGCTTGAGACCGGCTACTTTAAAAGTAGGCGGAGTTAAAATTGTACACGAACAAGATGTTACGTGTACAATTTTTTATTAAAATAAGGAAAATTCTTCAAATACAGAAATATTAATGCAAAATAATACTTACTACGAATATAATTAATCCATATTCAAATCTTCAAGTTCTTCAGACATTATTCTGTCCACTTTATCTTGAATTCGAAGTTCGGCATCATCCCAATCCTTTAGACACAGTAAACTTTCTAAAATGTCGGCTTTGAGTCTTGACCTGATATCAGATAAAATCCTGCCACTTATACTAAATGCAGCCTCCGATGCTACAGTTGACACCAGAGGTGTTAGTAGATCACGTGCCATTTTGGAAAGAATTGGGTAACTACGTTGATGTTGTCTCCACTATTTAAGTATATCAAAAAATTTTCTCTCCTCTTCATCTAACATACTAAGCACATCATGTGCAAAATACCTACTTAACTCTACAGGTGTATCATTAGAATAGGGAAGGGAAGAACTAGAAGAAGAACTAACTAATTGTTGACCTTAAGTGGTCCTATGTGTACTGACGTAACTCCATAAGTCAATGTCATCAGTTGATGACGAAGTATATGTTGGATTAGGGGGTCGTACAACGTTTATACCGGCCTTTTCAACATAAATCTCATACATAGAATATAAAGTTTGTTCTAAATTAGCACACGTGACTGGATTTTCAAAAGTTAATTTATCTGAAATTGCCATTATTGTTACTTTTGTACCCTCTAAGTTAAGTCGGGGATCCATGATACATGCTAATGGAAATAACATAGGTAATTGTTCCCAATATTTTCTAAATTTAGCTTCCATGACATGTATAATACTAGTAAAAAGAGCAAAAATTCTTATACTTATGAAAATTGTTAGCAATATAATAGAAATGATTTAAAACAAGTGGAATAGTTGGGTAATAAACACCAGAACATGCATTTGTTGCGTCGTAAAAAACTTTTAAAATTTTTCTAACATGACCACATATTTCCCAATCATGTAATTCTAAATCATATTCTGAGCCGTGTGAGTGTCGGCCATTATAATATACAGTAATGCAATCTTCATAACCTTCACACGATTCAAGCATAAGATATGTTGAATTCCACCTATTGGCAACATCAGTTGCAAAACATTTTGATTGCATCCCATTTTCTATACATAAAGTAGCAAAAACTTGTTTTCTTGATAGTGAAACCGAAATATAATTAATAGCAAATCTAATTTTTTCCAATTGTGGGCGTATAAATTGTAATCCATCTTGTACAATTAAATTAAACACATGACACACACAACGAATATGAAATAAAATACCATCAAATTGTAGATTACAGTGTTGCATTAATTTTTCAATTATTATATTATTTGGGCCTGCATTATCAAATGTAAAACTACAAGCTTTAGAATCACATTTAAATTCTTGTAACACACTTAATAAAACTTGATAAATATTATTTCCATTATGAGGATAGTCTATTTGTTTAAATGCTATTACTTTTTTATTCATTAACCAATTATTATCAATATAGTGTGCAGTTGCTACCATGTATCATTTTTTGTTACAACCTGTCCATAAATCTGATGTAAAAGATACAACACCATTGTAATTATTAATATCATTAATAATAGCTTCTTTTTTAGTATTATATCTAACAATAGTATCTCTACGAAGTGTATTTCTAGAAATACTAACGTACATTGGTTGTAGATATTTTTGGATGAATGTAGTCCAATGAGGATTGTCCACCAAGCATAGTAGAAACTCGACATTTGCTATCAATTCTGGTAGTCCTTCGTGTCGCATAAGTTCTTGTGAGTATCTCCAGTTGTTGAGAGCAGGACCACTAGACCCGACCCCCGGAGATTCAAACTGGAGATGTGCCTGATTTGTATCCACACCTCCATGTTTGTATTGACACTTTTTGGAGTGTCTGTTTAGATGGGTCGTGCCAATCCCCTTGTGCCAAGCAAACTTCTTCTTACAGTGTTTACACTGTGCTTTAAACTCAGGGACTCCGTTCACTAGTTTACCAGTCAGCACCAACTGAAAATGCTGCCAGCATATAGCCTTTTGTTTGGTGGCTTTTCGTTTAATGCTAGAGTCAATGGTAGTTTCATGTGTATCGGCGTCGTCATGAACGTCTTCCAAATCAATTGGATCAGTGCTACCACCAAACTGATCAATAATATCTTCTGGAATTGAAATGTCATTAAGACCACTGAAATCATCATCACTTCGTTTGTATGCCATTTGGAATAATAGAGAAAGAAAAATAGGAGAAGATGAAGATTTAGTAGAACGTAGAAATTAGAAAATAGAAATGTAGAAAATTAGTAGAAGTAGAAAATTATAGCGTAATATCTAGATAATAAGATACTAGATACTAATTACTTAGAACACTAATATTGAGATTTGAGAATTTATAATAGATTGAATATGTAATTGAATGAGAGATAAAAGATTGAAGTGTGAAAAAATGAATTTAGAAATAGGGCATTTATAGGAAAATAATAAAAGGAAAAAAAAATAAAAAATAAAATAAAAATAAAAAAAAGGTCAAAATGACCGTTGCCAACGGTCACAAATGTGACCGTTGGATGATCATCCAACGGTCACGATTTCGTGACCGTTGGGGACGAGCTCGGCTCGTTTTTTTTCTCCAGCTCGGCCCTAGCTCGTGTTCGTGGTTCGACATGCCCGAGTCCGAGCTGGGCCGAGCTTTTACGAGCCGACGAACTTTTTTGCCACCCCTAACAATACTCACATTTTTCTCATTCCGTCTTTTTACATACCTGTGATTGTTTCAAGTGCAATGCACTTAATATTTATTCGAATACCACAGTTCGCTCATTCTTTTGGTTTCTTGCTTTTGTGGTCACTTGCAATAATGTATTCTTAGGTAATTTAGATGGTAATTGGTCCGGCTAAGGTACCAACCCCTCAACCCTTCACTCAACATAAATTATATTTTAAGTACTTATAAATTATGAGTCTTATAGAATATATAGATAATAAGTGATAAGTTGTAGATTTTATGAAATATGTAGATAAAAAATATATTTAATTAATTTAAAAAATTTTTAAACGCATAATGTTTAAACTACGGAAAGATCGAAAATTCAAAGATTAATGAAAATAGACACATTAGATACCAATTTGAACACCTTGCAATAATAAACTAGAGATTAATCTTAAAAGCCTTACTGTATTTTGATTGGTGCCTCTGTATATATTTTTCTGCCTCACTCTTGGATTTTCTACACTTACACTCTCAATGGCTACCTGCCTTTGGTGTATTGGCTGAAAGACGGAGATCCGTACAAAATGATATATAAAGAGTAGTGAAATTAAAACATGAAGTTTTATTTCAAAGCTTAAGAGAAAAACTCTCTTAGCTTATTACAATGATGATCCAAATGGATCTAATGTATCAAGGTGGTTTAGTTACAACACATTTCTGTAGCTCAAAAAATTACAGAGAAATTTTTTTCTAAGCTCAGATTGCCGATGCTTGAATGTCTGAATGAGCTTCCTTAAATAGACCACCAAAAGATGCTCCATTATTCGCATTATGCCAGCTGTAAAAAGTGTTTTGTTTCCTTCTGAATTTTTCTTCCTTTCATTCCGTGATTGCACAGTAAGGAATCTGCTTTTCACTGTAGATGAATAGTGATTTTGACTTTTACTGTAGCAGCATAGTGATTTTTTGTCAGATGTGGAAAATTTTGGCAAAAGGACGATTCTGCTGTCTGCCAACTTTTGAAATCTGAAAAACTTGGATTTTTTGTCAGATTTTGGATGTATGCATAGAACTGTGGCACGCGTTTCACCGGGAAACATCTGGCCAAAAAGGTATTTCAGATTTTACTCTGAATGGTAAGCACTGTCAGCGTGCTGACTGTCTTTCTCAACTCGAGAACATTCATCTTCCACAAAATTTTCAATATCATCTAGATGAATCTCTTTTTCTTTTTCTTTTCCTTTGTTTTTTGTATCTTTGTTTTTGCAAAATTTACAATTATGGTATTCTCCTAAACTAGATTTAAGAGCTTCGCATAAATGTCCATTATATTCAGGAGTGGTATTAAACAAATTGTAAAAACCTTTTTCAAAATTACAAATAATTTTTACCGCTTCCGATGTAATGGGAACACCAGTTTTGCTTGTAACCAAAATGTATTTTGAATGAAAATTTACTTTGGCTTTGGATTCACCACTAAATGTTTTTAAAGATGTCACAATCCTTTGAAATGACAAGGATCTCCAATCTTCTAGTATTAGCTCACTAACGCTAGAATATTGTCCTTCTTTTGGTTTGTCCAAATACACTTGTTGGGAAGTTTTAATTTGGATATGATGATATCCTTTGTATAAAACATTGTTTTCATCCCAAAAAGGTATGGTGCTGTTAAATTTCAAAATGATTTGTAGTTCAGGATTTTTAACAACATATTTTTTGAAATCAATTAAACACTGTAAAAGTTTTGGATCTATTAAGGATAATTCCCTAAAATCCGGACTAGGAATCATCATCTTAATAAGACCACAATAAAATGCATTTCTTACAAATGTGGGCTCAGCTCCTTCGAAAAAGATGAACTGACCAAATTTCTTTTCAAATGTGCCAATGTAAGTTTGTTCTGGAGCTGAATCACAAATGACCCTTGCTTCACCTTCAAGAGAAAGAAAATCTTGAAGTGCAATGTCAGAAAGGGTGGCACTTTCTTTGCTTTGGGTTTTTCCTAAACTTTTAAATCTGTCAGGAAAGTTTTCTTGGTTTGTTTGGATAGCTTCTTTGTAGGAAAAGTTTCTGAATCTTTGATTTTCAGGAATTGGAAAAGTAGGCATTCTTGGCCTAGAACGGATGTCTTTCTGGAAAGGTTGGGGTCTTAGAGATAATTGGGAATGATCAATGAGATGTTTGTAAGGTGAAGGATCTGATCCTTTATTTTTATGGAATTCAAGGAAAGCTGTTTGGGCATCAATGAATGCTTTGAAGCTTTTGTGTCTGTATGGTTTGTTTTTGACAAGTGGTTCAACTTGCTCCCAATTGGTATAAAAACCACGGTTTGGACCATCAAAGATGACATAGAATTTTTTACCAGGCATTGAAGTGCCAAATCCTACAAGAGGAGTACTGTCTTTTTGTTGGGGATTTGAAACTGGATTTTGAATATCCACAGGTTCTTGCGAACTTGTTTCAAAAGTATCCTTCACAATTTGTGGTAATGTTTCATTGGTTTCATTACTCTTGGTAATGTCGCCTTTTAATCTCTTTTTCAAATTAGAGATTTTTTTCTTAATTACCTGTATTTCCATTTCTTTGATTTCCAATTGTTCTTCAAGGTCCTCCAATTGTTTCTCAATGTCTGTCATTTTAACTGCACAAGTGCAATTCACGTGTTAATGAATCAGCAAGATAATTATCTTTACTTTTAATGATTTCAATGTCAAAATCATAATGGCTAAACCACATTTGCCATCTGATTAATCTACCTTGTTTGTAATCAGGGTGGATTTTGCAATTTAGGAAAGATTTACAAACTGAAGAGTCTGTTCTTACCAGAAATTTGTTGGAAATAATGTAGAGTCTGAACTTTGAGATTGCCTTTTTCATAGCAAGGATTTCCTTTTCGTTAATGTGATAGTTCTTTTCTGAATCTGTAAAAGTTCCAGAAGAGTAACTACATAATTTTTCTTCTTCTTCAGAAAAACTGTGTTTGGCTTTTAATACTCCCCCCCAAAAATCTTGGGAAGCATCAGTTTCAATAATCATTTTATCAGCTGGTAAAGGATGATAAAGAGATGGAATATTTTTAATTTTTGATTTAATCTTTTGAATGTAAAGACTATCTTCTTTAGTCCAATTCCATTTATAATTTTTCTTGAGTTTCTTTTGAAGAGGTGCTCTCATTTTTGCAAGGTTTAAAATAAATGATTCAGCATAGTTTAAACAACCTAAAAATCTCATAAGTTGTTTTTGATCTGTAATTTCATTTGGAAAATTTTGGATATGGTCTAAGATATGGGGCTTGAGTTGTTTAAAACCGTAAGCAATTTCCAATCCTAGGTATCCAATTTTTTCTTTAAAAAGTTCTGCCTTTTTCTTTGACAAAACAATTCCTTCTTTTTGGACCTTTTTAAGAACTTGTAAAACATGTTGTTCATGATCTTCTTCGTTTTCTGAGAAAACTAAGATATCATCAATGTATACACAACAAAATTCATTTAGGTTTTTGAAAGTATTATCCATATGTCTTTGGAAGATACCTGGAGCTTGTTTGAGGCCAAAAGGTACTACTGTCCATTGAAAGTGTCCTTGTGGACAACTAAAGGCTGTAAGGGATTTTGTTGATTCTTCAAATCTAACTTGATGGAAGCCAGATTTTAGATCAAAAGATGAAAATATCATTTTTCCTTTTATAAGGTGGATGAGGCTTTGCATATTTGGGAGAATGTAACCATCAGCTTTTGTGATTTTATTAAGTTGTGAATAGTCAATGACCATTCTAGCTTTTCCTCTTCTTTTTTCTGCCTCTTTTCTAACCATAAAGGCTGGAGAAGAGAAATGAGATTTACTAGGTTCAATAACACCTAGTTCTAGGAGTTCTTTGATTTGAATAGAGAATTCTTCTCTATCTTTTGGACTGTATGCCATTGCCTTGGCACGGATGATTTTATTTTTGAATTCATCAAGAATTTCAATTTTTGCTGTGAAAGTTCCTTTGTTGATGTTTGGATCAAGGGGATTTTCAGAACAGCAAAGTTCGAAGAGTTTAGCAATTTCTTGCCTTTTTGTATTAATTTTGAAAGTTTCTAATTCTTCATTAGAAATGAAAATATTTGAATTTTTTGCAATATTCTCTCCTTTTGGGGAAGAAAGATTTTTTGAATTTGGGATTTTGAATATATCTAAAAAAATTTCTTTTAAAGAGTTAAAAGCTATGGCTTTTCTTTTCTTTAAAATTCCAACAGTTTATCAACTTGAAACAGGAATTGATTTCATAATTGGAAATAACTTTTGTCAGTTATATCATCCATTTATTCAAGAAAACGCATAATGTTTAAACTACGGAAAGATCGAAAATTCAAAAATTAATGAAAATAGACACATTAGATACCAATTTGAACACCTTGCAATAATAAACTAGAGATTAATCTTAAAAGCCTTACTGTATTTTGATTGGTGCCTCTGTATATATTTTTCTGCCTCACTCCTGGATTTTCTACACTTACACTCTCAATGGCCACCTGCCTTTGGTGTATTGGCTGAAAGACGGAGATCCGTACAAAATGATATATAAAGAGTAGTGAAATTAAAACATGAAGTTTTATTTCAAGGCTCAAGATTCCAGATGCCTCAACATCAAAAAACTCTGTTAAACCTTATAAAAAATTTGGAATCCTTCAAAAAAGGGGGGAATTTACAGAAAAACAGAAAAATACAAGAAAAGGAAAATTCGATTTTGAAAATTCAGAAACAGAATCAGAATGACGGAAGTAAGAAAAATCCTTGAAAATATTTATGAATCATCCAACGATTTAGGACATCTTAATGTTCTATTGGCATTTGAAGATAACGAACTCGAAAAAATAGCTTCAATCTTCAAAAAAGTCAACATAAATAATCAAGAAGTCATTCTTACAGCCAAATCAATTGAAAATACTCCAGAAATAAACGTTCCAATAACAGTAGATAATAATTCAGAAAGTTCTGAAGAAGAAACTATTATTCATGAAAGATTCTTCACAAACACTGACATTGGAGTAAAATTCAGAGAACCAAAAGTAGAATCTGAAGCAGTCCCAATGGACTATGAACCTACATCATCAAACCCAAAAGGGGATGGAAAAAGACCTATAGGAGACTTCACTCCTAGACCAAGACCTTATGAAGATAATGAAATTGATCCCTCATATCTTCTTAACAAACCAAAGAAATCACCTATAGATGTCAAGATACTTGACTTAGACTGTGTAATGAATCCTGAAACAGTTATTGAGGATTGGTATAATAATATCATGATTTCAATGATCATTCATAAAGAAATACATAAAAATGAGCAAAACTCATGGCACTATGTAATCTCAAGCACAAGAGGAAATGTGAAAGCATTTCTTACAACATTTAGCTACGAAGCAAAAAATGCTCTATGGCTTGAAACCCAAGGAAACATTCCCCAATTCATCAAAAGAAGTGTGGAACAAATATACAAACAATTCACTGGTCAAACCTTTGAACTTTACAAAAGCGTCAGATCAATTATAGATCAAGGAGATGCTTTAAACCATTTAGAAAAAATGACAATTTGTGATATGTGCTATTTTGAAGAATACACATGCGAATTCTCAAAATACTATTACATTTGCCCTCCAACAGAATGGAAACAATTAACAGAAAAGTTTATGAGAAAACTTCCTTATCCTTTTAATGATGAAGTCATCCTGAATTTTAATGAAGCCATTAAAATTCAAGAACCAAGCACAGATAGTTTCAAAGCTAACATGCAAATTGATTCCTCCTTAGGATTAGCAATTACTGTTACAAGAAACCTTCTTGCAGATAAATGTAAGCAAGCATATTTAACAAGATCTAGTGTTAAAACAGTACCCAGAAATCCTAGAATTTGCTGTGGCAAATACTTGGATAGAATCCCAGGACATTATGGATGTTATCCTGAAAGAAAGAAAAAAGAAAAATCAATCCAAAAACAAAAAAGAAAGAGTTATAGGTTCAAAAAATATAAAAAACCTTATAAAAAGAAATTCTTTAGAAAAAAGAAATTCTTTAAAAAATACACTAAACCTAAAAAAGGAAAGTTTGAAGACAAAAAGAAATTTTGTCCTCAAAAGAAAAAGAATTGCAGATGCTGGCTCTGCAACGAATCAGGACACTATGCAAATGAGTGCCCTGCAAGAATTGGAAATGAAGACCGTGTCAAACTATTAAAAACCTTTGAAAAACAGGGGTTTTATCCAGTTGAAGATCCTAGTGATACAGAATCTCTGTATTACTTATCTACAGACACTGAATCTGATTATTCATCATCAGAATCTTCTGATTATGAATAATAAAAATATAACAAATCCCAATTCTATTTACATTCCTATCAAACTTAGTTTTGAAGGATACAAAAAATACACAATACATGCTTACATTGATACAGGAGCATCTGTATGCACTGCAAGCAAATGGATTATTCCAAAGCAATTTTGGGTTTTTTCTGAAAGAACTTTAAAATTAAAAATTGCGAATAATTCAGAAATATCCACTTCAAAAGTTGTTAAAAACATTAATATAGGAATATGCGGAAGCCACAACTCCACTATTCAAACCTTTGAATTTAAAATTCCAACAGTTTATCAACTTGAAACAGGAATTGATTTCATAATTGGAAATAACTTTTGTCAGTTATATCATCCATTTATTCAAGAAATCAACTCAGTAAGTTTTACTTTACAGCATAAACAAATTTGGATTTTAAACAAAAGAAAAGCCATAGCTTTTAACTCTTTAAAAGAAATTTTTTTAGATATATTCAAAATCCCAAATTCAAAAAATCTTTCTTCCCCAAAAGGAGAGAATATTGCAAAAAATTCAAATATTTTCATTTCTAATGAAGAATTAGAAACTTTCAAAATTAATACAAAAAGGCAAGAAATTGCTAAACTCTTCGAACTTTGCTGTTCTGAAAATCCCCTTGATCCAAACATCAACAAAGGAACTTTCACAGCAAAAATTGAAATTCTTGATGAATTCAAAAATAAAATCATCCGTGCCAAGGCAATGGCATACAGTCCAAAAGATAGAGAAGAATTCTCTATTCAAATCAAAGAACTCCTAGAACTAGGTGTTATTGAACCTAGTAAATCTCATTTCTCTTCTCCAGTCTTTATGGTTAGAAAAGAGGCAGAAAAAAGAAGAGGAAAAGCTAGAATGGTCATTGACTATTCACAACTTAATAAAATCACAAAAGCTGATGGTTACATTCTCCCAAATATGCAAAGCCTCATCCACCTTATAAAAGGAAAAATGATATTTTCATCTTTTGATCTAAAATCTGGCTTCCATCAAGTTAGATTTGAAGAATCAACAAAATCCCTTACAGCCTTTAGTTGTCCACAAGGACACTTTCAATGGACAGTAGTACCTTTTGGCCTCAAACAAGCTCCAGGTATCTTCCAAAGACATATGGATAATACTTTCAAAAACCTAAATGAATTTTGTTGTGTATACATTGATGATATCTTAGTTTTCTCAGAAAACGAAGAAGATCATGAACAACATGTTTTACAAGTTCTTAAAAAGGTCCAAAAAGAAGGAATTGTTTTGTCAAAGAAAAAGGCAGAACTTTTTAAAGAAAAAATTGGATACCTAGGATTGGAAATTGCTTACGGTTTTAAACAACTCAAGCCCCATATCTTAGACCATATCCAAAATTTTCCAAATGAAATTACAGATCAAAAACAACTTATGAGATTTTTAGGTTGTTTAAACTATGCTGAATCATTTATTTTAAACCTTGCAAAAATGAGAGCACCTCTTCAAAAGAAACTCAAGAAAAATTATAAATGGAATTGGACTAAAGAAGATAGTCTTTACATTCAAAAGATTAAATCAAAAATTAAAAATATTCCATCTCTTTATCATCCTTTACCAGCTGATAAAATGATTATTGAAACTGATGCTTCCCAAGATTTTTGGGGGGGAGTATTAAAAGCCAAACACAGTTTTTCTGAAGAAGAAGAAAAATTATGTAGTTACTCTTCTGGAACTTTTACAGATTCAGAAAAGAACTATCACATTAACGAAAAGGAAATCCTTGCTATGAAAAAGGCAATCTCAAAGTTCAGACTCTACATTATTTCCAACAAATTTCTGGTAAGAACAGACTCTTCAGTTTGTAAATCTTTCCTAAATTGCAAAATCCACCCTGATTACAAACAAGGTAGATTAATCAGATG
Source organism: Forsythia viridissima (assembly GCA_030279155.1). Taxonomy (NCBI): domain Eukaryota; kingdom Viridiplantae; phylum Streptophyta; class Magnoliopsida; order Lamiales; family Oleaceae; genus Forsythia; species Forsythia viridissima. The sequence goes on along the minus strand of CM059041.1, from coordinate 32,134,995 downwards.
GCAAATGTGGTTTAGCCATTATGATTTTGACATTGAAATCATTAAAAGTAAAGATAATTATCTTGCTGATTCATTAACACGTGAATTGCACTTGTGCAGTTAAAATGACAGACATTGAGAAACAATTGGAGGACCTTGAAGAACAATTGGAAATCAAAGAAATGGAAATACAGGTAATTAAGAAAAAAATCTCTAATTTGAAAAAGAGATTAAAAGGCGACATTACCAAGAGTAATGAAACCAATGAAACATTACCACAAATTGTGAAGGATACTTTTGAAACAAGTTCGCAAGAACCTGTGGATATTCAAAATCCAGTTTCAAATCCCCAACAAAAAGACAGTACTCCTCTTGTAGGATTTGGCACTTCAATGCCTGGTAAAAAATTCTATGTCATCTTTGATGGTCCAAACCGTGGTTTTTATACCAATTGGGAGCAAGTTGAACCACTTGTCAAAAACAAACCATACAGACACAAAAGCTTCAAAGCATTCATTGATGCCCAAACAGCTTTCCTTGAATTCCATAAAAATAAAGGATCAGATCCTTCACCTTACAAACATCTCATTGATCATTCCCAATTATCTCTAAGACCCCAACCTTTCCAGAAAGACATCCGTTCTAGGCCAAGAATGCCTACTTTTCCAATTCCTGAAAATCAAAGATTCAGAAACTTTTCCTACAAAGAAGCTATCCAAACAAACCAAGAAAACTTTCCTGACAGATTTAAAAGTTTAGGAAAAACCCAAAGCAAAGAAAGTGCCACCCTTTCTGACATTGCACTTCAAGATTTTCTTTCTCTTGAAGGTGAAGCAAGGGTCATTTGTGATTCAGCTCCAGAACAAACTTACATTGGCACATTTGAAAAGAAATTTGGTCAGTTCATCTTTTTCGAAGGAGCTGAGCCCACATTTGTAAGAAATGCATTTTATTGTGGTCTTATTAAGATGATGATTCCTAGTCCGGATTTTAGAGAATTATCCTTAATAAATCCAAAACTTTTACAGTGTTTAATTGATTTCAAAAAATATGTTGTTAAAAATCCTGAACTACAAATCATTTTGAAATTTAACAGCACCATACCTTTTTGGGATGAAAACAATGTTTTATACAAAGGATATCATCATATCCAAATTAAAACTTCCCAACAAGTGTATTTGGACAAACCAAAAGAAGGACAATATTCTAGCGTTAGTGAGCTAATACTAGAAGATTGGAGATCCTTGTCATTTCAAAGGATTGTGACATCTTTAAAAACATTTAGTGGTGAATCCAAAGCCAAAGTAAATTTTCATTCAAAATACATTTTGGTTACTAGCAAAACTGGTGTTCCCATTACATCGGAAGCGGTAAAAATTATTTGTAATTTTGAAAAAGGTTTTTACAATTTGTTTAATACCACTCCTGAATATAATGGACATTTATGCGAAGCTCTTAAATCTAGTTTAGGAGAATACCATAATTGTAAATTTTGCAAAAACAAAGATACAAAAAACAAAGGAAAAGGAAAAGAAAAAGAGATTCATCTAGATGATATTGAAAATTTTGTGGAAGATGAATGTTCTCGAGTTGAGAAAGACAGTCAGCACGCTGACAGTGCTTACCATTCAGAGTAAAATCTGAAATACCTTTTTGGCCAGATGTTTCCCGGTGAAACGAGTGCCACAGTTCTATGCATACATCCAAAATCTGACAAAAAATCCAAGTTTTTCAGATTTCAAAAGTTGGCAGACAGCAGAATCGTCCTTTTGCCAAAATTTTCCACATCTGACAAAAAATCACTATGCTGCTACAGTAAAAGTCAAAATCACTATTCATCTACAGTGAAAAGCAGATTCCTTACTGTGCAATCACGGGATGAAAGGAAGAAAAATTCAGAAGGAAACAAAACACTTTTTACAGTTGGCATAATGCGAATAATGGAGCATCTTTTGGTGGTCTATTTAAGGAAGCTCATTCAGACATTCAAGCATCGGCAATCTGAGCTTAGAAAAAAATTTCTCTGTAAATTTTTGAGCTACAGAAATGTGTTGTAACTAAACCACCTTGATACATTAGATCCATTTGGATCATCATTGTAATAAGCTAAGAGAGTTTTTCTCTTAAGCCTTGAAATAAAACTTCATGTTTTAATTTCACTACTCTTTATATATCATTTTGTACGGATCTCCGTCTTTCAGCCAATACACCAAAGGCAGGTGGCCATTGAGAGTGTAAGTGTAGAAAATCCAGGAGTGAGGCAGAAAAATATATACAGAGGCACCAATCAAAATACAGTAAGGCTTTTAAGATTAATCTCTAGTTTATTATTGCAAGGTGTTCAAATTGGTATCTAATGTGTCTATTTTCATTAATCTTTGAATTTTCGATCTTTCCGTAGTTTAAACATTATGCGTTTAAAAATTGGTATCATAAAATATGGAAGGAAAGAATTCCATCAAAGATAATAATGTTCCTTTTTCAGTTTCATAGCTTGTGAGTTATGCAATTCATAACCAACATAATATGACAATTGTTAAAGAACCAAAAGGAATAAAGATTGACCCTTTATTCTCAGATTACCTTGAACATAAGGAAACTGAATTTGATTGGCTTGTCCAACCAGCAAGAAAATCATTACAAATTGATCTCGAACAAAAAAGGACTCTAGTTAAAGAACAAAAACCTTTACTTCTACATTCAACATCAACTAGGAAAGATCCTATGTATAGATGGAAAGAAGACATTCCAGAAAGTAGCCAAAAAAGAGAAATAAGAGAAATCAAGGAAACAGTTAACCAACTAGCTAATGTTCTCTTAACAGAAAAATAATGTCATTAGGAGAAATTTTGAAAGAGATAAAATCCTTAAAAGACATTATTGAAGAATTAAAAAATGATCTTAAAGATTATCATTCAAAAACTGAAAAATCTTTAGACCAACATTCGGCCATAATCATAACGGAAATCAAGAATCCAGATGCCTCAACATCAAAAAACTCTGTTAAACCTTATAAAAAATTTGGAATCCTTCAAAAAAGGGGGGAATTTACAGAAAAACAGAAAAATACAAGAAAAGGAAAATTCGATTTTGAAAATTCAGAAACAGAAAATTCGATTTTGAAAATTCAGAAACAGAATCAGAATGACGGAAGTAAGAAAAATCCTTGAAAATATTTATGAATCATCCAACGATTTAGGACATCTTAATGTTCTATTGGCATTTGAAGATAACGAACTCGAAAAAATAGCTTCAATCTTCAAAAAAGTCAACATAAATAATCAAGAAGTCATTCTTACAGCCAAATCAATTGAAAATACTCCGGAAATAAACGTTCCAATAACAGTAGATAATAATTCAGAAAGTTCTGAAGAAGAAACTATCATTCATGAAAGATTCTTCACAAACACTGACATTGGAGTAAAATTCAGAGAACCAAAAGTAGAATCTGAAGCAGTCCCAATGGACTATGAACCTACATCATCAAACCCAAAAGGGGATGGAAAAAGACCTATAGGAGACTTCACTCCTAGACCAAGACCTTATGAAGATAATGAAATTGATCCCTCATATCTTCTTAACAAACCAAAGAAATCACCTATAGATGTCAAGATACTTGACTTAGACTGTGTAATGAATCCTGAAACAGTTATTGAGGATTGGTATAATAATATCATGATTTCAATGATCATTCATAAAGAAATACATAAAAATGAGCAAAACTCATGGCACTATGTAATCTCAAGCACAAGAGGAAATGTGAAAGCATTTCTTACAACATTTAGCTACGAAGCAAAAAATGCTCTATGGCTTGAAACCCAAGGAAACATTCCCCAATTCATCAAAAGAATTGTGGAACAAATATACAAACAATTCACTGGTCAAACCTTTGAACTTTACAAAAGCGTCAGATCAATTATAGATCAAGGAGATGCTTTAAACCATTTAGAAAAAATGACAATTTGTGATATGTGCTATTTTGAAGAATACACATGCGAATTCTCAAAATACTATTACATTTGCCCTCCAACAGAATGGAAACAATTAACAGAAAAGTTTATGAGAAAACTTCCTTATCCTTTTAATGATGAAGTCATCCTGAATTTTAATGAAGCCATTAAAATTCAAGAACCAAGCACAGATAATTTCAAAGCTAACATGCAAATTGATTCCTCCTTAGGATTAGCAATTACTGTTACAAGAAACCTTCTTGCAGATAAATGTAAGCAAGCATATTTAACAAGATCTAGTTTTAAAACAGTACCCAGAAATCCTAGAATTTGCTGTGGCAAATACTTGGATAGAATCCCAGGACATTATGGATGTTATCCTGAAAGAAAGAAAAAAGAAAAATCAATCCAAAAACAAAAAAGAAAGAGTTATAGGTTCAAAAAATATAAAAAACCTTATAAAAAGAAATTCTTTAGAAAAAAGAAATTCTTTAAAAAATACACTAAACCTAAAAAAGGAAAGTTTGAAGACAAAAAGAAATTTTGTCCTCAAAAGAAAAAGAATTGCAGATGCTGGCTCTGCAACGAATCAGGACACTATGCAAATGAGTGCCCTGCAAGAATTGGAAATGAAGACCGTGTCAAACTATTAAAAACCTTTGAAAAACAGGGGTTTTATCCAGTTGAAGATCCTAGTGATACAGAATCTCTGTATTACTTATCTACAGACACTGAATCTGATTATTCATCATCAGAATCTTCTGATTATGAATAATAAAAATATAACAAATCCCAATTCTAGTTACATTCCTATCAAACTTAGTTTTGAAGGATACAAAAAATACACAATACATGCTTACATTGATACAGGAGCATCTGTATGCACTGCAAGCAAATGGATTATTCCAAAGCAATTTTGGGTTTTTTCTGAAAGAACTTTAAAATTAAAAATTGCGAATAATTCAGAAATATCCACTTCAAAAGTTGTTAAAAACATTAATATAGGAATATGCGGAAGCCACAACTCCACTATTCAAACCTTTGAATTTAAAATTCCAACAGTTTATCAACTTGAAACAGGAATTGATTTCATAATTGGAAATAACTTTTGTCAGTTATATCATCCATTTATTCAAGAAATCAACTCAGTAAGTTTTACTTTACAGCATAAACAAATTTGGATTTTAAACAAAAGAAAAGCCATAGCTTTTAACTCTTTAAAAGAAAAATTTTTAGATATATTCAAAATCCCAAATTCAAAAAATCTTTCTTCCCCAAAAGGAGAGAATATTGCAAAAAATTCAAATATTTTCATTTCTAATGAAGAATTAGAAACTTTCAAAATTAATACAAAAAGGCAAGAAATTGCTAAACTCTTCGAACTTTGCTGTTCTGAAAATCCCCTTGATCCAAACATCAACAAAGGAACTTTCACAGCAAAAATTGAAATTCTTGATGAATTCAAAAATAAAATCATCCGTGCCAAGGCAATGGCATACAGTCCAAAAGATAGAGAAGAATTCTCTATTCAAATCAAAGAACTCCTAGAACTAGGTGTTATTGAACCTAGTAAATCTCATTTCTCTTCTCCAGCCTTTATGGTTAGAAAAGAGGCAGAAAAAAGAAGAGGAAAAGCTAGAATGGTCATTGACTATTCACAACTTAATAAAATCACAAAAGCTGATGGTTACATTCTCCCAAATATGCAAAGCCTCATCCACCTTATAAAAGGAAAAATGATATTTTCATCTTTTGATCTAAAATCTGGCTTCCATCAAGTTAGATTTGAAGAATCAACAAAATCCCTTACAGCCTTTAGTTGTCCACAAGGACACTTTCAATGGACAGTAGTACCTTTTGGCCTCAAACAAGCTCCAGGTATCTTCCAAAGACATATGGATAATACTTTCAAAAACCTAAATGAATTTTGTTGTGTATACATTGATGATATCTTAGTTTTCTCAGAAAACGAAGAAGATCATGAACAACATGTTTTACAAGTTCTTAAAAAGGTCCAAAAAGAAGGAATTGTTTTGTCAAAGAAAAAGGCAGAACTTTTTAAAGAAAAAATTGGATACCTAGGATTGGAAATTGCTTACGGTTTTAAACAACTCAAGCCCCATATCTTAGACCATATCCAAAATTTTCCAAATGAAATTACAGATCAAAAACAACTTATGAGATTTTTAGGTTGTTTAAACTATGCTGAATCATTTATTTTAAACCTTGCAAAAATGAGAGCACCTCTTCAAAAGAAACTCAAGAAAAATTATAAATGGAATTGGACTAAAGAAGATAGTCTTTACATTCAAAAGATTAAATCAAAAATTAAAAATATTCCATCTCTTTATCATCCTTTACCAGCTGATAAAATGATTATTGAAACTGATGCTTCCCAAGATTTTTGGGGGGGAGTATTAAAAGCCAAACACAGTTTTTCTGAAGAAGAAGAAAAATTATGTAGTTACTCTTCTGGAACTTTTACAGATTCAGAAAAGAACTATCACATTAACGAAAAGGAAATCCTTGCTATGAAAAAGGCAATCTCAAAGTTCAGACTCTACATTATTTCCAACAAATTTCTGGTAAGAACAAACTCTTCAGTTTGTAAATCTTTCCTAAATTGCAAAATCCACCCTGATTACAAACAAGGTAGATTAATCAGATGGCAAATGTGGTTTAGCCATTATGATTTTGACATTGAAATCATTAAAAGTAAAGATAATTATCTTGCTGATTCATTAACACGTGAATTGCACTTGTGCAGTTAAAATGACAGACATTGAGAAACAATTGGAGGACCTTGAAGAACAATTGGAAATCAAAGAAATGGAAATACAGGTAATTAAGAAAAAAATCTCTAATTTGAAAAAGAGATTAAAAGGCGACATTACCAAGAGTAATGAAACCAATGAAACATTACCACAAATTGTGAAGGATACTTTTGAAACAAGTTCGCAAGAACCTGTGGATATTCAAAATCCAGTTTCAAATCCCCAACAAAAAGACAGTACTCCTCTTGTAGGATTTGGCACTTCAATGCCTGGTAAAAAATTCTATGTCATCTTTGATGGTCCAAACCGTGGTTTTTATACCAATTGGGAGCAAGTTGAACCACTTGTCAAAAACAAACCATACAGACACAAAAGCTTCAAAGCATTCATTGATGCCCAAACAGCTTTCCTTGAATTCCATAAAAATAAAGGATCAGATCCTTCACCTTACAAACATCTCATTGATCATTCCCAATTATCTCTAAGACCCCAACCTTTCCAGAAAGACATCCGTTCTAGGCCAAGAATGCCTACTTTTCCAATTCCTGAAAATCAAAGATTCAGAAACTTTTCCTACAAAGAAGCTATCCAAACAAACCAAGAAAACTTTCCTGACAGATTTAAAAGTTTAGGAAAAACCCAAAGCAAAAAAAGTGCCACCCTTTCTGACATTGCACTTCAAGATTTTCTTTCTCTTGAAGGTGAAGCAAGGGTCATTTGTGATTCTGCTCCAGAACAAACTTACATTGGCACATTTGAAAATAAATTTGGTCAGTTCATCTTTTTCGAAGGAGCTGAGCCCACATTTTTAAGAAATGCATTTTATTGTGGTCTTATTAAGATGATGATTCCTAGTCCGGATTTTAGGGAATTATCCTTAATAGATCCAAAACTTTTACAGTGTTTAATTGATTTCAAAAAATATGTTGTTAAAAATCCTGAACTACAAATCATTTTGAAATTTAACAGCACCATACCTTTTTAGGATGAAAACAATGTTTTATACAAAGGATATCATCATATCCAAATTAAAACTTCCCAACAAGTGTATTTGGACAAACCAAAAGAAGGACAATATTCTAGCGTTAGTGAGCTAATACTAGAAGATTGGAGATCCTTGTCATTTCAAAGGATTGTGACATCTTTAAAAACATTTAGTGGTGAATCCAAAGCCAAAGTAAATTTTCATTCAAAATACATTTTGGTTACAAGCAAAACTGGTGTTCCCATTACATCGGAAGCGGTAAAAATTATTTGTAATTTTGAAAAAGGTTTTTACAATTTGTTTAATACCACTCCTGAATATAATGGACATTTATGCGAAGCTCTTAAATCTAGTTTAGGAGAATACCATAATTGTAAATTTTGCAAAAACAAAGATACAAAAAACAAAGGAAAAGAAAAAGAAAAAGATCATATTATGTTGGTTATGAATTGCATAACTCACAAGATATGAAACTGAAAATTGTTAAAGAACCAAAAGGAATAAATATCTCCACGTTGTCTTCTACACCAAACTCGTCTAAACCCCTCACTTCCCAAGACACAATGACACACACACATAGAACTACACTCCTATTCACCCCTATTCACCAGTGAAGCCCTTTACCATCACACATTTCCACTATCGAAAGTCATTACCAACCCCTCAACCCTTCACTCAACAATCTCTAGGTAGTTTTAATGGCAATTGGTCCGATTAAGGTACCAACTCTCTACCCAAATAATGAAACAGTTTGTTTGATAGATTGATGGTAGTTGGTTTGATAAAAAACACAACTTTCCTATCGAAGCTTTTGTGGTATAATCATCTCGAATGTAGAAGCTTAAGTGTCACAATCCAATCATCTTGCCTATCGAGGCATGTATGGTACAATCATCTTGCATGGCGAGGTATAAGTAATACAATCCAATCCTCTTGCATAGCGATATACAAATGATACGATCCTATCGCATAGCGAGATATAAATAACACAATCCTCTCGCATAGCGAGATATAAATAACATAATACTCTCGCATAGTGATGTATGAATAACACGATCATCTCGCATAACGAGGTATGAATAATACAATCCTCTCGCATATTGAGGTATAGGTGATACGATCCTCTCGTGATAAGGCATCTGTAATACAATTGTCTCACATGGCGAGGCATCTCGTACTATGAAGGGCATGCTATCATCCGCATGATGAGGTGCATGCCATCATCTCACATGACGAGGTGCATACTATCATCTCGCATGACGAAGCGCATGCTAGGTGCGAAGACTTATGGGATCGCCTTCAATAATAAGAAAACCACGAACTGGCCTCAAGATGCGAGGGCTTGGCTTCAATAATTGGAGGTCTTATGAGCTTGCCTCGGACAAGCGATGGCTTATAGCTTGCCTCAGATAGACATTTTTTCGAGCACTTGCCATGTGTCAATGATCAATTACAAGAATGATGGAGATGAAGATCATAGTGGCAACAATCCCAAAATACAAAATAGTCTCGTGCAATTGTCAAAGTGGCTTTAATATCTGTCTGGGGCAATTCGTGGTCACCGAGCAATTGGAGTACACTTTTACACCACCCAAATATGCTCTAAATCAAAAAATCCCTCCAACTGAGAATTACCAGATAGAATAGAAACAGTAAAATTCCTTATAAGTAGATGCCCGAAGAGAAGCTAAAAATCTAGCCTTTTCCCATAATGACAAAATCTACTGTAACATATTATGAGGCCAAATAATTTCTCCGAACCAAAGCCACAGTTTTCTAGCATCATAGAGCCACAAGTTCTGGAAATTTTCAAGCTTATGTATTCTTGGATGGTTTATCAATCATGTTGCACGTACTCTTGTTAATGGATATGAAGTACCAGGCTCAGACATATGTATGTAAACATAATAATGCAGTCACAGACACCTAATCCGACGCATTTGTTAAACCTCAAATACCGAAATCACTGACATAGTCAAAATTTAGTTTCTCTATCAATTAAATCCTATAATACACAGCTAAAAGTCTTCTCCATGGATATGCTGACTCTGGATATCTCAATGAATGTCATGGTATATAGCTCTGATCAGAAATTCCATCAAAAAATTCCTACAAACACTATTTACTCGGAAATCCCAGAAGTGGCATCATTATTTCATCAAATAAAATCTCTCATTTTCTATATGGATAAGCTACAAAGAGTAAATTCAAACATTAAATTGCAATTGAGACGTAAATTTGCAGCTACCACAGCCATGAAAATGGATTATTATATATGATCTTGGAAAACAAATTAAATGATTATTTTTGTTCGATTTAAACATGCCTTGCATTTTGAGAATTGGTGGAAAAAATACTTTTATCTAAAGAAAATGCAAAATTAGAATGCTCTAGAATGGGATCGAGATATTGAGATCATATAGCAAAGATGCACATTATATCTAAAGTTCGCATCTCTTTTTGCACATGGTAAAACTCAATCTACACACTTTGTATGACAATATTTTGAAATCTATGTGGTCTCTCCCACCCAAATAAAATCTGCCTCGTGAACTCTAGCATACTTAGCCATTATAGATAAGCTTCCTCATGTGCAATCCTTCAAGTTTCAAGCTGAAGGAAATATTCTTTAACTTTGTATTTACTTATTGAGACAGTACAACAAGAACTCCCAACGTTATAAGAAAAGATACAAAGAAATATTCTTTTGAATGTATTTTGATGCTACATTACTCATATTAATGTCAATGTTGTCCAATTAGTTAGTAAGGCCTACAAAAACTACAAATCCAGCAGTAAGCTATGAGCACCTTTAAAGAATTGTTTGACTTTACCATATTTCTATCTTCTGTTTTGGAAGAAGAAAGTGTTATGGTTGCTCAATTACAATAATATATATTCAATGTACAAAATGGCCAGCCTTTGGTTCCCAAATATTGGCATAATTAGTAGAGCCTTATAACATTAAAATATATTTCTCCACAAGATAACACAATAAAACTCCTAATGCTACGCCTGTGATTTGTCCTAGTTATTCGTTGAACAGCCAAAATTCTTTCAGATTTCCTATCATTTATCATCATCACCAACAATGATGTTCAAATTTCAATTTAAAAGGGTTCAATCATCTACTAAGTCAAACATCCTCTCTAACAACTTGAGCTCATGGATGAAATGGTTCGATGTGGCATCAAAACCACATAAAAGACCTGGATTCAAGTCTTACTGCTATCCGTTCATGAAAATTGAGCACGAATCGGACCTTTGATAAAGAAATGAATCTGGTGATCATAGGAGGGAACGCGTTGAAAGCAAGGTTTAAATGAATATACGTGATTACTTTAACCATACATCAATATGGTTTAAACTCCTAACCATGTCATAAATTTTATTTCACTCTAGGGTGTAGAAAAACCTTATATCCAACCTGATCTGAACCAATAACCCAACTTTTTACATATATTGAAAATTGAATTAATTTCAAAATTCCCAAATCCTCCACGTGGTTTTTGGTTGTCATCCCCCCCTCTTTCTCTATAAGTGTGGCCACTCCAGCAGATCCACTAATTTTGATTCACAATAAACTTAAGTGCACACACATACGTATACCTGTAAAGTACATCAAAATCGACGTAAGTGCGGGTGTGACCGATGTGGCTGAAGTCGTAGGAGGTTAGGAGGTTACGCCCAGATGTATATTCCCACCTTGCCCTCGACTCTAGGCCTGAACACCTCCTTTTGCTTCGTCATACTGTTATACAATTGAAATTTCTTTATTTCCTGTGCCATTTTTTTTGTCGTCCAATCCTCGAGAAGCAGCAAGAGCTTGAGCCTCCTGTGCTTGCACGGGACTTAGAGTTATTCGTTGACATTTTGCCTCATATTTCCTCGCCAGGTACCTTGAACTACCTCCTACACCACAACTCACATCAACAATTTGTCTCGGTTTCTGCATTGGATCGTCAGAAATGGAGGCGAACCGGAGCGCCTCCTCGATCATGCGGTTTTGGGTAGAGCGGTGGTCGAAGAGGGGAAACAGAGGAGTCCGGTTCAGTTCGTAGAATCCATGGTGCATATGGTTCATCCATATATTTTCCCATATTCCCGAAGATTCATCGTAAAACTCGGCTATCCCCTTCTGCAAAGTTTCCACAGCCGTCGCATTTACAGCAGTCTGCCTCCCTCTACCGCCACCACTTACGGTCGTAAAATATATTCTCTTCCCAATCCCAATATCCTTTCTCTAGTGGATCTCAATTTCGTGGAAAACTGTGAAGATCCTGCCAATTTGTTGACCACTAAAATTCTCAACCACCATCAACTTAACCTTCCTATGGAAAGTCGTCCAAAAGTTAAGAATTAAATGAGCAAGAATTTGGCTAAAGTTTTTTAATTGTTCTCCTAGTCTTTGATTTAATCCAAGCTATTTATAGGTGATGCAACTCTTTAGTCTTTTTCCTCTTTTTACCACATGTCACTCTCTCATTGAAAAACTCATAATTCTAAAAGATTCCATAACACATGACAAAAGATCATTGATTCCGCCATCATTTTCTCTAGATTTGGTTATTATCTTCACATGGGCTTTATAACTAATTATGGACACATGGACATTCTTCCTATGATCTCATAGATATTCTTGTTATTGAAAATAGATGGTAATAGCGACAACTATGTTAGTACCATTCGTCTAACAAGTTTCTTTCTAAGTGACGAAAGTACAACCAGTATACTAGAGTTAGGTTTGACTGGATCTCTAGCTGATTCTTAAACCCTATGACTTCGATTACTTAGGAACGAATGAGCGAATGTTATAATAACAATATATCAGATTTTATCATTCTTTTCGATGAAGAGACGAAGGATTTAATTTAGACTAGCTATTCAGGCTTCGCCCAACTATTCTTATCTTCGTCAAAATGCGTATGGTGATATGCGAACCATTTTCTTTGTGGGATGTAACACTTTCTTTGGTAAAAGAAGGCAAAAGAACAAGATGGATATCATCAATTGACTACAATGATTTTCCATTATTCAGCACGTCAAGGCACACTTTTGTGACTGTCTTTTCCAGCATATCCTAATGCCTGTGGTAAAACATAGCATGAAAACTGATTACCTCATTTGATCAATTGCTACCTCAATTTCCTCCGGCCCAAAGTCCCTGTCCAGATTATCCATATCTGTGGGGGAAAGTGAAGAAGTCACCCTGCAGCCCCCGCCTCCAGCTGCTCCTTGGAGGGCCGAGGGCTAGTGAAAATATCCCGAAAATAAGACTCCAACAAGCGAACCAGCTCTCATTCCTCATTCACGCACTCTCCATTCCTATCCTTAAGATGTGTAATTCTATTTTCTTCCTCTGGATGGTTAGCCACTCTAACCTAGCCCGTTGCTTTCAATATAGTTAGTTCTTCCAGTCTAGACAAAATATCAATTTCATCCTCTAGCAATTTAATCTCCTCCATGTGCTCACCACTCTGCCCCCTATTATACAACCTAGCTACATTCTATTTAAAAAATTTCAGCTCCTTCCTCCACTTTCCAAAGGTTACCTCGCCAGTCGCCGCACGCATCCATACCACCACCACATATCCCCAACACCTCCCGTAGCCCTTCAACCGTATCCACCATCTCCTTCACTGCCACTCCCTCATCCGATGCCCCTCTTGCTGCCTGTGAGTACCTTTCATCTTTAAGCCAGAAAGGCTCAAATCAAAAAGGCCGTTGCACCCTCCTCCCTCTTTGCTCCCATTCTGCCCACCCAATCTCAAGAGAACCGACCAATGGTCCAAGCACAAGAAATCTAGATGTTCTACCACTGCCCGGGAAAAAGAATTGTGCTAAGCTAGATCGCAAACAAACATGTCCAATTGTTCCTAAATATTCCGATCTCCATCCCTTTTATTATTCCCGATGTAATCTTGCTGCATCCCCTAAAGGAGACACCCTGAAATAGAAAATAAGAGAATGAATGGAACCAGTCAAGACAGTGGGAGATAAGTCCATTCTCTGGGAGTTGCAGAAATATGGTCAGGCACCTTCAAGTTTGAATTCAAGTTGAATTGCGTAAAAATCAGGCCTACAAAACCAACATCCACTAATGCATAGTCCGCCAGAGCATCCCTGAAGTCACTCATTGCTCTAAAGGTTCTATCCACCGCCCTTTTTTCTCCCCCAACAACATTATTCAAAATCATCCCCGCAAACTCACGAGACATCACTCGTTCCACGCAGTCGGTGGAGTAATTCCCATTTATAAATGCCATTTTCCGGTCGTGGATTTCCATATAACCCAGTGAACCGCCGCCCCACTCCATCTGGCTGTGTCACCCAAGTATCAATGAGTCCAACTTAGTACAATTGGATACTTACACTCCATCCCCCTCTCCAGAGTAACATCAATCCCCTGCTTTGTCGCACACAGTCAACTACAAAACCATGTTCCATCCCAATTTTGAACTTCAAATTACAAGCCCATTCACCATATAACTTGATTTTGAACAAGAAACACCAAGTCCGAGGAAGAATTGCGAATAAGGCTTCGAAGAGTCGATACAGTGCAAGGGTTCTCCGTCCCTTGTACGTTCCAACACAAGCATCTCATTGTATTCGGCGCTTCTACAAAGCAGAACTCGCGGATTGTTCATTTGTAATCTCTTTGTCGTCCACCACTGACCACTCACTTTCTCTTTTTATTCACCCTTCCTTTATCACCAAATCCAGAAGTTGTATCTATCTCAGTAGTCAGTACCCCTCAGGCCCTCAAATCAACCACTTTTCGTTTGGAATGGGCAAAAAATCTTCCCATTCCATATAATTCATTATCAATAAGCATGGTGTTCGAAGAGTCAGAGATAAAAATAGGCAAATTACCTTGATCGTTCATGTGGTGACAAGAATGATTTACAGGTATAGAAGAGTCGCATGCTTCAAGGCTGCGATCGTAAGTGCCAGACGATGATCTTGGCTTGTTGCTGTTATTAGTAAACCTCAAATTGCTCAAAGAAAAAAGCACACCTCCAATAATTTTTTTATAACTAGTATGTCATTTTTCTTTGTGGTAAAATCCAACCGTATTGGAATTTAATGGATTGAAGAGTTGAGAATAATGAATGAGAGAGAATTTAATTTTGATGAATATGGAAGAGAATATGGCGAAACGGAGAAATTGAAAGAGAGAGAGAGCTATGGGTTTTGGAAAGGACGAAAACGTAGTGACGGATAAATAATTATTTTTTTCTGTTTGTAGCGGAGCAAACCTCCCTACGGTCAGTGATTAAAGTCTAAAATGTGATATACTTTTTTTTTATATATAATATTTTTTAATTTATATTTATCGAAATTTGTGTTAATTATTATTTATTTAATTTTTTATAATTTTGTTTCGCGCGTTTTTAATTCGTACTAACAATTAAAAAATTACTCAAACGATATGTAAAGAACGAGACCTCTTGAGACAATATCTCAACAAATGGTGTTTGAATTAAAAGACTATATTATGTAACTTGCCTCTAAGTGGTGTGTTGTGCGATTATAATCCCACAAGTGGACGGATCGTTTACAAAGTAATAAAGTGATAAATAAAGTGATGACCCCACGAGGAATAGATATTAATTTAACTAATTAATATCACAACTTAAATTTTAACAATGCAAAGAAACACAGATTTGATTTTTGTTCGTGATTCTAAAACTAACTTAACTATTTGAATTAAACTTAAAGTATCAATAAGCAACTTTAAATGAAAAGAGAACGAATTCAAGATTTACTAACACTAGGATTCACAAATCCACCTACACGTTTTATAATCAATTATCCGTTAATCACTTTTTAGCTTTTAATTACTTTGGATTGAAAATCGACGTTCTTAAAATAATCAAAAGCCTCTCTCGATGGTCAATCAATTCTATATGTTATGCGAACCTAATTATCTATAATTAAGCTTCGAACATAAACACATGTATTAAAATCTCAAAAACGCCTAAATGGATTTCATAAAGCATAATAATAATCTCTATATATTATTAGACCCTATGTTATTCAATACCACGTGCTTAATCTATATTGAATCTCTCGACTTCAATATAGATCACAATATATTCTAATGGTGATCAAGCATTAAAATAATGGAATTAATGAATAAAGAATAATCAACCCAAAAGCAATTAATTATTAAAAAGGAAAAACTTCTAATTAATTAAAAACACGAGGTTTCATTGTTCATCCTAGATAACGTAAGTTTAGCTGGACATGATTTTGTTAATTATTACAATAATTGAGTTTATCATGATCCCGAGAAAGAAAAACAAAAAGTAAAATAAAACCCGTGATCCCGGCTCAATGATTTTCGATCCCGTGCCTTGATCTTCGTCTCTTGCTTTGTATCTTGTTCTCCCCAAAATTCCTCTCCGCGAGATGTCTATTCCCCGCCTTTTATACTCTTCTCCCCACTCTCCAAAACGTGGTTGAGGAAGTTGGATCAATATAGGCTTGGTAGAATTCTAACCCAATCAGGTTTCTGCCAAAACTGCTGCGTTTGGCCCATGCGATCACATGGGGTAATACCGTGCGATCACATGGTATTCATGATAAACATTCTGCAGAAATTTTGACCTTTCTACGATCGCACCAAAATCATGCCATGCGATCGCATGGTTGATTTTGGTGCTGAATTTGAATTTTCTTCCTTGGTAATTGCACGTCAAGCCCCTAAACTCTCTTTTCTTAGCAATTAAGTCCCATTTTCTTCATTTTGCTCTCTTTTCATCCGAGTGATACTTGAACTTGATTATTTCCTAAATTAATAAGAAAATAGCATGCAATTAAACTGAAATCAAATAATATGACTCATAATTGTCCCTTTTTGTGAGCCCAGATAAGTACAAAATTGTACTTATCAAATGCCTCCAAACTTGAACTATTATTCGTCCTCGAATAAACTAACTAAAAATAATCATGCACCTAATGAAATAAGCAATAATAAAGTTCACAATATAAATAGCTTGCCGTTCTTGCTTCAGGTTTTGAAAAAAGAAAAACTTATAATTCATGACGAGTGTTCAGGTTATACAGTTGTAAACGTGATTTTGCCTAAAACATACTTGAGATGTGTGTGAAAGCAGTTATCCTGATCAACTTAAATTATATGGTGGTGATAGCCCAACCATTTGGTCAACTTTTCCTTTCCCTCTCGTAAGGTACACTTCCCCAAATATTATTGTTTTCTCTCAAATCCCGAGATTTTCGGTTAAAATGTTACAGTTCACTCATAATTTTTCTTGTTTGAGGCTGGTTGAGAGCTAGCAATCGTGACAACCTAGGTTTGTGAAGATTCTCTAATTTATGAGTACTTTCGACCAGAAAGCTTCTACTAAGTAAGTCAAACACATTAGTCATCTAATCCCCAAATTTACTTTGCAAAGGAATTTTTTTTACTGGATAGAAATAACACATTATTTATTGAATTTTTTTTTTATTTTTTATTTATTTTTTTATAGATCTTATGTGCAAAACTCAATCCATTAAGCTTTCTAAATGACTCATGTAACGAGCTTGAGGTCGATGACTCCCAGGTCTTTCGAACCTTAGGGCATCAGGTTTTGAGAAACTCCTACGGACTTTTTCACTCGAGTCAAATAGGCTACGAAAGGAGTTATAAAATATTAATAAGGTGAAAAATTCAGTCCATTAAGCTTTCTAAATGACTCATGTAACGAGCTTGAGGTCGATGACTTCCAGGCCTTTCGAACTTTAGGGCATCAGGTTTTGAGAAACCCCTACGAACGTTTTCACTCAAGTCAATTAGGCTACGAAAAAAGTTAAGCAATAATAAAAATAATTATATCCCTTGCGCGCAATATGTTCATGCTAGGGGATTAGATTCTTAACATTCGGTCAATACCTAGCTTCCTCTAACTGGTCTACAGTGCTCCACACAATTATTATTTTTTTAGCATACATGGAATTCATCACAACCTAGATAGCCACCATAACTGCTGGTATACCACATTTTCTCACTATATTGGTTACTGGGTAGATATACAGATGATTCTAAGGTTTAGAGAATAGTATCCTATTGTTTTCAACTTAAGTGCACCAACATAGCTACAAATCATTTTAACTGGCCACACAACACAATATCACGTAAGATTAAGTGGCCTCACATTTAAACAAAAGCATACCCTGTTCACAAGTCATGATTTAAAGCTAAAATTAAATAAAAAATTTCATCATTAGCCGGCAAGGCTATTTTTTTTTAATACTAAAAAGGAAAAATCAAAATCAAAAATCAAATATCATATCAAGTCAAGAGCAAATTTTCATACAGCACCCCCAAACTTAAATCATACATTGTCCCCAATGTCATGCAAAATAAATAAATACATAAAAATTTTAAGAACTTCCCGGATGTGGATCTAAGGGTGCCGGTAGACGGAGTGTAGAAGGATCAACCGGTGGAGGTGCTGGTATGGGTGTCGGGCGGCAGATTTGGTCATGGATGTCATCAAGCTTACCCACACATCTGTCGAGCTTCCTCTTTACCTGGTCGTAGTCTACTCGAATCCGACTCTGCTCTAGGAAAGACTAACTCTGGGTAAACTCCATAGTCATCTGAGTGTGTCGGACTGCATCCACTCGAGACCGCAGCGTCGTCAGCTCCTACTGTACTGTGCGTAGCTCAGTCCGCGTCTCGATAATGAGCCTGGTCTGCTCAGCCTGACCCTCCAGAAGGTGACGTAGCATGGATGCTATGTCTCTTGGTGGTGCGGCATGCTGGGGTGCAGCTGGATGGGGTGCGGCCGGCTGATCTTCTTGAGGTTGCTCGTCGACGGCTGGGGCTGTCCCCTCAGCTCGTGCAGTATGCCATCTCGTATTTTCCAAAGCAAATCTGTTGATAGGTCCCTTTGCTTTTAGTACCGGCTCTGTAGATAAGATCTAAACCCCGCTGCCTCACAGATACCACTGATCAGCGCTGGGAAGATGGCAGTGTGCCTCTTGTTCGTCTGGAAGCCCAGTATACTGATCAGGGTGTAGATGTAGTTCTCCAAGTCTATCTTTCTTCCGTGAGCAAGATGATATAACAGACGAGCTCTAGCATCATTAATAGTAGTACAATGCCGGGTCGGGTCAATGTTGTGGCTCACAAAAACATTCAGGATAAGGAGGGAATCTGTCAGTTTGCTGTAGTCTAGGTCCCTCCCGGGTAGTGGCCATGCATCGTCTCGGCCATATAGAAACCGGACCACCTCACCCATATCCTGAATGGAAGGCAGAGGGTGAATATCTTCAGTGGTGAGACTGTAGAAGTCGTTGATGACCCTCGGGGTAAACATTAACCATGTACCCCGCACCCACGTCTGCCCATAATGCTCCGTCCCTTGAATGTCGATCTCTTGGTTAAAATTTGTGTAAAATTCATGGACGAGCTGGGAGTAGACCTTATGAGGTGTATCAGCTACCTTGGTCCATCTGCAAACATCAATGAGATTATACAGCTCGGAGTGAGGGAAGTCGGCCAAATGTACTCTCCGCTCCTCCCAAATGGTCCAATGGCTAATAACCTTTTTAAATCTTTCCTCGTGCTCCGCAGAAAGATAATGGCGGGAGTCGGTGGTGTCTACCCGTGCTCTTTTCGAAGTGCTGTCGGTTGCTTTTTTCTTTCCTTTCTTGGCAGCGGTTGGGGGTCGTTTTGGAGCCATAATCTGCAAAATGAACGAAAAATAAGTTAGATCCGAAAAATAACATTTATGGTATAAGACACGACCCCCAAACTAGTTTAAACATTAGGTAAAAATTTTCGATAAAAAATGTGTTTGACTCAGCTATTTCGTGCTTCGAGAAATCTACCTAAGAATTTGCAAAAGTGAACCGGAAGAGAGTGGCATGAAAGTGCATGCTTTGGTCTATCACACATTCAAATTTCAAAGAATTTCGAGGTCATTTGGGCCTAACGGATGGGGGACGAAGGTGCTAAAGGAGGCAGGCTGCTGTGACATGCCTGTGGGCTGCCATGGCAGGCTGCAGGCCCTATGGTCACGTTTGGAATTATCCCGTGATAAAAATGTGTTCAAGCCAATTTGGATGATCCTAAGTGTTAACATTAGTCCAATAAACTAACCTATGAACCCATTTTCCCAAGATTTTGCAAAGGTCGTGGTTGGGGCAATTTGTCAAACATGTAGTATGCATGGGTTGTTTTTCAAAGGTTTGACAAAATGGGGGAAATCGAACAAAACCAAAAAATTTTCCAACTTATATATCTAAACCCAATCCAAATGTATTCCCCGAACCAATTCAAGCCTAGACTAATCAAACATTGACTCCACATTGATCAAAATGCAAAATAATGAACATGAAAGGTAAAAACCGAAATTAGCAAAGAAAAAAAAATGGGAACTTACCGCGTACTACGTGGATTTAGATGTGTAGAAAGCCTTGAGTGTGTGGAATTGAAGTCCAAGGAAGCTCGTTTGGTGTTTCGAGATCAAGGGTTGAAGAGGACTCGGTTGTTTGAAGTAAAAGTTTTGATTTTGAAATGAAAGGTTGATTCCCGGTTTTTAAGTTTTCTGCCAGCCCATGCGATCGCATGGCATGAATTTCCTGTGATCGCAGGAATGCCTAAATCTGGGCAGAATGTAATCTACCCAGTTTATGCGATCGCAATGGGTTTAACCATGCGATCGCACAGTCCTAAACCTTGTTTCAATATATATTTTTTTTTTTTGAAACATAACTGTAAAACCAGTAAAAACATGCATATGCAAAATGATGATGATCAAACCTCGAAACCTAAGAATTAAAACCCTATTCCAAACTTAAAAACCTAAAACGTGCAAAAACGTGATTAAACTCCTAAAACTGAAATAATGCCGAAAATTTAAATAAAAGAGAGAAAAATGGGTTGCCTCCCATTGAGCGCTTGTTTAAAGTCTTTAGCTCGACTTTGTCGCGGTGATCACTACGGATTGCTCAAAGCAGTATATGACTTTTCTTTCGAAAAGTCACCCTCCAAGTATTGTTTTAGTCTTTGTCCGTTTACTTTGAACCTGCCCTTCGTGTCATGAGCCACTTCTACAGCTCCATGTGGGTAGACTTTCACTACCGTGAATTTCTCGGAATGCAGTTTTCCAGGAAAGAGCTTGAGTCGAGAGTTGAATAAGAGAACTTTTTGTCCCGCCACAAACTGCCTTTTTTGAATATTTTTGTCATGCCAATTCTTGGTTTTCTCTTTGTACAGTTTGGCATTTTCATAAGCCTCGAACTTGAATTCTTCCATTTCGTTCAACTGAAGCAGTCTTTTCTCACCGGCTTCTTTCAAGTCAAAATTCAACTTCCGCAATGCCCAGTAGGCTCGGTGCTCCAACTCAACCGGTAAATGGCACGCCTTCCCAAAAACTAGGCGATAAGGTGACATTCCAATTGGTGTTTTAAATGCAGTTCGATATGCCCAAAGGGCATCATCCAGTTTTCTCGACCAATCTTCTCTCGAGGTATTCACCGTAAGCTCTAGGATCCTTTTCAACTCCCGGTTGGAGATTTCCACCTGGCCACTAGTTTGTGGATGGTAAGGAGTAGACACACGGTGTATTTTGCCAATAGGGTTTCAAACTGTCTGTTGCAAAAATGCTTACCTCCGTCACTTATGATTGCCCGAGGAGTTCTGAAACGCATGAAAATATTCTTTTTGAGAAAATTCGCGACCACCTTGCCATCATTGGTTGGTAAGGCCATAGCTTCTACCCATTTAGATACGTAATCCACAACCACCAAAATGTAAGAATTTGAGAATAACGGTGGAAATGGTCCCATAAAGTCAATCCCCCATACATCGAAAAGTTCAACCTCTAAAATGCTTCGAAGAGACATTTCTTGCTTTCGAGATATGTTTTCCGTCCTTTGGCACCTGTCACATTTTTTTACCAGACTGTAGGCATCCTTGAATAATGTCGGCCAATAAAACCCAGATTGTAAGACTTTGGCTGATGTTTTGGTAGCACCGAAATGACCTCCGTATGGTGAAAAATGACATTGCTCTAAGACAGTCTCCATTTCTTTTTCAGGTAGGCATCTCCGAATTACTTGATCAGCTCCCATTCTGTAAAGAATAGGATCTTCCCAAAAATAGTATTTAAGTTCTGAAAAGAACTTTTTTCGGCGTTGATGATCATAATCAGGTGGCATGATATTGCTTGCAAAGTAATTCACATAATCTACATACCACGGTGCACTTCCCATCTGCTTTATCTCAAAAATCTGCTCATCTGGAAATTTTTCATTTATTTCACCTTCTTCATTCCCTTCTGTCTGCTATGTTCTGGACAAGTGGTCGGCTACCACGTTTTCAACCCCTTTTTTATCCTGAATTTCCAAGTCAAATTCTTGGAGAAGTAAGATCCACCGAATAAGTCTTGGTTTTGCATCTATTTTAGCAAAAAGATATTTCAACGCTGCATGATCCGTGTGCACTATTACTTTCGATCCAATGAGGTAAGATCGAAATTTTTCAAAGGCAAATACTACTGCTAGTAATTCTTTTTCTATAGTGGCATAATTCATCTGAGCATCATTGAGAGTTCGACTGGCATACTATATGACATGCATGACTTTTGCTCTACGTTGCCCCAAAACTGCCCCGGTGGCAAAGTCACTTGCATCACACATGTGTTCAAACGGTAGATCCCAACCAGGTGGTACAATGACAGGTGCTGAGATTAGACTGTCTTTGAGAATGTTGAAAGCTTTAAGACAGTCAATAGAAAATTCGAACCTAGCCTCCTTCTCTAGCAAACTGCACAATGGTTTGGTTATTTTTGAGAAATCTTTATGAACTGTCTATAGAAACCTGCATGTCCCAGAAAAGACCGAATTCCCTTAACTATTGTCGGAGGAGGCAGTTTCTCTATAACCTGAATCTTTGCTTTGTCGACCAAAATGCCTTTCGCTGATATCATGTGTCCCAACACGATGCCTTCTTGAACCATAAAGTGACATTTTTCCCAATTGAGTATCAAGTTGGTTTTCTCACAACGCTGAAGTACCAAAGTCAAATTTCTGAGGCATTCGTCGAATGATGATCCAAAAATTGAAAAATCATCCATGAAAACTTCAATAAATTTTTCAACCATATCTGAGAAAATAGACATCATACAACGCTGAAATGTGACAGGAGAGTTGCACAAGCCAAATGGCATACGCCTATATGCAAACGTGCCATAAGGGCAAGTAAAGGTAGTCTTTTCTTGATCTTCTGGCGCTATATGAATCTGATTGTAGCCTGAATACCCATCAAGAAAGCAATAATGAGAATGACCCGCCAAACGTTCCAACATCTGATCAATGAATGGTAGAGGGAAATGGTCTTTTCGAGTAGCATCATTCAGTTTTCTGTAGTCAATACAAACTCGACACCCGGTAGTCAATCTGACTGGTATGAGCTCGTTATTATCATTCTTCTCAACTGTGATCCCCCTCTTTTTTTGGCACTACTTGGACCGGGCTTACTTAAGTACTATCTGAAATAGGATAGATCATACCGGCGTCAAGTAGTTTCAACACTTCAGCTCGGACTACTTCTTGCAAATGAGGATTCAATCTGCGTTGATGTTGTACTGTTGGTTTATATGCCTCTTCCATTAGAATCTTGTGCATGCATATGGATGGGCTGATACCTCTGATGTCTGCTATAGTCCAACCGATGGCTGATTTGTAATTCTTCAAAACTCGGAGTAGTTTATCTTCCCGATCCTTATCAATAGAATTTGCAATGATGACTAGAAGAGTAGATGACTCCCCGAGATAAGCATACCTAAGGTGAGAAGATAACTGCTTTAACTCGAGAACTGGGGCCTTTTGAACTGAAGGAGGCTGCTGAGGAGGTGTGGTACCCAGATCCATGTATCTACTTCTTCTTTCAATCCGTTATGCTCTTTGTAAATATCTGGCACATTCTTCATGAACTGGAGATTCAGAATTTTCATCTTGAGAATGCATAATACACGCTTCCCATGGATTTGAAGGATTTTCCAAAGCAAATGTGTTAGCTACCTCGTGATCAATGATATCGATATGAAAGCATGAGTCAGAGGAGCTTGGATACTGAATTGCCTTGAACACGTTGAAAGTGACTTGCTCCTTATTCAATCTCAACATTAGCTGCCCTTTTTGCACATCAATTAGGGCTCGTCCAGTAGCTAAGAATGGTCATCCCAAGATAAGTGGCACATCTCTATCCTCCGCCATATCCAGGATAATGAAGTCAGCTGGGAATATGAACTTGTCCACTTTTACCAAAATATCTTCAATAACTCCGCGTGGGCGTTTAACTGACCGATCAGCTAACTGTAGTGATATTGTAGTTGGCTTTACTTCTCTGAGACCTAGTTACCTGAAAATAGAATAAGGCATCAAATTAATGCTAGCACCTAAATCACATAATACTTTTTCGAAAAATGAACTACCAACAGTACAAGGAATAGAAAAATTCCCTGGATCTTTTAATTTCGGCGGTAGCTTGTTTTGCAAGATAGCACTACACTCCTCAGTAAGCATAACTGTTTCGTGCTCTTCCAACTTCTTTTTATTTGAAAGGATTTCCTTCATGAATTTTGCATAACTTGGCATCTGTGCTAGAGCATCAGCAAACGATATGTTGATTTGTAGTTTCTTGAACACATCGAGAAATTTCTCGAATTGCTTGTCTAGCTTGTGTTTACGCAGTCTTTGAAGAAATGGAATTGAAGAGACGTAAGCCGGTGGTGGAATATAAGTTGGTGGAGAGTCCCATTTTTCTTGTGCAACTTCTGCATCTAATTTGTTTTCTCTCTCTTTGTTGGACACAGTTTCCTTTTCTACACCTAGTCTAATCACATGAATCTCTGGCAACTGAGCTCCGCTCCTCGTGGTAATTGCATTTACTTGCTCTTTTGGATTGACCTCGGTATTGCTTGGCCATGTGTCTGGTTGTCGCTCGGTCAACAATTTAGCCAACTGCCCAATCTGATTTTCCATATTCTTTATAGCAACATCCTATCTTTTCTGCATCTCCTTCAACTCAGATTCCATACGCGTGACAGTTTCTTCCAGTCCTCCTTTTTTCTCTTGTGGCCTCTCTTGATTTGGCAGATTATGAATATTTTGGTTGTTGCCATATGAGAAGTTTGGATGATTTCTCCATCATGGATTGTAAGTCTATGGATAAGGATTATTCTGCTGTCGCTGAAAATTCTGAGCATATGCAACTTGTTCAGGGGAAGGCATATCAACCTTTGTCAATGGACACTCTGAAGATTGATGGTTTGCCCCGCATGTTACACAAATTGGTGGAGACATCTGAACCATATTAGCTGAATGAGAATATTTCATTGTCTCCATCTGCTTTGCCAATGCATCGATTTTCGCCAGTACAAGCGAATTTGTGTCTACCTCATGTACCTCTGTTGCTTTCCTTTGTACCCCTCTGTCTGGCCACATAACAAATTGTTCACTCATTGTTTCATACAAGTCATAGAGGTCACCGACAGACCTATTTTGAATAGAGCCACCTGCTACAGAATCGACTGAAGAACGACTGCTAGGAACTAGACTAGAGTAGAAGAAATGATTCTGAGATGCTAAAGGAAAACTGTGAATTAGACACTTTCTGAGCAGTTGCTTGAATCTTTCCCATGCCTCGTGAAAGTTTTCCAACTCAGATTGTTGGAAATTGGAAATTTCATACTTCAATCTGTTCACCCTGGCTGGAGGAAAGTATTTCAGTGTGAACTTTTGGATTAGATCACCCAAGTTGTGATGCTCCCAGGCGGTAGTGAATCTAACCATTCTCAAGCTTTATCTTTCAATGTGTGTGGAAAGAGCCTCATCTTCAATACCTCTTCGTTAACACCGTGGTATTTGAAGTTTCCATAGTATTCATCGAAGCGAGAAATATGGTAGTGAGAATTTTCATTTATCATCCCGTAGAACGGCAGATTGTTCGAGAACAAGTTGATCACATCTAGCCTCAACTGGAAGTTGTCTTGTCCATAAGGCGGATATATTATACTGGACTGATTTTCAACAATCAGTGGCATCATATATTCACCCATAAGAATATCTCGCTTATTAACTTCAACAGGTCGGGCTATTGGTGCTTGATTATTTCTGCCATCTGCAGGTAATGGATTCTGGATTCGGTTATCCTCCATTGTGTCTTTCGGCTGTTGTTTCTTTTCTCTTTTTTCACGTTGTCGTCGGTGAAAGCTATGTTCAATTTCTGGATCTAAATCAAATAGATCAAGATATTTTGTACGGCGCATACACACTTAACACCTGAAAATTTAGAAAACAGATAAAATTCAGTAGTATCACGACGAATTGAAAATATGAATAAAATAAAAATAAATAATACTAAAAAGAATTGTTAAAAGCCAAATTATAAATTAACGTAGCAATTAATAAAACTAGTCCCCGACAATGGCGCCAAAAATTTGTTGTGCGATTATAATCCCGTAAGTGGACGGATCGTTTACAAGTAATAAAGTGATAAATAAAGTGTCGAACCCACGAGGACTAGATATTAATTTAACTAATTAATATCACAACTTAAATTTTAACAATGTAAAGAAACACAGATTTGATTTTTGTTCGTGATTCTAAAACTAACTTAACTATTTGAATTAAACTTAAAGTATCAATAAGCAACTTTAAATGAAAAGAGAACGAATTCAAGATTTACTAACACTAGGATTTACAAATCCACCTACACGTTTTATAATCAATTATCCGTTAATCACTTTTTAGCTTTTAATTACCTTGGATTGAAAATCGGCATTCCTAAAATAATCAAAAGCCTCTCTCGATGGTCAATCAATTTTATATGTTATGCGAACTTAATTATCTCTAATTAAGCTTCAAACATAAACACATGCATTAAAATCTCAAGAACACCTAAATAGATTTCATAAAGCATAATAGTAATCTCTATCTATTATTGGACTCTATGTTATTCAATACCACGTGCTTAATCTATATTGAATCGCTCGACTTCAATATAGATCACAATATATTCTAATGGTGATCAAGCACTAAAATAATGGAATTAATGAATAAAGAATAATCAACCCAAAAGAAATTAATTACTAAAAAGAAAAAACTTCTAATTAATTAAAAACGCGAGGTTTCATCATTCATCCTAGATAACGTAAGTTTAGCCGGACATGATTTTGTCAATTATTACAATAATTGAATTCATCATGATCCCGAGAAAGAAAAACAAAAAGTAAAATAAAACCCGTGATCCTGGCTCAATGATCTTCGATCCCGTGCCTTGATCTTCGTCTCTTGCTTTGTATCTTGTTCTCCCCAAAATTCCTCTCCACGAGATGTCTATTCCCCGCCTTTTATACTCTTCTCCCTACTCTCCAAAACATGGTTGAGGAAGTTGGATCAATATAGGCTTGGTAGAATTTTAATCCAATCAGGTTTCTGCCAAAACTGCTGCGTTTGGCCCATGCGATCGCATGGGGTAATACCGTGCGATTGCATGGTATTCATGATAAACATTCTGCAGAAATTTTGACCTTCCTGCGATCACACCAAAATCATGCCATGCGATCGCATGGTTGATTTTGGTGCTGAATTTGAATTTTTCTCCTTGGTAATTGCACGTCAAGCCCCTGAAGTCTCTTTTCTTAGCAATTAAGTCCCATTTTCTTCATTTTGCTCTCTTTTCATCCGAGTGATACTTGAACTTGATTATTTCCTAAATTAATAAGAAAATAGCATGCAATTAAACTGAAATCAAATAATATGACTCATAATTGTCCCTTTTTGTGAGCTCAGATAAGTACAAAATTGTACTTATCATGGTGCAAGCACACAAAATTACAAGGTTCATAAATAGAAAGCAAAAAATACTTAAACTTTAATTCACATATTTCTTTGTGAGAGAGTTGTTCTGTGCCTTTCTTCAATTGCTTCGCCTTTTTTATACATTGATCATCATTTGCACAATTCTCGCTCGTGATTGACCATTATCTTATAACACTTCTTCTAAATAACTTCTCATGACGGTCATAACTTCCCATAATGTCTTTTTAATTAACTAACGATTACTTTGGATTATGGGCCACTTATAAAACTGCTTCATTACCTGCGCGATGCAGTTATCACTTCATTCACCCAAACTCTGCTCCGCTTCGCCCTATCGTCCAGGCTTTTGTACGTTTTTGGGCGATTCTTATCTTGGCAATTCGCTCAAACTCCATGTTTGTGCCTCCTGTTTTGGGCCTTTGTTTTAAGCCTTTATGTTGGAAATATTTTATGCATCAACAATTATCCCCTAATATAGTTGAATTAATGTTAATCATTAATTTTGCCACATTCCTTTATTTGTTTATCTTTATACAACCGGTCAAATTATTACATCGGCTTTTGTTACATCAAATGAGAATGTTCTAGCCTTTTTATTTTCTTCTTTTGTTGGCTCATTCTTAATAAGCACTTCTAACTTGGTCAACACATAGTACGCATAAGCGTCTCCTTTGACCAATTCGGCCAGATATACTTCGATTTCTGCCTGATCTTGTTTAGTGTCAATAGCGTGGATGTCAAAATTTGGGTCTTTATAATAGATCCTTTTACTAGAATTCTTCATTTGTTCATCCTCTCTTAACAATCGTTCATATCTTATCACATTCGCGCTAAGTTGAAAGAGATCAAGGAATTCCCTATCTTGGAAGTTCTTTATTAAATCAAAATTCAAACAACTTTGAGCGATTTTGACAAACTCTTTTTCAAACAAAGGAACAAAACAGTTGTTCCTGGCAGTTTTAAACCTTTGAAGACAGGATTCAGCCCATTCATTTGGCATTGAACGCAAATTTGCTAAATTTGCCAAAGTGACTTCTGATATAGTTTTGTAAAACTGGGCGTGAAATAATTATTCCAATTGTTGCCTAGTTTGGACAGAATTTGTTGGTAAGTTAATAAACCATGATAAGGCTACCCAAATAGTGAATTTGGGAATAGTCTCATCTTGTGAAAATTAGTAACTTTGCCACATTGCAACGTGAAACGCCCTATATGTTTCAAAGTGGACACTGTTCCCCTATGGTTAACTTTAAACATTAATGTTTTGATTATAACAAACAAATTAGTATTATTTACTAACGATCTATTTTCAAGTAATATTCAAAGCGCTACACATCGAACTCGCAAGCATGTCAAGATCAAAGCCAATCAATACAAGAATTCAAGAAATTCAAGATTCGAAGATCAAGATCGAAGAATATATTTCTAGATAAAATTGTATAGGTACTAATTCTTTGATTTTTAGCAATAAAATGAATGAAATCTCAAAAACAACTTTATGCAGAAAACCTAATTTCATATCACTTGCATAAAATGTTTTTATCGAAGTCACAAATCAAGTTTTCAAGATTTTTCAAAATACTGAAAACGGTCATCTGTTTAAAGAAAACGGTCGACCGTTTGATGTGAACCGGTCAACCATTTGGACCAATAGATCGACCGTTTAGCTGTTATTTTCTAAAAAGTGTCTGTTCTGATTTTCATTATTCCAACGGCTATTTCTAACCGTCTGACTTATAGGTCAATCGGTTGGTCATCCGGTTGGGCAGAAAGTTATAAAAATTCATCTCTATAAATTCATCTTCATTTATTATCATTTAAACACAGTTACAAGAACATTAATAGAGAGAATCACATTGAGAAAATTCATTCAAGCTTCATTGCATTTATATCTTCAAAATTATTCATAGAAAAACTATGTTTGATCAAATCAATTTTTTGATTCATCATTATCAATAAAATTTATTTCTAACACTTGCACTTTTTCATCTATTGCTATTTATTAAAGTGTTAGTCCTCTTAGTACCAAACTTGTAACTATCATTCATCAAGAGAGAAATACATTCTCAAATCTATTTCTTTATTGTTGACCTATGGTTAACTTTAAACCTTAATGTTTTGATTATTACAAACAAATTGGTTATGTTTTCTAACATTTTATTTTCAAGCAAATTCAAAGTGCTACAAATCGAACTCTCATGCAATGTCAAGTTTAAAGTCAAAATCAATACAAGAGTTCAAGCATCTCAAAGATCCGCCGAATTTCAAGATTCAAAGATCAAGATTGAAGAATAGATTTTTAGTTAAAATTGTAAAGGTATTAACTCTTTAATCCTTAGCAATTAAATGAACGAAAGCTCAAAAATAATTTTTATCACTTGCATAAAAATTAGTTTTATCAAAGCCAAAAATCAGATTTTCAAAACTGTGGAAACGGACAATCCGTTTGGTAAACCGGATGAACCGGTCGACCGTTTAAAATGAATCGGTCGACCGTCTGAGCGTATCTTTTCAAAAAGTGCCCGTTCTGACTTTTTGCAGTTCAACAGCTAGTTCTGACCAATCTGATCAATCTGAACGGTCGACCGTTTGGTCATCCGTTTGGTCAGAAAGTGACGAAAATTCATCTCTATAAATACCACTTCATTTACTATCATTGAATAATACTTACAAGAGCATTTATAGAGAGAATCATATTGAAAAACATCATTCAAAGCTTCACTTCATTCATATCTTCAATATCTCTATTTGAAAAACTTTGTTTGATTAAATCAAACTTTTGATTCATCTTTCTCAACAAAGTTTTCTTCTAACACTTGAGTTTCCTCATCCATTGCTATTCATTAAAGTGTTAGTCTCTCTTAGAGCTAAACTTGTATCTATCATTCATCTAAAGAGAAATACTCAAATCAATCTCTTTATTTATTTGGGTCATATTGAGGTCCCTTGAAAAACTCAATATTGTATAAGGATCGGTGCTCCTTGCTTGTAAGTCACCGGATACATTGTAAGGGTTTGGATTGCACCATAAGTCAATCAAAATAGTGGAAAGGCCGTGCTCGTGTTGGAGAGCTTGGTAACAGGGGACGTAGATCATTGGTTGGATCGACCCTCCATAAAAATCGTTTGCACTCTCTCTTCTCTTTTATTTACTTATATTGTGCTTATATTATTGTGAATCTATTTTTATCTCTTAAATATCATTTTTGAGAATATTTTTCGAAAAAGTTTGAGAAAACCAATTCACCCCCCTCTTGGTTAGTTATTCTTGGGCTATCAATTGGTATCAGAGCAAGGTGCTCATTTTTTTTTATTACACAATCTTGAGTAATGGCTAACCAAAATTTTCAAAACCTTGAATGTCACTCCACAAATCGTCCTCCCTTCTTTAATGGCTCCCACTACAATTATTGGAAAACTAGAATGATGATTTATATTCAATCAATTGATTATAACATTTGGGAAGTCATCGAGTTTGGTCCATATGTGCCTACAAAAATTGTC
This sequence comes from Forsythia viridissima, assembly GCA_030279155.1. Taxonomy (NCBI): domain Eukaryota; kingdom Viridiplantae; phylum Streptophyta; class Magnoliopsida; order Lamiales; family Oleaceae; genus Forsythia; species Forsythia viridissima. The sequence goes on along the minus strand of CM059041.1, from coordinate 32,103,955 downwards.
AAAGTTGATGATAAACCGGACCAAACTATTTCTAAGCCTAGAGAAGAATATGATGAAGAGGACAAGAGAAAATTATCTTTGAATGCTAGGGCCAAAAATTTACTTTATTGTGCTTTAGACAAAAATGAGTTTAATCGTATTAGCACATGTGATTCCGCATATGATATTTGGCATGCATTAGAGATAACTCATTTAGGTACCAACAAGGTTAAAGAAACCAAAATAAATCTTTTGACAAAAGATTTCGAAAATTTCTTTATGAAACAAGATGAACCTATTGTTGATATGATTACTCGTTTCACCGATATTATTAATGGCCTTAAGGGCTTTGATCGAAAATTTACTAACGGTGAACTTGTGAGCAAAATGCTTAGGTCTTTATCGGAAGATTGGAACTCCTTGAGGATGTTGATAGAGAATACAAAAGATATCAACACTTATCCATTGGAGGAGCTATATGGAACATTGATGACATATGAGCTCAACAATGCCGAAACAAAGGAGAAAACAAGGAGAAGCAAAGAAGAGATGAAGGAGCTTCCAAAGAAGCAAATTGCTTTGAAATCAACAAATGATGAAGGATCATCCAACACAAACTTGAGTGATGAAGAACTTGATGACTTAGTTCTTCTTGTCAAGAAATGGAGAGGATTTCGAAACAATAGGCGATTTCAAAAGAAAGAAGACAAAAGTGAAGAAAAGAACAAAAAGATCATATGCTATGATTGTGACAAACCCGGTCACAAGAGGACCGAATGCCCAAACAAGAAGAAGTTCAACAAAAAGAAGGCACTTCAAGCTACATGGGATGATAGTGATGAAGATGATCAAGAAGATGATGAAATTCAAGAAGAAATTGCTAATATGTGCTTCATGGCTATTGAGGATGAGGTAAGTACAAACAACAATGACTCTTACATTGACCTATCTACCTCTTATGATGAAATTCTTGAAGAATTTGAGAAACTTATGTCAAAATACTCCATTCTTAACAATAAACACTCTTTGTTGAAAAAGGTAGTTAAGAAGCTTTTTATTGCACAAAAGGACTTTGAAAAAGAAAAGGATGATCATAAGTCCTTGATTAAAGAAAATGTTTTATTGAAAGAAAAAGTGGTTGATTTAACAAGCATTATTCACAATTTCACCCAAGGAAAGAAAAACTTTGAATTAATGCTTGGTGAGCAAAAATGTGTGTTTAACAAAGGAGGAATTGGATATAAACCTCTCTTGAAACAAAAATCCCTTGAAACCATTTTTGTAAAATCATCCAACTTTTCTCAACAAAACATCACATGTAGTTTTTGCAAGAAAGATGGTCATGTTGCTTACAATTGTTTGACTAAAAAGAAACTATACTTTGAAAAGAAACACAAGTGGATAAAAGAATCCACAAGCACTAACTATCAAGGACCCAAACTTATGTGGGTACCAAAAATCAAAAATTAAAATTATTTTTGTAGGTACCACAAAAGGTCAAGAGCAATTGGTTCTTGGATAGTGGTTGTTCGAAACATATGACGGGAGATCGATCATTACTATCAAATTTCAAAAGAAAAGATGGAGGTCATGTGACTTTTGGAGACAATGCCAAAGGAAAAATCATAGGCATTGGAAATATTGGTAATCGCTCTTCTCCCTCTATTGAAAATGTTTTATTAGTTGATAACCTCAAACATAACTTACTTAGTATAAGTCAATTGTGTGATAAAGGTTATCTCATTAAATTTGATTCTTCTAATTGCCTAATTGAGGATGCTATATCTAAAGAGGTATTGTTCATGGGGAGCCGAAGCAAAGATGTTTACATCATATCTATTGAATTTGAACTTGAAAAGGAAATAAAATGTTTTTCAAGTATAAAAGATGACTCTTGGCTATGGCATAGGAGATTAGGTCATGTTAGCATGGACTTACTTTCAAAAATCTCCAAAAATAACTTTGTGAAAGGGTTGCCAAGTATAAAGTTTGAAAAAGATAAAATTTGTGATGCTTGTCAATTTGAAAAACAAGTAAAGAGTTCTTTCAAACTTAAACAACATTCTTCTACTTCAAGACCTTTGCAACTTCTCCACATGGACTTATTTGGACCATCTAGAACCGCTAGTTTAAGTGGAAAACATTATGCATTTGTTATTGTTGATGATTTTTCAAGATTTACTTGGGTCATTTTCTTGAATTTAAAAGATGAAGCCTTAAATGCATTTAAACATTTTTGCAAAAGAGTCCAAAATGAAAAAGGATACACCATTACCACAATTAGGAGTGATAATGGTGGAGAATTTGAAAATATAGCCTTTGATGAGTTTTGCAAATCCAATGGATATGAACAAAATTTTTCGGCTCCTAGAACTCCTCAACAAAATGGTGTAGTAGAAAGGAAGAATCGAACATTGCAAGAAATGGCTCGAACCATGTTGAATGAAAACAATTTACCAAAATACTTTTGGGCCGAAGCCGTAAACACTTCATGTTATATCTTAAATAGAGTTTTGGTAAGTCGAAAGAAAACCAAAACTCCATATGAGCTTTGGAAAAATAGAATTCCCAATATCGGATATTTTAAAGTTTTTGGTTGCAAGTGCTTTATTTTAAACACAAAAGAAAATTTGGGAAAATTTGATCCAAAATCCGATATTGGAATTTTTCTTGGATATTCATCTACTAGTAAAGCTTTTAGAGTTTTCAACAAAAGAACTTTAGTAGTTGAAGAATCCATGCATGTTGTTTTTGATGAAACTAACTCCTCTATACAAGAAAAAGCTATTGATGATGAAGATTTGGAAATCCCATTTGAACAACTAAGTGTTCAAAATCAAGACAAAGGGAATCCAAATAACATTGAAAGTCAACATGAGGAGGAAACAAGTATGCAACAAAATGATGAAGAACCTCATGAGGATCCCAACACTTCATCATTACCAAAAGAATGGAGGTTTGTCCCATCTCACCCAAAAGATCTCATCATTGGTGATCCATCAAAAGGGGTAAGCACAAGAAATTCTTCTAGAAATTTTCATAACAATTGTGCATTTCTTTCTCAAATTGAGCCAAAGAACTTTAAAGAAGCCGAGTTTGATGAATTTTGGATCCTAGCTATGCAAGATGAACTAAATCAATTTGAAAGAAATAATGTTTGGGATTTAGTTGCTAGACCAAATTCACAAACCGTAATTGGCACAAAATGGGTTTTTCGAAACAAACGAGATGAAAATGGTATAATTGTGCGTAACAAAGCTAGATTAGTGGCTCAAGGTTACAATCAAGAAGAAGGCATTGATTTCGAAGAAACTTTTGCCCCGGTTGCTAGATTAGAATCAATTCGCATGCTTCTTGCTTTTGCTTGACATAAGAATTTTACTTTATTTCAAATGGATGTCAAAAGTGCATTCTTGAATGGAGTCATTCAAGAAGAAGTTTTTGTTGAGCAACCACCCGGTTTTAAAAATCATAAGTATCCGGACAAAGTTTTCAAACTTAGAAAAGCTCTTTACGGTTTAAAACAAGCTCCTAGAGCATGGTATGAGAGATTAAGTAAATTTCTCTTATCAAATGGTTTTTTAATGGGTAAAGCGGATACTACATTATTTATAAAAACCAAAAAGAATGATATGATAGTCGTTCAAATTTATGTTGACGATATCATTTTTGGTGCTACTAACATTTCCCTATGTGAAGAATTTTCTAAGTGCATGAGTAGGGAATTTGAGATGAGCATGATGGGTGAACTCAAGTTCTTTCTTGGTCTCCAAATCAAACAAACCAATGATGGAATATTCATTAGTCAAACTAAGTATATCTTGGATATGCTCAAAAAGTTTGAAATGGAAGAGTTGAAGCCAATGAACACTCCAATGAGCTCATCAATCAAACTAGATAAAGACGAGCAAGGTACTTCCGTTGATGTAACAAAATATCGAGGTATGATCGGATCCCTTCTTTATTTAACCGCTAGTAGACCCGATATTATGTTTAGTGTATGCTTATGTGCTAGATATCAATCTAATCCTAAGAATTCCCATCTTAGTGCCGTAAAACGCATTTTCCGTTATCTTAGTGGAACTAGATCTTTAGGTCTTTGGTATCCAAAAGAAACTCATTTTGATTTACTTAGCTACTCGGATGCCGATTGGGTCGGTTGCACAATTGATCGTAAAAGTACTAGTGGAACGTGCCATTTTCTAGGCATTGCTTTAGTTTCATGGTTTAGTAAGAAACAAAATTCCGTTGCCTTGTCAACCGCCGAAGCCGAGTATATCTCCGCTGCTAGTTGTTGTGCTCAAATCCTATGGATGAAGCAAACTCTAAATGATTATCACATCTCATTTGACAAAATTCCTATTATGTGTGATAATACTAGTGCGATCAACTTATCAAAAAATCCCGTTTTGCATTCTCGTACCAAACACATCGAGATTAGACATCACTTTTTACGAGACCATGCACAAAAGGGAGATATAACTTTGGAGTTTGTAAACACCGAAAAACAATTGGCCGATATTCTCACAAAACCATTAGCACTTGAAAGATTTTCTTACATTCGACGAAATTTAGGTATAATTGATGAATGTGAAATATGTGGCTAACTCCTTATATTTTCTATAATTGATTGCATTTTATGTGATAAATATGTTTCAAAATTATTTGACAAAAGATCAAATCCATGATTTTTATAAATTTTTGCAAAAATTGCCCAAACGGACGACCGTTTTATAAATCGGACGTCCGTTTCATATCAAACGGATGAACCCCTGCTCAATCCGTTTGATCATCCGTCTGAGCAGCGACTTTTGCCAAAATTAAAAAGTTTAACCAGTTGACCGTCTCAATCAAACGGACGTCCGTATGTTTTTAAACGGACGACCGTATATCATCCGTCTGATCATCCGTTTGAACAGAAAGTTTGAACATCAAAATTCCAGTCCAACCGGTCGATCGTATGAGGTTTCCGGTCTTCCGTATAAGCGGAAATCAGGGTTTTAAGTTAGAAAATTTTCAAATTTCTTCATTCCAACTTCCCGCGAACCACGGTTCTCTCTCTCCAAATCTTCCTCAAATCTTCTAATCTTCCCAAAATCTTTCCAATTTACATTCAAAATCTCAAAACCCATATCATTTCACGCCTAAATCTTCAAAATCCCCAATTTTTGTCCACCAAATCGCGATAAACCCTTCAAACGGTCGACCTCCAACCCTAGGCTCAAATCCGTCTCCAAAACCATGCCTCGGGTGAAAATGGCAGCCAAACGACCTAGGAGAGAAAGGCAACCATCTCCATCCTCCTCCTCCTCCGAAGAAGACCCTCAATCCAAACGAATCGATGGGTGTCCCGTCCTCATTGGTAAGAATGTCGATCTTGCTTCTTTCACACACGAGGCACCATCATTCAACATAGAAAATCTTTTCATGGGTATGGGGTGGGTTCCTCTTCTTACTCTCAATGATCATGTTTACTCCCCCATTGTCAAAGAATTTTACAAAAACATGGTTTTTTTCCCGGGGTCGGGTATTTCATCTTTCGTTCGGGACAAACGAATTAAGATCACTCAAGATCTTATTCGTACTATTCTTCATCTTGAAAGTGGTGGTATGCGTCTCTATACCACCAAGACAATTTCTCACACCGATGAATATAATCCGGTCGAAGCATGTTGTCGCGTCACCGGCAAGCACTTCGAGGCTGCCGTACGTCTTAGTTCCAATCAACTTACTCTTCCATGTCGTGTCCTCTATAATATCATCGCCCACATAATTGTCCCTCGAAAGGGTCATTTAGATGAGGTGAACCATTTTGATGCTTTTGTGCTCGACTCCATCCTCCGAGGGCGTAAGCTCGATTTTTCTTACATCATGATCCAACACATGCATTACGTCCTTAGCGGCAAGAGATCTAAAGCACTTCCCTATGGCATGATTCTCACTAAAATTTTCCAACACTTCGACGTCTCTTTCCGTGATACGGTGACCCTCCTTCCAAAAACCACCGATACCATCAATATTCTTACACTCAAACAAATGAGGATTGTCAAAGAAAATGGTCAGTGGGTGGCAAAGTCGAAGGGATTTGATGAAGAGTCGGGACCCTCCACTCTACCTTTCGAGGGGGAAGATATTGACGAAGATGCTCCTCCGTCCCCTCCGCGGCAAAGATCACAAAGGCCGTCGTCCTCCACTACCGGCCACAACGAGGACCAATTCACCTTACTGCATGGACGGATCGACTCCCTTACTTCTTCAGTCGAGGGTCTACACCATACCATGGGGACTCTCCAGCACTCGGTTGCCGACATGACGGCATTGCTCCGAGATCTTCACTCCCGTCTCGATGCCGTGCTTCCTCCACAGCCGCCCCCGGAGCCTTAGCTTATTTACTTCATTCCTGTTGTTTTGTAGTTATGTTTTGGAAACGAAGTCTATGTTCTAGCTTTCTTTTATGAAACTATGTTTGTTTTTCAATTTTAAGTTTATCAATGAATGGCATATTTTGTTTCATTTAGGGGGAATATATTTTTAACACCTTAATGTTTTGCCTTTGCCTTTTTGTTTATGTCAAAAGGGAGAAAATAAATATGTGATGAAATATATGAAACATGTGATGTGATGTGAAATATATGAAACATGTGATGTGATGAATTTGGCATGAAATATGTAATGTGATCAAATAGAATCGATATCATGTAATGAGATAAAATTGGCAAATCAAATGAAAATGTGATACAAATTCATCGAATCATGTTTACTTGAAAAAGATAGGGGGAATATATATGCTTTATTGTATCTCATTATTCTATATTCTCACATTACATGTCATAATCAAAAAGGGGAAAATTGTTGACCTATGGTTAACTTTAAACCTTAATGTTTTGATTATTACAAACAAATTGGTTATGTTTTCTAACATTTTATTTTCAAGCAAATTCAAAGCGCTACAAATCGAACTCTCATGCAATGTCAAGTTCAAAGTCAAAATCAATACAAGAGTTCAAGCATCTCAAAGATCCGCCGAATTTCAAGATTCAAAGATCAAGATTGAAGAATAGATTTTTAGTTAAAATTGTAAAGGTATTAACTCTTTAATCCTTAGCAATTAAATGAACGAAAGCTCAAAAATAATTTTTATCACTTGCATAAAAATTAGTTTTATCAAAGCCAAAAATCAGATTTTCAAAACTGTGGAAACGGACAATCCGTTTGGTAAACCGAATGAACCGGTCGACCGTTTAAAATGAACCGGTCGACCGTCTGAGCGTATCTTTTCAAAAAGTGTCCGTTCTGACTTTTTGCAGTTCAACGGCTAGTTCTGACCAATCTGATCAATCTGAACGGTCGACCGTTTGGTCATCCGTTTGGTCATCCGTTTGGTCAGAAAGTGACGAAAATTCATCTCTATAAATACCACTTCATTTACTATCATTGAATAACACTTACAAGAGCATTTATAGAGAGAATCATATTGAAAAACATCATTCAAAGCTTCATTGCATTCATATCTTCAATATCTCTATTTGAAAAACTTTGTTTGATTAAATCAAACTTTTGATTCATCTTTCTCAACAAAGTTTTCTTCTAACACTTGAGCTTTCCTCATCCATTGCTATTCATTAAAGTGTTAGTCTCTCTTAGAGCTAAACTTGTATCTATCATTCATCTAGAGAGAAATACTCAAATCAATCTCTTTATTTATTTGGGTCATATTGAGGTCCCTTGAAAAGCTCAATATTGTATAAGGATCGGTGCTCCTTGCTTGTAAGTCACCGGATACATTGTAAGGGTTTGGATTGCACCATAAGTCAATCAAAATAGTGGAAAGGCCGTGCTCGTGTTGGAGAGCTTGGTAACGGGGGACGTAGATCATTGGTTGGATCGAACCTCCATAAAAATCGTTTGCACTCTCTCTTCTCTTTTATTTACTTATATTGTGCTTATATTATTGTGAATCTATTTTTATCTCTTAAATATCATTTTTGAGAATATTTTTCGAAAAAGTTTGAGAAAACCAATTCACCCCCCTCTTGGTTAGTTATTCTTGGGCTATCATTTATATCATTAGATCGTATTGAGGTCCCTTGAAAGTTCAATATTGTATAAGGATCGGTGTTCCTTGTTTTTGAGTCACCGGATACATTGTAAAGGTTTTGATTGCACCATAAGTCAATCAAGATAGTGGAAAGACCGTGCTCATGTTGGAGAGCTGGGGGATGACGTAGATCATTGGTTGGATCGAACCTCCATAAAAAGTTTGTAAAAACCAATTCATCCCCCTCTTGTTTAGCTATTCTTGGTCTATCAATTGGTATGAGATCAAGGTGCTCATTTATTTTAAAAGATTTTACAATCTTGGGTAATGGCTAACCACAATATTCAAAGTCTTGAAGGACATTCCACAAATCATCATCCCTTCTTTAATGGCACCCACTACAACTATTGAAAAACTAGAATGATGATTTATATACAATCAATAGATTATAACATTTGGGAAGTCATTGAATTTGGTCCTTATGTGCCAACAAAAATTATTAAAGTTGATGATAAACTGGACCAAACTATTCCTAAGCCTAGAGAAGAATATGATGAAGACGATAAAAGAAAATTATCTTTTAATGCTAGAGCAAAAAATTTACTTTATTGTGCTTTAGATAAAAATAAATTTAATCGAATTAGCAAATGTGATTCCGCATATGATATTTGGCATGCATTAGAGATAACTCACTTAGGTACTAATAAAGTTAAAGAAACTAAGATAAATCTCTTAACAAAAGATTTTGAAAATTTCTTTATGAAGCAAGATGGACCTATAGTAGATATGATTACTTGCTTTACCGATATTATAAATGGCCTTAAGGGCTATGATCGAAAGTTTACTAACGGTGAACTTGTGAGTAAAATGCTTTGGTATCTTTCGAAAGATTGGAACTTCTTGAAGATGTTGATAGAGAATACAAAAAATGTCAATACTTATCCATTGGAGGAGCTATATAGAACGTTGATGACTTATGAGCTCAACAATGACGAAACAAATGAAAAAAAAAAGTAAGGAAGAGATGAAGGAGCCTCCAAAACGGCAAATTGCCTTAAAATGACAAACAATGAAGGATCCTCAAACATGAACATGAGTGATGAAGAACTTGATGATCTAGTTCTTCTTGTCAAAAAATAGAGATGTTTTCGAACTAATCGACGATTTCAAAAGAAAGAAGACAAAGGTGAAGAGAAAAATAAAAAATATCATTTGCTATGATTGTGACAAACCCGGTCACAAAAGGACCGAATGTCCAAACAAGAAGAAATTCACCAAAAAAAAAAGTACTTCAAGCTACATGGGATGATCATAAAAAAGATGAAGTTCAAGAAGAAATCGCCAACATGTGCTTCATGGCTATTGAAGATGAGGTAAATACAAATAACAATAACTCATATAATAATTTATCTACTTCTTATGATGAAATTCTTGAGAAATTTGAGAAACATGTTTCAAAATACTCTATCATTAACAATAAACATTTCTTATTAAAAAAGGTAGTCAAGAAACTTTTTATAGCACAAAAAGATTTTAAAAAGAAAAATGATGATCATAAACCTTTGATTAAATAAAATCTTTCCTTGAAAGAAAAAGTGGTTGATTTAACAAGTATTATTCACAAGTTTACCCAACGAAAGAAAAATTTTGAATTAATGCTTGGTAAGCAAAAATGTGTGTTCAATAAAGGAGGAATTTGATACAAACCTTTCTTAAAACAAAAATCTCTTGAAACTATATTTGTCAAATCATCTAATTTTACTCAACAAAATATAACATGTAATTTTTGTAAGAAAGTTGGTCATGTTGATTTTAATTGTACAACTAAAAAGAGACTATAATTGGAAAAGAAACATAAGTGGATAAAAGAATCCACAAACACTAACTATCAAGGATCCAAACTTATGTGAGTACCAAAAATCAAAAATTGAAATAATTTTTGTAGGTACCACGAAAAGTGGAGCAATTGATTCTTGGATAGTGGTTGCTCAAAACACATGACCGGTGAACGATCATTGCTATCTAGTATCGAAAGAAATTATGGAGGTCATGTAACTTTTGGAGACAATGCTAAAGAAAAATCATAGGCATTAGAAATATTGGTAACCATTATTCTCATTCTATTGAAAATATTTTATTAGTTGATAATCTTAAACATAACTTGTTTAGTATAAGTCAATTATGTGATAAATGTTATCTCATTAAATTTGATTCTTCCAAATACCTCATTGAAGATGTTATATCTAAAGATGTATTGTTCATAGAGAGCCGAAGTAAGGATGTTTATATCATAAATATTGAATTTGAACTTGAAAGAGAAATAAAATTTCTATCAAGTATAAAAGATGATTCTTAGTTATGGCATAGAAGATTATGTCATGTTAGCATGGACTTACTTTCTAAAATCTCCAAAAATAGCTTTGTAAAAGGTTTACCAAATATAAAATTTGATAAAGATAAAATTTGTGATGCTTATCAATTTGAAAAACAAGTAAAGAGTTGTTTTAAACTTAAACAACACTCTTCTACTACAAGACATTTACAACTTCTCCACATATATTTATTTAGACCCTCTAGAACTGCTAGTTTAAGTAGAAAATATTATGCATTTGTAATTGTTGATGATTTTTCAAGATTTACTTGGGTCATTTTCTTGAATTTAAAAGATGAAACTTTAAATACATTTAAATATTTTTGCAAAAGAGTTCAAAATGAAAAGAGATATACTATTACCACAATTAGGAGTGATCACGGTGGAGAATATGAAAATATTGCTTTTGATGAGTTTTGTAAATCAAATAGATATGAACATAATTTTTCGGCTCCTAGAACTTCTCAACAAAATGGTATAGTAGAAAGGAAGAATTGAACATTGCAAGAAATGGCTCGGACCATGTTGAATGAAAATAATTTACCAAAATATTTTTGGGCCGAAGCCGTTAATACTTCATGCTATATTTTGAATAGGGTTTTCTTTAGTCGAAAGAAAACTAAAACTCTATACGAGTTTTAGAAAAATAGAATTCTCAATATCGGATATTTTAAAGTTTTTGGTTGTAAATGTTTTATATTAAATACAAAAGAAAATTTGATCTAAAATTCGATATTGGAGTTTTTTTTTTTTTTGATATTCATCTACTAGGAAAGCTTATAGAGTTTTTTAATAAAAGAACTTTAGTAGTTGAAGAATCCATGTATGTTGTTTTTTATGAAACTAACTCTATTGAACATGAGAAAAACATTGGTGATGAAGATTTGGAAATTCCATTTGAACAAGTAATTGTTTAAAATCAAGACAAAGAGAATCCAAACAATGTTGAAAATTAACATAAGGAGGAAACACTCATGCAATAAAATGAAGAAGAATCTAACACCTTATCTTTACCTAAAGAATGGAGGTTTGTTTCTTCTCATCCAAAAGATCTCATTATCGGTGATCTATCAAAGGACTAAGTACTAGAAACTCTTCTAGAAATTTTCTTAACACAATTGTGCTTTTCTTTCGTAAATTGAGCCAAAGAATTTCAAAGAAGCTGAGTTTAATGGATTTTGGATTCTGGCTATGCAAGATGAACTAACACATCATCCTTACATAAAGAATGGAGGTTTGTTCCTTCTCATCCAAAAGATCTCATCATCGGTGATCCATCCAAATGAGTAAGTACTAGAAACTCTTCTAGAAATTTTCTTAACAATTGTGCTTATCTTTCGTAAATTGAGCCAAAGAATTTTAAAGAAGTCGAGTTTGATGAATTTTAGATTCTAGCTATGCAAGATGAACTAAATCAATTTGAAAGAAATCATGTTTGAGATTTAGTTGCTAGACCAAGTTCACAAACCGTATTTGGTACAAAATAGGTTTTTTAAAACAAACGAGATAAAAATGGTATAATTGTGCGTAACAAAGTTAGATTAGTGGCTCAAAGTTAAAATCAAGAAAAATGTATTGATTTCGAATAAACATTTGCACCGGTTGCTAGATTAGAGTCAACTCGCATGCTTCTTGCTTTTGCTTGTCATAAGAATTTTACTCTTTTTCAAATGGATGTCAAAAGTGCATTCTTGATACATTCTTGAATGGAGTCATTCAAGAAGAAGTATTTGTTGAGCAACCGCCCGATTTTGAAAAACATAAATACTCGGACAAAGTTTTTAAACTTAAAAAAGCCTTTTACAGATTAAAGCAAGCTCCTAGAGCTTGGTATGAAAGATTAAGCAAATTTCTTTTATCAAATAGTTTTTTAATGGGTAAGGCAGATACTACACTATTTATAAAAACCAAAAAGAATGATATGATTGTTGTTCAAATTTATGTTGATGATATATTTTTCGTACTACTAACATTTCTCTATGTGAAGAATTTTCTAAGTGTATGAGTAGAGAATTTGAGATGAATATGATGGATGAACTCAAGTTCTTTCTTGGACTCCAAATCAAACAAACTAATGATGGAATATTCATTAGTCAAACCAAGTATATCTTGGACATGCTCAAAAGGTTTAAAATGGAAGATTTGAAACCAATGAATACCCCAATGAGCTTGTCGATCAAATTGGACAAAGACGATCAAGGCATTCCCGTTGATATAACTAAATATCGAGGTAAGATCGGATGCCTTCTTTATTTAACCTCTATTAGGCCCTATATTATGTTTAGTGTATGCTTAAATGCTAGATATCAATCTAATCCTAAAAATTCTCATCTTAGTGCCGTAAAACGTATTTTTCATTACCTTAGCAGAACTAGATCCTTAGGTCTTTGGTATCTTAAAGAGACTCACTTTGATTTACTTAGTTATTCAGATGCCAATTAGGCCGGTTGTACAATTGACCGTAAGAGCACTAGCGGAACTTGCCACTTTCTAGGCTTTGCCTTAATTTCATGGTTTAGTAAGAAACGAAATTCCGTTGCTTGTTGTTGTTGTGCTCAAATCCTATGGATGAAGCAAACTCTTCATGATTATTACATATCTTTTAAAAATGTTCCTATTATGTGTGATAACACTAGTGCCATCAATTTATCTAAAAATCCCGTTTTACATTCTCGTACCACACACATCGAGATTAGACATCATTTCCTACGAGGCCATGCACAAAAGGGAGATATAACTTTAGAGTTTGTAAACACCGAAAAGCAATTGGCCGATATTCTCACAAAACTGTTAGCACTTGAAAGATTTTCATATATTCGACGAAATCTTGGCATAATTGATGAATGCGAAGTATGTGGCTAACTCTTTAAGGATGATATATTTGATTGAATTTTATATGACAAACATTTTTTTTTAAAAATATTTTACAAAGTACCAAATTGATGATTTCGGTAAAATTGCGCAAAATTGTCCAACCGGATGACCATTCCCTCAAACGGACGTCCGTTTGATGATAAACGAATGACCTTTTGTTCGTCCGGATCATCATCCATTTGAACAGAGACTTTTGTAAAAATTAAAAAAATTTAACGGTTGACTACTTCGTGAAACGGTCGTCCGCTTCTGCTCAAATGGACGATCTCCTCATTATCCGCCTCTGGATCCATTTGAACAGAAAGTCGATTTTAAAATTTAAGGTTCAACGATCGACTGTATCAGCGGATATCAGGTTTTTAACCTAAGAAAATTTTCAAATTCTTCATTCCTTCTTCGCGCGAACACACGGCTTTTCTCTTCCAATCTCTCATCATTCATCAAATCTCTTTCCAATCTTCAAAATTTCCACTCACAATCAAAAACCCATATCATTATCTTTCTAAAATTTGAACAATCCCCAATTTTTAACCACAAAATCATCAAAATCCATCTCAAATGGATGAACAAAACCCTAGCCTCCTATAATCCGTTTGCAATCATCATGCCTCGGGTAAAAATGCCAGCCAAGCGCTCAAGGAGGAAAAGACCACCTTCTCCATCCTCCAAAGAAGAGGTTTCTCTAGAAAATCGGATTGACAAATGCCCGATCCTCATTAGTAAGAATGTTGATCTCGCTTTCTTTACATTTGAGACCTCGTCATTTCATTTAGAAGAATATTTTGTCGTCATGGGTTGGGTTTCCATTCTCACACTCAATGAAAAAGCTTGCCCTACCATCAAAAAAGAGTTCTATAAGAAAATGGTTTTCTCTCCAAGGACGAGTATCTCTTGCTTAGTTAGAAATAAACGAATCAAAATCACTTGAGAACTTATTTGTTCAATTCTTGAACTTGAGGATGGTAGTATTCGTCTTTATACCTCAAAAACGATTCTTCATCTTGAAGAGTACAATCATGTTGAGGCAGGTTGTCGTGTCACCGAGAAACACTTCGAGGCTCCCGCACGACTTAGTACAAATCAACTAACACTCACATGTCGTGTCTTGCACAATATCATCTCCCATATTATCGTCCCTAGGAAAGGTCACCTTGATGAAGTAAATCATTACGACGTCTTTCTTCTCAATTCTGTATTAATTGGGCGAAAATTAGACTTTCCATACATTATGCTCAATCATATGGACTCGGTTCTTTGCGGTACTAGGTCTAAGGCCTTACCTTACGGAATGATTCTTACCAAAATCTTTCAACATTTCGAAGTCTCTTTTTCTAATGCGATCACCCTTCTTCCTAAAACCACCGACACCATTAATACTCTTACTCTTAAACGCATGAAAATCTTTAAAGAGGATGGGCAATGGGTAGAGAAATCTAAAAAATTTGATGATGAGTCAGGACCCTCTACTTTGCCATTTGAGGGTGGTGAAGAAATGTATGAAGACGAAGATGATCCTCCCCTGAGACTGATATCACATAGGTCGTCGTCCTCCACCTTCAGCTTCAATGAGGACCATACAATCTTCTCAATGGCCGGATTGACTCGCTTACAACCATCATAGATGGCCTATATCGTGCATGACTTACACAACACGGCAGCTAGTCTACAAAACTTGGTGAGAAATCTACAACACTCGGTAGACAGCATAACATCATTGCTACAACAAGTGCTAGCTTCACATCAAGCACTTCACACCCGCCTTGACACTGTGTTTCCTCCGCCAGAGAACTAGTTTATCTAGTTTCTTTTTTAGTTTATGTGTTCTTGGAACTAATTTTCATTTATGCCTATTTGAACTATGAATGTCGTTACATTTTAGTTTCTATATTTTTTGTACTAGTTTTAATTGATGTCTATTTTTGTTGGAACTATGATTTTAAGTTTATGAATGAATTGCATATTTTGTTTCATTTAGGGAGAATTTATTTATTTTACATTAATGTTTCAATTCTAACTTTTTTGTTTATGCCAAAAGAGAGAAAATATATGTGATAAAAATTTGATGTGATGAAATATGATGAAAATTTGACAAACGAATTGGTAAATTAAATTACAATGAAGTTGATATCTTGTTATGTGATGGGATCAATTAAATGGAATATAATCCAATGTTACAAATTTATCAAACCATGATTACTTGAAAAAGAAAGGGAGAAAATATATGCTTTATTTTATCTTATTATTCCTTATATTCTCAATTACACATCACAGTGTTTGTTATAATAAAAAACACAGTGTTTGTTATAATCAAAAAGGGAAAAATTGTTGACATATGGTTAACTTTAAACCTTAATATTTTGATTATAACAAACAAATTAGTATTATTTACTAACGATCTATTTTCAAGTAATATTCAAAGCGCTACAAATCAAACTCGCAAGCATGTCAAGATCAAAGCCAATCAATACAAGAGTTCAAGAAATTCAAGATTCGAAGATCATGATCGAAGAATATATTTCTAGATAAAATTGTAAATGTACTAATTTTTTGATTTTTAGCAATTAAATGAATGAAAGCTCAAAAACAACTTTACGCACAAAACTTAATTTGATATCACTTGCATAAAATATTTTTATCGAAGTCACAAATCAAGTTGTTAATATTTTTCAAAGCACTGGAAACTGTCATATGTTTAAGAGAAACGGTAGACCATTTGATGTGAACCGATCGACCATTTGGACCAATAGGTCGACCATTTAGCTGTCATTTTTCAAAAAGTGTTCGTTCTAATTTTCACTGTTCCAACGCCTATTTCTGACCATCTGACTTATAGGTCGATCGATTTGTCATCCGGTTGGGGAGAAAGTTGTGAAAAATCATCTCTATAAATACCTCTTCATTTATCATCATTCAAAAACAGTTACAAGAGCTTTAATAGAGAGAATCACATTGAGAAAATTTATTCAAGTTTTATTGCATTTATATATTCAAAATCATTCATTGAAAAACTTTGTTTGATCAAATCAAAATTTTGATTCATCATTGTCAACAAAATTTATTTCTAACACTTGAGCTTTTTAATCTATTACTATTTATTAAAGTATTAGTTTCTCTTAGTACCAAACTTGTATCTATCATTCATCAAGAGAGAAATACATTTTCAAATCTATTTTTTTATATCATTGGGTCGTATTGAGGTCCCTTGAAAGCTCAATATTGTATAAAGATCAGTGCTCTTTATTTGTAAGTCACCAGATACATTGTAAGGGTTTCGATTGCACCATAAGTCAATCAAGATAATGGAAAGGCCGTGCTCGTGTTGGAGAGCTTTGTAACAAGAGACATAAATCATTAGTTGGATCGAACCCCCATAAAAATATTGTTTGCACTCTCTCTACCCTTTTATTTACTTATATTGTGCTCATATTTTTATTTGCTTAATATATATATATATATATATATATATATATATATATATATATATATATATATATATATATATACTTTTTATTTTGAGATTATTCTAGAAAATGTTTGTAAAAACTAATTCACCTCCCTTTTGGTTAGCTATTCTTGGGTTATCAGACACTTCTCCTAGGCAAGTGAACAAAGAAAATTCGGGTACCTTATAACCTCTAAGCCAAGGATTCACTTGATCTACCCAATCTGGGTAAGGCTTTTTGTACATTGGCCGAATCGCTGACCATATTCCAAAAGCAAACTGATCTTCCATGATTTCTACAACTTGATCTCTTAATATAGCATTGGGATAAAAAAGAATTCCTTTGGGTTGATATATGTAACGACCACGAACTTTTCCTTACGACATTTTGCTTAGGGGCTATTCCGTATGCCGTTAACTTATTTACTGTCCACTGAAGATTGGGCTCCAAACTAGATTTTTTCACGTCCCTAGCGATTCGAACTCTTGACCTCCATCCTTAAGGGGACTTAAGTAGAATACTGGTACCAATTGGGTGATTTGTCCAATTGGTACCAGCATTCTACTTAAATTATCTTTAGGAGTGGAGGTCAATGGTTTGAATAACTTGGTACACGAAAGAAATCTAGTTTAGAGCCCAACCTCCAGTAGACAGTACGTAAGTTAACGACTCACGAAATAGCTCATAGGCGAAAGGTCTTAGGAGAAAGTTCGTGGTCTTTACAAAAGTTGCCCAATTGGTACCAACATTCTACTGAAGTTCTTTTTAAAGGAGAGGTCAATAGTTTGAATCGCTGGGGACGCGAAAGAAATTCAGTTTGGAATCCAATCTCCAGTGGACAGTACGTAAGTTAATGGTGCACGGAATAGCCTCTAGGCGAAAGGCCTGTAGGAAAAAGTATGTGGTCGTTACAAAAAACACGTATTTTTTTGTAACAACCACGAACTTTTCCCTACAGGCCTTTTGTCCAGGGGCTATTCTGTGCGTCGTTAACTTACGTATTGTCTATTGGAGGTTTCATCCCAAATTGGATTTCTTTCGCGTCTCCAGCAATTTGAACCCTTGACCTCTCCCATAAGAAGAACTTATGGTGAATGCTGGTACTAATTGGGCAAGTTGCTCAATTGGAACCAGCATTCACCATAAGTTTCTCTTATGTGGGAGGTCAAGGGTTCGAATCGTTGGAGACGTGAAAGAAATTCAGTTTAGGATGAAATTCTCAGTGGACAATACATAAGTTAACAACACACGAAATAGTCCATCGGCGAAAGGCCTGTAGAGGAAAGTCCGTGGTCGTTACAATATACGTATGGCATTGCATGATGCCTAACGAGGTTTGGCCCTGTATTGGGTATGAACACGCCATTATTTGGCTCATTGTTGCCATTGATATGTGGGTTCCCTCCATTGTTAACACATGTAGTATTTTGTCCCATATATTGAACGCGTTCTCTTATGTTAGGGCTACCCCATGTTAGATGTCCTAGTACCCCCTAAGTTGACTGTGGTTGGTCCCATGTGAGGAGCTTCTATTCTTTGGTACGTGTTTGCAATTGGTGAGCCATTACCTACAAGACTTCTGGTTTGGAAATGATTTCCCACACCCAAAGGATTTGATTGACATACTTCGCTTACCATTTTGTTCATAAGTTCATTCAACATACTCAATTGTTTAGCCATATTGTAATAATGATTGTTTCTATTTTGAGAGAGTTTTTCTACATTATGAATATTTTGCAGACTTACCTGTTCAACAATGTTTTGCGTGAGTTCGCCCAGCAATGTACGCATGGTGCAAGGGCTCAACTCCATCATTGACTCATAACGACTAGCACTTGGTCTCTCCATCTCCAGGGTACCTTGTTGACCCTCAACTTGCTCAATTACTAAATGGATAGATTGTTGGTTTGCTGGCTCCTTGCCGGAATTATTTTGAGGCATGATGCTTCCAATCTTTCTAACACCAAGGTCCCACTGGGTGTGCCAAATTGTTTTGCACGTTTTTTATTCGTGCTGACAATTAAAAGATTACTCAGACGATGTGTAAGGAACAAGACTTCTTGAGACAATGTCTCAACAAGGGGTGTTTGAATTGAAAGACTATATTATGCAACTTGCTTCCAAGGGGCAGAAGTACACAAAATTACAAGGTTCGTAAATAGAAAGTAAATAATACTTAAACATAAATTCACATATTTCTTTGTTAGAGAGTTGTGTGCTTTTCTTCAATTGCTTCGCCTTATTTATACATTGATCACCATTTGCACAATTCTCGTCAATGACTGACCATTATCTCATAGCACTTCTTCTAAATAACTTCTCATGACTATCATAACTTTCCATAATGTCTTTTTCATTAACTAACAGTTACTTTAGATTATGGGCCACGTATAAAACTGCTTCATTACCTGCGCAATGCAGTTATCACTTCATTCGTCCAAATCCTGCTCTGCTTTGCCCTATCGTCCATGCCTTTGTATGTTTTTGGGCTATTCTTATCTTTGCAATTCGCTCAAACTCCATGTTTGGGTCTCCTGTTTTGGGCCTTTGTTTTAAGCCTTGATGTTGGGAATATTTTATGCATCAACAAATTTATCTACCATCATTTCTTGGACCACAATTTTTTCAATCTACAACTCCGTTAGAGATGCTTCTCTCCCTCTTTATTTTATTTGTCACATGTAACAATCTATATTTTATTTATCACATGTAACAATTTTATTTGTCACATGTAACTAGAGTGACATTGCCCTTACTTATATTAAATAGATTTTAGTTGTTGGGCTTCTCATATGATGCTTTCACAAGCCCCTCATCCTCTTCCGTATCACTCTCTCCACTCCTCATCCTACCATTCGCCTGCCTGTTTCAAGCACCACCATCACTTCCCTCACCCTCAAACGGGTGATGGTTGGTCACTCTCTCCTACAGGTTGAACTCAAAGCCATTCACCAAACTTCGTACCTACCGCACCACCCACCTACATATCTCACTTCCTCTTCTTGACAATCCACCAACCAGTGGCCAATAATGCACTCGAATTAAAAGTCTGGCAATCTCTTGTAAATCTTCGATTGCAGATCGTCAAAAACTCGCAACCCTCTTTTTCGTGGCATCGTGACATCTAGTTTAACGCGTATTCTTCTCACAACGTTCTCTAGATCTACCCCCATCAACCACGCCAATAGTTTCTCACCAACGCCGGGCTCACACCTTGTTCTCCATGACCAATGGCATATTATGAATTTGGACCTAAATAGAAATTTTTGAGAAGTCCATCGTAGCAATATCCCCCAGCCCTTTTGGTTTAATTGGGGCAATCAATTGTTTATTAAAGGTCGAGGACCACCAACTAAGACCCTCTAGTGGTCGTCGGAGGTGCCAAAATGATAAACAAAAACATTCGGAAGTCTCTTAGATCCTCCATATACTCCACAAAACACTCTTGTTCTTCATGATTCACAAAAGGATGGCCCAATGTTTTTCCAATTAGACAGAGGTCCAAATGGGAAATTTCGTCCTCATATGGATGGCAGCACCATCCTCTTTACTGAATCAAAGTTCAACGCATAACTTAGTATATGTTTGGTAAAGCTTTTTGTATATTATAAGCAGTGGGTGCTATGAAATGTATAGATAAAAAGTATATAAAAATTGTAAATCCTAGAAAATGTGTAAATAAAAATAATTTTTTACCAAGAGAACTAAAATGTGCCAACAGAGGTTGACACCACCCACGCCCTATGACAACTACTTTTCACCTCTTGCATTCTTGGAGAGACAGCAGAAGAGAGAAAAATTAATAGAACTTGGAGTCTCGTTTAGTATTATATACTAAATATGTCTTTTAAAGCCGTAGTTTATGTCCTTTAAACTTGTTATTCCATGTAATATTTTGTTGCTTGTACATTTCGTGCTCTTTTTTTTTTTGTCATAAATAAATTTTACCATTACTTATTTACTTTTCAATCGTTTGCTTTTCTTTTTCTTTATAAAAACCAATGAGTTTGAGTCAATATTAAACATTTCATTAGTACATCACAAATATATACATTTGACAATCATTCAACTTGATCATAATAGTCTAATTTATCGTCTCACATTTACTTCAATAGTCGATAAAACTAACGGGTGTTTGTTTTCCATTCTCACTATCATGGTCGAGCAGGAATATTGAGCTTATATGGTAAATCTTGCTACATTAGCATTACACGGTGTTGAAAAGAAGTTGAGTCAACTAAATTCGTAAAGTATTAACGAATTCATTCGTATATTTGTTCTAAAATTACTTTTAATACATAATGTTGTGAGAGGCCAAGGCCATTGACTTCACATCACATGTATAAATCTGTAGGCCAACTTTCAACTTCCCTACAATACATTAAAACTCTTAATCTTACACAAAGATAAAGACACACCAACCGATATCTCAAAATCTCTCCCCTACCCACATGGCCTTTTCTTTTATTTTCAGTTTGTATTGGTACGTGGAATTGAACATAAGTACGGTCTTAGGAAGTATGGACACTCTTATTAAAGTAGAGTGATTGCATTTAATATGTGTACACTTTTCGGACATTATACAGAATGTATTCTTTTTTTATATGTGCATGTTTGTTAGTATTTAACGACACTTATAAATTAATTAAATATTATTTTTATTCAAAATTTACTACTTTTATTTATTTTTTATCTATATATTCTATAAGACTCATTATTTATAACTCACAAAAAAACTTCCCAAACATATACATAATTGTAATATATAATTAAAACTTAAAGACTTT
This sequence comes from Forsythia viridissima, assembly GCA_030279155.1. Classification (NCBI taxonomy): domain Eukaryota; kingdom Viridiplantae; phylum Streptophyta; class Magnoliopsida; order Lamiales; family Oleaceae; genus Forsythia; species Forsythia viridissima. The sequence goes on along the minus strand of CM059041.1, from coordinate 32,082,463 downwards.
AATATAATTTATTTAAAAGAGTTCACTAACCAAATAACTAAAAAAATCAATTTTATTAAAAAGTAAGAAATATATAATATATAATATATAAATGTACAATTTTAAAAATATTAAATCAACATATCATAATATATTCGTATGTCGGTGTCTGTGTACGTGTCAAATTTTTTTTTTTTTTTTACCCTCAATTGCTCCATTTGTTTACACTTTTGAGTTTCTTTCTAATCTCTTTCAACCATAATATAACTAATTCCAACCTTCAATCCAACTACAACATGAATAAAAAATTACTAGAATGATTTAGCAGCAGTAAAGAAATTCCTGACTTTGCCCACATGTGTTTAAACTAAATTATACTGTCATTATAGCTTTAAACAATCCAAACGAAACCAAACAAAGAAGCCAATTTTAAAGTTAACTTATCATCTTCCACGCACTCACATTCTCTCTCTACATTCTAGAGAGAGAGAGAGAAACTGAATCAATTTAAGAAAGATCAGACTATATATCTACCAGAGATCACAAACTTTTTTATGTGAATTGATTTTTGGGAGGCTAAATCATGGTGGGAATTTTCTCTAGATTTTCTGTCAGCAAAGCTGTTCATCGGAGGACTCAAAGTGCACTTGTGAGTAGCACCTTCAATTAATTTTTTGTTTTATGAACTGGGTTAAAGGGCTGTCTCTGTTTTGGCTGTCTATATGTTTACATGATTATTAAATTCTTGGTTGGTTTGCTTTTACTTGGGTTTTTGGATTTTTGTTTTTTCTGTTTGTGTTGGAAAGTTTTGAATTTTAAGACAGTAGGATGTGCATTGACTTGTTCAGTTTCCTGATCTCTGATTTTAGATATGATTGTTAAGGCCATTTTTGCATTTGTTGTTGGGACAAAGTGTATTATTTCCATTTTGGAAGAGGAAGGAAAGAGAGGGGGGTTGAACTTGTTGTGACTTGGGAGTTTCGTCCCAAAAATTCACCTATTATGTGGATTAGCCAATCCTGGACCATCTCCGTTGGCGGACTTTTGTTCACACATCTCTAACAGTCCCCCAAAATATCAAATAATGATGGCGCACTCATGATCATCACAGCTGCCTCAACTAATGACCTCTTTGGAGACCTATGTTGTTTCCACCGCACTAGGCCTGCGTTGCCACGGAGGCAGTACCACCACGAGATTTCACCTTCACAGAATCTCCCACCATCGGGATTAACATGGTCCCATACCTTCTCCAGTTCTGCAAACGTCCGGAGATTCACCTTGCAAATCCACTACTAAGTTTTAGCCATGACTCTAATACCACTTGTTGGGACATGGGCTTTATCCCACAAAGTTAACCTATTAGGTGGACTACCCAATCCCTTTATGAACCCAATACCATACCATGTTTAGCTAGGGTGGGACTTTTGTTTGTACATTTCTAATATAATTTGGGGTTGCTTCTGTTCTACCATCATTTGCTTGGAGCAGCATCAGGTTACTAACTTCCCTAGGCTGTTTCACCTAATAGATATTGGAATTATTTAGCAAATTATAGGTGCCCAATCAATTCTTCTCTTTTTTCCCTTTTGCTTTTAGATCTCATTAAGTTCCCCATAGAGGCTGGATTTCTGATTTTGAACAAAGCCTGTCAAAAACTTTCTAATTGGGTAGTTAAATAACGTACCGGTAGGTTTATGCTTAAAATATTTGTGTAGAAAATCTATTGATTGCTCGATCATTTATAATCAATCACTTTATTCTTCTTTACCATTGATGCATTATTGAAGATATTCTCCTATACGTCCCTTGGTTATTGTAGGTTCGAGAACATGCGTTCAACTGTCTAAGTGTTTATAGTGAGTTGTCTCAATGTGCAGGATGAAAGGGAGGTATTGCCTTCTAGTTCAGAGGTGACAGGTGTTGTTACTGCAGCGGCAGCGGCCACACATGGGATTGAAGTTGCTGTGGAATTCAAGCCAGTTGAACACCCAACCGAGCCTCTTGACAATGATCAACCAATCCAGTGCCCATTACCCGAACCGTCAATTCTTAATGTGAGCTTGACTTCTTTTGATCCTTAGAATTTGAATGGTAAATCAACAAGCATATGATTTCAAGTCAAACAAGCATTTTTCTCTTTTGGTTGCTGATTTATGCTACACTACCTGCCTTCAGTTCCACTTTCCATTTTGAGCATTTTGCTAGAGCTTTTAGGCATTTCTTTGGTGTGTACTGTATATACATGTTAACTATGCAATTTTAGACTTAGTGTTACATTTGTATAAACCTTCTTTGGTGGGTTTGTTTTTGGTCATATGGATGGTGGGGACATGTTTTATTTAGATCAAAGAGGCTCATGTTCTTAAGAGTATGTTCATAAGAGTGACACTATCTCGATAGAACAAGACAAAAGGGAGGGATAGACTAAAACTAGTAGTTGCTAGATCTTCCACGAGATCTAGCAATAAACAGAAGGGAGTAGAAAATGATTCATGTAATTGACCCAAAATTTATTGGGAACAAGTTTAGTTTGTTGTTGAACATGTTAGGCTTTTATGTTTTATTTTTCTGGTTTATACACTGAATCCCTTCAAGGGGCATGGTTTGCCTATTATGAATTTTTTGCTTTTTGGAAACCATGAATATTGGTTTCTTAGAGACTTGTTACGACAAATGTTCCCAATTATTGACTCAAGCATGATGTCAATTCGATTGTCTAACTGTTTTAAGAGTGTTATTGTCTTGCAGAAATGAAAATTAACATATTCTACCCTTCAAATCGTAAACAAGAACAGAAAGCTACTTATTCTAACGAAACTTGAGATGGGCTAGAGTTTATCATTTTGTTCGATATATAGCAATCCTTCTAAAAGATCCAAGTAAATCAATTTTTATGTCAATCTTGGTCTGCCACCCCGTGTTCTAACTTGTTTTAGAGGAGTGTATCTGATGTATATTAGAGGCGAAAAAGGAATCGAATTGAAAAATTAAACTGTTGAAATTTACGACCTTGTGTTAAGGTATAATAATAGGTTCTTATATCTTGGGTGGCGATTTAACAATTGTTTAGGTCGTTATGGTAAAAAATGACGATATGATAGGATTTCTCCCCTGGTATTGATGGGAAATACTTGACAATTTATACTCCAATGACTGGAATGCCTAATCTTTATTTCTTTGGTCATCAGGATGGAAGAATATGGAAGGAGCGAGTGTCTTCAGGCGTTCAAAGGAGGACTGATATGCCGGTCATCCCGAAACCACCAACTCCTATAGAATCCGTAACTACTGGAACAAAACCTCGGCCCCAGAATCGAGTTATTCTGCCATCAGTTAGTGCCCCAGAACACAGCATCCTTAAGCTGCTCGAAGAGTCTGGTATCTAAACTTTAACATCAATTTATCACAATTGGAATACATTCTCATAATATTTGCTTAAAGGTTGATGTTGTTCTGTTCTTACCCTTTTAAGCTTCGTTTTTCGACCAATTATGTATTTTATTAATGAGAAACTCAAACCACATGTATATTTTGAGATGATAGAAGTTTTATTTTTTGTCTTGAGGACGTAAGAACAAAAACACGATATTACATATCATGATTGACAAGTGATCCTAAACAAAATGTAAACTCTAAACCTGTCCCAAGAACATAGATGTATCCCGAGCTGAATCACATCTGATACATGAAACATGGAGCTGGAAACAAGACATGCATACATAGTAGTAGCATAAACCGAGGTTTCAAAACCTTAAACAGGCAATTTTGGGACTTGAAACGGATGCTCGATAGTGGGATTTACTATGCTTCCCCGAGGTCCCCGGGAACTTCCATGATTCATCCATGGCTTCCTTTGCCACCTCCACCCATCTTCTTTTCCATCAACCCAAGATGAGCTCAAAATGATGAGCAAAAGACACATAAAATTGAATATGGCTCTGAATTTCACCATTGTGTTTTGTTCTTTGCCACAAGAATGGTGGGATTTGGAGAAGTAATATAGGGAAAGAGGATTAACTTTCCTTTGCTTGGAAGTCAGATAGGAATCATTTCTTGTCTCTTTTGGATTGGTTTTCTTGGTGGGGTTAGTTCTAATGGTGGTGGTGTCATTATTCTTTTAGAGAATTAATTAAGACACCTAATTGAATGTAGTAATTCTAATTGATTAATATTGACCTGTGGGTTATGGGTGTCCAAAGTAGAGTTGTTAATCGAATCTAGCTGTTCGGGTTTAGGACGACCCGAGACCACATGTATAGAGCGGGTACTATTGGGTTAGGTGTTATGCGTCGGGCCCATATGTTTGTCTGCATCAAGCAACCTCAAAGTTGGTTCATTTTGGATCTCTAGTCTATAGATTTTGGTTCTATCGTAGCTCATATCCATTCATATATATCTACTTGTTTTGGAAGAAAATCTCTCAAGTGTTTTATGCTTAAAATTATAACATGTACCCACCCACCTTGAAAAAAAAATACTTTCTTCGTCCCACAAAGATACATTTATTTTTTTTATCCATCTATCTCAAATTATAATCATATTTTCTTATTGTTGAGAGTATAGTTGATTTCTTAATTATCTAATATATATATATATATATATATATATATATATTTGTGTCTTGTTATCAACAAATATAAACTACCATAATATTAATGTAGAGGTATATTAGGAAAATCGTAAGTTAAAATTAATTAATTTTTTTAATCTGTGTGAAAATAGAAGTAAACATATTTTTGTGAAACGACTAAAATAAAATAAAAAATCATATAAAAAATATAAAATACAAAAGGTTTAAAGTACATTTCCTATATGCAAACCAAAAGGTTGTGCTTTTGTTTTATTTAGGCCATAGGGTTAACGTTTTCATTTGCATTCGTAGTATTATTATTTTTTATTCGAGTGTCTACACCAATATTCAACTGGTTTTGATATTTTAAAGATGGATTGAAATTAAGACTATGTTTGATAAAAATATTTGTAGATTATAAACAGTGGGTCCTACAAAATGTGTGGATAAAAATTGTGGGTTCTATAAAATGTGCGGATAAAAATGATGTTTGATCGATTTGTAAGTGTTTATAAGCACACACAAAAATACTCTAAATTAGACCATTTAAAAAAATAAAAAAAATCATATAAAGTCGCAAAATTATTGTAGCACTTTAGTCATTAGTCACTTACATATTCAGAAAATCATGAAATGTGTCTACTTGTGGAAAATAGACATGGATGGATATATGTTGTTAATTTTTATTTTATTTTATTTGTATGCTAGACATTCGTAGGTTGTTGCATTTGTACTTGTACGCACATTTTTCTACATTTTCGTTTTGTTAATAGATTTGAATTTTATTCCAATATCATCCAAACACATGTAGAGGATGAAATTGTGGCATTCAATTTTACCAAATTAATAAAGCATGTGGTGTAAGTAATTTTGTAAACAATTTAAGTTATCATTTTTATTCAGATTTGAGTTAATTATTAAAATTAATTGACTTCTATGTGGCGGATATAAGATTTTATTCAAGAGTAAGCACGACGTAAACAATAAGCAAAAAATTTCAAAATGAGTTATAAATAGAAAAGCAACAATTAAAATTTTCAATACATTAAAATTGTCCACGGCGAGTTTTCATATTTTAAAATCGTATAACAATATCACTATTACAAATATTATCAAAAACATATTTCTCAATGTATGCAATCATACAGTCATTCATCCATTCACAACTTCTAAAAGTTTGATTGTGAACACTAATTGAATCTCCAACATGCTTTTGTAACTTATCTTTCTTCTTCCATTTTCGAAACTCTTTGACAACAAAAGAATCGTCGCCTCATCTTTCTCTTTGCCGTGGTTTAAACAAATAGTAATATAAACAAAATAAAACATCTTCAAACCAACTAGAGTTAAATTGCATTGACTTGTCCTCATACATTTAGTAAGGAAAATCACAATCAAAAGGTTGACAATGACTATTTTGTAAATATGCTCTTCTAACTTCGTCCTGAATATTTGGAGGGTAATCTGAAATTCGTGGCCACTCTCATGTATCTGTAGGAAGATTTGCCAAGTTGACTTCACTACAACATTGTTTTGCACTTTTCTCATTTCTCTTTAGAGACAATGGTAGCTCAGTAGTTGAAGTTGAATGAGCCGATATTGTATTGAAGTATCTTTCATCACTATTTTCATAAAGAAAATGGAATGAAAAATATAATATTATATATAGAATGAAATAACTCATTTGGTAATCACATAAAACATACGTACTTTCAAAAATAAGTTTAGCCAAACATGCTTGATCACCACATTTCATTTCTAGATCACATACTAACTTTTCTCACATAGAACATACTTTCGAGAATAAGTTGAATGCATATTACTTCCAAAAAAATTTTAAATATTGCTTCAGAAATAAATAACTTTGATCCTATGAGTAAACAATTCTATTTGTTAAATTTGAATAAATATATAAAAGAGATTTATAACAGAATATCATAAAAGAGGTCCATTGGAATATTGTTGTGCTGATAAAAATACTCAAAACCCACAAGCAAATGAAAGAGTAAATTACAATATATATTCAAGGCTACCAAATATTGAGCCTTACAAATCACTATTACTCATTTTAGGCTACCTGGCAAATCAATTTCCAATATTCAATAAATCAATATTTGGTAATTTCAAAATAAGTTTAGCCAAACATGCTTGATCACCACATTTCATTTCTAGATCACATACTAACTTTTCTCACATAGAACATACTTTCGAGAATAAGTTGAATGCATATTACTTCCAAAAAATTTCTAAATATTGCTTCAGAAATAAATAACTTTGATCCTATGAGTAAACAATTCTATTTGTTAAATTTGAATAAATATATAAAAGAGAATTATAACACAATATCATAAAATAGGTCCATTGGAATACTGTTGTGCTGATAAAAATACTCAAAACTCACAAGCAAATGAAAGAGTAAATTACAATATATATTCAAGGCTACCAAATATTGAGCCTTGCAAATCACTATTACTCATTTCACGCTACATGGCAAATCAATTTCCAATATTTAATGAATCAATATCATATTATCACTACCTTGGAGGTTGCAATTCTAGGACCCCATTTTTCATTCAATATTTTTATCAATCACTTTAAGTGTATTTTCTAACTTCAAGCTTGCCTTAAAATACAAACTAATAAAACCACTTTGTCTCTCGCAATGCATATTAGTTTCTAGCCAAAATTTAATTGAAATCCCATGAATTTGTTTTTCTAACACATTTCTCAAGGATTTAGACATTTAGTATTTAGTATAATAGGCTCACATCAAATTAATGGTATAATTAACAGATTTAGTAGACTTATATTAAAAATTAAATATTAACAAACACATATTAAATAGAAAATAAAATAATGAAAACAAATAAGTGATGAGCTGAGCCCTAATCAAGCAAGAAGATAACTTTGATTCCTTTATCTCTTTCCTTTATGCAATTCTATTGCTTGACAGCTAAATGAGGAGAGTGACTACTAGTTGTGGTGATTGGCGAACAAAGAGAAGAGGGGGCCAACTGCTTGAATCTGAATACCTGAATCGATGAGAATTCTTGTGTCTAAATTGATTGCAAAAATTGAGAAGACGAAACGACGAATTGAAGAAATAAGAGCTGGGATGGAGGATATGGAGTTATGGACTACGAGAGTGACTACCTGAAATGGAGAAGGGGCCTGCCTAGGATATGAGCCTCTTCTTGGGCTTCAAAAAATTTTAAATTGAGATGGAGTTTCGCCCTTAATAAATTCGCCTGTGACAATACATGTGATTCTATTCCTACCAAGATTAAATTTTCAAATTTTTTGACCAAGTGATAACTATCCCAAATCTGGAAAGATAGCAACAACATTTGTCAATGAAAGTGTATGGTATTTACAAATATCAATAAATTGATATAATAAACAAGAGTAAGGATGGAAAAAAAATCCGTCGCCCCCGTCCCATCAATTTTTATTTATTTTTTGTAAAATCATAAAATAGAATACAAATTAAAATTTTGTTAGAAATGGACTAAAGAATAATCGAACCCGGATTGAAATTATAAATTATAAATCTCAATCACTACACCATAACTCCAATCTTGTACTTTTTTTGTTTTGTTTGCTACAAATATTTAAAAAATTTATATTTCTTTTTTTAATTATTATTTTCAATTTCACAAAAAAAAATTCGTGAGTGGTTGGCAGGTCAAAGAGTTGCCCTACCTCGGCCCGCCCTGCGAATTCGCTGGTCACGGGGCGGGGGCGGGGGCGGGGGCGGGGGCGGGGGCGGGGCGGGGCGGGGCAAGGCCAACCCACCGCGGACCCACGTCCATTGCCATCCATAAACAAGAGTTTATACACTTTATGACAGATTAATAATGGACAAGATCGGGGGCAGACCTAGGATTATAGTTCAGTGGGGGCAATACACAATTACATAAAAAATAATTTCGAATAAGACAATAATGATAATATTCAAAATGTAGTACTTTTTTTACAATTGTTTCTTAAGAAAGAGAGACGGAGCAGTAAAAATTACAAAAATTTTACTTCTTCAATCTGTTGCTTTTCTTCTTCCAAAATGTCAAGTGTCAATTTCAATTGGAAATTGGAATCGCACTCCGGCACTTGCACATTATCTTAGTCGCAGCAGCCAATATGTAAAGAAGACGAGGTTGTTTTTAGGAATTAGGATTAATTGGGCCATTGGAAGAAAAGAATTAATTAAATTGGTATTATTTGGATTTTGAAAACAAATTAATTGGGCCATTAGGGACACGGGTTTATTGGAAACCCATTGGGGGCAATTACACCCAATGGGCCCACCTCTGGTCTGCAAGATTCTGTAAGTTATCGATAAAACAATGACGCTACATGTACACCGCGGTTGACCGCAGGGTGTACCGCGATATGAGAAAACCGATATCTCGCGATATATTACAATGTATCGCGAGATACTGGTTTTAAAAAAAATTCAATTGTAATTAATGCAAGCAACCATATTTCTACCGCTTTCACTACATGTCCAGCTAATTGCCACTTTTTGTTCACTTCTTCAGAACTTTGCCAAAAAAATTCTTCAGTTCATAATTTCTGGCGAATCTCTGGTGACGCTCCGGCAATATTTTTTCTTCCATCTTTGACTTGAAACTTTATTTTCCATCCAGGTTATCTACCATTATGTCCGAAATAGGTAATATTTGTTCACATTTGAAAGTTTATTTTTTTGTCATATTTTTGTGTTATATACATTATAGAAGTTATGCATTTACCATAGTCACAAATATTTATTTTTGGTTACATACCTTATGAAATTATTATTTTCGATATTTGTATTTAGGAAATCTCGTTTCACTTTTCAAAGATGCGACAGTAAATATGAATATATTTGTGGTTGATGATGAATACTTTCAAGATGATGAGATAGAAATAAAGAATTTTCCTGGTTTAAATAATGATTGTGTTAAAGAACTGAATGAGATTGTACCTGAGGTGGGGATGAAGTTTAAGAAACTCAACGAAGTCTTTGAATTTTACAAGAACTATGCATCTCGTGTGGGTTTTCTAGTTAGAAAACGTAATTCGAGGAAGTGTGATGATGGGTTTGTAAGAAATGTCACGTTTACATGTAGTCGAGAAGGCCGAAGAACAAGTAATACAAGTACTTCTTTGAAGCTTCAGCCGACAATTCAAACAGGATGCAATGCTAGGGTGACTGCTGTATCTGATGCAAGTGGATCATGGCGATTAACTAAAGTTCAGCTGGAGCATAACCACAAAACAAGTCCTTCGAAGTCTAGGTTGTATCGATGCAATAGACAACTAAGTGACAACGTGAAACGAAAGCTTGAAGTGAATGATATTGCTGGAATTCTGTTACACAAAAGTTACAATTCAGCTATCGTTAAAGCAGGTGGATATGAGCAGATGACATTCATCGAAAAGGATTGTCGAAACTATATTGATAAAGTTAGGCGTTTGAGACTTGGGGAAGGAGATGCTTAAGCATTACAATGCTATTTCTCAAAAATACAAGTACAATGTCCTGGTTTTTACTTTAGTGTAGATTTAAACGAAGAGTATCGATTGAAAATGTGTTTTGGGCTGATAATAGGTATAGAGAAGCGTACAAAGAATTTGGTGATGCCGTGACCTTTGATACCATGTACTTAACTAATAGATATGACATGCCGTTTGCTCCTTTTGTTGGTGTTAACCATCACGGACAGTCGACACTTCTTGGTTGTGCTTTAATTTCCAATGAGGATACGCAGACATTCACATGGCTGTTTAAGACATGGCTTGAGTGCATGGAAGACAAAGCTCACATTGGAATAATTACTGATCAGGACAGGGCGATGCAAAATGCAATTTCAATTGTCTTTCCAGTTACTAGGCATAAATGGTGTTTGTGGCATATTTTGAAGAAGTTGCCCGAGAAATTTGGAGGACACAGTAATAATGGAGCTATACTTTCGGCTGTTCACTATGTGGTTTACGAATCACAAAGTCCAGAAGATTTTGAACAGTATTGAAATTCTATGATTGCTAGCCATGATCTTGAGGATCATGATTGGTTATCAGGATTTGATAGAGAATATAGTTGTTGGGTGCCTTGTTATTTGAGAACTAGTTTTTGGACAGGGATGTCTACGACACAATGGAGTGAGAGCATGAATGCTTTTTTCGATGGATACGTCCATTCAAAAACCACATTGAAACAATTTGTTGAGCAGTACGAGCGGGCTTTGATGAGTAAAGTTAAGAAAGAGTTTTAGGCGGACTTCAAGTCATTTTCCCAAATGATCCCTTACGCAATAAAGTTTGGAATGGAGAAATAATTCCAGGAAGCGTACACTATATCCAAATTCAAAGAATTTCAAGAAGAGTTCTCTGGCATGGTGTATTGTCAGATTATAGCTGTCGATGAGAGACTTTTGGGAATCTCGTATGAGGTATTAGAATCTATAATTTTAGATGATGGGATGAAGAAAAAAAATTTTAAGGTTTTGTTTGACAAAGAGTCGTGTCAAATTATCTGTAGTTGTCACTTGTTTGAATTTTGGGGGATACTTTGCAAGCATTGTATCATAGTTTTCATTACGAATGATGTCACGGTGATACCGGAAAGATATGTCTTAAGGCGATGGAGGAAAGACGTGAATAGGACATACACTAGGATGAAGATTAATTACAATGGTTGGATTAGCACACCTGCTCAGTTACGATATGATGAATTATGTGAGACATTTCGCAAAATTGCTGATGTGGTAGCTGACGATGAAGAACAGTATCGAGAGATTACAGATTGGCTTGAAATGAAAATGATTAATTTGAAGATTTCGAATAACAAATCATCATGTGGTAGTAACCTCATTTCTGGACATTCTCATGTTCAAGCAACCACGGAACGAGAATTAGTCGACAAGGACTATAGTGTGCACATGTTGGATCCAAAATTCTCAAAGACTAAGGAGACTCCAAAAAAGTTTCGAAAAAAAGGGTCCATTGGAAATAAGTTCCACGAAGAAGAAGGTTAGTTTAAAAAAAATGGATCTGCAAGAAAATGGCATGGGCGATCGCCTGCTTTATACGCCCAGAAGCAGAATGCAAAATGCATCTGCTAAGCGATCGCCCATGCCATTTTTCGTGAAGATTCAATTTTTTATTTTTTTTTTTCAATTTTTTTATGGGGTTTGTTTCAATTTTTTTTTATTTGTGGTTCATTTAATGAACTGTTTGTTTGCACAGGTAGCTTCTACTTCAAGCAAAAGAAATACCGTAACACAGTCTAACATACATTATGCTAGCGAAAACTTAATCCAAGCACCCCAAGAAGCCCATTACCCCATGTTCAACTATTAGCAGGATGCTCAATATCAACCATATCTCCCCAGTTATGGAGAAAACTTGGTGCCAACTTATGGGTCGAGTCAACCCTTCATGTCAATGTATCATCTAGTTTGACAACCCAAAGAACAAATTTCGAAGAATTTGTTAGCAAATCCAAGATTCCACTTACCTCACAATCAGTACGATAGATAGTTTATATGTCCCGTTTTTGTAATGCAAAATATTTTGACTTTCGTTCAAGGATCTTGTATTATGCTTTTATGTTGTCAATGTATGAAAATCGAACATGGATTAATCAAACATTTCTGAACTTTGTGATTTAGAAACAAACAAATAGTTCGAATGATGGATTACAACAAAATATAGACATAAACCCAAATATTACTTCTTCAATTACAATATATATGAATCTAACTATCTAACTCCTGCCCATTTCCTTGGCCCTTGCGGATCGTGAGCTTGAGCGAAATCTCGACATCTTTTTCCTCCGATAAACTTGCTAACAGTTTGAACATGCTAGGCAAGTCTTCATTTATCTCTTTGCCCACAGATTTGTCCAATCCAACGCTACTAGATTGCCCCTCAACGAACCCCCCACTCGGTTGGCCGTTATCCCACTTGAAATATGTGCATTCTTCCTCACTGCAACAAAAAAAAAGCCTCCATTTGGTCTTTAACACCTTAACTACTTGCATCCATTTTACATATCCCTTCCCACATCGTGGGCATCGTCGTTTTTGCTTGCAATCCTCTAACAAGTGACCCAACTTTCTACAACCATAGCATATTTCTTCATTGCTTCCTGACAAGACAATAGCTACACCATAACACAAAGAGATTAATCACGATCTTTCTCAAATCATCAATCAGGAAGAAAAGGAATTTCACATTCAAGATTTGATTGTCAAACATGAAAAAGGACATATATCCCATAATAATTTTGAGAAAAACATTTAGTTTTCATCAAATTACAATAGGTTCCAAAATAATTATTAAAAATCTTTCATCATTTTTTTTGCAAACTTTTCTTATTGAAATTATAAAAGAGGCTAAACAATCATATACAACCACTTCACATATTACAAAATTGAATTTAAAAGGCCTGATGTTTTATTTCTTAGTTCAATATCATAGCACTGGTGCCTATTATGAGAGCAATATTGAGCTAAACAAAATTAGAAACACAATACACAAGAAACATTAAACAGATAATGTGATTTTACATAAAAACACTAACATTATTGATTGAAAATGAAGGTTTCCAAGTTAAACTGCAGCACTATTAAAACACTGCAAGCAATGTTTACTACACAAAACATTAGAAAGTTGCACATGTTTTCTATAAAAACTTCTTTGTTATATAACATATTATTCTACTCATGAACTTTTTATTACAAAATCAAGTACACAAGAAGGAATTTTAGGGACTCTTTTGTGTGTGAGAGAGGCTCGAAACATAGCTCTCACATTTAGCTACTGTGAACTAGTGGAACTTGGTTGTGCAGTTTGCTTATTTTCTGATTATGTAGTGGCAAAGAAGGGACAGTTCTGAATCATTATAAAATCAGTACGTGTGCTTCATTTGTTTTCTAATTATATAGCTTTCAACTGTATGAATTGCCAACAGAAGCAAAAACAAAACCCTACCAAATACCAATTTATCCAGCAGAAACAAAAAAAGAAGCCAATCAAGTAGAAACTGAAGAAAGATACCAACTAAATGTTTCACACAAGGATCTGCAAGAAAGATACCAACTAAATGGGCGGAAAAAAGGACAGCCTTTGCTGGAAAAGAAGACTGCCTTTGCCGGAAATGAAACGAGGATCGAATGAGGATTTACCTGGATGAAAAGGGGTTTTCACTGTGCTGGAAAAGGTGCCTTTACTGGAAATACCTTTGTCGAAAATGAAAAAGGGACTGCGGACTGCTGGAAATGGAGAAATGCCTTTGCCGGAAATAAAAATGGATATTTGCTGGATGAAATGAAAGAATTTCAATTGTTATTTGGTCAGATTGAGGGGGCAAATTGGTCATTCTACTTGTTGCGGTAAACGACGCGATAAAGAAGGGTGTACAAGAAGAATTTTCCTCAATGAAATAAGGCAATTAAAAGGCTGACAATAGACATTTGAGAAACAAGAATAAAAGCTTAATTATATTGTGGGTATGTCCTGGGGGTTGGCCTGTTGGCTCTCTCCCTCAAGTCTCTGCCACTCGTGCACATCCGTCGATTTACAACCCGTCTGCTCAAGGAACCTCTGACACAGGTGGGAGGTTTCACCTTCGAGACTTTCTCCTTATCAGAAGAATAAAAGCTTAATCATTTTTCAAGTAAAAATTACTTCAACCAACACTGACTCACTTCATTTGCATTCAGTTCACAGTCATATCCTATCAGATATAAAACTGCAATTTGAAAATAGTAAATTTGAGCAAAAACTAAATGAAAATTGACAAAAAAATAAGCAAATAAATGGATAAAATAGAAAGAGAGAAGAACCTTCAATGACTCTGCCATTGCCTCCTGCATCTTCCGGCTTTACTTGTTTTAGTCTTCCTTCCTTTATGCTATTACAATCATTTGGATGTAAATTAAGCATTCTTATTCCAACTAGAAATCAAGAATTTATCTTTTCCAAATATCAATTAAAAGCAATTTACAAAAGTCCGGAAAACAAGAACAAAAACTCAATCTTTTTTCTAATAAAAATTCCTCCTACTAACAACCATATCCCATGGGTATCACAAAGAGCCACTCAATTTCATCTCTAATTTATTGCTAGCCTAAAATTTCGAAAGTATCGATTTTTTTTATTTTTATTTTTTGTAAAAAAAAAATGATACAGAAAAATATGCAAATAAGTGGATAGAATAGAAATAGAGAAGATACATTCAACGTCAAAGCAATCTATTATTTTTCTATGGCATTATCAATTAAATTGCAGAAGAGAGAGATGCATCCATTACCTTCCGCGGGTTTAGTGGTTGTGATTAATGGAGTTGCAGAAATACAGAAAAGAGAAAGAGAGTGTGTGGTGTACTAATTATATTTTCTTTTTATTAGACATGGTTATATTTGTACAATGATTGTAGTGTGTTTATTAAAAACAAATTTCAATTAATGTGTATTTATAATGTGGTAAGTTAAATAAAAATTGGTGGAATTATATTTACCCTAAAAATAATGCTATCTAGCACAATTGTGATACCACACCAATTTAGAAGACATCAAATGATAAAACCAATAAAATGTAAAAATATGATACACATTTAATTATGCCTATCATTCAATGCTACCTTAATTGGTATGGTTTATTTGCACAAATGGTCCTTATCTTTTGTACTTGCTGCAGGTTGAGGACATATTCTTTCATTTTTTGCAATGGAGCCCATATTTCAAACTTTCTTAGCGACAATTGTCATTTTCTTCCATGTCCGTCCGTCAAATTTCATAGTTAGTTATGGCTTTTTGGCTTTTTTGTACAAATGGTCCTCCCGTGCATTTTACACTTTTCATTCATAAGGAAATTTTTGGCATTCTACTGTTCATAAATAAAAATTTGTAGCAGAAGTCCTAAACTTAAGAGAAAAAAGAAAAAAAGAAAAAAACAAAATGATTAAAAAAAATACTCTTTTTCTCCAAAACACCCCACCCACCCCCAACTCTGTGTGTATGTGTGTGTAATTATACCATACTCTCGAACTTTGATAATGAAACAAAAGGATGAAGAAGAGTCAGCAGTACAATGTAAATAAATTAAGACAAAAATGAGAACAATTGGAAGTTCAGCCATTGCTTAGTATGGTGCTTTTGATGTGATCCTGAAATGCAATAACATAATTATCATAATCAATCTTAGCCATAAAAAACCTTAGAAAACAATAAATTAAAGTTTTTGAAAGAGAAACGTGTTTATGTTCGACTGCCTAGCTATCTTTTCTCTTCTCGAGGAACAGGGCTACAGAATTTTTTCTCGCAATTGGTAAATCTGCAAATTGAAAGAAATTACATGTAAATTAGACAAATCCCCTTCTAAAGATATCAAGAACGTATAATCGACAAAATATTGAGAAATTTAGCAAAATATTTTAAGCGGCTTAATTACCAGAGGCAATGGAGGGCTGATGAGGGTTGTGGACCAAAGTGGGAACAACCTTTGAAACAGGGACAACAGAAATGTTGGTGGCAAATTCAGCTGGATTTTGGACCATACTCGGCAGAGGAAAGGCCGCGATGGGGTGGTTTTGTGCACTTGACTTTTGTTCCATTGTCAGTATGGTATGATTACACACACATACACACAGAGTTGGGGGTGGGAGATTTGGCTAAATAGCCTTGTCAAATAGCCAATACAATAGAATAGCCTAACTTTCAACAAAATAAGTTTTAAAGGTCTCTTTTGATGTAAAAGACAGTAATACCCTTATTAAGATATTAGAACTACTAAAATGGGTCAATTGTAAAAGACATAAATACCATTTTAATGACACATATAGAATTAAATTAAAAAACTGAATTCATTTATTGAACACAATGGCTCCTGTTATTGTCAGAACAGAAACGCATCCAACATTAATTCATTCATCATATTGCAGCAAAAGTTATCTTCAAAGTTGAGAACAAAGTTGAGAATAAGCATCGCGTGGACAACACAGAAGCCAACAATTTGACATTTTGTAATTGGTAAGTTAGTTCATTCTCATTTTGAATTAGGTGGGTATCGTAATTGTGAAATGATATGTTGGCCTATTTTAGCGTATTTAGATTAATGGGCATGAATTGAACGAATTAATTAGAAAGATCTTTGTTCCAGTGTTCTGTTAAATTAAAGAAGGTCACGTAGGTAAGAAGTAAATAGGTTAACCTAACAAGATAGCTGGTCGGTTAAGGTTGGTTAACATATACTTTAGGTTAGTTAACCTATTCTCTTAGTCTATTAACCTATACATTTAGTCGGTTAACCTACATCTGTGGTCTGTTAACCTACGCTATGAGTCTGTTAACCTAACACTTGTGGTCTGTTAACCTACACTATAGGTCAGTTAACTTAACACTTTAAGTCTGTTAACCTACACTTTAAGTCTGTTAACCTAAACTGTTTGTTTGTTAACATAAATTGTTTGTCTGTTAACCTAAACTTTTGGTCGATTAAACTTTATAATTAGCCACTAGCTGACCAAACTTAGCAGACTTCATATAACATACCAACTGAACTTAAAATGAACATAAAAACCATCACCATGCAGCCTGTTAACAGTCAATATAGATTTCTGTTATTACTTAGCTAACATCATTAAAATTATTTTGTTGAAATGCAGATATGACAATTCTCGATATTTGTTACTTCGGTGAGTTTGAAAAGAACGACCAAGGTCAGTGGACATTGAAATGGTACGGGGATAATGGAGAATCAGTTGCTACACTTCATGTATCTGCGAATACATCGTATACAGAATTGTATCATGATGTAGGAAACCTCATTAATTTTGACTCTTCGGAATACGATATGGAGTTTAGATTTTTATTTTCCTAACAATACACATTTTTCAGTTCCACCGGTAAAGATAACTTCAGACATGCAGTTGAAGTGGCTGATTAAACTGAACGAAAATAACCCTATCCTGTGGATCATAGTTTTGTGTGTACAAATCGGCTGCTAGCTTTTTCCGCCACATGAAGATGTAATCGTTTTCTACGAGCAGCGCTGATTCTTCAACGCTTAGGAATTCAATGAATTTTATTGTGAATACACCGCAATCACCCCTGCAATTAAATAATTAAGTCGATCGATGAATTTGTAAATTTTTTGGACCAGTGACAATAAGAAACTCCATCAAGCTGAACCGGGCCACCTTCTCATCCTCTAATACAAACCACAGTTCGTCTGCGTTTTCTGACTTCACCAGCCGAACAATAAATTGTCAATTATTTGGCCCAAGAACTACATGCATCTAACCTTATGGAAATTCCAAAAGCATGATTGGCGCAACTCTACTTTGTGGTGGTCATCAAGAGCATTCTCACCCTTCTTGATATTTGTAATATTACAATTAGCAGTCACCTTTTCAGGGAATTCACATAATCTACGGTCAATTGCGTACTCAATCCTACAATAAAAATTAACATTTAATAACTTAATAAACGAAATAAAATAAAATATATGAAACAGTTAACTGATATATTAAAGCATGGCAATAAAACAGTTAACTGACATATTCTTCTGTTAACAGGATGATATATTCTGTCAACCTAACACAAACTTCGGTTAACAGGAACAAAAGAGTCAGTTAACCTAACATTTGTGCATGTTAATAGGTGAGTTTCTAAATTTAACCTACCTTTTGTCTGTTAACAAAAATATTCATGTAGGTTAATAAATTCTTATGTTAACAAACACCAATGTTCTGTTAACCTAATAATATGTTCGGTTAACAAGTTATATTTTGGTAGGTTAACTGGTGACTTTCTTAGGTTAACAGAATATTTCGTTTAGGTTAACAGGTGACTTTCTTAGGTTAACCTATTGTTTGCCATTAACAGAATGTTGGTAGGTTAACCTAACTATTTGGCCTGTTAACATGATACTTTCTTCTGTTAACATAGGGTTTGACTATTAACAGAACAACTACCTTTAAAAATCAAATGAAATCCTAACACGTGATAATTCGATTACAGTTCTCTAAGAACTTCAATCTTCATTTTAATCAATTCATTACTTCATTTACAATCAGTTATGCCCTTCTTATGTAGTTTCACCATGTCCCAACATATTTCAACATTATTAATATATTTTCACACAACAATATCAAAATAAGTTGAAGTAAATACAAAAAAATTGAAGTTTGCTGGAACTCTTACTCGAAAAATGTAGAGTTCTAGCCTGCGGAGTTAAAAAAATGTAGAGTTCTTGATTGTAAATTTTACTGAGGAAGAAACCCAGAATTTCAACTGTGCAGAACAGTTACCAACTTCACACTTCACCAATTTTTTGATTTTTTTTCATTTGTTTGGAAGTTTTTACTTTTCATATGTTTTACAGTGATGAGGGTTATTTTGGACATTTTAAAAAAAAAACCTATTAAAATGTTTTTTTTATGGTATAAGTGTCACCCAGCCATTTTGCACCATTCCCATGATGCTTTGGAGAAGAATAATATTTTTTTAATTATTTTTTTTCTTTCTTTTTTCCTCTTAAGTTTAGAACTCCTGTTTCAAATTTTTATTTATAAATAGTAGAATATCGAAAATGTCCTTATGAAATGAAGAGTGTGGAACTAACTGTTAAATCTGACGGATATGGAAGGAAAATCACCATTGTCGCCAATAAAATTTGAAATAAGGGCTCAACTGGTAGGTCCTCAACCCACAACAAATACAAAAGATAGGGACCATTTATACAAATAAGCCTGATTGGTACCGTGTCACCGCTTATGCTAAATATTACTCTCAAGGTAATGGGTTTGGACAATAACACTTTTACTTTAAGTGCATGTTTGATTGTGTTAATATTATTTTTTTATAAATTGCGAGTTATACGAAATATGTAAATAAAAAATATAGGACCAACTTAAATTATAATTTTAGTAGAAACAAACAAGTACTTAATGGAATTTAAATCACTGTTCCAATTATTGGAAATGGTGTCTTCTTAAAATGTTGGGTAAATAACACTAGAGCTTTCGAACTTTTGAACTTTGTGACGATGAAGTCTCGAACTTTTGATTTCTAATACTCGGGATCCCAAATCTTTCAAATATATGCGCCCGAAGTCATTTTTTGACAGAAAATGTCAGTTGACTATTAAATAATCAAATTTTTTATTGAAATAATATGTCTACCCTATATTTAATTTAGGATAAATAACCTAATCTTTAAATTTTGTGATAATGGGGTCCTGAATCTTTGATGTTTAGCACATGGGATTCCAAACCATTCAAACGTCTGAGCCTAATGTTTTTTTTTTTGTGACGTAAAATGTCAATTTGACCATTTTAAAAAAAAAATAGAAATAGAAATATGAAATCATCACCCCCGCTTATTCAAACTAATAATTTTATCAGCAGTTTCGAATTCAAAATAATTATCATGACATACCACTTCTGTTGGGGTTAGGGTACGTAGTTTGGAATTGAGGAAAATTATTATTTCTTTTTTCATTTATTTCTTCATTTTATTTTATTTTTATTTAATTCAAAATTAAATATGGGTACACTTATCATTTTACTCAAATTTTGACATTTTAATGATCAAACTGATATTTTTTTTAATCACAATAAGACCTCAGGTGAAGACTTTTAAAAAGTTTGAAATATTAGGTGCTATAAATCAAAGTTTCGGGACCTCATTGTCACAAAATTTAAAGATTAGAGACTCTTAGTACTATTTACATTAAATTAAAGTAGAACTGTCATTTCAATAAAAAATGATTATTTAATGCTTAAATTCACGTTTTTCATCACAAAAAGGACATTAGACACAAAATTTTAAAATGTTTGAGATCCTAATTGCTAGAAGTTTGGGACCCTATCGTCAAAAAGTTCAAAAATTCGAAACCTCTAACGCTATTTACCCTAATTTTTTTTAATCAAACCAAAGATTGCATAACACATGTATAGCATGTTATTTCTCCATTTAACTACTTGATCTTTAATTTTTGTGTTCTAGCTTTTCATCTTCCTTGGATGTCTTGTCGATCGTGTTCACAATTTTTCTTTCTACACTTTTGGTGCCATTGGTGGCTCAATTTCGAACATAAGATGAAGAGAGACGACGAAGAAGAAAAGAGTTAGAAACACTACAAAGAATTATTATTTTTGGAGAAGAATTAATCATAATTTGGAAGTTTTCATGTTGTTTTACGATTTTTAGTGTGTTATACAAGCTATATTTTTAGTATTTTAGCTTTTAGAAAATTGGTTGTTTTTCTTTAAAAACCAACTAGTTAAACTTGAAAAATCGATCTCAAGTTGATTTTGTGGCAGTTCAACCTTGTCAATTCGCCAAAATTTTCCCCCCCAAATATAACGGTTTTGAGCAATAACCGTACCACTTTTGATTTTTTTGGTTGAACTAGTCCGAATTCAATACTTCGATGTCTGTGTGTCATTACATCTTTATCTCCTCCGAAATTTGTTGACCGCTTCAATCCATCTCCATGATTTGATCATTCCCTCAACCATCTCCAAAATTTGTTTACCTTTTCAATCTATCTCTTTTAATCGATCATCTTCCTTTATTAATTATTTTCAAAATTTATTTACTGTCTCAATCTATCATTATAATAGAGCTTATAGTCGGATCTCATTGCAAAAAAAAAAAGTATAATAGTTTAATGATATATGTGAGAAATATTTAAGAAGTATTTAAGAAAATTCAACGATAATTTGAAAAACTTTTAAATTTAATGACAATTAAATAATAATTTCAGTGTCAAGTGCAATTGGAGATAAAAATGGTGATGCTAATGTAAGTAACGTGCACCTAATTCATTTCTTTCGCGAAAAGAAATACGCCCACGCCCAAATATACCCCTCTCTCTCTCTCTCTCTCTCTCTCTCTCTCTCTCTCTCTCCAGTTCAGTAGGTTGTCATCTCATTACTCTCTGTAGCATATATCGGATTCAGAGCACAAAATCGTAGTGGAAGGAGCGATGGCAGCTCTACAGTATCTGGACACCCTGCGGGATACTCACCCGGAGCTTTCTGAGTGGTACAACACGCTTGCAGATCTGTACCAGCGCAAACTCTGGCACCAGCTCACCCTCAAGCTCGAGCAGTTTGTCGCCCTTGCCGTTTTTCAGGTCTCATTTCGAAACATACATATTTATATATACATGGGTGTGTATCTAAATGCATCTTTTTATGTATTTAATTGTCGGTTGATTCTGTTTTATTTGAATTACATATCAATTTTTTTTGGTTTTAGGTATTGTTTCTATTCAGAGAGATACTTGATTTTTCTATGGATTTGGGGAATTGGGTTTTGTTTGAGTGTTAGGGTTTGGGGTGTTCTGAGTAGGGTTAGGGTTTTTATTTGTTCTTGGGTAGAGCGTTATGATTTCTTTTTAACGTTCAAAGAGAGGGCCAAAATTTGAATTATTTCATAGAAAAATGGAATTTTGCCTTCTTTTTCCCTGATGTTAAACACGAACGAGAAAATTTCGAAACTAGAAGTCTTTTGAGAAAATAAATGGAGAAGATTTAACCAAATTCATGGCTTTTTGCATGTGCAGAGTTTGGATATTTGTTTTGTCTAGACTCAACTTTTGGCAGAAATTCATGGAATTTTGTTATGCCAAATTTGGCCGTTTGTTTTGTCTTGATTCAATACTACACAAAATCAATGGCATTATGTTGTGTGAAGTTTGGTTGTTTGTAATGTCTTGAGTCAAGATATAACATAATTAATGACATTTTGTAGTGCGAAGATGGTTATTTGTTTTGTCTCGAGTCAATATTAATTATAATTCATAGCATTTTTTCTTGCCACGTTTTTCTTTTTGTTTTATCTTGATTCTTCTTTTTGGGTATTGGCTATCTATTAGGAATTTGTTTGTTGTTCTATATGCTCAAAGGGGAAGATGGCACATTGTCATCTGCTCCCATTAAGAATCCCAGGTTCTGCTTGTCTTTATATCCTACTGTCCAATATTTTTTGTTGTTTGTTGATTTAAGAAATCTTTCAGCATACTAATTTCAATTTCAGTCGATGAATGAACTTGTACAAAAAAAGTAAATTTATTCCGTAATTTTATTCTGCAATTCAGCCCATTGGAAAAACACTTCAGAAAAAATGTTTGTTGTGTACGAGTAAATGTAATGGCGATGGTATAATCCCTTGGCCATGCTTAATATCTAAATGATGATAACTGAGATCATCTTATTATTATTTTCTTCGAAAGGTAAAATGCTCATTTAATGATGGACGTTAATGCACGGTTTGGAAATTTACTTGTGAAGTTATGATTATAACATTTTGTTTTAATGAACTATACCTTACATTACATGCTCAAATTTGGTTACTCATTAGGCACGTATTCACGTAGAAGATTCATACGCATTGTTTTAAAAAAGCCCAAGGCTTATGCCTTGAGCAGTGCTCACATGAGGCCTTCATTCAACCCCTTGAAGCTTGTGCTTTGAGTACCATTTATCCATACTTATGCCTTGTACTCACTACTTACTGCGATGCATGCCCCATTGCATAAGCCTCGAGTTGACTGAGGTGAGCACTCGTTTGTCTTGCTATTTTGAACTTTTATTACTAATCTAAGCCATTTGTTCTGGTTTCTTATAGCCCAGAATGTTTTAAGGGTCATTTGACTTATTTCAAACAGAACCCAACCGTAAAAACTAGGGAAAAAAAAGGAAAGTGAAGGAAGCATGGCCTAGCCTAGCCTCCTACAAATGAATTAAGCCCTCTCCCAAGTGAAGCTTCAATTTGGCACATGATTGTTGACACAGGGCTTATGACATGGAACTTTAATATTTTCATTCTTTATACTTTTCTTGTAGTCGCCTCTTTGTTTTTGTTTTTACTTCTTTTTTTTTAAAGGTCGAAGCATTGTTTTTGATTAGCTGGCTGGTTGTTTATGTTTTCAGACAAACTTACTGTTTGCTACTCCGTTGATCCATTTTGAGTTTAGAATTGCAAGCTAGATTTTTTTTAATGTTTTAGATAGTTTATGGTTAATTATGATTATTATTTTGTATTTTGGCAAAGTTTGAATTATTTTGTTCATCTATTTTAGGCTTACACCTTTTGTCACGGAGGCATACCTAATTTAGCCTTTTTTAAACAATGTTCATAAGCTATTTTAAAATGACCTTCATGCTTCATCAAAATGTAACTGGAATTCAATGTCACATATTCTGTTCCTTCTAAAACAGGACGCCAGTTACCATAGGCAGTTCTTTGGGTTAGATTGTGTGGCTTGGAGTTTTGTTTTTTTAAGATTTAACAGTGTAACACCTTGTTACCAAGCTAGTTAAAGTCATTTGGTTCGCATTATTTTGAACTATCATTTGAAGTCATGTCCTCCTGTAAATTCTTATGGAGAGCTGATAAATCCATTTTTAGGATGGGAGCTATACACCATTTCACCGTTTAGAGTGAGATGAGACAACTTGTAACCGTATCTCTTAACTTAATTCTAGCTGCTAATGACCTTGCATACATTTTTTCTCTTGCCATGTATTCTAAATTTCTGAAGGTATTACTGATTTTCTTTTGTACTTGTTTGTAAAAGCTTGTAGGCAATACAACATGTTGCATTTTCCTTTGCACTTTCTTTATTTCTGTTATGATTCATCTTAAATTCTTAATTCACAGTTAACACGTACATTACTTCTAATTTCAGGCTGGTGATGCTCTAATACAGTTGTACCACAATTTCATAACAGAGTTTGAGACGAAGATCAATCTCCTCAAGCTTGCTCATTTTGCTGTCATTGTTTCCCGGCAGTATTCGGAGAAAGAGGCTGCCATAAATTATCTTGAAGGAGTGATTGAAAAGCTTCGTAATACAAAAGAGATGCGCATAGAGGAGCCTATTCTTTATATCAAGATGCAGATTGCTAGTTTTAAGCTTGAGCAAGGGGATCACAAAGAGTGCAAGAAACTCTTAGAAGATGGGAAGAGTACACTTGATAGCATGACTGACATCGATCCATCTGTGTACGCTACCTACTATTGGGTTTCATCTCAATTTCATAAATCTCGTCAAGAATTTGCAGAGTTCTACAAAAGTGCTCTTCTTTATTTGGCTTACACTTCTGTGGAGTCTCTATCAGAATCATTTAAGCTGGTAGGCAAATGTATCTTGTTTTTTTCAATAATTTAAGGAGAAGCTTTGTATCATTAAAAATTTCTCTCTCATGTAATGAAAATGAAGATCACTTGTTTGAGTGCATGATATGTGGCTATCGAGAACTAATTATATTAGATAGTTGTATTTCTCAATCATTTAAAAGTAGGTGCTAAACTTTTGCTAGATATAGGGATTAGACATGCAATTATTGTGCAGTTGAAGTAGAAGTTCTTAAGCTTATCTTGTTTAGAAAGGAATCACCTGTAAAGAGGAGCTAAGTCCTTAAATAATGACTGGATGCCTAGCTGAAATAGATATTGGTGTAGTGTCAGAAAGTCCATTACTGTTTGATAGAGGATCTTTAGGTTGGTGCATTGGGCATGTCTTTCTTTCAGTTCAGAGCCAGCCTTTGTGAGACGGATTGCTTTCTACCTTTTTCTCCTTATCTTCCGAGGGAGTTCCTGCATGAAATTTATATTCGTATTCATCTAAGGTTCAAGTGGATCTATTGAAGATTCTTTATTTTAATTTGCTGTATTTTCTATTTCACCTCTTCCTATGTATCTGGACTTTCTATTGTTGGTAACTTGTTTTCTCCAAAAACCTTGCATCATTTATTTAATGACACAAAAATATTTCAGACACGTCTCAAGGTCTTTCAGTATTATTCATTTAATTATCCTGTATTGTTGCCTTCTGAATTTATTTTATGGCAATATCTTTGACTCTCCCTTGGTCTATGTCATGGTGACTATCGAAAAACGTTTGTAACTTTGGTAAATTCCAATAGGTAAAGTTGGACAACGAACTGCTTGATATATTTTTCAAGCCATCGTCATGTAGAAATTTGTAATTTGTGTCAAGAGTTCATAATTATGTATTTTATTTGGTGCTTATCCTACAATCCACTTAAAAAAGTATATCAGTGGATAGCTAGTCATATTCAACCTAATATCTCTTTTACAAAATGTTTTTAGATGGAGGATATTGGCAGTTCTATCTTCTCATGCTAAGCTAAGCTATGTTTTTATTGTTACCAGGATTTGGCATTTGATTTGTCCCTATCAGCATTGTTGGGGGAAAACATCTACAACTTCGGAGAACTTCTTGCGCATCCAATTGTAAGTTAAATGCCTGCAACACATTCTCTTCTTGAGGTGTGTATGTGCATGTGTGTATATGCATGTGTGTGTATGTTTTCATTTTTCTCTCATTATAGATGCAGAAAATCGGACTTTTTACATTGCTTTACTACCCTACGTAAAATTTAACACCCATGTCATTTGGCATTTGCTGGCATTGGTTAAGTCGAGTTGAATGGATTGTAACAGCAGCAGTAGTAGGTAATGGCTTTTAGCACTTTACATTTATCTACTACAAGGATGGCTAGAGTTAAGAGTCGAGTAAGGGAGTTGAGAAGTGCACATAGCACCATCATTTCCTTCATGGAAAATGGTGAAGGAAAAAGCACTGGACTCACTATTCTTGTCACTTGTACATGGAATACAGGGATTGTAAGTGATCTGGTAGTGCCATTGTTTTGATGGACTACTTCATAGTATTATAGCTCATTTTTTATTGATTTTCTTCAGAAGGTCTTTTATTTTTCTTCCTTTTTAGGTGAAAATGGTAGAAATGTTAGAAGTAGTTGCGTGATTCACTTTTCATGAAAGATGGTAATTGTTCAATTGAAAGGATCAACTTACACTCTCTCTAAATTATAATTCTTGATATGAGGGGGACCAAGAATGACTGCTAGTAGATAAGCATATAGAGAACATCCCTTTAATCCGTAATTGAATGTCCACATTTACTATGTTGTGTGGTTTTCCTGAGCCACATTCTACACAATATTTTCCATTTTAGTAAAAAAAAAAAAAAAAAGGTCTTACAATTATTTTTGGAAATTTTGTAAACTAATAATGATCTATGCATAGAACTTCTGCGATTGCCTGTGAAAGTCTAACGGGCATATTCAATTGTGACAAAGGAAGTATATAGGGAAAGAAGCATGGCTAAATGAGATTAGGGCTCTTGGTTTGCCAATGTTCATCATACAGATAGTAAAATGAGATGCAATAGGCTGGGTGCTATAAACTATAGTATTTGCCATTGGATTTCTGCTTAAATAGGACAAGGCAGAAAACATGTTTGCTTACAATGCCTTTTCAAGACGTGTTGAAAATATGTTTGTATGCTATATGGTCTGGAACATCAACCGGCTATCACGTGTTCCCGTTTACTTCGTTCTTTTTACCTTCTTTCTGTGGTTTATTCTGATCTTGAATAATTTAAAGTTCTTCAGATTTGAAAATGAATCTCAAAGATGGACTTCATCTACTGCATTTTTTAAAATGGACTTCACATGAAATGAATAATGTTTGGTTATATGACTCAAACTGGCTCACGAGAAAGAAAGGAAGACTGTCAGATTTTCATAAGAAGTTGTCAACAGTGTTACCAAATTTGCAGGGTTTCATCTGTTAAGGCTAGCCCCATCAACCTATGACCTATGGGGAAGACTGGAGAAGGCCCATTTCATGGTTGCTCACTAAACAACTACAATGTTTTTGGATGGTCTTCTATTGGCTTAAAAGTTAATCTGAAAGTGTTTCCAACCACATGGTGTTGCGCTTGTTGAGTTTTCATTACATTTTTGAGTAGTGGATGAGATCAGCATAGATCTGAAAATTGATCATTACATTGTTCTCTTTTTGAAAATGCCTTGATTGGATTATTTACTAGATTGGATTCTGATTGTTTTGGCATCTACAGGTAAAAAGTCTCCTGGGGACTAAGGTAGAATGGCTATACTATATTCTGGAAGCATTCAACTCTGGTGACTTGGTTCGTTATCAAGAACTGTGCCAGGTTCATAGAGCTGCTCTGAGTGCTCAACCAGCATTAGTGCAGAATGAAAAAAACCTTCTGGAGAAGATTAACATTCTCTGCTTGATGGAGACTATCTTCAGGTGAGTTCGGAGATATATTAGATTACTGCTCTGAGCAGCTCCTTTCTTTGTTAGTAGTGCGCACCCTTCACTAAATTCTGAGAACGCTTTTACCTGCAGTCGACCATCAGAAGATAGAACTATTCCATTAAGTGTCATAGCTGAACGGACAAAAATTACTGTAGAAGACGTGGAGTATCTTCTTATGAAGAGCCTTTCAGTAAGTGCATAGTATTTTCTTTGTTGCTTCTGTATCTTCCTTGTTGACACATGCGACATAAAAATGCTATTTTATCATTATTGCATGGGTTAATGATGGTTATGTGATTATGTCCTTCGAGGCATTGAACGAGAAGGCTTAAATATTACATTTGCCGTGTACAATGGCCCCACTTTACAACTTAACTTGAGGGAGATGCTAATAATTAGGAACATAAGTCTATGGCGCGATTTCATTTAATCTAATTGAAGGTGCATGTATAACAACTGTTTAGTGTTTTTTTTCCCTTTTTAACCAGACTTTAAGCTTTCTTGTATTCATGTGAACAGAAAATGGGGTTCTTGGGCAATAAGATTCCTTGGAACTAAAGCAGATGGACTCCTGTAATAGTAGACCCAATAAGACGGGAGATTCTAGAACTTCTACCTATGAGAGAGCAATTTTAAAGTTCCTGCAAATTTCCACTGCCTAGAAGATTTTTTTTGATGTCAAGAATACTACTTTTACTTTAGTTTAAGTTATAATTTGATTAAGAACATGTCTTCTACTTTACATTATGCTCATAGTACTAGTATTAAACACGTGCGTTCACTTTTCTTTCAATTATAATTTTTCTTTTTTACAGTACCTAATTTTTATTCATTTGCCTCAACGTGGTTGACACATTTTAAGCCAATAAATTTTAAGTTTGTGCTGCTATTTTCAAGCTAAAGATGTTAAGGTTCTACTAGTGTGCTTGAGGTTAAACTTCCACTTTATGATATATGCGGGATATATATCCATATGAGTTTTGGTTTGACCTTTGCTTAAATAATTAATCACTCTGCCATCTAGGGTTTTGTTTTGTCTCTCTGATGAAAACCCTAAGCATAAAAAACATGGGTTTGCACAAAAGAAGACTTTAAAGAACTCAAGCCATTTTATTGCAAGCTTGGCTTCTCTTTGTACTGGTCTTTGGATATAGTGATGGTCTATTCAAATATTCTACTTGGTGTATTAAGTGTTGTCTTTTTCCATTTTGACCAAAATTTCCTTGACTAATGCAAGTCATTTGTTGTTAACTTGGGGTATTTAGTTCTATGCCAATAAAATTAATTAATGCAAATTACTGTCTTGTTGGCACGTGGAACCTTTCCGCAGGGTGGTAATTGTTTGTTTAATTTTATTGCAGGTGCATCTGATTGAGGGAATTATTGATCAAGTTGAGGGAACAGTTTATGTTTCCTGGGTTCAACCGAGAGTTTTGGGGATTCCTCAGATAAAGTCATTGCGTGATCGACTGGACAATTGGATGGGTAAAGTTCACACAGCGTTGTTATCCGTTGAGGCAGAAACCCCTGATTTAGTCGCAGCATAATTTTAGTTCCCAAACCTTCTGATTTTCGTCTGCCAATCTCTCTGGCCAGAACATGCTTGTCTTCTATCTTAAGAGAGACCGGCAAATTTAAGTTTCTTTGACGCCCTGCGTGCTTAATCACATAATTGCTTGCATTGTCAATTTTTGTTTTGAGAAAGTGGCAACATATTTCTCTTTATAACTTCGAGTTGTGCCATACTTGTACTTCCTATTTACAGAACTGTGTTTACTGCCTAAAATCATCTCATGGAACAGTGTAGAATTAAACGTTTTATGCAGAATTTTTGCTTGTGGATGTTCTTATATTATAGGGTAAATTTCACCCCCTTTTGCTTCCAACCTTGCACTCATGTCTCTAACGTTTCATTTGGCACCATGTTCCAAGTTAACAGAAAATGTTTATTTGAAAGTTAAATGGTCTCGTGATTCTCATGTGATGTCGGGTATGAGTTGAAGCAAGTGAATAACTTTAATTAACACTTTAAATTTTACCATATTGGGATTTCTAAATGAAATTTAGAAGTCATGGATTGTTTTGGAGTGAAGGAAATTTCTTTGGAGATTTTACCTTTTGAATCCGATATTAACTGATTATTTAAATGTTTTTTGTTAGTTGGAATATGAGTGTCACAGTTTTAAAACGTTGAGGACATGAGTGTAACAAATGGTAAGTTGGGAAATGGGTGTTGAAGACAGTGTAACAAATAGTGAGTTGGAATATGGGTGCACATTTACGTAGGTTGGGACTTTTGATGGTAGTTAGCCCTATATAATATGCAGTTACGATTTTCTGCATGAAACTTGAAAGTGAACCAAATATGTTCTGCTTTAATGATATATATACACAGGAAATATGCTATAAATTACCTAATTTTAATTTATAAAAGCGTTACAAAATATTAACACGTGCGAAGCAACAATTCTAGTGACCTTCCTTATTATAAATTGTTGGTGACTTGGTCGATAATTGTTCTTGGCTTGTGACAACGTCCACTATTGACACGTGTTGAATGGTGACAATAGTGGCTGCAGTTATGTTTTTACCTAAAATTATGATTTCTAAAACAACATAATTTCCTCTTTTAGCTCTATCATTATTTTTAGGGTAAATTTAAGGTCGGTCACTGTTTTGGCACTTATGGGCTCTAAAGTCCTATGATTAAAATTTAATTCAATTAAAGTCATATTTTAGAGCTAAAAGACCAACATACTTTTAATTGTAAAAAAAAAATGCTAATTGTAATACTGTTTTATTTAGATAATGTACATTGATATATTTATACCATGTTTTTATCTTTGATACTGTTTTATTAAGACGGTGTTTAAACATATGATCTTGTACTGCTAATGAATTATTTTAAGAAGAGTATCATTACTTCACCCATTAAAATATTTTGTATTTAGTTTTATATATGATACTGTTTTATATAGATAATATACTATGGTACACTTACACCATGCTTTTATCTTTGATATTGTTTTATTATGTTTCAACCTAAGATACTGTTTTAATATATGATAATATTATTGAATGCAAGGAGTATCAATAGTCTTATATTACTAATGGAGCATTTTAAGAACAATATAATTACTTCAACTAGTAAAACATCTATGATAATGTTATTTCATGCAAACAGTATCAATAGTTTTGTACTACTAATGGAGCATTTTAAGAACAATATAATTACTTCAACCAGTAAAACAGATCTATGATACTGTTTTATTTAGATAAAGTGGTATGGTATACTTATACCATGTTTTTATTTTTGATACTGTTTTATTATGATAATGTTTCAACTTATGATACTGTTATTTTATTGGATTGTAGTTTGTGAATGTGATACTGTTTTATTAAGATATTTTTATGTATAATACTAATATAGTAAAACATATTTATATGTGATACTGTTTTAGAGGATATATGATATTGTTTTGACAAGAAAAATTAAAGATTGTCATTTTAAGCTAAATGGACGACTTCAAATGGGTAAAATCTATCGTATGTAGTGGCAAAACAACTGGTCTTAACCGTCTCGTCGAGACCATTCTGAAAACATATTATAATAAAAATTCTAAGTACGTATGCGAATTCTATACCCATTTCTGTTGTGATATTGTTTTCTGTGATACTGTTTTGTATAATACAGTATCAAACAACACATATGACTAACAATACAAAGAATGTGCCGATGGAAAATATTGAGGAAGTGTTAAGGACTAACAACACACATGACACATGATAGTATTAAAGAACAAAACGAAACTAAAATCTTGTTTATTGTAAAGTCTAAGCCCATCCAATATTACATACCGAAAAACCCGTATCACTTGTTATGTAATTGATATATTGACACAAGTGTTTCTTGCTAGCTTAACTTTTTGGTGCTTTTTCTCTTGCTTGTCATGGCTTGAGCTGCATTCTCTTCTTTCTTGTGGACCATAAAGATGTGTTTGCATCATCAGTTCCACACAACGAGAAGAACAGATATATCTAAATGTCAAATTCTCACTTTCTCTTTATGCAATAGCAGTCATTGGTATCATTTTCATCATCAGAGATTGTCACTCTTTCAAAATTGAATCTACCAAAGCCCAATCTTGAGTTCCATACACAAAGAAGTACATATATATATTTAAATGTCAAATTTTTACTCTCTATGCAACACCTCTTGTTGGAGCTATTTCCTTCATCAGAGATTTCAGACTTTCTAATTTGGAGTACCTAATCCTAATCTCACGAGACAACAAGTCATATGAATTTTTATAACACGAACAACTTTACTCGAATGCTTGTCCCAAATGTAGGAATAGAAAATGAACGAGGGCAAAGACATTGCTATTAAGCAAATTACATAGGCAATTAACATGGCAAAACAAATAAAATAATGAGTATTATTGGATGCTTAGTCATTTTGAATATGTATGGAAGAATAAATCGAGCAAACACCCATCTAATGTAAGAAAGAGAATCCGAACAAACAAAAGTATAGGGACCAGTAGCTAGGTCCGCACAAGTAGGAAACATTTTTTTGGCACAAAGCACAAAATGTGTGTGTGTGTGTGAGAGAGAGAGAGAGAGAGAGAGATCCTGACACTAGTTGGCTCAAGCACTTGTAACAACCAAGAAATCAATTGGCGGGGTATAAAGAAGAAGCATGGAATTTTAACTACGCCGTAGAAGAAGCACTCGCCGGAGGTCATCGGAGGTGTAGGAGGTTGTCGCCGGAGGTGAGGAGGTTGTTGCTGGAGGTGGAAGATGTTTATGGAGGTGGAAGAATGTGCCAATGGAAAATATGGTTAAAAAGGGTGATTTTGGATTTAATTTAAAATATTGCTGAAAAGTATGACTTAATCACAATTTTTAAAAAAAAATTGACCTAATTTGAAACAAGTCATGTGGAGGTGATTTATTGACAATTTTTCCTCATTCTCTTATTACTATTAGGATTGAAACTCCTATATTGTGACACGCTCTTCGATTATTGAACTTACGATGTTATTATTCTTTTTTAGTAACCAGGACTATAGTATCCACAATGTTGAAGGACCTTGTATAGACAAATTTGATACAAGTCAATGTGAAATAATTCTTAGGTTTCGTTTGTTTTCAATTAAAATTTTGTTAAAAATTTAAAGTTAAAGTCAAAGTCAACAATTAAATTTAACCACATATTTCATGGATCTACAACTTTTTACAACTTTTCAATCACATATTTAATCAACTTTTATCAACTATTTCAACAAATTTGATTTTAGTCAAAATCAAACACACTCTTAATACACTACCCATGCTATATCATACATTCATGACTTTTCAATCGTACATATTTTCCCACTAATTTTGATATACACACACACACACACGCTACTTACCTAACTCTATTTTCACTTCCACAATTACACTCTTAATTCTATTCAATGTTAAGTACCCGTAACATCTACGTTGAGTAATACTCATCCTAAAGTAGCTTGTAAATGAAGGGTAGTTAAGTGATTATAATTTAAGGGTGCGTTTGATTGCAAGCATTGAATTTAGGTGGAAAGAAAACGAATTCCAGAGAATTAAATTGTCAAGAACTTGTTAGTTAGAAAATAGGTAGAAAAAAGGCAAATTTTATCTAGAAAATAAAACTTCCCTCCCTAACAAAACGTTTTCTTGATTTTCAAGAAAAATGCGATCATTTATGTAGAAATGAGAAAACGTTTTAACTCAAAAAAATGACCATCAAACACCATTGTAGTTAGAAAATAGATGGAAAATGTGACTATCAAACTTATCAGTTAGAAAATAAGTGAAAAAAAAACTTTCCCTATAGAAAAATGCTTGCAATCAAATGCAGTCTAAGAGTTGAATTTTAACGACCAATTAGAAACATTTCATTCCTCCTTTCAAAATCAACTTTTTTGAAGCAGCCCATATTCTCCGCTAGACGAAGTCACGAAACCAAACTTCAGTACTTCATAGCCATTTGCCTTGCTATATGTCAAAAGGAACAAGAAATATTCTAGTTCTGAATATGCTAATCTAACTAATTTGAGATCAATTGAAACAAGTTTCAAGACCATATGAAGTGAGAACCGAGAAGAGAAGAAGAGTGTGAAAAGAAAGTTTTAATTTGTGTAATTTCTTGGAAATATTTGGGGAAATAGAAGTTAGCCAAAATGGAGAAAAGTCTACAGAGCTAGAAGAATATATGCTTATTACTGTACTACTACAACCACAAAATATTCAGAAAACATTATATGCTGCATTTAAGCTAAAATTTGACTAGAATCATAGTTTTATACAAATGTAAATCTATCCATCGAGCTTTAAGGAAATCTAAAATACATAATAACTTTAAACTAATTTATTTTATTATCCAACATGAAATTTTCCTACATAGGATTTACACAAGAAAGCACTCAAAGAACTACGACCTCAATAACAAAAGACTAGATTAGACACGTCAACCAGGCACAGAACGCAAACTGGGACATTTCCATACCCCAAGGAAAACTATGGACAGGATTATAATTAGATATGAGCAGACAGCATACACGGTCAAATGACATGCGCCCCTAGGAGCAAACAATGCTGTTGATAACATAAACGACCCCGTCTTTGCTTCACCATTTTCATTACCCAGTTTCGTTAACAATTGAAGTCTCGGATTACATGTTTGAGCAGTATCTGTTTTCTTCTTGAGAATTCTTCCCTCTGGCTCAGGAACCTTGGAAGTTCTGTCAATATCTTTGCCAGCCTGCATTCAACAACAAATCAAATGCAAGAACAGGAAAAACCATGTCAATTTCTAGATCAAACTTATGAACACAATGGCCTCTCAGCAAATGACATTTCATCTATGAAGCAGTGTGCATATATCTCTACATGAACAGTTATCATGCTCGAGTGAATTGTCTTGTGTCTAGCTTGAGTATCCATACCATTCCAGATCTGTAAATGGACCTCACCTCCATAACTGCTGATTCTTGTTCTTCTGTGCTGCTGGCAGCTACAGACTTGTCGGTACATAGAGACTGTGGTCCCCGTTCCATCAACAAACGAATTCTCCTGGAGGCAGTTCCCTGAGCTGTTCCTGAAATTTGTCGATTTTGAGGCTGACGAGATTGAATCTTGATCCCAGTCCCACCAACAGGATTTCTACCCTCTTTGATTGGATTTGCATGATAGAGCAAGTCTTTGGGGTTGCAACATGAATCTATAACAAAATTGGCAGATGAAGCATCTTTTTCAGCAGCATTATTTGAAAGAGAACCATCAGATGACGGAGCATGGGAGAATCTTGAAGATGTTTGCTCCTGCAAGTCATTGACATTAAGTGCATGTTTGATAGTGCTGAAATTATTTTTTAAATGCTTATAAGTTGTGGGTTCTATTGAATATGTGGATAATAAGTAAGTAGTAAGTTGTGGGTCATACGAAATGTATGGATAAAAAGTATGTTTCACCAATTTAACCAGCTTAAATTATAGCTTAAATTATAATTTAAGCTAAAACACAGATGATGCTTTTAGACAACACAATTCAAATGCAGCTTCTAAAAGATATAAGATCATATGCTTTCTACCTGTTCCTGAATCATATCCGTATCTATCCAACTGCACAGAGTATAATCCCTCAGCTTACAGTTTGCAGATGGCCTTTCACTTATAGTCATGACTGAGTTCTTTTGACTAGTTGGCTCTTCATAAGAGTAATTGTCACGTTGCTGAAGGACTTCCAACAGCTCGGATAGGGAAACATCCTGTTCAGATGAGCCATCTTGAAAATGCAATCCGTTGTGATCATCACCAAAGTCATCAGCAAATGGTGAACCTATGCAAGCTCCCAGATCAGTGTCATTGTGTGATGGGAATTGCGACACAGCCTTATGATCAATTTGATTGTGTGTGAAATCATGGCACATTGAGTTTGCTCTTGGTGGCACATCGATCTGAAGTAATACAACAGGAGACAATCGCTCTGGAGTTAAACTTTCTTTATTAATAAAATAGGACAACAAAGTTTCAATAGATAAACCTCTCACCTCAGGAGCTGTTTCTTCTGCCAAGTGACATACTCCATCAGATCTATACCCTTTAACTGGTGCAAGAATGTCAGGAGTCGTGCTTTCTGACTCGTAGGTCAACCACCTCTTTACATCCCCTGGTTCCTTGCATATTGGCATATCTAGCACTGGAGGTTCTTGAAAAAGATCTGACGATGTCTCATCAGGAGAGGATTTGTTTGTGAAAGGAGACGATCCGGATGGTTCAACTTCATCATATTTAGAACTATCTGGCTTCTCATCTGGCTTGTGGAACAAGCGACATAGAACGTAGTCTCCCTGCAGTATGTGATAGAGAGAGCTGAATACCAAGACATGTAGATATACAAGCGCAAGAAACCAGAGATGCAAGCACATAATACTGGAATCATTGATTTATTAGTTGATCGACCTAAAATGTGTGGTTACGATTAATTGTTGACTTTGACTTCACATTTTTATCAAATTTTTAAGCTCTACCAAACAAGCTCTAAATGTATAACAGTAAGAGTCAAGTTAACAAAATAAAATTGAGAAAAAAAATAAAAATAAAAAAGGGGCCCAAAGGAGGTTCATGGAGAAAGGATAAGATGTGCAAGGGTGATTTTGGAATGTACCAGTCCAGGGGTTTTGTTCTTCTTGGCATCTGTTCACTCTTTTAAAAACTGAAGGGTGATTTTGGGGCTTGGAATCATAGCCAAACATAAAGGTGGCTTTTTTAAACTTTAAGCCAATTAAAATGACAAACCACACGAGACATGTTGAGTAATTATAACAAATACGTCATCAGCAAATACATTCTTTTTGGTGGTTGCAGGGGAGTGTTGGAGGCAACGAGGTACTGGTGCGTAACACGGAACCAGACGACTAAGCATCAGATAGAAGAAATAGTGGTTTAAGCCCAATAATCAATCCACAAGAGATTTAAGCCTTTAGGGGAAGACTCTTAAAAAACCAGTCAGCTTTTTTATCTGTATATGGATCTTTTCCTGGTAAGTACATATTGATGCACTTCTTTCTCTTTCAAATTGAACAAAAAATGATTTCTCAGCTCTTTCTGAAAAAGTTTATATTCTGGACATGACATGGTAGTCCTTCTGCCTTATTTTCATCAATTAATGACTATAATGCAATCAAAATATGAACCTCCTCAGATAACTGCAATTTTACAAAGTGGTATAACATGAAATTGGACCCCTCAAGACAGACCTTCAATGGATCACAATCATCATTACGTAATTTCCATTAACAGTTTAACACAATCTTCAACTTCGAGTAACACAAGCAGACAATCAGGATTAAATTGATAGGGAGAACGTAGGAGCAAATAGTTAAAGCAAGTTCAGCTTCGAAACCAAATATGGAACAGGTGATGCTTAAGTTGGCATATTTACTTAGTACACTCATCCCATAAAGGGTAGAAATCTATAAATTGCAAAGTTACTTGAACCCTAAAAGTCCTTAAAATAACAAACAACAAATTATTCACACAGAAAGCTAGAGTGTGTGTGTGGTTTTGTTTTTTTGGGGGGGGGGGGGGGGGGGGGGCTGGGAAATAGCTATTGACCTGTCCAGGACCGGTGCCATCAAGATCTGGTTCAGTAGCACGATACTCATGCATGATCCAATTTGTACGTTCACCCTTGGGTGCACGACCCCTGTAGAAAACCAGAGTCTTCTTCATGCCAATGAAGTGGGTATTAGAGCGACCAGAAGAGGATGATTTGCGAGCTTTTATAGTACGATCCTTGCCAGTGGCCTTCCAATAACCAGCTTCTGTGGCCCTGTTAGACCGATGCCCATTTGGATATTTTCTATCACGAGGGCAGAAGAAGAACCATTCTGGGTCATCAGACTTGATCACTGATAGTGCTGCACAGAAAACAAAGCATTACCAATTGATCCAAAATTTCAATTTCTTGCAAGTAACAACAAATAAAAAAATAAAAAAAAGAAGTATTTAGCTTGAGTTCGAGATTCTTTAATGCAAAACTACAACTTCATGAAGGAAATCGACTCAGCTGAAGTGCTCAACTAACCCTTATCCATATTTACCAGACGTAGTCTACATTGATCCTCGCTCTCCACTACCTTCCACTTTGTAAAGGAACTAATTTGAAATATAATTGGCAAAAGAAATTTGTTCCATTAGGCTAGAATTCAAATCAATTCCTCTTCTTGATATGCATTTATTTTAGAACCAGATGTGAAGCGCAGGCCACCTAGCCTTGATAAAAACATGCAGGAGCATCCCTTGGACATTTCAAATACCCAATTAGATTGGTCTTCTTTTGTTCGGACAGAGTAAGATTGTACCATAGGGGATCTCTTTGTGATCTTTTTCTCTTCTTTTCCTTCGTTTTTGTTTGGGTAAGCAGATACCCTTTTGAGTCTCATAAGTATTCTCATGGGTTGGTAACTCCACCTCTTGCAGGAGCATAATCAATTTTTCTTTTAGATGATAATGGTTTTCAAGAAACTCTTAAATAAGCATTTCAGCAAGCTTTCTGACCAAATAAATTCTTATACTAACCTCTCACTCTCGCGTCCACTCTACACCAATAGAGTATAAAACTTGGGGGGTATCCTTACCTTGCAATGCACCATTTTTAAGTCAATTGACAAGGCCCACTCGGCCAAGGGAGACGTATCCCAAGTTGTTACACAAAAACACACAAAAAACTTAAAAAAAATGCACAAGGGAAAATTCTCCGGAACAAATTCTAAATTCATAGTTCCTTTATCCCAAGAACTTTACAATTTTAACAGGAGTATATATGCCACACAAGATGAATATAATTTTTTTTTATTTCCCTCTACGTGCTTCTTGGGAAAATATCAAAGAATCGAATAATCATGACATATACGCACACGTCTCCAGTTCCACAAACACACATCTACTAATAATAATATAGAAATACACATTGATATATGCACATAAATACAGAAACAAATACCAGGAAGATCCCAGGGCTCCCATTTGCAGACATCAACTTCGGGTATAACCTCGACTTCGGAATGACGGCCGTTGATCTTAAGCCTCAGGTAGTGATTTATGAGCTCCTCGTCCGTCGGTCGGAATCTAAATCCCTTCGGCAACGCCTCCATCTCCATCATCTTTATTATTTCACCAGAACCCATCACATATTCAACATCACAATCAAATTGTAAATTAGGGTTTTCCTCAAATTGGGCAATGCTTTATGATTAGGAGCAGTAGTAATGGTTACAAAGTGAAATGCTATTGTTTTCTTCTTTTTGCCACCCCTCTAGTACATTAAACTTTTCTTTTCCTTTCTCTTCACGTGCCAATCAAAGTCGCTTTATTATTTGCAATTCTTGTGTATGGTCCGAAAATAGCCCACAAGGCACAAACGCTTTTTGTTTAAAATATTCTTCAAAATAGTAGGGATAACAAAAAAAGTGGGAATTGGCTCAATAGCTTTGTCAAACTTGTCAACTCAGCTAATACTTTAACTTACAAAATTTAAATTATAAAGACTTTTTTTTCTAGTAAAAGACTAAAATATTCTTGTCAAGATTTAAAAATTATTAAGTTAACCTAAAAAAAAAAAGATGTGAATATCCTTTCAATTGCAAAAATAGAATCGATATATCACAATAAAACTAACAAGTCAGCGACTCTTATGTTTAACCATATTTTATCTCCTCCAACACTAAATCATTATAATTCCTATTTTATTTGTTCATATTCGTCTTCAAAACTCAATATAAGCATCTCGTGAATAGTTATTTCGTATTGGTTATATTTTCACCTTCATGCATTTTGTTAGTTTGAGTTTTGTTTATAATTGTTAAATGCTATGTTGGCTTATTTTAGCATGTTTAGATAATTTGGCACGATTTATTCAATATATTAGTGAATTTTTGCACAAACATTCTGTGTTGTATCAGGCTACTAATTAAAATACAGTCTGAGAAACACAAGATTGGTTAACCGATCGCCTCTTGATAGGCAGTCAGTTAACAAACCGCTACTTCTTAAGAGGCAGTCGGTTAATTGGAACCCTATTTTAAATACCGCATTCCAATTAGAAGCTTGATATTAAGTTCGATATTTAGCTTCTTTTTTTTTTTTTTTGAATTTTGTGTTGAAATTCAGATATGGGTTCTATAGTCCTTGATGTTTGTTACTTTGGTGAGTTTGTTACCCACTTCCTAGCTTAGAGTACCATTTAAGAAATTGTCTCCTTCGCCGAGTCGATCGATCGTCTTGAAGAGATCGACATTCGTATCGTCCAAGTATGCTCTTCTCTTTGCTCTGGCTATGAATGGAGAACTCACGTGATGTGAGGGTATTCTCGTTCTCTTACCTAACATCTCCGGTGCGGTCTCGTTCACCTTGGCCTTACGCTTTCTATGTTAGAATATCACATTGTCATTCAGTGTCACCGTTACCTCTTCTATCCCTTCCTGAACCACCTCCGTTCTATCTAGCACTCCATTCGTCACCTCTGTCCCATCAGGCACCCATTCTGGAACCCCCTCCATCACCTGCACCCTCTCCTAAATTGTCTCCGTCCCCTCCGTCACCATCAGTACGACATATGTATCCTCCGACACCACACTACCCACATCTAGCACCACATCTGACACCATATCTCTCCATTTTGGCCTCTCCACCTCTATTTCATCCGCCATCCCAACATTTGTCTCTTTTATGAACTACGCTATCGCCTTTTCCATCTGACGATATGGTGGTGCCCACTCAAGAATTGCGTCCACATTCTTGTTTAATTGACCTATTTCCGTTCGCAAAACCTAGGTCAGGTGACTCGTAATTCTCTGCTCCATCACTGACATCATGCTGCTTAAATGTTCAAATAAATCATCGAAGACAAAAGAATGTGAATGCACAAGAGATTAAGGTCAACGCAAAGTAGGAGACCGACGTGCGGAGGGGGATGGAGATCTCCGTACTATAAGAGATTGCACCTAAGAAAATGAGGAAACACATTACAATTTCATCACATCAAAATAATACTAAATATAACTATAAATATATATACCTCATTAGTAGACACCTGTGGATGATCTCTCTCTATCTGTTGTAGATGAGATATGCACGGGGCGGAGATCGTCGTGCAATGGGAGAATACCCATAGATAAAAAGATTCAAAATTAGTATAATTGTATTACATATAATACAATATAGAACAATAAATCTACATACCTCATCCTAACAAGATATGCATCGAGGATTGGTTTTTTTTCTCTAGGTAGAAAGTACAATCCTCGAACGTACTCAATCTCTATCTCTTTGACTATAGCCGTCAGCACTCCAAGAACTTCAAGTTCACATATCGACATTTAACCACATGTTAATTATCATGCATTGAAGTGATTTCCAATGCTCAACAAACAAAGTAAATGCATTTGCACACAGACGTGGATCAACAAATAGACACATAAAATTTCATTAAATATTACTTTTCAAAAAAAATAATATACGTTTATAGAAACGAGTAAACCTCATTATGATACTAAG
Organism: Forsythia viridissima; assembly: GCA_030279155.1. Lineage (NCBI taxonomy): Eukaryota > Viridiplantae > Streptophyta > Magnoliopsida > Lamiales > Oleaceae > Forsythia > Forsythia viridissima. The sequence goes on along the minus strand of CM059041.1, from coordinate 32,041,202 downwards.
CTATGACGCATTGAGTTCTAAGAGCCACAAATGTCATTTGGTACATAGCATTCGCAACCTTTCAAAAATAATATCGAATAGAATAATATAAACTTTGGTCGTGACATTGAAATTTTCTTGTAATAATTTTTTTAACAATTAATCATGACTTAAACATATATTACATATCATGAAAAATGGGATGGAAATTGAAGCTGACAGCTTTTTGTGCTGCACAACTATGAAAACTTTCCACCTGCCTTGCACGGCCGCGAAGTGTTGCCTTATTGGGGCAGGTCTACCCCGTGGTTCCAATTTTGGTTTCTGACTTTAATCTTTAACACATTATTTCACATCACAAAAATAAGCTGCATTGTATATACAATTGAATAATTAAAATCAAACACCAATAATCGTAAAAGTAAGAACAAAGATCGAGTCTAGTTTCAATGTCTAATGAAACCCACTACAAAATAGCTTGAACATAGGTTTCATAGTGGGGAAGACATAGATTTGCATAAAGGAAACAATTTTCTAGGAACTTCATCACAACATAGTCTTTTACATAATTTGAAACATAAAAGTAATTATACATTATGACAAAAACAATAGTCTAAAGAACTTATAAAACAATCCAACAAATAATGGACATAGACTCTTTCCTCCTCGTGTCTCCGTGGGTCCAACCAATCTGCTGTCATCTTGGCAGCCCACCTAACCTGTAGGGTGGAAAAGATGGAAGAAATGAGTACAAGAATAATCAATAGGAACAACTTAATAGTGCCACCCGCTCGATCAAATAATAATCCACATAAAAACAACCAGAATTCATACCATATAATCATGACACGCATTACACGTAGAACCGGTTATGGCCATTGCATCTCATTGATTTTATGAAAATAGTTCAATTACATGAAATCAAACAAATAACGACAGATCAAATCAACAACACAAGCTTCTATCTCGATTCTTGATACAGAAAAAGTATCCCTTGCTTTGAACAAAGGAAAATAAGATTTTTACTCTAACAAAAATTGCAGTAACTTCTTGCTTTTCTTCTTGAAAATAAAAAAATCAAGTGGAGAGAGAGAGAGAGAGAGAGAGAGAGAGAGAGAGAGAGAGAGAGAGAGAGAGAGAGAGAGAACTGTTTTTTTTTCCTTTTGACAATTGCTACTCTTCAATGGGAGTTAACTGTCGGTTATTGCAGGAATTTTGTCATGGGTTTTATGGGACTTAAAGCGGAAGGTGAAGTGTTTTAAAACTCTCAAATGACTTTAAAAAACATCTTCATGGTGATTCAAAATTGTACATTCAAGAAACTGTTTGATTATACAGAATCTGGACTTTATAGTATCAAATCGAGATCCAAGATTCCTTTTGACATTCTGGAGAAGTTTCCAAAAGTTATTAGGGACTTGACTGAACTTCAGTACATTTTTCCATTTCCAAAACTGACTGACACTCAAAATGAACCATATAGATGCTTGAGGACATGCTACAGGCTTGTGTTTTGGTTTTTCAAGAGAACTGGAGATAATACCTTCTACTTGTAGAATTCTCATCTAACAATAGTTACCATACGTTTATTGGAATGCCTCCATACGAGGAGATGTAGTTGTTCGCAATTATATTTGGATGATGTTTAAAAAAGATAATCGATTGATCTTGAAATAGTTCAAGATATGTTAAAAGCAGTTGAGCAAATACGTCAACATATATTAGCCATTCAAAGTCAACAAAACAGTTATGCTGACAAATGAAGGTGTCCATTAAAACATGATGTTGGTGATCAAGTATTCATGAAAATCTCACCGATCAAAAGGGTTATGAGATTTGTAAAGAAAGGAAAGTTAAGCCCCAGATTTATTGGACAATTTCCAATTATTGAAAGAATATGACCCATTGCTTACAAACTAGAGTTACCCAATTCGATGAGTCGAGCATTCAATATGTTTAATGTTTCAATGCTACAAAAGTACTTGCCTAACCCATCTTATGTTCTTAAAGAAGTACCCAAAGAGTTACAACCGGATTTGTCATTTGAAGAAATGAAAATTCTCTTTAGAGAAATTATGCAACTTCAAATAAGTCAATTCCCTTAGTCAAAGTCTTATGGATAAACGAAGCAAGTGAACAAGTGACATGCGAATGACAATATAAATGTGCGCGAAATATCCAGAACTGTTTAGGTACTTATTGAGGGTGAAATTTTTATAAGAAGGTGAGGTTGAAACGATTGGCTATTTTAGTTTATGCAAACTAAATTATATATTTATTTTTATTCATAAAATTTTAGACAAATTGGGTATTGAACCTCGTATTATTTCAATACTTAAATTAATTGAAGATTTCTTATTTAACTTTTCCAATAGAAATTAGTCTTTATTTATTTAAGAACGAAGACATTAAAAATGAAAGTTTAGGATTTAAATAATGATGGGATCGAATTGCATAAGAAATTGAGATAGGGATTAAATTTCCAACGTTACGATTTCATTTAACAAATTGTCACACTAGATCATAATCAGATCTTTCACCTTGAAGAAAAACTTATTGTGGTAAAGATGGATTAAAATATCCAATAGAATTGGGGCACATGGCATATAAAAAACTTGTGGACCAAAATTTACTTATAAGTAGCTTTGTCACCTACTTGTAAGTATTGACTAGTCTCAATATTGATCACATGTGACATATGATAGAATATTTCTAACTCATGACCAACCAATAGGTAACATATCTTAGGGTTGAAAAAATAATATTTTAATCTCACCACCTCCATAGTTATCCAATAAGAGTTTAGCTACTTAAATTAATACCTCAAGCTCTCTCTCTGTATAATTAAATACCCCTTATACAGATTATTTAGCCCCTTACCCCGCCTCCATAAAGTCACTCATACAAACTGTAGGAGAAGAGGGAAAAATCTGCAAAAAGAAGAATTTAAGAGGAACAAGAAAATTTTGAAGTAAAGGTTCTCATCTTTAATTAGTAAAACCTCCACCTACTTTTAGATAGTTAATTATACGTTTTAGAAGTTTTATATCAAGTAAAAGACAAATGGCAAAGTAGAATATGTCATTAATGTTGTTTACTAGTTACTTGTACCTCTATTGTAGGTATCCATACCCATGTCAAGGGTACCCGTACACGTACCCTAGGAACGGAAAGGAAAATAGTTTCTTAGCTTATTGATTTATGTTTATTATACTTCTTGAAATGGCATGTACCACATTTCCATTGCCAATAAACAATGATTGTAATATGCTATGTGATTATCTATTTGATAAGTCTATACGAGCAATTATTTAAGATTTAATGTCGAAACATGTTACATGGTTTAAGATTTGGTGTGCTTTACAATAAAAGAATGGGATTTTAGCACAAATGATCCCTGACCTATGCATATCATGCGCTGGGTCCCTAACCTTTCATTTCCGGTGGAGACGTCTTAAATTTTTGCCTTTAGGTACCCAAATAATCATTTTTTGACATATTCCATCAAAAAAGACGGTTAGTTTTGCGTGTGTTTTGCACTTTATTTTCATTATTTTTATTGAAAAGGCAACTTTGTCAAATTAAGTGTTTTTTTCATTCCACTCCAATTAGATGTGAACACGCTATAGATTATGTGTAAACCTTTGAAGGAAAAAAGCCTCATTCTCCCCAAAATTAATCCTTAAAGGCAAAAATCTTGTCAGAATTTTGAACAAATTTGTGGTGCTTTTTGGCACGGGTTAGTGAACTCGTTTTTCAGTACGTTTTCCTGATTTTTGGTTCAATTTTTTGTATTTTTCCAAGAAAAAAACCATGGCATACGTCTCAGAGGAAATAACCATGGTTTTTTTTTTTCATAAATTTGACAAATGTGATTTGGGAAAAAAAATGGGTGCACGATTCAAAAGAAATAACCATGCACCTGTTTATGGTAAGTTCTAACAAAATTTTTTCTTAAAATTTGTGGCATGTGTCTGATTTTTGTGCATTTGTGTATAATATGAAATTTGTGACATTTTTTATGATTTAGAAATGATTTTACAAAGCTTTTTGGTTGGTTTTGAAAATTCCACCACCCGATACTTTTGTTGGTTTTGCATGTGTCTTCTGTAAGGAATTGAGGTATACATGCACAGCGGAAATTAAAAGTTCAATTCCTTTGAGCCGGATCAACCTTGCACTTAGAGAGAATTCGTGATAGGAGTTTACCCTGATGAACACCGTGGAATCTGATTCTCTGATTAGTTAGAGGTGCGATCTTCAATACCACAGCTGTCTAGATGTCCAGCCTCCAATGGTGAACCAAACAGCAAGAACAGATCTGGACTTCCACAATCAAGAACAGATGAAAGCAGAACTTTTGGGAGAAGTTGATTGTGTTGTCTTTTTCCTTGTGCTAGAAAGTAATGAAAACAACTCTTAACCCTAATACGTTGCGCCTATGTATTTATAGGGAGGGCTAACCCTAGTCCTAGTTCTAGTCCAACTAGAATTCATCAACAATCAGGTCCGATTAAATAATCTTATTAATTAATTTGGCCCAATGAGTAATTAAGTCCGACCCAACTAATTGGACCTTGGATATTAATTCTTACAATCTCCCACTTGGACAAGGTCCAACTCCAGATGCTCAATTCTCGCCTTATGTGTGTGACCCATTAGGTTCCCATTCACGATGGCAAACGCAGTGATATTCTCATCGATTCACCGAGATCGATCAATTCACGTCGCCGTCCAAGATTGACATCTAGCAATGTGTCAAGGCAATCCATGTGAAGGAAAATGTCATGTGGTATGACAGAACTAATATATGTGCAGTTACCGTAGAAATATAATCCCTTCATCAATATAACCCAATTGGTTAAGAGATATGGAAAAGCGTCAATCTCATTTCAACCAATCATATTATTCACCTCAAGTCTTTGTTGATCTAATTTAGTTATGATTGAAACATTTTCAACTCATAACTCCACCCCGGCCGAGGAAATTTATATCAACTTAAGTAGGCAAAATGCAGGTTATAATCTCCTACTTTCCAGGAGTGACGAATCCTCATATTGGACATTCACAACCTTCATATGATTCTCACTATACCCGTACGACGTCTTCCTAGTGACTCAAATCTTCGAACCCCATCAAACGCTCGCCAAAGTATAGTGGTCCTCACATAAGATTCTATGATGTCCTCAAGTCAAAGGACCAAATCCACAACCGCGCATTAGAGATTTACCACTGACGCTTGGATAGTTATCCATGTGGAATCTTTAGGCGGATCATCCAATGTCATGTTCTCATAACAATGCATTCATGTGTTCATTCAGATGTCCCTCTACATCTTAGCTTGTGAGATCAGCTACTTTCTTCAAAAGAAATACAACACATGCTAGTCTATCCGTAATAATGATATCCGTATCTCATTATTACTATGACTAGGGATATTTTAAGAAAAAGTTATTTATAACTTATATCTCACAATCACAACACCTTGTGATTAATAAGTTACTATGAACTTTTCTTCAGACTCTATTATTTTAAATAATAATAATAAATTAAATAATAAATCTGTCATTAAAATGTAGCCAAAATATTTAATTAATAAAATTGTTCATACACTTCGATGTCTAACAAAGAGTATATAAAACGTCCCATACAAACTAGATCCAATCACTCATGTATCTAATACCAATAGATTTAGCATGACTATCATGCTTGTGCTGGGACAACGGCTTTGTCAAAGGATCTGCTACATTGTCATCAGTTGGAACTCTTTCTATCATTATGTCATTTCTTAAGATTATCTCCCTAATGAGATGATATCACCTCAATATATGTTTGGATCGTTGATGAGACCTTGGTTCCATCGCTTGTGCGATGGCTCCATTGTTATCGCAATTTAGAGATATTGGATCAACAATGCTAGGAACTACTCCAAGTTCTGAAATGAACTTCTTGATCCAGACTGCTTCCTTTGCTGCTTCTGAAGCAGCTATATATTCGGCTTCTGTAGTTGAATCAGCAGTCGTTTCTTGTTTGGAACTTTTCCAACTAACCGCTCCACCATTTAGAGTAAATACATATCCAGATTGAGATTTGCTATCGTCTTTATCAGACTGAAAGCTGGCATCGGCATAACCTTGAACTCTAAGTTCATTTCTCCCATACACCAAGAACATGTCCTTAGTCCTTCTTAAGTACTTAAGGATGTTCTTGACTGCGATCCAATGTTTCTCGCCAAGGTTCGCTTGGAACCTGCTTGTGACACTCAAAGCATATGAAACATCCGGTCGAGTACATAGCATGGCATACATGATAGATCCTATTGCTGATGCATAAAGAATTCTATCCATGCGATCTCTTTCAATTTGTGTCTTTGGACACATCTCTTTTGAGAGATAGATCCCATGCCCGATGGGACAGAGTCCTCTCTTGGACTCTTCCATGCTAAATCTTCTCAAGATTTTATCTATGTATGTAGATTGAGATAGGCCAAGCATTCTTTTAGATCTATCTCTATAGATCTTTATTCTGAGAATGTACGCTGCCTCTCCCATATCTTTCATGGAGAAATTTTTGGATAACCACAATTTTACTGATTTTAGCATCGGGACATCGTTTCCTAATAATAGTATGTCATCCACATATAAAATTAGAAATACGACTTTTCTCCCACTAACCTTTTTATACACATATGGTTCATCTTCATTCTTGATAAAATCAAACATTTTCATTATCTCATCAAAACGAAGATTCCAGCTCCGAGAGGCTTGCTTTAATCCATATATGGATTTCTGTAGTTTGCATACTTTGTTTGGCTCTGTGGATTCAAAACCTTCGGGTTGTGTCATGTACACATCCTCACTAAGATTCCCGTTAAGGAATGCAGTTTTGACATCCATCTGCCATATCTCATAGTCATAGTATGCTGCTATCGCAAGCAGAATCCGAATTGATTTAGACATGGCTACTGGTGAGAAAGTTTCATCAAAGTCAATTCCTTGTCTTTGCTTGTAACCCTTCGCAACCAATCTTGCCTTGTAAGTATGAACGTTACCATCCATGTCGACCTTTTTCTTGTAAACCCATTTAAAGCCAATTGGTTTTACCCCTGCAGGCGGGTCAATCAAGTTCCAGACCTTGTTTTCATACATGGAGTTCATTTCGGATTCCATGGCTTCCTGCCATCTCTTTGAGTCAACATTTGACTTCGATTCTACGTAAGTAGTGGGTTCATCTTCATCGATTAGCAATGCATCATTGGTAATTAGGAGATCGTATCTCCGAGGATGACGAATGACCCTGCTCGACTTACGGAGAGCTGATGTGTCCTCGGGGACTAACGAATCCCCACTTCCAATATGTGCCTCATCAAATGCAGGCTCAGCCATTGGCTTATCTAATTTGTCGATATTATTTGTGGTTTGTTGAACTTCATCAAGATCTACTTTGCTCCCACTGCCTTCTCTTAGAATGAACACTTTCTCTAAAAATATGGCATGTTTCGATATGATGACCTTCATCTCGATGGAATTGTAGAAATAGTATCCAACCGTTTCTTTTGGATACCCCACAAATAAACATTTATCAGACTTAGCTTCTAGCTTGTCTGATTCTACGCGCTTCACATAAGCGTCGCAGCCCCAAATCTTTATGTATGAAAGATTGGGTCTTTTTCCTTTCCATAACTCGTATGGAGTTTTATCGATCGATTTAGATGGGACACGATTTAGTGTGTGACATGCAATGTTAAGTGCATATCCCCAAAACGATTTTGGGAGAACTGCGCGGCTCATCATTGATCGCACCATATCTAGTAAGGTGTGGTTTCTCCTTTCTGATACACCATTTAGTTGTGGTGTATACGGTGGAGTCCACTGCGAGAGAATCCCATTCTCTTTTAGATAGTCTAAAAACCCACCCTTCAAATATTCTCCACCTCGATCAGATCTGAGTGTTAGAATATTTTTTCCAGTTTGCCTTTCTACCTCTTGCTTGAATTCTTTGAACTTTTCAAAGGTTTCGTGCTTGAATTTCATCAAGTAGATGAAACCATATCTAGAATGGTCATCTGTAAACGTGATGAAGTAAAAAAAGCCACCTCTAGCATCTATAGACATTGGTCCACATACATCAGTATGTACGAGTCCCAAAACGTCTGCAGCCCTGACTCCTTTTCCAGTAAATGGGGTCTTGGTCATTTTTCCCATCAGACATGACTCACATCTATCAAATGATTCATAATCATTTGAATCCAAGTATCCATCTTTATGTAACTTGGTGATGCGTTTTTCATTTATATGACCCAGTCTGCAATGCCAAAGGTATGAGTTGTTAACCTTATTACCTTTATGCCTTTTGTTGTCTATACTCATTATAGGACATTCCAAGTCTAGAATATAGATGCCATTAAAAAAATTCCCACATCCATAAAACACATCATCAAGATATAAAGAACAACGTTTATCCTTAATCTTAATGAAAAACCCATCCATGTCCAAACATGAAATAGAAATGATGTTCTTAGTAATAGCAGGAATGTAATAGCAGTCTCTTAATTCTAAAACAAGGCCCAAAGGCAACGGTAAAAAGTATGTTCATACAGCCAAGGCAGCAACTCTTGCTCCATTCCCAACGCGTAGGTCTACTTCTCCCTTTTGCAGTAATCTACTGTTCTTTAGCCCCTGCATATTTGTGCAAATATGAGATCCACATCTGGTATCTAATACCCAAGAAGCTGAAGGAGTAGATAAATTAATTTCAATGAAAAAGATACCTGAAGTAGAAGCCTCAGTAGACTTCTTTCCCTTCAAGGTAGCGAGGTATGCCTTGCAGTTCCTCTTCCAATGTCCTTTGTTTCCACAGTGAAAACAAGGATCATCAGACTTGGATTTTGTCTTGTCTGCTTTGATTCTAGCAAATTTGCCCTTCTTGGATCCTTTCTGAAAGGTCCTTTTTTATTTCCTCTTAGTTCCCTTAGAGGTATCAATAGCCAAAATTTGTCCATTTCCTTTGTTTATATTGGGCTCAACAGTCTTTAGCATGTTCAGCAACTCAGACAGGGCACATTGAATCTTATTCATGTTGAAGTTCATGATGAACTGCGAAAAGCTATCAGGCAGGGACTGTAGAACCAAGTCAATACTCAGCTCGTGGTCCATGGCATAACCCAATTGGTTTATTTTTTCAATATAACCAATCATTTTCAGTACATGAGCACTGACTGAAGATCCTTCTGCCATCATACATCTGTATAACTTTTTGGATGTCTCATACCGTTCAGTGCGTGACTGTTCATCATACAACTCTTTGAGATGAATTATAATGGTATAGCTGCTTTTGTCCATACCCTCGTGTTGCTTTTGTAACTCAGGTGACATAGCTGCAAGCATCACACATGTTGCAGTATTTTCATCATCGCTGTGTTTATTATAAGCCTGCACTTCCTCCGGCGTAGCCTCCTCAGTAGGAGCTTCCAGCATAGGTTGCTCAACGACATATCCAATTTTTTCATGCTTGAGAACAATTCTCAAATTGCGGTGCCAATCCAGAAAATTTGGCCCGGTAAGTTTGTTGGCATCCAATATGCCTCTCAAATTCATGTAGTTACTCATGATTCAATACTGAAATAACAAGACAGAAAATTAATTAAATATAGAAAATTAATTTAATTATGGACTTGTATTAAATTAATTGTACTCCCACTGTTTAAATTGAATTAATGACCCTCAAACATTAATCAATAGAACCGATTAGATTCCCAGTGGGCTAGGATCCCTTTTGTTTTATTAGAACCTTGAGTGACTCAACAAATCCTAGTAAAACATCCAGGTAGATACTTCTATCAATCACATCTCTATGTGACTCCTAGATCATCAAGTAGACAACTTATTGTCGCACACATCTTATGTGTTTACTTGATTGTGCCCCTAAAATTCTATTTCCTTGAGTGACTCAACAAAAAATAAAATTTTAGTTAAATTCGACCCATTGTTCAGAAACATCAAATGTTTCATAGTAATAAACATATCCATGAGCGAGCAGCCTTGAGTGACTCAACAAACTGACATCGATAATGGACTCTGGTTTTTCACTATAACAATAGAAGGTACGTTGTATTAACCATTTAATACGAATTTAATATTTTTGATAAAGAGGGGTTTATCTCATCATAATTATGTATATATATTAATTAACATCTAACATGCAATAAATCATACATAATAATAAGCGTGGATGATTATGGACTTTATCTATCTAATCTTCTTGAGCCAAAAAGAAGATTAGTTGGTCAATTCCTAAGGGACGTTGTATTCGTTCATCGAATGCTAAATGCAATCATCTCCATCTTCTGCTACAACCTGTATCCTATACTAGTTGGCACGTAGGCCCTGATCAATGGACACGCAGGCCCATAATAAATAAATAACTTGAAAATCTAATTAAATAAATAATAGGCTCGCAGGCCCATTTAATTAAATAATAGGCTCGCAGGCCCAACCAATAAGCAACATGAATAATTAACCATACAACCAATCACATGGGTTGAGTCCATAATCATCCACTAAACATCCATTTTAATATCTAATATTAAAAATATATTAATTTCTAAATTTGCAGCTTTGACAGTATAAGTCTAAACCTTTTAGACATTTTGGAACGGACTAGACGGAATTAAATAATTAATCTAATTAATTAATTAATTTTTCTAACAATAAAAATAATCAATTAATCCAATTAATCAATTAATTTTATTCATAATGGGAAAATTTCAAAATTTATTTTATCTCTCAATTTAAAGTCATACTCTAAATTGAAGACGACATTTGTATAGGGTCAAAATTACAATTTTACAAAATAATAAGAAAAAATTTAATCTGGTCAGAAATTCAAAATATAGTTTAAAAATAATTTTAATTTAATTTTGAATATTTGACCAACATTAAATAAATTAATAATTACAAATTTTCCAAAAAATTAAAATTGCATTTGAGACCCTATTTTTATTTATTTATTTTTTATTTTTAAAAAAACTTAAGGACTAATTGTGCAATTTCTAAAATTACACAGTAGTCCCTCTTAATTTTTAAAACCAGAGGTCATTCAATGCAGTTTCCAAAATTGCACAGAGGACCCCTTTCTTATTTTAAAAGAATAAGTCCTTCTCATGCAATTTCTGAAATTGCATAAGAGACCTTTTGAACTCCTTTTGAAATTAGGGGGCTTCCCATGCAATTTCCAAAATTGCATAGGAGGCCCCGTCCCCAATATTCTAAAACCGCAGAAACCCTAAAAGGGTTTCTGCAAAAAATCCATTGCCGCCGCTTATTTGCGGCGGCTATTTCTTTCATCTTGTGGTGGCCGCGTCGGTGTCTAACATCGCCGGCCACCACGAAAATAGCCATCGAACAGTAGCAAGTTGTTGCTGTTCGATGCGGCCATCGCCGCTGCGTAGGTTCGCTATTGCCGCCGCAAAATAAGCGGCGGAGACCAATGATTTCACGGCGACAGTCCGCTTCTATGAAGGCGAAGCAGATTCGCCGTCGACCGTCGCTGGTGGCGCTTCCAAAGTGCCGCCAGTTAGTTGACTCAATTTCAGGCCATATCGTCTCGTTCCGAATAAATCCAAAACAATTTCAGATTTTAATTTTAAAAAATAAATTCACAATTTTATTTTACTGTCAAATCTCAAATCAAATTAATATCACAATAACAATTATTGTACTATTCATCAAAACAGTTTAACGAATTCTAACAAGTAACAAGGTAGTCTCTGATACCACTGTAAGGAATTGAGGTATACATGCACAGCGGAAATTAAAAGTTCAATTCCTTTAAGCCGGATCAACCTTGCACTTAGAGAGAATTCGTGATAGGAGTTTACCTTGATGAACACCGTGGAATCTGATTCTCTGATTAGTTGGAGGTGCGATCTTCAATACCACAGCTGTCCAGATGTCCAGCCTCCAATGGTGATCCACACAGCAAGAACAGATCTGGACTTCCACAATCAAGAACAGATGAAAGCAGAACTTTTGGGAGAAGTTGATTGTGTTGTCTTTTTCCTTGTGCTAGCAAGCAATGAAAACAACTCTTAACCCTAATACGTTGCGCCTATGTATTTATAGGCAGGGCTAACCCTAGCCCTAGTTCTAGTCCAACTAGAACTCATCAACAATCAGGCCCGATTAAATAATCTTATTAATTAATTTGGCCTAATGAGTAATTAAGTCCGACCCAACTAATTGGACCTTGGACATTAATTCTTACATCTTCACCACAAAAGACGGATAAATTCTATATGCAATGTGGGAATCTGTGGGACAATTTTTATGCATTGTGGAGATAGGTTGCTAATATATTCTTTGTGTCAATCTATGTGTATACTATAATTTTGGAAGTGGTTGTGGGAGACCATTGAGAACATAATTTGTTGTCCTTTGGTCTATTAATACATTGTCCATTAGTACGTTGTTTTGTATCATTTAGTGCATGATGTGTATGTTTTCTGTTATGTTGCATGAATTTGGATTGGGATTTGACAATATTTTCTTTTTTTCATACAGCTGAAAACTCTTCGTACTTTACCATTGTATGGCATCATGCTGGTAGATTCTTTCATAAGCCGAATAATTTGTCATACGAGCATTGAAAAATGGAATATTTGGATTTCGCTAACCTTGATGTCTTTAGTAGGTTGAAGGTTGATAGGTTTATTAGGTTCATGAAGTTTCTTAGATTTAAATTACCGATGAGATTCTTGTACTGGAGGGATAGGATGTCGTTATTAAATAGTTTGACTAGAATTAAGACTCGTTGGGATATGAAGGCAATGCTAAGTGGAATATGTAGCTTAAAGGTGCTGGAAGTGTACTTGGTTTCTCCAAGTTACACATTTGTGTTTCCTTGGGACTCATCAATTGTCAAATGGAAGAGTAATGTAGTAATATAAGAGATTTTAGAGCCGGAGACAATTAGTGAGCTTAATTCGGAGAAGGTTGTCCATCCTGAAAGGCAGTCCTTAACGGTGATGAGCCTCCAATCGAAGAACAAAGTCTAGATGATTCTCTGTACAATAATGATGGATGTTATGCGCGGCAACATCAACCGCAACCATGTGATAGTGTAGATTGGGAGGACAATTACTTAGTAGAGTTGGAGCAAACATGTAGAGGGGTAGGATGGAAATTTCATAGATTATTTGTTAGATGATCAGAAAATGTAGACTTGAAGCTAGAGAATGAGGAAACTGTAGCACCGAAAGGTGAAAAAAAATAGAGATGGAATTGAGAAAACAAATGTATACGAGAATATTGGAGCCGAAAAAGATGATAATCTTGTAGACTTGACCTATGAGATGAATAGGGCCACTGTACCTCAAACTAAATCGACTGTTAACACTAATATCAATATTGACATTGGTTTTGGTGATTTTCATGAAGAAGGACACAACAATGATACGAACTATGGAAATTCTAATGAGTTAGAGAGTTTGGATAGTGATGGAGAATTACCAACTAACAGTAGGAGAATAGAGTTTGAATTCAATTCCCGGGTGGATACGATGAACTCACAATTCGGAAGAGTTAAAACCTATTTTTTTCTTCTTATTCTCTACTTTTGGGTTGTTTCGATGCATAGTTTAAGGCTGCATCTCTCAATTTGCAAATGATGTTGCTTCAATTTGATATTATTTTGATGTTAACAGAATTTTTTTGCATTGCAGGTCTTGTTTTTGAAATATAACATACGTTGATCGAGAAAGTTAGCTAGCATTCTACAATATAAAACATAGAACTGAAATGGAAGAAGAATGACAAGTAGATGTTTAGAGCAATTTGCAAGACTGCTGGCTGCCTCTTTTTGTTGTGCGCATCAGTGTAGGATGAAAACATAAGTTTTGAAATTAAGAACTTAAAAGATGGACGCAATTGGAGCTTGGCGTTCAACAATAAGAGAGTTAGTTTAACGCACATGGCAAAGAGGCATTTGTTATTCAGGTTCGACCCTGATAGGCATGAGAGATTTTATTGATACATCAAAGAAAGATTGCAATACGGACATCTCAAAGAAAACCTTTTATAATAAAAGAAATAAGTGTATGGAGCACATCATGAGAAATATTTAGTACCAGTATAGGTTGTTGTACAACTACTATGAGCACTTGAAGGAAACCAATCACTACTAAAAATTTGACCATTGGGAAAGGTTCATAACCGTCCCCAATACTAGATAGCCCGTCTCCAATATATATTGGGAACTATAACTACAACTGTCCATGTTAGGCACGTGGCGAATACTATTAGGGACGGTCTACAAACCGTCCATAATATTGGTCCTTATTAGGGGCGAATACCAACCGTCCCTACCCTAACGTCTCCATACTCTTGGTTCTTATTAGGGACGGATGAAACCGTCCCTAATGTTAGTAATTTTTTTTTAATGTTTTGAATATACAGTACACAATTTATCAATACAAGAAGGTAGGAATGAATAACCAAATTTGAAGAAAAATCAAACATTTATAGCTCATAACTACTTCAATTTATATATCCAAACTAACATATCCATATTCATATCCTTTTAAAATTCTAAAATAAGATCATGCATGTTCGATTCTCAAGTCAAAATAATATTAGCCTACATTCTATTTAGAAATTTAAAGTTTTACATAATCATCTGTACACAAAAAACTATATACAAGATCCTACACATTCTATTAACAAGCCAAAATACCAACCAAATTCATCTATCTGCATAACAATCTTGTTAGATATCTGCAAATACAATAGTACTTATTAGCGTAAATGTTATCCAAATGGCAATCAATTTCATGTTTACAAGTACTTAACAGTAAAGCTTAATTTTCATAGCATAACTTATTATCAACTTCAATTCCAATTGAATAACAACATAAATGGGACACTAACAAACATGTCTCTATACTCCTAATATTTTTCTATTCCTCAAGCATTTTATATATATTCCCTATCATTTCAAGATCACTTTATATATCTAATGTTGCCGCTCATATCTAATCTGTCACTCAAGGTATTATTCCTCATCTTTCTGTCAATGTTTTACAAGATCATGTAAATATATACATTTCGAGATATTTGGTTTTAACATTATTGTTCGACTTACACTTGTTGAATCTGAGGTAAGCTGAAAAGCTCAGGTGGCAGCAATCCTTGTAGTGGTCCATATTCAATTACCTTATACATCATATCAGAATATGAACACGAGATTTTTAAGGTAAGACGAGTCCTTGATTTGACTGCATTTATAGATTTTTGGTTAAGAAATTACTCAATACTTACAACGTAGTTGGCGACCCTAAAGTTGAGAACCATCATGGAGCTTGTGTTTTTCGAAAAGAGTTGTTGCTCAAGTCCTTGTTGAAAGATAAAAACTTTTTTGAAGTGTTGATAATAAAAATGGATACGATAGAAGTTTATTTTTGGACTCTCTTACACATAGCTGAGGAGATTTATTCCGGTGTAATTTGGTAAATTACCAGTCAACATATTGTTAGCCAAATTCCTATATGATACAAATGAAATGTTAGTGTATCATTAGTAGCCTATCCAATAAATGCATTGGACTTAAAAGATGTACACACAATTCAAAGATACTTGCAAAGCTGTTGAGGTTTGATGGGACACTTCCAGTCATGAGAGTTTTGATCAAATCGGCTGGACAACATAAACCAGAGTAGTTGAACACGATGTGAAAAAAGGGATTCGTCGAAAGAGAAAGAGAGAGAGGAAAGTTATGTTAAGGAGTTTACTCACAAAACCTTAAGTGTCTGAACCTCTCCTATTGTAGCTGGAATGCTCCCTTCCAATTGTTTCTGGTTCAACAGACTGCTATTTTTTCACTAGAGAGAATAATCAAATGAGGTTTCCAAGATTAGAAAAAAATGTGTTAGCCTTGACTTACATGTACATTAGCGACATATCCAAGCTGAAAAGCTTCTCTAGAATTTTTCCTGAAAGCTGATTTTTGTTGAAATGGCTGCAAAGCTATAATCTCAGAAAACTTGGAGTGGTAGACGAATTAAATTATGTAACGAATTGATAAATTAAATAACACTCACAAGTGTTGCGCCTTCTTAAGGAGGTCAAGCCCGGGATCTACCAGTGTTAATATAGGGAAAGGCCCTGTCAACTGATTTTCTGTGAGGTCGAGCCAATAAAGTTTGGAAAGTTTACCGAGGGAAGATGGTATCTCACTAGTTAAACTGTTCAAGTTAAGTGCTCTACCAAGGCATGTTGCATTGAGTAAGGTAATTGAAAAGATGACTCCATAAGAATTCATCATTGAAAATGACCATGCCAGAAATTCTTACAGAAAAGATAGCTCTGCAAGATTTTCCAATTCACTTGGTATATTTTCAGTAAAGCTACACCCTAGTAGAATTCTGCAGAAGGTATTAGAAACTAACGAAAAATTCTGTGTCTTGAAGAAGAGATGATTCGTGTTGTAATATTAATGAGTAACTAGATCTTACAATATGTTCAATTTTCGCAGATCTCCTAGATGTGGAGGAAGGGGGCCTGTAAGGCCGGGGTTGAATGACATCTCACCATCAACTGGTAGCTTAATATGCCAAGCCTAACGAACAATCTTTAGTTTCAGCATGTAAAAGGTAAATGAGAACTCACAGAGAAATCATTTCAAGACTTATTATATACTATATTTAACCAGATCACTTCATGAGCAGAAGCTTAATATCAAGAAGACAACCTGATCACTTTCAGATTTCAATCTTGGATAATGTACTTCCTTTTTTAGAATAAAGAAGTACATGCAATGAAAACTGCTGATAGTTGATAATTATGTCTGAATCAATGTTCTTAACACTCATATGCCAAGCAAACCAATTTGAGAACTTTAATAAACATCAGCCATGTTACCACTTCTTCAAGCAAACATGAATTTAAAACATAAAGGAAACGAATGTTGGAGTCAGAAGAAAAACACATGCACAAACTCCGATGCAGATGTACATAATCCCTCACACACAAAGAGAAAGGGAGAGATGCATGTACCCATGATATCTTACCTGGCGTGTGGACGTTTTTAGTACTACACATTTATCCTTCCTTTGCGAGTCAAGATCGATATTTGCACCATATTCTTCAGCTTTATCCTCTGGGTTCATTTCCAAAATCTGACAATTATACAAAACTTTTGTTTGGTAACAGTAGTCAAGTGGTTACAAATTTTATGCTTACATAATGTCATTTTTCTATACTTCATTCCTATCAAACTAAAAGATAATACCGAAGACGAGAGATTATTCCGTGGTAATAAATCGCTCAGTGCCATTAGGATGACCGCAATTTCAAAATGCCCTGCCAAAACATTATCATTAAAGAGATATTCAAACTGACCTCAATAATACCGCATTTTTACATTTTCTTTGATTTCTCTAGTCATCATAAAGAGACATTATCAAAACATGAATCCCACATCCAGTGTTCCAAATACCACCCATCTCAATTTACTAGACATTACCATTAATTCTACATACCAGAACAAGAAAATACAATTCCCTAATTGAACATCATAATAAAAAAAGATTTGGCAAAATTAAAACTCTATTAAAGGTAATTACCTCAACAATGTTGCCGACGAAGTAAGAGAGCTGCATGTTGGCTTGATTTTCCTTTATCTTCTCCTTCAACGAATCCAAATCCAGATTTGTTCTCTGCCACTCTTCCTAAAGAAATAAAAAAGTATATCATGTAAAAAGGCAAAAGTATTAATCTAATTTCTCAATCAGGAAGAGAGAGAGACACACACACAAAAACCTCGAGGATTCGGATTTCGTTGTCGAGAAGGCAAGAGGCTCAAACAATTTCTGGACTGTGACAACCGGCTATGGACGGAGGAGAAAAATTATGATGTATCAATTTGTGAAGATAGGGCAAGAATTGCAAGATTTGTGATAGGTTGGGAGAGAGAAAATGAAAGCGTTTAGAAATGTTTACGTGAAATAATTTGACAAATTTTTAAGTGCCAAATATTTGTTATGTTCCCACTTAAATATTGTTCATACATTAGGACAGACTTTTTTTGAACAAAGGGTCCCAGATGATCTTATTTGGGACAGTTTTTCTGAATGTCCTTACACATTTTTTGCCAAAAAATTTAGTGTATAATTAAAAGTCTATATGGGACGAATTAAATTGTCCCAAATAATTCATAATTGGGGACGAAGCTTGAGAAAACCGTCCCTAATGACAATTTTTGGGACGCATATTTATAAACAGTCCCTAATAATTGACTATTGGAGACAGATTTTTCAACCGTCCCCAATAATGCGTCCCCAAATGTCAATTTTTTAGTAGTGAATGTATAGTGAGATCAAATGATATATGTTTATCAGCATGCATAGAAGGATTCTTACGTGGTTGTAGAATGGTGATAGGGTTGGATGGGTATTTTTTGAAGCTTGAGCAGGGTTGGCAATTGTTGGCTACGGTTAGGTTGATGAGAATAATGCAATGTTCCCGGTTGTGAACATTGAATATGGTGAAAATTGGTGTTGGTATTTGAGTCATTCGACATTTGACTTGAAGATTAACAACTTATATGACTGGACATTCATATCGGAATAGCAGAAAGGTTTGATGTAGTTGATAAGAAGATTGTGTGAGAATAGTGAACACAAAACTTGTGTTAAACACTTGTAAATCAACTTTAAGATGACTTTGAAGCACGCCTAGTGAATGTAGCATAACCAACAAGTGTTCCGATTTGGAAGAAAGAAATTGACAAGCTTAAGGAAATGGATAGTGAGGCATACAAATAGCTTGATGCAAAGCGCTGAACGATCACACTTCAGAGAATCCAACAAGTGCGATATTTTACTTAATAACCAAAGTGAGGCATTCAACAATTCCATTTTAAATGCTAGGAAAAAGCCAATATTGACTATGTTAGAAAAATCAGATTCAATTTGATGATAATAATGGTCATCAAGAAGGAAGAGGCTAATAAATGGATAAAAGAAATTAGGCCCTGAATATTTAAGATCATTGAGAAAAATAGAAAGGCATTTCGATATGTTCACTGCATTTTTTTCTTTTTTAAATCAATCTTTTTTTTTATTCTATGTCTGTAGTTTTTTGTCATTCTAATCTATGTTTTTCACTCCATTTTGAATTTGGGTGCATTTCGCAACTTACTCGGGTAACAAAATGTTCAAAGTGAGACACATTCATTATGGTCACATCAATATGGTGGATCAAGTTGTGATGACTTGTTCTTGTATGAGTTGGCAGTTGTCCGGGTTGCTATGTGGGCATGTAATTTCTAGTCTCGATTTAAGGAGAATGTCAAACGATGTAATGTTGTATGTTAATGACTATTAAAAGAAGGAGACATATTTGAGGACATATTCTCCAACCATCTACCTTGTGACAGACTAGAATTGATCCTGAACCTGGCCAACATCCGTTGACACCATCATCGATTAAGAAGATGTCTGGCTGTCCAAACAAAGCAAGATGGAGAGAGAAAAATGAAGAACATCCTTCATCAAGAAAATATGGAAGAATTGGATTGGTAATGAAGTGTAGAAAGTGTGGCAATGAGGAAAACAACAAAAAGAATGTGTAAAGCACCACAACCGAGACCAGTGACTGATGATGCAGACCTATAGATGTGTTCAGTTTTTGTTTTCAGTTGGAAACATATTGCAGATGTGTGGGGGGTTTTTTGCTGACTAATGTGCAGATGTATAGATGTGTCTTGTTTACTTATTTGGTTCACTGATTTTTGTCTTCCAAATCCTTTCGAAAATGTTGTGTATTTATGATCTTGCTGGGAATTATTTTGTGTTAGTGAACGGGTGAGAACATATTGCAAATTGGTTGGTTGTATGTTGATGCTAAACGCAAATTTGCAAATTGGTTGTATGTTGATTAGGGATGGCAATGGGGCGGGTCCGTCCTGCCCCGCCCCACGAATTTTTGGCCCCGTCCTGCCCCGTGATCGGTGAATTCACGGGACGGGGCAGGAAGGGGCGGGGCGGGGCGGGGCGGGGCGGGGCTGGGCGCAGTTTTGCCCCACGAACCGCCCCGGTTAAAGTCTTTTTGTTTTAACAGAAAAAAATAATTAATGGAGCAAAAACAATAATTTTCTAACAGTCATTTCATCAAACACTTTGTTTTCTTCACGTTGTTTGCCTTTAATCTTCTTAAATTCATCCTCTTTTTTATGGGGGGTTTTTTTTTTCAAATCTTGATTCACATTCTTATCATAAACATAAGATTTTTTTGCTAAAAATCGAATCACTCACAACAGAACTTGCCTTCCCTGATAATCATTAGTTCGCCCGTCAGGTTTCACTCCAAAATCATCTACATTCACAGTTTGTATTGATACTTCCTTTGCAGTTTGCAGAATTAATCATACCCTTGGTTAGCTTACGAAATTTGTTTGCCTGGTGATTTACACGTCGTGCTTCTGTATTCTTCAAATTCTTCAGATTTTGATAATCACTACTAAAACAGGAGGGTGAAGATACTAAAATGGTTAAGAGTATTATAAAGAAAACCATTTTCATCTTCAGTTTTTTTGAATTGAAACGGCTGAAAATTCAAGAAAAGTTGATATCTAATCATCAACAGCAAATGATATATATATATAGTAAGGTAGGTGGGTGGCTTGTAATCAAATAAGCTAAAGAGTTTTTTCTCTTTAAGCCTTGTGAAATAAAATTTCATGTTTTAATTCACATCTACTTTAAATATTTGTATTATCTTGTACGGATCCTGAAGATCTAGCCATTACACCATCAGGTAGGAGGCCATTCTGTGTGTACGTGCAAAGATTCAGTAGGTGAGGCAGGGTAACGTATTTGAAGGCTCCAATTCCAAACAGTAAGGCTTTTAGATTTAAAATTCTTTAACTTTGATTATAGTTTGGTCTTATGGTTTCTAATGCCTCTATTTTCATTAACTGTTTGTTTTTCGATCAAAGAACTCCTAGAACTAGGTGTCATTGAACCTAGTAAATCCCCTTTCTCTTCTCCAGCATTTATGTTGCGAAAAGAAGCAGAAAAAAGAAGAGGCAAAGCTAGGATGGTCATAGATTATTCCCAGCTTAACAAAATAACAAAACTTGATGGATACATTTTACCAAACATGCAAAGTCTTTTACATCTTATTAAAGGAAAAAGGATTTTCTCATCTTTCGATTTAAAATCTGGATTTCACCAAGTAAGATTTGAAAAAAAAACAAAACAAAACCCCTTACGGCATTCAGTTGCCCATAAGGACATTTTCAATGGACAGTTGTACCTTTTGGCTTGAAACAAGCTCCAGGTATTTTCCAAAGACACATGGATAATACTTTCAAAAAATTTAATGAATTTTGTTGTGTTTACATTGATGACATTCTTGTTTTCTCTGAAAATGAAGAAAGTCATGAAACTCATGTTTTGAAGATTCTCAAGACAGCACAAGAAGAAGGAATAGTTTTGTCTAAAAAGAAGGCAGAATTATTTAAAGAAAAAAATTAGATATCTTGGATTGAAAATTGCTTATGGCTTTAAACAGCTTAAGGCCCATATCCTAAGTCACATTCAAAATTTTCCTGACGAAATTTCTGACCAAAAACAAATTATGAGATTTCTTGGTTGTTTAAATTATGCAGAATCATTTATCTCAAACTTAGCAAAGATGAGAGCACCTTTGCAGAAGAAGTTGAAGAAAAATTACAGATGAAACTTTTTGACTATACCCAATTATCGCTGAGACCTCAGCCATTTCAAAAAGACATTAGGGCAAGGCCCAGAATGTCCACATTCAAAATGCCAATTTCTGAAAACCTTAGGTTTAGAAATTTTTCTTACAAAGAAGCAGTTCAAACCGTTCCTGAAATTGTACTAGATAGGTTCAAAGTTTTGGGAAAAACACACACAAAAGAGGTTTCAACCCTCATGTTTTAATTCACATCTACTTTAAATATTTGTATTATCTTGTACAGATCATGAAGATCTAGCGATTACACCATCAGGCAGGAAGCCAATCTGTGTGTATGTGCAAAGATTCAGTGGGTGAGACAGGGTAACATAATTGAAGGCTCCAATTCAAGACAGTAAGGCTTTTAGATTTAAAATTCTTTAACTTTGATTATAGTTTGGTCTTATGGTTTCTAATGCCTCTATTTTGAAAAAAATCAGTGAACATGCCGACAGTGCTCATCAGTCAGAGTGACAGAAAGCAAAAGATTCTACATTATGGACACCTGGCCAGATGTTTCTCGGTAAAACGTGTGCTAAATCTACAGACAAATTAAAATAGTAGGACCTACCTTCCAATCAGTCATTTCTCCACTTGCAGAAATGGCGGACAAAGAATCTTACTTTAGACTGTTCATCATGCTAAAATAACAGCTGAATGTTGATCTAGAGATTTTTCAGTCTTAGAATGGTAATCCTTAAGATCCTCTCTAAGCTCTTCTATAATGTCTTTCAATTGTCTAATTTCTTTTAAAATGTCAACCAAAGACATTATTGATCGAAAAACAAACAGTTAATGAAAATAGAGGCATTAGAAACCATAAGACCAAACTATAATCAAAGTTAAAGAATTTTAAATCTAAAAGCCTTACTGTCTGGAATTGGAGCCTTCAAATATGTTACCCTACCTCACCCACTGAATCTTTGCACGTACACACAGAATGGCCTCCTGCCTGATGGTGTAATGGCTAGATCTTCAGGATCCGTACAAGATAATACAAATATTTAAAGTAGATGTAAATTAAAACATGAAATTTTATTTCACAAGGCTTAAAGAGAAAAACTCTTTAGCTTATTTGATTACAAGGATGATCCAAATGGATCTAATGTCTTTAATGTAGTTTAGTTACAAAACATTGGAGAGACTCAAGATTATAAAGATGACCCAAGTAGGTGGGTGGGTAACATTGGAGAGAGTGAAGTTGGAGAGGGGTTTGAAAAGTGGAAGATAGGGGGATGATTAGACTGGCCTGGCCTGGCGTGGCGTGGCGTGGCGTGGCGTGGCGGGGCGGGGCGATTATATATATGTATATAGCAAGGTAGGTGGGTAACATTGGGGAGAGTGAAGTTGGAGAGTAGGATTGAAAAGTGGAAGACAGTGCAGTTTTCTTTTCCCACTTTTTGAAAAATTCATATTTTTTGAACAAAATATATATATATATATATAAATCTATTCGGGGCGGGTCAACCCTGCCCCGGACCCGCCGCGGAGCAGATTTCTTTGCCCATAACCTGCCCCTATTACCCGATTGTCCGGGGCGGGGCGGGGCGGGGCGGGGCCGAGCGGGGCGGGGCGGGGCGGGGCGGGGCGGGGCGGGACGGGACGGGGCGGGGGTGGGGGTCCCGGGTCAAATTGCCATCCCTAATGTTGATGGTGTATAAATGTATATGTATTTTGAGTCTCCTCTTGTTGGTGAATGTTTTGTTTTTGTAGTGATGAGACTGTTGGTGTTGGCATGGTTGGTATGATTGTGTTTAATGGTGCATAAAAGGTCAACACTAGGCTACAAATTACAATGCATAAGGGTGTATACGCATGCAACTTTTCCAATAGGTTAGGATCTAGCTGCACACCAGGTTAAAATACATTTTGGACCTTCTACGCACCAAAATAAATAGATCTGGGACCATCTATGCATCAACCTAGAAAGGTATAAGACTATTTGTGCACCTACTTACGAAGGTTTAAGAGCATTTGTGCTCCAAAAACAAACGTTAATGATTGTCTATGCACCATCTCCAAAGATTGCAACATTGTGAAACACAAGTCTATTTCAAGGACCAATATGAAACCCACAAGAAGAAATTATTTGTATTTATTAATAACATAAGTGCAATACACATTACTAATTAAGAGCGAGTCATACCTACTTTTTTCAAAATTTAGACATGTATTGGATAAAATAATTTATTTTAACATTACCATTTTTAATTTATTTACGTATATATAAATAAAAAATAAATTTAACTAGTTTAAATTCAAATATAATTAATAACTAATTTACTAAGTTTCAGGCAATAATTCTTTTCACTATTAATTACATGAGTAATTAACGCATATTTCTCAAAATACCATCAAACTCTTACCATTCTTAACGTTTCTTTCCATATCTGCACTACAAATTACAACTTTAATACGTTGTTCATTAACATATAACATGCATGCTTATTCTTTTGTTTTTGAAGTAGATTAACAATGTGAATATATATTGAAGGGAATAATTCAGTAATAATTATGTTAATTCACACAGGTATTCTAGTTACTTTAATTCAGTAACATTGTATGTAATTCAGTAACAATTATGTTAATTTCTAGCAATTGAAGGGAATAATTTAGTTACCATTAAGTTAAAAATTACTTTAATTCAGTAACAATTACGTTAATATACTGAAGGCACTATATAAATTTCTATTGTGTTTCATTAATAATCAAAATGACAATACGATAAACATATTATTATACAATGAATACTCTGTCTGATCTATAAGCTAATCCATATCTTTATAATTGTTTTCAACAAACTATACTAATTAAATGATGTTACTAAACGCAGAACACATATTATTATTATGGACCATTTTCATTGAAGTTTAGTGTGTAGTATCTAACCTAATTTTATTTCAATAACGATTGAGCAACAATTTTGAATAATTGTATAAATACAAGATTCATATAGTTCAATTTGTTATTTTAATTTTCTAGATTTTATAAAAAATTCAAATAACCAAAACATTGAATACAAATTAAATTAGATATATAGCTAATGAACAATCAAGAAATTATCGTCAATGGTGAATGTTATGAATCCGACATGTCTATGAAAAACTGCGTAACAACGTTAGTTATCAATCATAGCGTTCCTTTCATTCACAAGGTTCAACAATGTTCCAGACTATAAATCAATGTAAATACTTGAAAAATGTTACGACGTAATGATATATGATGTGATCTACAATCGCCAGTAATAGAGACGGATTACACATATACCCGATTGTGAAACTATCTCTTGTTGAAGACGTATGAGAATGTGGTGTTTGAAATTTAAATTTAGAGATGATTATGAGATGATAGTCATCCATCTTAAAGGAAAGTAATGGCCGTATAAAATGAAAGGAATGTGGATTGTTAGCTTGCATTTATTATCTAGTAAATTTGTTGAACGAAGATATGCATTTATGTTAATAACCTACGATATAAACTCTTAACCCTTCATCCACATTACAACAACTCTGCAAATGAAGCCCAAAAACCAAGACTTCTAAGGAAATTCCATTTTCTTGCTCATAAGGTGCATGTTTTCTTATTGCAACTTGTTATTGGAGTTCAACAACTCGGGCATGGTATCTTTACATCTCGGACAAGTGGGTGAGTTACACTTCACAAACAGCTCAAAACTACCTATTTCATGAGCACCATATTTGATTCACTGGGTATGTGTTATACTCACTTCACGTTTATTAACATTTTTCAAAGCATATTGGATTGTGAGATACTGAAGTACCGAGAGGATTGTGCCTAACTCGTGACGATTTGAAAATTCACTAGATACTGGTAGTTGATGTTTGGTCTTGTTGTCTTAGAGACCAACATTATGTTGAGGAGTTTATCTTTAGGGCTAAAGTTTGTTACGATGCCATGACTTATAATGTAATGTTGACATAGATGTAGAAGTTACAAAAACCTCTTTTGTCTCTTTTGTTCATTTTGTTAAATGAGATCTTTTTGTTGTAGGCGGAAGTGTCTTCCTTTTGTACAACCTAGTGTTGCAAGTGATCACTCTCACACACGTCCAAAGAAGTTGTAAAATGGTTTCTTGGTTTTGAAGATGTAAGAACTCCGTGTATGATATAAAATAAATGAAGTATATTTTTATCAATTAACATTGACATTAGCTTTTGCACAATTTTCATTAATTTTGCACAAACAGTTATATTATAAAAAATTATAATTCTCCATAATAGTTAAGGTACTCAGTTTTTTAAGATTCTTATCTCATGAACATCAATGAAAATCAAAATACCACTATTTTTTTTTTTTTGATCTTCCAAAACATTTTTGAGGTACACTTGTCTATTTTGTGGTAGAGAAAGTGTACTTTACTTACTTTATATGTAGATAGATTAGGTATGCATACCTCAAACCATGGCACCTATACCTTTAATTAGGCTAACATACACACCTAAGTCTAGAGAAATGTTACCCATTAGATAGTGTACATAATATAACTGATTTTTTAATGTTAAAAGAGCAGGTCAACGTTTTTTTATGATTGGTCTGGATAACGCCAGTTCTGACTCACTGCGTTGATAAACAGATTATTTTTTTAGATCAGTAAAGCTCCGTTTTTATTCTGTTTCTATACACGATATATTTTGATCTCGTAAATATTGTTAACTACCTATTTTATAGGTTAAAGAATCTTTTCTTATTATCTTAGATTTTTTTATGAAGGAAATAATTAAAGAAAATCTTAATTTTCCTAAATTCATTCATTCTTCAAATCTAGAATATCTTTCTATATATTCTTTCCTACTAATTGTCTTACCATTCTTGTCGCAGTTGTTTAGGTAAGAAATAATTCTTAATTTGATTACTACTTTAACTATAAGTAAGAGTACAAATCAATAAAGAATTAGGATTTTGAAATATAATTTTTGTTCTTGTTTCTCCAAGAAAAAACCGCCCGGATCCTTTGTGGAAAACAAGACTCGATGCTTCATTGATTCAACTTCAAAGCAAAAAGATTTTCTTCAAACTCATTGAAGAATAAAAAACTAATTGGTGTTCAATGAACAATTACATATCTTGTTTAAGCTACTTGGCGTGAAGTTAAGAACTGGAGTTCTTAATCCAAGTGGTGGTTGCAGTCAAATACAATAGAGAAGTGACGATAAAATCAAGATCGGTGAGTTTGATTCCACTTCATCAACAAGTCAGAAGAAGAACTATCAAAGAGAGTTGATCTATTTTTTTTATTGTTATTTTGTTAATTTTGCGAAATTACAAAAACCGATACAATTGTATTTTTGAACAAGATTATTAGTGGATTATTTTTACCCATGACATGGGAGCCCGTAGATGTTTTCCTACGGGGTTTACCACGTTACATCTTGTGTTCGTATTTAGTTACTTAAATTCTATACTTAACAAGATTAGGTAAACGAACACTACTGTGCGAGTCAGAATGTTATCTTTATCACTCGTCAGTTTTGACTAAGTTCTGTCCACTGATAGTTTAATTAAGATTAAAATTGCTATTAATTTAATTAATCTAGGTTTTAGAACTTTCAATTGGTATCAGAGCGGGTACACTTTATAAGTGTGATCCAAAAAAACCTAGATATGGACGGAGCTCCGTTTAGACCATATGTTTTAGATGGTACTAATTAAGCCTATTGAAAAATTAGGATTCAAGTTTGTATTCAATCCATTGATGAAAAAGCTTGGCATTCTATTGTCCATGACTATAAAACTCCCACAATTATTGAAAATGGTATAGAAAGAGAGAAAAAGACAAACGATTGGGCTACAACTGATTTTAATTATACTAATTAGAATTCCAAAGTTTTAAATGCCATATTCTCCTTCATAGACTCTAATCAATTTTGTTTGCTCTCTACTTGTCAGGTAGCAAAAGAAGCATGGGACATCTTATGGATTGCTCACGAAGAAACCACTATGGTCAAGTAATCCAAGCTTCAAATTCTTACTCTAGAGTTTGAATAACTAACCATGAGAGACGATGAACAATTCAAAGACTTCTATGCAAAACTTAGTGACATCACCAATACTACTTATACTTTAGGAAATAAATATTCGAAGAGCATAATTGTAAAGAAAATTCTCAGATCATTGTCTGATTGTTTTCATTCCAAAGTAACTGTAATTGAAGAAAGTAAAGAGATTGAGAATATGAAGGTTGAACAATTGGTGGGATCATTGATGACATATGAATTACATTTACAAAGGAGAAAAAAAGAAAAGGGATCTGGTATTGCCTTCAAAATTAAAAATTATGAAGAAGAGGTTGATGACGATGAGAGTGAAACAAATGTAAACATGGCCATGCTCACCAAACAATTCAAAATTTTTTTAGAAAGAAATCAAAAGGGAAAGTGCTTGAATACCCCACTCCAACAAAAGAAGAGATTTCTGAACAACACAAAACAAAACTGCACTATATCTATGAATAGTTCTGACAATCGAATTCAATGCTATGAGAGTGAGGGCTTTGGACACATTTCTTCTGAATGTGCAAATACTCTAAAGAAATCTCATACCAAGAATGTTATGAATATTACTTGCAGTGAGGATGATGAAAAAGAGTTAGACTCAGACGAGGACAACAGAACTACTGATGATAAGGTAATGTCTCTTACTATAAACTTACTTTCTGGTATTGACTCCGTGCAAAAATTGACTGCAGGTTCTAATTCCTTGACTACAACATCTGAAGAACCAACCATGTGTGTTCTAACTACATCAGTGTGAACAAATAATTAAAAGACGAACAAGAGAAGAATTTTTCTATTGATGTCATGATGGAATTTTTGAAAGATGATAAGGCACTAGTTGATTATAAAAATGACACTCTAACCAATCTCTTAAAAGAGAAGGACGATCAAATTGTGAATTTTCTTGATGAATTAGAAAAATCAAAAGAAAGAGTCAAACAACTAACAATTGGAGCCTCTCGCTTGAGTGAAATCTTAAGTTATGGAAGAACTCCAAACATCAAGAAGGTTTGGGATATGTTGAAAAAGGTAAAAGAAAAGTTGGAAATCAGATCAACTTCATCAAAGAAACAAAGCCTGCTGTATTTTCAGACAAAACTGCTTCCATCGCCGTCATGACTAAGGGTGACCTGCCTATGCAGGTTCTGACCAATGCCAAGATTCAAAAACAGTAACAACTATCAGTTATACAACTAATGTATCAATTCTCAATATAGAGAAGTAAATCAAATTACTTTGTAAAATGTTGCATATGTGGTAATCTAGGTCATGACTCCTTTTATTATTTATGTAATAAAAACTTGGTTAATAGAAAAATGAGACACCATAGCAATACTAAAGTAAGACAAATTTGGATTTAAAATGTGATTTAAATTGTTATATGATTGATGTTGCCTATAGAACTTTTATTCCTAACTCTTGGTATTTTGATAGTGGTTGTTCTAGACATATGACTGGTAATCAATCTTATCTAACTAACTACAAAAGTCACGAAGGTGGTTTGGTCACTTTTGGTGATGGAGCACACGGTAAAATTGAAGGTGTAGGCACTATTCTAATTGATGGATTCTCTCCGTTAAAAGAAATTCTTTTTGTTGTAGATTTAAAAGCTAACCTGATTAGTATAGGCCAACTTTGTGACGATAAACACTTGGTTATGTTCTTAAAAAATTCTTATAAAGTCTTGAATTATGATGGTAGTTGCATTCTACATAGTACTAGATCTACTGATAAATATTATCTTCTTGACACCAAAATTACTTGTCATATTTCAAAGACTGACTCTATCAAGTTGTGGTCCAAATCGTGACTCTATCAAGTTGTGGTACAAACGATTTGGACATTTAAACTATAGTGATCTGTTGAGACTAACAAAATTGAATACAGCACGAGGCGTTCTTAAGCTTACTGAAAAATCTGAAAGATTGTGTGGTTCGTGCTTAAAAGATAAGCAAACTAAAAGTACCCACAAGCAAGATAAGTTTCTTACTACATCTCATGTATTAGAATTACTTCAAATAGATTTGATAGAACCTATTCAAACTGAAAGTATTGGTGGCAAGAAATATATTTATGTATGCGTGGATGATTTTTCTAAATATATTTGGGTAGATTTCTTGAGAGAAAAATTTGAGGTTTTTGAATGATTTAAATTTTTGCACCTAAAATTAACAACAACAAAATATTTTGAGGGAATAAAAATATTGAGGATTAGAAGTGATTGAAAATGCTAATTTCTCTATACTCTGTGATCAAAATGACATATTTCATAAATTCTCTGCACTCAAAACCCCTGAACGAAATAGTGTTATGGAAAGGAAAAATAAGTTTCTATAAGAGATGGCCAGAGTAATGCTAAATAGTAAGAAGCTTCCTGTTAAATTATGGGCTGAAGTTATTAATACTGCTTGTTATATTTTGAATCGTGTGTCTTTGAGAACAAGAACCACTCAAACTCCTTATGAAATCTGGAAAGGATGAAAACCGAATCTCAAATATTTCCATACATTTGGTAGCAAATGCTATGTTTTAAATGATCGGGAATACTTGGGTAAATTCGATTCAAAAAGTGATGAGGGAGTGTTTATTGGTTATTCTGAGAACAACTGAACTTACAGAATTTATAACATGCATACTTAGATTATTATTGAATTAATCAATGTAAAAATTAATGACACTAATGATTTTTTGTCTTATTCACAAGAGCCTAATATTCAGACATTGGAAGAACATGTTGCTGGACGTCAACTTACTCAAGACAATCATGTACCTGTACCAGACAGTGATAAACAGACGGAACAGCCAACATCAAGTTCTGGTGTCTCTACCCCTACTCTTGAAAATTCTGACGTACCAAATTAAACTAACGAACAGAACATGAGAATACAACCTACTTCTTGGATACAGAAAGCACACCCATTGGACAATGTTCTCTCATATTTCGGAGATGGTATGATGACTATGAGGAGGCTTACTAATGAACTTAGAAATATTTGCTAGACTTCACAAATTGAACCTAAAAATATAAATGAAGCAATTATTGATAAAAATTGGGTTCTAGCCATACATGAAGAGCTAGCTCAATTTGAAGTGTGGGAACTTGTACCTCGACCAAAGGACACAAATGTGTTCGGGACAAAGTGAATATTCAAAAATAAATCAGATGAACATGGGAACATAGTAAAAAACAAGGCAGGTTTGGTTGCATAGGGATATACTCAACTAGAATGAGTGGATTTTGATGAAACATTTGCACATGTAGTTCGACTTGAATCAATTAGACTTTTACTATCTGTGGTATGTCAAATGAGGTTCAAACTGTACCAAATAGATTTCAATAGTGCCTTTCTGAATGGAATTCTTAATGAAGAAGTCTATGTTGAGCAGCCTAAAGAATTTGTTGACCTTATTCTCCCGACCATGTGTTCAGACTGAAAAAGGCTATATACGAACTAAAGCAAGCTCCACGTGTTTGGTATGAACGATTGACCATGTTCTTGTTGGAACAGAAATACAAGAAATGAAGAGCTGACAAAATATTATTCATCAAACATTTCAAAATTGGATTAACAGTTGCACAAATCTACGTCGATGATATTGTGTTTGGTTCTTCACTAGAAGCAAAATCGAAGGAGTTTGTTACACTTATGTAAAATAAATTCGAAATGAGTATGGTTGGTGAACTAAATTTCTTTTTAGGTTTGAAGATCAAACAGGTTGGATCAGTAATTTTTATCTCACAGGCCAAGTATGCTAAAAATTTGGTGAATAAGTTTGGCCTTGAACAAACCAAGTCAGTCAGAACTCCTATGGTCACGTCCTTGAAAATCTCCAGAGATGACCAGGGCAAAGAGGTTCACTCTAGCTTGTACAGAAGCATGATAGGTAGTTTGCTGTACCTGACTATAAGATGTCCTGACATATCATTTAGTGTTGGAGTTTGTGCACGTTAACAGGCCAAACCAAAAGAATCACATCTTGCAGAAGTGAAGCGAATTATTCGCTATATTAACTGTACTTCTGATTTTGGTTTATGGTATACTAATGATACTAACTCTTATCTTGCAAGATACACTGATGCTGACTGGGCTGGAAACATGGATGGTAGGAAAAGCACGAGTGGATGATGTTTCTACATTGATAACAATCTCATTGTATGGTTAAGTAAGAAACAAAACTCTATTTCCTTATCTACTGCAGAAGCTGAATATATTGCTGCGAATAGTTGTTGCACTCAGCTACTATGCATGAAACAAATGTTATGTGATTACAGTATTGATCAGGATTCTGTTACTATATTTTGTGATAAGAATAGTACTATCAATATTTTTAAAAATTCTGTTCAGCACTCTAGGACCAAATATATTGACATTAGACATTATTTTATTAGAAATTTGGTTGAAGAAAAAGTAATTACTTTGGAACATATTCATACTGAGTATCAGTTGGCTGATTTGTTCACCAAGGCCTTAAATTTTGCTAGATTTGAGTCTCTACGAAAGGTCGTTGGCATTTGCTTAATGCATTAATTTTCTTTAAAAATAAAATTACTTATAGAAGTAATGTTTTTCTTTTTTTGTTTGATTTTATCATGTGTGATTGTTCGCATTTGTTTATAAAAAAAAGAAAAAAAAAGGGAGGGGTATTCTAGCAAATAACATATGATATAAATGTATAATTGGTCTATGAATTTTGAGATTTTCTTGAATTTACCAATCAATATGGTATACTCATTACACTTATAGTAAAATATGCTCAGATAAGCACACTTTGAAGACATATTGACTTGTTTGATTGTGCCTTACTAAGGACTAATTTGTCATCTTTAAAGTAGTTTCGTACTTTGTTGTGACATATGGTCAGTATCTATGTCTCTCGGTACTATAGTATGTTGTTGTGTTAAACAGACAATTTCATAGAGGAGATGGCTACCACCATAGATGTGTGCAGCCGTCATTGATAATGAATATAAATCATATAGAAAAGAGCTACCTTTATGGCTGTGAGAAAGTCAACTCCATGATTTTATAAATTCAGTGCTTTGACAAAATAATATATATATATATATATATATATATATATATATATATATATATATATATATATATATATATATATATATATATATATATATATAAAGTCAACACTCTGAGTACTCAAAAGAAAATTGCTATGGTACACCTGTCTGGCACGCACATATTTTTCTATTTAAAGAGAGATGTTTAGATGATGACTGGTTTGAAATACTTCTCAATACTTTCTTTTTGACAAGGTTCAATTTGGATTAGTGGGATAGGTTATGATTGACTAGTCTAGTATGTCCTATCACACACTCACTTTATAAATCTGACCAATTAATTGAATCTAATTATGCGCATATATCTAATTGGAAGATTCCAGTTGATTTTGATATTTTTGGACTGATTGTATATTTTGTGGACTATGAAATTTGCCATAAATAAAAGATTCAATTTTTTCTCACAATATATTCTCATTAATTTTGTGTGTTTTTCTTGTGTGGGCCTTTTTATAGAATTTTTAATTAACAGTCTAATTTTGACAGCACAATCAATTTTAACTCAGAAAAATATGGACGAATTTTTTACGGAATCCAATCTTATTCTGTACTAAATATTAAATTGATCTTCCAAATTTAAAAATTCCATTTTTCATAAATTAGCATCTTAGGCGGTTTAATTCAAATTTGACATATCTGGTTAATGAAGGTTTTTATGTCCATAACTGTCAATCATCAGTTTTTAGAAACTGCTTTGAACATGTCTCAAAATAAATTGTTCCCTCATTGTGCAATTTTAAAAATGCTTCTCCTATTAAACGGTGACTTAGGGTTTTTTTATTCATCTCTCACACTTGGTTTCCAAATTTCTTAACATCAAATTCTCGCTTACACTTGATTTCGAAGTTGTGTTAAGTTCTTTATTTCAAATTGAAACAATGGTGAAAACCAAGATGCCAAAATCAATGAAAAATGCTGTTGGTTCATCCAAGAACACTGTTACTCCACCAGTTGCTGCTGAAACTGCGATGGGGCCTCAAATGTCGCCGGTAAGGACTCTCCGACGAAGTGCACGAAGAATAGAACCCTATAGTTCAAACCCGGACACTTCTCCAGCGGCTAGTGCATCTCAGGCTAACCAATCGACGGACATTGTTGCATATCAATCGCCAGTTAGCCATTCTGAATCACAGCCCCGTCCAACATCTAAAGACCCAATTACTTTTCTAAGCAAGAAAGTTACCCTAAGTGCTCAAGAACCAGATGAAGAAGGAGATGATGATGACGGATCTGTGGGTGACGGTGGGTCTGACAATGCTGGAATTGAAGATGAAGTTTGTGAGGATGAAGGGACTAGTGATGAGGAGTTTGAACAGTCTCCTCAATTCGTAGAAGGTTCAAGTAAGCTCCCTTATCAAAAATCAGATTCTGATTTCGATGTTACTCTTGATGAATCTTCAGAATCTACTCCTACACCCCCTCTAACGAAAAGAGCCACGAGGGCTGAAAAGGAGAAATGTAAAATCAGTGATGTTGTTGAAGAATTCATACCTGCTGGTCAGAACAGGCTTTCCACTGCTTCAGGGGGTGCCTAAAGAGTACTTCCTACTCCCAGTTTAGACCTCCAAATGTTCAGACTTGAAACATTAACTAGTGGTAGACACTCTGTTAAACCCATCATTTACTGTTTTCTGTCAGAGACTATACCACCTACCGTAAGTTTATCATTGAGTGCAATGTTGCAATTCATGAATTCAGTTCGTTTGGTTTGGGTGAAATTGTTGATTTTCACAACTTACATAATTTGTTACGCTTTTTTGGACCATTCAATGAAACTCTGGTAAATGAATTTATGGCCAATGTTCCAAAAAATCTGAAGAAGGTTGGCAATGAATTCAGGTGGCAGGTATATGTCTAGGGAAGATATGTTACTTTCAGTCTTGATTCTTTCAGAGACTGGCTTAGGGTGACTACCATGGCTGTTACAAGTGACGAAGAATTGACTAAGGACAGCATTGCACAGGAAATGACTAGATCTGCCTGGCCAGAATCAGAAGAACTGACTGCTTCTTGACCACTGCCCAAATACAAAATTCTTCATCGAATTTTTATCAACAATATCGATCCATTTACTCATCGATCAGACATTTTGGAGGACAAGACTGTTATGCTGTACAAATTAGGGATGAGGTTGCCAGTTGATTGGGTCAAAATGGTTTTTGATAGAATTGTTTATGAAGAGCCAATGCGGTCCAAGCAGTACACGCTACCGCATCCAGCTCTCATCCTCCAGCTCTCATCCATCACTTTCTTGTTCATCAAGAAGTGCCTGTCATGGATTCATATAGATTCTCTGAGGATATTCCTGTACTGGGTGTTCATGAGTTTACAAATTTGGGTAGCGCTCTGTATCCCACTTCCAGAGTTCCACGACACGTTCTGTCTTCGTTGGACGAGTCTAGACGTCTAGATGTACTGAAAACTCAGATGGGGCAGGTTAGAACAAAGGTAGACCAACTATTCGTCTTAACCAAAAGTTTTTCTGATGAATTTATTTTCATACGTAGGGTGTTGGATAAACTTGAATATCTAGGCAATGAGCATATAAAGTCTGCATACGGGATAGTTACTCCGAAATTCTCTGCACATCCCGGAGGTCAAATGGAGATTCCGGCTTCTGATCCAGTAGTTGAGACAACTGCTGCCCCAGCTACTGCACCTATGCCAGATGCTCCTCCACCTGTTGCTCCATCAGATACCCTATTCGTAAAAGAGACACAAAAGCAACTGTATCCGGTGCAAAGAAGTCAATATCGTCGCGGAACTGACTGTTTCTTGTTCTGACTTTTAACTTTCTAACTATTTGGTTATGGATGACTGTATTAACTCTTACTTTTTGCTTCTCTTCTCTCCCTGTTATTTTCTTTGGCGTTCTTCTTACAAAAGGGAGACTAGTAGGTATATTTTTAAGTTTGTAGTTGTTAGTTTGTGATTGTTGTTTATACTTTGATGATGGTACCTTGTTGGTTAAACTTTGCTAGTAGTTTTATTAGGTTTATGGTGTTTTGATGATTACACTTTGATGGTATCTTGCTAAGGGGGAACAATATTAAAATTGTGTCTAATGTGTGTGGTATTTGCATATATTGTTAACTTCTTTGCATGAGTTTTTGGTTTACACACTTAGGGGGAGCAATAACCCTTAAATGTTGATGCTCTTGGTTTCTTTAATTATTCACATGCCATAACACACATCACACTAAAAATTAAAAATCCAATAGTTATGTGTTTGTAATTAAGCAATGCCAAAGGGGGAGATTGTTAGAAAAATATGTGTAATATTTTTCATATTTTTATATTGGTTCTCTTAATTAATATAACTGATTTTTTAATGTTAAAAGAGCAGGTCAACGTTTTCGTTATGACTGGTCTGGATAATGTCAGTTCTAACTGACTGCGTTGATAAGCGGGATTATTTTTCCAGATCAGTAAAGCTGTATTTTTATTTTGTTTCCATACACGATATATTCTGATCTAGAGAATATTGTTAACAGCTTATTTTGTAGGTTAAAGAATCTTTTCTTATTCTCTTAGATTTGTTTAGGAATGAAATATTTAAAGAAAATCTTAAGTTTCCTAAATTCATTCATTCTTCAAATCTAGAATATTTTTCTATATATTCTTTCCTACTAATTGTCTTACCATTCTTGTTGCAGATTTTTAAGTAAGAAATAATTCCTAATTTGATTACTACTTTAACTATAAGTAAGAGTACAAATCAATAAAGAATTAGGGAATTGAAATATAATTTTTGTTCTGTTTCTCTAAGTAAAAACCGTCTAGATCATTTGTAGAAAATAAGACTCGATGCTTCATTGATTCAACTTCAAAGCAAAAAAGTTTTCTTCAAACTCATTGAAGAATCAAAAACTAATTGGTGCTCAACGAATAATTCCATATCTTGTTTAAGCTACTTGACGTGAAGTTAAGAACGGAGAGTACTTAATCCAAGTGTTTGTTGCGGTCAAGTACAATAGGGAAGTGGCGATAAAGTCAAGACCGGTGGGTTTGATTCCACTTCATCAACAAGTCAGAAGAAGATGTATCAAATGGAGTTGATCTGTTTTCTTTTGGTTGTTATTTTGTTAATTTTGCGAAATTACAAAAATCGATACTACTGTATTTTTGAACAAGATTATTAGTGGATTGTTTTTACCCATGGCATGGGGGCCTGTTGATGTTTTCCTTCGGAGTTTACCACGTTATATTTTGTGTTCGTATTTAAGTGCCTAAATTTTGCACTTAACAAGATTAGGTAAACGAACACTATTGTGCGAGTCAGAACTGTTATCTTTATCACTCACTAGTTCTGACTGCGTTCTGTCTACTACTAGTTTAATTAAGATTAAAATTACTATTAATTTAATTAATCTAAGTTTTAGAACTTTCAATATATATATAACATAAAAAGAAAAAGGCCAGGGTATTAGAAAGGGGTGTCTCAATAGCACAACTTCCAGTCAAAGTAATATTGTCCACACAGTGAAGTAGAATCATAGTGCTATATTTCGATCGAAAACCAAACATACTTGAATAAGCTTCGCTGCAAAGGAATTCATAGTGACCAAAAAACCATTTAACGTTTGAAATCACTCACGAGGAGCTCGATCTATGAAAAATAGGTTAAAAACCACCCGAATCGAATAGTGTTCATCTTAACAAAAACTCGATGAACCTATAAAACATATTCAAAAAGTACCCCATGAAGGAATGTATTTTTTATATCAGGTTTCGAATATTCCAACTATAAGTAAGAGCTAGTGAGAGAATATTGCGAACAATGGCCAGTTTTACAATTAGACTAAATATTTCAGTAAAATCCAAACCTTGTTGACTATATTGGCGGTGAGATAAGCTTTATAATGCTCAAGTATTCCATCTGGTTTTTCCATTGTTTTATACTCATTTAAATCCTATGATGTTAATTGACAGGTGGCATGGAACCAAGCAAGAATCATGTACTAATTGAGATAAGAGCATTAAACTCATCTTGCATAGCAGTACACCATTGAGGAGTTTTAGAAGTTGTTGAGGAAAGTGTGATTTGGATATAGTATATAAATTTTATACAGGTATACTTTTTATCGGTGGAATTCGACCGTAGAAAAATAAATAGAGATTGATAGGAGGAAGAAGGTTGAGGTAAAGAAGGAAAAATTTGGAAAAGAATGGTGAAGAGAGAGAATTGAAGAAACTGAAAAAAAAATTATAGAGGGTGAAGACAGACGTATAGTAGATTTTTGGGACAGTAGAGGAGAAACTCCCTACGGTCGTAATAAAAAATTTAAATAAAAAAATATTAATAAACATATTAAATAGTCAAGCATAAGAGAAGAGTTAGAAACGCTTGCCTGTGGAGAGTCGCATCAAAGACTTTGTCCTAAGGCATATTAGCTTTCCTTCGTGCACGTATTATTAGCTCAACAACTATTTATTGTTTTTTCCTCAATTTTTAATTTTTTTTAAAATTAATTTTTATTTTTATTTTTATCTATGGGTAAAACATTCGAATATCATTTGAATAATCTAAGAATTGGAAGATTGAAACTTGCAACTTATTAAATATAATAATCATAAAATACAAAGAGAGTGGATTGGCTCTCTAAATTTAGAGACTCAAACATAGTCTCCATTTAAAA
The DNA here is from genome assembly GCA_030279155.1 of Forsythia viridissima. NCBI lineage: Eukaryota > Viridiplantae > Streptophyta > Magnoliopsida > Lamiales > Oleaceae > Forsythia > Forsythia viridissima. Next base: position 32,002,738 of record CM059041.1, on the reverse strand, counting down.
ATTAAATTCTTTTGTTACACTTGATTAATTCTAGAATAACGTTAAATAATAATGTTCATTATATAAAACTTAAACACACACACACACACATGTTTGTGTGTGTTATAATTATATTAAAGCTCAAAATAAATTTATAATTAATAATTGAAGGTTTAAAACTCTTGTTCCAAGAGAAGCTCCATGAAACATGGATGGTTCAGTTTTGTAACGTGATGAAAGAGGTGCTAGGAACACTTGACCTAGTGTATATTCGGTGGTCAAGTGAGAACGGTGTTATAGATTTTATAATACTATTTTTGAGACATGCCACCATGTTCTTTAAGTGGAGAAAGTACATGACACTATAACTTTTGAATTTTATGGGATACAACCATATAATTCGACTAAAATCATCAATAAAAATGATATAATAGTAATATCCTGAAATTGATAGTGTTGGTGTGGCACTCCAAATACCACAATGTATCAAAACAAACAAAGTTTTCATTCAAAGTCCCAGAAAATTGTGAACTTTTGTTCGCATACAAATAAGCAATAACTTAAAAATTAGGATGACACAAACAATTGTGCCATACTTCAGGGGTTGTGTTGGAAGCAAGAAAGGTTGTTTCCTTAATATTAGCTTGATTCCATATTTTTGCAGTTTGAAGAAGAACTTTCCCAGTAGTCAAATCTTTAATTAACACAATTACATAGACAGAGTTAAAAGAATTGGTTATTGATGATTTCAGATTTTTCATTGTGTACAATATTTGAAGGAAAGCAATCAGCTATAAAAGGAAGACATTATATCTAAATCCCTATAATTACACCAGAGAAATCGTGGCAGGGACACAAAATCGAAACACTTAATACTATCATCTAATTTTATTGGTACTGTTCTAAAAAGTCTGCCTAAGCAGCCTAGGCGTGAGGCGTGACCTCCACGCCTAGCCATGCCTCACGCCTTGCCCTTGCTTAGGTCTCGTCTAAGTCCGAAAAGCTTGATAATTGACTTTTACGTCTAGCCACGCTTTACGCTTTTTAGAACATTGCTTATGGGTGTACCTAACACGAGAAAAAACACAAATTAAGTGCTTATTTGGGCCAAATTAAAATTTATTAAAATGATGTGGTCAAAAATCAATAATTAATGTTAACCACACATTTTATATGACGCACAACTTTTATTAACTTTTCAACCAAACGTTTCATATTTTTTTAAATCAAAATTTGCTAAAAAACTCTTTCAAACAAGCTATAAGTATAATTTCAACTCAAAAAGAGTAACAATTTGGTTGAGTTGGGAATCGAAAAAAGTGTAGATTTTACACTTATCAGTTACCTTAAATTTTCTCCAAGTTGTCCAGATGATATAATAACACTTTAACATGATAGTTCAAATACATGTTTATGTGTTGCATAACGTAATCTAACATAATAATTGAAGATAAAAAATGCTCAAGCATTCTCTTGTACTTTTAACTACTGTAGAGTAACACAATTTAATTTGTTGATGAAATATATTTCGGAATATCTCATTGTTTCCTCTTTTATTATTCCTCTCTGGATTTATATTATTCGTTCAACTCTCTCTCTCTACATGCACATTATTTATCAAGATGTTAAGGGCGGAGCCAGTAACTTTATTTTTTGGGTGGACAAATATTAAGTAGTAATTTTTTTTTGAAATAATATGACACTAATAAAAATATTTAGATACATTACTACAATTGTTCTCTATGTATTTTTATACTTTGAAAATGATGTATAATTACATCATTATCAATTTCGTGAAATATATTTTTCTCAATATATATAATCAAACTGTCATTCAACCAGTAGTTTCTTTCCATCAATATTTTTCTATGAACGTTTCTTTTTATAAAATCTCTTCATAACTGTTAATATTAAATTCAATAATATTTAGATAAACAACAAAATATGTCGACAAGGCACAACAATTTAATAATATTATAGTAAACAGATAAAACAAACAAACATCCAACAATTTCATGTATATATAAACTATTATCAATAACAATTAGAAAGGAAAAAAAAAATCAAAACTAAAATATACAAAAGTAATATAAACATTAAAATTTACATAAATAGTAACGAATTTATGGCTAATTTAGGAAAAAATTACTTAGATTTAGATTGATTTCTCTTTTTAGCTAGACGCCATTTGAAAAGAATGACCACGAAGTTCGCAAGCTAAACCCTCATCTCCTAGTCCACATGCAAGCTAGCTGGCTTAATATAGCTTTAATTAGAATAAATGAAGTGAAAATTACAATTAGATTAGGGCGAGATTATCTGTAGAGAATAGAATTAAATAGATGGTATCAATTGAGCTTTGGACTTGGGCCAATTTAGGCTCAAACTTGAATTAAAATAATTTGAGTTGAGATTTGGCTTATATTATTTTGGACTAATTTATATTATTGGATTTGGACTTGAGTCATTTTAGAATCAAGTTTGAACAATTTTTAAAACCTTTGCTGAGTCAATTGTCTTTTGGTGGCTAATGTCACTATTTGAATCAACTAAAATGAGAAAAAGTCAAGAACTGTAACTGCAATTTTTCTTCGTTGTAAGACAGACAGGATTTTTAGCTGCCACGTTACAAATACATTGTATGAATCAGAATCCACCAGTGCTGGCCTATCTTGTCCTCCAAAAAGATTATATGACAGAGTCCAGTTTTAAGGATTTCATGTGGGTGAATGAATGAAAATTCAAGTGACTTCATAGTGTCTTCCTTAGTGGAGAAAACATAGTAAAAGACAAATAAAATTACAATTTACTTGTGACCTTTGGGTGTCTGAACAGGTTTGATTACGTAAGTGGCTGTAATAAAATTCTCTTTTAGGAAATTTCAAGCACTAATTTTATTTATTTATTTGGTTTATATACAGCAGGATTCACACATCATTGAATTGATTGGACAATTTGGCGTGCTTCAAAGTGCTATGTCCTAACTTATTATATCACATTTTTATTGATGAAATGCTGAAACAATATGCTTTTTCCTGTCGCATTGATACTACGTACAATATTATGTGTATCATGAAATTTACAAATTATGGAAATTAAGAGTATATTTAATAAAGATTTTGATAAAAATGAATGAAATATATAGTTAAAAATAATATTTTAAAATATTGGGTATGATGATTATATTTCCGTGACCAATTTGCATTTGCTTTATTTCGCCACGCTCACCCTCTATATATATGATCCTTAATCTATTTTATATTAGCTTTAGATCATGAAAATATCTTTGCAGTTTGAGAAAAGAACCCAAAACCCGGTATTCAGTTGAATAGCAACTAGTTGAAGTATATTATGTTATGTTGTTACGAATATCGATCTTGACATTATAGAATCTATATGCTTGTGCATTGTACATTGTACTCCAAAGAAAATCTTGGTACGACGACATGTCAAGAATATGAGAGTGTCTAGCATTAGACAAGAGGATAGGTGGTGTAAAGGACAAGCTCATGCAAGATAATCAAAGTAGATGTGTAAATTCGTATCAGACTACCCAATCTTGGGATTGTTGGACCGGACTTTATTCACCACAAACTGAATGTAATGCATGTTGAAAAGATTGTCTTTTGATAATGTATTCAAACGTTATAATGCGTTGGGTGTTCACAAATCATTAGTTATGAGATTTATTCAAGTAAAAGAATAAAAGCACTAGATTTGTTTTGTAGTTAAGCAATCAGTTCGACCAAAGTCTACTATGTCTTTGAGGCTCCCTGATGGGATTACTGTCTCTCTGGACTAAAACAACATAAGAAAAACAATATACATTGTAGTTCGACTCACAACCAACTATCTGGCCATAAGCCATAATACACACAGCCTTAACACCCTCTAAAAGATTTACACAAAGTTACTGTTCACAACATAGATCACAAACCTTCTTTCGTTAGATTATCACTAAGAAAATGAAAAAGGGAGAAGGAGTATGAAAAGACCAAATAATGGCTGTCGTTTTCTCTCTCTGAACAGTTTAAACTGATGCCCTAATCCAGATGAAGAGTGTATATACATAAGCCTTCAATGGATGAGATGATTGGCTGTAGATTAGCTAGAAGCGACCGGAAGTGCGCTTGTACATAGGACCGGAAATAACAACAAATCAAAGAAAAAAAGGAGCGAAACTTTAATACAACCTTTTTTGATCCCGCTAGAGGGAGAGACCATGAGAGTGGTCTTGCCCTTGATAAATCCCCTACTCGAAAAGTCATTCTGGTGAAACAGTCCAATTGACTTTCGGACTTTCTAAAAAAAAATGCCATGCTCCGTGTGTCATGAGATATGGAGCGTTTTAATCGAAAAATTCAAAAGCTTAAGAAGCTGTTGATTTTGACCAATTCCCGATGCATGGGACGAAATGCTAATTGAACCTATGGGCGGGGCATTTTTAGGGAGTAGCCCACTTCCCATTACTCAATAGAATATAATAATCTACCTTATTTTTTCCTTCCTGTTGATTCACCCCAACAATCTATCCAGGGGCTTTGTCCCCTCTCCCCCCCGGTCCTTTACTCGTCCTTTAAAAGTCAGAACATTTGCATATAGGAGTATAACACACACATCCGATCTTTTGTTAACGACTCCTTCTTCTCGGCCAGCCGCTTGACTCATCCCCACATTCCTGTAGTATATCACTGGCAGTCCTTCGATAGTGCGGCACATACCTTTTTTTTCTTTTCGATTCTCCATTTTAGACTCTCTGAAGCTAGAGTAAGACACTTCTTTTTCTACCCATCGTCGGATTCTAGTACCTGAGTTGATCAAACAATCCTTAATAAGAGCACTAGGTAAAAGCGTGCGTGACATAAGTTGCATTCTTCAAATTGTAACTTTCAGTGGTCACCACAATGATGCATCAACTTCTACATTCTCTGCCTTGATGCAAACCAGAGCTTCAAATGTTCTAAGTGCAGAGATAGTAATCTCCAAATGTCTCATTACCCCTATACCTGCAATGATTATGTTTACCCTTAATTTGTCAACATTTAACAAACTCAAACAATTAGTAAATTTATTCAAAGGAAGCACCTTAATTTTAATATGAACTCGATTAACATCAATATGTCTTTTCAAGTTGAATCACATTATTGGCAACTACATCACGTATAAAGTGAAATTTTATATATATCTACGTGCTTGGTGCATTCGTGAAACATGGGATTTTTTGCACTTTGAGAATTATTATAGAGAGTGGCAAGTTGATACAAATACCCAATTTCTTTTAACAAACCTTGAATCCACACGGCTACCTTAACTGCTTTTGTAACATGTAACATCAATATATTGTGATTCAGTTGTTGACAAAGCAACAATAGATTGTAATTGAGACTTCTAACTTATGCATAAATCACATAAGGTAAACATAGAGCAAGTAATGGATCTTGTTTTGTCCCTATCACTAGCAAAGTTAGCATCAACATATCCTCTAAGTTGTATACCTTCAAAACTCTTGCTAAAGATTAATCACAACTCTCTTGACCATTTGAATTATCTAATTAACCATTTCAGGGCTTCCCAATGTTCAAACCTAGGGTTGGACATGTATGTACTCAAGGTAGTTATAGTATAAGCAACATCAGACCTTATACACACCATAATATACATAACAGATCCTACTACATTAGAGTAGGGCACATTTTTCATTTCTTCCTTTTCTTCATCACTAGAGGGACACAAATCTTTACTTATCTTATAATGATTTCCTAAAGGAACTGAAGTGACTTTTGCATCTTTCAAACCAAACTTATTAGAAATCTTATCAAAGTAATTAGTTTTTTTAGCGTAAGAGTGCAAGTTCTTTTATTTCTGACATTATCCACTCCAAGGATCCTCTTAGTATTTTCCAGATCTTTCATTTCAAATTTATAACTTAAAGCACTTTTTATTTTATCAATGTCTTCAAAGCATGGGCCACAAAGTTGTTAAGCCGTGGAACCTAATTTTTATTTTCTTATGTAAGGGTGTTTTTGAGATTTTCTATGTGATTAGGTTAACCTAGTATTTCATTATAACTAGGAAACCTTAATTGAGCTATCTTGGAGTTTCATTATAATTAAAGAACCTTTATAGGGTTGTCTCAGAGTTTATTTATAATTAGAAAAATTTCATTGGGTTGTTATATATATGACTAATCTCTTGTGAACAATGATCATCATTCATTATAGTAAAAATACTGCAGCGGCTAAAGACAGAACGTAATCTTAAATTGAGGCGAACTTGTATAAATCTTCGTGTTCTTTATTTTTTTCTCTTTATTTATTACTCTAATCCTAACAACTTGTATCAGAGTGTGGTTCTGATTGAGAGTGACGGCTGGCGATGATTCGATGATCAACACTCAGAATCACCAAGTTTGATGGTGTGGATTTTATATTCTCGAAGATACATATAGAGGATTATCTTTACAGTAAAAAGATACACCAACCATTGGATGAGAAATCAGAAACTATGAATGATGATGGCTGGAACCTTCTTGACAGATAGTTGTTGAGAGTAATTTGGCTAACACTGTTGAAGAATGTGGCTCATAACGTTGCAAAGAAGAAAACTACTGCAGAATTGATGATGGTATTATCCGACATGTATGAAAAGCCCTCAGTGTACAATAAAGTTCTTTTGATGAAAAAGCTATTCAATCTGAAAATGGTAAGGTGCTTCAGTGGTGGAGCATCTTAATAAATTAAACACAATCGTCAATCAATTGGTCTTTGTAGAGATTTTGTTTGAGGATGAGTTTTGTGCTCTAATCTTCTTGGCCTCACTATCGAATAGTTGGAAGTCTCTAAGAGCGACTTTCAGCAATTCCATGGAGAATGCAAAATTGAAACTTAATGATGTTCAAGATACAATTCTTATTGAAGAAGTCTATAGGAAAGATGATGGAGAAGTCTCGGCATCTAATTCTACCCTAAATGTAAAAAATAGAGGCAGAGGTTATGAGAAGAATTCCAACAAGGGTAACAGTATAGAAAAGTTGAGGAATGGCAAGAGCAAGTCCAGAAATGGATGGGGTGCTGAATGTTGGATTTGTAGTAAATTTGGTCACCTGAAGAGGAATTGCAGAGCATCCAAAAAGAATGAGGAAAAGAAAAATAATGCTGCGACTAAAGAGGTAGAAGATGTTTTATTCATGTCCGTTGATAGTTTTATCAATTTTTGAGTGATGTATTCTGAGGCTTCCTTTCACACCACTGCACACAATAAGAACATAGAGAACTATGTTGCTGGAAATTACGAAAAGGTATATCGGCTGATAGAAAACCTTTGGACATCATTGGTATTAGTAATGTCATATTAAAGATGCCAAACAAGTCAATTAACAAGGTGATACCAAAATTGATGCAGAATCTGATCTCAATTGGACAGCTTGATAATGAAAGGCACGATGTGAATTTTGGCGGTGGCCGTTGCAAAGTAACAAAAGGAGCCATGGTTGTTGCATGTGGAACTAACATAGAAACTCTTTATATGACTACCAATTCTGGAGATACAATTGTTGTTGAATCCGCTGCTAATTCTAATCTGTGGCACTATAGGCTTGGACACATGAGCGAGAAGAGAATGAAAGTACTTCAATCTAAAGGAAAGTTGCAGAGGTTAAAATTTGTTGAACACAGTCTGTGTGAAGGCTATATTTATGAGAAGCAAAAAAGGTGAGTTTCTCAAAATCTGGAAGGGAACCAAAGGTAGCCAAATTGAAATTAGTTCACACAGACGTCTGGGACCTTCTATTGTAATGCAAACAGAAAAGTATGTGTCTATTTCTTGGAAAAGAAATCTGATGTCTTTGATGCTTTCGAGAGGTGGAGAGCGATGGTTGAGAATGAACCATATTTAAAGGTGAAGTGCTTGCATTCAAATAATGGATGTGAATAGATAGATACAAATTTTCAGAGGTACTGTGTTGAAAATGGGATCAAGATGAGAATGACTATTCTAGTTAAACCTCAAAAGAATAGTAGAGCTAAGAAGATAGACATGACTCTAAATGAGCGTACAAGAAGTATGAGATTACATACAGGACTGCTAAATATGCTGTGGGCAGAGGCTACAAGCATTGTGGCATATTTGATCAATAGAGGTCCTTCAACACCATTGGACTCTAAAATACTAGAAGAAGTTTGGAGTGGAAAAGATGTATACCTTTCATTTTTAAAAGTGTTTGGTTTTGTTTCTTATATTCACATTGATTTTGCTTCTAGATGTAAACTTGATGTCAAATATAAAAAAAAAAATTTATTGGCTATGGTGATTTGGAGTTTGGTTATCATTTCTGAGATGAGCAAACTCGCAAGATTATCAAGAGTAAAGACGTAATCTTCAATGAAGCAACTACGTATACGGACACATTGACAGTAGACCCTAAAATTACAAATCATGAAGTTAAGAAGTTTGAGATAATTCTGTTGCAAGACCTTGCAATGATTGAGGCGGAGAAAACTGATGGCGAAGATAAAAAAATATAGCCCCATAAGGAAATCAGAGCATCCATGTGACTGAGCTCATGGGATCTAGTAGAATAATTAGACCTCTACAGAGATACTCTCCAGCGTTGCATTATATTCTACTAACTGACAAAGGTAAACCAGAAAGTTATAGTAAAGCCGTGCAAGCTAATGAATCAATCAAGTGGGAGTCAGCCATGAAGAATGAGATTGACTCATCACTAACCAATCATACATGGCAACTGACACAGTTACCAAAAGGAAAGAATGCTTTGAAAAACAAATCGGTTTACCTAATAAAGAAGAGCATGATGACAGCAAGCGATATAAAGCAAGACTAGTTGTAAAAGGATTTCAACAAAAAGAAAGTATTGACTATACTGAGATTCTCTCTCTTATGGTGAAATTAACTACAATCATAACATTACTTGGACTAGTGGCAGAAGAAGACTTGTACCTATAGCAGTTGGATGAAAATACAGCCTTTCTTCATGGTGATTTGGATGAAAAAAATTAAATGAAGCAGCCAGAAGGTTACGAAGTACAGGAAAATGAGGAAATGGTGCGTAGACTTCAAAAGAGCTTGTATAGTCTTAAACAAGCTCCGAGAAAGTGGTATAAAAATTTGATAGCTTTATGGTAGTAAAAGCTTCATGAGGTTCCAGGCGGATCATTGTTGCTATATGAAGAACCTTAGTGATTTATATATTATCTTACTTCTATATGTTGATGACATGTTGATTGCAGGAGCTTGCAAACAACAAATTGATAAGTTAAAAGAGGAGTTGTCAAAGGAGTTTGAATGAAGGATTTGGGTGTTGAAAAACAAATTCTTGGGATGAAAATTACTAAAGACATGGATATCTTAAAACTATCACATGAAGAGTATGTGAAAAAGGTGCTGAGTAGATTCAAGATGGATAAATCTAAACCAGTGAGTACTCTTTTGGCTAGTCACTTCAAACTATCTAATAAATAGTCACCTTCTATAGAGCAGAAGCGAGCCTACATGGTCAAGGTGCTTTATGCCTCTTCTATTGGGAGTCTTATGTATGTTATGGTGTGTACGAGACTGGAAATAGTTCATGCATTGGGCGTTGTTAGTAAATATATGAGTAACCCTGGAAAACAATATTGGGAGTCATTAAAGTGGATTCTTAGGTAGTTAAGAAGTACTATAGATTCATCCTTGTGTTTCAAAAAATCAGGCTTGGAATTATATGGCTTTGTAGATGCTGACATGATCGGGGACATTGATGGTAGGAAGAGTACTACTGGATATGTATAGAAATTGGGTGCTACAACATTTAGCTGGGTCTCTAAGTTGCAAAAGACAATTGCTATTTTTACTACTGCGGCAGAGTATATTGCCTTGACTAAAGCTAGTAAAGAAATGATATGGTTGCAGTCTTTCTTAAAAGAATTGGGTCACAAGCATGAGAAGAGTGTGTTGCATTGTAATAGTCAAAATGCTATTTACTTAATAAAGAATCATGTTTATTATGCGAGGACAAATCATATATAGATTCATTATCACTTTATCAGACCAGTTTTGAAAGATGGAATCTTATTGCTTGAGAAAATTCAGGGTAGTCAAATCCTACTAATATGTTGACAAAGACTGTTACAATTGAGAAAATGAAATTGTGTGCAACTTCAGTTGGTCTTCTTCATTGAAGATTGGAGGAGGTGTACCGACCGCTGCAAAGGAACGAGTTGATGATAGATTGGTCTCCAAGTGAGAGATTGTTAAGCTGTGGAGCTTAATTTATATTTGCTTATGTAAGGGCGTTTTTGAGATTTTGTTTTTGTAATTAGATTATCCTGGTATTCATTATAATTAGGATACCTTTATTGGGTTGCCTTAGAGTTTCATTATAATTAGAGAATCTTCATTGAGTTGTCTGAGAGTTTCATTATAATTAGATAACTTTCATTTGGTTGTTATATATATGACTAATCTCTTGTAAATAATGACCATCATTCATTATAGTAAAATTACTGCAGTGGCTGAAGATATGAAGTAGTCTCACATTGATGCGAACTTGTATAAATCTTTGTGTTCTTTATTTTTCGCCATTTATTTATTGCTCTAGTCCTACTAACAAAAGTAACATATCATCTACATATAATAGTAGATAAACATGCAAAGAATTTAAACTTTGAGATCTAAAATACATGCAGTGATCATATTTAGTTCTTTGAAATCCTAGTGTTAAAACAAAAGAATCAAATTTCTTATACCATTACCTAAGAGCTTGTTTTAACCTGTAATGAGTCAATTTCATCATTATTTTCAGGGACATTTACATTAGTTTGAATCACTTGAGGTTTTGTTTCGTCAAGATTTTGACCAGGCCCCACCTGAACTTGAACTTGAACCTCTTCATTTAGGCACATCAGGTAAGCCAAGCTCTACCGAATCCTTAATGCTACAAGAATTTTGATTATCATACTGGTGGGACTTATTTTTATTCAGACAAGGCATGTCACCTTCATTGAAGATGACATCCTACTAATTATTACTTTGAATCCCTTGTCTTCTCTTGCCCAGAGCTCATAACCCTTAACCACATCATCATAACCAAAGAAGATATATTTCTTAGACGTAGGTTCCAACTTTCCCAAGCTTTGGTGGGCAATCACTTCCAAACACTTTTAAAGTGTCATAATCACCTTCTTGCCAGACCACATCTCAATTGGAGTTTTTCTACCAATTGTAGATGAAGAGGATCTATTTATCAGGTGGCATGCTGTCATGGTAGCTTCTCCACAAAACATTTGGGTTAGACCAGAGCTGGACAACATGTTGTTGACTCTTTCTAGAAGAGTTATATTCATTATTTCAGCAACCTCATTTTGTTGGAGTGTGTGCCTAACTATCTTGTGTCTCAAAATATCATATTCCCTACAAAATTGATCAGATTATGTATTACAGTATTCTAGACCATTATCAGTTCTAATACATTGACTTTGTTTCCAATTTAATTTTCTAATAAAATTTTCCAGTTTTGAAATTTTGTTTTAATAGAAAAACCCAAACCGTCTTGGAATAGTAATCTATAATAGGCATAAAATATCTATTTTCTATGTGAGTAGGCTTACTAGCAAGTCCCCACAAATTAGAATGCAAATACTCCAAAGGGACTTTTCATTTGTGAGTTGCAGTGGAAAATTGTAATTTGTGTTGTTTTCCTACAAGACAATGATTATAAAAAGGGATGCGGTCTATCTGGTCATCTCCAAAAAATGCCTTGGGACTTAAATTTTAAGTTGTGAAGTCTAATTATTGTCTTTCGCAGAGCCGTATGCGAGTCGATCTTGGACCAAATTTTCATAGATGACAGTTTATAAATTTCACACTAATTTTGGTTGCCATAATTTTTTTTATAAATAGGGATCCGTCGTTATGGTTTTATAATCATCAAGCAAAGGGGAAGATAGATGTTGAGGGTTTCGATTTCTCTTATAAACAACTCTTTTATTATAGTAAATTACTGCAGCAGTAGCAGTAGGGAGAAGACGTAGTCTCACATTAAGACGGACCTCTATAAACATTGCGTGTTCGAGTGTGCCTATTTTGTATTGCAATATTTTTCTCTTAGTGATATAGAATTAGGGTATCTAATTCTCAACGTTAAGGATTTGCAGACCCTTTAAACCTGTGTGACCTAGCCTTCTATGCCACAAATTACTGTTTTGGCTTCCTAATAGCAACTCGAGTTTCTAAGACTGGCTCTACATTGGCAACATAAAGACCATTTCTTATGAACCATTTCATGTACATTAGACCCTTTGAACATTTTTATATAATCTCCATCAAACTTAACTGACCACCACGCTTTGCTAATGAGGCAATAGAGAGTAGATTCCTAATGAGGTCAGGGACATATCTTAATGTTTCAAAGTGGTACACTACGCCAATATTAATACTTCATATTTCAATTACCTTACATGACATATTACTGCCCATTAATACTTGACTCATGTCTTTTTTCTTCTAAAAAGTTGACCTAGTCTTTTCTAGGTGTCATATGAATTAGAATCGAATATCCACTCATGTGAATATTCACTTGATGAGGTGACATACACTTCACCAAGATCTTCAGAAGCGTTAGAAGCATTTCCTTGCTCTCATTTTTTCTTTTGTGACAATCTTTTATAAAATGACCCAACTTGCCATACCTATAACACTTTTTACCTTTGGTTCTAGACTTGGATCTAGACTTGTGCTTATTTCTATCTTTTTTACCAGTTTTATCATGCTGATGGTCCATAGCACTAGTTCTTTTCCTAACAACCAACCCCCAACTATCAATTTTTGTGGACTTTAACTCTTAACTCTCTACTTTTAAGAGAGTTTTATGACTATATCAGCGGTCAAAGTGTGTCTACCATATTTGATAGCATTTTTAATCTCCCTAACATATTCAAAAAGAGAATTTAGGAGAATAGTATCCCTGTAATCATCAAGGAGTTTGTCCCCAATATTTTCAATAACGTGGACAATTTTATTGAACGCATCTAGAATCTCATCAAGATCTTTTTATGAATCTAAGCTAAAACAAAAAAGTTGTTCTAAAAGAAACATTTTATTTGGGAGAGACTTGACCATATAAAGTTCACCAAGTTTGTCCTACAGAGCTTTAGCAGAAGAAAGTTTTCCTATACCTTTCTAAGCACAAAATCATGTAATGCAATATGATTGATGTATATGCAAGTTCATCTACTTCAGCTTTTTGGTCCTCAGTGTAAGGTTCAGGGTATTTTTCATCCAAAGCCCTAGCAACTGTTTGTTGCACTAATATGGCTTCCATTTTTTTGTTGCCATATTGAAAAATCACATTTTCCATTAAAAAGATGTAGTTGAAACTTAGTGGAAGCCGTATTGTGTGACAAATATTAATACCAAAGAAAAAACAACTTAACACTTAGTCAAGAATGTTCATACAACATATCAAGCTAACCACACGCAGGAGATTAAAGATATGATGCACGCCTCACAAGGTTAATAGCGAACTCCAAGATTCAGGCCCTTAATGAGAGCACATACATGAAAGTTCAACAATTACCACCAATGAATGAATTCTACCAATTATTTCCCTAGATCTAGATGCACAAAATGTAATAAACAGATTATTGGCAAGATTTAGTGAAACAATATCACTAATTCCAGGTAGATAGGATCTAAGTAGATTAAATACTTTATTGATACACAAAATATCTCAAGATTTGCTCATACACCACAAAAGAACAACGTATCACATACTGATAGAGCATAAATACAAAAGGAAAACAAATAATCTCGCATATAGTGTAGGTAACCATGGTTATTTTTTAGTATCTAAACAGATCTATAACAACTACATATCACACAGATAACACTTTGAAAATGTATACAAAGAGGGTAATACAATAAGATCTACAAGAAAACATAAAAAAGGTTTAGAATTCACTTGATCTGTGATGAAGATAAAACCCTAAGTTCTTGAGAAAAGAGGCTAGATCCAATATCCCTAGGGGTTTACCCAGGGCTCTAATACCACAATTGGGTGTTCACAGATCATTAGTTATGAGATTTATTCAAGCGAAAGAATAAAATCAAGATCAAGAATACCATATTTGTTTTTTCGATTAGGTAGGCAGTTCAACAGAAGTTTACTCTGCATTTGGGGCTCTCTGTACTAAAACAACACAAGCGGAACAATATACACTGGAGTTTGACCCACATGCAACAATCTGGCCTTAAGCCACGATACACACAACCCTAACACCTTCTAAATGATTTACACACAAGTTACTATTCACAATATACATTAGAAATTACCTTCATCCTTTAAATTTTCACTTAGAAAATGAAAAAAGAAGAAGAATGAGTACTACAAGATGAAAGAATCAAATAGTGATTGCCGTTTTTCCCTCTCTGAATAGTTTCAACTAATGCCCTAATTCAGATGAAGAGAGTGTATATATATGGGCCTTCAATGGATGAGATGATTCTTAGTTGATCAAACGGTCCAGAATAAGAGCAGTAGGTAAAAACGTGAGTGACATAAGTCACATTTGACATAAGTCACATTCTTCAAAGTGCGACTTTCAATTGTCACTACAATGATGCACGAACTTCCACATAATGTATACGAAGGAGAAGACAAAGGAAATTTAAGGACACTACAATGATGTTTGTAGTGCATCTCGCAATCCTCTATAGCTACATTTAAAAGATCAAAAATAAACCATATGTTTGGTATATTGACCCAACAAAATGAGATAGTACGGTACATAAATTTATTACATATCTATTTTTATTAATCACATTCTCTAATTAAAAGCAGGATATTGGATTAGTATATATAGTAATATACTTCAAAAATCATGGCTTACGCATGTAGAGACAAATTGATAAACTTACTTTACGCATGGGATCCCACCAACTTTACGCATGGGATCCCACCATTTAAGGTCAGAGAAGAGCTGCTACCAATTTCCCAGGAAAACTTTTCGATGTCAGCTGACTCAAAGTGGGTAGATGGTGGATTTTCATGTTTGAATATGCTCCACCAAAGAAGTCCATGAGCAAGCTTTAAGCACATATGCAATAAGCGCACTGATATGCAATCTAACTTTTTGCCACTCTCATTGCAAATTTTCAGACAAATAAATTATACGAAATCCAAATGCAAAAAAGGAACCTTTGCTTTAACCAACTTTGATCATTACTATATACACTCAAGAATTTTCGCCACGTCCAACATGACCCTTTAGTCTCATCAATGAACACAAACTGACGCAATGGCCTAATTGTTTTCTTTTACATAAACCCCCTTTCTACCCCTAACAAAATGTACCCTCCTCCAGTTTCTCTTACTCAAGCTCTAACGCGTAATTCGATCTAAAATAATGACCTCGGGGAATGAGTCCAGTCGCAGTCAAGCCGTGTGGCGATCATGCTTGGCTGCAGCCTTCAAGACTGCATTAGCCTGCACTATAGTTGGTTGCATCACCCTCTACGGCCCCAAGGCCATCAGGCGCGAAATAGCATTCCCTGCATTTTCGTACGTGACGGTTATCCTTATAGTGACCAACGCCACATTTGGTGACACGTTACGTGGCTGTTGGTTCGCCCTCTATGCTTCATTCCAAGGCGTTTTTCCGGCTATCCTCAGCCTGTCGTTGATTGAACCGTCACGACTCTCTACAAGCACCACCGCAGCCATGGTGGCGGTGAGTGCATTCGTGGTGGTGCTGCCAGAAAACACCCACTTGATATCTAAGCGTATAGCACTAGGCCAGATAGTCATTGTCTATGTATTAGGCTTTATCAATGGCATGCACACTGAACCCATTATGCATCCTGTCCGTGTGGCTGCAAGCACAGCCCTTGGAAAAATGTTCCCCTATCCAAGTCTGGCATGTCATGAGGTAACAATGTTACAAATTTCCTCGGAAAAAGCTGCTAACATCTCGTCTATTTTCCAAATAAGCTAAATTATTCCTCAACCCAGATGAAGTGAAATTAATCCTAAATATTGACAAAATTGTAATATGTTAAAGGATTAAATTGAGGACTAATATTTACATAAGTTTTTGAGTTTCAGGTGACACAGAATTGTAAGCTGTTTGCTGAGAATGCCACTGAAAGGTTAAAGCTCTTTGCAAAGGCATTTTTGGCTGAAGATAACACATCGAGACAGGCATTAATCTCTCAAGAGAAGTCCTTGTCTCTCTCAGGAACCAAGCTTCTCCAAAGTATTAAGTCGAAGCAAGTAAGTCTATACAGGCATGTTTGGTACACAATATTGAACACAACTGAAAATATATTATAAAAAGATTTGAACATCTTCTTCTTTCTTAGTATTGCCTAATACTGTCCAATCTCCCTTAACTTACCAAGAGTGCTATTATTCATTCTGTTTCTGTTTATTAAGAAGTGAATTAAGTATTAAAACCTCACCAGCAAATGTTCATGAACAGGAAAGCATGCAGTGGGAGAGGTTTCCAGTCATGTTCTTCAAATCATATAGCAGAAATCCCGCAGAAAGGCTGCAAGATCTTGAAAGAAACTTGAGAGGAATGGAGATTTCTCTAACCAATTGCTCTCAAATTCCGGTTAGATTAGCAAATTTAGAGCTGGAAAATAATCTAAGAAGTAGTCTGGAAGAACACATTTCTAATGAAATAAAAAGCATGCCCCTTGTAATGACACTTATCCCACAATCACAAACAGAAAATGATTTGAAATTCCTCCAAAAACTTCATACAATTAACCCAGTGACCGATAACGATTTTCCCTTTTTGTTCTTCTTGTTCTGTTTAAAACTCCTTCATGGCAAATTGGCAGCCACTTCGCCAAATGGTTCTGCCAAAAAAGGATCAAATGGCTTGGAGAAACAGAAAAAGTGGTACTTTGGGAAGATTTGGAGTAGTATTCCGATTCGAATAAACAAGAGGAGACTAATGCCAGCTTTCAAATATTCACTCTCATTAGGCTTTGCTGTGCTACTTGGTTTGATATATAGCAAGGAGAATGGTTACTGGGCCGGGCTCCCGGTTGCCGTAAGCCTTGCATCGTCAAGAGAAGCAACATTTAAACTCGCAAACGCCAAAGCTCAGGGGACAGTTCTTGGAACTGTATATGGAGTAATATGCTGCTTTATTTTCGGAAAATATGTAAAAATCAGGTTCCTGTCTCTTCTTCCATGGTTCATTTTCAGCAAATTTTTATGCAAGAGCAAAATGTATGGACAGGCTGGTGGAATTTCAGCAGTTATAGGTGCAGTACTGATTTTAGGTAGGGAGAATTTCGGTCCTCCAAGTGAATTTGCCATAGCCAGAATAGTCGAAACCTTCATTGGTTTATCTTGTTCCATTATGGTAGATATTCTACTTCAACCTACAAGAGCAGCTACTATGGCTAAAATTCAGCTTTCTACGACTCTTGGGACGTTGCATGAATGTGTTGGAACAATAAGTCTTAGCACGTTGACTATATCCAACTTGGAAGAAGGCCAAAAGAAGCTGAAGTTTCAGGTAAATGACCTAGGAAAAATCATTGAGGAAGCTGGGGTGGAGCCTAATTTCTGGTTCTTGCCTTTTCGTAGTGTTTGCTATGGTAAACTCCTAGAATCATTGTCCAAAATGGTAGACTTCTTGCTTTTCGTGGCTCAGGCCTTTAAACTGCTCGAACAAGAATCGAGAAGAATCGATAGTAAGGTATGGAAAGAGACTGTTTCTAAGCTAGATGGTGATCTCAAGCTTTTCAAAGAAACTGTTGGCTCTGCAATAAAATGTTTGGAGGAAATCAGTTTGATTAAATCACTGGCAGCACTGGATAAGGAATTCGAAAGGAGAAAAGGCTCTCTTGATCTCGAACTTGGGAAAAGAATACCAATCGATCCATATGTGGTCCAATTTTCAGCATCAAATGAAGCTGATAGGATGGAGAAAAATGTAAATTATTTTCTTCACCATTCAGATGAACTTCTTAGCCATATCGGTGATGGGAACGACGAGGAAGAGCTCAAGAACCAAGTGATTTTAAGCTTGAGTGCCCTGCCCTTTTGTATGAATAGTATAGTAAGAGAGACTAAAGAGATAGAGAAGGTAATCAAAGAAGTTGTACAGTGGGAGAATCCCTCAAGCCAAGTAAATTTGTATGACATTTTATGTAAGATTCATGCATGCTATAGCAAATACTGTAACAATTTGAGATCAAAGTAAAGGATGCAAATATTCTTTTAAGATGTGCATGTGACTTCTGGAATGCCAAGGAGAATCCCTCAAGCCAAGTAAATTTGTATGACATTTTATGTAAGATTCATGCATGCTATAGCAAATACTGTAACAATTTGAGATCAAAGTAAAGGATGCAAATATTCTTTTAAGATGTGCATGTGACTTCTGGAATGCCACATTGAAGGGATAGAAGGAATGATTTTTCTTGATCACACATTGAAATATAACACATTAATTGAAGTCGAATTATTATGAATTAACGCTTAACTCCTGTAGCCGTAATATAAAATTCCTACATTAAATATTGCTCTAATTCTCAATACAAATTAATTTTCTTTGAGATAAAGAAACCAAATAAGATAGGATTTTGAACTCACAAAAGATAATGAGATAGTGGCTTAAATCTTTGAGATTTAGGGTGTGTTTGATCCATACATTTTCCATGGAAAATGTCACATCCGAGAAAAATAATGTTACATCAGAGAAAATATTTTCCTACTTTGGCTGTTTGATTGAAGATGGAAAAGAAAAATGAATTCTAAGGTACAACTACTTTAAGTATGAATTTGGCCTCTTTCATGAAAAATATTTTTCTATGGGTTTGGTGGATTTTTTTTCCATCTTACATGGAAATCTTTTTCCTTTTCCACCATTTTCCACCATTGGCAATCAAACACAATCTTAAAAACCAAATAATATAAGATTTTGAACCCCCGAAAAATAATGAGATAAATGGCTTAAATCTATGAAAACGATCGAGCTTAAGGAATTTACCCTAGATGCACATTTTAAATGGCCATCCTTACAATCAAGCATGCCATCTTGCATCTCCTTAGTCTTTTTTTTTTTTTTTTTATCTCCTAAGATGCATTTTTGAAAAAAACATGATGTACAAAACCCTAATCTTGAAAAATGTGTCTTAAGTGAATAGAACTGATTTTTTAAGAACCATTGTTTAACTTATCCTAAGCATTAATGCTGATTTGATATTAATTAATATCAAACTTAATAAGTTATGTAGGTCATTCAAAATAAATAAAATAAGCTAGATTACACTATTCTCTCTATGTAAATCATTAAGGCTGTGTTTGATATCCCCTTTTCTTTTCATGGAAAATGAAAATTTTCCATTAATTTTTCAGCTTTGGTCTGTTTGATTGACAAAACTTTTCATGGAAAATGCATTTTCACACCTATTTTCCTTGTTTTGTTTAATTGCAACCTTTTTTTTTGGGTAAATAGCACAAAACGTCCCTACCTATTGCAGTTATTGTGGAAAACGTCACTACCTTCTAAATTTTGGCACTTTCACCCTTACCTATTGGATTTCCTGCGCAAAACGTCATTCAGTCCAAAAATCAGCCATTAGCATAGGAGTAAATTAGTCCAACCACTTTTTTTACATATATATTAATTCTTTTAAAATTAGGAGGCTTCCCATGCAATTTTCAAAATTGCACGGCAGGCCCCCGTCCCCAAACCTGAAAAGCTGAAACCAGTGGAAACCATGGCCCCTTTGCTGTTGTTCGACGACGAAAGGCGGTGGCCGCCGGTGTAAGACACCGGCGCGACCACCGCCAGTAGATCTGTTGGCGGCGCCGTGACAAACGACGCCACCTTGCAGAAATTGCAGAAACCCTATAGTTTTAAACATTGGCGCCCACGCTTTTTCCACTCAAAAACTTCTGCTAAAAAATTCTTTCGTCTCAAAACCTCTCTTTTCTATTTAATAATATTCTCTCGTAAATGGGTTTTCAAATGTATTCAAGATTCGAAGAAAATGATAAGATCTATGGTAAAGCACAGCTTCAGAAAATCCACAGTCGTTTTAGAGCTTGTATGTCTTCTTGCAGTGGCTCTGGCGGTGGATTTTCCTCCCTGAAGCCCAATTGAAAAATAGCCAAGCCTTTTCCATTGGAGGATAAGTCTTCAGAACTTGGTTAACACTGTAAGAATCCCATTTAATACAGAGATTTTCTAACTGTTCTTGAGCAGAATCCCATGTCGAATACTTCAAAATATTGTATACTTTTGAAATTATATCTCTCATATAAACTTTAGGGTCTACATTTTCTTTCCTGACTCATAGTTTGGGAGATTTATTAGTTTTTTTATGGATTTTCTTGATGGGTTTTTTCTGTTTGATAATTCTTTCCATTGGTTTCAGCTTTTCAGATTTGGAGACGGGGCCTGCCGTGCAATTTTAAAAATTGCATGGGAAGTCCTCTAATTTTAAAAGACGTAATATATATGTGAAAAAAGTGGTTGGACTAATTTACCCCTATGTTAATGGCTGATTTTTGGACTGAAGGACGTTTTGCGCAGGAAATCTAATAGGTAAGGGTGAAAGTGCCAAAATTTAGAAGGTAGGGACGTTTTCCACAATAACTGCAATAGGTAGTGACGTTTTGTGCTATTTACCCTTTTTTTCATGGAAATTTTTTTCAAAGTTTCCCACTTTTGGTCACATTTTCCTTGTTTTCAAGGAAAATATTTTCTTTGTGGGATAGGAGAATTTATTTTCCATAGAAAATTTGTTAACCTTTTCCAACCCATAATTTCTTGGTAATTCATTTCTATGGAAAATATTTTCTTTCCACCCAAATTTTCCACTTGCAATCAAACACAGCCTAACTCTATTTTTTCATCCCCTCTTGTTCTTGTCCATTAAAGAAATTATATTTCCATTATTTTCTTAGCCATACTGAAATAGCTATTAGCTTTTAGGAATTATTTATTCAGAAATTACATCATTAGAACTCGTAGAGTCGAAAAATGAGCATGTCTGAACATACCTCTTAACGGTTTGAAAAATGTAAAATTTCAAAATTATAAATACAATACAGTGGCTCAGGCTCCACTGAGGCAAATAACTGATTTTCTCCATTGTTGTGCAAGATCTATTTTTTTCTCATATTTTCTATTCATTATCCAATTCAACTCCAGAGGGCAACTCATTACCATCATTCATAGCAGACTCTCTCATGACATAATTAAAACTTAAAACCATAATAATTGCCCATGTCATGTTCCATTCCACATGAATGATTTTCCTTTTTCAGTCTTTTTATCTCCCCCTTTCCCAACTTGGTGTTGAACATGTCTTCCTTGAAAACCCATTAACATGCAGAGAAAGATTGATTTTTTTTCCCTCCATTTTCTTGACTTTCCGCCATCATTCATGAAGTATAAATTGAAACATTATCAATTTTTGATGAACTTAGATGAAAAAACTCAGTTTGAGGTGAAATTAAAGTGGGTTGTTTTCCACTCAGAAATCAGAATAATAACAATAAAATCCGCTCAAACGTTGAGTTTTAAAGTATTTTCTCCCTACTTTTATAGAAATTGTAATAAAACGGAATTCAACTCTAAAATTGGAGAAGAAAAAAAGTTGGAGTCCTAGAGAGAGTAATGAGAGAGGGAGAGAAATTTAATTATGAATTCAAGTCCATGTTTATATCTCATGAGAACTGAATCTCCTAGTGTAATCATATTTATATGCACTATTTTTCCTTGAACTTGTAGTACATCAATTTAGTCATCCATTAATCTTGGAGTCAAGAGAGGGACCTGTTACAGATCCGAAATTAGTACAGAACAAAATTGTTACAGAAAACTACACTGAAACTTGAATACAAGAAACCAAAAACAAAAAGGATATTTATAAAGAACACAAAGTAGATTCACTCCCTTTTAGCATCAACTCAGACAATCGGTCACAGCACGTATATCATCGGATTCAGAAGCTTGTTTTACGGGCATAGCATATCACTCATAGCCAGAGGTCACTCCTTTCCTTAGACCATCCAAGAACTCACTCAAGAGTACAAGATCAGCCAAGAACTCACTCAAGAATACACCCAACCTAAAGTTACTGTTCACCGAAGATTACTCAAGACCTAATAACTCCCATAGAACAACTAATCACTCAGGGAGTGATTATCTTTCAGAGAAAACCCATTATTGATCACCCAAGATCAATAATCCCAGAAAGAAAGAGATGAAGAGAACAGAACTGAGAAGAGAGAGAGTTCGGTTGATCAAAGGGGTGCAAACCTCAAGACGTACAGTGAAAAATGCTGCCAATAGTGTATTATAAGCCTCCTCACCTTCCCCAGCATCCAATGATACATATTAGTCCACTTGTCATCATCAGGTGTAAAACGTGAACACCACTCAAACTCGTGAACCAGGAGAAATGCACTTTTATCTGATAACAACTTAATTAAGCTTGCACCATATAAACTCACAATCTCCACCTTGGGGCAAGCTGGTGATCATCATTATCCTCACATGTGCTGTGAACACAATTGTAGATGTTTGAGTATCATTTGCTTTCTTCATCTTACTTCAGATTTCCTGAGAAAACAGAATTTAAACAATGTCAACATTTAACAAAGTTAAACAATTTTTAAATTTGCTTACCGGAAGCACTTTGGTGCCCATATCAGCTGAATTCTCAAGTGTAGAGATTTTTTCAAGTTTAACCATTCCTTTTGAAATAATATCTCTAACAAAATGAAACTTAACATCTATATGTTTGGTTCTATCATGAAATACAAGATTTTTGCTAAGATGAATGACACTTTGACTATCAGAGAACAGCATAGTCATATTTTTGCTAAAACCAAATTCATTTAAGATACCACTTAACCAAACACCTTCTTTCACAACACTAGTGGTGGCCATGTATTCTGCCTTAGTAGAAGACAAGGCAACCACCTTTAGAAGTTGTGATTTCCAGCTTATACAGGTATCACAGATAGTGTAAAAATAGGCAGAAGTAGATTTTCTATTGTCTATGTCACCTGCGAAATCAGAGTCCACATAACCTTTCAGAATAATACCCTGCTTACTTCTTTTAAACACTAAACCTAAACTGGAAGATCCCTTTATGTATTTGAGAAGCCACTTCATTGCTTCCCAATGCATTTCACCAGGATTTGCCATAAATCTACTATGTACACTTATAACAAATGCTAGGTCAGGTCTTGTGCAGACCATCAAATACATTACAGACCCTACTGCACTAGCATAAGGGATTGCAGACATTCTTTCAATTTCTTCCTAAGTTTTAGGACAATATTTAGAGGACAACTTGAAATGATTTGCAAGAGGAACAGAAATAGATTTTGCTTCAAACATAGCAAATTTTTCTAATACCTTAGAAATATAAGATTTTTGATTTAAGAACAGAACACAATCTTTCCTATTTCTACTTATATCCATGCCTAGAATTCTTCTTGCAGATCCCATATCTTTCATTTCAAACTCTTCCTTTAACTTGCACTCTATTTTCCCTATTTCTTTATCATCTTCACTTGCAATGAGCATATCATCAACATACAAGACAAGATACAAAGAATTACTGCTACCATTTCCTTTACAATAAAGGCAAGTATCAAAGTTACTTCTCCTAAAACCAAGGCCAATGATATAAGAGTCAAACCTCTTGTACCATTGTCTTGGGGCCTGTTTAAGTCCATATAAGGACTTCCTTAAGAGACAAACAAGATCAGACTTTTTGTCTTTCTGAAAACCATCAGGTTGACTCATATAGATTGTTTCTTCTAAATCACCATTTAGAAAGGCTGTCTTGACATCTAACTGTTCTAGTTCCCAGTCAAAATGAGCAGTAAGAGATAAAAGGATTCTAATTGTGGTATACTTAGCAACAGGGGAGAATATTTCATTGTAATCTATTCCTTTCCTTTGGTTAAACCCCTTTGCTACAAGTCTAACCTTATACCTTATGTCTTTATCACTTAGCTCTCCTCTCTTTATCTTAAAAACCCACTTACAATCTATAACTCTCTTATCTACTGGTCTTTTCACTAATTCCCAAGTCCTATTTTTATCTAGTGAAGACATTTCATCTTGCATTGCTGCAAGCCAACTCTTTAAATTGATCCCCTCAATTGCTTCTTCAAAAGAATCAGGTTCATCTTCAATTGACTCAAGTAATAGCATATTGAAACTATCTCTATATCTATCTGGGGGCCTTATTTGTCTTCTAACTCTATCTCTGCCTAATTGGTAATTCTCTAGATATGTCTCCTGTTCTCCTATGTCTTCTTCAACTGTTCAATCAACATTTGAAGAAATTGTCTCTTCAGCTTGAGTAAGAGGAGGATTGCAAGTGTGATGACTTGCTTCATTGTTCTCTTGTCTGATAAGAGGCTCCACCTCAATTTTAGCATCTTCTTCTAAATCAAAATAACTATTTTCTTTAGAAGATCCTTCGAGACAAGGAAACTGACTTTCATTAAAGACAACATCCCTACTTATAACTACCCTATAACCAGATTTACCTTTAGCCCAAAGTCTATACCCCTTAGTGCCTTCTACATAACCCAGAAAAACACACTTTTGGGACCTAGGTTCTAACTTACCTAGATTCTGATGAGCAAAAGCTGAACAACCAAACACTCTTAGGTGAGAATATGAAGGAGGCCTATTATTCCACACCTCTTCAGGAGTTTTGAACTTAAGGGCTGTGGTGGGACTCCTATTTAACAAATAGCTAGTAGTCTTAACAGCTTCTCTCCAGAATATCTTAGGCAGTCCAGAGCTAAAAATCATACATCTTACTTTATTTAAGATGGTTCTGTTCATTCTTTCAGCTAAGCCATTTTGTTGAGGAGTGTGGGCTACAGTTCTGTGTCTTAAGATACCACTGTCTTTGCAAAGCTTATCAAACTCATAGTTGCAAAATTCTAGACCATTATCTGTTCTTAGGACTTTAATTCTTTTGCTTGTTTGATTTTCCACAAGAGTTTTCCAGTTTTTGAAAACTCCAAATGTCTCAGATTTGGATTTTATAACAAAAACCCAAATCTTTCTTGAAAAGTCATCAACAATCAAAAGAAAATACCTAAAACCTGTATGAGTGTTGACAGTAGCTGGTCCCCAAAGATCAGCATGCAGATATTCTAGAATGTCAGTTGTCCTATGTATCCCGGGGAGAAAATGTAACCTAGACTGTTTTCCCAGAACACACTGCTCACAGAAACCTATTTTTCTAGCAATTTCCTTTCCAAAAACACCCTGCTGATTTAGGATTTGAAGACCTTCCTCACTTATATGGCCCATCCTTTTGTGCCATAAGTGGGATAATTCTTTCTTATCCTCAACAACTGCAGCATTTAGAGCTAAAATTGGCCCAGCATTTATTGTGTAAAGTCCATTTCTTCTGGGAGCATTTACAACAATCTGAGTGTTTTTAAGAACTTTGGTACATCCTTCACTTATTCTGATTTCAAAGCTCAGATCATCCAATACCCCCAAGGATATTAGATTTCTTTGAAGATCAGGAACATATCTAGTTCCTTCTAGGACCAAATTTCTTTCATCACTAAGCTTAAGACATATTGTACCTATTCCTTTAATCTGACAGGACATATTATTACCCATGAGGACTCTCTCCCCATCATATCCCTGAAAGCTACTGAACCACTCTCTAGTGGGACACATATGGAAAGTACAACCTGAGTCTAAGATCCACTCTTCACTAGGTTTCTTACTTGTGACAACATACACTTCCTCTACTAGGTCATTTTCTTTATAAGCTAAAGCTGCCCCTTCCTCAGTCTTATTTCTAAACTTCTGATCAGCTATTCTCTTGGGACAATCTTTTATGAAATGTCCCTCTTCTTGACAATAGAAACACTTCATGTTCTTTGTCTTGCCCTTACTCTTATTCTTTGGCTTACCCTTCTTCTTACTGTAATTTTCCTAAAGGAATTCCCAGTCTTACTGCTATTCTTATCCTTAGCCAACAAACTTTCTCCACTCATAGGTTCTCCTAACTCAGTTTTAAGCTCTAACTCCTTATTCCTAAGGGCACTTATGATTATTTCAGGGGTTAAGTCATCTCTACAATATTCTGAAGCAACCTTAACATCTTTATACTTATCACTAATAGAACTAAGAAGAACTACAGCAATTTGATCACTAGAGATCTCTTCTTTACAATTTGCTAAGTCCCCTGTCAGTCTATTGAATTTGTCCAGATTTGTTTCCAAATCTGTAGCAGGATCAAACTTAAACGAAAATAATTGTTTCAGCAGATAGATCTTATTTGGCATGGTACTAGTCAGATAGGTTGTTTCTAACTTAGTCCACAGTTCAATAGCAGTACTAGTTTCTCCAATTTCCCTTAGCACATTATTAGACAGATGCAAGAAAATAGAACTCCATGCAATTTCATTTAATTCAACTTTCTTATTTTCATCAAAGTCAGCAGGCCAACTATTATCAATAGCTTTTGCACATTTTTGTTGTAACAAAATTGCCCTCATCTTTTGGCGCCAGAGACTAAAGTCTCCTTTACCCTTATATACATCAAGTTCAAATTTAGTTCCTATTTTCTTTTGAAAGAAAGAACTAAATATAAACACAGTACTTGATATATAGTTATCACACAGATATAAAACTCTAATATTCACACAAGAATATAGAAAATTCAAATAGCAACAATATACACTTTGAATACAAGTTATACAACTAATATTTCGATTTAAAAAGAAGAGAACTAACAGTTTACCTCAGATTCTAGGACCTCTTCAGGGGCCTAGACAGAGGATAAACCGTAAGCCTCGGTTTTCTAGTTTTAGAAGTTGTTTTAAAACAAGATTTCTCAAAGAAATTATCAAGAACACGTATATTGCTGAATACTTTACCACCACAAAGTTAGGGTTAGAGATTTATACTAGATCTTGAGAACTTGTTCTCAAGTATGAGTAGATCTTAACAGATCACTCAAGATTTTACCAGATGAGAAGATTTCGTGTACCAACGAACTTAGATCAACCAGATCTTAAGGATTTCTGACTTCCTTAGCTCTGATACCACTGTTACAGATCCGAAATTAGTACAGAACAAAATTGTTACAGAAAACTACACTGAAACTTGAATACAAAGAACCAAAAACAAAAAGGATATTTATAAAGAACACAAAGTAGATTCACTCCCTTTTAGCATCAACTCAGACAATCAGTCACAGCACGTATATCATCAGATTCAGGAGCTTGTTTTATGGGCATAGCATATCACTCATAGCCAGAGGTCACTCCTTTCCTTAGACCATCCAAGAACTCACTCAATAGTACAAGATCAGCCAAGAACTCACTCAAGAATACACCCAACCTAAAGTTACTGTTCACCGAAGATTACTCAAGACCTAATAACTCCCACAGAACAACCAATCACTCAGGGGGTGATTATCTTTCAGAGAAAACCCATTATTGATCACCCAAGATCAATAATCCCAGAAAGAATGAGATGAAGAGAACAGAACTGAGAAGAGAGAGTTTGGTTGATCAAAAGGGTGCAAACCTCAAGATGTACAGTGAAAAATGCTGCCAAGAGTGCATTATAAGCCTCCTCACCTTCCCCAGCATCCAACGATGCATATTAGTCCACTTGTCATCATCAGGTGTAAAACGTGAACACCACTCAAACTCGTGAACCAGGAGAAATGCACTTTTATCTGATAACAACTTAATTAAGGTTGCACCATATAAACTCACAAGACCAAATCAGACTCACAAGATCTAAGCTCCAATAGCTAATGTTTTCAGATTAGTCAACTCTTGATCAACTTGAGACTTATGTATTAAGGGTGTGTTTGATTTTGATTAAAATTAGATTTTTTTATAAAAGTTGATGAAATATGTAGTTAAAATTAATTGTTGACTTTTGACTTCTATTTTTTAGCAAAATTTTATTTGATTACAAACAAACTCGAAGTTTGGTCCATTTCACTAAATAAGTGAAATTGTACTCTTGAGTCAATTGACAACTACGAAAGCAAGTCATGATCCAATAATAATAATATCCTCTAATCATCATGCCACGAGTTAACCCGCACTTTTATAAGGCAAATATGATGTGAATGCATAACAACGTAGAGTCCATCGATCTCAAATTTGATTGCCCACCACAAAATCTCTCGGAGTAAGGATCGTCTCAACTAATAAGGGGAGGTATTTATAACAACGACAATATTATTGACGATATAATGTCGCCACTACTAGTTGTAGATAGTAGCGACGAGAGTGAAAAATCATCGCTATATTATATAACTATTTAGCGGTGACTTTTTTGTCTCTATATTTTTGAAGTCGTCGCTAATGTCTTTAATTTATAGCAACGTCGTCGCTATATAGTCGTAAATGGCAGGAAATATTCGTGCTATTTTTGTACATATAGAGATGACAAGTGGCACTGCAATAGATTTGTAGCCATAGTACGAAGTCAAACGATACAACGCATCCTCATGATTCAACTCGTAATATGTTTTCAAGACAATTGAGATGACATATGTAGTCGTTGTATAGTTGTCAAATTGGCAGGAATATTGGCGCATGTTTCTTATTTGTAGAGACTACTTACTAACTCTATTGAGGGGACATTGTCGATGCTATAACATCTTCTATTTCAGTTCTTCTTCTTCATTTTTCATCACTGTATTTCTGCAAATCCTATACTTCATTGCGACAAAAAAATTGTCTTTGTCAGAGGTGGATATTTATTTAAGTTGGAAAAAAAAATTAGAAATCATACAAATCGAAAGAATTTTGGAACGGTTTGAAAGCATTTTTAAACAGGGTGTTCCCATTTGTAAACGACTTGGGAAGGATTAAATGTCCGTGCACAAGATGATTAAATGGTCTTACGCATCTAATGGAAATTGTTGAGGCTCACATATTTTATAATGGTTTTGTGGAGAGTTATATAACGTAGATTTACTATGGCGAGACCGAGGTTAAGACTACAAATGTGTATACACAGAATGATGGAGCGGGTGTGGAGGATGAGACGATGGATGTCATGGGTGACATAATCGGTGATGAGCATGCTGGTACAAGTACCGATGGTTACTATGATGAATTGTTTGAGGCTCTGCATTCAGAACTATACCCAAGAGTTTCATCGTTTTCGTCCTTAAACATTTTAGTGAAGTTGATGCATATTAAGGTTGTGAACAAATGGATAAATAAGTTTGTCGATGATCTTTTGAAGCTAATGAAGCTAACTTTTCAAAAAAAATGAACCTTGTGGACTCTCACTACGAAGCTAAGAAGATGATGATGAACATTGGTTTGGGTTAAAAATCTATTGATGCCTGCAAGAATGACTGTGCACTATTTTTGAGTGAGCATACTGATAGATAAACTTGTCTGATTTGCAAGGAAAGTCGTTGGTTGCACACTTATAGGAGAGTAAATGGAAAGAATGTTCCACTTAAGGTGTTGCGATATTTTTCTTTGGCCTCTAGACTAAAATATCTGTTCGGCGCGTAGGATACTGCAAAATTCATGCGGTGGCACAGTATAGAAAGGTCGAGATATAAAGATGAAATGTAGCATCCCGTAGACGAGAAGGCATGGCAAAAATTTGACAGAAGACATCTACAGTTCGCAAGTGAGATCTGGAATGTCCGGTTAGGTTTGGCCCGTAGACTAATTCAATCCATTTGGTAACATGAGTCAGGCTTACAGCATGTGGCCAGTTGTTGTAACAGTTTTCAACCTGCCACCTTAGTTATGCATGAAACTCGAATACCTCATGCTGATTCTCTTGATCACTGACCTTAAGGCACTGGTTAAGGATATGGATGTATTCTTACGATCATTAGTAGACGAGTTGAAGGAGTTGTGGGCCAATGGGACGCGTGACGCTGGAACCAATAATAGGTCGGTGTTCAGAATGCGTATAGCATTGTTGTGGACAGTTAATGATTTCCCAATTAGGAGTAGTCTGTCAAGTTGGAACGGTCAGGGGTACATAGCATGTCCTACATGCAACGATATGATCTGAAAATGTTTTGCCCTGATTCATAAAATACCGAGATCAATTTTCCAATCAAGATCTCACTAATTGGTACCTAAAAATCTTGAACTAGAGGTTACGAATAATTCATCTTCGAGGCCCCGTGCAATGTGCATCGAGTACATCATTGTTCTTATTTCCCAGATCTAGACAAACTCCAATAAGAACAATACGATCTTATCATGATAAAGTATAATTGTGAATGATATTGTTTTGATTACCTTGCAAATTGTGTCTTGTCATACTCGACCAACCAAGTATATAATTTGTAACATTTTGTATGATCATAGAGACTTAGATTAATAACTCAAATTAAATACACAAATAAACGATAAAATTAAAATATAATATATAATGTCATTTACAAAATACTACTCTAAGGACATTAAACTAACAATCTCCCACTTACCCGTTAGAGTAAATGTGACATATCATGATTACCCATCATCCCGAGATGCCCGTCAATAACTTTAGCTGGTAATCTCTTAGTGAACGTGTCTGCAAGATTATCTAATGCAATCTTGCTAATTATCACATCTTCTCGATGAAAAATCTCTCTAATAGGGCAGTATTTCTTCTCGATACGCTTGCCACGCTGATGACTCTTAGGTTCTTTAACATTGGTAACCATCCAACTGTTATCACAAAAAAGTGTCATGGGATCCAACGCAAAATGTACCACTTCAAGGTCCACAAGAAACTTCTTAAACCATACAATCTCCTCAACAACTTTACAAGCGGCGACATATTCTGCCTCTATGGTAGAATCATCAACAAAAGATTGCTTGATACTCCTCCATACTACTGCTCCATCTCCTAGTGTAAATTCCAACTCTGATGTTGACTTTCTAAAATCTCGATTGAATTGGAAGTCCTAATCAGTATTACCTAATGGGAGTCAAATCATTCTCTGAATAGAATAGCATATAACATAGCGTTCTTTGAAGATACTTCGATATATGCTTTACCACTGTTCAGTGATCTTGCCCTAAATTAGACTGATAGCATCTAACAATACCCACAGTATAACAAATGTCCGATCTAGTGCAACGCATAGCATACATGAGGCTTCCAGCTGGCGTAAGGAACCTTTTTCATGCTATCTAGATAATATCTTGTCTACATACAAAGATTGGGATAACACTATTCGTTTGTTCTTCATATATCATAAAATATGGATGCCTAGGACATAGTTAGCTTCTCCCAAGTCTATCGTATCAAACTATTGTGCCAATAAAAGGTTCATCTAGATTTTAATCAAAACCATATTATAAGTCTTAATAGTTTGATCAAATCTATCATTCCAAGACATAGACACTTGCTTAAGTCCATAAGTACACCTTTGTAGCTTGCAAACCTTTATCTCATGGCCTTCTTTCACAAACTCCTCAGGTTGCATCATGCACATGGTCTCATCAAGATGTCCACTTAGAAATGTTGTCTTTACATCCATTTTTCATACCCCCACAGGCATAATGAACGACAATGGATAAAAGAATCTGGATAGACTTAAGCACAACGACTGGCAAGAAGGTTTCTTCGTAGTCGATACTTTCTCTAACCCTTAACCACTAGTCTTGCCCTGAAAGTTTTGACCTTCACATCTATCTCTCTTTTTCTTTTAAAAACCAACTTACTCCCTATAGTTTGATCTGATTAGGTGCGTCTACAAGATTCCAAACATTGTTGAAATACATAGATTCTATCTATGAGTTCATTGCATCTTTTTACGATTTAAAGTCTACGTCATAATAGCTTCCTTAAACAAAGTGGGATCATCCTCTTGTTCAGTAGAGACTATCTAATAAGACTCTCCATAAAACAAGTATCTAAAAGGTGGTCTTACGACCCTCCCACTGTGAGTAACCATTGGAGGTGTACCTAATCAACCTGTCCGACTGGAGGTGATACCTCTCATCCCACTGCTAGTCTGTCCTTGATTGGGATCAATATCTTCCACTTCTTTTGTCCTTGATTCGGATCAACCTATTCCACTTCCTCACCATGAAGGATAGGTAAGGGTGGAACAATGGGTCTCTAATTCACTACTACTTATGATACTACTTATCCATTAGGATCTATAGACTCACTTGCCCATTTATCCTATTAGGATTAGCGATCATTGGTTCTGTAGGAGGTTCCAAGTCTTCACTACATGATTCTATGCAGAAATCTGAAACCGAGTTGTTTGAACTACGTTCTAACACCTTTTCTAATAGAATCTTACTAATAGACTTGTGTTCTTCTATGTACTTATTGTTGTCGGTTTAATACCGCAAGTGGAAGGATGGTTAACAAGTAATATAATGATAAGTAAAGTGTCGAACCCACGAGTATTGATAATTAATTACTACTTTAATTTCAAGTAACTTTAACAAACAAACACAATAAAATGTCGATTTTTTACTTAATTAAAAATTAAACTAAAGACTACTAGAAATAAATAATATGAGAGCATAATACATTTTTGAGAAAAATTAATGTGAGAAATATATTAGTGAAAATATTGTGTTACCGGTCAACAAATCTAATTAAAAATATTAACATTCGTCTCTCTCGAAATCTAGTTAACCTACCTCTCAATATCAAATTGATATCCCTCGATTGATAATTCAATATGAAAGATGTTTAATCAATTAGGATAACCGCATAAACAAAGTTGCAATTTCTCAATTTAACAACTTATTCATGAAAAACAATATTGAGGGTTCTAGATGCAATTTCTCAATTAATATGCAACTAATGTTATGAATTTTAACTCTCGTTAAAAAATCCTAAAAATAAATCAATACGTCAATTCAACACAATTTATATGAAAATAAATCCAAAATATAGAATTAAACATGAGTTGACTTCAATAGCTACATCGTTTATCCTAACAAATAACCTAGCTGGACATGATGAAAAATAAAATACAAATCAAATAATAATTCATATTTCAGTAGATAAAGAGAAAAGATAAGTACAACCCGTAATCTTGAAAGCATTCAGTGATCTTGTGTTGCCTCCGTCTTGAATCTTCTTCCCAAACTTGAATTTTCTATTAAAACATCTCTAAAATTGTGTATATTTCTTTTGTGAAAAAATCCTCCTTTTCTTCCATAATAATATGTATTTATAGAGCCAAGAGTAAGCCCAAATCGTGCTTTAATCCTTGTCCAAAAAAGAGTCTAACAGAAGTCCAAATTAATAAGGAAACAAAAACAATCTGCTGGGCCCGGATCTTTGGAGAGCCCATGCGATCGCATGGGCCAATAGCCCGCGATCGCATAGAAGAAATTGGGCCTCTACTTATAATTTCAATGGCCCGCGGTCGCAATGGATTGCATGGGCCAAATTCTTCTCCACTTTGCATATTAGTCCGTATTTATTTGCACGATAAGTCTCTAATCTTTACAATATTGCCAATTTAGCCCTCGAAGTTTAAATTTTATTTCAATTTTTTCCTTATATATTTGCATCTCAGGTCCTTGAACACTTGGATGTTTGCATGTTGGTATCCATACTTCCACTTTTATATCAATTTAGTCCTATTTCGCCAATTTTTCTCTAAACACCACCAAACTCGGGTTTTGACCTACAATAACAAAATCAGCACATAATTAAATAAAATTACACTTAAATGCACTTATAATAGTCCACTTTGACAGTCTAAATAAATGTAAAATCACAATTATCATTTATCTTCTAAGAAGGTTACTTTTGTACTAATGAATATCTTCTTATCTAGAGAACTATAGAAGTAGTAACATCTTGTTCCTTTTGGATACCCCACAAATAGACAAACCTCTGACCTTGATTCCATTTTATTCATCGTTTCTTCAAGCACGTATACTGGACATCTCCATATTCGAATGTGGTGCAAATTAAGCTTGCGCCTGTTCCACCATTCAAGGGGTGTCTTGGAAACCGACTTGGATGGAGCTAGGTTTAAGATATACATGGCCGTTTGTAGCGCATATTCTAAAAAAGAAACATGCAATGAAGAATAACTCATCATTGATCTCACCATATCTAAAAGAGTTCGGTTCTTTCTTTCCTAGACATCATTCTGTTAGAGAGTCCTTAAACTCTTGGGAGAGATATTCACCTCCTCAATCGGATTGAAAGGCCTTGATATTCTTACTTAATTGCTTGTCCACTTCCATCCAGAACTCCTTGAATTTCTCTAAAGCTTATGACATGCGAGGCTTTAGGTATATATATATATATATATATATATATATATATATATATATATATATATATATATATATATATATATAGTAATCATCAGTGAAATTGATGAAATACTCATAACCACTTCTAGCTCCACAAACATCGGAATGTACTAATTCTAAATCTTTATTGGCTCTTAGCCCTTTAGCTTTAAAGGATGTCTAAGCCATCTTACCCTCTAAACAAGATAGATTCCACCTCTAATCAATTTAGAGGTCCATCATTTACCAGTCTTTGAATCATATTTAGATTAATATAACCCAACCTAAGATGCCACAAGAGAGTTTCATTAGTACTAGACAACCTCTTTCTCTTTCTACTGCTGTTAGTACTATGTATAGAGTCAATCATAGGATTTATGACATATAGACTATTAACCATATGACCCGAACAAATAAGAGAATTGTTCAACTTAATAGCAACCATAGAACAAGTAAAAGTATCGAATAACCAACACAAAATAAAAGTGCAACGGAAACCAAGTTCCTTGTAAGTTCGGGAACATAATAACAGTCATCGAAAATAAAATGTCTATGATCCTCAAAACATGAAATAAAGGTGCCAACAGACTTGGTTGATACTACTACTCATGTTCCAATCCTTAGAGTATACTCTCCATCACTAAGCTTCGTGGTCACTTGGAACCTTGTAAAGAATTTCAATATGATTAGTGGCTCCAGAATCTATTATTCAGGTATTAGTAGAATCAACGACTAAGCATGACTCAATTAAAAGAGCATTGTCTTTACCTTGAATCCATTTAGCTAGGTAGTCCGAGCAATTTGTCTTCCAATGACTTCCTGTCCATAAATGAAACACTTCTTCTTTAGTTTCTCATCGATCCTAGCCTTCTTCCCCTTAGGTTTCCCATCAGTATTTTTGTTAGACCTTTTTCCTCTTGTTACCTCTCTTGCCACCAGAAGGCTTAGGATGGAAGAACCTCCTGTCATAGTCAAAGCATCTCCACTATTGGCCTTGAAGACAACATGAGCACTTTGGAACTCCTTCATTAGTTTCTTCAAAGACATGTTCATCTTGTGTAGGTTATAATCAACTTTAAACTGTGAGAACATATAAGGAAGTGTCTCAAGAACCATATCAATCTAAGTCTCGGAATCAATGTTAGTTCCTAAAACCTCCACCACATTAATGTGACAAATCATGGCTAGGATACAGATTTGGCCGATTTTACTCGAAGATTCATAATGGACTTAATGGAAGCTTGTTGGCTTTGATGTGCAAACATCTCAAGAAGACTCTCCATAATGTCAAAAGCGGTTGCCATGTTGTGATGTTTCTGTTGTAAGACAATTGACGTAAATACCAAAATATACCAATGAGTCATCTCATCAGAATGACACCACTTTTCTTATGAAGCTTTTTGAGAATCAGTGGACTCATCAATACTGATCTCGGGATAAAGTTCATTTAGTACGAATTTGTGTTTTTAGCAGTGAGAACAATGTTAGGGATGCTTTTCCAGTTAAAGTAGCTTCTCCCACAAGTTGGTTTTTTTTAAGCATAACTAATAGTAGATTAAGCGACAATTTTTGTAAAATTAATAATTCGCGTATTAATGATATGAACGAAAATCTTTGTATGATACATGGATGTATGCAAAATATAGAACCAAAACTATAATTTAATCAAACAACTAAAACCCTTGCAACCTTTAACACGCCCTTTTAGGAGTGACTGTAGTTGCGGGCTAGGTTGAGACCCTCACACTCATTTTATTGAGTTAGGTATCCCAAGCCACAATTAAAATAAGGACTCATTATTTTGGTCTATGAATAATTTTGTCGAGAATTCTTTAGGAAGTCGCCTAAAAATTTCATATATAAGTATATTACCTCTTTCATATTTTTAAAAATATTCAAAATAAATAAAATGTTATCTATAGAAAAATCACTCAATTATCCTATTTTTAGAAAAATATCATTTTAATAGATCCAATTCCAGTTAATCTAAAATAGTGTAGCCCTCCTTTAGGGAGATCGATATAATATCGGAGGAGGCTGTGTGTTTATACATGCGTATAAACCCTATTCTACTTAATATTTTGAAATGTTGAATTTTTCTTCAATAATTCATCGGCCACTTATAAACAATTATAATGGCACAAAATTATTAAAGATTATTTTGGTACTATTTTCAATTTATTTAGAATAGCGAAAAAAATTATAGGATACCAATGCATGTGATTTTAGTTAACTATGTGGTGTTATTATTTTATCTACATGACATGATCAACATTCATTCATTCACCATTCATTAAATACAATAGAAACAATAAATAATAAAGGGTAAATTCGAGGCTGGTCACTGTTGTTGTACTTATGGACTCTAAAGTCATATGGTCAAATTTTAATTCAATTAAAGTCACATTTTAGCGCTAAAAGACCAACATACTCCTGCAATTGAAAAAAAACGATAATTCAGTAATACTGTTTTGTATGATACTGTTTTATTGTGATACTGTTTTGTATCTACTGTTTTATTATGATACTGTTTTATTTATGTTTTTATCTTTGATACTGTTTTATTATTATAATATTTCAACATATGATACTGTTTCAATTTATGATATTGTTATTAAATGCATACAGTATCAATGGTCTTGTATTACTAATGGATCATTTTAAGAACAATATCATTACTTCATCCAGTAAAACATATCTACTTAG
Source organism: Forsythia viridissima (assembly GCA_030279155.1). Classification (NCBI taxonomy): domain Eukaryota; kingdom Viridiplantae; phylum Streptophyta; class Magnoliopsida; order Lamiales; family Oleaceae; genus Forsythia; species Forsythia viridissima. Next base: position 31,965,780 of record CM059041.1, on the reverse strand, counting down.
TTATTTATATCCATGATACTATTTTATTTAGATAAAGTGCTATAATATACTTACACCATACTTTTATCTTTAATATTGTTTTATTACAATATTGTTTCAATCTATGATACTGTTATTTTATTGGGTTGTATTTTGTTTATGTGATATTGTATCATTAATTCGACCATTAAAATCATATTGTACTTAGTTTTATCTATGATACTGTTTTATTAGATAATGTGCTATATATGATACTGTATCATTACTTCAACCATTAAAAACATCTTGTACTTAGTTGTATATATGATACTGTTTTATCTATACTTTTATCTTTGATACTATTTTATTGCGATAATTTTTCAATTTATGATACTATTATTTAATATATGATAATGTTATTTAATGTATAATAATGTGTATGTGATACTATTTTATTAAGAACTTTCATATATGATACTGATGGATTAAGATACATTTGTCTATGATACTGTTTTAATATGTATGATACTGTTTAAACAAGAAAAATTAAAGATTGTTATTTTAAGCTAAAGAAACAACTTCAAACAGCTAAAATCCATTGTCAGCAGTGGCAAAGCGAATGATCTTGACCGGCTTGTTGAGACGATTCCAAAAACATATTATAATAAAAATTTTGACCACGTATGTGAATTCTATATGTATTTCTGTTATGATACTGTTTTCTGATCAAACAACACACATGACTAACAACACAAAGAATAATTTAATGGCCAACTTAATACAATATCAAGCTACTATTCTATAATATAGTATCAATCTGTTTTTTATAATACAGTATCAAGCTGCTATTTACAGCAGTAAATCATGACCCCAACTAATATAATGATACTATTTTATGTGATAATGTTTTATTATGATACTGTTTTCTATAATACAGTATCATCCCTATATAAATTCAAGCTGCTATTTACAACAACAAATCATGGTAACTCTATAAAAATTCATCAAACAAGTCATCCCTACAACAACAAATTATGGACACTCTACTCCACTTATCATTACTTTACAATCCTCTTCTTGCTCCACTTTTGTCGACCCACTGTTTTCTTCTTATCTCATTTTGCATATGAAGATGAATTGCTAGGTGGGTTCTTTTCTACTTCCTCATGTTGAATTGTGCCACTCTTCTTCAAAATATATTGTATTTTCTTGGTCTAAAAGAGCTTTGAATGATGACATTTAATTCAACCCCATCTTCAATCAATTAATCATTGCCTACCTCTAGTTCTGGTACCAGTTCCAGATCATACAAAGATTCTCCACTATTTTGTACCTGTTCCACTTCTTCTTCCATATTTTGAGGCACTTCTGATTTTGCTTCTGTAGGGATCTCTTGTTCAATTGATACGCCAACATTTTTGTTGAGGAATTTCATCATCCACTTCATATCCTTGTACGTGTAATTATTCTTCAATATCCTCAATATCTTTATCAATTTTTTCTCCTGCCCACAATCAGATTTTCATTCAAAACTCTTCTACTACGTGATGAATGTTGGAGATACTCACTTTGTTAATTAATCTGAATATGGTTTTTCGTAGAGCATCCCACTTGAATTTTCTATACTCCAGACTGTAATCATGATAGTTGTTGTTGTGGTGGTGGTGGTGGTGGTGGCGGTGGTGGCGATGGCGATGGCGATGGCGATGGCGATGGCGATGGCGACGGCGACGACGGCAGTGGCGATGGTGGTGTGAGCAGTGCCAAGGACAATGTGTGTAGCAAATATGAATCACAGAGATAATTTTGGGATTAATATGAAAAATTGTTGAATAGTATGACTTATTGACAATTTTAAAAATTGTTTTGACATAATTTGAAACAAGTCACTTGCAGGTGATTTTTAAGCAATGTTTCCAATAAAAAAATTATTTATGGTCCATCCTAGAAAATAAAACTTACAACAGTTATTAAATAATCACATTGGGTCACAATCCAACCAAATACTTGAATGGAGAAACTTGACAACAATCCTACAATTTGTAAAAAGGTTGAAAAATATTCTCTTTTTTAATTTTTTTAAAAATACCTTATTTTCATGATTTGATTTTAAAAAATATCCAATTTTCATTAAAATCAATATTTCATAATTTATCTATTTTTATAATTTAATAGAAAAATATATTATTTTTTTATTAAAATCCACATTTAAGCTTTTCATTATCTAAAATTATATAATTTTTATCTAAAAATATATAATTATTAAACAAAAATATCATATTTGTATACTGTTTTAAATATAGTAGTAATTATAATAATATTTTACAATTTATTTAGTTTGATAATTTGTTAAGGGTTAATTACACTAATGGTCCACATTCTTTCAAATTTGTAACGATTTCATCTATATTCTTTTTTTAGCAGATATCATCCACATTCTTCCATTTATACTCACAAATGGTCCTCAAATCACTATTTTTCACTATTCTGACAATTCTTAGACAATTTTACCCCTTGACTTAAATAAATTAAAATGATGAAAAAAAAATACAATGAAAACATTGCAATTGGACCCTTAATCTTTTCAAAAATACAAATAAATCCTAAACTATTTTATTTTATTCAAATAAATGTTCTTCTCCAACTAAAAAGAATCACCCCACCCCACCCCACCCCACCCCACCCCACCCCACAATTTGTTTGCATAACCCTCCAATCAAGACATTGTACACAAACCCATTGGGATTCAAACCACATTTTTTCAAACTAGAATCCACGACATTAGCAAATATCTCAAGGGTTTTATCGAATTGACTTGAACTCACCAAAGATTCAAGAAACTGATTAAAAGCAGAGAGCGAAGGAAAATTACCATCTTCCGGGATCAAATTGTAGATTTGGGTAGCCTCATTGGAGAGCTTTGAGTCGGCGTAGACTGACAAAATCGTGCCAGTGAAAAAGGGTTTTGTGCTGGACGATGGTGAGGATTGAGAGTAGACACTGTAAAGTTGTAAAACTGAGTGCGCTGAAATAAGATTTTTGACGTGCCTCTTTACCGTCTCAGTTCGATTCTGCTAAAGGAGGATCCGGACCTCTTCAATAGGGTTTGGGTAGTCGAATCTATAGAAGAGGATAAAAGGCAAAGGGATTTCACGGAAAGAAGACTTGGGGTGGTAGAAACATGGAATTTTATCAGTCGTGGATTCTAGTATATGGGTAGAGAGATTTAGATAGAAAAGCTATACGGTCTGCCGTGAAACTGGGGGATTTGAAAAGGGGTTTGTAGTTGATGAATCATATGAAAAAATGTGGTTTGAATCCAATGGGTTTGTATACAATGTCTTGATTGGAGGGTTATGCAAACAGATTGTGAGAATGTGGGGTGGGGTGGGGTGGGGTGGGGTGGGGGTTGGAAAAGATTATTCTTTTTTAGTTGATAAAATAGTTTAGGATTTATTTGTACTTTTGAAAAAGTTAAGAGTCCAATTGCAATGTTTTCATTGTATTTTTTTTTTCCATCATTTTAATTTATTTAAGTCAATAGGCAAAATTGTCAAAGAATTATTAGAATAGTGAAAAATAGTGATTTGGAGACCATCTGTGAGTATAAATGGAAGAATGAAGATGATATCTACTAAAAAAAATGGGGATGAAATCGTTACAAACCCGAAAGAATAGGGACTATTAATGTAATTAACCCTTTTTAAAAAAATACATTAATTTCATTGAAAATCATTATTTCATTTTTTTCATTTGAAAAATAACTTTCTTTATACGGGTAACATATTCATCATTTTCATTAAAATTAATATTTTATAATTTATCTATTTTTATAATTTCTTATTGAATACATTATTTTTATTTAAAATAAATAATCATTAAAAACAACATTTTTATACAGATAACATATCATATGTTACTTCTTCATTTTCATTAAAATCAAATATTTTAAAATTTATCTCCCATTATAATTTTGTTAAAATACATTAATTTCATTTAAAATTAATATTTTAATTTTCAGTTTAAAACAACATTTTTACACGGGTTACTTCCTCATTTTTACTATAATCAATATTTTACAACTTATCTTTTTTTTATAAAATACATTATTATAATTTAAAATCAATATTTCAGTATTTCATTTGAAAACAACATTTTTACAAGGATAACGTATTTGTTACTTTAATTTTCATTAAACTCAATATTTTACAATTTATATTCTTTTATAATTTTTTACAAACCACATTATTTTCACTTAACATCAATATTTCAATTTTTTTCATATAAAAACAACATTTACTACCCCAATTTTATTAAAATCAATCAATATTTTACAATACTTCTATAATTTAAAAAAAAAATACATTATCTTTGTTCAAAATCAATATTTCTATTTTTATTTCAAAACAACATTTTTACACGAGTAACATATGTGTCACTATATGTTATTTCTTCATTTTCATTAAAATCAAAATTTTACAATTTATATCCTTTTATAATTATTTAATAAATTCAATATTTTCAATTGAAATCAATATTTCAATTTTTCATTTAAAAACAACAATTTTACATGGATAACATATCACTATTTTCATTAAAATCAATATTTACAATATTTATCTTTTTACAATTTATTAAAATACATTATTTTCACTTAAATTCAATATTTTAATTTTTCATTTAAAAACAAAATTTTTATACGTGTTCACATATGTATTACCATATATTACTTCTTCATTTTCATTGAACTCAATATTATACAATTGTTCTTTTTTTATAACTTTTTTTAAAAATACATTAATTTCACTTAAAATTAATATTTTAGTTTTTCATTTAAAAATAACATTTTTGTATGGGTAACATATATGTTACCATATGTATTCTCCTTCATATTCATTAAAATCAATATTTTACAATTTATCTCATTTTGTAATTTAAAAAAAATACATTATCTTTATTTAAAATCAATATTTAAAATTTTCATTTGAAAACAATTTTTTTTTTACTGGGTAACATGTTACCATATGTTATTTCCACATTTTCATTAAAATTAATAATTTATAATTTATCTTATTTTATAATTATTTAACAAAATACAATTTTTTCATTTGAAATCAATTTTTCAATTTTTCATTTTAAAACAATATTTTTACACGGATAACATATGGTCTGTTACTTCCCAATTTTCATTAAAATCAATATTTTACAATTTATATCATTTTATAATCTTCAAAAAAATACATTATCTTTATTTAAAATCAATATTTTTATTTTTCATTTGAAAATAACATTTTTATACGGGTAATATGTGTTACCATATGTTACTTTTTAATTGCATTAAAATTAATATTTTACAATTTATTTCCTTTTATAATTCTTTAACAAAATACAATATTTAAATGTTTTTATTTTAAAATAACATTTTTATACGAGTAACATATGTGTTACTTCCTCATTTTCATTAAACTCAATATTTTTCAATTTATCTCCTTTTATATATTTTTAAAAAATATATTATTTCAATTAAAATAAAATTTTCAATTTTTATTTAAAAACAACATTTTTGTACGGGTAACATATATGCTCCCTCGTTTTCATTAAAATCAACATTTTACAATTTATTATAATTTTATAATTATCTTTATTTAAAATCAATATTTCAATATTTTATTTGAAAACAACATTTTTACACGAATAATATTTGTTACTATATGTTACTTCTTTATTTGCATTAAAATCAATATATATTTTACAATTTATCTCCTTTTATAATCAATTTACAAAAATTCATTTTTTCAATTTTTTTATTTTAAAATAACATTTTTACACTATATGTTACTTCTTTATATTCATTAAACTCAATATTTTACACTGTTTTTTATATATATATATATATATATATATATATATATATATATATATATATATATTAAAATACATTAAATTCACTTGAAATTAATATTTTAGTTTTTCATTTAAAAGTAATATTTTTGTACGGGTAACATATGCATTACTCTCTCTTTTTCATTAAAATCATTTTAAAATTTATCTTCTTTTATAATTATGTAATTATCTTTATTTAAAATCTCTATTTCAATTTCTCATTTGAAAATAACATTTTTACACGGATAAAATGTGTTACTATATGTTACTTCTCTATTTGCATTAAAATCAATGTTTTACAATTTATCTCATTTTATAATCCTTTAACAAAATACAATATTTCAATATTTTAAATTTTAAAAAAATATTTTTACACGAGTAACATATAATTTTTTTAAAAAATACATTATTTTCACTTAAACTCAATAGTTCAATATTTAATTTAAAAACAACATTTTTACTCGAGTAACATATGTGTTACCATATATTACTTTCTCATTTTCGTTAAAATCATATTTTAAAATTTATCTAATTATTTATAAATTTTTAAAAAATATTTTTCATTTAAAAAACATTTTTAAGCAAATAACACTTATATTAGTTGCAGGGTAACATATGTTATTACTACAACAATCTTTTCCTACCAATGTGCAACTCTAGTACTACCAAGAACATTGATCCACCATAAAATGGGCTAGACGGCCCAGCCCAACTCGAAAATGGATGGCCACACAAAAATTGGACTGGACTTGCCTGATTTTATACAGACACGTATTTACTGGGCCAATCCAACCTAATTTTGAGCTACTGGACAGTCTAATTTTAAATTTTAATTATTTTTCTATAACAATTATATATATATATATGTTATGAAACTAGAAAAGTAGAGAGAAAAAGAGAAGAGAATAGAGAGAGTCAAAACTCAAGTGTGTCCATTTACTATAACAATGACCCTTATTTATAGGGTTCCAAAGGGAGTTACAACCTGATTAGAATACACTATTCTGGAGTAAGTAGATAACTACATAGACATCTAGATACAACTAAATAATCATTCATCATTATCTATAATTTTACAACACTCCCTCTTGAATGACTTATTACACAATAACTGTTTCGTTGTTTGGCAAAAATCCAATGGGACAAAAATACTAATAGAAATAAAAAATTTATCAAAAATTGGAGTACTCAAATGCTGCCTCATTAAAACCTTGTCAAGAAAATCCAGTGGGACAAAACCTGAGCGAAAGAAAAAGAGTATAGCTACTCCAACTGATTTCAACCAATGGAAAAAACTTGTATCGAGCTATCCATATCTTGTGCACAAATGTCTTCAATGCCACCATCTTTTCAAAACTTGTATAAAACAATTCTGGTGAAATGTGCTCCATGTTATAACCTCCAGCAATATCATCTTCATACACTATCTCTGGTTGATTGTAGTCAGTATGATGGTCTGATGCAATTATATTAAAAATAGATCTTGTAGTTGTTCCCTTCAGGGGTCTCATTTACAATTTATAATACACGGGAGTATAACCATATGGTTATGATGAAGGTAAATATTTTGTAGGTTATAGACATCCATAACTATAAGAATTATAACACTTCTAATTGGATATCATTTACACAAAGAATATGCCTCATTAAAACTTTACTAGGAAAAAACCATGTGGAAAAAATCATAGTAAAGAAAAAAGAGTACATAATTCTTTTAATACGCCATGCAAATTGCCTCATTAAAAACCTTGCCAGGAAAACCCAATGGGACAAAACCTCAGTCAAGGAAAAGAGTACAATGCGTATTTACTCCTCCTCATTATAATATTAGTTCAGATCTGTACTTTGATCGATTGAGTTCTCGAAAAGTTGAACTATATGCTTCAGGCATATTAAATCCTCTAGGGATTTATATACATTGTTTTATTAGTCATGCCAGATGAGTTGGTTATAACAATATTCATTATATGCATATATGTCATGCATTGACAGACTAACAAGATATCAACTTATGATTGCTTTACATAAGTCTTTGCGAAATTTAAAAGTCGTGCATTACATGTTACGACTTCATTTTTCCATTTCCTTTTCGCATAAATATACACCTTTTGGTGCTCCGACTATAGGTCCAGAAACTTCAGGTTTCTCTAGTCAGTTCAATTTACTTGGATTGCATCCTTTTATTTAGCCAATTAATTCTTTGACATATTTCTTTCAATATCCTCGCTACCTTTTATAATATGAAGCACTTCTTTATATACAAAAATGTTGTTAACAACATTTATTTTTGAATCCATTTCTTTCTCATAACGACATAACTTAACGAGATCTTTTCGTTTTATTATTTCAGCTAGTTGAACCTCTTCTGGAGTTTTATAATTAGTTATGTCTATATACTCTCCAAGAGTATACACCTGCTCAATAGGACCATCTTTATAATTGGCTCTATTTTTAATTTGAGAATTTTGGAATCAAATATCACCACGCTTCAGACGTGTCATTAATTTACCTGATATAATATTAATGGATTGTCCTTCAATGACGCTAATATAAATTAGAGCATTTAGAGCTGGTATATGAGATTTGATTTAATCTCTTTGGTCAGTAAATGCATCTGTCAATTGTATAACTTACAAATGAGTTATTTGTTGAACTTCTGGTTCATATTGTCTTGTGCAAGGATCTAGAAAATATAATATACTTCATTTTCATGTATTATTTCCAGCTAATTAATTTCTCTCCCCTGATGTTGAGAAAACTGTCTTATCAAAATAACATTCGAAATACCATATTATAAAATATCACCCGTTAGGACTTAAGATATTTTATAATGTTCCATACTAAACATGTATTCTCAACATTTTTCAAAGCTCATCTCAGTGCACTATGGTAGATCGATTGTACAGATATTACACTATCAAAATCATTAGATGGATAATATTAGGCTCTGACCATAAGCCAACTATAGCGGGAGTAACATTGATGTTGGCATGATGCGTATAAGTATTTCAACATATAAAATAGCATTCCCTAGACAAAAATGGGAAGCGGTTCTCAATAGTAATGGTTTAGAATTTAATTGGAGGCGTTGAAAAACAATATTGCTAAACCATTTAATATCATCTCAACCAATATTTTTAAAAGTTTGAGATTTAGACTCACTAGTATTGACAAGACACATCACCGTCTTGGTTGTATAATCTAAAAATTATGCTCATAATTTAAAATTTGAGCAAGTAATCTCGCAAACTTCAAGTTGCGAATAATAACACCATACAATCATCCAGTAGATGTATCTATTAGATACAAATAATATATAGATGATCAACATGGAAGGTGAGAGGCCCCATAAATCACCTTAAATAAATTTCAGAAATGCAGAGAATTCAATCCTGATTTTACCTAGTAAAGGTCTACTAGTTTATATACAATGAGAACAAGTATCACATGAGAATTCATTATATTGAAAAATCTTCTGATTTTCAATAGATATTCTAATTAATATTTCACATCATATTTATCTGGGATGGTCTAACCGGTAATGTCAATTAATAAAAATTTTAAGACATTGAACTTCTGGTTCAATATAGTATTTCTTTAAGAGTATCAACACTCTAATATTACACAATATTAATATTCCAAAATTGTAAAATTGTGCTTCTTCAAGAGCAACAACACGATGTTTTTTCTAGAATATTGATATGTACAAATTTATGCTTCTTCAAAAGCAGTCGTATAATATTCGTTTAATTAAATTATGCTTCTTCAGGAAAATATTAATATACTATAAATTTGTGCTTCTTCAGGAGCAATATCAAAATATTAATATATGTAATATTGTGTTTCTTTAGGAATTACAATGCAATATTCTCCAAGAATATTGATTGAATATAAGGTTGTTGTTCTTCAAGAGCAATGACACAATACAAGATAATTTATCGATTAAGTAAAAGTTTTCACTAAAGCAATCAATCAATTATTATATAATTTGCATTAATCAATTTAACACAATATGATTTATGCTTTCCTTCGGGGATAAGCATCAGTTGATTAATTACTTATTTATATCACAATTTAATTATGTGATATGATATTCTTCGAAACATGTGCTTCTTCTAGAGCACAATAAAATATTATTTCGACTACTGCTCAATATTTTTCTGAAATATCAAAATTATAACGTCGTAAAAATTAATATTCTTCTGGAATATTTAAATTGTAACGTTATGCTCTTCTGGAGCAATTAATATTATTGTGGAATATTTAAATTGTAATGTTATGCTCTTCAGGAGCAACTAATATTTTGTCAAAATATCATATGTTGTGCTTCTTCAGGGACAACAACAAATCATTATTCTGAAGTAAAGATTTGCTCTTCAGGAGCAATATTATAATATTCTAATAGAATATTGTATCTTATAAAATTAGGCTCTTCGAGAGCAATTAAAATTCTACTGGAATATTAATGTAATATAAATTTTTGCTTATTCTGAATCAACAATAAAATATTCTTCTAGAATATTTATATTTGAGGTTATGTTATATTCGAGAAAAGCAACAATGTAATATTCTTCTGGAATATTACTCGATTTGTGAAAAATAACACAATTAACAATTAATCTTGTTTAAGAATTGATAATACATTAGTAAACATGAAAATATAGTACATGTACATTTAAAATAATAGGATGTTGCAATCACATGAAAATTGTTTACTATAGAGTTGATGCGTGCATTCAACAACACTTATGCATGGTTAAAATATTCAATTAAAAAGAAAAAGATTCTTTTAAAAGAATAATTAGTAAAAGACAAATAATTATGTTTTTCTGGACTTTAATTATGTGATCATAATTTTACCACCTCATTAGTTAACTTCTCATCATAATATGAAATCCACATAGGTTAAAAGAGAGAGATAAAGAGATGTACAGAAATTAAACTTCGTAATTGGCACCTTCCACCAATTGATCGTCTGAAAAATGTGAGATTGGATTCCAACTAATTTTCCACCAATATTTTCTGCCACAAAGAAAAATCACGTTAGTTTACTTAATTATTTAGAACGTTGCGCTGATAACGTGTTATGAAATTAGAAAAGTAGAGAGAACGAGAGAATAGAATAGAGAGATTCAAAACTCAAGTCTGTCCATTTACTATAACAATGACCCTTATTTATAGGGTTCCAAAGGGAGTTACAACCTGATTAGAATACACTATTCTGGAGTAAGTAGATAACTACATAGACATCTAGATACAACTAAATAGTCATTCATCATTATCTATAATTTTACAACAATATATATATATATATATATATATATATATATACACACACACATACAATCAAACGTCTTCACCATCTCCAGTCTACCCACCCACTTGCGTAAGTCGACTAAACCAGGGGGGATAATTCTCCCTTGGTCGCTAGTGCCGAAAACAAGTGGAAAAAATTCTCTCCTGTTTCTGGCATGGGGGTGCTTGAGTAGATGAATGGAGTGGGTGATTTTGGTCCAAAAATTTTACCGAGCTAGCCCAAAATAATTGGACCAGTCCGGTTTCAGTCCGATTGGCCCAATGGGTTAGTTATATTAGGCCTATTTGGCCCAATTTTTACTTAATTTTTTTATTGGACTAGCCCGGTCCAGAATCTGGGTTAACTGGACTAGCGAATGGGTCAGCCCATTTACCCTCTCTAACCATAACCAATATCGCAGAGGTCGAGCACCATATATTTTACTATTAAATAAAATATATTATATTCCTATTTATTTACACAATTATCAAATGGTAATGATGACACGTGTTCCTTGAAAATATGAATAATGTGTTGTGATCAAAAATGATATCTTAATGCTAAATTCAAAAGGCAAATGAATATGGTTGGTCCACGACGATTTCCATCTCATTGATCTTAGCTCCGTGTTCTCATTTGTCAGCATTGAACTTCAAAAAATATAATACTCTAGAAATTACTCATTTACTTACAAGTAAATTCACTTTTAAGTAATCTTTTTATACAGGCCAGAAAGGCTTACCAAAATTATTCTCGTAATGATTTCATCTGGGTAGTGTTTTGTTTCAGTTTGTTGTAAAGCAAAAGTCTTCATTTTCTTTCGACAAGAACAAAAAATCATTGGCAACAGTGCTAAAATGGCTAGGTGACCCGATCATTTTTCCAAAATGACTGTTGACCCATTTTAGCATGTAAATTACCAAATATAACTTTGTCATTTATTTCATATTCTTTTCCCCACATATTATATTTCAAATACTTTCAAATTCAATCCATTTCATCTGCACAAAAAAGATTTCCAAGTTAGAATCTAACTCATTTCAATGTTAGATTCCAACTCATTTCATCTATATAAGAAATTTTATTTCAAGTTAGAAATTCATCTGTCTCTACTTCATTTTTTTAATTAACGGTAGAAAATGTAGATTTTATGGTATAAATCATGAAAATATATATACATTTGAGTATGAATTATGATTTTTGCTTTAAATTTCTATAAATTTGAGTTCATTTGAAATGGGTTAATTGAAAAATCAATTAAAAATGTGTAAATTCTCGTTAATAGTCTCACAGTTTGTAGAGACTTGTGGTCGATTGATTTTGGTCTTAACAGACAACAAGTCTGTTAACAGGCATGTGGTTTGTTAACGACTGTTAACAAATTGTGTATTAACAGATGGTCTATTAATAATACTTATTAAATAAGGATATTTAAGTCTTTTTTTTTTACTTAAAATAGACATTTTCAACTTCTTTGATATAAATTAGGTGCTTTTGCGATTCGAGTAGTTTGACACGGCCTTTTAGCCAACGCGGCCCAAAAATCATGCTATGCTTCTCATCAATCAAACCATGTAAAAAATTATCTATTTTTCTCCGCAAATTTATTAGTTTCTTTTCTATCCCTCTGAATCCCACGCATTTGGTTAGCACCTAATAAATTCAACACGGAGTTGGCCTCAAATTCCATAAAGTGATATTTACTGGTTTACTTTGTTACTGCCCAGATAGGAACTTATACAAAATTCGCTGCTAGTGATTGTGGGAGGAGACGACGGCAATGGAGAAGTGTTAGGGTTTGGGTGTTTCACCGCCATTACCGAGGGCTCTCCATTTTGTTGGTGAAGATCTAGATCTTTGTTGATCTGGATATTTGTAAATATCGATTTGTGTGATTAGAGTGATCAAACCTGCATTGATCTAGATTTTACATTGATCTGGATATGTGTGACCAAAGTGAATAGATGACGGTGGTGGAATCGGCAATGGTAGAGGCAGTCTAATGACTTGGATGGATGGTGAGGTATGGTGGTGGCATCAGCGGCATTGGTAGTGTGTGGGTTTGGAGATGGTGATCCATCATGTTTGGTTAGACATTAATTTATTGTATTTTGTATTTGGAATTATAAATAAATATTTTTAAAAGAGTTTATATAATAGAGAAGAGAGGTATTTTTTCAAAAGTGTTATTTAGATGTAGGGTAAAAATAAAAAATTTAAAAAAGAAGGTATATTTTAATTTTTTATCAAAAAATGGGTAAATGCACTAATTTTCACTACTTTGATAGTCGTTGTTGCTCCTCTTCTTGGTGGGCTCAAAAGTCCAAAAATTAGAATGGGGAAATTGCGTTTAAGTCATTCATAGGAGACTTTTTTTTTTTTTTTTTTATCTTAGGTCCAAACAGTTTTTAGAATTGTCATTAAGTCACACTTTTTATATTTTTAAATAAAAAATTCAGAAATATTAGACAAATACCAAAACTACCCTTATACCCTTCTAGAGGAATTGTTCAATTTCCCCATTTTCTAAATGTTCTACAATAATCCTTAACAAATTCATCGTCTTTCTAATATCAACAAATCGATTGATATGTTTTATTTGAAAGAATTTTTGTTATGCATATTTCTTCTAGAATATCCATTGTTTTCCATAATCCAAATTCAAAATTAAGTTGTCTTGGGAATTTGATATTGATAGTCCGACTAGAACAACTGGGTTGCAATAATTTTCTTTTTCTTTTTATTATCGCTGGTGAATTTGTTTTTATTATATGATTCTTTTTATTATTATTATTATTATTTGTATGCAGGTTTGTATCTATTGAGCCTTATGTTTTTTTGATTTGATGTTATTTTATTTTAACAATATACAGTATATAGTATCAATATCTTTAAAATAATTCTTTTTCAAGCTAATTATTAGACGCAAATTCTTACCCTTGTTGTTTTATGTATAACATTATAACAGTATACAGTAGCACAATATCTTAATAAAACAGCATCATGAATATTCTTGGAAGCAAAATATGATTTTATGGAGTACGTTGCTCTTCTAATATAATTTTCTTTCAGGTAGTGTTACGATATCATTATATGATTCTGTTATTGATATTATTGTTTGTGTACATGTTTGTATTTATTGAGTCCAATATTTTTCTAATTTGATAATATTTTATGTGTAATAGTATACAATATCAATATTATTAAAATAATTTTTTTTCTAGCCAGTAGTTCGATGTACAACTATATAACAATTTACAATATCATAGTTAGCACAATATCTTAATAAAATAGCATCATGCATATTATTAGAAACTAAATATGATTATTTAACAATAAATCATGACTCGAAACAAGTATTTTTATGTTGTAAGTTGCTATTCTAATATAATTTTGTTTCAATGTAGTGTTACGATGTCATTATATGATTCTGTTAGTGAAATTATTATTTATGTACATATTTGTATTCATTGAGTCCCATGTTTTTCTAATTTGATAATATTTTATGTATACAGCATTAGTATCATTAAGATAATTTTTTTAGTCAATAGTTAGATGCAAATTCTTACCCTCGTCGTTTTATGTATAACAGTATAACAGTATACAGTATCATATGTAGCACAATATCTTAATAAAATAATATCATGCAAATTATTAGAAGCTAAATATGATTATTTAATAATAAACGATAACTAGAAACAAGTACTTTTATGGACTACGTTGCTCTTCTAATATAATTTTTCTTTCAAGTACTCTTACAATATCATTATATAATTTTGTTGGTAATAATATTATTTTGTATACAAATTTGTATCCACTAACATTTGTCTCCACCTACGAAGAGACTACTTAGAAGGCCTAAAATAGGTGAATCAGATCAAAAGGAGATCAAGTGCGATGATACAATATTGGGAAATCACAATAAGGAGACTCGTAAAGAGCCATTGACTTAAGATTTGAACTGAATGTTACTGTTTTGTAATTCACGAGGATACTGTTTATGTGAAGGAACTAAGTGATACTATTTTGAATTTGATAGAAATATTTTTTCTAATATATTTTAAATCGTACAGAATTGTGTTAATGATTTTTCCCGTGTTAATGGGTTATGATATTGTTTATTGTACATTATCGTATAAATATAATAGTATATATATTCAGTATAGTGATCCAAGTATGGTCTAGGATGTATTTTGATGGAAAAGGTGATTGCCTAAGTTTCAAGGACTAAGCTTCAAGGTAGTTGATGCACTACGAGCAGAATTACTCGACACATGATCTAGAACTTGTAGCAATAGTTCACGCATTGAAGTTATGGCATCACTATCAGTATGGGGGTAGGTGCAAAATCTATACATAACAAAAAAGTCTCAAATTTTTTTCACCGAAACTATATTGAACATGGGATAAAGAAGATAGTTAGAATTAGTAAAGAGCTACGACTGCACTATCCATTACCAACCATGTAAGGATAATGCTGTCGTGGATGCAATAAACAAGAAGACAATGAAGAAATTTCCATCATTCATCATAGGATACGATCAATTGATTAGAGATTTTGAGAAACTGAGAATAGAGATTGTATCATCTTCGAATCAAACCTCAACTCAAATTGAGACCTTAATGGTTTGACCCACCATGGAGGATCAAATTATAGAGGTACGGGATAAAGATCTATTTTTTCAAAAGATCTAAAATGAGGTTGGCTTAGGTAAAAAAAAAGATTTTGATATATGTGCAGACAAGGCGTTGAGGTTTAAAGGAAGACTTTGTGTGCCTAAAGACAAAGAACTGAGAAAAGAAATATTTGAAGTAGCTCATTCTAGTGGCGGTACAAAAATGTATCGAGATCTTCAAGATATGTTTTGTTGGAGAAATATGAAAAGGGTATTGGTTTGTTCGTTGGTAAATGCATTGTATGTCAACAAGTAAAAGCTGAGCACCGAATACCAGCAAGGTTGCTGAACCCTTTGGATATACCATAATGGAAATGGGAACACGTCTTTATGGATTTTGTAGTGGGCTTTCCAAAGTCAGTAAGAGTTCATGGTGCCATATGAGTGATAGTTGATTGACTGATCAAGTCAGCTCATTTTCTGAAAGTAAAAATGACATTTATTTTAGATCAATTGGCACAACTATATATCAAATAGATTGTTAGACTGGATGGAGTTCTTGTCTCTATTGTATTAGATAGAGATATGAGGTTTACATATCAGAACCAGAATAAAGATAGCACAGGATCAGAAGAGTTATGCTGATAATAGAAGAAAAGATCTAGAATTTCATGTGGGAAAAAAATTATTCCTAGTGGCACCAATTAAGGGTGTACTCGGATTTGGCAAGAAGGACAAAATGAGACCGCATTTATCGGACCCTTTGAAATTTTCGATAAGGTTGGTATGTGGCATATCGGTTGGCCTTACCACCTGGACTCTCAGTAGTACATGATGTATTTCATATATCCATGATCATAAAGTATATGCATAATTTAAATCATGTGGTGAATCATCAGTGTTTAGACGTATAGAAAGATTTGTCCTACGAAGAAGCTCCAATCTGTGTTGGACAAGAAGATCCATAAGTTGAGAAGTAAAGACATTATGTTGATTTAAAGTTCAGTAGCAAAATCATTGAGTAAAAGAAGCTACTTGGAAAATAGAATAAGAAGCCAAAGCCAAGTATCTGACACTTTTTACCTAATGACAAGGTAAATTTTGTAGATGAAATTATTTTTAAGGTGTAAGGGACGTAATATCCCAAATATAATTCTTAGCATTTGTATGCTGAGCTTAGCGAAGAGATGCGGGCCCACGTTTGAAGTAATAGGCCGAAGTATAATATTCAGTTTTAGTCCAAATTGAGGTCATTCAAAGCTCTATAAGGATTTTATTCCCATTTCCAACAAGTAATTGGGTTGTTTAGCATACAATGGTAATCTACATGGTTTGACACATAAACAACCCAAATTCAGATCACCATGTATTTTTTAAAGGGACTTTTTTTAATCCATTTAAGAGTTTCAAACATATTCAACTTCCACTTTAAGTCCCATAATACCCATGATAAAATTCCTTTAACAACTAACATTTAACTCCCATTGAAGTATATCAATTGTCAAAAGAAAAACAAAACGATTTTGTCTTCTTCCTCTTTTCCTTCTCTACATGCATCTATCTATCTATCTATCTATCTATCTATCTATCTATCTATCTATCTATCTATCTCTCTCTCTCTCTCTCTCTCTCTCTCTCTCTCTCTCTCTCTCTCTCTCCATTTGATTTTTTTTCCTTGGAGTAAAAAGTGAATTCTCAGATGTTCAAAGAAAATAATTCTTTTCATGTATCGAGAATCGAGATAGGAACATATGTAGTTGATTTTATCCGTCGTTATTTGATTGATTTCATATAATTGAACTATTTTATAAAAGTAATAAAATGAAATGATATGTAATGGCCATAACCAGTTCAACATGCAATGGGATTCTTTAGAATCAAAGATTTTGTCAATAATCCATCTGCATGTTATGATTCTATAGTATTAATAGTGGTTGTTCTTATGTGAATCATGATTTGGTCAAGCGAGTAGAACTATAAAGATGTTCCTATTAAGTATTCATGTACTCATTTTCTCCCTCTTTTCCACCCTACAGGTTAAGCGGGATGCAGGGATGGAAGTGAATTAATTGGAGCTATAGAGGCACAAGGAGAATAAAGTCTATGTCCATTATTTGACAGATTGTTTTAAAGGTTCTTTAGACTTTTATTTTTGTCAGAATTTACGGTAAGTTTTATGTTTCAAATTATGTAAAAGACTATGTTATGACGAGCATATTTGGTTTGTAGATAAAACGTTTCATTTATGCAATTACATGTCTTCTACACTATTAAATCTGAGTTCAAGCTATTTTATAGTCTGTTTCGTTGGACATTGAAACCAGACCCGATCTTTGTTCTTACCTTTTTTTTTTTTTATCGATGTTTGATGTTAATGATTCAATTGTATGTAAAACATAGCTTATTTTTGTGATATGATATAGTATGTTTAAGATTAAAGTCAAGTACGAAGAATGGCGCCATGGGGTAGATAGAATACTACACTGGTGAGGCAGCCCCTGTCTCGCGGCCACGTGGCGCACAAAGCTGTCGGTTTCCGTTTCCATCCCGTTTTGTTCTGTTCCCAACTCTATCACTTCTTATGATGATGTAAATTGTTGAATTCGGTATTTATCATTATATTAAAAAAAAGTATTACAAAAAAAAATTCAGTATTGATCGAAGTTTATATTAGTCTTTTCTGCACTATGTTTTGCAAGGTAGTGAATGCTATGAATCCAATAACGTTCCAGGCTCTTAAAACTAGGGGCGTCACATAATAACTAACTAAATCAAGAAAACTTTGTATTTCTAAAGCATTGTTTGGTCTAGGCCAGTTCATCACTGCTTCAATCTTACTTGGATCCACTGATATGCCTTCTTTAGTGACAACATGACCTACGAATGAGACTTGATCTAACCAAAACTCACATTTCTTGAAAACAATTTATTTTCCTTCATGATTTGAAACTTTATACACAGATGTTCTTTATGTTTTTCTTCAGTTTTGGAGTAGATAAGGATTTCGTCTATGAACAAAATGACAAAATTGTCTAAGAATTTCTTATAGACTCTATTCATAATAGAAAATAAGAAAATGGAGTCTACGAGGGCGGCATATATCACGTTAAGACGTGGACCCTTTGATATTTTTGAAATTCTAGTTTCGCAACTAAACTGCATTCAAGAGGTACCAAGAGGATTATTTCTTTGAAAGAAATCATCCCTATAGTCTATAGAGTAATCAATTTCCCCTTTTTAACCTCTATAGAATTTATGTACATTCAAAAATTTGAAGAGTTTAATGGGTAGAATTTCTAAATTTGAAAATGCAGACTTGCTTTAGGTTTGTAGAATACTCTATGCTAATGGTGTTTGTGTTACTGAGGGTGCTGATGTCGATGAGGATAATTTTAACTTTACATCTTTTGTGAAAGAGTTTGACATTGATATGAGTAGGGAGTTATTGTGTGCGGTGTTTGAATTAGAAATGCGTCTGATGTTTATAATTACAAATTTGATAAAACTATTTGCCTAGAAATTTGTTAAAAAACCAAATTTGGATAGAGTTGAAAATGATGCTAAGAAGTTAGCTATGCAAGTGTTGTTTAACGCTCTACTTCATAAAATATTTAAATTCTGTTTAATAACCACTTAATAATTGTCACGTTATAAATTATTGGCACGTGCTTCAAAATAGTTTTATTTTTAATTTTGAATATATAATCAAATTTTAGCTCATATAAATATATTTAATTGAGATTAGTAATAAAATTAAATTTAAACAACGGAAGCAAAATGTAATATCCACAGTTCTGATATATAGTTAAAATGATTTTTCTTTAGAATTGGTATTGATGCCGCCAAGTATTTACAATATCAAAAGAACAAAAGAATATATGTCAAGCCTAAAGAATTGACGAGACAATTGGCAGTGAGGTGGCAGCTATACCATTTTTCAAACTTGTTCTATACATAAATTTACACTACCTGCCAAGTTACTATATATAGACCATTACTATATATAGACCAAAACAGTAAACCAAAAAAAAGATCATTCGACCTCCCTCATAAAGTGGATAAAGTGGCTAATTAAAAGTCGTAAACTTCTATTATAGTATAAGTTTAATCTAAGACGTCTATATACGTCTCTAGTTCTTCTTCTTCAACTAACAGTGTATAAAATCTTGTATAATGCTGCCTGGTCCAGATGACATGTATAGTCGTACCGTCAGTAGAAATCTTGACACGCCTAGTACTGCGCATCTCCTCTATATATAGATTACAAAATACAATATATGAACAATAACGTTCAGTAAATATGATGATATGATAATGTCTAATGAGATGCCAATCACACATCGGCCCAAATCTCACATTATAGTGTACCGTATGAGCTCAATCACAATATGACCAACAATAAGCACTCACCATCTATCGATGTTTGTACACCCATCATGGTCTCATACACGACTCAAGAGGCTACACCGATAGGAATCCAATATAATACTTAGGTCTGGCCTATCGTATACGGCGCTTGACATGTCGCTAAGCAATCCGTAAACCACTAAGGGACCTAGGACACCGTCTGTACATCTCGTCTCTGGACCTCTAACACCATTTCTCAACCACCCTTAATGACCGCCAAGAGCCTCCAACAAATGCATATATCCGGAGCGAAGTCAAGTACGGTACACTATAATGAGATTCACACTTATCACAAATATCAATGTGCTCAATATGAATGTCAATGCATATATCTCAGGTTAGGGAGATCGACCACCTCCCATCAATGCTCATAAGAGATCTCCAAGTTACACTGTAGTAACATATAATTGCCATAGATTATCATTAACATATATCTTGCATATCATAGTATTTTGCACTATAGTTGAAATCATCATACCTATCTCAATTGTTGGTTACATTGTCTTGATGTGTTTTAAATAACATAATTCTTTGTTAGTTAATCTCAACAACATAACTTCTTTCGACCCTTAAGCCTCAACCAGGACCAACGGGGGTTTACAACTCAAAACGGGGACCAAAATGTAAACGAGGATTGGAGTCGGCCCAAAAAGATAACAGGTAAGGGGGCCGACAAATAGGGGGTGGTCAAACCCCTATTGGGAAGGTCGACCCTCTATTAGGGAGCGGTTGACCCTTCTTAGTAGTGGTCGACCCCCACCCTCCTTGAGGTTGACCCCTAGATCAAAAAATTTTGTTCAGGAGTAGTGCAACTCGGTAATCAGCCATAGGTGATATTTTATTGCTTGGGGTCATTTTCTACTATTTTATAAAATTAAAAATGCTTAAAAAGGATCAAAATACATTTTCCTGAAGAATCCGCTTGCTTCTAACTCTTTCAAAATAAACTGACTCATCTCCTATTTATAGGAGGGACCATTGGCTTGATTACAATAATTTATTTTTAGTAACTACATTTATTACCTATGGTAAAAGTTGCAATTAGAATTTCATTTCTTCTTAACTAAGAAAATGTTTTTTTAAACAATCATTCCAATAAAATCTGCTCCAAAAAAATCATAAAAATTTGGAGAAAAATATGTGACGTTACATTCTCTCATCCTTCGAGAAATTTCTTCCACGAAATTCAACTTATCAAAAAAGTTCGAGATACTTAGCCCTCATAACATTTTCATGTTCCCAAGTAGCTTCTTCAAAATTTTGATTCATCCACAATACTTTTAACTAGATGAATTTTCTTGTTACGTAATTGCTTGACCTCTCGGAGCAAGATTTGTATAGGCCGTTCTTCGTATGTTAAAGTAGCTTCTAAATTTGGTAGGTTGCTCTGTAACACATGTGTCTCATTCGAAATATACTTACAGAGCGTAGATACGTGGAACATGTTGTGAATTCGGTCCATAGACACTGGTAAATCCAATTTATAAGCCACTTTTCCAATTTGTTCGAGAATTTGGAAAGGACCAATACTAAGCTTTCCTTTTTTCCTAAAGTGTAGAACTCTTTTCATGGGGCCACCTTTAAAAATACTTTTATCTCTAACAGTAAATTCCAAAGGTCTCCTTCGCTTGTTAGCATTCTTTTTTGGCAATCTTGAGCTGCCAAAAGACGTTGACAAAAGTTCTTAATAGCTTCAAGCATATCTTGTACTAATTCGAGCCCTCAAAGTATATATTTTCCAATTTCATCCCAATGAATGGGTGATCTACACTTTCGACCATAAAGGGATTCAAAAAGGGTCGTACCAATAGATGCTTGGTAACTGTTATTATAAGAAAACTCTATTAGAGAAGGTACTTATTCCATTTTCCTTGGAATTCTAAGGTAACATATCTTCAAGTATATGGATTGTCCTCTCTAACTGTACTCCGTTTGCGGATGAAAATCAGTATTAAACGAGAATCGGGTGCCTAAGGTATGATGTAATTTCTTCCAAAATGCTGTTGATGAGGGTATGCCATGTAACTACTTTGATCTTACTAGGGTCTACTGATATTCCATTAGTAAAAACTATGTGGCCGAGAAAAACAAGTTGCTTAAGCCAAAATTCACATTTAGTAAATTTGGCAAAAAGTTGTTGAACTCTAAAAGTTGATAGTGCTTGTCTTAGATGGTGAGCATGTTCTACTTTATTCTTGGAGTAAATAAGAATGTCATCGATAAAGACGATAATAAACTTATCTAAGTACTCTTTAAATACTTAGTTCATCAGATCCTTAAAAGCAGCAGGAGCATTGGTCAATCCAAAAGGCATGATTAGAAACTCATAATGTCCATACTTAGTGCTAAAAGCAGTTTTTGGTATATATTCTTCTATAATTTTTAACTAGTGGTAACCTAATCGCAGATCAATCTTAGAGAATACTGTAGCACCCTGGAGTCGATCAAATAAATCATCTATCCGAGAAAGATGGTACTTATTCTTTATTGCTACCTTATTCAATTTCTAATAATCTATATACATCTGCAAAGTTCCATCATTTTTCTTAACAAATAGAACCTGAGCACCCCATGGAGAAAAACTCGGACGAATGAAACTTTGGTCTAATAGTTCTTGCAATTGTAACTTTAATTCCTTAAGTTCCGTTGGTGCTATTCGATAAATGTTCTTGGATATATGTAGCGTTATGATAACTAGATCTATAGTAAACTCTATCTCTCGATTGGGTGATAAATCGGATAGTTTTTCAGAAGAAACGTCAGAAAAATCCTGAACTACGGAGATCTTATTTAATGATGCTTATGAATTTGTTGTCCGTCTGTAGCATAACATCTTTCGAACTTGATGAGCAGACATAATTTTGGTAGAAAATTATTTGTTCATTGCCTAATACACTATTACCTTATTACCACGTAACTGAAATGTTAATTCTTTCCTCAAACAATCCAATTTTGCGTGGTATCTCGACAACCAATCCATACTCAGAACAACTTCAAATTCTCTCATTTCAAAGTATAAGAACTGCCGAAAAAGAACATAACTAATCTTTATCTCACAATTTGGCACTATCTTATTGGCTCGCAATGTCAGTCCTGAAGGTATAAGGACGTCTAATTCGGATCTTAAAGTACTAATAGGAAAGTTGGCCTTTCTAACCATTTTAGTAAATATAAAAGAATGCGAAGCTCCAGTATCAAATAAAGTATATGCAACGGTTCCAGCTATTAAGGTTAACTGAAATAACAACTGAATTTTTGTCATTTGTATTACCATCAAGAGCATATACTCTGGCAACATCACGGTTTCTCGTATTCTTTGGCTTTTTTTCACACACCTGAGCCATATGACCTATCTTTTTATAATTAAAGTATGTTATACACTTACCAAAATGAGGCTTGTTACATCTCAGGCATACAATTCGATCTATTACCTGGTTCTCTATGGGGGGGCCTTTTCTCCATATTAATATTCACTGTTGGTTGAGTCTCATTCCTAGCTCGAGTGGGCCCCTTTCTAAAAGAATCATCACCATTACCTCCCTACCACGTGGGCCTTTGTAAAACAATTGGCTGACATTGTTCTATGATAAGTGTGGGGTTTGCACTTATTTTGGCCTCTAAAAATAGATCATTGTGAATTTTTTTTAAAGTAGTTTACTACTTATTTATGTTCTTTTGATTGTTTAGGTAAAAACCCGAGCTTTAAGGGTGATTGGAAGAAATCCACACGAAAAATGGACAAAAATGACTAAATTTGTGCAAATCAAGAATTTTGGAGACCAAATGATAAAGAATCCAGAAGATTGAGGACCTAAGTTACAATTTACAGAGGACTTATTAGAAAGAAAACAAACAATTCAAGGACTAAAGTCAGCATTCCACAAAAGTTCAAGGACTGGAACTACAATTTAACTGGGATAAAGCTTTAATCGCATGGAAATTGCCCCATGCGATCGCATAGGCAAAAAACCATGCGATCGCAGCTTGTTATTTTTTTCAGCAGAATGTTTTCGGGCATTGCCATGTGATCGAAAGTATTAAAACCATGTGATTGCATGGTTCATTCCTTTGGCAGTCGCAATTTTTTTACAAGTTTTTGAAGGGCTTTTCAGTAATTCAACTCTTCACAATTTCTATGGGTCGAAGAGCCGTTTTGTATGCAATTTTGGGGGACTCTCTCATACTCTTCCACAATAGAAAACTTCTCAAAAAGAAAAGAGGAGAAATTGAGTTTTCTATGATTCTACACATCATAGTTGGGCAATTTTTGGAAAATAGAGGAAGATGAAAGAAGATTTATATTGGGCAAATGGAGACAACCATAGGTTCGAGCTTAATCCTCCACTTCTCTAAATTTCAGTAAACCCGGTGATGTATTTTGTATTTACATTTCATTTTGTTTATATAAAGATGTTGGGCTAAATTTATTTCACTAGGAATGAGATGAATCCATTTATGAAGTTTTAAAGTTGAATTATCTTGTTTTTGATTCCATATTCTTGGTTTTTATGGTTGTTCGTTATTGAGCTTTATTGTGTATTGAAATGATTGATCACTATTGAAATACTTTTGTGACCTAGTTTACTATCGAGAGATCAAAATTAGGTTAGCACATTTAATTAACAACATAAGGTCTATGGAATGTAGGAATATACTTTCATACTTTGTGCAATCACAAATAGGTGTTCTTGAGTTTTAATATATTTTTACATAAGAGTTCTCTCGGTAGGAATGCTTGAGAGTCTTGTGTGAAAATAGGTTTGGCTCTACTCGGGAGAGATTGCTAGACATTTTAGGAGCATTGATTGCCATAATGATCTCGTTTTAGAATTGATAATGGATAATGAAACTTTAAGGTGGATTAATTGGTGAAGTCGAATTCCTAGTGTATTTATCTATTTGATTTTATTTCCAACAAATTCTCTTTTAGCAATTTTCTTGTTAGCTTATTTTCTTCAACTCTTAATTCATAGTGTAATCATCAAATCAATATATTTAATTGTGTGTTTAAAATAGAGCTACATTGAATTGGAGTTTAACAAAATTATCTATCCTCGTGGGTTCGACACTCTCTCATCATTTTATTACTTGAACGCGACTCGTGCACTTGCGGTACACATTTTAGCGAACATTCTCTATTTCGGTCAATTCAATTTTTTGCTTGTTCTACTAATAGAGCTCGTTCTACAATGGATGCAAAAATTATTCCTTGAGTGCCTACGATCTTTACATCCCGATAAAGATTGGCCCTAAGCCCATCCAGAAAATATTCAATCTTATGTTCATCAGTAGCAACGATATGAAGTACAAAACGGGACAATTTTTCAAAATTTCAAACCAACAAAAAACATGTCTTGCCTAAGCTTAATAAACTCGTTTAGTTTATGTTGCCTAGCAACTGCAGTAAAATATTTATTCAAGAAGATTTCCTTGAATCGAGTGCAAGTCATTGTTGTTAATTGCTCGATACATTGTATAGTGTCCCAACAAAACCCAACAATACTTGTTAACATGAATGAGGCACAATTAATTTTCTCGATATCCAAGACCCGACTGTACTTGAACATATTTTCTATTGTTCTAAGCAACTCCTTAGCTTTCATTGTGTCAGTTGTTCTCTTAAAAATCGGTGGGTTCAGTTTCCTAAATCTTTTTTCAAAATTTTCATCGATTCTCGGGGCTTGTTGAGGTTGGACATGTTGAAGCAGTTGTTGAAATTGCATTTTTTATTAAGGTCGCTGGACCTTCGACCATGGCATCAAGATTGTTTCCATTAGTCGTAGATTCATTTACTTCAGCCATAGTGACCTATGTATAATGCTCTCTTGTATATTACGAATGCACCAAGTTAATTATTTATAATTCTAAATTCGGCATATAACTAGATGCATTAGCCATCAAACAAGTAATATACAAAATTAAATATAATTTTGTTCACAAAAGCTAATAAAACAATAAGATACGTACCAGCATGCCGATTCCTTCTCTGACTGACGACTATACGTGTCGAGTCTGTTCTATACATACATTTACACTACCTACCAAGTTACTATATACAGACCAAAACAATAAACAAAAATAAAAAAATTTGACCGCCTTCATCAAATGGGTGGATTGGCCAGTGAAACAGTTGTAAAGTTTTATTATAGTATAAGTATAATCTTAGACGTCTACATACGTCTCTAGTTCTTCTTATTCATCTAACAGTGTATAAAATCTTGTATAATGCTGCCTAGTTCAAATGACATGTATAGTCATACTATCAGTAGAAATCTCGGCACGACAGTACTACGCATCTCTTTTGTATAACTCATTAGCATATATAGTACAAAATTCGATATATATATAAACAATAATGTTCAATAAATATGATTATATGATAATGTCCAATGAGATGTCCATCACACATGGGCTCAAATCCCACATTATAGTGTACCATATGAGCTCAATCACAATATAACCAATAATAAGCGTATACCATCTACCGATGCTTATGCATCCATCATGGTCTCATACACAACTCAGGAGGCTACATCAACAGTAATACAATATAATATTTATGCCCGGCTTACCATATACGGTGCTTGACATGTCGCTACACAGCCCCTATGGTACCAAGGGACCTACGACACGGCCGTACACCTCAACTTTAGACCTCCAATACCCTTTCACCACCCGCCCTTAATTATCGTCGGGGGCCTCCAACAAGTTTATATATCCAGAGCGAAGTCAAGTAACAGTATACTATAACGGGATTCACAATTATCACAATATCAATGTACTCAATATGAATGTCAATGTATATATCTCATATTAGGGAGATCGACCAGCTCCCATCAATGCTCATAATAGATGTCCAAGTTCCACATTAATAACATATAATCACCACAGATTATCATTAACAGATATCTTGCACATTATAATATTTTGCACTGTAGTTGAAATCATTAGGTGGTGTTCTCTTTACGTTTGAGTTTTATGTTTTGAGTTTTGAGTTTTGAATTCATTTTGTGTTTTGTGTTTTGAGTGTTTGTTTTGAGATTTTGAAAATGCGTTCTGTTTGGAATTTTCGAAAATTATTTCTGAAAACAGAAAACTCAAAAACGTGTTTACTTGAAATTTTTTAGAAATTTGAACTTAATTGGAATTAAAAACAATTATTAATTAAAAACATTTAAAAACACTTAAAAATAATTTAAACTTGGAATTAAAAACATTTAAAAACAATGAAAAATATTTAAACACAATTAAAAATTTTAATTATGGAATTAAAAACATTTAAAAACCATTAAAAACAAATAAAAAAAATTTAAAAACAATTAAAAATATTTAAACACAATTAAAAATATTTTATTATGGAATTAAAAACATTTAAAAACCATTAAAAATAATTTAAAACATTTAAAATTAATTTAAAAAATTTAAAAATAATTAAAAACATTTAATTGTTGAATTAAAACATTTAAACACAATTAAAAATATTTAATTATAGAATTAAAAATATTTAAAAACCATTAAAAACAATTAAAAACATTTAAAAAGACTTAAACATATTTAATAAAATAATTAATAACATTTAAAAACAATTCAAAAACATTTAAAAACTATTAAAAACAATTCAAAAAGTTGGAAAGAACCTGGGAATTGAACCCATGACCTCACTTCCAAATTTACGTGTCTGGCCATTTGGGTAAGGAGCAATGTTTTGTTTAAAAAAATGCGGAAAATAATTGAATCATCAATTGTTTTCCCAGTTAAAAAAAAAAAAAAAAAAAAAGGTCAGAAGCAGGAATCGAACTGCTGACCTTAACGCGTTTTGGCCGTTTCCACCATTTCCGCGTTTTATGCATAAAACGCCCAAAACGATAACATACTCATTTTATGTTTCCTTTGTAAATTTGTTTAGTGTTTTGGAAAATTCATTTTCGAAAATAGAAAATAGAACACGTTTTCACTATTTTCAAAAATACAAAACGGAAAATGGGTTGAAAATGGCAAAGAGAACATACCATTATTCTTTGTTAGTTAATATTTTACCTTAATTGTTGGTTACAGCGGTCTTAATCTGTTTTAAATAACATAATTCTTTATTAGTTAATATCTACAACATAACTTATTTTGACTCATAAGCCTCAACTAGGACCAACGGGGGTTTACAACTCAA
Organism: Forsythia viridissima; assembly: GCA_030279155.1. Classification (NCBI taxonomy): domain Eukaryota; kingdom Viridiplantae; phylum Streptophyta; class Magnoliopsida; order Lamiales; family Oleaceae; genus Forsythia; species Forsythia viridissima. The sequence continues at coordinate 31,937,456 of CM059041.1, read as the reverse complement.
AAACGGGGCCCAGAGGTAAACTTGGACTTGGAGTCGACCCCTAGGTCAAAATTTTTGTTCAGGAGTCGTCCAGCTCAGTAATCAGTCAACGGGTAGTATTTTACTGCTTGGGGGATCATTTTCTATTATTTTATAAAATTAAAAATGCATAAAAATGATCAAAATACCTTTTTCTGAAAAATGAGCTAGCTTCTAACTTTTTCAAAATGAACAGACTCATCTTCTATTCATAAGAGGGATCAAGGGCTTGACTGCAATAATTTATTTTCAGTAACTATATTTTTTACCTATGGTAAAAGTTGCAATTGGACTTTCATTTCTTTTTAACTAAGAAAACGAAAAAAAAAATCTTTCTAATAAAATTCCCAAAAAAAATCCCATGAAGCTCTTGAAAATTTCTAAAAATTTCGAGAAAAATCTGCATTTAATCTTAATGTATTACATTTTGCCTAGGTAATGAAAACTATGTTAGTTGAAAACTATGATGAGAGAGAATTTATGGTTTTTGTAGAAGGTAATGAAAGGATAATGTCCTAATTTAGTCCTCATTTTGGCTGAGGAAGTGGTGGCCATGCTTTAATTTTCTATGGTAGGAGGATTAAGGTATGAAATGGCCGTAATGGCTATTTTAGAAAATGTCAAGATGAGTTCTTAACGTGAGTTTACTCTTCTTCCACATCCTAATTGGTGATAAATCAACGACTCTTAAGCATTTAGGGTATGTCTTACGAGAAGGAAGATGGGTGTATGATGAGAGTCTAGAAGTTGAACTTTCGAAGGATGGGGAAACACTTCAATCCAATAAAAGAAATGCTAATGCTTAGTACACTAAGGGCTTCTACTTCCCATTCCTCGCCTAGTGATGAGCAAGATGACAAGTTGGATAGGCTTATTAATTGTTGGTCCGATGTTTATGATGTTCTCTCTTCACATGTGGCATAATTTGCTTCATTCTCTAAATAATAAATATATGAAGGGAACATTTGATGGGTTAACTACTCAAGTGGATTCATTAACCGTAGAAATGAAAACAGGCTTTAATTATATAACTGAATGGCTAGCTAGGCTAGAAGACCGTTAAGATAAATTGGAACACCAAATGAAAGTCTTGGAGAAATAGGGACATACCTAAGATGAAGAGTGTACAATGACATAAGGTACGGGTACCTCTGGACAAGATATATGTACATCTATAGGGACCTAAGTAGATGTACCCTATCTGGTAACCTTACCCTAGACTTAGGTGTGCATGTTAGCTTAACTAAGGGTGTAAATACCATGGTGCCAAGTATGGTACCTAATCCACATCTATATAAAGTAAGGCATGGGTACCCTGGGGGCTGATCTCCTACTCACATATAATGCCTATGTTGAGGTGGCTTCTACTTTCCATTCCTCGCCTAGTGATGAGCAAGATGACAAGTTGGATAGGCTTATTAACTGTTGGTCCAATGTTTATGACGTTCTCTCTTCACATGTGGCATAATTTGCTTCATTCTCTAAATAATAAATATATGAAGGGGACATTTGATGGGTTAACTACTCAAGTGGATTCATTAACCGTAGAAATGAAAATAGGCTTTAATTATGTAACTGAATGGCTAGCTAGGCTAGAAGACCATTAAGATAAACTAGAACACCAAATGAAAGTCTTGGAAAAATAGGGACATACCTCAGATGAAGAGTGTACAATGACATAAGGTACGGGTATCTCTGGACAAGATATATGTACCTCTATAGGGTCCTAAGTATATGTACCCTGTCTGGTAACCTTACCCTAGACTTAGGTGTGCATGTTAGCTTAACTAAGGGTGTAGATACCATGGTGCCAAGTATGGTACCTAATCCACATCTATATAAAGTAAGGTATGGGTACCCTGGGTGCTAATCTTCTACTCACTTATAATGCCCACGCTGAGGTGACATCACATGATTGGTAGTTCATAGTCCCACACTCATTATTTTTACCAATCATGTGATGCCACATCATCGTAGGCATTATAAATGGGTAGGAGATCAGCCCCAACCCTGGGTACCCTTACCTATTTTGGCAGATTTCAGTTTTGCTATAAAATATAACTATTTGTGCGAAATTCAATGAAAATAGTGCAAGCTAAGGTCAACGGAAATGGATAAAAACATGCTTCATTTATTTCATATCATACAAGGAGTTTTTACATCTTCAAAACTAAAAAAGCATTTACAATTTCTTTGGGGCGTTTGTGAGAATGACTAGGTTGTAGAACAAGAAAAAACTTCTACCTACACAAAAAATATTCGATATAAAAAATGAACAAAAGAGAGAAAAGAGGCTTTCTAACTTCTACTTCCTACTCTATGTGGATGTCAACATCCATTATAAGTCACGACGTCATAACGATTTTACCCATAAAGGTAGACTATTTATGGATGGCAACAAGGCAATGCGGCCATTCATGTCCCTGCCTTGTCGGGGATTTTTTACCCCTTACCTTACCCCTATCTCCGCATAAGGAGGGGCGGGGCAACCACATGCTCCATCTACCATTCCGTTTAAATTTTTTTATTTTTTTATTTTGAAAGTTCCAGCTTATTAGATTAAAATTTGTGTAGCGATGATGAATAGCTGAATACAAGCTTTGAGAGTTAGCATCAATGTGATATAAATTTATACAAAAAAAAAACCAAATGCTGAAATATAAAATCAGAAAAAAAAAATGCCATTACACGAGAAGCAGAAAAAATACAAATACATTACAAACCAGGCAAAAACAAAAACGAAAAATCTAAAATAAAATATACAAAACAATATTATCATTACATAATTGCTAAAATAAATACAAAGAATACCTGCTCGCACAGTCGCGCTTCGCAGTCAATTGATCGATTCACCCAGTCACCCATTAAAATTTGCATCGCCAATCACTAATTGGAGAAGAAAAGAAATGAAGTTGCCTGCTTGGTTAATGGATTTAGGGATGAATTGGGCTTAATGGAGCTTGAATTTGAAGCAATGGAGTGTAAATGGAATTAGGGATAAAGTTGGCAAGCTGCTGAACGAAATGAAATAATGAATGAACTGATGGTTAATGCTTCAACTTTAGAATTTGAGTTATTTTGGAGATTGGGCTTGGAAAATTTTGGGTTGGGACAATTTTTGGGCTGGGCATGGGTTATTCAAATGAATGTTTAAAGTAAATTTAAGGTCAGTCGCTGTTGTTGTAGTTATGGGCTCTAAAGTCATTTGGGCAAAACTTAATTCAATTAAAATCACATTTTAGGGCTAAAAGACCAACATACCCCTGCAATTGCAAAAAAAATGCTAATTCAGTGATATTATTTTGTATGATACTGTTTTCTATGATACTGTTTTATTTATGCTTTTATATTTGATACTGTTTTATTATGATAATTTTTCAACCTATGACAATGTTTCAATCAATGATATTGTTATTGAATACATACGGTATCAATGGAAATTTTAATAACAATATCATAACTTCAAGCAGTAAAACATCTCTACTTAGTTATATCTATGATACTGTTTTATATAAATGTGGCAGACCACATTAAACGCAGTTTTTTGGGAAAAAGTTTGAAACGAGAATTATAGAATAACACTTGTTCACCTACTTCAACCTTCCTTATTTGAATGTGTTGGTCATGCCACTTTTTTGTTTTCTCTTTATACATCCTAGCTCTCCATTTCATTGAGTTGCAAGAGCCTTTTTTCACCAGCCACTTTTATGTCAAAATTCAAACTACGAATAGCCCAATACGCTCTATGTTCCAATTCAACAGACAAATGACAAGTTTTTCCAAAAAAAAAAAAAAAACCTATAATGGGACATGCCAATGTGTCTTGAATGTCGTGCGGTATGCCTATAATGCATCATCCAATTTCTTAGACCAATCCTTGCGTGAAGCATTTACTATGAGCTCAATAATTCGTTTCAACTCCTAGTTGCAGGCACCATACTTAGCCAACAAGGATTCAAACTGGCACTTGCAGAAATATTTTCCTTCATCACTAATAATGGCTTGGAGAGTCCCAGAGTGTGTGAGAATGTTCTTTATCAAGAATTATACCACGATCCGAGCATCATTTGTTGGTAAGACCACTGTTTCCATCCATTTAGACACATAGTCAACTGCCACCATGATGTATTGATTCCCAAATGATGGAGGAAATGGTCCCATGAAGTCAATGCTCTATACATCAAATAATTCAACCTCTAAAATGCTATTTAGGGATATTTCGTTTCTTTGTGAGATGTTTTCTATTCGTTGGCATCGGGCACACTTCTTAACAAAGTTATAGGCATCCCAAAATCAGGTCATCTAGTAGAAACCAGATTGTAGTATTTTCGCCACAGTTTTGGATATCCCAAAGTGCTCATCATAGTCAGATGAATGACAATGCTCTAGGATCTAATTCACCTTTTCTTCTGGTATACAACGTCAAATGATCTAATCTGGCCCTCGTCTGTAGAGAATAGGGTATTCTTAGAAATAATAGTTAATGTCACTAAATAACTTCTTTTAATGACTTGCGTACTCAAACAAGATGATGAAATTGGCCAGATAGTTTACAAAATCTACATACCATGGGGTTGAAGCTATGTTAAGTAGCTACTCATCTGGAAATACTTCATTTATTACATTAAGTTGATCCTGTTTTGGTAGTTCGATCCGAGATAGATGGTCAGCTACGAGATTATCACAACCTTTCTTGTCCCTAATTTCCATATCAAAATCTTGTAATAAAAGTACCTATTTAATAAGTCTTGGTTTTGCATCCTTCTTGGCAAGCAAATATTTCAGTGGCATGATCTGTGCAAACAATTACTTTTGATCCAATGAGATAAGAATGAAATTTATCAAAGGCAAACAACACAACTATGAGCTCTTTTTTAGTGATAGCATAATTAAGTTGCGCATCGATGAGAGTCCAACTGGTATAGTGAATCACATGTGTCATCTTGTCCCTTTTTTGTCCCAACACTGCCCTAGCATAGTCATTGAATCACACATCAACTCAAATGGTAAGTTCCATTCGGTGCAAACAAAATTGAAGCTGAGATGAGCTATTCTTTCAGAGTGCTAAAAGCTTTCAAACACTTCTCAAAGAAATGGAATGGGATGTCCTTTTCAAGCAGGCTACACAAAAATTTTGTGATTTTAGAGAATTCCTTTATGAAGCATCGGTAGAAACCTGCATGCCCTAAGAAACTTCTAATTCCATTAACTGATGTTGGAGGTGGGAGTTTGTCAATGACCTGAATTTTTGCTATGTCCACTTCAATACATCTAGCTGAAATATGATGTCATAAGAAATTCCTTCTTGAACCATGTGGTATTTCTCCCAATTGAGAACTAGATTTGTCTCCTCACATCACTACATAACCATAGACACATGAATTAAGCATTTATCGAATGAAGATCCAAAAATTGAGAAATTATTCATGAATACTTCGTTGTGGTTTTCTACTATATCTGAAAAGATTGACATCATGCAACGCTAAAATGTAGCCGGTGCATTACATAATCCAAATGGCATCCTCTTGTAGGCAAATGTATCATATGGGCAAGTGAAAGTTGTATTTTCTTGATGTTTCGGAGCTATAGAAGTTTGATTATACCCGAATAACCATCAAGAAAATAGTAGTTTGAATGACCGACGAGTCTTTCTAACATTTAATCGATGAATAGAAGAGAAAAGTGATCTTTCTTCATAGTATTGTTCAATTTGCGATAGTCAATACACACTCGCCACCCCGTAACCGTCCTAGTTAGAATAAGCTCGTTATTTTAATTTGGAACTACTTTGATTTCTTCCTTCTTTGGTACCACCTGGACTGGGCTAACCTATGTACTGTCTGAAATAGGATATATGATACCTGCAACCAATAATTTTAGAACTTTCGCTCGCACTACTTTATGTATCTTTGGATTCAACTGACGCTAATGTTCCTCTGATGGCTTGTAGTTATCTTCCATAAGAATTTTGTACATAGATATGGATGGACTAATATCTTTGATGTTTGAAATAAACCATCCAATAATAGTTTTATGATATCTAAGTATCCGTAGTAACTTGTTTTCCTCCATTTCATTGAGAGAGTTGGCCATAATTACTGGCAATGTAAATTTTTCTCCCAAGTAAGCATACCGCAGATGAGTTGGCAATTTCTTGAGCTCAAGAATTGGAGGTTGTAGAATTGATGGCAGTGGTTTTGTAGGGCCTTTGTCAAGTTCAATAAAGTGAGACTTCCTCTTATAAGGTTGACGTGCTTCTAGATACCTAGCACAAGATAATATTTCTTCACAGCTAGTTGGTACAGATATAGAATGGACAAGGTAGGCCTCGAGTGGTTTCCGAGGATATTCCTGAGTGAATGTATCTACCACAAATTTGTCTATCACATCTATTTGAAAACAACTGTCAGACTCAGTCGGATACTTAGTTGTCTTGAACACATAATCAAAACTTGTTCGTCATTCAACCTTAGAATGAGCGGACTCTTTTACACATCAATTAATGCTCGACATGTAGCTAGAACTGGGTGATTCGAAATAATGGGCACATCTTTGTCTTCCTCCATGTCAAGGATGATAAAATCAGCCGAAAAAATAAATTTGTCCACTTTTACCAAAATATCTTCTATTATTTCTCGATGGTGTTTTCTTGACAGATCTACATGCTGTAATGACACTATGATAGCCTTTTCTGTGCCCAAACCAAGTTTTCTGTACATAGAAAATGGTATTAAATTAATGCTAGCACCTAGATTACATGAAGTTTTTCAAAACAATGATTGCCTATTGTACAATGAATAGTTAAACTCCATTGATCCTTCAGTTTTGGAGGCAGTTTATTTTGCATAATTGCACAGCATTATTCAATCAGCATACTGTTTCATGCTCTTCCAACTTTATTTTATTTGATAATATTTCTTTCATGAACTTCGCGTAGTTGCGCAATTGTGCTATAGCATCTGCGAATGGGATGTTGATGTGTAGCTTTTTAAATGCCTTTAGAACTTTGGTGAATTGTTTGTCTAATCTTTGAGGGAACGATATGGGTGGCACATGGACTTTAACAGAAACGGTTACCATAACATATGGGGTATCTTAATTCTATTCTGAATTTTCTTCTATTGTTTGTTCAGACCTCTCCAATTGTTCCTCATCAGTGGTAGGTACCTTTTCATTAGATGATTCATGTCTCGTGACATGAATTTTAGGTAATTGGACTCCACTCCTGCTGGTGATAGATTTCACGTATTTTTTTGGATTGGTCTCGGTGTTACTTGGTAGAGTGCCATGAGTCCTCCCACATAAAGCTGCTGCTATTTATTCCACCTTAGTTTCCAGAATTTTTAATTGAAGCCTACTAGTGCTGTAGAGTGTTATCAGTTTTTGTAATGTATTGATATATTAAATCTTCCAACGACGGCTTTTTCTCGTGCTATTGGAATCCAGATGGTTTTCTTTGGCTTTAATTTCTCTAATTCTGATTGTTACCCAAGGAGAAGTTGGGATGATTTCTTTATCCTGGATTATAAGTGTGGGAGTAAGGATTGTTCTGCTGACACAAAAAATTCTTAGTATAGTTGACTTCTTTAGGATTCGATGTGAAAAAAGTGGTCAGGGAACAAGCTGAAGTCTGATGATTTTCCACACAAACTTCACAAGTCAGATTAGGACTACCACACAAACTTCACAAGTCAGATTAGGACTATGTACCATGTTAACTGACTGAGTGACGAGATCCATTTTTTCTTGTCAGATTTTCCATTTGAGCAAATAGTGTTGATGGCCACATAGCACTAGTCTCAGCCTTTCGTTCAAATAGTTCATAAGCTTCTCAGATAGTTTTCATCTTAATCAACATGTTCGATGATGAATCCACTGTAGATCTACTTGCTGGAAGCAACCCGACATAAAAATATTCGACCTGAAGTCCCTTTTGAATGTTGTGATTCTGGCATTTGCATATTAATTCCTTGAACCTTTTCCAAGTTTAATGAAAGTTTTCTGAATCAAGTTGCCTGAAATTTATCTTGGCAACTTTAGCTAACAGGAACTACTTGGTGGTGAATTTTTGAACGAGGTCGTTCCACGATATAATACTGCTGTCAGGATTAGAGTCTAACCACTCTCTCACCATATCTCTCAGCGTATATGGGAATAGTCTCATTCTAATGGCATCATCATTCACCCCTTGGTAGTTAAAATTACTACAAAGCTCCAGAAAATGGGAAATATGGCCATGTGGATTTTCATTCGATTTTCCATAAAGAAAAAAAAAATCAACTTAAACTAAAATTAGAAAATTCAAGAAAATTAGCGTAGTCCTCTGCAACGGGCCTAAAACTTGTTTGGTGAAATCCAGCAAGCGTAGGAGATCATTGACAAGTAATAGTAAAAGTTGGTTAAGGGATGTCATTTCCACGAGGACTTCAATTTTGTTTCACTTAAATTAAATCAATTCCAGCTTATGTTGAATAAACACAATAGATTTTGATAAATTTATGATTTTATAAAATTAGACTAACTAAACTAATTGAATGAAAAGTACGTAGTGATTTTTGAAGAAAAATTCAAAAAGACAAACTATGCAGGAATCTGACTCTACCATTTAAATTCATTTTAATCCTCGAATTCCCACTTCCCAATCCAATTTGTATTAATAAGGATAATCGATAATCCTAAATTATTTAATAATCTCTTTCAAGTATAATTAAATCAATTTTCATACACGGTCTAAAATATTTCTATTTTGAATACAAATATACAAAATGATTTCAACCACATAATTTCTAATTTGATGTCACCAAGCATGGGAAATTATTTCTAATTTCTATAAGACTTAGTGTTTGGAACCATAATGAGCTAACATATTTTGATCCCCCCAGAAACAAAAACAAGTCTCAAGCACTTTCAAACAGCGATCAACTTTCAAACAGACATTCTAACCATGGCACAAATCAAAGTAACACAAACTTGGTTTCAGAATGGCAATTCTTAAATTAAAAGAACATTCAAAGGTTTACGTCATCGCCCATAGCACAAAAGTGTTTAGCCTAACATTATTTGGTTACAAAAGCAAGAAATTAATAAGGAATTTATCATCTGGGTTATTAGATTACAAGAAGAAGCATGAAAATATGAATTTATCCCGGTTGAAAATTTTCAAATGAGACTCCCAACAAAGCTCAAATTCTTCCATGCTCCCGCCACAAACTTGTGGTGTTGTCCCTTTTTTCTCCAAAATTTCAAACCTATTTTTGTCTAAGAGTTCTCCTATTTATAAGTCTTCATTTAGGGTTGGAAAACATACCCAAAGAATTCCAAAATAGTTTGCCAAAAAAAGTTCACGGGTAGACGAAATGTCTGTCCTCAAGCCATCCGCTCGAACGGCCTGGTTGGTTGCTTGAACGACCAGATAGGGAGGTATTCCCCGTCTCGACCTCTCTGTTTGCATCCGATCTTCTCTCAGTAGTCTATCAATGATACTCGAGTGAATTCCTTTAGTCTTTTCAATACCATAATCCGTTTTTTTAGCTTCATTTCACCTCTTTTCCACCAATGATCTGCTTTGTCCCTAAATACATGAATATCAATAGAATTAGAGTAATGAATACTTCATTTTATTCGAGATATATATTAAAAGTTAAATCAAAAGAAGTTAAATAAGTGTATAAAATACACTTATCAGCATACTCATGAAGGAATTCAAAATTCTAAGTTGAAGCATGCATTAGTAGTAGTCTCTCACACCAACGTGTTAGAAGTTAACCTTAGGGATAACTGCATATCTGGTCTTCCAACCTTTCAAAAAAGTTGGAAATATACTCCTAACTTTTAAAAATAGCACCAGACATCTCCAATGTTTGAAAAAATAAGCATGTTAGGTCATTTATGACGAAATTACCCTTTTTTCAAATTAAAAAAAGAAAAGAAAAAACAAGAAAAAAGAAAAATATAATTGAAAAATAACCAAATTTACCTTTAAAAATAAAGAATAACAAAGTGGCCCTCATCTTCGAACCATGGCCCAATTCAAGACTATTTATCAATAAATGCAAATCGACCACTGTATTGCCATCATCCAAATTGTTCTCCATGACCTTTTTTTCCTCATCTTCCTCAAGAAAGTTGTTATTTGGAATTCTAGGTTTGAAATTGATAGCACCTGGGTGGATTGTTTGCGATAAGGGGATTCCATGATTGATGACGAGATGGGAGAAGCTGGATTAAGGTCCAAGTTCGAAAGAATCAATAAAGTTGCATTCATAAGGGAATTTTTTGAAGAATGGAACAGGGAGAAGTCTAAATTAGAATCACCAGAAAAAAAATCGTCATCAGGGGTACCAACACGAGAAAGGTGGAGGAACGTCGTAGCGATGGTGGTAGCGAAGATGATTGGGATGCTGATGGATTTGGGCAGTGGACAAGTCAAGACAGGAGATGCAGGATTTTGAAAAGAAATCACGGTCGATGAAGGTGGAAAGGTAGTGAGTGGTGCTCTAGAAAAAGGGTGGTGGGGGAGAGGTATGGTGACGGTGGGGTGGTGGTGGTGGTGGTGGTGGTGGTGGTGGTGGTGGGTGGAAAAGGACAGAGAGCGAAAATGAGGAGGAAGAGGTGTAGAAGAGGAAAAATAGGGGCGATGGTGGTGGCCATTGGTGTGGGGAGGTAAAGGTTGTGGTTTCGTTTTTGTTGCAATAAGAAGATGCCACTTTGTTACTTTTTTGGGGGTAAATTTGGTTATTTTTCAAAAAAAAAAATTTTTATTTAAAGGGAAATGCAATTTCGTTATAAAGAACCTACCATACCTATTTTTTCAAATATTGGAGATGTCTAATGCTATTTTTAATGGTTATGGGTATATCCCCAACTTTTTTGAAAAGTTGGGGACTAAATATGTAATTATCCCTTAACCTTACTCTAAGCCTGTTCCAGCCGGTTTATTCATGATGGATAGCCATTATCAAATCCTTCATCTTACAAACAAATTGTGGGACACTTCAATACCTTACCATGGCTCAACTGGATCTCACTTATGTTGTTAATCAAGCTCGTCAGTTTATGCATGCACCAACCACCACTAATCATCAAGATGTAAAATGCACACTCTATTAAATAAAGGCACAGTTGATCTAGGCATTAACTTGATGCCATGTTCTTCATTCACATTGTGTGCCTTTTCCGACGTTGATTGGGTTGGGCGTCTATATGATAGGCTATCAACCACTGGTTACTACACTTTCTTGGTCCTATTCTTGTGTCATGGTCTTACAAGAAACAACCAACTGTTGCAAATTCTAGTGTTGAGGTTGAATATTGTGCTCTTCCATGCAGTAATGTTGAACTTACATTGCTTCGTTCCTTAATTAGTTAATTTACACCTCTCTCCAAACTCTGCCATTTTTATTGTGAAAATATTATTGCTACGTGTATTTCTTCTAATCTTGTATTCCATTTACGTACAAAACATACCAAGAGCGATTATCATTTCATTCATGGTATTCTTACCATTGAATGTCCTATCGAGTAATGATTGAAATGCATTTTATGGATCTAAATTCAAAATTTTCTACAAAAAGTTATGTTAGTTTTGATTTCTGCATGAAAGCTTAGGACTCTAACTTGAGCAAGCTAAGACTAACAAAATGTCTAGATTTAGTCAATGCTCACTCGAGCAAACGACCGAAGTCTATTCATGGCTGTTTAATGATTTTTCAATTTCTGAGGCATTTTGAGCAAGTTTTGATCGTGAAAAGGGTTTAGATGTAGAATGCTAACGAAATATTGGAGCCGGCTTGAAGAATTAAAAAAGAAAAAAGGAGAAGAAAAGATAATAGTTGGAGTCTTTGACCCCAAGCTTATCAATTCGTCTTTTTATCCCTTTTATCTTTTCTTTTCTTTTGTTTGAATTGTCATGTGTAAAATTGTCAATTTTCGTGATTTTAACATGAACTAAATGATCGTTGGTACGACTAAGATGTATCATATCCATGAAGAGTCACTTCATTTTTTAATTGAGCTATTCAAAGTTATAGCTTTCTTGTTGAGTATTCATTGCTGTGTTTAATGCTATTTAGAACCTAATCAACTTTTAAATTGAAATGAGAACTATAATGGGTTTAAGAGGTGATTTATTTGTATTAAATAATAAGGATTCATATATCCAATACTGGTTTAAATAACTCATTACAATCAATCCAATTTATAGGGAACAGTTCTAACTCTAAAAAGGAAAAGAAAATAATTAGAATTGTAAAAACATATTGTTTTCTAACTTAACCGGAACTCAATTTGTGCTAACCATCCCTCTCAAGTTGGAGCATAGATGTCTACCATGCCCAACTTGCTAATTACACCATAGAACAACACTTTTCCACAAACTGCCGTCGTGAGAACACTGCCAATTGATTTTCTAACCTAAATAATGGGAACTGTATAATTATCTGATCAAGTTTCTCCTTCATAAAATGACGATCCACTTCAACGTGTTTAGTACGATCATGTTGAATTCCAAAATCTTGTAAAACATGCTTAACCCATAGCAACTCACATAGACCATTCACCATACCTCAGAATTTCGCTTCTACACTTGATCTAGCAACTACTTTTTGCTTCTTGCTTCTCTATGTAACAAGATTACCTCCCACGAACGTTAAGTAACCTTATGTACACCTCATATAATCCTGATTTCCTGCCCAGTTCGAGTCCATATACCCTTCAATTCCATGGACTTCATTCTTGGAGAATAGTAATTCTTTTCCTGGAGTACTTTTCAAATATTTCAAGATCCGATACACTGCATTCATATGGTCTTCACTTGGTGCATGCATGAACTGACTTACCACACTTACTGCATAGGCTATGTTCGGCCTTGTGTGTGATAAGTAAATTAATCTCCCAACTAACCGTTGATACAGTCCCATGTTGGCTGGAACTTGATGTGTAACACTTCCAAGCTCGTGGTTCATCTCTATAAGAGTCTCTACTAGTTTAAAAGCTAGTATTCTTGTCTTATTTAGAAGGTCCATCACATATTTCTGCTATGATAGATGAATTCCAACTTTTAGACCTAGAAACTTCAATTCCTAAGAAATACCTTAGTTGCCCAAGATCTTTCATTTCAAATTTTTCTATCAAGTACTCTGGTAGTGCCTTTCTATCATCTGGATCATCTCTTGTCAAGGCTATATCATCCACATAAACAATCAACAATAATACTTTTCCATTGTTGTGTTTTATAAATAAAGTATGATCTGAGTTACTTTACTTATAACCAAATTCCTTCATAGTAGAGGAAAATCTTCCAAACCAAACCCGGGGTGACTGTTTTAGTCCATATAATGCCTTCTTCAATCTACACACTTCAACTTTACTCGAGGACTTGCTTTTAGTTCCCAGTGGTAGCCCCATGTAAATATTTTCCTCTAGATCTCCATTGAGGAAAGCATTCTTGACATCAAATTGTTGCAATGGCCAGTCTCAATTTGTTCTATAGACATAAAGATGCAGATGGTATTGATCTTGGCAACTTGAGCGAAAGTCTCTTGATAGTCCACACCGTACTTCTGTGTATACTCCTTCGCAACTAGCCTTGCTTTGTAGTTGTCAATCTTTCCATCGCCCTGAATTTTACTGTGAACACCTATCTACACCTAATTGCCTTCTTTCCTTCTGGTAATAAACAAAATTCCTACATGTTGTTCTTCTGAAGAACTGCCATTTTCATTGCTTTGGTCCACTATGGATCTGTTAATACATCATGCACACTACTAGGAATAGACACATCAGATAATTGATTCACAATAAATGCATACAATTTAGACAACCTATGGAGGGAAACATAATTATTGATCGAGTACTTATTTTTGGCTTTGGGATCGAGTTCATATTGTTTCTTTGGGCTTTGATTAATGGTATAGATGTGGGAGTCTCAGAAACAAATGGAGATTCAATATGGGATTCCTCATCAGCGCGATGGTCCTATGTACTGGGCTTCGTAGCTTCAGTATTTTTCTGTTAATCTGTATCTCCAAAATCTAAACTTTTGTCATCTGGCCTGCTGCAGTCTGAGCTAGTTCGAAAGGTGGCGTCAGGTCTTGAACTCTCAAATAACTTCAGAACAGGACTTTGTCCATTTTCATCCAATTCAAATAAGTTCTTTTCACCTTCATTCTCTTCACGATGACTCTCCTCCTAAAGAGAAGACTCGGTGTTTTTTGCAGGATAATACAGTTCCAACTCACGAAACGAAGCATCCAAGGTCACATATAATTTTCGAATGTGTGGGTCATAACATCGATAACCTTTCTGAAACTCTGAGTACCCTACAAAAACACACCATTGTGCACAATGATCAAGTTTACTTTGTATTACCTTAGGCACATGAACATAGACCGTACATCCAAAAATATGTAGTTCAAGATTAAGAAGATGAGGACCCGAAAGGAAAGATCTTCTGTAGTAGAGTTTTAGAAATTAATGACACTGGATGGTCTTCAATTAATCAAATACGTTGTGGACTTCACTACCTCACCCCAATAAAATTTTAGCACATTTATACTGAAGAGTGAAGCTCGAACAATTTCTAGAATTTTATTATTTTTCTTCTCTGCTAGTCTATTTTGTTTTGGAGTATAAATACAGGAAGTTTGATGATGAATACCATGGTTTCTGAAAAATGCTCCCAAAGTTTTTTCCATAAACTCATTTCCATTGTCAAATTGAAAAGTGCGAATCTGGCGTTGATATTGAGTCATAACCATTTTATAAAAATCTTGAAATGCTATCTAACATCACTTTTATTTCGAATAAGAGAAATCTATGTCATATGCATACATTCATCAATAAACGTAACAAAATATTGAGCAGTAGACGGAGATGGAATTTTTGCAGGCCCTAAACATATGAATGAATAAAAGCAAATGGTTTTGAAGGTAAATAAGTGATACGACGATTCATGGCTAGTTTATGAGTATTTCAACGAAAAACAAAATCACCTAAAGAGAAAACATATGTGTTTGTAACTTCTAAAGATAACCAAAAAAAAAAAAGATGGCCTAGCCTACAGTACCATAACAAAATAGTTGCTCTAGCTTTATCCTCACTGCTTGCTTGATTTTCCATAATAAGCTTTGACCCCCCCCCCCCTCCCCCTCTGCCAAGTTAAGATAATACAGCTTGCCCCGTCTAACACCATAACCAAGAATCTTCTGAGTTAGAATACCCTGAAAAACACAAAAGGCTAAAAAGTTACAATGTAGGCAAGTTTAGAGGTGATTTGGCTAACAGATAGAAGATTATATTCGAGGAATGGAACAAAAAGAACAGTATCTAAAGTAAGAGAATCAGATAAACTAATAGATCCCTCTCCAATAATAGGATAGGAGAGGTGATACCATTGGCTGTAGAGATGACATACTGAAACGGTAGGTTAAGGGACTTTATCTTACCAGAATTCCTAGTCATATGATCGGATGCACCTGTATCAATAATCCAAGTGCTATTATTAAAAGTAGCAGATAGTACAGAAACATTACCAACTGTACCTGCATTAGCTGTGGGTTATACTTGATCCTCATCCGTGGATGTCATCATAGCTTTTCCTCTAATATTCTTCTGAAGTTTTTTCAAAAAATCCCACCATTTCGAGTTGTCTATAATCTCATAACATCGCTGTTTTGAGTGTCCACATTCACCACAATGAGTACATATTCACCCTCCAAATTTTCCAGTAGCCTTCTTCATAATAGCCAATCAATATCCTTGTCGGGCTTGGTTTGTCATCATCGCTAAACTTTTAGAAATCATTTGTGATCATCTCTTCGTCTATTTCTGTTGAAACTCCCTCCAGACATAGGCATTTGCACTCTCAAGATCAAGTTAAGAATCTTTTCTCAAGATTTCTCCACAAACCTATTCAAATTCAGAATCAAGTCTACTTAGAAAATATGAACTCGAGGTCTTGCCAGGGTGAGTGCAACTGAACTACTCCTTCATTCGTTCCTGCTTGTGATGACGTCCAGTGATCAATTTCCTGAAAAATAGCAACCAACTCATTATAATAAGTGGGTAAGGGAAGACCATTCTGCTTGGTCTCTATCTCTAGTTTAATTCAAAAATAAATGTTTCATCTGATATGTCATAGAAATTTCGAGATACCACCTCTCATATCTCCTTAGCGGTGGGAAGACGAATAATTTCTACATCAAAGAAGGACTCAACGAGTTAATAAGTCGGTTCTTGACTCAATGATTATCAGTTATCTATGCCTCCAAAGTTGGGTCTCCACGTTGAGGTTTTTTTTTTTTTTGCTTTTCCAGTAAGGTACCCAACTTTATTACTAACACCAATTCACATCTCCATGAGTTGAGACCATAATGTATAATTAGTCTCATACAAGATAATCTCGGTTGGAAAAACAGAATTATCTTAGTGAACTACAATATGCGGTGCTAGAGTCAAGGTTGTTACAACTGTGGTTCCGGTTTCACTTGGGGTAATTGACATTGGGACAAAGAGATTTCGATGATACATCGTTCGAATACGAAAAAATAAGACCAACGAACAAAGAATTCGGATTTTCCCTAAAATTTATGTCCGTAAAGAAGAAAAACGTGTGTTTGGAGGCCTAACCGATGGAATTTGACCCAAAAAAGTCTAACATCATGGCAAATCCGTGAGTTTTGTCCGTTAGACCGTTTGTACTCAAACTTTACTATAAAAATTCCAAAAACGGACACTTCACCAAGTCTAAAAAGACGATTGCTCTTATAGTATATTAAATAATAAGAATTCGTATATTCAATAATGGTGTAAATAACTCATTACAATCAACCATATTTATAAGGGAACGGTCATAACTCTAAAAGGAAAAGAAAATAATTAGAAATCTAAAAACATATTGTTTCCTAACTTAACTAGAACTTTATTCGTGCTAACAATTTATTTAGCAAATACCATAAATTTAGATGGGAGATGGAGACATATTTCTATGGTTTGTGCAATTTATTTGTGATTCACCATAAAACTTAATGTGTTTTCACAAGAGTAATTAGCACAAAACGTTCCTACCTTTTGAAGTCATTGTGCATATCATTTCTACCTTTGAAATTTTGGCATTTTCACCCTCACATACACCATTTCTTGCGCAAAACATCATTTACGTCCATATTATCCAAAATCTGCCATTAACTCACTTCCACAACATGAGTCGTACCAATTTGAAATGGTAATTTTGTCTATTTCGTTATTTTATTCTCTAGCACCATTTGAAACCAGTGAACATCTCCATCAGTCTCACTCACAACTGTCCCACGAGGCACCTTCACCACCACCCCAATATTTCTTCCTCTTCTACACCATCAAACTCATCATCATTTTCAAACTCCGAATCCGAATTCACTTCATAAAGCTCAAATTTTCCATAATCAAAATCTGATTTTTCACAACCATTTCCAGTATTAGAACCATCCTCAACCTCATAAAGTTCGAATCTTTCATAGCCCAAACCCAAATTTTCCTTAACTTCACCATTTCTTAACCAACCCATTTCTACACAATTTTCATTCTCAAATATCAGCAGCCAACTATTCACACTAAAAAGATTTCTTTTTCTTTTCTTGGATGAAATGCAAGGGGGAAAACCTTTAAAAAGAGAGAATTGGAGGACATGAAGTGTACGTAAATTGGGGATATCATGGAGCCATTTCTGGAATGTAGCATTTGAAATGTTTACTTGAATAGAATTTTTGTCCCATTTGTTTGGGCCAATTAAAAACTCGAAATTTCCATGGGAATTTGAGGAGTTCAATTGTGAGTTTTCAATAGATTTGGGTTTTGGGAAGTAAATGGATCTGATTGAACGCATGAGTTTAAGGGACTCTAGTTTTGAGATTGCTTCTTCAGCTCAGCTGTCCAGACTCCCAATAGGAGTTTGCCTCCATTTTCACGCATTGAGAGAGAAGAGCGGGAGGGAGAGACTAGAGAGGACTTCTGCAGATCGCTTTGGGGTGGAAAACACTACTAAAGATTGGAACTTTATGAGGTTTCAGATGGTGCTAGAGAAAAAAGTTATGAAATGGAAGAAATTACCTTTCTAAATTGGTGCGACTCGTGTTGTGGAAGTTAGTTAACGACATATTTTGGATGACAATGGATGAAAATGACGTTTTGCGCAAGAAATGGTGTAGGTGAGGGTGAAAATGCCAAAATTTCAAAGGTATGGACGATTTGCACAATGACTTCAAAATGTAGTGATGTTTTGTACTAATTACCCGTTTTAATAAATTGTAATTCTCATAGAGATATAACGAATTCTGTGGAATTAGTTTTGGTTTTACTCGAGAGAAACTATCAAATAAGTAGGATTCAATTGCTCTACATGAGTAATAAACTTTGATAACACATTAAAAAGGGAATTGAATTAGATTAGATATGGTAAAATCAATGCTCTAGTGCTCTAAATTCTTGATTTTTCTAAGTTGCTCGTTAGTTTAGTTTTGCTTTCATAAATTTTAGTACTAAAACATTCAATCTTTCAAATAAAGGTAGGATTAATAACGTCGTCCTCTTAGGAACGATACTCAACCAACTATTCTACTTGTTACGTTATTGCAATTTCATATAACAAAAACTCTTCTATACTCCTACTATTAGCCGTGGACACTGTTGTGTTTGGCTCAACATCGAAAGATTGTTGTACACTCTCCATTCTAGAGTTATAGTTGCAGTATCAACCCCAAACGATGGAAACCGTTCAAATCTTTGGTAAATCGTCACACGGCAATACAGAAGTCACATGCACATCTTAAAAGAATATTTGCATCCTTTACTTTGATCTCAATTTGTTATAGTATTTGCTATAGCATGAATCTTACATAAAATGTCAAACAAATTTACTTGGGTTGAGGGATTCTCCCACTGTACAACTTCTTTGATTACCTTCTCTATCTCTTTAGTCTCTCTTACTATACTATTCATACAAAAGGCCAGGGCACTCAAGCTCAAAATCACTTGGTTCTTGAGCTCTTCCTCGTCGTTCCCTTCACCGATATGGCTAAGAAGTTCGTCTGAATGGTGAAGAAAAGAATTTACATTTTTCTCCATCATATCAGCTTCATTTGATGCTGAAAATTGGACCACATATGGATCGATTGGTATTCTTTTCCCAAGTTCGAGATCAAGAGAGCATTTTCTCCTTTCGAATTCCTTATCCAGTGCTGCCAGTGATTTAATCAAACTGATTTCCTTCAAACATTTTATTGCAGAGCCAACAGTTTCTTTGAAAAGCTTGAGATCACCATCTAGCTTAGAAACAGTCTCTTTCCATACCTTACTATCGATTCTTCTCGATTCTTGTTCGAGCAATTTAAAGGCCTGAGCCCCAAAAAGCAAGAAGTCTACCATTTTTGACAATGATTCAAGGAGTTTACAATAGCAAGCACTATGAAAAGGCAAGAACCAGAAATTAGGCTCCACCCCAGCTTCCTCAATGATTTTTCCTAGCTCATTTACTTGAAACTTCAGCTTCTTTTGGCATTCTTCCAAGTTGGATATGGTCGACGTGCTAAGATTTATTGTTCCAACACAATCGTGCAACGTCCCAAGAGTCGTAGAAAGCTGAATTTTAGCCATAGTAGCAGCTCTTGTAGGTTGAAGTAGAATATCTACCATGATGGAACAACATAAACCAATAAAGGTTTCGACTATTCTGGCTATGGCAAATTCACTTGGAGGACCAAAATTCTCCCTACCTAAAATCAGTACTGCGCCTATAACTGCTGAAATTCCACCAGCCTGTCCATACATTTTGCTCTTGCATAAAAATTTGCTGAAAATGAACCATGGAAGAAGAGACAGGAACCTGATTTTTACATATTTTCCGAAAATAAAGCAGCATATTACTCCATATACAGTTCCAAGAACTGTCCCCTGAGCTTTGGCGTTTGTGAGTTTAAATGTTGCTTCTCTTGACGATGCAAGGCTTATGGCAACCGGGAGCCCAGCCCAGAAACCATTCTCCTTACTATACATCAAACCAAGTAGCACGGCTAAGCCTAATGAGAGAGAGGATTTGAAAGCTGGCATTAGTCTTCTCTTGTTTATTTGAATCGGAATACTACTACAAATCTTCCCAAAGTACCATTTTTTCTGTTTCTCCGAGTCATTTGATCCTTTTTTGGTAGAACCATTTGGCGAAGTGGCTGCCAATTTGCCTTGAAGGAGTTTTAAACAGAACAAGAAGAACAAAAAGGGAAAATCTTTATCTGTCACTGGGATAATCGTATGAAGTTTTTGGAGAAATTTCAAATCATTTTCTGTTTCTGATTGTGGGATAATTGTCATTACAAGGGGCATGCTCTTTATTTCATTAGAAATGTGTTCTTCCAGACTGCTTTTTAGATCATTTTCCAGCCCTAAGTTCGCTAATCTAACCGGAATTTGAGAGCTATTGGTTAGAGAAATCTCCATTCCTCTCAAGATTCTTTCAAGATCTTGAAGCCTTTCTGTGGGATTTGTGCAATATGATTTGAAGAACATGACTGGAAACCTCTCCCACTGCATGCTTTCCTGTTCATGAACATTTGCGGATGAGGTTTTAATACTTAATTCACTTCTTAATAAACAGAAACGGAATGAATAATAGCACCTTTGATAAGTTAGGGAGATTGGACGGTATTAGGCAATACAAAGAAAGAAGAAGATGTTCAAATCTTTTTTATTGTATTTTCTAGTCTTGTTCAATATTGTGTACCAAACATGCCTGTATAGACTTACTTGCTTCGACTTAATACTTTGGAGAAGCTTGGTTCCTGAGAGAGACAAGGACTTCTCTTGAGAGATTAATGCCTGTCTCGATGTGTTATCTTCAGCCAAAAATGCCTTCACAAAGAGCTTTAACCTTTCAGAGGCATTCTCAGCAAACAGCTTGCAATTCTCTGTCACCTGAAACACAAAAATGTATGCAAATGTTATTCCTCAATTTAATCATGTAGAATTACAATTTTGTCAATATTTAAGAATAATTTCACTTCATCCAGGTTGAGGAAGAAACCAAATCTCAGTCCTCAAAAATTAGTAAAAGTCACCCATGTGTTTGGGAATAGCAAGGTTGCAAACTCGTATACATGTCGAGATCAAAGAACATAAACATGTAGAATACTAATGTGCGCCTCTTTCGAGATGAGAATTTTTTTAGCTTATTTGGAAAATAGACAAGATTTTAGCAGCTTTTACTAGGAAATGTGTAACATTTTTACCTCATGGCATGCCAGACTTGGATAGGGGAACAAAAGGGCCAAAACACAAGCCACAACTCCAAGGGCTGTGCTTGCAGCCACACGGACAGGATGCATGATGGGTTCAGTGTGCATGCCATTGATAAACCCTATTACATAGACAATGACTATCTGGCCTAGTGCTATACGCTTAGATATCAAGTGGGTGTTTTCTGGCAGCAGCACCACGAATGCACTAACCGCCACCATGGCTGCAGTGGTGCTCGTAGTGAGTCGTGACGGTTCAATCAACGACAGGCTGAGCATAGCCGGAAAAACGCCTTGGAACGAAGCATAGAGGGCGAACCAACAGCCACGTAACGTGTCACCAAATGTGGCGTCAGTCACTATAAGGATAACCGTAACGTATGAAAATGCAGGGAATGCTATTTCGCGCCTGATGGCCTCAGGGCTATAGAGGGTGATGCAACCTACTATAGTGCAGGCTAATGCAGTCTTTAAGGCTGCAGCCAAGCATGATCGCCACACAGCTCGACTGCGACTGGACTCATTCCCCGAGGCCATTATTTTAGATCGAATTACGCGTTAGAGCTAGAGCAAGAGAAACTGGAGGAGGGTACATTTTGTGAGGGGTAGAAAGGGGGGTTTATGTAGAGGAAAACGATTAGACCATTGCGTCAGTTGTGTTCATTGATGAGACTAAAGGGTCAAGTTTGGACGTGGCGAAAATTCTTGAGTGTATATAATAATTATCAAAGTTGGTTAAAGCAAAGGTTTCCTTTTTGCATTTGGATTTTGTATTAATAATTTGTCTGAAAATTTGCAATGAGAATGGTAAAAAGTTAGACTGCATATCAGTGCGCTTATTGCATATGTAAGCATTTCACAAAGCTTACTCATGGACTTCTTTGGTGGAGCATACACAAACATACGTACGTACATATATATATATATATATATATATATATATATATATATATATATATATATACACAATACTCCATCTACCCACTTTGAGTTAGCTGACATAGAAAAGTTTTCCTGGGAAATTGGCAGCAGCTCTTCTCTGACCTTAAATGGTGGGATTCCATGCGTAAAGTTGTTGTATATATATTTGTCGTGCACGAGACTTTTGATGTATATATATTATACCCAGGCCCGGTTTTGGGCCGAGGCGAGTGAGGCGACCGCCTCGGGCCCAAAACCGGAGGGGGCCCATTTTCGTAAAAAAAAAAAAAAAAAAAAAAAAAAATTTTTTTTTTTTTTTTTTTTTACTAAAGTTGCCTAATAAAAAATATTTGTACAAAAGTTTGAAGTCCAACAAAGCAAAGTAAGCCGCATTCTATATTATTAAGTAATGACCCAAAATTGAAAGGGCCTATTTTTTTTAAAATTTTTTTTTTGAAGTCCAGTCCACCAATAGCCGACTATGACTTCTTGATTTGGGGGCCTAAATTTTGAACCTCGCCTCGGGCCCCGAAAATGTCAGAACCGGCCCTGATTATACCATCCAATTGTCTTGGTTTTTAATTATTTTCGGTCGAGCCTCGAGAGCGTGTTTAATAAGTTGTATTGAATAATGTTGAATATAATTAAAGAAGAGAGAGATATATAATAAAATTTGTTAACTCTGTCGTCTCATTTTGTTGAGTCGATAAATCAACTAAGTTTAATAAAGGAAAACAATGTTTTTTAAAGATGAAAAGTAATAACGCATAAGTGGGTTTGCGGATTTGTGTGCTTGGTCTCCTCTAGTGGTATTAGTTAGGACTTACATCAATCCTAGTCTACAATTGACAAAATAGGTACAAAATGATATAAGGTCTGGAGTATTCGACACTTCGATCTATGATTTATTATTTATGAACATTGATAAGATTTATCCATTTAGCAGCACTTTTGTAAGGGCGTTAGCTAGGGCGAGGTTCAAACAAGGAAAAATTTACGGTGGATACCTAGACACCCAGAGACGAATAATGACATTGTAATCGACGAAATGGTTCAGAAAGTTTTAGTACTCTCTCATTTATATTCCATTTACTCTATCTTTATACACTCTTTTGTAAATAAATAAAGAGGTTATGCCTTATATCTCCCTCTTTGTAATATATTTCAATAAGTTACCGGGAGGGGATGCCAGACCCCTCATTTTACGAGCCTAAAAACTCCTACTCAATTATAAGTGAATTTTGATCTTTAAAAAAAAAAGGATAAAAAGGAATAATAATGATTTTTAAGAAGGGAAAATAAATAATATGATAATAATGACCTTTTATATTTAATAACTTCAAAAATTTCACATTAACACGTCTAAACATTCAAGTTTTCGATATAAAAACATCGAGTTTTAACCTATTTTGGCACAAAATGGTTTACATCCGGATTATGGTGAACAAGTTTCATTTAAATTATTATAGACTTGTCATAATCAAGCTTGAATTTACACAAAAATAATCTTGAATAAACTTGATATTTACACCAGTTAACCTCATAATACATAATAATCAGTTAAACCAACCAATTGATAAAATTTTATCTCTATTCTTAAGATATTATATCTAGACTATAACAAAGTCAGACCATTTTCTGGACACCGCTAAATAGAGATTGAAATATAAGTGACAAATATGATTTGAAAAGTTAGTGAAGAGGTAGAGAAATTTACTCTCCAAAATTTTGTTTTGGCAAATGTCATGACTCACGATCCACATATTGTACGTACCAATGGGACACTAAAAATGGTGATATAACAAGTTAGGACATAGCACTTTGAAGCACACCAAATTGTCCATTCAAATTTGATGTATGTGTGTGGATCCCACTATATATATACATACATACATATAACCAAACAAATATAAAAATTTTCTTTAAATTATAATTGTTTTTTACTATGCTTTCTCCGTAAAGGAAGACAACTAAGAAGTCACTTGAATTTTCATTCGTTCTTTCAACATAAAATCCTAAAACTACATTGTCATATAACTTTTCTACAGTTCTACCCATGACAAAGCAAGGATAGGCCAGCGGTGGATTCTGATTCAGACCATTGAATTCAAAATGTGGCGGCTAATGAATCGCAGTGGAGAATCGCGTGTTCTTGGGGGAAAAAATCACCCCAAAATAGGGGTTATCAAATTAATAAGACATTTTAAGATGAAACTTGAAGACCGAATATGTTATTAGAGCCTATAAAACTTAAACGAGCAATTAGTTCTGTTTAAAGCTCAAATAATTCACACATTTTATAAATGTTAAAACAAAAAGGTTAACCATTAAAGATGAAACCTCAAAACTCAACAATACATACACCCAAGGTCCCCATCCATAAAAGAAAAAATGAAAAATCAAGAAAATTAGGATGTCAAATACCTTGAAAATATCTTGTTTAGCATTCATCTATATCATTTTTCTTCATACGATATTGAATTTTCTACTTCAAGAGACAAGATTTACATTACAAAAAGGATTTGAAACAACTTAGATTACTGCAGCATTCCTTTTAGATACAACAAATCACTATAGCTCACACATATATCCTGCATATAAACCACTTCTGAAAGGTACACCAAGGCTGTGTTGAGAAAAACTAAAATGAAATCCCAGGACGACGAGGACCATTCTTATCTTACCTCAGGGAGGTAAGATTTGACGGCTTTCAGGATCATACAGTCCTCCTAAAAAAGTAATTAAAACCCAAAATATGAGAATGCCAATGACAGCAGTCCTCAGTACCTGCATGCAGTTATTACCATCCACCAATATATCATCCGGATAGCTTGGAGGCAATGATGGTAAACCCTCTGTACTCCTAATATCAGCAGCGGACTCTGTTGTGTCCGGCTCAACATAGAAAGACTGTTGTACGCTCTCCATTCTAGGGTTAGCACATCTCGTGCATGTGCATTGTCCACCAAGATATGATGGGAGTGTTTGAAAACACTCAGAAAGAGCCTTCAGGTACGTCTCTCCTTCAATTCTCAGTTTTTCCTTGGTGGCAGGTTTGAGAACCTGAGGAAAGGTGACGGCAAATTATCACAAAGTGAAATAGAGGAAAAATTACATCACTGGTTCCCCAACCTTAAAAAAGTAGCAAATTGATCCTACACGTAGCATAATCAGTCCCCAATGGTGAAAACCATTCAAATCTTTGTTAAACTGTCACTTGTCCCTCATAGAAACATGGCTCGTGTCAAAGTTCAAATTTTTGGGCACCAGACTGAATAAGGATAACAAAACATAGCCTCAAAAAGATGGACATTCATGGGTCATGTGACAATTTTACAGAGACTTGGATTGTTTCCGTTGTTAGGGACAGATTGTGCAACAACAATTATAAGTTGAAGACGAATGGTGCAGTTTTCCCACGAAACAAATGAGCTATCCACAGAGAGAACTTTTTAATATTGTCATATTTTACAAAAATAAAAACGTCATATACCAATCCTGAAGTACAATTCTGAAGCTTACTTGAATAAATGTTTGAGCAATTACACGAACAACCGGAGGAAGCCGTATAATAAACAAACAGCCAAGAAGATTTGGGAAGTTATCTTGCAAAATATTACAGCAGTATCTCAGCATTTGCATGGGAAATCTCAGAGGCGACAAACCGTGACAATCCAATAAAACAGTAATTTGAGGATTTTTTCCATCCACTAAATGCAGCACCCCATGCTCCACCTGAGATACTTCAATACTAACATTCATAAATTTTTCGTTTTGGTGAGTATGCGCTAAGAATTTCTTCACTCAATGAATAACCATGTAAGATATGATGTGATGTTGGAATAAAATCTCAACTCATTAATAAATAAAAAATTGAGTCATCGTGAGAAAACTACAATCATAATGATTGAGCAGCATTAGCGGTATTGTCCAAGACTCTGATTTCAACGCTATAGATCAGGAGCATGAAGTAACAAAATTCAAAGTGATATTTACCATTTTGTTGCCACAAGGACATGAATTACCTTTCTAGTCGCTTAACAGAATCATACGAAACAATTCCATGACAGAAAAGGTCAGCTATAGGCCAACGCCAAAGCTGAGTCTCTTATATGTTAACATTCTCCAAATTTCCCAGTAAACTGCGAATTTTCACTTAATAATACTATAGAGTTACAGAGTTGTCCCAAACAATAAATATTACTCAAAAATTTCCTAGGCTTCTAAACAAATAACAAAATCAGTTTAATAGTTATAAGAGCTTTAAGACCTTCCAAAGTAAGCACATAGATTTGCTACTTCTAATTTTTGTTTTTCTCGAGGGACGACTGCATGAATCTAAAGTCATCTTAGATTATAGAATGGAACAAATAGGAATCACGAGGAAATAAATCGAGCATAATTCCAACATTACTATTTAGGACAACCCTTAGGGGGTTTGTCTCTTGAGATTTTAAGAAAACTCTACATTTGCACATTGGCTGACTTTATCAAATTTCAAAGGCAAAAATGAAGAGAGAAATATTAGGCTAAGGGTAATCTCACAAGTATTGGACTGAAAAAGAGTTGAATTATTGAAGAGGTTAAGAACAAATGATTTTGGACTGTTCTTAGGTTGTGTGTGTTGGTAATATTGGTGCAAGATTTATATTCTAACAATTTAATCACGTGCATGCAAACGAACAAAATAAAGACTAACAGAAATATCGAGAAATGAAGAATTAGATTCGATCGAGGCAAGAGTTTGACTCTTTTTCCTTAAGACAAAATTGCCCCAGACAGGTGCTTACGGTTTCTCGGCACACGTCTCCCAAGATACAGTGACCACTTCTCGTAATAGTAGCACTCAAAATTACGAGAACAACGAACCGAACAGTGTTTTGTTCTCTTTTCAAATGAAAATTGGACTTGCACTTTATGCAAAAATTACTTCTATACCAAAATAATTTATGCAAAAAGTGTAGAGAGATTTGATTGAAAGTGAAGTGATTTAATTTCTAATCATAAGGGGCCTATTTATAATATCTGAAAAGTTGTGTATCAAAAGACACAACTTCATAAAAAGGCACATTCAAAAGACATGTCTTATTGAAAAATCACATGTCGAAAAGACGTCTCCAAGTTGAAAAGATGTGACTGTTAAAAAATGACATGTCCAAAAAGACACGACTTTTCATCCAAACGGATTCTAGAATATTCCGCATTATTCTAATCCAATTTTTCAACAATATTCTTGTAGTTAAGCGATTCATTTTGGGTCTTAACTTCTCATTCACCCGAAATTAGTTCAAACAACTAAATATACTATGTTAATCTACTCGCGTAGTAAAACACCCTTGCCTTACAATTCCCGTACTCAACTAACGAGCTCCGCTTAAATAATTAGTCAAAGTTGGTCAAAACCAATATTACTAAATAAATTTCCAACAATCCCTCACATGAATAAAAATTAATGCAAACGATCAGATACTAAAAGAGAGTACAAGTAGAAAGCTATTACATCAGAAGAGGTGGCTTCTGGCTTTGAACCTTCCTTAGTAGAATACTATCAGATTTAATTGTCTAATAAGTGAACGAGATGTCTTGAACTGTTCAGTAAACCAAGACAAATGTACCCACACAATTAGAGCTGGGCAAAATAACCGCTAAATCGATCCGACTCGACCCAAACCGACTCGGGTTGATTTTCGGGTCAGTTTTCAAGTTGGGAAAACCCAACCCAAAACCGACTTGGTTTTAAAAAAAAAAAAATTTTTTTTAGCTATACTTGGCCCAAAACCGAAAACCCAAGTCGGTTCGGGTTTTCGGTTTTGGGCCAAAAAAAAAAATTTTTAGTTTGGTTTCGGTTTGGCTTTTTGCCAAACCAAATTTTACTCGGGTTGGGTCGAAAACCGACCCAACCCGACCCACGCCCACCCCTACACACAATAACCTCCCTAACACCTTCGGTTCTCACAGTTGTGTTCATTTTGGCCCTGAACAACTCTTGAATTTCATAAGTACTTTAGAGAATTCAAGCCTCGAAATATTCTCATAGAAGCGGACTCACTTCACACTTACATAGGTAATCTCCTATTAAGAGCATTATGCCATACTCCACTTAATTTATCCAAGCTATAAGAATCATTAAAAGTTATTACTTAACCTCATACATTCTGCAGATAGCATTTTTTCTTACAATAGAAATGAGTAAGAGATAACTCCAAGTGCTTAATTGAATCTCCATGACTTAGTTGCACCATTGAACCAAGATCTTGGGATCTCCAGTCAACAAGGTTAGGTTACCATTATAAAGATTCATGCGTAGTAGACTTTTAATCCCATTTCACTCGATACGTAGTATATATTTGATCTCTTGGTAAAAAATTTAGTAAACGGATCCGCAATATTCTCTTTTGACTTTATATGATCAATGGAGATTACACAATTTGATATCAACTGCTTTATGGTATTATGTCTTTGACGTATGTGCTGAGACTTACCATTATACATACTATTTGTACTCTTTCGATAGCCAACTGACTATCACAATATTTACTATATTGTAAGCACTGACTTAAGCCAACACAAAATGTCCTATAAGAAATTACAAAGCCTCTGCTTCCTTTCTAGCTTTATTTAAAGCTATAAACTCAGATTCTATCGTGAATCAAGCTATACACGTTGCTTTGAGGACTTTTAAGAGATTTTAAATGGATCATACTTCCTTCTTGCTTCATTGAAAGCTCAAAAATTCAAATTCTATCACGATCTTCCAATACTCAAGTTATTTGGATGATTCCCAAGAAACAAATACACTCTCAATAGTAAAACATATTTACTAGTAGATTTTAATTTCCTTGCATTGGAATTTACAACATCGTACGATTTTCAAGTTTAACAAATGATTCATCACAGTGCAATTCAATATTATTTTAATGTTGTTTCAATATTTCAATACTCTAATTTGAAGAAAGCGACACTATCTCTGACAAATTTTGGGTAAATGTGAACTTACATTGAGGATATAATGCAAACAACATTCCCACCCCCACAATTTTGGGTAGAACTTAGCAATATAAATTTGTCGACTCTTTTAAAATTTGATTATATCGTTAATTAAGTCTATTTATCGGATAATACAATCCATTTCATTTTATTCCACCTCAAACTATTAGTCACCTTATAAAAAGACTAAAAATGACAATCTTTCATGAAATCTCATTGTCACTACAAACGTGACGAGTATTATGTCGATAAAACATTTTCTCAAGTTGTCTACCATATTAACTTTGAACACCACCACTGAGAGCGTTAGATCTGACATCCCATTAGACAATTTGTCTTCTTCAATTAGGGAATCTTTACGCTAGAACCTTGTTATATTCAGCGTAATGCGATACAATAGCAATTTCTGTTGCTATTTCTTTAAGTTCACTTTGATAAAAAATTTTGGATTTCTTTCCATGAATATTGACAAGTAGTACATCGGAAGTAAATAGTGATGTCATTGATAATCAATTTTGTATAACATATAATGCATGATTTTTCAAAATAAAATGATGTATGTAATACGTGAACAAAATTTTAATTTATGCACATGCTTTAATGATAATACATGATTACATAATTCCAAAATTATGATCAATTTCAAATACAAGATTACTGCATTTAATACTCGAAAACCAAATCTAAACAAGATTGTAATACCGATTCATGCAGTAAAATAGAATATAAAATGCATAAAAAAGGTTTCATCTTAAGATTGTTGGTAATATTGGTACATTATTTATATTCTAACAATTTAATCACGTGCATGCAAACGACCAAAATGAAGATTTACAGAAATATCAAGAAATGAAGAATTAGATTCGGTCGAAACAAGAGTTTTGACTCTTTCTCCTTGAGACGAAATTGTCCCGCACAGGTGGTTAAGTTTCTTAGCACACGTTACAACCACTTCTCGTAATAATAGCACTCTAAATTACGGGAACAACGAACCGAACAATGTTTTGTTCTCTCATTAAATAAAAAACTGGACTTGAACTTTATGTAGAAATTACTTTTATACTAAAATGATTTATGCAAAAAGTGTAGAGAGATTCGGTTTAAAGTGAAGTGATTTAATTTCCAATCATAAGGGACCTATTTATAATATCTGAAAAGTTGTATATCAAAAGACACAAATTCATAAAAAAGCACATCCAAAAGACATGTCTTACTAAAAAATCACATGTCGAAAAAACATTTCTCTAAGTTGAAAATATGTGATTGTTAAGAAATGACATGTCCAAAAAGACATGACTTTTCATCCAAACGGATTCTAGAATATTCTAATCCAATTTTTCAACAATACTCTTGTATTTAAGTAATTCACTTTGGACCTTAATTTCTCATTCACCCGATATTGGTTCGAGCAACTAAATATACTATGTTAATCTACTCGCGTAGTAGAATACGTTTGGCCTTACAATTTCCGTACTCAACTAACGGATTCCGCTTAAATAATTGGTCAAAGTTGGTCAAAACCAACATTACTAAACAAATTTCCAATACTCTGTAACCAAGAACAGTCACACCTAATAAAAGAAGATAAGAGAAGAGAGGAGAGAAGACAAATATTGCTACGCCCTAGTAACGGTAGGCAAAACTACACAACACTATCTCAAGCATAGGACACTTAAATAGGAAGTATTAACTAATTACTTCCAAGTCTAATCTATAAAAAACAAATCCTTGTGACAATAATTTCTAGACAAAACTTCAACGATCAAATTAATGGGAACCAGAAAATTACCAAAATGCCCCTGAATATCTAAATTCAATAAAACAGATACAATTGATTGGCAGATAAAAACATTCCAAAATATCACCTTAAAGACTCTAATCACCCATGGACATTTTCCTTTAGATCAAAAAGTCTACTTGCTCCAAGTAGGAGCCACGATCTTCAATTTCAACTTCCAAAGTTAATCACTGAATGGATCAATTATGATCTCCAAATTTCCATCATGAAAACATCCAGAAGGCAAAAACATCAAATTTTCTTGAAAATTTATGTCTTCACAGTTCATCTAATTTTTAACATTGTACTACTTCTTCACAACCAAGCTATTAGACTTTTCTTCTTATATTGTGATCTGATTCGTCTACCTACCAACTGCCAACAGATACCAGAAACCTCATGCTGTCCTGCATAATCATGAACTTGCGATTTAAAAAAAAAAAAAAAACAATAATAGATGTCCTCTATAATCCTAAACTTTTCAGGATTTGACGTGATAAAATAAGGCCCCCCCAGAGAGAACAAAAGAAAAATTAAAACAACCTACAGAAGTAATATAATCAAGCTGTGCCTTACTAGCATTCTCTAGAGCCATCTAAAATGATGCTAATTAACATATATAAATCATGGATTAAGAATACATGTTGGATACAAACACTCAATTAAGAAGTTCAGATTCCATTTTGAGATTAGAATAATGATGCAAAGTGTAATAGGGACAATGGGACAGGTCTGTATAACACCTTGGAGTTAGAACCATGGGTCCACATCAAGAAGCAAAAATAAACAAAAAACCAAAGAGTGAATCGAAAGAGCATACCCACTGCCTGAACAAAGCGTGGTCTGTCATGAGATGACAAGCTGGTAGAAGTCATGCCAAGACGGATGATAAGGCAGGGGCGATGCTTCACATCCAATCCATGCCAGAAGACCATATTTGACCACATCTCAAGTTCTCCTCCGGAAAGAATTCTGTAGGTCTCTCTCCAACGTATTGTTTTCTTTATTGATAATAATAAACTCGATAAATCACCATTTGCAGCAATATAAAATCTCTGGAGGTCATCTTCGTTAATTCTGCATAACGCTATTATGTCATGCTCATCGCAAGAAGGAAAACTAGGATATCCCAACGTTTACTGGATGATTTATCAAGTTACAATATGAAAAGATATCCCTAGGAGTAAATTATTGGAAAAAGTCTAATTACCAAAGAAATAATGAAATAAACAAAAAGAGTTTGTTGGATGCACAGAAACATCTTGGATCACCAGAAAAAATATAAGGTTGATATTGACACATTCTGATGATCACCATTATTTCTGCCTACAATGATTAATTATTATTAGGGTAAATCCCAGGATAAAATCAAAAAATAATGCTAGTACACAATTTAGTGAAAAAATTTATTAAGAGTAAACTTCCTATATACCACAAGATTAAATGATAAGGTAATATTATAACAACCTAGTGTAAACACTAAAAGGTAGGTAAGGTGATAAAAACCGATCTAATCAACAAAAGATAGAAAGAAGGATTTGCAAGAAGAAACAGACATCTGATTACTGGTTTACCAAAAATACAGAAGATTAAAAAGGAACCGATCCAAGAACTGATTGGAGTCCTAGGTTTAGTAAAATAAGACCTAAGATAAATTAGAAGTTGATCAACTCTCAAAATATGGAAGCATTGGAATATTATACAGCCAAACAGCTACTAAGTATGAAGTACAGATAAAGACCCGACCAAATGACTCCCAAGTAATCACTTCTTCTACAGTTCTACTTCAATTTCCTTTTTGCAGTTATACAACAGATAATATATTATTAAAAGGACATTCTAGGCTTGGAACAAAATTATTACTAAATTCACCTTTCTGGCAAAGTAATTCCCTGATTTTCTAGCTCTTTATAAACATGGCACAGCCAGTGGCTTTGAGGATTTTGATCACCAGTCCTGCACAGTGAAAACAATTTATATAGATATTAAAAGCCAGAGAAAGAAGCCTAAATAGTAAACGATTAATATTACATAGCTAATAGTAACAAAAGTTCACATAATTTTAGATATCTTATATTTGGATAAGCAATAAGATCAGATTCAAATAAATCTGGGTCAAACTCTGCCAGCAGTACAGACAGAATCAAGATTTTGACGAAGGAAAAAAGAAGGGTATATAACACTAAACCCCCTGAAAGTACCTCATGTAACACTTTTATCCCCTCAACTTTAAGATTGTACAAGTTGTCCCTTTCAAAAGTGGTCAAACAAATGGTGGTCTCAGTTTTATCAATCACATGAAAATTACCCTAAAGATTCCATAAAATGCAACATTATCCACTTACACACGGCATATGAGCAATATATCCAGAACACCCAGTGAGCATGTGCACACATGCACAAAATCTAAAGCGTGAGTTGGTAGGTATGACAAATTTCAATAAAGTGATTTGAGAATGACTTGAGGTTGCACTTTGTTGGGGAGCAACAATGCCGCTCTTAAACCAATGGGTTAGATCACTCAAATGATGGTAGCCGAATGCCATAAAAAAAGGTTTAGCCTTTCCTCATAGGACACCAATTGGTTTCAAATGAGATGGTTAAAGTCCAATCCTACAAATGAGCCAGAGTCATGGGTTCGAGCCACAAGAGCATCATGTTGATGGAGAGATTGTTTGGGAATGGGGAACAACAATACTACTCTCAACTAAATGGGTTGGGGCACTCAAATGATGGTGGCCGAATGCTATAAAAAAGGTTTAGCCTTCCCTCATTTCGGATGAGATGGTTAAAGCCCGATCTTACACACTTCAATCAATTTTCAACGATTATAAGGAATATGGAAATATTAGATGTACGTACAATTAAAAAATACGTTAATGGTAAAATAATTTAAATAACTTCTAATTATTCAAATAAAACTTGATTAGAAATATTTCAATTATTACCTAATTATCACTACAAAACCACCTTCTATGCGAACCGAAAGCAGTATCAAGTTGCGAACTTATATTATTCTTTTCTTCTAACATTTAATTCTTAAAAGTTTAAAAGTGCAAAAGAAATTCAAACAAAGGAATCTAGAATGTGAGTGGAACAACAAAAATGAATAAAATAGTCAGCACTGGTGAAGTTGGCATGATACTTGAATTTCAATGGTCAATAAGTGCTTTACTTGAAAATTGAAAGTTCTTTGAGCAAATTCCTTCATCTTGCATGATGTCAAACAGGAAAGGGACGAAGTGTATGTTTTTATAGGTCAAGGGGGTAAAGTACTACATGAAACTTTAGTTCCAGAGTTCAGGGTAATTTGTATAAATAAGAAAGGAGATACTAAAAACTGAAACAAAGTTTATACAACACAATGATGAAGAATTGTGATATGCCTATATGACGAATAGATAGCAAACATCATAAAAAAATCTGCATGCACGAAATGATTTTGGGCACACTATCATGTTCATCAGGTACGTTTTCTGTACTCAAAAACATAAGAAAGGAATGGCCTTAGTACCATTCACCTCCAAGTAAAGGAGCATCACTGCAATGAGATTCAGGCATTTGCATCTTAAAAGACAGAAGACAAGACGGGTAAGTTTACCTTTGGCTATGCATTAATTATTGTCAAGCAAGCATTTTATTTTTAATGCCTTAATCCAATTATTTTGAAATAACAATGGCCCCAACATCTTTCATGTTAGGATTTACCCTACGTAGTATTTCTCTAGATGGTTTAGCACCCTCTTCCAAATAGATTGCATGGTTGCACTTAACTGCACTTCGATGTCTGCTATGCTCCATGCTTTCATATTCTTAGATAACTTTTTATATCTTTTCAGGGGGTAGAGAAATACTATAGACACGAGTCTTCCATTGAGACTGATAAAAAACATTGTCAACGAATCTCTATGCTGGTGGATGTTAAATAGGAATAAGAACCAATTTGCATACCTCATGCTGTCAGTACTCTCTTCAGATGGGGATTCTAATTGAGGTTCTCCTTGCAAATCACTGGTGTTTTGAGAAATTTCAGTATCATCTAGGATAAAATTGCTGCAATCTGAACGATTAGAGATAGCAGTCGCAATAGAGAGCACCAATAATGGTCGAGATAACATCTAAAACAAAAAAGAAATACCGTGAGTAAGAGAAGTCCAGAGAAATGTAAATTCAGCACAAACTTTAGAAAAGTATATTGAAATGTATATTAACCCGCCAAAGGATGCAGTACATCACTTCATTTTAAGAACTTTGCTTTAATTTAATGAATAGAAAGTATCATCTCTTAATCAATTTTTAAAATGACAATAAAAACTTCCATTTTTGGCATAAATTGGCAGCATACATTTTTAACTTTAAAACTGTGACTTTTTTCTTTGGTCTGTAACAATAATAAAACTGGAGGAAAGTAAGAAACGTGTGAGCATAACATGTGAGAACCTCCACAGTTAATATACATCAATTTCCATAACATGTGATTTCAATTTTAAGCAAGCCCGAGAAGGAGAATTCAAATGAAATTCATGTACTCCATATGCTTCTTAGGTATGGACACAACTTCGTATTTTCACATATGTAATCCACTGTTTCA
This sequence comes from Forsythia viridissima, assembly GCA_030279155.1. Lineage (NCBI taxonomy): Eukaryota > Viridiplantae > Streptophyta > Magnoliopsida > Lamiales > Oleaceae > Forsythia > Forsythia viridissima. The sequence continues at coordinate 31,901,905 of CM059041.1, read as the reverse complement.
AAGGAAATGTAAAATCGCGTTTAAAAGAAAATCTAAAGTTATAAAGATATTAAAATGACCTTGATAAGAAAAATAACTTTTAACAGCAAGTAATCCAGCACTTCAAAGCAAATGTAAAATCAATGTCTCAATATTTATATTCCACGAAACATTATTTACACATTATTGACTTTCAATCTTTTATGACAAATATATGATTTGTGAGATTTTAAAGTGAAATCATTTTTACTATCTAATTATTAAACATAAAATCGAGTAGTCAAAGAATGCCCAAATAGAATATATAATCTACAAACCTTTTAAGAATAATTTTACTAGCGGTAATTTGGAAAGACAATGTATTCATATAAGTCCTAACATCAGTTGGATGTGCACTGTTTGACTGAGATACAAGTTTGGGTAGACAAATACCTAGCAACATTTAAGATTTTCATGTTAGTAGGCCATGCTGCTTCATGTTGCATGGATTAGAAGTCTGACTTCAGTCCTCAAAGCTTCAAATGACAATGAAAACAGAAAACCAACCACACACACACAGAAGATCAAGGAATGATGGCTCCTAGCTTTTTTGAAACAGAAAAATCTATTCCCTTCACATTTTCACTTAGAGCTCTAGGAAGGCTTCAATAAATTTGTGAAATGAACAATGCAAGTTGACAACCTATGTCAGTCCATATGCATGCAGATGCTTAGCTATTGAATGCAAATCACACCTCTGTCAGTTAAGAACCAACCTGCATTCCTTTAATCACGAATCCAAAAGGATTCCAGAACTGAAGCCACTTAAATGGGGGATAACATAGAACTTGCAAAGCTTGCAGCCCAGTCCAAAGGAACGGATACCTCGCCTTTGAGAACCTCCGCATTGTCTCTAATGCAAGAGTTTTAATTAGAAATGATGCCGCTTGACCAGCACTTCCCTTTCCAATCTTCCAATCTTTGGACAAAATTATTGGTCTTAAAGGATGATGCACAAAAGATGTAGAGTCAGAAGTGATTGAACATCTTTTGGACGCATTTTTACTAGTGACAATATTTGTCACGTCAGACTTTGTCCAAGAACTAATATCTTCGGTTGAGTCACTCATGGAAATAGTGCAATGAACTTTTGCAAGAATCAAGAAAGAAGAGATGTTCTCAGGGGGGGAATAGATCAGATGCCAATCCAAACAATATTTTGAGTGCTCAAACAATCAATTATCTTATGTGACAATAACATCGAACTGAACATCAGAGATTTCTCGGATCAAAATTCAGGATGTCAATTATTGCAGCTCAAACCCTGTCAACGAAGCTCCTCTTTGTATCATCTCGTTAATACAAATCAGCAAAATGACAACCTACATAAATATACATGATAGTCATTAACTTTGTTCATGAAGTGTAGAACTTCTTGCCAGAAACCACCATTCATCCTACTTTAATGTGGTAAGAAAAAACATTTAAAACTAGAGATAATATTACGCCTATCTTGAAATACAAGAGAACAGAATGAAAGCACAGAAAGTATCTATCAATGAGTTATAAGAAAGTACAAACCTTGTACATTTTATTTCTACATTAATGCTGGCAAGATGGTAAAATAATTTATGCCTAGATGTCAATACAGTGAACTGATTGTACATTTTATTTCTACATTAATGCTGGCAAGATGGTAAAATAATTTATGCCTAGATGTCAATACAGTGAACTGAAAATATGTAGTGTCATGATGAAACAAGAGAGCTCTATAAAAGAAAAACCCACCGATAATAATGTGATGGTTAGATACTCACCTCAATTATAATGCAGCATTCATATATATCACTGATAAATCTGCAGGCAATATACTGCAAAAATATTTATGGAGCCAATCAACTTGTCTAAGCTGACCTAAGATAGTAACTGAAGATAGAGTGTAAGTGAGAATATAATTCTCCAAAGAATACCTTTATCTGGAGAGGCACCAAATATATGTATGTACAAATTTGTGCAAAAGAAGATAAAAATTGTAACCATTTGCACGAGCATGAATCCATAATATCAACACATTTAGTTAGGCAATATGGAAAGGAGACATCATTAAAGATGGTATAATACACAAATATAATACATGTAGATCAGTATGTAATGTATTATTTGCATATAGGCGATTGAATCTTCTAGAATCATGCTGCAGCCAAAAAAAAAAAAAAGATAGCAACTCTTGAGGTTGTACCATGTGAAGTATAAATTTCGCAGTGATCTCATCTCCGAAGCTCTGTGCATAGTGCAATAAAACCACTCATATAGAAACTACATTATGTTTAGCCAGTGTGACGCGGGATTGTACCTCAGTAAATTTTAGTTTCCTTTTTCTATACGTCACTGGGTAATTTGGTTATTCACCATGTATGGGGATCCCCACTAAGCATACACGGCTAAATGGTTAGAACGCCCAACACATAATTGGTGAATTCGCAGGTTCAAATTCCTAAGTAAGCTGGAGCTTGGAGGTCAACCTCTAGTTCATAAGTCCATTTGTGATTCATTGCTTAGTAGGGAAGTTTTCCCAATCTTTCTTACATTTGGGCATACCAAATAATGGACCCTAACTACTGCTTTGAGGATCGTCGCCGTGGAACCCATCATAAGAAGTACATGATTTTCCAAGTTTACCACTTTGATCATGGGATAGAGGGGATTTACTAGTTGGATGGCAAATCCTCTGTGTAATATAAATCTCCCTCTAATATTGGTAAACAATTAACCCCTAAGTTCGGCATTATGATCGACACCTTCTTACGGGAACTGAAAGCAAATCAATTCAAAATCTTGGAATAACATAATATCCAATTACTATAATACTGTTCTAAATTAGAAATAGAACCCATAAATATTCAAAACTATGAATGAATTATCAGCCGATGCAGAGTTTCGTGAGAAATTTACCTATGTGATTAAATACTAAAATTATATTACTCATGACAAGGAAATAAAAAAATACTCAACTTGATAATAAAATAACGATTAAAATTTACCAATTTAAGTATCAGATCATCTGGAAGACAAAAATCCGAAGCTCCGTATGTAAATGTAAAGGTGGAAGTGACATGAAGCCATCGGGCGTGTCCTTTTGATCACGGATGAAGGAAATGAATTAAATGCGAGCAGTGAGTGACGTGATAGTTGGTAGGATCCGATTTTTGAGAGAGAAAAACACTTTTTTGTAATTTAAAGTTACTTTTACTTGTATTTCTTTCTTTATTATTGTGAACACGTGCGATCTACATGATGTATCTATAATTAAGAATGTAATAATATTTTTCTGATGTATGTATAATTAAGAACGTAATAATATTTATTAAATTTTTTTTATAAAATGGCTTAATATTGATAATTTAAGTAAAAATAAATAAATTTTAACAAATTCGACAATTGAAACCTAAATAGCATGATTATAACTTAAAACCTAATTTATTACAATTTATTATAGTAGATGACTCAAATATATAATAAAATTGAATTAAATTTCTTTCATATAATATAAAAGCCATTATTCTTAAGTACAGTTTTCATCGAATTGCATTTCTCCTTGAAATCTGAGTTGATTCATTTAAAATATTTTAATCACGTAAAGAAAGTTGAATGCCTTCGTATTAAGAAATTTCACATTTGTTCTAGAATAAGACTCTGACAATAATAAGTATGTACACATTAATTTCAATTTTCGTTATTATTTTAAATAAAAGATAAAGAAAGAGTTGAATTGAGCTTACATCATCAAAAATTTGAGTTTTCAAGAATGGCAAATTAAGCTTCTTCGGTAAGTATATCAATTTGATCATCACAATGTTTATTGGTAGAATAAAAAGTTCATAAAAATCTTCTTTCTTACTTTAGATGAAGCTCTGGAGATAATCGATAAGTTGATTGATCAAGTCGTTTCATGGTCGAATTAAAACTCTTAAAATAACATAATTTCTAAAAGTAAATAAATCACTTTGCAGTTGTTAATTAAGCATGCTACTGAAGTTGTATGTATTTGATATAAGTTAGAGATTGTGACAAAAATAGGCTAAAAAAGTGTATACAAGTAAACAAGTCAATAAACATATTAATAAACTTTAGCCGGTGTAACGATGCATATGAAGTTCTTCTAGAATTTCATTTTATATAGGTTGGTTTGAATTTCAAAATGTGTTTTAAATTATATTCATTAACGTTACTTTGGAGAATATTACACGTGCAAATTTATGAAACACTCCATAGTTCTTCGTATAAAGAACGTCAATTACACTTCACATGTCATATTTTCAAGAATTACATATATATTTCACATTCCATTAAGTCTCTATAAAAATACAATTTACATACCATTATTTTTAGAAACGTGAACAAATATCATATTTAATTAGGATGAATTCATCTTTGGATTCTTATAATTATTTTGCAAATTTTTTAAACAAAAAAAGTAAGAAACAACTTTGGTTGACCATTTTAAATAGTAAACCAATATCAACACTTTTAATATAGGTATGATATTTATTTAGCCTTTATTTGGTTTTATTAGTTAAATACTTGATTAAAAAAATTGAGTTAAATTCAATAATTAATTTTAATTAAATATTTTATAGAAACCACAATTTTTATCAATTTTTCAACCACACATTTTATTAATTTTTATCAAAATCTATTAAAATTTTAATTTTTAGCAAAATCAATCAAACATTTAGTTACGTTTTGTTTTCTTACTTATAAAGAAAAAAAGTTACTAAATTTGGTAGCAAGAGAGAGACTAATATAATAAATAATTTATATTGTAAAATAATAGATAATTATTTATAACTACTTAGTCTTATTAGGATATCTAGAAAATAGTTTTATTTACTTTAAAAATCTGTATTTTGATCAGTTCGTAATTTTCATTAGAACCCCATATATATGGATCCATCTTCACAATAAAATTGTATAATTCACTATCAATGGGCCGAGTCGGCTGTGCCATAAAGGGTCTTGCTTGGCCTTTGTAACGGGTTGATTTCGTCTGCGGGCCACACGGGCTGAGTCACGGACCGGTCCGCGGACCCACGTCAAATACTTTTTTTTGTGAAGTTTTAAAAAAAATAAGAAATAAGTTAAAATAAAATTTTAAATTCAAACCATCCTCTTTTTTTCGGGCTTGGGACTGGCTACTATTAGCGTAAGCGGAGTTAAAATTGTACACGAACAAGTTATTACGTGTACAATTTTTTGTAAATTTAAATATCAAAACTTACAAGTTAAAATGAATAAAAATGAAATTAATTTATACAAAATATACTTACATTTTATGTACTCAGTTCGTCCATCTCTTCGGTCAATATCAGGCTTATTTTATCTTGGATTCGAAGTTCTACATCATCTCAATCTTTCAAACACATTAAACTCTCTAATATATCTGGTTTAAGTCTTGACCTCAAATTATTAAGAATCCTACTACATGTACTAAAAGCAGACTCCGATGCTACAGTTGATATCGGAGGTGTTAGTAGATCACGTGTTATAATAGAAATAATTGGGTATTGGCACTCGTTTTGTCTCCACTACCTAAGTATATCAAAATTATTCATCTCATCTTCATATAACAGATTAAGCATGTAGTGACCAAAATATCTAACTAACTCTAACGGTTATCTCTAATATTAGTTTCTACATTTGTGGTACGGAAAAACGAAGAAGAAGAAGAACTAGGGTTTTGAGTTCCTTTATTAATAAGGAAACTCTAATAATTATTAGGATTATGGTATTTTGAAGAAGAAAGGTTTGGTGTAGGAGGTTTTCTAATGTTCCTATCGATTTTTTCTGCATAAAATTCGTACATTTCACATAATGTTTTTTCTAAATTATCGTAAGTTAATGGATTACCGTTACTCAAATTATTAGAAATTTCAGAAATAGTATGTTTAGTACCTTGTAAATTTACTATAGCATCCATAATTGACGCTAACGGGAACAACATAGGCAGGTCTTCCCAATATTTTCTAAACTTCATTTCCATTGTTTCGACAATATCAGAAAAAATTGCATACGTCTTATAGCTATTAAAATTGTTTGCAATAAAATAAAAATGATTTAAAACTAATGGACTAGTAGGGTAGTATATACCACCACATGCATTTATGGCATCGTAATATACTTTTAAAAATTTTCGAACATGAAATGCATTTTGCCAATCATATGGTTGCAAATCATATTGTGGACCGTGTGAATGTCGGCCATTATAATAAGTAGTTACACAATGTTCATAACCTTCACATGATTCAAGCATTAAAGAAGTAGAGTTTCACCTATTACATATGTCTGTACATATACATTTAGTTGGAAGATAATTTTCTCCACATAATTCATTAAATACTTGTTTTCTAGCAGGTGAAGCAGTAATATATTTTAAAGCATATCTAATTTTTTCTAATTGTGAGTCTATATACTTTAAACCATCTTGGACAATTAAATTAAAAATATGGCATACACATCTAACATGAAACAAAATTATACCGAAATCCGGCCGTAATTCTTCAATTAATTTTTCTATTACAATATTGTTAGGTAGAGCATTGTCAAATGTCATACTGTGAATTCTAGATTTGCAATTAAATTCTCTAATAATTTCCATTAAATAATTAAAAATTTGTATGCCATTATGAGAGTAGTCAATTACTTTAAAAGCAATTATTCTTTTATGCATAATCCATAGTTTATCAATATAATGTAAAGTAGCCGCAATATATCATTTATGATTTAGACCGGACCATAAGTCCGAAGTGAATGATACAACACCAACATATTTACTTAAATCATTTTATATTTTGTTTTCTTTTATTATATACAGCAATAGTATCAGAACGAAGAGTGTTTCTAGCAAATGGAAAATACCTTGGTTGAAGATACTTTTGTACAAACCATGTGAAGTGAGTGTTTTCCACTATGCTAAGCGGGAACTCACCACTGGCCACCAATTGACACATGCCTTCCCGGCGCATGGAGTCTTGTGAATAAACCCAATTGTTAAGATTAGGAAAAGAACTAGTAGATCCACCCGCAGATCCAAACTGTAGTTGAGCTTGGTTGGTATCAAGTTTTCCGTGCTTTTGCAAATACTTCGAAAAATGTCGATTAAGATAGCTCGTTCCACCACCCTTTTGCCATGCAAATTGTTGTTTACAATATTTACATACTGCCTTGAAAATTAGTTGCCCGTCTACAAATGCACCGGTCTGCACTAACTTAAAATGATCCCAACACCGAGCCTTTTGTTTTGCGGCTCTTCGTTTAGTAGTCGATTGAGTAGTGTTTATCGTTTCTAACTCTTCGTCGATATCATCTAAATCGAAACTTGGACCATTGTTCCCAACCCCAAAATCATCACCAAATTCTGGAATTGGAACATTATTTAAACCACTAAAATCATCTTGAATTTGATTTTCAACAAACTCGGCACTTCCTTGAAAATTGTATTGATCCATGAAGAATTGTAAATAATAGAAATGTAGAAGTAGAAAAAAGAAATGTGGAATGTAGTTTACTAGAATGTATATTGGACAATTGTAAGAGTGTAGAATATTAGAAATCTGAAAATTCAATAATAAATTACACAATATAATTTTTTTGGATTGTTGTATGAATGTAAGATTGTAAGTTGGGAGATTTGTGAAGAATAGAGATAATTTATGGAGTATTTATAGAGGAGAAAAAGTATAGCCGTTTGAATTAAAAAAAAAAAAAAAAGACAAAATTGCAATAGTTGGTCCCCAGCTTAAGTTGGGGAACCAACTTGGTCCCAAATGGACCACAGGCCTGATCCGTGGTCCACGGGCGGGATCCACGGGCCAAGCTAGTGTGTTATTTTACGTCCCGGTCTGGGATCAGGACCGAGTCTGTCGTTCGATAGGCCTAGATCTGCCCGGGCCCGTCCTTTTACAAATCGGGCTGACCGTCGGCCTGCTCCGTTTGCCATCTCACATTTGATCCTCACATATTTATTTTATTTTATAACATGAATTTCTAATCAATTGAGTTTTTTTCTGTTCAAAGAAACATAAAACGATTAGATACGAGAACCGAATTAAACTTACAGAAAAAGAAACAAATCGAATATGGACTACTAAGATTTATAGATTACCCTAAAATTTCTACATCTATCAAATCTGAAAAGTAGTTTAATTTAATTGCTCACTTTCTACTACAAGTTCATTCCTTATAAGTTTTTTTTATCGAATTATATATCAAAAATTCGTTTGGTACAGTTGTTGTGTGTAAAGATTTTAGTAGTAGAACTTTTGTTAAAAAGTTGTTGACTGTTTGGTTGTAAATTTAAAAAATGTTGTGAATATTAAATTGAGTATTTGGTTGCATAACTGTAAAAGTACTTTTGTATAAACTTTATATTTATTAAATTAAATAATGATTAATTATTATTTATCTCATATTATTTTATTTAAAATAAATAATATTTTTTCATATTCTATAATAACTATTGGCTTTTTTTCACAAATGGTCCCCGACTTTTGTATTTACTGCAGGTTAAAGACATATCGTTTCATTTTTGGCAATTTAGCCCGTATTTCAAATGTTTTTTTGTAACAATGGTCCTTTTCGTTAATTTACGTCCAATTCCTCCTTCAAATGAGCTCGTGTAGTGCAAATTTGACCATGAAAATTTTTGGATATAAAAAGAAAATGAAAATTTGCAGCAAAAGTCCTAAATCTTTCAAAATGTGTCGAAAAGTCACCAAACCTTCTAATCCTAACACATATGCCCCAAACCTTTTTGACAATTTTACCCCTAACTTAAATAAATTAAAAATAACTCCTAAACCTTTTCAAAAATACAAATAAGTCCTAAATCTTTTTATTTTTTTTTTTACAGATTTACACTTAAAATAATAAAAAATATGTTATCAAGTTCAAAAACTTTTAATTTTGTTCACCAAAATAACATTTAAAATGTGTTTGATTAAAATCAGATTTTTTGGTAAAAGTTGATAAAAGTTGTTGAATTGTGTGGTTGAAAAGTTGTACGAGCATAAAATGTGTAGTTAAAATTAATTATTGATTTTGACTTTAACTTTTTAGTAAAATCAAAATTAAAAACAAACGGGCTCTTAGAGTCTCCACAAATTTTGTCTAGTGGTCCTTTAATTAACAAAAAAATTATATTCATGATCAAAATTTGACCAATTTAAAATTTTAATTTATTTTTCATACCAATTACTAAATAATAATTAAAAAAAAAGTTCTTCACCATCTCCACCCCCTCGTTGAAAACAGGAAGAATTTTTCCCTTGTTTTTTCCAGTGCCAAAAACATGGGGGGAACATTCCCCCCATAGTTCTGACCCCAGGCCTACTTCAAACTCTTTTTCACAGCCTTCAACTGGATTTCATATTTGGCTTTCATGTCGACCTCCTTTGTCACCATCAAATCCAACTTAAATTGAAGAGCCCTCTTATCTAATTCTAGCTGCACTTTATCAAGGCTCATTGCCTTCAGGTCCTCAGATAGCTTCTTTGATTTGACCTCTTCTTCGCTGTACTAGCCATCAAAGCTCTCGAGGGTGCTGTACAATTCTTTGGTCAAGACCAACCCTCAGATTAAGTTCATCTCTGCTAGTTGCAGACACTTACACATTATAGCTTTCTCGACAGTTTTCTCTCATTTCTGGGTCCAGTACTTATGGACACTCGCCGCCATTATCGCAGGATGGGCAGGGAGCAACTTCATCACGGAAGGATCCAACTCTTTGAGGCGGTGAGTAATACGGATACGACCCCTCTGGCCGGTCGACGAGGCAGAATTCCCTGTATCTCCAACCCCTCCATCTGGATTCAGCGAGGTTGGCGATGATCTTCAGTCCGCCTCGTCTTGCGGGCTTCCTTCATAAACCCCTCCGCAGCCGCATGAGCCTTCCTCTTCTGTCCAGCTGCCTCGCCCGTGTCCTTCGCGATTCCTTTCCCCTTGTCCTTTGGGTGGATGGAGTCAGAGAGAGAATGTGAGCAATGTGGCAGAGGTGGAAGAGGAGTAGCCTGACCTGGAACTTGGATATCGGATGCCGGATGGTGGATTGCCCTTAGGGGCGTAGCATCTTGGACCTCTTGCGACGAACATGGCATCTCACGCGAAGAAAGTTGGGCCGAAGAACCCTTCTCGCCCGCAAGACATGTAAGGCGGAGTGAAGGAACATTCTTAAACCTGAAAGCTGCTAACACAATAGCCAAAGTACAAAGTATTAGGAAAGCTTGTCATAACGAAACCCATACGATTCAAGTTGCAAGGTTTACCCATTAGTCCGTAGCAAATCAGTAAGTTATCGTCCTTGAGCAGATTGCTGAGGCTCCTGAAGTCACTATTGAGCGCTCGAACCTTATCCTACTTTGACCTCAATTCACCTTGATCCCTCTTTGGAATAGGTGGCTTTCCGCAATATGCAAGAATAAGCGAAGCATTGAGTCAGGAACAATGATAAAAAAATTCGCACAAAGACAACAAGATATACCAAGTTCTCCGAATTAACAGGGAATAGACACGTTAGGGAAGATAGATATGGAGGAACAAGGGTTTATATATATTGAGGCTCTTTAATCCCCACCATCCAGACTCAAAACACGGCATCCGGGCCATCAAACCTAGTGGACGCGTGTTCAAAGAAGGGCAAAAGGCAGGAAACGGAACCCTAGGCATTTATTGAAATGAAAAGACGCGCCCCACGCGAGCCTCCAATTACCCATCACGCGCCATCAGTATTTAAGGCACAAACTCTCTCACCCATGATTACCTGACCAACAGATTGACAGCTTGGACAGAATTACACCAACTAGGGACACGTCACTAGAAGTCCAATCAATCAAAGCCCTCATCCGTCATAAATAATCGACTTCGGACTTGGGGGACTATACTGAGTAAGTAATTCAAAGGTGCATGGATAAGTAATTCAACAGTGCATCTGCGAAGACCATATTCGTGGGATTCGCCTTCGTCAAAGACTTTCTACCAAAGTCCCACTCCTACCTTAAATAATAGGCTTGGACTTAGGGGACTATTGTTACCACCAGAATTCGTTAAGGCCTCCACGTCAGTAAAAGTCCAACTAAAGTCCCGTATAGGCCCAAGTTAGGCCTCGTTAAGGCTTCATAGGCCCAACAAGGGCCTTCCAGATTCGTAAAGGCCTCAAATATCTAGCGAGGGCCTCACGGATACGCTTAAGGTCGGCAACACGTTAGCACCCTAGAGTTAAGTACATCGAAGTGCACGAAGGGCCTCGACACCCCTGGCCAATCTGATGTACTTCGCTGGTCTTTGCTAAAGAAATATTGTGTTTGATTGTCACCAGGATTCTCACAAGGAAACCAAAGCCCGATCTCCTAAAGATTAGGAAACGTATAAACTCAAATAAGGGCTAAAATCTTAGAGATTGCCTTGACAACCAATTGTCGATAAGGAAGAAAGATACAATCAGATATCTAATTGATTGTTTTTCTAAATCAATTAAGACTATGAGGCTATAGATACAACATCTCCGGTTGCTCTAAGATACGCTACTACTCCCTCCCGTATATTGTTCTATATACCGGCAGTTGACTTGATCGTCGGAGTACCAATGATCGCCAACCTCTCTTTCTCCGGTGATCTTGGTGCATAACGGACGTCCTAGTGTGCAGGTAACATACATGTTGGCAGAGAATTGACTGGAGATCTATTGACGCATGAACAATGCATATTCCGACGTCAATAATAAGTAAATGAAGAAATTGAGAAATCTTAATCCCGATCTACTCCGCCTTTTGGTAATTCTTGACAGGCATGGGGTGGTGCCCCAGTTTCAACTCATTGGCATCCTTACACCACCAAAATGTTCATATGAGGACATCAGTGCCAGAATTGAAATGATGGGTTGTGTTTTCACATAACACCATAAATTAGGGACTATTTGTAAGAATAAGCCTAATACTTGGAATTCCAGGTTCGGAAGCATTATGGTAAAGAATAAGCCTAATACTAAGATTTCAGATTTTAATTAAAGTTGGAATACATATTTTTATGGATGACTTTGGTTAGTTTGATTGTATCACATTCAAATTCTTAAATTTTGATTATTAGAGAGAGGCCTTATATTTTTATGTTTATTTTTATTTTTTTTAAGTTTAAAATTAACAAGAAATGTAGAACCCAAGAATAGATCAACGGCGGAATTAGGGGGGGGCGGGACAAGGACCCGGTCCCATTTTTTTTAAAAAAAATTGTTTTTTTAGTATAAAATAAGTTTTTTTTTTTAGTAACAATTCAATCTTGAAATGCAAATTTATTTATTTTTATTTTTTTATAGCATTCCAGTCTCCAAAAAATTTTAGTTCCCCTGAATCAATTTGCTTCCATGTAAGAATCAATGGGCCAATGCATAAAATCTATAACTTAGCCTCTCACAATAAGGAATACGGAACGAAATAGACGAATGCAAGAAGAGAAGCTTCAATACCACGATGCGAGGAGAGGAGAATGGAGGAGTGGCTGACGGCAAGAGAGCGAAGGATCTGGTCAGCTGCTAGCTGCGGCAAGATAGAAAGATCAAAGATCAGAGGAGATCAGGGGCGGAGCCAGGAGATGGCATAGGGGTGGGCCGGAGGAGGGGAAATTATATGGGGGTGCTGCCCCCGAAAAAATTTTTTTGACCCTATTTTATCCATCATTTTCAACAACAACATCAGCAGCCAGCAGGAAAAAATAATCAATCCAAAATTTCAACATCATCAGCAATTCAGCAGGAATAAATATATCAATCCGAAATTTCAATATCAATGTTGCAGTTCAGCAATAAATAATCAATCTGAATTTTCAACAACATCATCATCATTCAGCAAGAATAAATAATCATTCCGATATTTCAACAGATAAATTATAACCGTATAAATTCAGTGGCAGTATCAGATATCAGGCCTCAGCAAATGAAAATTTTCATGATTAGCACTAAAATTATATGATTTAAACAGCATTCCCAAAAATTAAATTGCAACAGGCAACAGGCAACAGGCACAGCAGCGCGGCCAGCGCTAGCATTTCTATCTATAATCTATTCAAAAACCATAAGCAAAATTCCAAGTTGGATTGAACTTACTGGAATGGACCGAAGAAGTGATGATTTCAAATAGAAGCTTCGATTTGGGAAATTAGGGCTCGGCTCGGCAGTCGCGGAATTGAGAGTCGACAAGGCCTACTGGCTCCGCCCCTGCCTGAATGTAATCGTCAGTCGCGGTGGTGCAGGCAGCAGGCGTCGGTGTAGCCAGCAGCTTTGATGGATTCAGCTCTCGCCTCTCTGTCGACTTCCTTGGTTGCGCTGAACGTGAATGATGGAAAATGGGCTGAAATGCTGAATGTAATCTGTAATCAACAGGCCGATGAATGCTGATTTGAAAATTGGGATCTGGACTAATTGATTGGTCTTCAAATTGGGTCTTGGGTGTGGGCCGTGTGGCTGGGCCTTTCATTTAATAGCACTGGGCCAAGGCAAAAAAATTTTTTTTTTTTAACTAATTATCACATGGGGTGGAGAATAGGGCTGGGCCTGGGCCCAGTGAGGCCCAGCCCTAAATCCGCCCCTGGAGGAGATGATAAGATCAGATTCTCGTATATGGATTTTAGATTTAGGGTTACTAATCCAGCATAAGAAATTAAAGATTTAGTTATATATACTAGAAAAGAGATCTAAAGATTAATGTATTAGGTCACTCGGTTCAACTCCCATCTAGTCAAAAATATTTTTTTCCTCCAAAATACAAAAGTTATCGAGGCGGGGAATATGTTTTCGTCCTCATTCAATTTACTCTCTCATTTTTTTTAAAGTTTAAATTAAGTATTAATAAGACACTATCTTGTAGGCCGAGTTGGCTAAAAAGACATGTCAAATTAGTCAAATCAGTCGAATTAGAAAAGCGTTTAAACTTATATTATTTAAGTTAAAAATATTTTTTTTACGTAAAAAAAATATAAATATCCTCATTTAATAAGTACTGTTAACATGCTATCTGTTGATAGATGGTCTGTTAATACCAAAATTAATAGATCACATGCCTGTTAGCAGACCATGAGCCTGTTAACGTAAATTTACACATTTTTAACTGATTTTTCAATTAACCCAGTTCAAATAAACTCAGATTTACAGAAATTTAAAGCTAAAATCACAATTCATATTTAGATGTATACATATTTTTCATGATTTATACCATAGTCCACAATTTCTAACGTGAATTAAAAAAAGAAGATAGAAACAGATGAATTTTTACCTTGAAATAAGATTTCTTACATAGATGAAATGAGTTGGATCCTAACCTTGAAATGAGTTAGATTATAACTTGGAAATCTATTTTTCAGTAGACGAAATGGGTTGAATTTGAAATTATTTGAAATATAATAAGCGGAAAAGAGAAGACGGAAGAGAAAACAGTGTTATATTTGGTAATTTGCAGGTCAACGACTATTTATAAAAATTTGCTAGGTCACCCAGCCAGTTAGCACTATTCCCACCTTTCTTCTATTTCTATAGGGCAATTATATTGTAACCATATTTTTCTTTTACTGTACCACTTTTAAATGATTAAAGCTATATTTGACACACCGAATTAGACCGTACAAAAAACTATACATAAATTAGAAAAGATAGTACTAGATAGATAATATCAGGGTGGATAAAGTGGATGTTATTTATAACAGGTCTAAACTCATCTCATCAGTCTATGTTATGTTATCTGGCTAGATTAAGAAATATATTGCAAACAACATTATTTTGAATCAAAAACTAAAAAATACTATCCATATTGTTAATCCATCATAATACTATCTACATGGTATATCTACTTTAATTTTGTACTCAATTCTTTATACGGTCTAATTCGGTGTATTAAACACAAAATTAAAGTCTCTAATGTTTACTTATTGTCGTACTTGTGTTTCCACTTTTTTTTGTCACAATATTGTTGTACTCAAAATTTCGTTAAATTAGCACATTTAGTCCCTGATAATAGTTTATGTTCAAATAATCTCTTAGGCTGCTTTAAATTAAGGGATAAATAAGTTTTTTTATGTCCCTCTAATGGACTTTTTTGGACGAAAATCGTCATCAAGGACTAAATATTTTAATTAATGAAAGGTTGAGAATAAGATCGACGAACAAGTCAAAGAAATAAGTGCGATAATAAACAAAAATTGAAAATATTTAATACAAATAAAAAGTGGTGGAACAAAAAAAATAATAATAAATTATAGTGACAATATTACCATCCGTATCTATAACATATACAAAGTATGGATGTTGGAGTATACAATCATCCATACTAATATTTTATAATCATTTATTTGTCCTTCAATTAATAATATAACTACATCACATTTGCTTTTCCAAATAAATGAATCACCCCCTCTCACTATATGCTTGCTTTGCTAAAAGGGCCATATAATATTGAAGTACTCCAACCCAAGTCTCCCAATTCCTTTAGATGTACACATTTTCCTCTAGTTAACCCAAGCAATTTTTCGGCTACTAGCCTCACCTCCTCACCAGAATCTAATCATAATGGATCGAATATCGCGACATAAAGAAGCCGTCAATTTAATGATGCTCATAACATGGGTATGGATAGTTTGAATCACCGCTTTAAGTAACACCTCCTGCAAAAATATAATGATAAAAATATGATAAACTATGCTATGTTTAAAATTTGTTCAAAATTGACGTATATCTTAACGTGTGTATATTTACACAAATGTACAAGCTGTACACTATGAGGCATGATAATACACGATCGTGGGACTTTTCACAATCACGGCGATGTGGCCAATATTTTAAAATTTTGTCTATTTATAGGTATGTTTCACTGAAGATGTCTTATAATGACTAAACGAAAAAAAGTATCCGTATGATGTTGGCTAACTTATTGGCCATTATGTAAAGTGGATATTACACCCACTATTTACCAATCTTAAAATAATTTTAAATCTAATAACTCAGCTAATTTATTTTATAAATATTACATTCTTAAAATTATATTAATTAATAAAATAATAAATTAAAACCAAATCTATATCTCAAAAGACCATGTGAATCCATATGTGAATTGTGATGAACTTTGATCTAAATTTGCTTCTTGAGTTCTTGATTATTTTCACTGTAAATCCTTCATTTTTATAATATTTCAACTTTAGTCCCTATAATTTCTCTTTTATTTCAATTTCATCCTCTTATATTGGTAGTCCAAGTCATTCAATTTTTAGATTTTTGCAAGTTGGTCCCCATATTTATACTTTTATGTCAATTTAGTCCTTTATAGTATTATTATCTGATACAGATGTTACAAATGGTACTGTGTATCAATATTTGATACAGATGTTACAAATAATATTTTGTATCACTGAATATGTTACAAATTATATTATATTATTTTACACAACACATATTACATGAATTGGTATTCTGTATCACTGATGCTATATATATTACAAATGATGAAATCAATAATTTTATTTGTTAAATTTAACATTGTGTTACATATCTATATCATACTGATGTTATAAAGTATCAACATATTTTTAGAGTTCAATGTGTATATTAATATGAACTTATTGAAGTTTAGAATTGGTTTTGCAGTTGTAACAGTTTCTGTTTATTATCGCGATCTGATACAGATGTTACAAATGATATTGTGTATCACAGTCTAATACAGATGTTACAAATGATATTTTGTATCACTGAATATGTTACAGATTATATTATGTTATTTTACACAGCACATGTTACATGAATTGATATTTTGTATCACTGATGTTTTACATCTTAATTTGTAACACGGATTATTACAAAATATCATTTGTAATATTTGTATCAAATATTGATACACAATATCATTTGTAATATCTGTATCAAATAGGGGTACTATAAAAGATTAAATTGATATAAAATTATAAATATGGAAATCAACTTGCAAAAGTCTAAAAGTTGAAGGACTTGGATTACAAATAAAAGAGGATGAAATTGAAATGAAAAATAAAATACAGGGACTAAAGTAGAGATATTATAAAGATAAAAGACTTAATGTGAAAATGATCAAAGACTCAAGCACAAATTTACATATTCAGTTACCATATATTATTTAATATAATAAATTAAAATAATAATTTTTAAAAAAAACTTTTTAAAATAAATGAAACAAAAATAGCATTTTAGAATTATTTTTAAAAAATCAATGGCCAAATTTTGGGCCTTTATAGTTATGTAGGCCGACTTAGGAGCTGCTATGATTATGATTATGTTGGTCAAATTTGGGGCCACTATGTGGATCCAATGACAATCACGTGTGAATTTCGATTTGCCATGTCATTCATTTACTCGATTTTTTTTTTTAACAATGACATAATTAATAATAAGTTTTCAAAAAACTTTAAAGTTCAGAGACCAATGGAAACATTGTAAATAGTACAGTGGCCAATGAGGCATTTAACCCGGACAAGAAAAGACCAAGTTAAACGAGTTACAATTCAGTCATTTCTACAGCATAAATTTTAAAAAAAAAATGGCAGAAAGCACATAAATCAGAAATGTATAATATCCCACTCAGCCCAAAATGGCAGAAAGCACATAAATCAGAAATGTATAATATCCCACTCAGCCCAAATGGCCAACTTGTAACATCACAACAGAAGAATGAGCTGCTAAAAGAAACATACTCTACAACTCTGCATCCATTTAAAAACTTGCGGCTTAAAATATACACACTTTTCACGTTACAAATAGAAGACTACCTTACACTGGGTATCGAAAAAATTGGAAAAGGACTTGTTAAATTATCACCACTCTCACTTCATCTATCCATACCAAGTAAAACATGCTTGGTTCACATTATTAGATACGACGGAAGAGTAGAATAAACAAGATATTAATCTTTCTTTTCTCTTTTGATATTGTCCAATACTACATTGTCTACTACTCTATACCAAACATGCCACAAATGCATACAATATCAATAATTACATTATTCTTGATAGATAAATGGTGAGGAGATCAACTCTGTTGTACTGTAAAACGAGTCATCCGGACCACCATAATAGTTCTCTTCCTTCTCATCATCCCACTTCACGACTTCCTTTATGTATTTGAATGCCTCGTCGACTGTCACTTTGTCTCTCGCCCGAGATTGCCAAACAAAGAGCTTTTGACCAGTGAGAGAAGCATAGAGGTCCTTAAACTTCATGGCTATATAGAAATAAGCTTGGTGTACCAAGGATTGGGTGTTGTGGTGGGTTTGGATGGGACCGAAATCCGTGAACCATTCACAAGTACTTAAAGGAACGCTGTTAATTTTCTCCTCAAAAAGATCATACTTATTCAAAATCAACACAAAAGGGGTATCTTTGAAACAAGGGTGCCTGATCATTGTTTCAAACAGATCTCTACTTTGAATCATCTTATTTTGAAGTATGACTCCGCTACCAGTATTTTCCGGAGAAAGCCACAACTGATCGTAATCACTCAGGGAAATACAGAAGACTACCACACGAACATCTTCCAACATCTCCAACCACTTGCATCCTCCAGTCATTCCCTTGGAATTTACTCGAATAAGTTGATACCTGATAGTCAAATATTAAGGAACAACTACAAAATCAGTGACGAAATATAAGGAAACGCAGTAACCAGCATACGGAATTATCGTCATAATTTTCTTGGCGGCAGATTATAACTATTTACTGGAATAATCTCACCTCTTCTATATCCGAAATTACCTCCAACTATTGTGCCCATTCTTCAAATTTGACAATGTTTCAAACTCTCTCTCTAAAGTATGTTACCAAGTTCTCTTTCTATTTTGATATACAGTTCCCATTCTAACAAAATAATATGCATCTGGTTGAAAGTTATTCATTATCTAGGAGATTTTAGTATCGTATTGTGATTCTTACATATTTGGTGATTACACTTTTTTCATTAAACAAAGTAGGGACATGTGTATAATTATGATAGGAATGACCAAGATGAAAAGTGAAGGCAATATTTCAAAAGGAAATATGACACCGAGGGTTTGGGAAGGCTTAAATAGTTCTTGCGGAAGCAAGGTAGCATATTCAAGAATGGCTACTTTGTGTCCTTTTGAGAATATACTCTAGATGTACTCAAGGAAACAAGGATGCTAGGGCATAAACCAGTGGATAATCCTATTGAGCTGAACCACAAGTGGGAAATAGTTATGAAGAACCCGAAGCTGGCCGATAGATCTACCAAAGTCGACCATATAAATAATCAGTCTATTCTAGCCAGGCTGGGAATGGAAATATTTTCGGAGCAAGCTTGAGGGGAAATGTTGAAAGTCATTCTTTATTTAAGATATTCTAGTTTTCATATTATGATCATTTCCTAATTGTCTTATTGCTGTAAATGTACTGAAGGCTATAATTTCCCTAGAATAGTGGTTAACATATTTTGTAATTTCCTAAGATAGGTTCTCATAGCAGTATATGTATCCCTCCTGTAATCTCAATACGAGTGTGAATGAAATTCTAATTTTTTATTTTTTCACACACTGCAATAGAAGTTAAAATACCATTGGTGAACATCATTGCAAGCATACTTCAGGTCAAACCAAGCTTATCTCGGCTAATTAAGGTTACTATATAATTTAGTTTTTCATTAAGACTACACTAGGGACATATTCTTAATCCATACCATAATCATTCTTCTAATTATCTCCTTTAGTGCAAAAAAGCATTCTTCCCTTGCCTCTCCCTTTCATTGAAAGGCATCACGATATTTCTTATTAAATGGGAATTTTCTTTATCTCCACTTACAATGGAAAACTAACATAGTTCTCTTCTCATTTATCTGACACGTTCTACTTTGTCCATTTCATACATGTTTCTCTCAATTATATTTTCCCTTTATGTACATATATGTATGTATGTATATTTTTTTTTTGCTTCCCCCAAATTCATTTAATACAAGGGGTAGGCATTTTAACCGGAACCGGTTCCGGTCCGGTTCCAAAAAAATAAAATTAGGAATAGGAACCGAGAACCGACCGGGTTTGGGTCGGTTTTTTGCTCTTGAACTGGAACCGTGGGTACTTGATTTTAAAACAGAATTTGTCATTTTTTATAATTTTTTTATTTTTTACAATTTATTCACCTTGACTCAACACCAAGGTACTAAAGACAAGAGTCTAACTGTCTAAGAGCCAAACAAAAAGTACAAAACCCAAACTTCTAAGTTCAACCAAGATATCTTACCAACCACTGAGACGGAACAGTTTATTACTCTTGAATTACCTTTCCATCTTCCAAAAGTCTGGCTATCAAAAGGTTTTACCCATATCCACTTCGGAGCTATACGATTTGCTCTTACCCTTCATGGTTGGAAAAGACTCCCAACAGTATCTAGAATTGCACTATTAGATACTAGATTTGCTGACTACCAACATGCATGTCTTGGCACAGTCAAACAGAACAATTCTTGTAACCATGTTTCCTAATTTCAACATGCCAATATCAGACCCACAACTTCTATCTGTTTTAAAAATCCAAGTTCAAATTGTTGGAGCAATTCTCTCCACAGTTACATATGCCGCTACCCTCCACTACCAGACTGTTGACAGAGTACAAAATCATTCACTTGATTTTACTACTCCTCAAGGCACTGATGATGCTCTCTCCCTTCAGATGAAAACAGATAAACCTAGTTGTACCTATGTTTCGAGACAAATCTCCATATCTGAATTCAAGCTAATTTCTGAAACATAGGTCATTGGCTATGAACAGCACCATCTAGGGGTGGTAAAATGGCTCATGGGCTCGCCGGCTCGACCTATATTGGACTCAGGCTCATATAAGGACGAGCACGAGCTAGGGCCGAGCCAGAAAAAAAAAGACTGAGACCGTTCGGCACAACCAAAAAACGAGCTGGCTTGTGGGCGGGCCCAACAAGCCGACTCGTACAGCTCGTGGGAACTAGCCCACGAGCTGGCTGGTGGGCTCGTGCCTACGAGTCACGAGCCAATCCATTGGCCAGCTTTTATTTTAATTTTTTTTAAATTAAATTATTTTCCTATAAATACGTTTTGTAGTGGTTTTATGATGGAAAATAAATGGTTAACAAAGACAATCATGTAATTAACAATACCAAAGAACTGTTAAACCTTTTTTCTAGAAAGATTTTCATCAGAGAATTTCAGGAGTTCCTATCCAACATGAGGCTGTAAAGAGTATTGAACATCTTTGATTTGCATACCAAGGAAGTCTATTTTTGAAACTCCAATTAGGAGTGGCAAAAAAGCTCGTCGGCTCGTAAAAGCTTGGACTCGTCGAACCACGAACACGAGTTAGGGCCGAGCTGGAGAAAAAAAAAAGGGGCCGAACTTGCTCGACTCGGCAAAAAAACGAGCCATCTCGTTGGCTCGCCCAACGAGTCGGCTCATGGGCTCGTGCCCACGAGCCGGCTTGGCTGGTGGCTCGTCCCCAACGGTCACGAAATCGTGACCGTTGGCCAACAGTCAGTCACCTTTTTTTTTTCTTCATATAAATACTCATTTTCTAAACTCATTTTTTCACACTTCAATTTCTTATCTCTCATTCAATTACATATTCAATCCATTAAAAATTCTCAAATTACATTCTCTCAAATCTCAATATTAGTGTTCTAATTAGAATCTAGTATCTTATTATCTAGATATTACGCTATAATTTTCTACTTCTACTAATTCTCTACATTTCTATTTTCTAGTTTCTACGTTCTAGTTCTACTACATTTTCATCTTCTCCTATTTTCTTTATTCTATTATTCCAAATGGCATACAACCGAAGTAATGATGATTTTAGTGGTCTTAATCACATTCCAATTCCAGATGATATTATTAATCAGTTTGGTGGTAGCACTGATCCAATTGATTTGGAAGACGTTCATGACGATGCCGATACACAAACTATCATTGGCTCTAGCACTAAACGAAAAGCCACCAAACAAAAAACTATATGATGGCAGCATTTTCAGTTGGTACCGACTGGTAAACTAGTGAACGGAGTCCATGAGTTCAAAGCACAGTGTAAACACTGTCAAGAGAAATTTTCTTGGCACAAGGGGATAGGCACGACCCATCTAAACAGACACTTCAAAAAGTGTCAATACAAACATGGAAGTTTGGATATAAATCAGGCACAACTCCAGTTTGGATCTCCGAGAACCGGGTCCAGTAGTCCCGTTCTCAACAACTGAATATACTCACAAGAACTCATGCGACACGAAGGACTACCGAAATTGATAGCAAATGTCGAGTTTCCACTATGCTTGGTGGACAATCCTCATTGGACGTCATTCGTCCAAAAATATCTACAACCAAGGTATGTTAGTATTTCTAAAAATACACTTTGTAAAGATACTATTGTTAGATATAATACTAAGAAAGAAGCTATTATTAATGATATTAATAATTACAACGGTGTTGTATCTTTTACATCAGACTTATAGACAGGTTGTAACCAAAAAAGATACATGGTTACAACTGCACATTATATTGATAATAGTTGGTTAATGCATAAAAAAGTGATAGCATTTAAACAAATAGACTATCCTCATAATGAAAATAATATTTATCAAATTTTATTAAGTGCGTTACATGAATTTAAATGTGATTCTAAGACTCGTAGTTTTACATTTGATAATGTAGGTCCAAATAATATAGTAATTGAAAAATTAATGCAACACTGTAATCCACAATTTGATGGTATTTTATTTCATATTCGTTGTGTGTGTCATGTGTTTAATTTAATTGTACAAGATGGATTAAAATTTATACAACCTCAATTGGAAAAAATTAGATATGCTATTAATTATATTTCGGTTTCACCATCAAGAAAACAAGTTTTTGCTGCTCTATGTACAGAAAATGGGCTGCAATCAAAATATTTTGTAACTGATGTTGCCAATAGGTGGAATTCAACATATCTTATGCTTGAATTGTGTGAAGGTTATGAAGATTGCATTACTGTCTATTATAATGACCGACACTCACAAAGCTCAGAATATGATTTAGAATTACATGATTGAGAAATATGTGATCATGTTAGAAAATTTTTAAAATTTTTTTACGATGCAACAAATGTATGTTCTAGTGTTTATTACCCAACTACTCCACTTGTTTTAAATCATTTCTATTATATTACTAACAATTTTAATAGGTATAAGAATTTTGCTCTTTTTACTAGTATTATACATGTTATGGAATCTAAATTTAGGAAATATTGGGAACAATTGCCTATGTTATTTCCATTAGCATGTATCATGGATCCTCAACTTAACTTAGAGGGTACAAAAGTCACAATAATGGCAATTTCAGATAAATTAACTTATGAAAATCTAGTCACGTGTGCTAATTTAGAACAAATTTTATGTTCTATATATGAGGTCTATGCTGAAAAGGCCGGTACAAACGTTGTACGACCCCCTAAATCCAACATATACTTCGTCATCAACTGATGACATTGACTTATGGAGTTACGTCAGTACACATAAGACCACTCAAGGTCAACAATTAGTTGGTTCTTCTTCTAGTTCTTCCCTTCCCCGTTCTAATGATATACTTGTAGAGTTAGGTAGGTATTTTGCTTATTATGTGCTTAGTATATTAGATGAAGAAGAGAGAGAAAACTTTGATATACTTAAATGGTGGAGACAACATCAACGTAGTTACCCAATTCTTTCTAAAATAGCACGAAATCTACTAATACCTCCGGTCTCAATTGTAGCATCGGAGGCTGCATTTAGTATAAGTGGCAGAGTTTTATCTGATATCAGGTCAAGACTCAAAGCCGACATTTTAAAAAGTTTACTGTGTCTAAAGGATTGGGATGATGCCAAACTTCGAATTCAAGATAAAGTTGACAGAATAATGTCTGAAGAACTTGAAGATTTGAATATAGATTAATTATATTCGTAGTAAGTATTATTTTGCATTAATATTTCTGTATTTAAAGAATTTCATTATTTTAATAAAAAATTGAACACGTAACATCTTGTTCGTGTATAATTTTAACTCCGCCTACTTTTAAAGTAACCGGTCCCAAGCCCGAAAAAAAGAGAGTTTTAAATTTTACATTTTTAACATAAATAATTTTCGATATGGTATTCTTTTTTATTTTCAAATTTTAAAAAATGTAAAACACAAAAAAAATAGAGGTGGATTTTAAATCTTTAATTTTTAACATAAATATTTTTTTATTTCTACTTTCTTTTTTATTTTCAAATTCAAAACAAAAAAAAAGACAAAAACATAAGAGTCAAATATGAAGATTTTAAAAAACATAATCAAGATAATTCAATAAAAATTTTAACATAAAGATAAATATTTAATCTTTAACATAAAGATAAAGATAAATGATTCATTTTAAATATTTATATTTTTTTTCTTTAACAAAATAAATAGAATGATTTATTTTCAAATTTTAAACAAAAAAAAACAAAAAAAACAAAAAAAAAAAAGAAAAGGGCAGAGCCTAGCCGAGCCAGCTCGGCTCGTTCGACCGACGAACCCGTGGGCCGAACCGAGCCCACCTTTTGGAGACGAGCCTAGCTTGACTCGTCCATGGGCTTGTGATTTACTGGCCGAGCCGAGCCGGCTCAGCCCATTACCATGCCTAACTCTAATTACCATTTTTCTTCTGAGAAAGCATGACTCCAAACTGTTTGGTTAAATCTGCAAAGTTACATAATAACTGTGCATGAGAATCATTCTGGGAAAATAATAAGATGTCATCAATGTACATCAGAGCGGACTCCACGATCGGACGGTATATTTTTGTGATAGCTTTTTGGAAGAGTAATGGAGCTGTTTTAAAGCCAAAAGGCATGACTGTTCACTGATAGTGGTGGTTTGGTATACAAAATCCAATTTTATGCCTTTCATCAGGCGCAATTCCAAGCTGCTAAAATAATGCCTTTAAACCAACTTTTGAAAAAATTCGTGTATTGGACAGACGAGAAAATAAAGCTTTCATGTTTGGTAGTGGGAACTTGTCATCTACAACGAAGTAGTTCAATGGCTTGTAGTCAATGACAAGCCTCATTTTTCTTTAGACTTGTTCGCATCTTTTGTTGACATAAAAGGTTTGGCATGCCCACTCATAGAAGTAATAGGTTCGATTAGACCTTCAGCTTGTAATTGGGCAAGTTGTTTGGTTGCCAACTAGAGATGTTCAGGGCTCATGTGGCTAGCTTTTATAGGATTGATATCTTCATTCCGTTTAAAAGGTAGGCAAATGAAGAAATCTGGGTTTTCCCATAAAGGGTGAGTACATTTGGTGAGGAAATCTATATGAAATTCTGCACAACAATCTTGGATTAGTGTATCTGTTATGGTATGGAGATTGATTATGAAAAAATATATGGTTGGCTAGATATAGGATAGGTAATATGACTTATATCTGAGCCCTTTCGGAAATGAGATTACTCTTTTTGCCTAGAGCTGTTGAATGATATCGAAACCAATAACATCTTTACCAGGTAAGGATGAGCCGAGCAATTTATGGGAGAGATTGCAATCAGAAAAGAAATAGAGTGTGACTGGTTTGCTGATAAGTTGTAGAGAAATACCCTGTTTTCTGCCAGAAAAATTTGATGGTTGGTTTTTCCACATAGCTGCTGGGAGAACAACTGGATTTAAAATCGAGCATCTTACCTTGTTAAATAATCTTGCAACAGTGATTGGCCTTTCATATTTTTCTAGAATAGAAGGTTAAGATTGACAACCTGCATACCCTAACATTCACTTAGTTCATCAGAATCTCTTTCACTGTCAGAATCAGAGTTAGTCTCAAGAACAAAGACCGTATTAGGGTCCGTTCATCTTCTTCAGAGAAGACAGACTCAGGATCTGCTTGTTCAAGGTCAACTTGTGTAGCTGCATAGATCTGGTTAAGGACCTTTGCTTTCTTCTGGCTAGTACAATTTTTTGTAAATTGACCTTACTTTCTACAGATGAAACATCGGTCTCCTTCTATATTTGTGAACTTTCTTTTGAAGAACTGTTTTCTTCTTGGATAGGTGTTGGGAAACCTTTTGTTGCAGAAAATGAATATTTTCTTGTGATATTTCTTCCTTCCTGGTCAATTACAGGTTTTGAGGTCATGTTGGCATTTGATTTTCAAGTCGGGGTGCTCACAAACCTTTTCAAGTTTTTGTCCGGTGGCACTGATTTCTTTGAAGAACTCTTGCAAATTGCAAAATTTCTTTAAGATTTTTATGACCCAACTGTGTAGTTCTCCAAAGGAAGTGGTTTTTAGTGATTGTCCTTTGATTTGAATCATCCGCAATGTTTCATGACTGAGTGGCTATGGAATAAACTCTAAATAGGCTTATTTTATATTGACTTCATATGGTCCTCCAATAAGATAATATCGCTTGGCTGCCTTATGAGAGTGTTCATCAAGATCTTTAAAATCATACGAAGAACACTTTAATTTGAAAAACTCCTCTCGAGCGACATCTTTTAAGTGGTCAGATTTGCTACAAAATTCTCAATACAAGAATTCAATGAATGCGACAACTGTAAAGGAACCATAATATTGGATTTGTCGGTATTCTCCTAGAGAATCATACCAATCCTTAAGGAATCCAATGATCATGGCCAAAAAAAACTTAATGACCAAAGCATGTGTCATGTTAGCCTTTGTAGTTCTGCTAAATACCATCACTACATTTCTTGGAACCTTTTCTTCTATAAGGATGGAGATATATTATCAAAGGTGAATTTGACAGCGGAAGTACTATTTTGGGAGTAGTAATTGTTAACTACATGGGCATTTGTAATATCTTCGTCAATCACAACACTAGGATCTTTTCTTTGGTCTTCGCTTGTTTGAGGACTGTAAGCCATATACAGATAAAGTTGTTCATATTAAGAGGAGTTATCGGAGGATATTGAGATATTTGAACTAAACTCATTTAGAACAGGTAGAATTAGAAGAGCATAACGGGTTTTTGTTTGAGCTTGTTCCAGAAATTTTGTGATTGGGTTTTTGATTATCATGTGCAACTGTTTTTCTGGGTTTTTTGGTGTTGTAGACTTGGGCTGTTTTGTAGGTGGGAAAAGTTGTAGTTTTTGTTTCCATTCTTCTTGAGTAAAGAGTAAAACAGTAGATCCAAGAGCTCTAAAGGAATGCATAGGCCAGATGTTTGGACATTTGGGACATATAGAGTTGATAATGGGATCATGGTATTGTTTTCAAGAAAACAAAGCTGGGTTTTGAGGTTTCGGATTTCTCTTTCATGATTTCATTATGCAATGTTTCAACTCTTTGTTTACAAGCTTGTAGTTGGGTTAGGAGAATTTGGGTTTATTGTAACGTCCTCTCAATTCTTTGTTGACTCTGGTCAATCTACTGTAAGACAATATTCTGGTGTAGTGCATTCTGTGATTGTCAATTCAAAACTGTCTCAGCTATAGAAACATGGCTTAAGGAACCTTCTGGTTTTCTGGTAGTAGGATTTTTTATTTTCCATGAGTATGTTGTCTGTTCGTTATCAAAGAAGTCAAGCGGAGGAAAGTCATCTTGTGGCGGCGGATAAAATATAGCTGTAAGCATAGCTATAGGAGATGGGGGTGGACTATTATCCAAATCTCATTTTTTGTGCATCTAGCTACAACCACTATCATTGTCATCCTGTAGGGACGATTGACTCGTCACTTGTTGAAGGTGGAGTAAACTTGACATAGTAGTCAAATTTGTCAGAGGGTTCTCCTAATAGTCTAACACCTGAGGATTTGTTCTCACAAGTTTTATGCAACTTACACTGGCTATTGTTCCTTTTGGGCTTTCTCCTATTTTGTCTATAGTCACAAAGAGATCATTTTCTTTTGTATACTCCAAGTAGAAACATATATCCTTATATTGATGACCAGAATTATCAGATCTGGCATAGATCGGTCTGCCTTATGCATTAAAGCCATAGATGAGGATATTTTCTGTAAAGGCAAACTGTGTTGAAAAGTAAGGACTTGTTTTTTTTTTTTTGTCGGGCTTGTCGGCTCCTTCTTGAATATGATCTCGACCTCACCGTTAGATTTTCTTCTAAAGTTGTGGGTAGAGAATTGGATAGGCTTAGAATTTTGAGATGTTTGATGGTGCTATTCATAGCCAGTCACTCAATGTTTCGGAAATTAGCTTAAGAAGTTCGAATTTAGAGATTTGTCTCGAAACATAGGTACAACTAGATTGATCTATTTCTATCTGGAGGAAGAGCGCATCATCAGTGTCTTGAAGAGTATCAAAATCAAGTGAATGATTTTGTACTCTCTAAACCATCTAGTAGTAGAGAGTAGCGGCATATGTAACTGTAGAAGAACTGCTCCAACACAGATAGAAGTTGTAGGTCTAATATTGGCATATTGAAATTAGAAAATATGGTTACAAGAATTGTTCCTGCATTGAGGGTTGTTTGGACTATGCGAATACATGCATGCTGGTAGTCAACAAATCTAGTGTCTAATACTACAATTCTAGATCCTGCTAGTAGTCCTTTCCGATCATGAAGGGTAAGAGCAAATCATACAGCTCCAAAGTAGATATGGGTAAAACCCTCTTATAGCCAGACTTTTGAAAGATGGAAAGGTAATTCAAGAGTAACAAACTGTTCTTTCTCAGTGGCAAGTAAGAGATGAGTAATTTTAAAATAACATATTTTAATGTCAACGGTTTTACAATTTTTAATTTTTTTTCAAAACACGTTGTCAACTTACGTTAAAAGAAAAATATTATGGATAGAGCCGAACCCGAATCCAAACTGACACTTCAGTTCGAGTTTGGTTCCAATAATTACATGAACCTGAATGGTTCCATTTACGAAATACCCGAAGTGTAACGAGTGGTGATATCAAAAAATCTGGACCGACCCACCCAACGCCTAAGCCTATTTAATACTGACATTAGTTGACCAATTATTTTGCATAGACCATGGTTAACCATACACTTTCCCTTTCAAAAGGCGTCTATGCGCATGTTTGGCAGCGCATTAATCATTTTTGAAGTGTTTATAAGTTTTGGGTCATCTAAAATGTATGGATAATAAATGAGTAATAAGCTGTGGGTCTTATGAAATGTGTGAATAAAAAATATGTTTGACCAATTTGACCAACTTAAATATAATTTTAGCTTAGCCAAACAAGCTCTAAAGGGCTGACCAACGTACTCCGCTAAAGCTAGCTGGCCTCGTACTAACGTTGGCCTTCTATGGTAAAATATAAGTGCACTCACCTACCTTTTGATCAGTTAGCATTGTCAATTTCTTGCATTAAATTGCACTTAGATCCTTGCATTTAAACCAATTTTTGTCCTGTTTTGGGTTTGGGTTACTACCAACAGTGACAAGGTAGTAATTCACGTAAAAATTCATGGAATTCATTTGATTTAACTTTTAAACCCCCAAGAATTTAACCAATTTCTTCTTCGGTAATCTAAAGGAAGAGGTTAGCACTCTATCAATCCTACGTATACAACAACATCGTTCTTTCTACAAAAAATTGTAAAGTGCGTTGAAAGCCTATTAGATAATCATCATTATATGGTGCCGTTGTTGTGCTATATCAATCTTAACTAAATTTTTGCAGTCTTTTGAGATCTTCATTCTCTCACAAAAGAATTTTAAAAGTAAATGTAAATCCTACTCATACAGTTGCTAGAGATTATTCAGTAATTGGCACTACACACGTGAGAAGCTTGTGCAGCAATAATCAAGGTCATTGTCCATAATAATAATATTATAGGAAATTTTGAAGACAATTTAAATAAATAAGTTTGTCCGTCTTAACAGCTTAAACTTTTAGATGAAGTGGTTCAATAGGAAAAATAATTACCTGGACAACGACGGGGCAGATTCCAGATTTTGTGAGTAGGTCTCAGACATTGGGCTACGTTCATCCATGGAGAACTCCATAAAAGTCAAACCATTCCCTTGAGTGACCCCTTCGCAATATAATATGTCCCGATCAGATGGCTCATATTCATTACTTGATATCTCAACGGCCTGAGGGGCAAATATAGTTTCACTAGACATGCAAGGAAATAGAAGCAACATAAACTTCAACAGAGGGATCTCAATAAAATATCACTCCCTAAGAAGACTAGCAATGTGGCCCCATCATTGTGTGCTAAATGGTGACATTATATAATGGTATCAGTACTGCATCTAATTAAGTAGAGAGCCTAATGTTTTCAAGCACAAACTATGAAGTCATGTATGGATTCAGTCTTACATTTAACTGTTAATGAGCTTCATCGAATTCAATCAATGTTCTCAAGCACAAAATGCATGATATAGCCTTCAGCTCCTATATTTTCACTGTAAAAAAGATGTGCCAGGTGTGGACATGCAAGCATGTACTGTGGTGCCTATGCAGATTTTGGTGCATGGATAGAGGGAACGTCAGAGGATGGTATGGCAACAATTTTGTCAGATGAAACTATCAAGGATAACTAGGCAAAAGCTGGGTGCCTAAGAGGATGGGTTTAGCCTGAATGCCTAAGCAACATTTTTCAAACTTTAAAAATTTAGATTCATTGATGAACGACAAGGCAATGCTCACCTACACTTGTGTCAGAGTTCCTAGCCTAAGTCTTAAATCTTTTTCTTTTTAATCATAGATGAGCTTACAAGACATATCTGAGATAAGGTAAGGTCCTTCGGTGTAAGTTATAAGTCGATGATGTATAGTTGAGAACATTAAAACAGTGGATAAATTAAGTTAGGAAATCGAAGTACCATTTTTGAATCTAAATGTCTTAGATTAAGTAAAACTAGGGCGGAATGCATAAAATGCCCTTTCAATAATAGCAGGAATAAGGATGATAGTATACAAAAAAGACAAAGAAGACAAAAGAATACCCTGCTTAAGAAGTATTCTGCGACATCTGGTAGGAAGTGGAGCTCATCTTTTCTCCTATACGTCTCCTGTATAGCAGGATCTCTCCACACTTCTTCAACGAGTGGAGCATATTCTCTTGTAGCTGCAGGGAAGAATGCATCCAAATCTCCAGTGGCAATAATATCCAGGAGCCAGTCAGAAAAATTCTTCAACCTCGGATTGAGGGAATAGACACATTGATTACTTCTGTTTGAGTCAATCTCTCCACCTGAGTAAAATTCAAACTCAATCATCAGAGCAGGAAAAGGGCAAATAAATCTACTTCCCCCTTGTAATGTCAATATGATTGGGGGTAAGAAAGTAGAACCTCGTCTCTTTTCTTGCTGCTTTAGATCTGCTAGAACATGTAAATCAACTAGACTAGAAAGAAAGAACTCAAGTTGGCACTTTGTTGGCTAAATAATTAATTGGAAGACTTTCACTCGAGGAAGCCTATCAGAAAAGAGTTTGATGCTTGGTCTTTCTCTCAGGCCTTTTCCTATAGATGTGGGAAAATATGTTCTAGAATGTTGTATTGAGACCACAGTCAAATATTAAAAATCACTAAACCAATGACGTAATCAGTCAATTATTGTTGATAAGGAAACTCACAACAAAGTACATCTAAACGAAAAAATGATATGGAGTGCAATATCAATATAACATGACTAAAATACCCTGAGATGGTACCAAAAAGTTTGGTTTATAACTATTTGGTATTCCACTTCAATGTATTCATTCCCGAAATAATTTCATATAGTGCATTTATTGATTCCATGTATATACAAATTAACCATTCAACAATTACCAAGTTGATTATTGTGTAGATCTCATATTTTTCACTTGCATTCACAAATGAGTACTGAGTATAAATTCTCATCACTGTTCATTGATACCTGTTTCACCGATTTTTTCATGAGAACCTTCTTCTTTAGTCTTTGACATGGCCTGCTCCTCAAACCGTTCCTGCCCATCAAGTAGAATACTGAGATACCTGTATATATTGCTCTGTATCATAAGCTTAATATCCTGCAATTCTTCAGTGGTAAACTTGTTGCCATACAAGACTTTGGCCTGTTCATTTTGGCACGACAAAGAGGAAAAGCTGATTAGGTACAACAGAGAGAGAAATGACTGCCCTAATTGCAGCATCTAGGGCAAATCCATTCAATAAAATGTATTCATAAAAGTTATTACTTAAAATAATCATCCTTAATCACAGAAATGCAATGTGAGAGGAGGTTTGGGAAAAAAGTAACATCGGAGTACAAGGATGGGTAAAAGGTTTTAATTTTTGTGTCTAACGAGGAAAAGATCTGCAGCAATGGA
This sequence comes from Forsythia viridissima, assembly GCA_030279155.1. Lineage (NCBI taxonomy): Eukaryota > Viridiplantae > Streptophyta > Magnoliopsida > Lamiales > Oleaceae > Forsythia > Forsythia viridissima. The sequence goes on along the minus strand of CM059041.1, from coordinate 31,869,665 downwards.
AGAGTTCAAGTGCTGACCTTGCAATTCCATGGATATATATAACAAAGAAGGCATGGGATTCATCTAGGAACCAAAGTGAAATACGGAAAACGGAAAGTCCAACAATTAATGTTGAAAAAGAAGGAAAAGCAGAAAGTAAGATCTGGGATATCTATAAAGCTTCTTTCGGGGAAAAAAAATGGTACTCTTTTTAGACAACCGCATCAAGTGAAAAAACCGTCATTTGAATATATAGATTTATTATTAATCTAAAGAAGGAAAAGACACTGTCCCGCTGCCCCAGAATAAAGTTAGCTTTTCAAAATTGTTGTATTGAAATATAATTTGCCAAATATATGGTGAAGCTTTCCCCAATATTGACAGCTATAATATTTTAGTGGTAAAATATGGTAAAATATCTCCCAAAATAATCTCAGCATGGTTACCTGTTTGAAAATAGTGCTCGTCCCAGAACCTTGAAGTCCAAGCAGAAGAAGCTTCTGAATTTTTTTCTGCTCTAGATAATTCGGTACAGTAGAATAATTGCTAGTCTCGTCCCTCTGTCCATGAGACTGACCTTGTGGTACAGGCAGAGAGAACAAGGAGCAGACAAATCGCGTAGATGCCTAGCATAGTCATATTTGCGATGTTGGGTAAAAGATTCACCAGATTAAAGTATTTTTAACAGGAAGATATAATGCATTTTCCTGAAACATACCTTTTCCCATATATTTCCTCTTATATTGTTTTGCCCTTCCTCCTCATAACGACCATCATCATATACCCAAAAATGGGTATCACGAGGACATTGCACATTTGCGAGCTGCACAAGCACCCAAAATTATGCGTGTTAAGCCAGATATCCTAAAGCCAGAAAATTCAACAAATCATAGGTGTTCGTTCAAAAGTCGAACCATAAAGCCAAAGACACACAGACTTCAAGGGATAAAAACAGCAGCAAAATTAGTTGGATGTATATTAGGTATTGGGGTTCCATCTTAAGAAGTCAACCTTGTTAAGAGTAACCTAAGACCTTAAATGGTGATTATTGCTTTCATCTATAATCGATGTAGAATTTTACCCTTAACAATGCATATCTTCAATTTTAAAGCAGAGACCCAAACGACCAATAACTTCAAAATACTGTATGCTTGAAATTCCCTTCCTTTGTTCCATTTTTAAGTCTTCTATTTGTTTTTCTTTTTCATTTCTGATTTATCTATGTTCACATAACAGAAGAAAGGGGAAGTTGGAATCAAGAAAGAGAAAACAATAAGAATGTAAACAAAGGTGTTTTCTAACATAAATGCTCAACCTGGCAATGATATTCACCATCTAAAAAGATTAGCCAAAGAGACCATCACATGACATTACCAGAGTAAACGACAAAAAGTAAAGGATAAATTCAAGTTTTTTAGCCTTCTTGGATTGCTGCAGCAAAGACTATTTTGGCAAGGAACACATATATAATGTCACAACAGAAGAAAGAATAGTGCCCAAATAAAGAAAAACAAGCTAAAAGTTCAAGTATGCAAAACTCAAAAAAAAAAAAAAAAAAAAAAAAAAAAAAAAAAATAGAACAAGATGCAGCCTCAAAGGGTGAGAAATAAGAAACACAAATCCAATCTTGTTGATTCACACAGAATAAGAGATGGATTGATTAATCGGGAGAAACTCCACCAATTTTATATAATTTAATAAAAAAACAACTCAATGACAATAACAAACCCTAACTTATTGTGTTAAACAAAGACAAACTCTAGGAAAACTAATCTAAATAAATCTCTTACTAATCTGAGGGGGGTGTATTCAATTAAAACTTGATAAAACTTTTATGGAGTTTAAAAGTCTAGGTGTATTCAATTCAGACTTTTTAAGAAGGGTGTCCTAAACTCAAATTTTAAAAGATTTGTTAATATTTATGAATTTGAATGAATTTCATGAATTTGAATAGAATTCCACATAATTTATAAAATTTCAACAAAATTCTATATTTAATTTTAATATATTCTTATGGATTTCTAAAAAATTTCATGAATTTTGTGGTCTTTTTATTAAAAATAGTAATTAAATTTTTTTTTTTTATTCTAAATAGTTCAAGTGATTGTCCTACATAAACAAATATTTTGAATAGAATTTTGGAAAGAGAAAAATTCTTGAAATATAAATAAGTACTTTATAGTCAAAGAGGTGAATAATCCGATGGATTGGGATGTATACCAATCCGACAACCGTGTCAGCTAAGCTCCTAGGGAATAAACTAATAAATAGGTCATTCGTCGTCTCTAAACTCAAAGCGCAATTAGATCCATTGTTTAAGAGAATTCATATTACTATTATCAATTTCCCCCAGTTTTGAATAAAAAAAATTGATTAAAGAGCAATGTTCTTGAGAAAAAAAATTGAAATAAAGTTTAATTTTTTACTTTCTTTCTACTTGTCTTTTTTTTTTTTTAATAAAATTTTCTCTTTTATATCCAAAACTAGATGATAGATAGGATTCATTCTCTTCCAAAATCAGTTGTTTAACTATCTTGTATAAAAAGTTATTTTATGGCTTAAAAAATAATTCAATCCATCCAAATTCAAAAAAGAATTTTTAGTGCTATATTGATTTTACAGTCCAATACCTAATTGCCCATATCGTATTATACTAATTATCTAATTAATATTTACCAATAAATTATTTATATTTTTCAGCTCAATTGTTTGGTTCGATAAATAGTCATGGAGCATCAACAATGAAATTTTAAAGACGATGTTTGACAATTGTACAAAAATAAAATAAAAAAATAAAAAATTCAATAAATTTCCATGCTAATATAAATTGAAAACAAAAAAAAGAGTTTACTATAAAAACTTATTGCACAAATTGAGGAAAGAGAGAGAGAGAGAGATGCGTAAGAAGAGTTGGATTGAAATTTTGAGGAGTGGAGATAGAATTTCTAAAGAATTTGGTATTCATATTTATGAGCTCGAAATCCATGCAAATCTGTTTAAATATTCTAATTAATGAAATCTTTAGAAATCTACTAGTAATTGGAGACATCTAAATTTTTAAAAAATCTATTTAAATCTAAGTTGAGGACACCTAAATTTCAATTGAATCCATTAAAATCTGAATTGGGGACACCAATATTTACATAGATTTTTAAAATCTATTCAAATCTAAGTCGAGAACACCCCCCCTAAACTCCATAAAAGTCCTGAGGTATTCAATATAGATTTTTAAAGACTTTTAAAAAATCTTATAAAGTCATCAAACTTTTTAAAATCTTACGAAATTCAGGAGTATTCAAAATGTCAATGACACACTTTATAGAAAATTTTATATGTACTAACTTTAAAGCACGTGGTATAAATAAAAAATATCACAATTTTTCTCCCATTCACCTCTAAGACTTGAAAAGACTTTAGAAAAAAAAAAAATCTTTCATACCATGATTTTTTTTTGTATACAGCATTTCTCTTTTCTTCTTCTTTCAACAAATTGTAGAGTCAAGATTAATATTATTCTCTTTCTTCAATGTGATTTTTTTTTCCTCTTCAATATATTCTCCTAACTACTTTTTTTCCTATTCCTTCTTTTAATATTTTTATCTCTATTCAGTTTAATTTTTTTTCTCAATATTCTCCTAACTATTTTCCCATTTTTTTCTATGAACATTTAGAGACAATGTGATTTTTTTCCTTCAATATTCTCATAACCATTTTTCTCTCTCCCTTTTTTTATCATTTTTCTATTTTTCATTAAAAATAAGATAACTTTATAATTAAATTCTTATATAATTGTTGATTGAAAATTATTAATGAATTTCAACAAGTTAAAAATTATTTTTTATTACTGTATTTTTTTTGGGTTAATTACACTAATGGTCCCTATTTTTTCAAGTTTATAACGATTTCATCCCTATTCATTTTTTTTAACAAATATCATCCCTACTCTTCTATTTATTCTCATAGATAGTCTCCAAATCACTATTTTTCACTATTTTGAAAATTCTATAATAATTTTACCCTTTGACTCAAATAAATTAAAATGATATGGAAAAAAGATACAAGAAAAACATTGCAATTAGGCCTCACCACCACCACCACCACCACCACCACCACCGATGCCCGAAAAAAAAGAGGGGCGATGGTGATGGTAGGGATGAGTTGGAGAAGAATACTTATTTGAATGAAATAAAATTATTTAAGATTTATTTGTACTTTTAAAAAAGTTAAGGGCGCAATTGCAATGTTTTTATTGTATTTTTTTCCTTATCATTTTAATTTATTTGAGTCAAGAGGTAAAATTATCATAGAATTTTCAGAATAGTGAAAAATAGTGATTTGAAGACCATCTGTGAGAATAAATAGAAGAATGGGAATGATATCTGTTAAAAAAAAAGAATGGAGATGAAATCATTACAAATCTGAAAAAATGGAGACCATTAGCGTAATTAACCTTTTTTTTTTATTCTTGTTTTTTCTATTTATCTTGATGGGCATGGTTGTATTTTTTTTCTTCGTCTAAATTGGTACTTTGGTTATTTATTTATGTAATAGTGGTGACTAATGATGTGTTATGTATAGATTATTAAATATAATAAGGGAGATTATGAATTAGATAAATATTTTTGTTGAAAAATATTTTAAAATGAGTCGCATGCTATAATTTTTTAAATTTATCTACAAGTCATTTGAAAGTTTTTAGTTTTACCCAAAAGAAAAAATAGAGTGAGTTATATCATTAACTTTTGAAGTAGTAATATTAATTTTTATGAATTTATTAATATTAATATAATTAAATCTTTCAAAGTATTTGAAAGCCTAGGAAAATCTTTCAAAATGAAATCTATAAAAATCTATAAAAGTCTGTAGGAATCTATTAAAATTTATAAAAGTCAATAAAAGTTAATAAAATCCATCAAAGTCAGTTACTTGAAAAATATCAATCAAAGTCTTTAAAAATCTAAATTAAATACACCCCCCTAAATATGGAAAACAAAATAATCTTGACAATAAAATTAGTTTACTTGTTCACGACATAATGTACTTGCTACTGATCATGTTTCGCATTTTTAGCATAGCTACGAACAATTACACTTCAAATTGTGTTATGTCAACTCTCAATCCACACCACCCACGCAATTGTTGGAGGGATGGGGAATGGGTTGGGTGTGCATTTGTGTGCATAGTCACACAAACATGCATGTATGTACACATTTATGTAGAGATAATGCCCAAGAACTTAATGACACCGTAGACAACTTGTCCTTCAAAACTTTCATAAATAGTCTTAGCATATGTTTAGTAGTGCTGAAATTATTTTTTAAGTAATTATATTATAAGTTGTGAGTAAATGTGTAGATAAAAAGTGAGTTGCAAGTTGTAGATTCTATAAAATGTGTGGATAAAAAGTATGTTTGACTAGTTTGATCAACTGAAAATATAATTTAAGTAATGGCAAGCATGTGCTTAATATTTGGTTTTGAATCCTTCAAATAGTTAAGAGAAATATAGTCTTCAAAGATTGCATTTAGCACATGTTTGGAGATGCTTAAATTATAATTTCAATTGGTCAAACATAATTTTTATCCACATTTCATAAGATCTACAACTTATTACCTACTTTTTAGTCACACATTCACTAACAACTTATAATATAAACACTTAAAAATAATTTCACAACTACCAAACATGTGCTTAAAGCAATAAAATTAAACCTATATTTAATATCAATTTCAATTACATGCATAATTATTGATGGAACTCATTATTAACTAACGGAAGACAAATATTTATTTTATTCCTTTGAAATTAATTAAAGACAAAATTGCCATTTAAAAATGTCGTTTCAGAAACTTCAGTTCCTGAGATGCAGTTAAGTAAACGCATAACATTTGAACATGAGAACTTATGTATATTATGGTGCTCTCATGGTTGCCTTTTTTCCCAATGTCCACGAAATCAGTTAAATTTTTAATATCAAACTCTTCTAACAAGTATTTTAGCCACCAAACGTGGAAAATTCTATTAAGAATTTTTCCTCATTTCAAATTGCACTGCAAATAGTAAGGTAGGACAAACCTGAAATATACCATGTTAGCATATATTGTATATATGGCATAATTGAGACGTCATATATTCTATCATATTTAGACTAGCTATGTATAGAAGAGTATATTGTAATTAGCATCTATCCTATTTAGACTAGCTATGTATAGAATATTATATTGTAATTAGCATGTAATTAAAAAGCGTTTATTTTGGTAAGTTATTTACCTTGCATCTATATAAATAAAAGAACCCTCACAATGAGAAGTATTCAAAACAAAACCCTTCTTGACATGGTATCAGAGCCCAAGTTATTTTTTTTCACGTTTTTCTCTTGGCTTTGAATTTCTGGTTTATTATTAGAGTTCTTTTTTTTATCAGCATCAAAACTGTCCGAAACCTCTTCATAGGTTCTGTCGGTAGTCTCTTCGTTTTCCAGAGAATATTTTTTTGGATTAAATTTTTGGTGATTTAGGCTGTCAGACTTTTTTTTAATTTTCTGAAGAGCATCTCGAATTGTTAGTAGTCTTGATTAATCATACTGATCTTGTGACTGTTGTGATATGTCGGGTCTTTCAATTTTGTTTATGGTGGTTATTATGTCAGGCAAAAATTCTATTGTTCGCTTTAATGGCAAGAACTACGCCAGTTGAAAATTCCAGTTTAAAATGTTTGTTAAAGGGAAAGAGTTAGGGCATCATTTAGATGGGTCTTCTACGGCTCCAACTAATCCCAAAGAACTCAGTTCATAGGAAGGCAGGGATGCCAAAATTGCTTCTTGGCTACTTAGTTCTGTTGAACCCCATATGGTCAACAATCTTCGTGGGTTCACTACTGGTAAACAGATGTAGGATTACCTTCGGCGAATTTATTATCAAAATAATTCTGCCCGAAAGTTTCAATTGGAGTTAGATATCGCAAACTATTGCCCGGGAAACCTCTCGATTGAACAATTTTACTCAGGTTTTCTTAGTTTATGGAGTGATTATTTCGACTTGGTGCATTCTAAAGTTCCCAATGATGCTTTAGCGACCCTACAAGCGGTTCATTCTGAGAGCCAACAAGATCAATTTTTGATGAAGCTTCGACCTGAGTTTGAAAGTGCACGAGTTGGGTTAATCAATCGCACACCTGTCCCTACTTTGGACGTCTGCTTAGGCGAACTCTTGCGTGAAGAACAGCATCTCACCTCACAACTTGGCATTGCTCAAGACACTGATGGCACTGAGATGGTTAATGTAGCCTACGCTGCTCACGACAAAGGACGATATAGATCTCCGCTGCAGTGTTACCGTTGCAAAGAAGTTGGACACATTACAAAATATTGCAGCAAGAAATTCTGCAATTATTGCAAGAAGGAAGACCATATCATTAAGGATTGTCGTGTACGCCCTCATAATCGATCCGCTACTGCTTTTCATACTGCTGTTCAGTCCACCTTTATGCCTACCTCTTCTACTGAACCTGTTGTTCCAAGTTCTTCGTCAAACCTTACCCCTGAACATGTTCAACATATGATTATTTTCGCTCTTTCTGCTCTTGGTCTCCAAGGTAAGAAACACCTTCTTCCCTCTCTTTGGTTAATTGATTTTGCGGCTTCCAATCACATGACTGGCAGTCCAACAGTGTTACATGATATTCGTAAGTATGATGATGAACAGCATATTCAGATCGCTGATGGCAGCACTCTTCCTATTACTACGGTTGGAAATCTGGGGTCTCTCTTTAGTAATGTTTTCGTATCTCTTTCATTATCTGCCAATCTCATTTCTGCTGGACAATTAGTAGAGAAAAATTGTTTTCTTCATTTTGATCATAATGGTTGTCGTGTGCAGGATCAAGTGTCGGAACAGGAAATAGCAAAGGAGCCTAAAGTGGGACGTCTTTTTTCTCTTCAGTCATTTTCCATTCCTCGTTCAATTTATGTTGGTTATTCTACTATTGCTAATAATAGCTATTTTTGGCATAAGAAATTGGGACATCCCAACTCTGTAATTTTGACACATCTTATGAAACATGGTTATTTGAGCAATACAAATGCAAGCTCTTCCTTATCTTTTGATTGTGTATCTTGTAAACTTGGTAAAAGCAAATCTTTACCATTTTCTTTACATGGTAGTCGTGCTTCTACATGTTTTGAGATTATTCATTCTGATATTTGGGGTATGAGTCATGTTCTTTCTCATGCTCAATATAGGTATTTTGTGACATTTATTGACGATTACAGTCGTTTCACTTAGGTCTATTTTCTTCATTCTAAAGCTGATAGGTTTTCGACCTTTGCCTATGTAGAAAAACAATTTTGTACCAGTATTAAGACTTTACGTTCATATTCTGGGAGAGAATATGTCTCATGATTTTCAATTTTTCCTACAACAAAAAGGTATTCTCTCTCAGCGTTCGTGTCCTTACACCCCTCAACAAAATGGTGTCGCCGAGCGTAAGAATAAACACCTTTTAAATGTTGTTCGTACCTTGATACTTGAATCTTCTGTCCCTCCGAGATTTTGGATAGAGGCATTATCTACGACCGTATATTTGATTAATCGTCTGCCTTCTCCTACTTTGCATCTTGATTCTCCATATTCTCGTTAGTTTGGTGTTCCTCCTGACTATAATTCTTTGCATATTTTTGGTTGCGTCTGTTTTGTTCACTTATATCCCATTGAACGTCACAAGCTTGCAGCTCGAGCTGTTCAGTGTGCTTTTCTTGGTTATAGTAACTCTCATAAAAGATTTGTATGTTATGATGCGGATGCTAACAAATTTCGTATTTCTCGAAATGTGATTTTTTTTTTAAAAACCAATATTTCTTTCCGTCTCGTACTACTCCTATTTCTTCTACTATTTCCCTTCCTCCTTTTGATGATGTATCTAGTAGTACTGCTCATTTTTAGCTAGATATTGTGTACCAGCAACGTCACCCACTGCCTCTTCCTTCATCTGCACCGCCATCTGATCCTGTATTGCATGAGCTTCGTCGGTCTATTAGGGTTTTCCGACCTCCGGATTGGTATGGATTTGCTTCTTCTGCTCTTAAGACTACTCTTGATACGACTTCTGTGCCTAAGTTTTATTCTCAGGCTTCTACTCGAGTGTTGACGCCAAGCTATACAGGACGAACTTCAGGCTCTTCAGGACAATCACACTTGGGACATTGTCCCTTGTCCTGCTGGAGCTAAGCTTATTGGGTGCAAATGAGTATACACCATCAAACTACATGCTGATGGCTCTATCGAAAGACATAAAGCTCGTCTAGTAGCACTCGGGAATCGACAGGAGTATGGGCTTGATTATGAAGAAACATTCGCTCCTGTAGCCAAAATGACTACTGTTCGCACTGTTATGACTATTGCTATTTCGAAAAGATGGTTGCTTTATCAGATGGATGTGAAGAATGTATTTTTACATGGTGATCTGAAAGAAGAAATATTTGTCTCCTCCTGGCATGTTTTCTCCCTCTTCTGTTGAGGTTTGTTGTTTGAAACGTTCTCTATATGGTTTGAAATAGGCACCGCGGGCATGATTTGAGAAGTTTCGTACTACTCTATTGGATTTTTCTTTTACTCAAGAGTCAGTATGACTCCTCACTCTTCTTTTGCAAGACTGCTATTGGGATTGTTATACTTCTTGTGTATGTCGATAATATTGTGATTACCTAATCTGATCTCCAGTTAATTGAGAAGCTACAGCAGCATCTCAAATCTTCATTTCATATGAAAGATCTTGGTCCACTAAAGTATTTTCTTGGACTTGAAGTCCAATATTATCTGAATGACACGCTCTTACATCAGCATAAATATACCCAAGAACTTCTTTTGTTAGCCGATCTTCAAGACAGTAATTCGTGTCTTACACCTATGGATGTCAATTTGAAGCTGCATCAAGTGGATGGTGATTCCTTATCTGATCCCTCGATGTATCGGCAACTGGTGGGCAGTTTGAATTATTTGACCATTACAAGACCTGATATCTCGTTTGATGTTCAACAGGTCAGTCAATTTATGCATGCTCCTTGTCAGACGCATTTGGCAGCTGTTCGTCATCTTCTTCGATACCTCAAAGGGACATCTGGTTGTAGTTTGTTTTTTTCCTTTAGAGAATTCTTTGAAATTGGAGGGTTTTAGTGATGCCGACTGGGCTGGATGTGTGGATACTCGTCGTTCTGTTACAGGTTGGTGTATGTTCCTTGGTGATGCTCTTATTTCTTGGAAGAGTAAGAAGCAGGCTTGTGTCTCTAAGTTATCCACCGAGTCTAAATATTGGGCTATGTCGTCTGCTTGTTCTGAAATTGTATGGCTTCGTGGGTTGTTAAGTGAACTTAGTGTTCCGCAGCTTACTCCTACTCCTCTTCATGCTAATAATACCAGTGCTATTCAAATTGCTGCTAATCCCGTTTTTCATTAGCGCACCAAACATATTGAAGTGGATTATCATTCAATTCGTGAATCCCTTGCTCGCCATGAAATTACTCTTCCACACATTTCCACTGAATACCAAACCGCTGATGTCTTCACCAAAGCTCTCTCTCGTCATCGCCATCAGTTCATGATTGACAAATTGATGCTTCTTGATCGCCCAATATCAATTTGAGGGAGGATGTTAGCATATATTGTATATATGGCATAATTGAGACGTCATATATCTAACCCTATTTAAACTAGCTATGTATAAAAGAGTATATTGTAATTAGCATCTATCCTATTTAGACTAGCTATGTATAGAATATTATATTGTAATTAGGTGTAATTGATAGGCGTTTATTTTGGTGAGCTATTTACCTTGCATCTATATAAATGAAGGAACCCTCACAATGAGAGGTATTCAAAACAAAACTCTTCTTGACTTACCCTCTTGGTATGAAAAGGGATCAAAAGAAGCAAAAAAGTAAAAAGCACAGAACCAGCTTATATCTTCATTTCTAGTTTTCCTATGGCAATATTGCATGATCTGCCATAAAGTAATTTGATTTCTTAAATGATGGGAGTAGAACTGATTATTTGAGCAGCTAATAATCAATGAGGGATCTGCTAATCACGTAATAAAACATGGCTTCAATAGCTTCAGAGAAAAGGAAGCAGACAATACATTCAAGTACACTGTTTATAGAAGCACATGCACAACAGAAATGCAAAGGGATAAAAAACCACAATGTGGCATTATATCTCTAGCGACCAATTTTTCTACGATTCAGAAATAAAATTTAGTATGTACTTGCATGTGTGCACATATGCCTACATATGTTATCTGAAAGATTCATACACTTCATTGTAGTCATGAACGAAAGACTAACCTTCAGCACTCTCAGTTCAAGTTTTGTAATTTGTCGACCATTGATGTAAACCTCAGTGTTCCCATTGCTCGCATGAGGACTAAGTTTCCCTGTGAAATTTATGTTTGAACTAATAATTCTATCTGGTTTTTCTCCCTCCTGTTAGATGGAAATGTAAAAACCGTATTAGCATTTCTTCTTTTCCCTGGAAACAATAACACAATAAATAAGTCCACTGCAGATACTAAATTACCTTTCCCCAAAGACCTGATTCCTTGTCATACCAATATTGTCCTGGCTTCAATTTCCTAGGAGGTAAAGGGCATCCAAAAAGTTCTGCCATCTCTTCTTGATTTAAGGGGCATCCATTAACGATCAGCTGCTCTGGTCGAAGCTGATTAGCAGAACATTCTTTCTCTGATTTCATTATATTTTTGACTTCCAAAGGACTTAGCAATCGTGACAATACCCTTGAATGTTTACCCAATTTGAATCGCTTCGACTCATCAATCGGCTCACCAATGCACGTAACACATTTGCGCCCTTCTGGCATTGAACCCATTACTCTAAGCACACAGTTGCTGCAATACTTTGCATCACAAACTAGGCATGACTCCTTGGTTTCCCACTTCCCCTTTCCACATCTATAACACACTGATATTTTCTCTCTCTTCTTCTTTTCTTTGGTCACAGAAATAAACTCAGGAAACACTTGTTGTTCTACATCTACTACTCTCCTTTCTGATCTGTCAACAGTATTAAAAGTGACCAATGTTGCTCTTCTTCCTTTATTGGCAGGCTGTTTTGGAGCATTATTATGATGACTGTGCACTGACCCCGGGGAAGCTGAAGGGGAAGGGGAAGAAAAATCAGCATTTTGCAAGACAGACACCTCAGATTCGGAACTTCCTGACATCCTAGGACTTTGATTAGGTGGACTCGTGACATCTGCAATACGAGAAACAGGCAAAGGGATTGGTTCCATTAATGGGGCTGTATCACGAGACAATAATATCATAGATTCTGAAACGGATTCAGCAGTTGGAATCACATCAAGGGGTTTTACACTGGGAAGCTCATAAGAAACTGGAGGGCCATTGTATTCCAGGGCTATGGAGTAATCCAAATTATCATCATCGGGAATGGAAGCCCCCGGAGGAAGCATCTTCCGCACCATCTCCCTCCAATCTTCTCCCCCATTTTTCTCCATTTCCGTCACACCAAATCAGTCTTCTTTAATTTCAATCACAGCTCCCATCTTCTATATCTAATAGTCCTTAATATTTCAAAATTAAACACATCTACTTTCACAAGAACCAAACAAAAACCGAGGGAACTCCTCAACCGAGTCTGTTAATTTTCAATCATAGACACAGCACATAATCAACGAAATTCAAAGTTGAACAACATTCCTTTTTGCCACAGATCCAAGAAACATAACCTGCAACCCAGTCCAATTTCTCAAAGAGCCTTCAAATTTGAAAGTATTTAAATACATATACTGATCAAAGACTAAAATCCAAGAAAATTCAACAGTCCAAGCGCAGATCTTTCCATTTAAAAAAAGAAAGCTCACACATACGTGAATAGATAAGAACCTAATCTTTACCGAATTTTAAAATCAAAGTTGTTAACTCCAAATGAAATCTTCAAAGTTCTGAAAGTTGGAAGTTTGAGAGTCAAACAAATCATCTTTGAACTTTCAAACCAACCATCATAACCCCCTCCTCCCCCCAACCGCAACCCCATTTACACCTTATGGAACATTTTTTATTCGTTTTCATGTTAAAGATAAAAGATGCGTGTATAGAAAAATGTAAAGAAAAATTTTACTTCCCAAAAAGTAAAGAACTTTGTATAAAAGAACAAAGAATCCAAAAGACTGCTAACAAAGACTTTTTCGAGTGTATATGTACCTGAGAAAAGAAATGATAATAAAGATTGCTTTTTAAGCTTTATAGCTCTGAAAGTTGAAATGGGTAAAGAAAACAATCTACCCTTTCGAAGAAGAACAAGAGGATATCCATAATTTTCATAAATAAATATGAAAATGCCTATATACATACACAATAGATGTTGATGGGATGCTGTAATGTGTGCGTCAACATGAAAATGATTGCTCAGTGTAAATCAGAGATGTGGGTGGGGGGGAGGGGGGAGGGGGGCACGTGAGTATTGTGTGAAATGTGGTGTGATGAAAATATCATGTGGTGGGATTGTGGGCACGCGCCAGCACAGCGCGTGGATATAATTCAGAGACTGATGTGGGTAGATCGATAATCGAAACTCATGACCGCTTCCATTGAATAAACTTATGTCACTTCCTTGTGGTGAGATTCGATCGTAAGCTTTATTATAATGATGGATTGAGATGGTGAATGAATTTTAGAAATGATCAATTGAGGTTAATGGATTGAAGATTGAGAAGGTAAACAAATTTTGGAGACGATCGAATTAGAGAGATGGATTAAAGCGCTCAACAAATTTTGAATTTGAAGGAAATGATGTTGTGAGCGGAGAAATTGAAGACATAGTAACACACGAACATTTTAAGTACTTTTTTTTCTATAGCGAAGAAAACTTCCTACAGTCATGATAAAATAGTATAATACACAAAACGACATACAATTAGATACATAGCAGCCAAGAAATATTATTTTTCTGGAAAAAAAATGTATAATTTTTTAAATTTCTTTATATTTACACTTAATGCAAATTTATTTAACCTTTGCAAGGTTGTCCAATTCTTCTAGTTGAAAATGTCGCCTTTGTACCGGCAATGCTGCGAGCTTCAACATATTCATTGGCATGTCATTTGTTTCGCTAATATAAATATTAATAAAATATTATGTGAGAGTGTTTGTTTGGTTGTTTCGATATTTGATGTATAAGCTATATATATTATCTTTTGTGTTGTGTTGTGTTGTGTCTTTTTTCGAAAATAAATGATTTTATATAATTACATAAACATCAATCTAAGTATTTTAGTATGAAAGAACAAAAGAATTTTTGCAATAAACCTTTTTTTTTCTTTTTAATTTTAAAATAGAAGGTCGTATTTGTTTGTGTATATTTCGTCTTAGTCTTGGAATTGCGTTTATTTTAGTATTTGGAAGCAACTATAAATATGATTCTATTCTTTCGATTGATTGATACTTTAGGATTTGTTTGATAAAGATTTTAGTAAATTTTGATAGAAATTGGTGTAATGTAAAGTTGAAAAGTTAATAAAAGTTGTAAGTTCCATAGGATGTGTGAATAAAATTGAAGCTTGACTAGTTAAAAAGTCGATAAAATTTTTAAAAAAAATAAAAAATAAAACAAGGCTTAATATCAATAAACTTTTTCTTTTATTTCCTCTTTATACTTCTGAAAACATTGCAATTGTTTGTAACTTATTTCACGTTCTACAAATTATTTATTTGAAAGTGACATCTTTCTAATCGATAAATTTGTGACTTTCAAGATGATTTCTTCTTCTTCTTCTTCTTCTTTTTCTTGGGGTTTTGGGTTCCAAGAGGGATGAATATCGCAATCACTTTTAAGTTTCGTAGGAAAAATTTTCAATTAATTTTGTCACACTCACAATATTCTTTCTTGTACAAAAACATAAAAAAAAAAAAAATCTTCAAATGCTAGCTTTAATTTTTTTTTTCTTCCGTACTACATAAGAGAAAAAGTCTCGTCAATATATTATATTTATAATATAAAGACATTTTCCTACGTAACTCACCTAAAATTTTCCCCTTGAGAATCGGCTGAAACAATATGCATTGGATTCTGCCAAAATTGCAAAATTTTCACCTTGAGAATCGGCTGAAACAATATGCATTGGATTCTGCCAAAATTGCCTTGCCAAATAGTTAATCACTTTGGCATCTTTACCAATACAACAAAAAGGAAGGGCAATTGCATAGGAAATTTATTCACCTTTAGAGTACTTGCCATAGATTTCTTATCTTTTGGGATTAATGAATTTTACTTCTTTGGCACTTTAGAGTCAATATTTCCCAACAACAAATTCATACGAATTCACTAAAGTCATGGAATATAATCTAAAGGGCCAACAAAGACTCGGAGTAGACTTTGCTCGCTTGAAGAAGTAATTCCTTTGCTGAAGACGAGAAGGATGAGATTCAATCTTTTCTCACTTGAGCAAGCGGGCTAGCATACGAGCTTGGTTTGGACTCTTACATATTTTGGACTACTTTGGGCTTGTTTTTATGCGTGAGAAGGGTTGAGAAACCTAAAGCGATATATACAAAAGCTCTATGAACATTGAAAAGAACACTACATCTTACAACATAACATCTTACCACGTTTTAACTTAGAGAATTCACGATAAACATCAACGAGGGTTTTGGAGATTTGGCTTGAAGAATAAGAAGAAGACATGGCAAAGATTGGAGTTTGAGCTACAAGATTCAGGAAATGATGTACTCCAATTCAATTATGTGTTTTTGTAATTGGATTATTAGCTAATTTTCTTAATTAGAGCAATGATAGACATTCAAGTGCAAATTTCATGTTGAGTTTTTATTGTTATTCTTAATGCCTTTTAAAGTCTAATCAAGTTTTAATTGATTCGTGAACCATATTAAGATCGAAAGATGATTTACGTGTTTTAGCTCCATTAATGACTACCATGAATTTTAATATGGGATAAAGATATATTTATATGATTTGTGCGGTCTTGTTCTTGAATTTCCTAGTTGATTAATGCACTTTTATATAGCGTAGTCCATATAGGGATATAGTAAATTCTTATATAAAAAGTAGTTGTAGTTTTACTCGAGAGAGATTATCAAATAAGTTAAGGAGATTCAATAATGAACTTGAATGCGTGTTGTCTTAACTTGATAAGCTAGACTAAGATTAACAATGGTGAAATCGTGTACTCTAAAGTTATGTCTTTAGTAAAATCTCTTAAGTTGAGAGTGTTGATTGAGTTTCCTTAGTTTTAGTAGTTTGATAATTGTTAGCTAAACGCCTAATATTAATCACAAATTGATTGTTCGGATAAAGTTAGAGTTAATCAATTCAGTACTTAATAAGTAGTCCTTGTGAAAAAATGATACTTGACTTGATCACACTTCATTAGTTGTTACGATATCGTACATTTGTGATTTCACACAAACTAGTTGGAAAATCCACTCATGCCATGCACATTGTCTAGATTTTCTCATTTGCGTGGATTGTGTTTGATAAATACGCTTTATGCACTTATTTAGACTTTAAAACTAAATTTTTGTTCTATTAGTTTGATGATTTTCTACTTAATTTAGTTTACTTTCTTTTGTTTTTAGTATTTGACCCGTTTATAAGCAATTAGAAAAAAATGACGAAAAGAACAATAATTTGGCGAATGTCTAAAAAGTATGGAGACTTGATTTCATTCAATTGGAACTTGAAGGACGACATTGGAGGTTATTAAAAGATTTGAGGACTAAAGAAGTCAAAATCTAAAGTTTGGAGGACTAAAATGCATATAATAGAAACTTTAAGCTAAGATCGCCTATTAAAATTTTTCACCAGCAGAATTTTTTTGTCTTTTTGAGTTTTACTCCAACTAGAAAATTTTTTAGGCCACGATTTTTAGGATTTTTTGGAATCTTTTGAGACACTTGGAGACGGATATAAATATGAGAGGTTAACTTTAAATTAGGGTTGACAATTTTGAGAGATTTGAAGAGAATAAACAAGTGAACAAGGATTGAAACTTATCCAGGTGATGGATTTTATCTCTTCTTTTGATTTTCTTCTTTTTAGTATGTTAGGCTAGATTCATTTTGTGATAGGATTACGATGAAACTTGTAGTTTGATTGTTCAATTTGAAACTTGATTTTTGGCGATATACATTAATATAGTTTTGAACAATTGATTTTAATTTCTTTTCATGTACAATTATATACGTAATGATTGTATAATTTTTATGGTTTGTTTTATCGTTGAGAGATTGAAAACAAGCTAGACATATTTTTAATTGTCGTAAAGTTCAATAAAGGATAGTGATATACTGCTATACTTTAAGTGATCTTTAATTACCCATGGCAATTTAATGCATTATTATGTGTTCGCGTTTGTTATAGAAATATAGTCGGGTCATGCATATGAATAGATTTAATTTTATTCGAGAGAGACTATTAAACAATTTATGGGTATTGATCGTCATAATTGGTGTATGTTGTCAAATTCAATAATTCAGATAAAGGAATCAACTACTACAAGTGAATTCGGGATTTTAGTACTTTTCTTTCCTATATTTAAAGTAATCTGGCGTGAACTTGCAATCTTATATTTGTTTAAATTATCATTAGTCAGTTATTTTTAGTTAACACGTTAATTAATTCTTAGGCACACAAACATCAAAATTTAAATTGTTTCGATTAAAGTTAATTTAATTGTGTTGAGCTATCTAAATCCCTGTGAGTATGACATGTGAATTCAAATCTTATATTTCTTATGCGATTCGTACACTTGTGAAATAAAGTTGCGACAAATTTTTGGCACCATTGCCGAAGATTTTGTTTTAGTTCTTTTTCATTTATATTAACGATAATTCGAACTTTATTATTTTACTATTTTTCAATTTAATTCAGTGTTTAAATTGTTTCTTTTCATACTTTTACATGTGAAGCGTGAGACACGGATGATACACGGATCTCTAATTTTAGCTGATCCAGAAATTGAACGTATTTTCCATCGTAGGCAAAAAGAAGCAAGAAAATCACACAAAAAAGATTAAAAAAAAATAGCAAGACACCATGTATAACAATGAGATTGCTCTAGCAGGACGAGAGAATAGAGAGATGGAGATAGAGATTGATGAAGAAAATATGCTACTGAGAGATTTTATGACTCCGCAGATCATTTAGAGCCAATATAGCATTGTCTACTCACATTTTGGATAGTCGAACTTTCAGTTGAAGACCAATGTTATTCATCTCTTTCAGAATGGACATCAGTTCTATAGCAGGGCCGACGAGAAACTACATACACATGTTTTACGATTCTTAGAAATGTGCCAACATTTCAAATATCATGGGATTTCAAACGACGCCATCCGTTTACGTTTGTTCCCACATACTCTCCGTGACAAAGCTCTTGAGTGCTTGGACTCACAGCCAATTGACAGCATCACCTCTTGGAATGATTTAGCCCAAAAAATTTGCACAAAATTCTTTCCATCGGTCAAGATTTCAAAGTTGAAGAATGAAATATTTATATGTCAGCAGTCAGAATCCAAATCTTTTGATGAGGCGTGGAATAGATTCAAAAATATACTAAGAAGGTACCCTCATCATTGCATTAGTAAGAGGCTACAAGTTCAGTATTTTTATGCAGGACTACTTCCTTCTTTTAAAAGCTTGATAGACTCTTTATCCAACAGTTCGTTATCTACCAAAATTATTGTTGAAGCCTTAGAGCTATTTGAAATAATGGCTACGAGCGTCAGCGTCATACATAGTTCCATACAAGAGAACTATAGAAGTAGACACTTTCACGGTATTATCTGTAAAAATAAACTCATTGGTACACAAAGTAGAAAGTATGTCACATTCAGTCAATGCGGTGCAAGTGAAGAAACCAACTTGTGAGAATGCAGGGCTAGTCACATCACATTAGAATGTCCTATTCTATCCAATGTTTAGAGAACCGGACCGGACCGACCGGTTCAACCGGAAAAACTGGGAACCTGCCTCAAAATCGGTCCGGTCCACTTAAATAACCCCCTAATAAATAACCGGACTGCGAACCGGGTTAAATAGCGGTTTAACCGCGAACCGGGTTACCAAAATGACCGGTTGAACCTGTTCAGCCAATTTAGGGCAAAATCAAATTTGGTCAGCCATTTCTTCATTTTCTTTCAGCCGGTTTCTCTCCTGAGTCTTGACTGCTCCACCAAATCTCCCAAAATCTCCTTCTTCTTCCTTTTGCTTTACTTCTTCTCAATTTATATTTGAAAATCAAGGGATTAAATTGATTCTTAAGCTCTTCACTTCAACATTTCTGTCGATTTTCATCGAATCTGCGCGCGCACAGGTAGTTTCCAATTCTTCCATTTTTCTTCCTTTTCTTTCTGGTTTTTTATTTGTATGAGTTAATGTGTTATATATTTAGTTATTTACATCAATTTTATGGGTTAATAGCTTATGGGTTTGATTTTTCAATATTTCTTTTTCAGCCGGTTGGTGTAATGCTTGTTTTTTTTAAATTGTTTGGCTTCTTTGCTTATTGCTGCATCTTCTTTTGTTATTGTTCAGATTTTCTCAGTAATTTTATTGAGGTAAGGGGAATAGTGAATCACATGCTGATATTTTGGTGTTTAAAATTGATCAATTCTAAAAACCAATGTTCAACCGGTCATTTTACTAAAAACAAAATATATACCTGCTTCTTATACTTGCTCTTTTTTACATTTTGGCTTATATACTTGCTGTTTGTGCATTGCTCTGTTTTTTTTTTCATTTTTATTGTTGTTTGGATTGGTTGCAGAGGATGCTTTAATTCTTAGTTTCTTACTGGTTGGATTCTTGATTCATGCCAAATTTGAGTAAAAAATAAAAATTGTACACAAATTGAAACATATTGGTGTTCAATGAAAATTTAATTACAATTGAAACATATTGGTGTTAAATTTGATTACAAATTGAAATAGATTGGTTTTAAATTATAAATTCAATCAGATTAATGTTATTGTGTTCTTGGTGTTAAATTTGATTACTTTAATTAATTATACATGATTTGATTGTGTAGGATGAGCACTCCGCCATCATCTGAGGGACAATCAACTGCATCCACCCCTTCTGTTCGTGGGAAGAGTGATCCGGCATGGGACCACTTCACTTCTACTCGTGATAATGATGGTAAAGTTCATTACACATACCTTTATTGCAGCAATACCTTTAAGGGTGGGGGTATTAACCGAATGAAATATCACCCAGCTGGAAGTAAAGGTCAAATATCTCAATGTAAGAAAGTTCCTTTTGATGTTAAGACTCAAATGCAAAAAGTACTTAGTGAAATATCTCAAAAGAAAAAACAATCAAAAGAGGCTCATGAATATACATTTGGTGATGACCCTTTTGAAATTGGAGAGAATAGGGATGATGTTGTAGAAGAGATAAATTTGTCAGTACAAAGAAATGAGAAAGCAAAAGGAAATAGAAAATCAATTGAAGGAATTGATAACTATTTTGCACCAAGAACAACTCCAGGTTCTCAACCTAGTATTAAGAGTGTTTTAGCTGGTAAAGAAGCAATAAAAAAAGCACATATGGCATGGGCTAGATGGTTTTATGATGCTTGCATTCCATTTAATGCTTTGCAATCACCTTACTTTCAACTTGCTTTAGATGCTACTTCTGCAATTGGCCCTGGATATAAAGGTCCATCTTACGATGATGTTCGTATTAATTTGTTACGAGATTGTAAGAGAGAATGTCACTTACTTATTGATGGTTATAGAAAAAAAATGGGCAAGTAGTGGGTGTACACTAATGGCAGATGGTTGGAGTGATCAAAGGCAAAGGACGTTGATTAATTTTTTAGTGTATTGCTCTTCTGGGGTTACATTTATCAAATTTGTTGATGCCTCTGATGTTGTGAAAGATGCTAAAACGTTGTGTGATTTGTTTACCGAGGTTGTTGAATGGGTTGGGCCACAAAATGTAGTTTATATGGTTACTGATAATGCAACGAACTACGTAGCTGCGGGAAAGTTGTTGCATCAAAAATATGATCACATTTTTTGGTCCCCTTGTGCTGCACATTGTTTGAATCTTGTTTTGAAGGATATTGGTAGCATGCCTCATGTAAACTCTCTTGCTTTGCGTGCTTCAAAATTTACAATATTTGTGTATAATCACACCATTTTCTTATCTTGGTTGAGAAAAAGATCTGAATGGAAAGAGATTGTACGTCCAGCAACCACTCGTTTTGCTACTACATTTATTACATTGAAAAACATTTATGAACACAAGCAAGTACTTCAAAGTTTAGTGACAAGTAGACATTTCACAACCCACAAACTTTCAAGAACTGCAAAAGGAAAACTTGTAAGCTCTATTGTCTTGGATAACAAATTTTGGGACGATTGCTTGATGATAGTGAAAATTGTGGCACCACTTATAAGATTGCTACGCATTGTCGATGCGGATGAGAAACCTTCTTTAGGATATGTGTATGATGGCATGGATAGGGCAGAGAAGACAATCAAGAACATATTTTTGAACAAAGAAAGATTGTACAAGTCTTATATTGACATAATTGATGAAAGATGGGACAAGCATCTTCGGCATGACATACATGTAGCAGCATACTTTCTTAATCTCGCTTTCATTTACGAGGAAGGATTTTGTCAAAAAGTAGAAGTCATGAATGGTCTCCTCAATTTGCTTGAGATCAAAAGTATTTGTTCTGACGAGTAACAAGCAATGAGAGAAATAAGGATATATCAAAAACATCAAAAGAGTTTCAGTAGACCATCTGCATTAAATGCTTGCAAAAATTTGCAGCCTAGTAAGCATTAAATTTTTAGCTCTTGTTATTTTATTTTTACATAATATAACATATTGGTTCAAGATCACTTTATATTAATTTAATATGTAGATGAATGGTGGAAACTATTTGGAGCAAGTGCTCCTAATTTGCAAAAGATAGCCATTCGAATCCTTAGTCAAACATCATCTGCTTCAGGATGTGAAAAAAATTGGAGTGTTTTTGAACGTATTCACACGAAGAAAAGAAATAGATTGGACCATCAAAGATTAAATGATCTTGTTTTCGTGTCTTATAACATCAAATTGCGATTGAACAATAGGTATGCTATCTCTTCAATACATTTTAATTTAGTATGTCTATATCAAAATGTGTTAGTTAAATTGTTATTTGTTTGTGTAATTTTTTTAAAGACTTTACAGACTTCATTACAAGAAGAGAAGTTATGATCTAATTGATTATGAATGCATTGACAAGACGGACTTTTGGATTGAAGAAGAAACACCGCCTCAAGAACTTGATTATGAAGAATTGGAGGATGCAATTTATGAGGACAATGCAATTCCCAATGTTGATTGTCATGTCAACGACGGTTCAACTCAAAGTTAGTATATACAATCATTTTATTCGTTATATTTTAATTTTTCTTATACAGGTGAAATATATATAATATAACTAATTATTATTTCTCTTAATATATATGTTTGTTAGATGATAATCAAAATATGGAGGAGCTTCATACCCAAGACGTGGATGATCCGGATGTCATTCGTCGTTTTGGTGGTTCAAGTGATTTTGAGACGCCGCAAATATTCATGCTTATAGATGAGATTGATTCAGATGATAATTTACCATGATTTATTTGTTTCACTTTGCTTTAGTCATAATAGTTGTAATCACTTTGGTTGGTTGTGGTTTGTTCATTCCATTTGTGCTACATTAATGTTTTGAACTTTGGACATGTATTTCGAGTTTGGACTATTTTCTACTAATATTGGATATGGATATTATGAAAAGTCTATTTAAAACTAATTTTTGTGAGTTATATTGTGTATAAATGTTGGTTTATTTGTAAATAACTTATTTTTAGGAATTGTGAGATTTATAGATTAATTTTTTATGTTTTTAAATTGAAACCGGTTCAACCCGGTTCGACCTTTTGACCCTTGACCTGTTGCCTTTTCCGGGTCGATGGCCGGGTCCGGTTTTCCGAACATTGATTCTATCACAACAGCTTAAGAAAATCGAGTATATTCAAGGTGATCAGTGCCAACAAAATAACCCGTTCTTTAACACATTTAATCCAAGTTGGCGAAATCATCCAAATTTCTCTTGGAGGGATAATCAAAATAATACCAAATCAGAGGGTCCTCATTTGCAACAGCCAGAAAGAGATAATCTCACTAGAAGATATGTTTGGTAAATTAATCGAGAAAACTGAGCAGTATATAGAATCAAATAATCAGTTAATGAGAAAGACAAACCACTATTCAAAATCAGGGAGCGTAAATAAAGAATTTAGAGACGCAGATGGGTCAGATAGAAGTCGCTATATCAGGCAGAGCACTGGGTACTTTGCCAAACTATAGATAGGTGAATCCCAAGAAATGTGTTAAAGCTATTACTATCAGAAGTGGGATTCAGTTATCAGAGATTCATGTAAAGAGAATGTACCGTCTACTGATGAGGAGCATGTAAAACAAACAATAGATATATCTATTAAAAATAGATTATGTAGAAAGTATACGACTTTTTTAATAAAAATTTGAATTAATTTCATCCTAATGGTAAACACTTACCAAATTAAATGTTTGAAGACGACAAATCAAAAAAAAAAAAAAAAAACCATATAGGTACCAAAGTGCTCATAGGGTCAATGTTTGAACACCCCAGCTGCAACTTCACCTTAATCAAGATTTGGAGTGAAAAATTATACACTCTATGGAACTACTAACAGCATATCCAAGAGTTCTACCTACTAGAAAACATTTTTATATTTAAAAAGTAAACAAAATCGTTATTTTATTTATTTAATAATCATTTATTGTGTTTTCCACATTTTAATTAATATATATTTTTTAGATGCCAATAGCTAAAATATTTAATATGATTTGAATAATCCAAGAAGTAGAGTATTAAAACTTGAAACTCATTAAATGCATAAAATACATATAGAAAATGAGTTTGACTCTCTAAATAGTTAAACTCACTCTCTAATTAAAAATTTAAAAAAATTAAATAAAACAGTTTATTGAAAATTAATTTTAAAGATTAAGTCTATAAAATAAAAATATATTTTACTTTTAAAGAGTGTAGTGTGAGTCTCCCAAATTTTACAATTCAAGATCAAGGTGGGTGAACACCCATATACAATTATATATATTTGTATATAGAGTAAATTATACTCACAGTTGTATTCTTTTAGTTTTATAACAATATCACTATCATTCAATTTTATTCATAAATAGCGTTTCCATCATTTCATTAATTCACACAAATAGTCCCAAAATGGTGATTTTTTGACGATTATGTCATTGGCTTAAATAAATTAAAATAACAGAAAAAAGAAAATATAATGAAAAAATTGTAATTAGGATCCTGACCTTTTTAAAAATACAAATAAATCTTAAATATTTTTTTTATTTTTTTATTTTTAACAGATTTTGAATGAAATTAATAAAAAATATATCATCAAGTCTAAAATATCTAATTATGTTTAGCGAAATGACTTTTGGACTCTGGACATATTTCGTCCAAACGACCGTTAATTGACAAAAATCAAGCTTGTGACCTAAATTTGACCAATTTAACAAGGTCAAAGTAATATATTCACATTCAATTATTTAAAATAATTAAAAAAATAGTGTTATCTTTCTCACCCAATTCCCACCCCCTCAACAAGTATCGGAGGGGGAGAGGGAAGGTGGGGAGAAATCTCCTTCAATCGTGCGAAAACTAGCGATGTTTAATCTAGTTTTCGTGCAACCTCCCTCATTTTCGCGGCCAGAGAAGGGAGGGGATTTCTCCACCTAGTGCATGCACTTAATATTTATGCACGCGAGTGTGTACAAATATTTACACACATAAATTCTTATTTTGTTGAGCCATATTGCGGGTCGATTTTGGACTACAATTCTAAAACTTTATGAAGGTTCTTGATAACGTTCGAAGTACTTACGATTTACTTCGCAAAGCACCTTTCAATTAACAAAATCGGTAAATAAAGAGGTCGTAACAACAATTTAAAAATGGCTGCTTAACATGGATTTAATAACTCTAATTCGTCACTTTCACTTCTTTCAACTTATTTTCGGGCCATGATTTTCTAACGTTGATGTAGGTTAGGTACCATTATGACGTATGCATGGTGTACTTCATTGTGCGTCTTTCAACTTGAAAAACTAAAATATGATGAATTTGAAATAGCATTCAAAAGATGGCTACTATATATATATATATATCAATTCACAAATTGATGTCACGATTTTCAATTTGTTTTCGGGATACATTTCTTGATCATTGAGATGAGTTATCTGTACCACTTCGAAGAACCCATGACAAGTTACACAAGCATATTTTGAAACGATAAATCATTTTTGGACTTAAAATAGTTAATCAAAATGACTTCTTAAAATTGATTCAATAATTCTATTTCGCCGTTGTCAACTCCAACATCAATTTAAATAAAATTATATTTGACGTCAATTTTGACTATCTGACTTGAATAATTAAATATAAAAATATGACAAATTTTGGGGGTGTTACACTCGCGATCTCTATATCAACTCCTTCATATATTGGCCATGTAGATGAAAGTATTAAAATGCCAATAAAAACTCAATATGAAATCATATTAAACGTCAAAATTTGATAACTGAATTGCAACCATAAAAACGGAGTTTCATCGTTCACCATAACTAATAAATTTAGTTCTTCATCATTTTACATAAACACATAATAAAGACTAATAAATTTAGTTCTTTAGTTCTGAAGCCAACATGAAGTCTTTGTTTTTGCTCACCCTAGCAAGCGTAACTTAGCCAAACTCTTCTAGTCCACTCCAATGTTGCCTTTTGAGTTTTATCTTTCACTCCCATGAACTTAAAGCACTCGTATCACATCTCTTTTCCATCATTTGCATTGCCAATGCCATCAAAGCTCGGGAACATGAAACTATAATCTTAATCTTAATCTTAATATATATAAAAGAATGATAGTCGTCAAATTTTTTTGTCAATTTTTTCCTCCAGAACATTCATTAATTAATGATAATTAATAATTAGTAAATAAAATACATTATTAAAACCATCCACTTGATTTATATCCATAATAATTAATTAATAATTAACTAACTAACTACACGTTTTGCAATGTGAAATAAAAATAAGTCAGTCAATCTCACTTACAATATTAATTATGGGAGATACGTTTTGCAATGTCAAATAAATTTAAATCAAACATCTATAATTTCAATAAGTGTTTTGTTATACATTTAATTTATATAGACATTGAGCAATGTGCAACCATTATGATTTATATAATAAAATCTTAATCTTATATTAATCTTAATATATATAAAAGAAGGATGGTCATCGCTAAAAGTCAACACATTTTCTCGCCCAAAATATCTCCCACATATTACAGAATAATATATATATATATATATATATATATATAATATAATTTAATTAATTAATTATCCAATATCAAGTAATTAATAATCAGATTCAATATGCAGCCCGTATGAGATTTTCAATGATTTATTTGTTAAATAATTGTCTAATTTTAGTTAATTAATTATCAGTATTCCAATACAGTGTAAATAGTACTGCCGATTCAGTTTCTCAATCTTTTGAATTTTCTATGATACTTGGTAAAAATGAATAAAATTATGAATTGACATTTTTAATTAAAAAATATTCATCTTCCAGAAGAAGATACTTCTCAATCTTTTGAATTTTTTATGATACTTGGTAAAAATGAATAAAATTATAAATTGATATTTCCAATTAAAAAGTACACATCTTGTAGAACAAGATAAATTCACTTTAATTATTAGTAATAACAAATTTGAATGCTACATTAATTAATCAATATAATATTTAGAATATGTAAATATTACTAATTGTCTACAAATAGAAAAATAATAAATTTGTAAAACATCATTAACGTAATCTGCATCTTTATAATTGAAAAAATCAATTTTCAAATTATAATATAAAAATTAGTGGGCTGTTTAATGAGCCGTGCCAAAAATTAAACCGGAAGCACATCTTAAAAATTAGAAAATGATAATCAAGCCTACCCTTAAATTCTGTTTTCTTTTTCCACGTTAACTAAACAGTTAAAATTAGTTGTAATTTACAAACATATTTAAATATACAATCTGACTGTTAAATAGATATAGGAAAACACATTCATTTGATTTAAACAAATGATATTTAAACTGTTATTATAACTTAAAAATCAATCCATCTAATAATATTTATGTCGATTATTAAAAAAAACTTATATGTACATACTCGAAAATTATTTTTCAAATTACAATAGAAAATTACTCAATAATTTTTAATATTGTATTATTTATATTATATATTAAATAATATTAAAGAGTTTATATTATATTTTATAATAATATTATTATTATTATTTATATTTACGCACTATCAGCAAAAAAATATAATTAAATCAAATGATAGAATTTTAATATTTTATAATATTAAAATTTAATTAATTAATTATCCAACTTCGAGTAATTGATAATTAGTATTCCAATATAAATAATCAGTATTCCAATATAAATTAATCAAGATGAGATTTACAGTGTTTCAATTTCCTATGATACTTGGTTAAAATGAATAGTATTAAGAATTAACATTTAAAAAAATTCACATTTCAAGAACAAGATAAATTCACTTCAAAACACAAAATATATGAGGTTATGTGTTTCAATGTCCTAATTTATCCATGGATTTAAATAAGTTTTGTTTTCAAAAAAATGAAACATTAATGCACGAGAACTATTGTCAATAATGCAATAGTTTTTTGAAAATGGACTTATTTTTCCTACAAATTTTTTATGCTTCTTATAATGGGTTTAAATATGTGTTGCACTTAAAAAAACATCAATATACGAAAAACATATAATTGTGTTTTATTATCAAAGCATCTGATTTATTGATTAAAAATAATAAGTCGATTAAACTAATAAACTAGATATGATAATTTCAAAATTAAATTCATACTATTCAAAAACCGCCTCAGATTCTAGCTCCTCAGAAGGGTTCTAGACAAATGATATGCTGAGAACGTTAAATAATCAATGTTAAATTTTATTAATATTTTATTACATAGGCTTAAAATGTTAAATAATCAGATTTTAGCTCTTCGATGTTTTATTACATAATAATTATTATTATTGCTTTGTCTTTTAAATTAATTATAGTTGTCTGTTTGTCTCGATTTACAGATTTAGAATTGAGTGATAAAGAAATAAAAAATTATACACTCGTAGAGATTGAAAAAATATTGCGGAGTAGTGAAAAGAGTCTTCGAGACTTTCAAACAAAGCCCTTCTCTGAGATCGTAGATGTTTCAATTCGCAGTAATAGACTTTATGAATTGTGTTATGATAGAAACGCTCTGGCTAAAAAATGAAAAAAAAATTGTTTCTAATCTCACAACTAAGAAAAAGAACGCTTATGACACAATAATGCAGCCCAGATGAGATTCCCAATTATTTATTTGTTAAGTAATTGCCCAACTTCAATTTATTTATCAGTATTCTAATACAATGTAAATAGTACCGCCGGTTCAGTTTTCCAATAATTTGAATACGATACTTGGTAAAAATAAATAAAATTATGAATTGACATTTCTAATTAAAAAATACACATCTTCCAGAACAAGATAAATTCATTTCAATTATTAGTAATAACAAGTTTGAATGCTATATTAATTAATCAAACATTAATTAATTATCTCATATGCTATGACTATCAACAAGAGTCAGGGTCAATCTTTCTCTCGCATGAGATTATATCTAAAAAAACTATTTTTTAGTCATGGACAACTTTATGTTGCATTGTCTAGAGTTACAAATTGTACGGGATTGAAGATGTTGATTTGTGATATGGATGAACTGCCAACCAATTCGACCCCAAATATGGTTTTCAAAGAGACATTTGAAAATCTGGATTAACTATGTTGTTGTTTTTTCAATATCAATGAGTAATCAAATATTATTTATATAATATTTTTTTTATTTGAATATAATAAATAAACAATATACTCTTAAAATATTTTAAAATCACTTTCATGAAAAATAAGTGTCGTGCATCGCACGGGTGATATACTAGTTGACTCAAAAGTACAAGCAGTTGCTAATCACACAATTAACTTAATTAAAGAAAATTCCTAAAATAATTGTAAAAAAAAAAAAAAAAAAACAAAGCATCATCTTTTCCAAATCCACCTCATTATGCCCTGCCCTGCCTTGCTCTGGTCTGCCCCACCTCCAAACCATTAACCCCTTTACCATTAAGGGCAGAGCTAGGATTTATTTATTTAGTGGACAGACAAAATTTTTATTACAAGAAAAATGAAACTACGAAAAAAATAAAATACAAAAATAGAAGCATAATGATAACTTCAATACGCATAGATATAACATAATACATTAACTTAAAATTCAATACCTAAAAGACAAATAAAAAAAAAAAACCAAAACGTGCAATATATAGCTGAAAAAGCTATTTCCGTCGAATTCTCATATTCTCTAAACGATAAAACTTTTCAACGATGAACTCCGTATCAATACCAACGATGAACTCTCATAATGGAATTTGATAGAAATTAATTCTCCATTTTATTACAAAGTCATGTCCTGATGAGTTTTATTGTTGAAAAAGCTTGTTCTGTTGTTGCTGTGGAAACTGGAAGAGTCCACACAAAATGAATCAGCCTATCAATTAAAAAATAATGA
This sequence comes from Forsythia viridissima, assembly GCA_030279155.1. Classification (NCBI taxonomy): domain Eukaryota; kingdom Viridiplantae; phylum Streptophyta; class Magnoliopsida; order Lamiales; family Oleaceae; genus Forsythia; species Forsythia viridissima. The sequence continues at coordinate 31,839,887 of CM059041.1, read as the reverse complement.
CGCGGCTTTTTTATTTCAACCAACATTTGACATAGCTTAGGAAGAGAATCAACATTCTGAAAGTGTGGGTTACGAAGTACATCACACTTGTAATGATTCAATTGTCGCCTCAAATCATTTATCTTCTTTAGTAAAATCCAAAGGATAAAATTTCTCGACTAAAGAACAAATATTATCCATAGAGAATGATTTAAACCTATCAGTGGGATTCAAAGCCTTGCACAGCTAAAGAAGTTCCATTATTTTCTCAGTAAATCTGTTATTTAATTTCATCATCTGAAAATCTATCACATCGTTGAATATATGAAAGTGATAATAGTCTTCCATTGTAATATTATTTTGCTGTTGACAAGAATGTCATGTACCTTCAACATAATGATCATGCAATTCAGGCACATCAATATTATGACTCGTACAAAACTGCACTACACTCCAAAGAAAATCTTCCCACTGATCATCTCACATATCTTGAAGAAGCATCTTTGTAGATGAGAGTAAATTTATTTTATTCAAAATATCTTGATCTTTCATTTTCAATGCTTGACATAACAAATCCAATTGTCCCAAAGCTTCATGCATAAAACATAAGATAAAGACGAACTTAAATATTTTCATAGCTCTATATAGGCTTTTGTATCTCTTTGTATATTGTTGTTCGATTCCCCGACAATTAGATTTTCAAGAAGTGTACAAATTAAACTAAACATGTCAATAAATCTTTTAACATAGGAAAATGTGAACTCCAACGAATAGTTCTAGCTTTTTTGCAAAGTACAAACTTGATTAGCCCAGTACCAACTTTTCGTGATGCTATCAAATAGCCAATTTTATCCATTCGAATTGATTTTAATTAAGAATGGCACTTAGAAGAAGCAGTATTGAAGTTGACAATATAAGCCAACGATTGAAAAAATAGATACACATCATGTACCTCTTTAGCCACTGCAACTAAAGCAAGTTGTAGCCGCCACAACTAAATCAAGTTGTAGTCGGTGAGCAAAACAATGAACATAATAAGCAGATGGACATCTTTAAGAAATAAAGCTTGTAATCTATTCCATTTTTAAGGAATTGACGTATATATACACAGTAGAAATTAAATCTATAAATCATATAAGCTGGATCAACCTTGTACTTAGATATAATTCGTGATAGAAGTTTACATTGATGAACACTATAGAATATGATTATCTAATTAGCTCACCACAGCTGTCCAATTGTCCAACCTCTAATGATAATCCACTTAGCAAGAACAGATCTGGATTTCCACGATCCAGAATAGATGAAAGCGAAACTTTGAGAGTAATTGTATTGAGTTATGTTTCTTGCTACATATTATCTTGATTACATAAACTGTTGTGGCCCTAGTATTTTTAAGTCAACCCAACCATAGCTCTAGTCATACTAGAATTGTGCAGGCCTATAACAAATAGCCTCCATTAATTAATTTAATTAATTAACTTGACTCATAAATAACTAAATTCGACCCAACTAATTGGACCTTAGACATTAATTCTTACAATCTCCCATTTGGACCAACTCCACATACTCAATTCTTGTCTTTTGTGTGTAAACCATTAGGTTCCTGTTCACAATGGCAAACGCAGTGATATTCTCACCGATTTATCTAGATCGATCAATTCACATCGTCTTCCAAGATTGACATTTAACAATATGTCAAGACAATCTATGAAAAGGGAAATGTTATGGTATAATAAAATCAATATATGTGTGGTTATGTGGAAATATAATCCATTTATCAATATAACCCAATTAGTTAAGAGATATGGATTAGTTTCAATCTTATTTCAATCAATTATATTATTCACCTCAACTCTTCGTTGATATAATCTGGTTATGATTAAAACATTTTTAACTCAAAACTCTATCCAGGCCGATGAAGTTTATATCATCTTAAGTGGGCAAAATATAGGTTATAATCTCATACTTTCCCAGAATAACAAATGCTCATATTGGACATTCACAACATTCATATGATTCTCACTATACCCGTACGACATCTTCCTGGTGACTCATAATCTTAGAACCCCACCAAATGCTCGCCAAAGTATACCGGTCCTCATATAAGATTCTATGATGTCCTCAAGTCAAATAACCAAATACACTACCTCGCATTAGAGATTTACCACTGAAGCTTGGATAGTTATCCATGTGGAATCTCTAGGCGGGTCATCCAATGTCATGTTTTCATAACAATGCATTCATGCAGATACTCCTCTACATCTTAGCTTGTGAGATCAGCTACTTTCTTAAAAAGAAATACAACACATATTAGTCTATCCGTAATAATGATATACGTATCTCATTATTATTATGACTAGGGTTATTACAAGAATAAGTTATTTATAACTTGTATCTCACAATCACAACACCTTGTGATTAACAAGTTATTATGAACTTTTCTTCGAACTTTACTATTTTAAATAATAAAATTTAAAAATAACATATCAGCCATTAAAAATATAGATAAGAATTTAATTAATCAATTTATTCATACACATTAATGTGTAACAAAGAGTATATCACAAAAATATCCATACAAACTAGATCCAGTCACTCAGGTATCTAATACCATTATATTTAGCATGACCACCATGCTTGTGCTAGGACAACAACTTTGTCAGATGATCTACTATATTATCATTTGTTGGGACCTGTTATATTTTATGTTATTTCTTAGGATTATCTCTCAGATAATATGATATTACCTCAATATATATCTAGATCATTGATGAGACCTGAGTTCATTTTCTTGTGCAATGGCACTATTCTTATCACAATACAATGTATTAGATCAACAATGCTAAGAACTACTCCAAGTTCAATAATAAACTTTTTGATCCAGGCCGCTTACTTCGCTGCTTCTAAAGCAACTATATATTCGGCTTCTTTAGTTAAATCATTAGTCGTATCTTGTTTGGAACTTTTCTAACTAAATGCACTACCACTTAGAGTAAATACATATCCAGATTGGGATTTGCTACCTTCTTTATCAAACTGAAAACTGGCATAAGCATATCCTTGAAATATGAGTTCATTTTTTCCTTACACTAATAATATGTCTTTAGTCCTTCTTAAGTACTTAAGAATATTCTTGAATGTGATCCAATGCTTGGAACCTGCTTGTGTCAATCAAAGCATATGAAGCATCCGATCGAGTACATAGCATATCATACATGATAGATCCTATTGATGATGCATAAGGAATCCTATCTATGTGATCTCTCATAATATATGTTTTTGGACACTCTTTTGAGAGATAGATCCCATGCCCGATGGGACACAATCCTTTCTTGGACTCTTCCATACTTAATCTTCTCAAAATTTTGTCTATGTACGTATATTGAGATAGGTCACGCATTCTTTTAGATCTATCTCTATAGATCTTTATCCCAAGAATGTACGTTCCCTCTCTCATATCTTTTATAGAGAATTTTTTTGGATAACTGCAATTTTAATGATTTCAGCATGGGTCATTGTTTCTTAATAATAGTAAGTCATTCACATATAAAATTAAAAATACGACTTTACTCACACCAACCTTCTTATACACACATGGTAGATCTTCATTCTTAATAAAATCAAACATTTGATTATCTCATCAAAGCGAAGATTTTAGCTCTGAGAGGCCTGCTTTAATCCATATATGAATCTCTGTAGTTTGCATACCTTGTTTGGCTTTTTGGCTTCAAAACCTTTGGATTGTGTCATGTACACATCCTCGCTAAGATTCCTGTTAAGAAATTCAGTTTTGACATCCATTTGTCAGATTTCATAATCATGGTATGCTGCTATCACAAGCATAATTCGAATTGATTTAGATATGGCTACTGATGAGAAAGTTTCATCAAAGTTAATTCATTATTTTTGCTTGAAACCCTTCCCAACCAATCTGGCCTTATAAGTATGAACATTATAATCTATGTCGACATTTTTCTTATAAACCTATTTACAGCCTATGGGTTTTACCCATTCAGGCATGTCAACGAAAGTCTAAACCTTGTTTTCATACATGGAGTTCATTTTAGATTCCATGGCACCCTGCTATCTCTTTCAGCCACTACTTGATTTCTATTCTATGTAAGTAGTGAGTTCATCTTCCTCGATTAGAATTGCATCATTGGTAATCAGGAGATCGTATCTCCGAGTAGGACAAATGACCCTGCTCGACACGAAGTTGGCGTGTCTTCGGAGACTGGCAATTCTCTATTACCAATTTGTGCCTCATCAGATGCATGCTTAGCTATTGGCTAATCTAATTGGTCAATTTCATTTGTAGTTTTTTGAAACTCTTCAAGATCTACTTTGTTCTCACTGTCTTATCTAAAAATAAATTTTTTGTTTTAAGAATATAACATGTTTCGATACGATGACCTTCATTTCGATGAGATTGTAGAAATAGTATCTTGCAATTTTCTTTGGATACCTCACAAATAAACATTTATTAGATTTAGCCCATAGCTTGTCTGATTGAACACGTTTCACATAAGCGTCACAACCCCAAATCTTTATGTATGAAAGATCGGGTCTTTTTCTTTTCCATAACTCGTATGGAGTTTTATTGACCAATTTAGATTGGATACGGTTTAGTGAGTGACATGCAGTGTTAAGTACATATCCCCATAACAATTTTGGGAGAACTACGTAGCTTTGATACCACTATAAGAAATTGACGTATATATGCACGACGAAAATTAAATTTGCCATTTCTATAAGCCTGATCAACCTTGTGCTTAAATATAATTCGTGATAGAAGTTTACTTCGATGAATATTGTTGAATCTGATTATCTAGAGGTACAGTCTTTAATACCACATTTGTCCAATTGTCCAACTTTTAATGGTAATCTACACAGCAAGAACAGATCTGGACTTTCATGATAAAAAATAGATGAAAACAGAACTTTGGAAGTAATTGTATTAGGTTTTGTCTCTTGTTTGTGCTAGAAAGTAATAAAGACATATTATCTTGATTATATGAATTGTTGTGACCCTTTTATTTATAGGTTAACCTAATCCTAGTTTCAGTCATATTAGAACTGACCCTAGTTCTAGTCATACTACAATTGTGTAGGCCCATAACAAAATGTATTAAACCAATACAAGCTCTTGCTGAAAGATTTACAGGGTCAAGGGTATGATAGTGCTAGCAATATAAGAGGTGAATGGTGTAAGAATTAATTTCCAAGGTCCGATGAATTAGGTCGGACTTAGTTGCTTATGGGTTAATTAATTATATTAATTAATAGAGCCCATTACATATCTCTTTTTTCAAAGTTAAAGCGTTTGTGTCTGCAACACTCAAAACTTCAAAAAATCGTTCTCTAACAAATCTATCAACATCGACATATCTCAAAATAATAGCATTTTGTTCTTTGTCAGATTCATCAACTACTTCATCAACAAGAATACAAAATTTAGCACCATCAATTTCTTCAAAAATATTATGTCGCACAATCGGCAATAATTTTCAATATCTCATTTTGAATAAATAGTGGTGTGTAGTTGGCATTTTTAGCTGTATCTTTTAGAACAACAGTATCAATTTCTTTGTTCCGCTCTTTCATACAGTTTGATCAATTCAATATAATTTATGCAATTAGAATAACCAACAGATTCATTATGACATCTTAAAACACACACTTGCAATGCTAGCCACTTCACAATTTCTAGAGCGGTATGTACACACAAATGATGATCATTGGCTTCCTTGGAATTTCTTTGCTCCATCATTCTATCAATATGTTGAGACACATCTTATTCCATTTTTGCACAACAAACTTATGTAGTGAATTGACATACCCTTCATGCCATTTGAATGCATAATTGTCAGAATTAACTCTTTTCCATTTTTGAAATCCCTAAACAGTGAATGCGTCACGTTGTGATGTATTATTGTCAAATACATAATACGAAAAACAAAAATGCGCATTATTTCTCAATGGAAAACTCAAGTCATGGATATTTTTTTGAACCAATAGGATTGAAATCAGCGATTTTAAGTTCCAAATTTGACGGTAGGATACTTATGTAGATTGAAACGGTCTCATTTTGACATATGCTCTTCGAACATCGCCTTGCCTGTCAACTAGATATTGCAATATTGAGATGCGTTTTCGAGGATCACGCTCATAATATTGAGTATTACTTTGAAATGGTTCAACATTGCATTCATTCTCAAGGTTGGATCTTTTAGTCTTTGAGGGTGACATTGTACATGGAGTAGGAATATCATGTGGGGCATTTGGGTTACTTGATTATGCATCATCATCTTTTTTGTTGAAGTAGTTGAAGATGTTTGTGTTTTTCATTCTAATCAACCTATAAGCAATATGTGTTATCCAAAACCAATTCACAAATTCTCATCACAAATTCTATTTAACAAATTGAAAATCCAATTTGCAAATAACAAATATACAAATTCCAGTCCACAATTAACAAATGACAAATGCCAATTCACAAATAACAAGTAACGTGTATACAAATTCCAATTCTAATTCACAAATAACAAATATACAAACATCAATTTACGAACAATAAATGCACAAATATAAATAAAAATTTCAATTCACATATTCAACTCTCAAATCACAATATCCAATTCCTAATTTACAAATTATAAATACAATTACAAAGTGTAAGACATCTATCTCCTACCAACAAATTGAAGGGAATGCCTTCCGTGCTAAATAATTACAAAGAGTCGAAAAGATAAAACTTTCTGAAAAAGAACTAAACCTGTCAAAAAATATTATGAATAAGTAACAACACAATTATGAATAATTAAACTTAGATTCCGAATAAAAATTATCAATAACTAACACAATTACAAAATCCATAATTTTCGCCCATGGATAGACTGTTATAATAATCATGAATTACAAAAATTCCTAACTGGTTAATTACAAACAATAAATATAAAATGTCTATTGTATGAAAATGATTAACCAACCCAATGTCAAAAGAATAAGAAATTCAAAACCCAAAATAATTAAGAAATAAGAATAATTTATTTTCTCAAAATAAAAATAAAAATATTATTTTTTCAAGAAGGATCGCGACTCACGACTTTACGGGACTGCCGAGTACCGACTACCAGCGCCTTGCCATCGATTTTGATTTTTGATTAAATGAAGAATGAAAGAGAAAGACGGAATATGAAAGACGGGAGATGAGAAGATTGAAGACGAAGGTAATTTGCAATATGATTATGATTATCTGAACTATGGGCTATAACATTGTTTCATTTTGTGGCCTTTGGGGTTTTGGAGACTTGGGCCAACTATGAGATAATGAGTTATTGGGTTAGTAGGCTTAGAACATTAGAAAAATGAGATAATTAGCCAGAATATGCACTTTTTAAAAAAAAAAAAATAAATCAAAATATACTCAATTTTCAATCTTATTAATATTTACCTTACATATAAAAAATATTTAAGGAAAATTCTCTCTTTTACATTACTTATATTTGCCAAACCCTAATTCTAATTTGTTGACATTGGAACCTGCAACGTCCACGTGCCAACAGATCTCCAGTCACTCCTCTGCCAACTTGTATGTTACCTACACACTAGGACAATCGTTAGGCACCAAGATCTCTGGAGAAAAAGGGTTCGGCGATCGTTGGTACTCCGACGATCAAGTCAACTACCGGTATCAGAGTAATACATGTGAGGCAAAAGTAATTGGGTGTGGGAGAGACAAGCAGACAGAGATTTGAGCAGAGTTTAGGGTGGGATTTTAAGTGCAAAAAGAACGTACCTTAGAACAACCAGAGACGTTGTATTTATAATGCAGGAGTCCTAATTAATTTAGGAAACAAATCAATCAGATACCCGATTGGATCCTTATTCCTTATGGGATAGGGATCATTCATTACCCAGGCAATCTCCAAGATTATTTTTCTTATTTGAGCTTATCACGTTGCATGATTTTAGGAGATTATGATTTGGTTTTCTTGTGAGGGTCCGTGCGCCAATCCAACGCAATCTGTCTTCAATTATCTCTCTGGTCATTCCAGAATATCGTGCTGCTTGCTAGTTAGGGTTGACACGAAGCCCTGCGAGGCCTTATGGCTCGGTCGTGAGTGTCGAGGCCTTCTATGGGTCTCGTAGTATTCTAGCTGCAGAAGGCTAAGATGTCTGATGAGCTTCTGAGGCCCTTTTAAGAATTTACGAGGCCTTTACTAGGCCTATATGGAGGGCTTGTTGGACTTTTGCTGACGTGGAACCCTATCAAAATCGGGTGGTAACAATAATCCCCCAAGTCCAAGCCTATTATTCATAATAGGCGTGGAACTTTGAGAGTGAGAGGAGAAATTTCTGACAAATTTTTTTGAATTGCAACAGAAAACGCGAAGTGTGGTCTTCGCGTATGGTCCTCGCAAATTGGGTTCTTATCCAGTATAGTCCCCCAAGTCTGAGGCCGAACATTCATGACGGGTGAGAGCTTCAGGGGCCCAGGCCTTTGGTGACGTATCCGCGGTTGGTGTGATACTGTCAATCAAGGCTGTCATTCCGTGGCCAGGCAATCATGAGTGAGAGGATGTATATATTTAATGCAATGACGCGTGGCGGATAACAGGGGTGAGGGTGAGGGTGAGGTGCGTGAGTTTTTGTTGTACTAAACGCTTGGGGTTCCGTTTCCCGCTTGTTGCCCAATTTTAAACACGCGTCCATCATCCAACAGCTCAGATGTAACACTTGGAAGTTGGACATTGGGGATTGGAATGCCTCAATCTATAAAGCTTGGCGTCCTTATTCATTACAACTTCTTTTTGCTTTTGTGCCCATTGTGAATGTTGCGGATGCTCTGCCAGTAATCGAGAAAATCCAAGTGTGGGCGTCGTTCTAACTGCATTTTCGAGATAAGCGTGCTGAGAGTTGCAGTGATTTGTTTCGTTGGTTGCTTTTGTGATTATTTCTTGATTCCGTAGTGTGAGGATTATACCTTGTTGTGCGTTCCGACGACAATAGGAGCATCAACTTCTGGGGTAGAGAAGGGTTTGTAATGTCTTCCGGAAACGACGACTCACAAAATCAATCGGACATCCGGACAAACCCTAGTATTCGGGGTAAATCATTAGCATCTGCCTCATCATCTTCCTCCTCTAAGGTCGTAGGAGGAGTGAATCAAGCCCCCTCCGATGTACGCCCGTAGACTCCATCCACAAGTGGGAGGGGGGCTTGCCAATTGTCCCGTCGAAAGAGACCACGGAGAAGGGGGGCTTGCCCAACTGCCCAACTACAATTTACAAGGTGTGAATCCTCACGCGCCCTTTATATCTTCCTAGAGTTTATCTGATGTGCATTTACTCCTTTCCAATATGCTGGTTTATTCGACTGTTAGTATTCTGTCGCGCTTATATATGTGTTTGCAGGATTTCACTTTACTTTTCTCATCTTTGCTCTCGTACTGCCATATTCAGATCCTGGTTACTGCTGGCCATGTCGGGCTTTTATTGTGCTAGTGTCCCAAAGCTTAAGATAAGGCGTGGAGGGGTTGTGGATGACATTCCTCCTCCTCCTTCTGTACCTTCCGCAGCGTCAGATCCCCGGGTTATTGTTTTGCAAACTCCGGAGACAATGGTGGGTAGCCCTTCCTTTATCCCTCTAGCGCCGGAGGCGACATCGGAAGTGCCTCCTGCCTCATCTCTCGTGAGACCCGCGCCTTCGTCGAGAAGTGCCAGACAATCGGGTAAGAGAAAGGCAGGCGCCAATAGTGGAGAGGAGGCATTCCAGGCCCTTCATTCTCCTCCTCTTGAGAAGTACGAATATATCAACATCGGGTCCCGCCGGGACAAACTGGACCCAGTGGTCTTAGGAAAGCTTCCAACCCTGGCTGCCAACGCAGCGGCATCAGTTCATAAGTATTGGACCTCTACCTTTGGAAGGGCGGTAGATAACACGGAACTGACGGAGTTGTTGAAACTAGCCGAAATGTATACCTCCTGCAGTCACGTGCTTAACTGCGAGTTGTATAAATTGTTGGAGATGAAGATTGATGAATTGCGCTCTACCGCTAGGGGAGATGAGGATGTTGAGGCGTTGCGTGTAGAAAACAAAGATCTTAGGGAGCAACTCGCATTCTCCGAAGAGGCGAGGGCTCGCGCCACGTATGACGTCGTTAAAGCGAGGACAAGCCAGAGGGCATGTGTCGATGCTCAGAAAACGGCGGAGTCATAGCTGAAATCTTGTCAGGACATGATCTATGCCAAAGATAAAGAATTGAACAAAGCGCTGACCGAGTTGTCGAAGGCCCAGGGGCTACTGGCTAAACTTGAGGCCTCGGGTTTCACATATCCAGAGGGCCCGACCGAGATTTAAGGACCCTCTTTGGTCTTTCCAGTGTTGCGTTTTGATTTGTAAATGTAGGCCGTTGAAAATGTATCATCTTAGATTGTCTTACCTGACAATGTGGGCTAATGGGAATGCATCATCTTTATTTGTTTAAATACGCGTTGAATGTTTATTCAGCAAGTTTACAGAGTTGACCGCGAATCACACTCCCTTACTGCCGAATCGCATTTACTTGCTTGATTACGCGTTGAATATTTATCCAGGGAGTTGATAGAGTTGGCCGCGAACTACACTCTCTCGCTGTCGAATTGTTTTCATTTGCTTGATTATGCGTTGAATGTTTATCCAGCGAGTTGATAGAGTTGGCCGCAAACCATACTCCTTCGCTGCCAAATCACTTTTAATTGCCTGATTACGCGTTGAATGTTTATCCAGCGAGTTGATAGAGTTGGCCACGAACCACACTCCCTCGCTGCCGAATTACTTTCATTTGCTTGATTACACGTTTAATGTTTATCCAGCGAGTTGATAGAGTTTGCTGCGAACCATACTCCCTCGCTGTCGAATCGCTTTTAATTGCCTGATTACGCATTGAATGTTTATCCAGCGAGTTGATAGAGTTGACCGTGAACCACACTCCCTTGCTGTCAAATTGCTTTCATTTGCTTGATTACGCGTTGAATGTTTATCCAGCGAGTTGATAGAGTTGGCTGCAAACCACACTCTCTCACTGCCGAATCGCTTTTAATTGCTTGATTATGCATTGAATGTTTATCCAGTGAGTTGATAGAGTGGTTGCGAATCACACTCCCTCGCTGCTGAATTGCTTTCATTTGCTTGATTACGCGTTGAATGTTTATCCTGCGAGTTGATAGAGTTGGCCGCGAACCACACTCTCTCGCTGCCGAATTGCTTTCATTTGCTTGATTACGCGTTGAATGTTTATCCTGCGAGTTGATAGAGTTGGCCGCGAACTATACTTTCTCGCTGCCGAATCTCTTTTAATTGCTATGGTTGTACAGAGAACACTTTTGATTCATAAAACGATGAATTTTATTAAAAGGCGCGGTGTCTCGAGGCGCCGAACAATATGCTTGAAAATTGAATAGTGCAAAATAAAACTATTGATGATACGGCCGCAAATGGGCGATGTTCCAAGGGTGCCTCGTCTCCCTGCCTTCCGAATATTCCAATCTGTAAATTCCAGGACGGATTTCTTTGATGACTTTGTAAGGTCCTTCCCAAGTGGGCCTGAAGGTTCCGGTCTCCACCTCTCTATTAGCTTGGAATACCTTCTTCAGGACGAAGTCGTTGATGTGGAAACTCCTGCCCCTGACTTTGGAGTTGTAGTATCTGGCCATCTTTCGCTGGTAAACTGCGAGACGGAGCTGCTAGTCTGCATGTCTCTCATCTTGTAAATTGAGGTTTGCCCTGCGCAAACTCTCATTGGTCACTTCGTCGAAGTGCAGGTGCCTGAGAGAGGGTATTCCTATTTCGACGGGAATCATTGCCTCCTCTCTGTATGCCATGGAGAAAGGGATTTCACCAGTAGCCGTCCGAGAAGTGGTTCGATAGGACCATAGGGTCTCGGGTAGTTCTTCAGCCCATCCTCATTTCGTAGATTCTAATTTCTATTTAAGGGTATGCTTGATGATCTTGTTCACGGCTTCTACCTGGCCATTAGATTGGGGGTAATAGGGGGTGGAAAAGTCCCTTCGAATACCAAGGTTCTCGCAATTCGAGTTGAACTTCTTTCCTGCGAATTGTGTGCCATTGTCGGAGACTAGAGAGTGGAAAATCCCGAAGCGGCATACAATATTTTTCCACACGAATTTCCATGCATTTTCCTCCGTGATCTTGGCCAAAGGCTCGGCTTCACATCACTTGGTGAAATAATCCACCGCTACAATCGCAAATTTGACCCCACCCCTTCCCGTCGGGAGGGGACCTATAAAGTCGATTCTCTACTTGGCGAAAGGCCAAGGACTGGTGACCGGGGTAAGGTTATGAGTCGGGAGCTTCGGTATAGTGGCAAATTTTTGGCATCTGTCGCACTTCTTTGCATAATTGTGGGAGTCTTTCTTCATGGTTGGCCAATAGTACCCTTGTTTCAAGGCTTTCTGTACTTGGGCCATTACTCCTAAATGGTTACTGCATATCCCCTCATGTATCTCTTTCATCACGTACACTGCTTCCTCCTGTGTCAAACAGCGTAGAAGGGAGTGGCTGTAGCCCCTCTTATATATGATCTCGTCTTGTAGTACGAACTTCGCGGCCCTTCTACGGAGTTTTTGTGCTTCTTGTCTGTCGCTGGGCAGTATTTGGTTGGTCAAATATGCGATGATCTCCTTCATCCACCTAGGGGATCCAGATATCGTTAGGATAGTGGGTGTGGGAGACTCGTTGATGGAGGGTCGGTTGAGCCTCTCCAGTCACTCCTCTACCAAATTGTATGTTACCTGCACACTTAGACAATCGTTAGGTACCAAGATCTTCGGAGAAAAAGGGTCCGGCGATCGTTGGTACTCCGACGATCAAGTCAACCGTCGGTATTAGAGTAATACACGGGGGGCAAAAGTAATTGGGTGTGGGAGAGACAAGCAGACAGATATTTGAGCAGAGTTTGGGGTGGGATTTTAAGTACAAAAAGAGCGTACCTTGGAACAACTGGAGGCGTTGTATTTATAACGCAGGAGTCCTGATTGATTTAGGAAACAAATCAATCAGATACTCGATCGGATCCTTCTTCCTTATGGGATAGGGATCATTCATTACCCAGGCAATCTCCAAGATTATCTTTCTTATTTGAGCTTATCACGTTGCATGATTTTAGGAGATTATAATTTGGTTTCTTTGTGAGGATCCGTGGGCTAATCTAATGCAATCTGTCTTCAATTATCTCTCTGGTCATTTCAGAATATCGTGCTGCCTGCTAGTTAAGGTTGACACGAAGCCCTGCGAGGCCCTATGGCTCAGTCGTGAGTGTCGAGGCCTTCTATAGGTCTCGCAGTATTCTAGCTGCAGAAGGCTAAGATGTCTGATGGGCTTCCGAGGCCCCTTTCAGAATTTACGAGGCCCTTACTGGGCCTATATAGGGGGCTCGTTGGACTTTTGCTGACGTGGAAGCCCTATCAAAATCGGGTAGTAACATAATTTAATTACTCACTAACCAAAATTACCAACACCCATTCACCTCCACCTTCCACTATTTCCGACGACTTCAACAACCACCACCGTCGATGTCTCCGCCACCAATCATCACCATCTTCTTCGCTGCCACCTTCTCCTCCAACCTCTACCACATTTTAATATTTAGTTTTATATCTGAAAAATTTTAGATATAATTTCAGATCTGAAAACTAGTTTTGCCATCGTCGAAGGTTGCAATCGCTTTTTCACCACTACTACGATGATATCTTTTCTTTCACGCCCATTGTTGCACACTTCCGCCTCCCAAATCAAATTTGAAATTTGAATTTTTGTTTTCTTTTTGGATTTTGTGAAAAAAAAAAGGTTTTAACCTTATGCCTTTTATTTATTTGTTTATTTAAATTAATTTTGTTTTAGTCACGGCAATGGTAGAAAGTTAGTGCGTTGCTAGGGGCCATTCTCTTTGTGTTTCAGTTTTCAGTTTTGAGTTTTTGAATTTATTTTGAGTTTTGTGTTTTGAGTGTCTATTTTGAAATTGCTGAAAATACGTTCTTTTTGTCATTTTGAAAAACTGTTTCTCAAAATAGAAAATTGGAAAACACGTTTACTTTGAAATTTTGAGAATTTTTTTTAAATATTTTATTCAAAAAATTTGATTATTCAACAAATTTTAATAGTTTAATGTTAATATAGTATTAAATAATATATAAATTTTGAAGTTGGTGAATCTTGAAATATTTTTTTTTTCTAGTTACAAAAAACAAAACCAAAATTAAATTTGGCAAAAATTATAAAATATAGAAATAAATATTAAAGGCAAACTCACTAGAAGATTGTTCATGGTAAATGAGATTACATCAAAGAGTTCAATATATACGATTATTAGCTACAATTGTTCTCAGAAAATCAATATTTTGTGAGCATCAAATCAAAATTGGGCTTATATGAATTTATTTGATATGCACTTGAAGACACTCTATTTATTAGAGTTGGAAAGTATGGCTCAAGATTACGAGAAATGCTCTATTATGCAAAGTAGACAATGGATAGAAGATATGACACAAAAATCATAATGACGGTTTAATACTAAAAAGATAATGAGATGAACTAAATTCTTGAACAACTAACACATTCATACGACTTTATTTTTCTTTCCCTGAGGCTATTCTTGAACAGATAACACATGCAATATGCGTTATATGTCTAACAAGATAAATGGCAGCAACTTACAAGGGCTGCTAAGTTCCAATTTTTCTGAATGTTCAATTCTGCTTTATCTTTATGTTAAATTAACAGTATCGTCATTAGAAAGCACTAATACAATCATGGAATGCAAGACAACATATTAATAAACTCTCACTCTACTTTTTACTACTTTGATTACTACTGTCAAAGCTAGATTCAGAATTCTGAGGACTTGCTTGAAAATGCAATTTCTTCCATTCGAAACACCTCGTTGCCTTCAAATAATTTGGAGATGCACGGGAATCTTCAAGGAAAGATTGGCGTTGAGGGGTTATTGAATCATCTGACATATGAATAGAAGGTTTAAGATTTCTTGATTTTGCCGGTCTCCTGATGGACATTGGTTTCAATAACTCTTTTGGTGTTCTTGATTCTGATTCTGATTTCAGGGATTAGAGAAGGTAACTCATTAAGTGCTGATCCACAAGTTGATGAACTAATTGAATTGAGATCACCACATTCAATTCTCCCCTGATGATGAAGGAAAAATAAACTATATGAGCCACGTGAGACTTGAACAAATTTATAACAAGATTAAGCTAAATAAGGGTTAAGGATTCTATTTATGTTAAAAAAGGAGGGTGCCCAATATGCTTACAAGCCCACAAGACTAGTTTTGAAATTATCAATCAGAAACCAATCAAATTCAAGTTTATACACCCAATTTAATCTCAAATTCTTCTATTTCTTTAATTGCAAAAAAACAATTATTTAAAATGACTAAAAATTCAATATTGGCAAGAGTCTTTGTTTGAGTTTTACATTGGATTTCTAGAATTATGTCTTCTAGAATGAATGACAAATTTTGGGATGGTTAGGGAACACGCCTGATTTCCAAAATGTTTTTGAGTAGATATGATCGACTAAATTAGGGTAATCCAAAATTTGATTGAGCCTATACATTTTCACCATCAGTCCTTCGGCTACTTGCGTATTATAATTTCAATTGAATACTTGCTTAATTGTTGTGTTCTGGGTTGGTTTTGATGGAGGAATAGTTCAATAATCACAACTCTAAACTCTAATAAATAGAGATTTTAAATTACAGACACATAAACAAAATATAAATCAATTCAAATAATCACATTAAGTAAAAGATAAAAAAGAGCCCAACATACCTAGTTCAATTTTTGTACTAAAAAAATCATACAAACTTCAATTATTTTCTGGCTTTTCGTAGTACAGCACGTGACCAAGCATAAATCAATTCAAGAAATCACAGAAAGTAAAAAATCAAAAAGAACCCAACAAACCCAGTTCAATTTTTGTACTAAAAAAGTAAATAATCAAATCTTTGTCGAAAGAAACTTACACAGGTGGCCAAGAAACTGAGAGACAGGCTCTAGCAATGCCGCTTTCTTCTTGGTCGTGAGAATCGTAGGGGACTACTTTTGTCCAATTCCACCTGAAAATACGTACAAACTGTAGGACGTGAAGAATGCTTGGATAGAAGGAAGAGAAATGAAGGAAGAAGGAAGAAGGAAGAAGGAAGAAGAGAGATGGAAGAGATTTGCATTTGAAATGAAGGAAAAAGAGAGATGGAAGATAGATGATTTGAAATATAATGAGCAGAAGTGTTTTCTGTGTTTTGGATTTGGGCTTCATTTTTTACAGTTAATGATGAAAACGCATTTTTTCCATTTTCCATTTTGTGTGTAAATTTTTTTAGTGTTTTGAAAAATGCATTTTTGAAAATGGTTAAGTAAACATGTTTTCACTGTTTTGAAAAACTGAAAATTGAATACACTCTCAAAACAGCAAAGAGAACAGGGCCTTAGTGTTTGTTTATCTATGTTTTTGCCACGTGAATTTTATATATTTAAACTAAATAATGAAAATGCATGGCACATAATCATCCACAATCTATGGGCAATGGCCAATGGCCAATGGAGAAATAGATGTTTAAATTAAACTAGTCATTGCCCGTGCGTTGCACGTGGTAGCATCGTCATTGAGTATTTTGTTATGTAAAATGAATATCAGTATTTAGAATTTCAACATGACCATCTTCAAGTTTTAACATTAGTTATATTCAATGAATAGCTTAATTCTAGACTTTGTAGTTATATTATCATGGTTGACGACAGTTGGATTCAAGATTTCCTTTAACACGGCCGGGGGGTAGGGGTGGGGGTGGGGGTGGGGGTGGGGGGTGCAAAATGCACTATGGATCCATGACTAATCATGTCACTTGGTTAATCTTTATGTTCATTTAACAAAATTTCCAACATGAATTTGAGTTAGTCATTTGTAAAGGCAGTCTATAACCAAAAGCATGTCTTTCTCCATGTCTAGTGATCATTCACAAATGAAACTGTATATTATAACTCCAACATTAAAACTAATCCCATCAATAATCTGAAATGCAATTGGGGAGCTAATGAGAAAAAGTACTCAAGCGCAGAGCTTCAAATACTGAACATAAGTTAAAAACAAATCTATAATTAGATCTAGCAATAGTTATCAATAAACTAAAATAATTAAATGCAACAACAAAAAATCTTGTCAAAATTCAAGCACAAAGTACTACAGATAAAGCTTAAAATTTTTCACCAATCCAGTATGTCTTGGAGGTTGCGGTTTCCTTTGGAGGTTGCAGTTTTCTTTAACAACTAATGCCTAACTCCATAATACTGAGAAGCTGCACCAACAATTGTCAAGTTAATAGACTTTCCAATCTGATTGAATTATAATAAAGGTTTGAATCTATTGAGCAAAAAAAATATACCATAGATCAAAATATTTAAGGAAAAACCTGTGTATAACTTGGAAGAAACTGGCACGAATCGTTTCTCTTTGGCCCGAAATGCACCTGATTTCTTGGAGTGATATAAGTCAGAATCTATAATAATAGGCCTAGCTCTTTGATAACTGTAAAACATATCACAGGAACTTGAGAACAACTAACAACAATGACATCCGATGAAGATATCATTTCAGCAAATGCAATATTCCATGGAGATAGGTCGAGGGTATTAGTTGTCTTCTCATTCTCTAGGCAAGCATAAAAAGATATACAAGATATATAATAGAAGAATAAAATTGTAGATGGCTTATACGAAAGGATAAATCAAATGATTTAGCGAAGTACTGTTACATGAGTATTACAGTTACCTTGACACAAGGATAAGCATATATTTAAATGATTCTAGTCCAAGAAATTTGTAAGAAGCACTATGAATTTAGTAAGTTTAATTTTAAAAGATGAAAAACAAAAGCATTACAGATTACTAAAACCATACATTTGCCCCTAATTTCTGTCTCTGCTTTGCTAAAAAGATCGTGAAACTAAGAGATATCTGATATAGCAACAGAATGGGGAAAATTTCATATCTAAACATGCTTGTGATTAGTATCCCAACAAATATGACATTTACAAGCAACCAAACCTTTATTAATCTCCAGGTGAGCAGCTCTGTTGTAATTACATAAAGGAAGCTGAAGTGGAAATAACCACCACAACGACAAAGTTCTGCACCCATGATTAATAAATTAGTTACCCTCCAAGAACATAAAAAAAATATGCAAATAAAAAAGAGATGGAGAAATTGTGAAAGAGAGAAAAAAGGGAGAGAAGAATGAAATAGAGAGGTGAATGCCTGAGATTGTTTTGATTGTGTCAGGCTAAGGAGAGAAAAAAAAAAGACGTGCCAGATTGAAAAAAATTAAAAAGCAACAAATAGTTACAAACGGTGTTGTTTTCGACTTTTTGGGACCAAAAAATGAATAGTGCCAACCTCAGGGCTATTATATTATAGTTAGATTAGATTAGAAGATTAGATAAGTGTGGTATAAGAAGTGGGGCTGTAAAAATAGTACATGAAATTTAGGGAGGCATGGGTTGTAGTCAGACAAGTACAAACACTGTTGTTAGTCCACTGAATAGGTAAAATGGAACAAGTTAAATTACAACTCACCATATTTCTTCAAAGACTTTATGATATAGACAATACATACAATACAACTTATATTGTATGTGGTCATACTTATCAGATTCATTTGTCTGTTTTGCACCATGGTTTTTAACTGGATTTTATCATTTAACTTCATATTTTTCATCTCTCATTCAGTATTACAAATTGTATTCTAATTAATTAAATCTTATATAAGTAGAAGGATAACATCATATTAATATACAGTACAAGAAGAAGGATATGGCACTTAATCATCTTTCCCAGTCTTTAAGTCTTTAGGTAGCAGCTAATGTTTTGTAGCGGAAGATTTAAGAAGAAGTTTCTTCAATAATTTTTATGAAGGGTGGTTGAAGGATCGACTAACAGCATAGTTATATACTTCTCCAGATCCCGTGATATAAAATAACATAATTGAATAAACAAAAGAAAACTTGAGAACTAATAATCATTCTTACAAAAGCTAACATTTCTAAGGAAACCAAGACGCGTGCAATAAGAAAGCAGGACAATACATATAGAGTACACTCCATTTGATCCTAAAAACATAATCTTGTCATACTTGCTAAATAAAAGATCATGGCAAGAGAACAAGCATACACAGCAAAACCAAATAATGTTGGACTGTCTTTCTGAAGACAGTATTGATGGCAAGACAAATGATGTCATAAACAGAAGTAGTATGAATGCTAAACCGTAAATGGTAAGTATGCATGGCAAGAAAGACATCAAATGTATGTTTCCAAAACCTTTCAGCTATTTGGAATGAAAACTGTGCAGCAACAAAATATAACATTGATGGCTGGAGAAAAACCACCACTATAGATATAGTAGTAGTTTTAAAATAATACGTCTTTAAACATGTATTATGGTGAAAATAACCATAAATAAGCAAATTAAAATAAAACATGAAGCGTCAAGTAAACGTGTCTATGTTGGTACCTCTCCACGTTCTCTTCCATCAGTGCCCTCTAAATCCATTACAAGAGTGCAAGGTTCAATGCCAACACATTGTACCATTCAAATACCTTTAATGGTTTGAGACATGAGGGAATTCAAATACTATCATTTTATTTCTATCCAACAACAAACAATAGAGGTAACAAAAGGATTTTTAAGTAATGTACATTCCCTTAAAAGCATCCATCTCCCTAAAATTAGTACCGGACAGGTGATTTAACAATGTACTCTTCCCTGTCAATGTCATGGAACACATTTACATCAGTTGAAAGTGGAAAAAGACAGAAAACGGAAGATTGCTGACAGCGTGTAGTGAACATGAATATTTGAACTGCAAAAAGAGCTAAACAGGATTAAAAAAAGAGCAGAGGGATTAACAAAAAAAATAATCTGAGCCATGTAAGGGAGTATTTTATTCCTTAATAGACTTCCTAATAAAGCCTCCCAAAACTCACGTATTATGAACTGGCGAAGAAAAGAGATGTTAAGTATCTTTACAGCTAAATATTTATGCCACTACTCTAAGGACCCATGATGGAAACTAAAGCATAAGAAAGCTCACACAGATTGGAATTGAAGTGAAGACGATGGCTAGAATGAGTATATTTTAATATGGATATGGATCAGAAAGAGGGCAATTTGGGAGAAATAGCGAAAGAAATCGGGAAAGAGGAACGAACTAAATGACGTCGTTTTGAAAAGAAAAAGAAACCATAAAAAGACAAAGTAATCGTCATTGGAGGACCATGTTATGAACATTGTGCCTCCCACAAGCCTCTTATATTATAGTTTAGATAGATTTGAAAATCACAAAAATAAACAAATCCACAAACCAAAATAGATGATGAGCAAAAACCAATCTCAACCTATAGTTATTCATAATCACTTTCAACCGGCCACAAATCAAAGAACACAAGTTTATTCCGCAAACATGAAAATATTAATCAAGTAAACCACCTATGAAAACACTGCCAAAATTCGAGTCCCACAACACAAAAGAAAATTCCTATAACTTTACCATATCAAAACACAATTTTTTGTTCAAAAATGATAAATAAAAAATATATTTCTTTCTCTGACGATTTACTTAGTGAATAGAAAATATGAAACTCACCAGAAACAATGTAGCCATGGAGGGAGGCAGGGAGCTCAAACAAATCAAGGGGATTCGGCTTTGGGGGTGAAATAGGCAATGTACACATATGACGATTGTATAATTTTCCAATTATATGCTTTTTGCAGCTTCACACGAGAAAAACAATGTCCCTTAACCTTATATAGGTGACGCAAAACCCTAAGTACATATCGAAGCACACAATAACTACGAATTTCTGATTGTAAAAGACAATAAAAAACACATCGTAAGCATCTTACATCCTCTGACTTCAAATTGAAAAAAGGGGAAGATACCTGGAGATGTTTACGCCAGATTTAACTGCAAAATGAAAGAAATTACATTGATGAAGAACATAATATGAGAACAAAATTGAGAAATTGTAATTAGTGTTTGCCTAAAATCATCAAATCTCAAGGGAAGATGAAAGACCGTAGATGAAAACAAACCATAAACCATAAATGGATTGTGAAAGCTCTTAGAGCATGGAGTAACGATAATTGAACAAAGATCTAGATCGAGACCTCGATCCACGGCACAATCGCTAAACCACCAAATATGACGGCAATGTTCTGACCACAAGATGGCAGGGACGATTTTTTTTGCAGATCCGTGAAGAGACACCATTTACAGATGGACGAGCAAGAGAGAGAAGTCAGAGAGAGAGGAAATGAAATGGATCGAAGAAAGAGTGGAAAAATCCCAACCAAAAACTGATACCGCGTCGTATTCGTCCCTGGAGGCCAATGGCTTATGAATAGTGAAATCCCTTATTCACTCTAAAGATATATTTATTCATATTCCTCCTCACAATAGCAGTCACCCACTGGATTAGAGAAAGAGAGATCATGGGCGATGCAAACAAGGAAATGCCCCACCACCACCACCTCCAAAATAGTGCACCTTGACAACCAGTCGAGGACGATTGAATGGGCAGACTTCACCCGGTGAACAAACCGGTTGGGGTAAACAAGAAGAGGAAGATGGGGCCTATAGGTCTGGACGGCGTGGGATAGGAGATTCGAGGTGGAGAGGAAGGAAGGAGAACAAGAATACGCGAACAACAAGGCAGTGAAGGGAAGGTGGGAGGGGGCTGAAGGTCAGCGTGGGCTACGGGATTTCACCGCCGGGAAGGAAAGGGAAGAACAATAGTGTACAAGAAATCACACAGCAAGCTAGGGAAGAAAAGGAAGAGAGCTGGAAGTCCGAATGGCGTGGGGTAGAAGACTTCAACTCGGGAATGAAGGAGGAAAGCAAGATCGTACAGGAAGTCAGAAAAGTGGCGTGAAAATGAAACCTGGACGGTGTGGGCTAGACACCTAGGGAAGAAAAGAGATGAACAAAACTGTACAACAAATCAAAGCTAAAAAAAAAAACATCATTTTTTGAGCCCATTTCTTATGAACAGTGATCGGCTTAGACGGCTTCTAAGGACGATGGCTTAAACAGCTTATGAATAGTAACCCACATTCACTCTTATAATATAGTTTAGATAATGGTTGCACTGCTATTAGGGGTGGGCGTCGGGTGGTTCGGTTCGAATAGTAGAAGAACCGGAACCACCAGTTCATGTTCGGGTATTTTGTAAAAAGAACCGGAACCACCCACTTTCAACCGGAACCGAACCGGATCCAGAACCACCGGTTCCGGTTCCGGTTCAGTTCCGGTTTTTTTTTAATAATCGTCATTTCAAACTAAATGCACAAATAAACAAATTTTTTAAATTATAGGCACCAAAAAATAGCATGAAAAACATTCAATAATGTGAATTAAATTATTAGTTATTTACTCGTTTTCATACTTTTGGTCCCTTATCTATTAATCAATATTAATTTTGAAAATGAGCATTGGGTAGTGCAAATAAATTATTGGGTTTGGATAATGCCGTAATGGATTCATCACTAATGGGTCATGGGTTAATTTGTTTTTTCTTTGGCTTTTGGATTAATGTATAATGGAGTTAATTTGGTAAAAAAAAAAAATGAAAAGTAAAAAAAAAAAATTGCAAATCTAAAAATAAAAAAAAAATTAAATTTTTCGGTTCTAAACCGAGTATCCGGAACCGGTTCCTAAGAATCGGAACCGGACCGGAACCGCCGGTTCTCGGTTCTTTAAAACCGGATCCATTTATTTAGTGATAGGAACCGGACCGAATCCGCCGGTTCCGGTTCGGGAACTTCGGTTCTGGATAAAATGCCCACCCCTAACTGCTATTACCCTTTGAGCAAGAAGCTACTATAATTGATTTAGGCACATAATGTTGGTCACAAACATATATATTGCTATTACTCTTTGTGCAAGAAGCTACATGTGGATTTGTCATATTTTGCCTCTTGAGTTTGATAGAATCTTTTTTCAATGGACTACTAATCTTCTTTTTGTCTATTTTTCAATTTTCAATTTTATTTTTCCATTGGCAAATTTTTAGAGAGGAGCACTTTTAATTCTATTAAAGATACTAGTGGTGGTAACATATGTGTTACTCTAACTTAAATTAGAACAATACATGTGTTACCATAATTTAAATTAGTGGTGGTGCTGGGAATGGGGAAAGATGGTGGTAGTGATAACACATGTGTTACCTTAATTTAAATTAGAGCATGTGTTATTTTGGTTGTGGTGGAAATAATTATAATTGTGGATGGCGGTAGCGAATCTGAACTCGATTGTGGTGGTATGATAAGGTGAGTGGTAGTGGGTGATAGTGGGTAGTAGTAGTGGTGGTGGAAGACGATTGGTAATAGTACATACGTTACTCGTGAAAAAATATTGTTATCAATTCTAAAATTGAAATGTTGATTTTAAATTAAAATAACTTATTTTTAAAAAAATTATAAAATGGTGATAAATTGTAAAATACTGATTTTAAGAAAAAAAACGAGGAAGTCAACACTTTTGTTACTTGGGTAAAATGTTGTTTTTAAATAAAAAATTAAAATATTGATTTTAAATGAAAATAATGTCTTTTCTTTAAAACTAAGAAGATAAATTGTATAATATTGATTTTAATAAAGACGATGAAGTAACATATAGTAACACATATGGTAACACATTTATTACCAGCATTAAAATGTTGTTTTCAAATGAAAATAATGAAAATATTTATTTTAAATGAAAATAATATTTTTTTTTAAATTTATAAATTGAGATAAATTGTAAAATATTGATTTAAAAAAAATGATGAAGTAACATATGGGAACATGTATGTTACTCGTGTTAAAATAATCTTTCAAGTGAAAAATTGAAAATTTTGATTTTAAATGAAAATAGTGTATTTTAAAAAAAATTATGAAATGAGATAAATCCTAAAATATTGTTTAATGGAAAGAAGTAAAAATATTGTTATCAAATGAAATATTGAAATATTGATTTTAAATGAAAATAATGTATTTTTACAAAAAAATTATAAAAGGAGATAAAATGTAAAATAATGATTTTAATGAAAATGAGGAAGTAACATATAGTAACACATATGGTAACACATATGTTACTCGTGTAAAAATATTATTTTTAAATAAAAAATTGAAATATTTGATTTAAAAAAAATAAACTAATGCTTTTTTTAAAAAAGTTATAAAATGAGATAAATTGCAAAATATTAATTTAATGAAAATGAGGAAATATTATCCATGAAAAATTGAAATATTGATTTCAAATAAAAATAATGTATCTTTAAAAATTATAAAAAGATATAATTATAAAATATTGATTTTAATGAAAATGAAGATGTACACATATGTTACTCGTGTAAAAATGTTGTTTTCAAATGAAAATTTGAAATATTTGATTTTAAATAAAAATAATTTATTTTGTAAACATTTCTGAAAGGATATTAATTGTAAAATATTAATTTTAGCAAAAATGAAGAAGTGTTACGCGTGTAAAAATGTTGTTTTCAATTGAAAATTAAAATATTAATTTTAAATAAAACTAATGTATTTTTAAAAAAATTAAAAAAAGAGATAAATTGTAACATATTAATTCTAATGAAAATGGGTAAGTAAGATATGGTAACACATATGTTACTCGTGTAAAAAATGTTGTTTTTTAAATGAAAAATTGAAGTATTGATTTAAAATGAAAATGGGTTTTTAAAAAAAATTATAGAAAGAGATAAGTTGTAAAATATTGATTTTAATGAAAATGGAGAAGTAAAATGTTATCCTTGTAAGAAATTTTTTTTTTCCAAATGAAAAATAAAAATATTGATTTTAAATGAAAATAATGCATTAAAAAAAATATCAAAGGAAATAAATTGTAAAATATTATTATGAGTACTACTATATTTGAATATTATACAAATATGATATTTTTAGATAATAATAGTATAATTTTAGATAATGAAAAACTGAAATATTGATTTTAAATGAAAATAATGTATTTTTTCTTAAATTATGAAAATAGATAAATTATAAAATACTGATTTTAATGGAAACAATGTATTTTTTAAAAACAAATAATGACAATATGGTATTTTTTTAATAATAAAAAAGAGGTATTTTTCAAAAAAAAAAAAATCCCTCTAAAATGTAGAGCTCTTGTCAAGTTTCTCCTTATGGAAAAGATCTTGGCCTAAACATATTAATTCCTCCATTTTTTTTCCTACTAGTTGGTTGGTGCCTAACCTAGCCCGAGGCTAGCTCTATCCCTTCTTGCCACCGTCATACCACCACCAGTGCCGACACTTCAAATCCTACCACCAACCCCAGTGCATGAATCTCACCACCATTACAAAAAAGTCATTTCTTTATCTATTGGTGCTAATTGTAGAAATTTCTCAAATCAAACCATACTTGCATCATGCTCAAACCATTGTCGGTCTATTCGAATCAATGACGGTTGTATCCGACATACCAACTCGTCACTTTGACTTAAATCTCGAGTTAATTTTACCATCCTTCGTAATGTCACTCAAATTTCAATTGAATTATTATACTTCAATTTGTGTCAATCGAATTATTAGACTTTAATTTTATCTCAAATTGGATCACTATCTTCAAATTGTATCAATTGAATCACTATATTTTACTCCAATTTATTTTTTACTTTTATTTTTTATTTTTTAATCTATGTATAAACTATAATGATATTACTATTAAACATATTCTGGTTCAAAGAGTAAAAAAAGTTATTTAATTGTGTAGACTTTAAATCCCTGGTATATGGAAACAAAATCGAAGACTATATGAGAGAAAAATCGGCCAACTTATTATCCAGATTGACTTTCACGTAAGATATAATTGATGCTATTTAATAATATTCTAAAAAGCATAAAGCGTGGCTAAACGTCGAAGTCAAACTTCAAGTTTTTCGGACCGCGAAATTTAGATGAGAGTGAGACAGGGGCAAAGTATAAGCGATGCGTGGTTAGGTGTGGAGGCCAAGTTTTACACTTAGGCTCCAAGCTTAAGCGGACTTTTTAGAACAATGTTATTTAGTGATGGGAATGAGTAGGGTCGGACCTAGACTATTCAAATTAGAGACCAATTTTAAACAAAATTAAAGTATAATTTCTTATTGAGACAAATTGAAGTATACTATTACTACCTCAATTGAAACTCGAGTAAAAGGACACTGACCGCCAGTAAAATTGACCCTTAAATTTCCCCTAATTTTTATTGGATTCTCACTCCGAAAGCAGAACAGAGAGAAAGATGCAGATGTTGGGTGAATTCAAGCTGCCTCATTTCTTCAATTACCCTCCTTATTTCACGTAAACCCTCTAACCCTTTACTGTTTCCGTTTCATATTTTACCAGGATTATTGGGTACTGAAATAGATTGTCTTAATTATTGGTTCTTAGTCTTGTTTGTCTACAATAAACGTTATTTTATGGATAAAGTTTTTTAATCTTATTCCGAGTTGCAGCTATTGTTACACGATTTTTTAAAATCAACACCGGGTAAATTTAGTTGAGGTGAAATTGTGTTAATTAATTTATGTTATCTTTACTTCATTTTAGAAAGAAATTAAAAATTCTATACTGATTGAACTTGAAATAATAAATTGTTCCCCACATGATTGCTTTTTTGGTGAACGGAATCGATGTCCTATTGGAATCTAAAATTCACTGTGTTGAGCTTTTTATTACTCTAGAGGGCACACAATTTTGCTTGCCTTGGATAAGGCTTATTAACTGCAATTTCTCCATTGATGTAACCATGTCACCATGCTTCTTGATCCTTGTTTGTTGATCTATTACTTTATATGCATCCATAACATCTGTTATGCACTTATATGAGCAAGCCCAGTTAGTGAGTTGCATCTAAGTTCATAATGAAAAAAAATATTTTTTCTTATCTGGCTGGTGATGTTTCTCTAGTTCTTTGGCTTCTACGTAATTGACAATTATTAATGATTTTATCTATGTCCTTGAGCAAAACACAATTATATGATGTAGTATTCTCTGTATAATGTTTCTGCTTATACAATGCAGACTTAATAGATGAGTGAGAATTTTCTGGTTGTTTTATGACAACATAGACATTTTACCATCTGAAGATTTCCATAGCAAGAACCTCTCATTGGATTTCTTACTGGAGGCATCTTCTAAGTGATGGCTACTTTAGACCGCGAGAGATAATTTCCTTGCATAGTTTATTGGTTATCAGTTACGAGCGATTAAAATTGACCTATGAGGTATGAGCAGGATTGTATCCAAGAATCGACCTTAAAGAATCTGGATTTAGAATGTTAAGAATTATATTCCCCTGGCCATCGTTGTGTACCGGAGTCTCACAACTTCTGATAATATGCATAAATTGGAGAACCAATCCTTCTCTATTATTATATCTCAACTTTATGTTACCCTACAACGTTTCTCCTTTTGCATTAAGTTTCTTCCTACTTGAGAAAATAATGAATTTTGAAAGCCATTTTCACTTCATCCCTGTAGTAGGCTAGAGTTATCATACCCTTCCAAGGGTTGGTTAAAGCTCAGAATATGTTATTCTGACCTATTTGACAAACCATACAATTGTTAATTGTAATGGCATTCCTCTTATGCTCCTGCAGATGTCAATTTGAGGGTTTCTATCTTTCTTTACAGTGAATTTCTATGAAACCTTTACCCTTCCTGTAAAGCCTGGTACCAACCATGAGACAGTATCCTTTACCAATTATTAGGGCATCTGATACTGAAGTTGCAAATATGTAACTCCATAGTTTCTGCTGTACAAAACATCGTTCTACACTAAACTTTAGTATTTTTGGCATACTAATGTTTCTTTACTCCTGTAGTTTGCAGCCAGTAAGGGATACCAGAGAGAAGCAGATACAACTTTGGAAGGAGCTAATACTTGATTACTGTCGAACTCAAAAAGTATTCGTTATTGGACTAGATGAAGATTTCCAACTATTTAGCAATCCAGCAATAGAAAGTGAGTATTGGCTCTTGTGAGTTTCTCTTTCTTCGATATTCATTTGATTTAAACAAATGGTGAACGAAAGAGAGCATAAATGCATAGAAAAAAATTTGGCATTGTTATTTGTTTCTCTTTATTGAATAATTATCGATGCTATTGTTTATTCAATGTACAGCGAGCTTGCTTTGTTCAAAATAGAAGGCACCGTCTTTTCACTGTTATCATCTGGTTGGAAGCTTATATTAGAATTCTAGTTTAAATTACTGTAGAAATTCTACCCCGAATAGAGTCTGGCCCAAGAAGATCAATCATGGGGACACTGTAGTTTCACTTGTTATGTGATTAGCTCATACCACAAGTTGAATGAATTTTTTACTTGTGTACAGTACCTAATTTGGGTAAGATTTTCCCCATTACTATATGACATCCATTCAAAAGGTAGCTTTAGGTTTTCAGTACCTATTGATGTATGTATTTTCCTTTTGTTCCTTTTCCTGTTTCAAATATTGAGAATCTACTGCCTAATGCATCGGGAGGGTAAAATTATTTTAACCGAGGTAGAAATTTTACCAGTTATAAATGTCATTTATCTTTAAGCATCTTTGAGTTTCTCTAAAAAATGGGTTTTAATTGGACGTCCATCAAGATTGTCATGACTCAAATATTAAGTTGGACTTAAATCTATAGAAACATATGATACAAAGACACCAGCAGCTAAGGCAGGTAAGTAGCACAAACTATTAAGTTTGTACTCAATATTTACTTTAACTCATAGTTCTACTTCTACAAAATACAAATAGATCATCACAACATCCAATTTCCTGGGGGTGGAAAGGTAACAAGAAACATCAACCTAATATTTTGTCGAAAATAAACTGATGTACTATTTTTAGCTTAAACAAAATAAATTGTCATGCAATGTTGGCTCCTCTAAAGTCAAAATGTTCATGGCAAACGAGAAAAAGTAAGTTGTGTATGTTTTTTGCTTTCTTCTTTGTGCCTGCTAAACTATAACTTTGTTGTATCTACACTGCATGATCACTAAAATTTTATGGTCACCTAAAGATCTTATTGCTGGTAGATTTCCGTTATTCTGACTAGAAGCAATTGTAGGGGTTTTTCCAAAGGTTCTAGTGATTTTGTTTTCACAGATCACTTTCAAATTTTTGTAGAGGAAGCAGTGCTTTTCACTGGCTTCTTTTCAAATTATTCTCACATGTTGGTTCGTTTTCTCTATCTACTTTCTTCAGCATGCAGCTTGCATCACTGGTATGGATGGACCTTTGGGCTACTTAACTGTTAGTTTTGAACAAACCTTACAAACGCCTAGAAACAATTGGATATCAAAATGTTAAATGTTGTACCAAACATGTGTTGTTTAGTGTTTATTCAAAATGATCCAGAGATCTCTTGAAAATCAGTTTATATAGTGTTAAAAGATACTTCATAGAAGACTGATTGAGCACCAAAACTCCTTTGTCTAATCTATTACAATACATATAATTTGTCATGTGCATAGTTGTGAATCTCTCAGTTCACTATTGGCGGTGTACAAGAATGTCAAAAACGGTTATGTCCTTCCTTTCTTTGGTGCTCCCTTAATCGAATGGTAGAATATCATGTCTTCAGAAGAAGACTGGCGGGATGATGTTTTGAAAGTACTGTCAGTCACTTTATAAAGATACTTCCAAGAAATGAATAATGATGAATTATATTGGACCATTGTCAGACAAATAAACAGTCGATACAATTTCCTTTTCTTTTTCCTATTGGAGATTAAATGTGGTGCAATGCTGTCTTACTTATTATATTAGGATAGGGGTGGCATTTTGGATCCAAAACCATCTACCTGCCAAACTCAACCACCATTTTGTGCCTTCATTGATAATATATGGGTCAAGTTGGCTTCTTTGGAGCTGCTAACCAAACAGAAAAAAATGGGTTCACTTTAAGAATTACTTCGAAATTTGGAATGCTTATAACCTGCACCAAGAACTACTTTGTCAAATGGGGAGATTGATAGAGGTCATAAGAAGAATATTTATTGCTTGCTATGCCTAAACAATCGTGCCCTGTAATTAGAATGGGGCGTCATTGTGAGGATTATCAGTGATGAGTACTGACATTTTCTTTTTTCTTTCTTGTTTTATCTTTTGTAATATTGGTGACCTTCTCCTTCGTGTAGAATGGGGATTGCAGTGAAGTACCTCCATGTCAAATCCTTGAGCTCCTGCCATTTCACCCACTCATGATTTACAGTGTACAGATTAAGGATTGTAATAGTTCTTCTGAAATAGATTGGGAATTGATAGAGTATTTACGTATGAAAATACAAAAATTGATTACTGTTCTGTGCTGTGTACCTGAATTTGTTTTCATGGATTTCATGCTGATGGCTTGACCCTATGTTTTCTGATCCAGCCCATCTTTGGCTCACTAGATAAATGGGGTGGTGGGCTGCAACCTGTTCATACAATCCCTTGATCCAATCCAACCTGCTCATTTACCATTTCTGGTTTTCCCTTCACTAATTTGGGATTGGGGGTGTACTGTAATATACAGCATATTCTATGATTCAAGTTGGTAGCTGATGATAATTATTCCTTATTTCATACGGCTGCTAGTCTGCTTCAAATACTGTAGCAATTTAGAGGAAGGATAATGTTATAATTTAGTTGTGCCCTCTAATAGATGAAACACCTGGTCACAGATAGTCTCAATGGAATGGTAAGATACATAGTTTTGAGCCAGCCTGGGGAACTTCCCTAGATTTTCTTTAAGCTCAATAGGGAAGCCATCATGTCTGCTTGGCTTCTCTGATCACAAGAGTAAAAGTAAATGTATGATTGAATTTTCAAGATTTTGGCTTAGTTAACCGTACTTGATTAGTCTAGTATCGGTTGATATAGAGCCGTGTTCTTTTTAACCAAAATGAAGACTTAAATAGATAGGGATTCACATTACTTCATAACTATTCTTGATTCCTCTCTTTAGTTAATCTTAGTTAACCGTATTCGATTAGTCTAGTATTGGTTGGTATAGAGCCATGTTCTTTTTTATCAAAATGAAGACTTAAATAGATAGGGATTCACATTACTTCATAACTATTCTTGATTCCCGCTTTAGTTAATCTTTTATTGTTGCTGATTGAACGGAGATGATTATAATCTACTCCAGTAACTAAATGACATTACTGAAAGGAATAGACATCTTATTAAGTTATAGACTTTTGATATATGTTTACTAAATATCTTCGCTTACATATATGATTGTTATTATATGAGACCAACGTGGAAAGCTGAAATTTACGATTTTATTGTACTGTCGCATAATGTACGTCTGTTTCATGTATCGCTTCTGAAATCACACTTCTGGTTGTGATAGTGCAGGATCTTTAAGTCATGAATCTAGGGAGGCATTTCTCTCTGCCTTAGTTTTGGAAGGTTTGCCTCTTTCTTGCCAATTTGCTTATCTGTTGGAAATGAGGTTGATGTCCAATGTTTGCAAAGCCATTAGGCTGATAACATTTATCTTTGTTTTATTTGACAGGACGTGCAGAATGGTTGGATAAAGGTCACAGAAAATGTCTGATCCTTTGGCATCGGATTCAAGATTGGGCTGACTTGATATTACACTTTGTGAGTATAGTTCAAGTCTTTTAAATGCTGATATTTAGTTATGATTGTTTACGTTTTTATGATTTTTCATACGTCTTATTAGGTGAAGGAAAATGGATTGGAGGATAGTGTAATGACAGTTGAGGAAATACGTTCCGGGGTTGAGTCTCGAGGAACAGGTAAAGTTTGGTGGTGTTGAAATTTGCATAAATAAATACATAGTACATTACTTTGTGGGAAATTCTAATTGTCTCTGATTGTTTTTGTGCTGTTGAAAACATTTTGGAACCTCTTGTGTCACTGTTCTTCCTGCTTTTTATCAAAAAATACTAGAGACGGACTCTCTGTTTCTCTCTCTACTCCATTTTTTGTTTTTCTTGTCCTTTCTTCTTGCTGATAGTACTGTAGTACTATGGAAGCCTTGGCAATGATCTATTTTATGTACACATTAATGATGTTAAAATAAATTTCGTATAGTTAAAAAAAATGTGGTATTTAAGTGTGATCTTGATTGTGTTGAAGTGTCAAGGCCTAGAAATGCACGATGGTCAACTTTTGTTTCTCAAGATAAGATATTATTTGAGAGCCTTCAATAGATATATGCTGCTCTCTCTGGGGGAAGATATCTTATTCTTCCTGTTAAGTAAATTATTTGAGGGATCATATTAATTTCTGTTCTATTACCGTCAACTCAACACATTTAAGTATGATTCTGGTCAATATCAGTGTAAGATTTGAAATCCGAACACCAATTCTCAAGTTGTGTTAGTTTCATTTGATAACTTTACGTGGATTGAACGTTATGCTGCAATTTGTATGATAGGTGCCAGTGGCGGAGGGAGACTCCACTGGCCCCCACTGAAATCTGAGATTTTTTTTTTTCATGATGTTTTTTTTCCTTTTATTAGAAAAATGTTACCCGTAACAAATTCCTACTTTCCCAGAATCCCCCGTATGTACATACCCCACTTCACCCCACCCCAAATTCTCAACTCAAAATCTTTTATTTTATTGTTCTTAATTTTTACTTTGTTAAGCATAGTGTAAATAGTGTGTCATTGTGTATGGTTTTTAATGATAATTTGGATAGACAGATTAATTTGTTTAAATGGTATAAATTGGAATTTGATTTATTGTGGGCATGTTTAATTTGTGTAAGTGTAAATTAGAAATTAAATGGTGGAGAAATTGATACTTATCTATCCTATATCCTACTCCTAGACTAAGAACTCAAATTGTAAAAATTAAAAAATTATCAATAACTTTCGTTGTTTGAGGTCAGAGTAATGAATATTTAAACAAATGTATTTGATGAAATTGATAATGAGCTAATCATATGACGTTTTAAAGTAAAACTCGTAGGTAAAAATTGTAAAAAATTATAATTTTTTTGATATTATCATGTTGTGTTTGAAAAAACAATTCCATAGTAAAATCGTGCCACTGGTCCTGGGTCCTAGCTCCTAGCTCCTGATAGGTGCCACATCAATTGGGTGCATAACAGTTCCTGCTCTTGGACGAACACGAGCTTATCCTTGAAAGACATTAGTATTATTTGTGGAGTTAAATGTACATAATGTACGTGAGTGTACAAGTAAGTACGATTTTTAATGTTTATGTAGAACTAGAAAGAAACACATTTGGGTTGCTAATCCATGGGTTTGAACATTCTATTTTTTCCCCTAATGTGCATAACAGAGGGATTAGCCTTCCATATGTTTCATTGTGCATTATTATACATCCATATTCTTGCCATTTGTTAAATCTATAGTTTTGTCTCTTGCTTTCACCACTTTATGGGTAGGATTAACACGAAAGACATACTGGGCTAACATTTTTTGTTTGGGGCGGCATTATGTGGCATTTTTCACTGAATAATGATTCTGTTTTCGAGTAGTGCAGTTAACAATGATAAAATTCTCTCTTTTCTTTTGTTTGCTGCAATACAGAGCTTCACGGAATGGACCGTACCATATTAATGCGTGCCCTCAAACTGCTAGAGCACAAGGGGAAGCTTGCTATCTTCAAGGGAACTTCTGCTGATGACGAGGGTGTGAAATTCTCCATATAGCTTATTTACTTTTACTTGGGAGTGTAATCGAATATGCCATTTACAATTGAAACAATTTGTTCAAATAATTACAACACAGGCAACTTTATCTTGATTTTGGATTTGATGCCTAATGGTTATTTTCAACAATCTACTTTTTGTGCTTGTGCATCTTTGGAAGAGTTTAAAAGTAATTTTTATTCCAATACGTTGGCTTAATAGTTTCCACTACCTGTTCGAGATATTTTTGATTGTAATGACAAAAGTTTGAGCATGGTAAACGGATTCTTGCAAGAAAAGATAGACAAATGGTAGCAAATAAG
The DNA here is from genome assembly GCA_030279155.1 of Forsythia viridissima. Classification (NCBI taxonomy): domain Eukaryota; kingdom Viridiplantae; phylum Streptophyta; class Magnoliopsida; order Lamiales; family Oleaceae; genus Forsythia; species Forsythia viridissima. The sequence continues at coordinate 31,805,836 of CM059041.1, read as the reverse complement.
GCATAACCAAATGAGAAAAAGCTGAATTTAAAAAAAAAAAAAGATGTACTACAAATTATATTTTGACGTCATGCTTGAATTACAGAACCATTATTATTAAAGAGATAAAATTGAATACGGAACATGATAATTGAAAATACACCAGAAAAAACCTCAAATCATCATATGGAAAGGAAAAAAGGGAGATGAAATAACTAGACGACAAGTATAGTGAGGAAAAAGTGATGCAGTAATGCTCTACCCAAACAAACATATTTTCCATAGAGATCCGTCACCTTCATGCATAAGATGGCGCGAGGCATTCATCAACCATATCCACGAGGTTCGGATTTTCTAAAGCTGCTGCTACCCGTTCTTTATCATTCAACTGTTTATTTACTGCAAACAAACATAAATTTTGTTACAAAAAACACAACATCAACAAGAAAAAATAAAAATTATAGTCAGTAGCAAGCGACTAATTAGAGATCTCATTGACTAGCTTCGACCAAGGAAAAGGAAGGCAGTGGGGGTAATGCCCCCCCCCCCCCCCCCCCCCCCCCCCCCCCCCGGGCACTATAATTGGCAGATGCAACACTAACCAAACCTTGAACAGTTACTGCAAGACACTACTTAATTCTCAGGTTAATTTAGATTTAGAGATTAACGGAAATTAGTTTAATCCCAATTTCCTGATTATAATTTGGCATTTGCAAATATGGCATATATTCTGTCTGTTAGTATTCTGGTTTCAGTTCAGATTGACTGCAATGCGTCAAGAGGTGGAACTGATACAAACTGGTTGGTTAGATTGGGCTCAAATACATTTTTTTCTTTCTCAGGCGATCAACAAAGTATTTCAAAAACATTTTCCACAATCTAAATTAATTAATAATTCGACCAAGTCAAGACAGGATCAAGTAAAAACTGGATGCCTCATTCTTGTTATCTCTAACTAGATTGGGCATAAAGGAATTAGATTTAAACTGATCTTATTTGTTATTGCTAGAGTTTCCAAACAAAGCCTTATTTCTGTTTTTCTTTTAACACAGAAATATGGGTTACAGAATCTAATCACACCAGGCACCAAATTAACAACTACACATTCCTTAAATAAGAGGTGACACGACAGAAGCGCATAGAAGAGCGTTGGGGACAATTCTACAACCACTTTGCAGTACAAGAAGCAGCAAAATGAACAAAACAGCAAATCCTTAAGGAAAGTATAAGAATATGTGGTTCTCAACCAAATTGTGGTACATGAAAAATTTGAAAGGGGCCAACACGGGATTTAAAACTGGAAGGTGATCATACAATGACTAAATGCAGGTCAAGGAAAAAAGGCCCACATCACTAAGACATGAGAATGTTCATGGACAAACACACACTAGAGAGAGAGAGAGGGAGACCTGCAGCTTCAGTGGCATGAGTACCAGGGGCTACTCTAATATCCACCTGGAAATAAGTTAAGAAACGGGTGAGACCATTAGAGGACCATAAGAGCAAACCAATTCAAAGTCACTATGTATCAAAATATACAACATAACAAGTATCATATCGTTACAAGATGGAAATTGTTTTTAAAATGAAAACTCAGAATATCTCTATGTAGCAACTTTTATCTTGCAGAAGACGATATTTTCCACGGTTCAAATTACCCATATGATCACCATTCACCAAGTTTGTTAATAGTTTCGTATCACACACTAAGTAATAATCATTATATTCAACCATACTTTCCTAAGTAGGCAAATGTCCCTTCCCTTAATGACAAATTTTGGTCAAATTGGACAAAGGGCTGCAAATGTGAACTGTCCAATACATTTTTGGGGGCCAAGAGAATTTCATTAAAGAAATGTGATTAAAATCCGATATTTTGTTAATAATTTTTTTCCCCAAGATAGAAGCAGTGAATGAGAAACACTGAGATAAACCCAAATTCATTAGAGAGCATGCCTCTAAAACCAATTACATTTGGAAACTGGGGTAATACCCCCGGCGCAAGTATGTCCCCACAGATTGTAGCAGCAAAAGACTGGAAAAGATTGTTTTGCATAACATATTCCCCAATTAATCAGTTTGTAATTTGTCGGAATCTGCTGTCAGGTATACATAGGAAAACAAGAATCTTATGCCATTCCATATAATACAACTACAACTACAAGAAGCTAAATCTTATTCCCAACAGATATGTGATTCACCACATGAATCACTCAGAAATATAGTCTCTAATTGTATCCCAAGCATCAATAATATTCTTCTAAGCAATTGATACTGCTCCGTCTGCATCGTTACTTTTTTTATCAACTTGAAGTACAATTGATATTAATATACTTAGTTTCAGGCAAGCATACTTGAAAGTTAGTCAACGGCATGCTAATTTTCATGAGTTATTCTTGAAAATATAAACATTGAGTGGAAACTGTACATTAAAAAATAGTTATGACTAGAAAAGTAAGGGAAGTGGATCGAAGAGAAGGCGAAAGAAAGGTAAGGAGAAAAGGTAGAAATAGGGTAAGAATAATTATTGGTCTGGATCTAAAAGATAGGGTAACAGAAGTAAAAATCATGACTGAATTACATAGTTAGACTAATATTAGGAAAGGTGTACATTAGTGGTCTTTGCATGAATGCTCAACAAAGAATAGATGTGGCGATAAAACGACGATTTTGAGAAGATATGGATGGGTTGATTTAGACAATCCATATTGAAGATCAAATTTTTGTCACGCGAGATTTAACCGGTCATGTGGCGAAACATGATTAAAAATGTGAAATGGCATGTGGAGAATGTGGTTTTCAGATTGAAATCAAGAACGAAATGGGATTTTGGACTTTGCACTTGTTGGAGAATCCGGTTTTTATTGGCATAATTATATTTTATTTATTGATATGAGCCAATTATGATTCAATCATTATCTAGTAGTTGATTTAATGCTATACTTATCTAATCTATTTATCAGTTTTAATTATTCTAAAATTCTTGTTCCTTATCAGATAAATAAGTGATTGGGTATATAGCATGTTAAGCATTCTAATTAAACTAGGTTTCTAAGTAGATAAGATATTGAAATATTATTTTTTTATTTATCTACTTAAATGAAAATATATAACTGGATTTATTTTCATATTCTTGTGATATATCTCACCTTATCTTTTATAAAGTTTATTTATACTTAAAAAACTTATTCTGTCTTATCTCTATATAAGATAAATACTAAGTCATTAAGTTTAGATAAATTTCTTGTGTTATAAATAAGACAAGTGGTATTCCAAGAATTCTACGGATTTTGAAAACAAAGAAACTCAAGTATCTAAGAGCAAATTATTTGTGAGTTGTGAGTTCCAAATAAATATTCAAAAGTCCTAGCTCGATCAAAAGTTCTATTTTTTATAACGGCTCTGAGAAACTGAGCGTTGTAGAAATCTATTGTGAGAGAGAATATCATTTCGGCAGCAAGACAAAGACTGAGTCCTTATTCTGATTTGCGGAATCAATCTGTGGACACTTGTGGAATGAACCAAGATCAAGATCAAAATACTTGACAGCATTCTTTGACTAGTTAAAGAAGATATAAAACAGGGAAGTCTTAACTAAATTTTACTTTTTATAAATTACTGATAAAGTTTTAGATTAGATCTAAAATTGTAATTTTAAAAAATTGAGACATGTGTAGCCTGTTCTAAAATAGTGAATTTATTTACCCGTAGTATGGGGGTCCGTAGATGTTTTCCTTAGGGATTTACCAAGCTATATATGGTATTAATCAATGTTTTAATCATCTTACATATTAATTGTCACGAAACTGCAAAAACGTTCAATGCAATGTTATGACGTTCAACAAACTTTCATCAACATCAGATTATTAAAGTGAATGTTGAGTTTTAAAAAAAAATATTTACAATTTCTGATTAACTTTAAGTAACAACCTATTCAACACAACCCCCCTTCTAGGTTGTTTGTTATCTAGATTTAAAACTAACAGCACTAACCTATGCTTTGGTGCTACTGGGTAGTACAACTAAACTAATGTTAATCAGTCAAAAAAGATACATGAGTGGAAGATAAAGAGGCCTACTTTGTACCGAGGTGGCAAGCAGCGAATAAGTTTCACACGCAAGCATAATCCAATCACCGTTGCCATGCTACAATGTTCAACTGTTGGAGTAAATGTGACCCTGAAGCATAAACTTTTAATGAGTAAAGCGACTCCCATAACAAAATAAATGTAAAACACATCAAACAGAATTTACCTCACATGACTTTTATTGTCATCCAATTCAATTGCATCTTCTGTTATGACTTTCAGCTCTTCCAAAGAATAAGGGTGCTCTGGATCTTTTATGTCTCTAATGTGATGTAATACTGTTAAGAAGTATAATTTCCTATGTATTCATAAACTGTTACTGAATGACAAGATAATCTCGAGAAAATAAAATGTGTAAAATTAATCATTGTTCAATCATAGGCTTCTCTAGTTCGAAATGAGCCACTTCAAATAGGTTCATTGCTCCGGCCCAGAATATGATTAATCCGGCATATATGAATCATTAATAAACAAAAACGAATGCTATAGACAAGAGATGTCTTACTTTTAAAAGATATACTATAATAGTTATTGATCCATAAACAGAAAATGTGGTCTGTGATTCAGACGATATGCAGTTGATGGATTACAATTGTTCTTGCTAATGAAATAAAATACCACTGCTTACTCCAACAAAATGGAAAACCCAATATATGAAGCAAAACAGCCACAGAACAAATTCACATGAATGATCAATTTTTTTTATTTTTTTTTTTGAAATTTCATGGTACAGTAAAAGATTCCAAGGCTTTTTCAAGCGGGATCAGTTAATGTCGGCAAAAAATATTCAATTGAAGCATAATATAACTTAAAAAAATGCATTTTGGTGTCTATGCTACTTGGAGAAAATACAGATCGCAGGTGCAGAATTTTGCTCAAAAGAGATCATGTCAACCATGTAGTATATGCATGGAACAAGAAAAAAGATCCACTAACTACAAACACTTGAATTTGACATCTGTAAAAGGTCCCATGTGTCAAGGCTTTCTTAATTTAACTCCACATTAAAACTCAACAGTGGGGCAAAAATACACAGGCAAACACACACAGAGCGAGAGATGCAAAAGCTAAAGCTTAAAGGATATCAAAAATTTCTAGTTGGTCAATCGGTTCGGCTGCATATTCGTCCACATCAATTGGTGCAGTTCGAGCTCGTCGCTCCTTTTTTCCGTAAACAATGGGATTGGCATTTATTAATTCAGACACCATTGCAACTATTCAACCTGATCCACTGCATCATCAACAATATTAGCAGAAATAACTAAATGTCGAAAGTGAGAATGGAAGTTGCACTCAATCTAGCAATAGAAATTTGTTGAACAATCAGTTCTTTTGGCTGAGTTTCTAGATCAATAAATTTCATAATGCCAACTTTTGACACGTATTCTATCTCCTGACAGAAAATGCTTCACTAACATTCTTTTCCTCTTAAAAAAACTGATGTAAGATAACATTCAAATATTTCATTCTCTTCATCTCATAGTGAAAATCAAAATCGAAAAACTATGGACGGGTTTTCATGTCTATCATATAGACTAAAGAAATTTCATTGCTATAGATATTCTACAATATTTATTTGAAATAATCTAAGGGATCTCACACTTCCCCACTAAAACTAAAAGATTTTTGATGTGCAAACACGATAACTCTATAAGTTGTTTTATATCTCCATGAATTTAGGAACTTGTGCTGGCGTTGGGCTATGCATATAGACTGACCAATTATCACTGTTATAGATATTCTATAAACTTTAATTTAAATAATAAGGGATCCCAAACTTTTTCCACAAACACCAAAAGAAATAAATTATTACACGAAACATATCAAAGTCTATGGATTTTTTGTAACTATTACATGAACTTTGACAATTATTTATGTTTTCTGTAACACAAATTTAAAGAATCATATTTACCACAAAATTAAGCTTTTGTCAAATACATAACTGGTTGAAAAATTACTTATTTCAAATATAAAAAAATTCTTTGTAAACATAAAACATTTTTTTGCATACAGGAAATAAAGACAAAAACAACAGACTAAGCCATATTTCCATTAAACTGAGAGCAAGTGAATCACTTTTCGGAAAATTCACAGGACTCAAATCTTCAAACTAATGAAATAAAATCAGGTATGATGAAAAAAATAATATAGTAAGAAAAATAAAGAAATTTATAGGAATTAAACTTACCGAATTTCAATCTTCAAACCAAAAGAGACGAAAAATTAGACAGAATCGTTGAAGGAAGAGGCGCGCCTCCAGTCTTATTGGGAGGGTATGTCAAAGTTTCAAGAAACCTGCGGCCCGCCTTATCAAACAAATTCTGTTCAATATATTCAATATTTAAGTAATTAAATAATTCCGACATAAAATCAGAATCCATTCAATGGAAAATGAATATCACATAAAATAATAGCAGATAAAAAATGAGATTGATTAGAGAATTTGATTCGGCGAAATGACTAATTTAGATTAGGATCGCAATGAGACGGATTCGAGACACCCTGCCCCACGAAAATTTTGCCCCGCACCACAACCCGCAAATTGGCGGGGCGGGTCAACCATTTGACCCGCCAATTGTCCCACAAATTATTATTTTTTTAAACTAAAAATAATAATATTTGTTTAAATATTTGTAGCTAATAAGAATAAATAAATACAAGAATGAGATTGTAGTGTAGTGATTGAGATTTATATTTTATAACTTCAATTCGAGTTCGATTTTTCTTTAGTCAATTTCTAACAAACTTTTAATTTGTATTTTATGTTATGATTTTATAAAAAAAATAAAAATAAAATATTCATGGGCAAGTCGCTGGGCTGGGTGGGGCTGCCCCAGACCCGTCCCGCGACTTCCGCGGGGTAGAAAATCATGTCCTATACCTATCTCTATTACCCGAATAAGCGGGGTAGGGCGCTGGCAGGTTGGGGCGGTGGGTTTTTTTTGCCATCCCTACTAATTCTTATCTAAATTTTTTGAAGACAAATGATAAGTGTTTATTTATTTTTTAATCTTGAGTGGAGTACGGTCATGATAAAAACTAGTATACTGCTTACATGCGGTGGATCCGATGGAATTAAAAATTTGATTTAATAAGATAGAGATTTGATAAATGAAGGAGATATGATCAAGAAAGCAATTCTTACCTCATTTTTTTTAAACAGATGTACAATACATTTTATTGTGAGTGGAGGTGAAAATTTCATACGGTTGTGACTAGTATATCGCTTACTCGGTAGAATCTGACCGTAAAAGTTTGTTCGCGTTGAAAAATAATGAGGAAGGAATAAAGTTGTGAGAAGAGATTTGTAGAACAATGGTGAAGATAAAAGAGATTTGAAAATAAGAGATTTGAGGAGATTTTTTTTTTTTTTTTTAAAGAGTGAAAACAGACGTATATCACTTTTTTGTGTGAGTGAAAGTGAAAACTTCTTTTACGATCGGTGATGAAATAATATTATTCACACTATAATTTTTATTATCTACACTACGTTTTAATTGTAATGAAGCTCCTTCAACTTTTTTGTCATATTTTTATCATTAACTTTCAATTATTTTTCACATTTTGTTTTTGATGACGATTTTTGTCCAAATATTCTGCTAACGTGTATCGAAATGAGAGGAAAATATTTTGTCAGACTTTTGTATTTATTATTTATTTTGCTTATTTAAAAATACAAAGGCAAAATTATTTTTTACGCAATTCTAATTAACTTTTTGGACAAAAATCATCATCAAAAACATAGTTAGAGATGCAAATTATTAGGTTGAAAATAATTATGAGATAAAAAATGTTGGGGACATAAATGTAAAAAATGAGCAATAGTTAAATATTTTTATTGTAATTAAAATGTAGCGTAGTTAACAAATAATGTAGTCGTAATACCAATAGTTAATATGGACTTAAACCACAATCAATTGAAAATTAGAAGACAAATGTCAAAAAATTTAACGTCTAACTTTAAGTCTTGTAAACATTTATCGTCGAGCTTTTAAGTCTTGTATGTGATTTTAATGTCTATATCAATAGTTTTCGTCTCATACAAATTAGATTCACATATTTAAATAGATTGAAGATTCAAAACTATGCTTTGTGAATGTTAACAATGTAAAACTATGCTACCTAAAAGGTTGGAGAACCCCGTCCCAAGTTTTTGGACAAAAAAAAAAAAAAAGGAAAACAAAAAGGAAAAATTGTCGATAAGTCATCTCCACATGACTTGTTTCAAATTAGGTCAAAACTTTTTTTAAAATTGTAATTAAGTCATACTTTACAGCAATATTTTAAATTAATTCCAAAATCACCATTTTTAACCATATTTTCCATTGGCACAATCTTCCAACTCCACAAACCTCATCCACCTCCGGCGACAACCTCCCACACCTCCGGCAACAATCTCCTCCACCTCTGGTGACCTCCGACGACCTCCGACGAGTGCTTCTACGCTGCAGTGTCACTTTTTAATTTCCTATAGTAAAATCTGGGTCATCTGCTATTGAAATTGTGAATATATCTAAGTATTCATGGAAGGAATGAAGGATTTGTGAAAGAGACTATTCCACAACTTCCTTTATCAATCCTAAAATTAGTCATTGCTGTATGTAAATTGTCAACAGATCTTTCCCAGAAAATGATGTTTCAACAACTTCCTTTATCAATCCTAAAATTAGTCATAGCTGGGAAGTACAAATTTGGTGGGAGAAGTGGGGGGTGTGTGGCAGTTCTTGATATAGCTAAACTGGTTTTGGAATTGGTTTTAAGTAGTTCTTTGGTGAAGATTTTGGATCAATTTCCAGTTGGGGTTTTAGGGGTTCTTTTGTTGTTTGCTGGGATTGAGTTGACTATGTGTTCAAGGGACATGAATTCTAAGAAAGAGTTATGCTTATTTGCACGATGTTTCACTTGTTGGCTCGAGTGCAGCACTTGTTGTGGGATTGTTGTGCATTTGCTTCTTAGGATAAGAAGATTGGGTGATGGCCCATCTTGTTCCACAGTTAAGTGCAATAATCTGTAGATCAAATGTTGAACTGGAGTTGTCTCCGTGCTAGAGTATTTATAAAGATGATTTGTTTGATGAATTTCTATGGGGGTGATACTATATTACAGAAAACAGTATCATAGAATATAGCATCATTATATTAGTTGTGATCATGATTTGCCGCTTGATATTGTATTATAGAAAACAGCTTGATACTGTATTATAGAATAGCAACTTGATATTGTATTAAGTTGGCCATTAGATTATTTCTTTGTGTTGTTAATTAGTCATGAAAGTTGTTTGATACTGTATTATACAAAACAGTATCACAACAGAAATGGGTATAGAATGATGTAAATATGAGTTTGAATGCTGTAAATATGAGCTTGAATTCTCCACCATCTTATGTAAATAAGAGCTTGAATGTTCCACCATCTAATTGCTGTAAATAGGAGCTTGAATGTTCCACCATCTAATGTTTAGCCATGTTGTGTTGTTTGATACTGTATTATACAAAACAATATCACAACAGAAATGTGTATAGAATTCGCATACGTGCTCAGAATTTTTATTATAATATGTTTTCGGAATGGTCTCGACGAGACGGTCAAAACCAGTCGCTTTGCCATTGCGTGCAATTGATTTTATCCATTTGAAGTCGTCTATTTAATTTAAAATGGTAATCTTTAATTTTTTTATCAAAACAGTATCATACATCCTCTAAAACAGTATCACATATACTGTTTGATACTGTTTTAATCCATGATACTGTTTGAATCTATGTGGAATAGATTTTATTTATGATACCGTGCTTTTATCTTTAATATTGTTTAATTATGGCAAAGTTTGGACCTGTGATACTGTTTGAATGTCTTAGTTTTGTCTATGATACTGTTTTGTTTAGGTAATGTGCATTAGTATATTTTGATACTGTTTTAATCCATAATACTGTTTTAATCATATGATACTGTTTGAATGTCTTAGTTTTAATACATGATACTATTTTAATTCATGATACTGTTTTATTTAGGTAATGTGCATTAGTATATTTTGATACTGTTTTAATCCATGATACTGTTTTATTCCATGATACTGTTTAAATCTATGTGGGATGGGTTTTATTTATGATACCGTGCTTTTATTTTTGATACTGTTTAATTATGACAAGGTTTGAACCTGTGATACTATTTCAATGTCTCAGTTTTGTCTATGATACTGTTTTATTTAGGTAATGTACATTAGTAATTTTGATATTGTTTTAATCCATGATACTGTTTGAATCTATGTGGAATGAGTTTTATTTATGATACCATGCTTTTATCTTTGATACTGTTTAATTAGTCATGTGTGCTGTTTGATATTGTATTATGCAAAACAGTATCATAGAAAACAATATCACAATAAAAATGAACATAGAATTCGCATACGTACTCAGAATTTTTTTTATAATATGTTTTCAGAATGGTCTCGACGAGACGGTCAAGACCAGTCGTTTTGCCACTGCGTACGATGGATTTTACTCATTTGAAGTCGTCTCTTTAGTTTAAAATGGTAATTTTTAATTTTTTTTTTGTCAAAACAGAATCATATATCCCTAAAACAGTATCACAGATAAATGTATTTTTATTGAAGCCACCCTTCATCTTTCTCTTGTTGAACTTGATCATTTTTCATTAAGACTCACAGTTCTTGTTTGGTCTTTTGCCATTAATGGACCAACTAATCGACCAGATCCTAAAATATTGAAATTTCAACAATATCTAATTCATGGCTTACCTTGAGATTCACGAATCAGATTAAAACTTTGGTGTTTTCGATATGATCATGTTTTTTTGCAGAAAATATATTCAGACAATTTAAATAAATAAATGTCTTCATTCTCTAATGACTTGCATTTAAATAAACTGTTCAACATTATCAATCATAGATCGAAAGAGTATCACAACAAAACAGTATCACGACAAAACAGTTTCACAATTAGCATTTTTTTACAATTAAGAATATGTTAGTCTTTTAGTTATAAAATATGACTTTAATTGAATTAGTTTTGATCATATGTGCTAAAATAGTAATTGGTCTTGAATTTACTCAAACGAAAAATCACGTGAGATGAAAAGTTTGATTATGCAGATAAGGAAAAAGGCCATCAGTAAACAGGCCTAGAAAAGTGAGGATGAAACGGCCCAAGATAAGCGGGCTAGTAGAAGAAAGGGCCCAGAAACATCTTGGCCCAATATAGGATGAAAATTGAAATTACATCAGCACATTCTTCCTAAAGATAGAAAATTACGGTTGCATTCTAAACTTACCATAATTTCCGGCACTAGAAATCCTTTACAATTTGAGTTGGCATCATTTCAAATTGGAACAGTTTGACCATCTACCATAAAAAATAAAAAAAAATTAAAAATACTATTTCACTTTTTTTTTTTTAATTCTAAAAAAACTATTTTTACTTTTGTAACATTTGCTGTTACATTTGTTACATTATTACAAAAAATGTGTGTTACATTTGGAATTTAAAATGTTGAAAAATAATTGTAGAAAAATATCAGAATTTATTACATGTGCCAATCTTCGCTGGATTCTTAACCATTTTTTGATTTTTTTCCCAATAAAATATCGAAGAAGATCATGGTGTGAAAGACGAATTTTGAAATTTTGGGACGGGTTTTGTGATTTTCAACTAGAATGATAGATGAGAATGAATGAATGATTTAAGAGAAAAATCGGAATTTTAATGATAAAAACACACACAAAGTGCCAACAATATAACCTATAGTGGAAAAGAATTAAGTACATACCCAAATAAGGGCTAGAGCTTCTCGAAATTAGAGTATTTAGAGCATCTCTAAGAGCTCCTTTCTATTTTTTAGAGTCAACTTTTAAAATTCGTTCCAAATAGACTATTCAAATTAACTTTTTAAAATATAGAATGAGTTTGAACCTTCAAACTCAAAGAATTACTCATATATTAATAAAATAAAATAATATATACAAAATAAAATAGAGAAAAATTATATAATAATTAAGAGGAAAGCATGTTAAAATAAAATATAGAAAAAAATAATAAATACTTATTGGGAGAAGTAAAAATAAAGAGGATGTTGAAGCAATTTACAAATTTCACTCTCTAAATTTATATATGCTATCAAAAATAGGGGTGGGCGTCGGGTGGTTCGGTTTCGGATAGTAGAAGAACCGGAACCACCTGTTCATGTTTGGGTATTTTGTAAAAAGAACCGAAACCATCCACTTTCAACCGGAACCGAACCGGATCCAGAACCACTGGTTCCGGTTCGGTCCCGGTTCTATCCGATTTTTTTTTAATAATTATCATTTCAAACTAAATGCACAAATAAATAAATTTTTTAAATTATAGGCACAAAAAAATAGCATGAAAAACATTCAATAATGTGAATTAAATTATTAGTTATTTACTCGTTTTCATACTTTTGGTCCCTAATCTATTAGTCAATATTAATTTTGAAAATGGGTATTGGGCATTGCAAATAAATTATTGGGTTTTGATAATGCCGTAATGGATTCATCACTAATGGGTCATGGTTTAATTTGTTTTTCTTTTGGCTTTTGGATTAATGTATAATGGAGTTAATTTGATAAAAAAAAAAATATGAAAAGTAAAAAAAAAATTGCAAATCTAAAAACAAAAAAAAATTTGAATTTTTCGGTTCTAAACCGGGTATCCGGAACCGGTTCCTAAGAACCGGAACCAGACCGGAACCGCCGGTTCTCGGTTCTTTAGAACCGGATCCATTTATTTAGTGATAGGAACTGGACCGAATCCGCCGGTTCCGGTCCGGTTCCGGTTCGAGAACTTCGATTCCGGATAAAATGCCCACCCCTAATCAAAAATGCAAAACATGCTCTTTATAGAGAGTCTCAGAGATATTGTTAGCAATCAAACTTGAATAGTTTTTGACATATTTTTAAATTAAATAATTTAGAACAGTTTGAAAAATAAACTATTCTATTATGTATTTTGATTTGATTTTCAACCACAATTTAAAAATTATAATTATTGTAATGCAGATATAAAACTACAAGCAACAAAACAGGGAAATTGGCCAAAAACGTCCCTAACATATGGACCCGGTGCACAAATCATCCCCACTATTCAAATTTTGACAATTACATCCCTTACCTATCCATGTAGTGCCCAAATCATCCTTTTACCTATCCATGTAGTGCCCAAATCATCATTTTGAACGGAATCCATCCAATATTCCGTTAAACCTTTGGAATTTTGGTGCAAATGGTCCCTAACTTTTGTCCTTAGGGTGGAATTGGTCCATAACGTTTATGTTTTGGCAAACAAGTCCCTAACCTATGTGTTTTGGTGTGAAATTAGTCCTTATGGAATAAAAAGACAAATATACCCTTAGTTTAATTAGAAGAAATTGTATGTGGATTCCTAATCATTACAAAATGTGCAAATAAGTCCAATACTTTTATTTTTTATAAAATTTTTTTAAAAAACTAATGAGTATTTTGTTTGAATTAACACTTTAGTAATAAACATGTCAAATAAATTTATTATTTTTATTGTTAAGTAATAAAGATAAATTATTTTTTCCTTCTTAACTTATAATTTTTTTTCTCCCTCTTTACATTAAAAATTAAGTTAAATAAATAACAAAATGATGTATATAATTTTATGACATTGAACTAATCTTATTACATTTTTATTTGACATAAAAATAATAATAAAAATTAATTTACACATTATGTGTTTTATTTTTGAATGAAAATAAAACGATAAATTAAAATATAAAGAATATAGTTGGATTTCTAATATTTGTAGTTAATAAACATATAACTCAATTAAAAAAAGTATTTGAACATCAAATTTGTGACAAAGTATATAACAATAAAATAAAAGTTTTAATTTTAAATAATATATTTATTACTTCATAATAAAAATAATAATTTTATTTGACATTTTATTACTAAAGTGTTAATTAAAAAAAAAATTCATTAGTTTTCTTTAATTTTTTATAAAAAATAAAAGTATTGGACTTATTTGCACATTTTGTAATGATTAGGAATCCACATACAATTTTTTTTAATTAAAACTAAAGGTATATTTGTCTTTTTCATCCCATAAAGACCAATTTCGTACTAAAACACATAGGTTGGGGACTTGCTTGCCAAAACATAAACGTTAGGAACCAATTCCACACTAAGAATAAAGGTTAGGGACCATTTGCGCCAAAATCTCAAAGGTTAACGGAATATTGGATGGGTTCCGTTCAAAAGGATGATTTGGGCACTACATGGATAGGTAAGTGATGCAATTGTCAAATTTGAAAGGTAAGGATGATTTGCGCACCGAATCCATACATTAGAGACGTTTTTGGCCAATTTCTCCAACAAAACATGAGAAACCTTTTATAGACATCAATCAACATTTCATTGTATACTAATGAATGTCTATAGAAAAATAAAAAATCAACAACCACAATACATCCATGTCCATTGTCCAATATATCATGTCCACTGAGTTAGGTTTAGAGTTGGTTTGTAACTTTGTTTAGTAAAATTTTAATTAGTAAGTGACTAGATTAGTAACTAAAGACTAAATCGAGAAAATGAGTTTGTGAATATTTGTGTGTTATTTTTATTTTTTAAATTTTTTTTAGCATTTTGATTTAGTTTTAAATTCTTAAATCAAACTGTATGTAACTATTAATTTTATAACAAAACGGTTGACACAACTATTTGTAACAATTAGACTTATAACAAAATAGTGGACATGTTTACATTGACTCAAATCAACTATTAATGATTTTTGTTTACGTTTAGGTCCGAACTTTATATAGGGCCTAATAGGTGATGGTCTTAGGTCCAAAATATTTGAAAGCCCATAAAAAAAAAATAAAAAAATCAGGCTGATCTAGTTCCCAAGCCATAGAGCTGAAAAAACCTTCATTTGAAGTCACATTTTCAAGCAAAAATATAGTTATGTCCTTGTAATTACAAAAGCTAAAATTTCACAGGGTATAAAAAACTCTGCAATGTTACACACGCTCCTCACTCTATGTAAACTGAAAAAAAAGAACTCACACCATAAACATACGCTCCCACTCTATATTTAACAGCAAAAGCTCTCTCACCCTAAAATCTCAATGGCGCCGAAGATAATTTTTTCTTTAATTTCGATGATACTGTAGTATTTGAGATACTGATATTGTTATCATTGTCGTTTGTTTTTCTCTGTTGATCACTTGGTTGTAGTAGGCTTTTTAGTTTTTTCAATTCATATATTTTGTGTCTCATATGTATTGTATTTTAGTTGAAAATTTTGCAATTTATAAATCACAGGTTGAACAAGTGATATCAAAAGGCATTATTTGAATGCTATTGTGTTGTTACTATTTCAAAGTATTTGAGATGCTAGACTTCTTTCGAGTTGAAATTTTATGTTATAATACTAGATTTACCCCGTGAAAAAGTCAAGATACTTTCCGGGTTTCATATGTATGATGTACTTGTTGCGAGTTGGGATTTTTTTGGTCAAAACATGTAATTTATGTTTGTTTGTGATACTGTTATATGATATATATATATATATATATATATATATATATATATATATATATATATATATATATATATATATATATATATATATATATATATATATATATATATATTGAACAATGTCATATATATGCGATACTATCTTAATATAATAGTATCTTAAATAGCAGGGATTGGAGTCATTTCTGATACTATTTTGCAAGATACTGTTTTATTAAGATAATGTTATTTATGATACTGTTCTTCTATTGAGTTGGACTTTTCCGTTTTGAGTGTGTATGTCATATTGTCCTTGTTTCGAGTTATGGATTTTTATAAAACAATCATATTTTGCCCATTAGAATATGCATAATACTGTTGTGCTTCTGATATTATTATATTGGTTTAACTTGTTTGTTGTTTTTAACCATAAGATATTGTTATTTGAGTTGTTATCTTGATGTTGTCTGGATTTAATGGGATATTGTCCTTCTTTCGAGTTATGCTTTTCTATTAAAACATAACATTTTGCCCCCAAGCATATGCTTGATAGTAATGTAATTTTGATAATGTTATATGGATTTAACTTATTTGTTGCCTTTAATAATAAGATACCGTTATCTATGATACTGTTGTTATCTTGATATTATTTGAATTTAATAGGATACCGTGCTTCTTTTGAGTTATGATTTTCTATTAAAGCATAACATTTTGTGCTCCAAGCATATGCTTGATACTAATGTGCTTTTGATATTATTATATTGATTTAACTTGTTTGTCATCTTTAACCATAACCTACTGTTATCTATATATTGTTGTTAGTTTGATGGTGTTTGGATTTAATAGGATATTGTCCTTCTTTCGAGTTATGATTTTATGTTAAATAATAACATTTTGCCTCCCAAGCATATGTTTGATACTAATGTGTTTTTGATACTATTACATTTGTTTAACTTGTTTGTTGTCTTTAACCATAAGACACTGTTATATTATGATATTGTGGTTCTATTGGGTTGGAGTTTTCTGTTTTGAATATGTGGGTCACAGTGTCCTTGTTTGTTGTCTTTAACCATAATATATTGTTATGTTGTTCATGATGCAACAAATCAAGAAAATAATCGGAAAAAAGAAAATTGTTCATTTAAGAACAAAAATAACAGAGGAGAAGAAACTATACCCACAATAATGCTCTAATCTCCAAATAATCACCAGGAAAGTTAAAGGCATATTATTAAGGAAAGCATAAATAAGTAGATTGAAGAAATTGTCTTTCTTGCATCTTATCAAGTTGATCTTGTATGACAAGATTGACAACCAATGTTGCCAGAGAAGTGATATGGACATACACAAAATTATTAAGTGCTTTGACGAGTTGCAAAAGGCTTTTTGATAAATAGAACTCATATCAAGTTCAAAATGGAGGATCTGAAGAAGATCTCTAGCATCATTGACGATAACAATTGTATTGTACTTGAAAAACAGAAGCCAAAATTGGTGTAAAGTTCCTTCAGCGAAGGTTCATGGGCTAATGCTCTTCCTAATGACATTATTTTTGTGCCAAATAAGTCTCTGACTTTAGCCTAATGATATATGAAATATGTTGAAGATGTCGACAAGTTGAAAAATACAACTGGTCGAAGCACATAATTTAATACTTGTATTTTTTTCTATGCAAAAATGCAGACCCAACAGACGTAACAAAGCTTTGTAATGGCTTTACTAGTAAGCTAATTAATTTTTGATATTGTTTTGAATGATAATGTTAAATTTGTGAATTTTTTTTATACTTTGTGATGTCTGAACTAAAAATATTTTTGTTCATGAAAATGGTATTGGTTGTTGGAAAAAATCAAGATCTGTAAAGTTCTAAAAAAAATGCAGGACTTGAAAGAGCTGACCCGTAGTCTGAAAAGTACGACTGTTCATGATTTGTAAAAAAAGAAAGTATTACAAATATTATACTACACAATTATCAAATTACCTTCCACACTATTGGAGGTTGAGAAAGTTGGAGAGTTTGAAAATTTGATGAAGAAAAAGATTAAACAGAAACAGAACAATATGAAGAAGTTGAAGAATAAATGAGAGGATATTGATAAAACCGAAAAAAAAGGAAGAATGTATTGAAGTGACAGAAAGAAGATGATGATTTAGGAGAAGATTGTGAAAAAGAAGAAAATAAGGATGATGAAAAGATAAGTGGAATGATGAAGGAACAAAACATATGTCGAAGAAGTAGAAAATGACGAAAGCACCAAAAAAGAAGGGCATGACTGTTTTGAAAACATTCAAGAGCAAAGAGAAAGTTGGCTACACTTTCCATTGATTCAACTGGTTGAAATCGCTATCAAGGATTCAACATCCAATAAAGTCAAAGATGATTCAACAAGACTCTAGAATAAATTGCGAGTCTCAAAGAAAAAGAACGTATCTTGCAGGATGCATTGGTTGAAAGCCTTTTACCATGAAAAAATATAGAAAAAGTAATGAGATGAACAAAAGGATAAAAGATTTAGAAGACAAACTTCAAAAGACAGGCTTGATACGCAAATCATTTGTTTTGGAAGAAAAAAAATAAGACTTGAATTTTTTAAGAAAAATATAGGAAACTCAAAAAATCTCTTGCAAAGAAGAACACGTCGCTTTAGAAAGAGAATACATATCAAGTGGATGAGTTGACTGAGAGAACAGTACATGAAGTCATTCAAGCGATGAATGAAGAAGAAGTTCAAAAAATGAAGAAAAGTTTGGACAATCTTGCAAAAGAGGGCACATTGCTAGTTTATGAGTTGATTGACAAAGCAATATCTGAAGTCACTCAAGCGAAGACTAATGCTCCAGAATTGACTAAGAAGGATGCGCCGAAACAAAAATCAATGGTAAAAAGGAATAAAGATAAAAAAAGAGAAAAAATAGAAGGATGATGATTTCACCTACTCATTCCCAAATAAAAGGGTCACGAGAAGTAGTAAAAAGGAAGCACAATAAAGAAAAAATTAGGTGTAAAAAGGAGAAGATGGTGATTCTATCATCGATGTTAAAGACCTTCCTGATCTTCCATTGAAGAAAGGGAAAAAAGAACTAACCAAAACTAATGCAAAATGTGTTACAATAAAATATTTGAGTGCTACTGACAAGAAGAAGATGGTAAAATCTAGCAACCCAATCTCTATCGTAAGTCTCATCCATACATTAACAGTCAATGTTTTATTCTTGATATTGTTTTCATGATACTGTTAAAAATTGTGATATTGTTTTAATTTTTATGTTGTTTTAATTTTGATATTTTACTATTGGTATTTTTTTAAATATTCATGAAACTGTAATATTTATAATATTGTTTTAATGTATGCCACTCTTTTAGGTTTACACTATTTTTCTTTACATTAGACACATTAAAACTTAAATATTTCTATTTTACATAATGATATTGTTAGAGCAACAATTTATAAGGTGGCATGAACATAATATTACTTTGTGACCTTGGTGAACTATTTGATATTCTAAGCAACGATGCAATATCATACAATGTGAAATTATAAAGTTAAAAAATATTTTCAAATATAATCTTATATAAAAAATAAGGGTAATTAGCACAAAATGTCTCTATCTTTTGAAGTCATTGTGCAAATCGTTCATACCTTTGAAATTTTGGCATTTTCATCATCTATATCATTTCTTGCACTAAACGTCCTTTTTGTCCAATGTCATCCATTTCCTGCTGTTATCTCATTTCCATAACACGATTCGTAATACCAATTAAGAGTATTCCTGTCCACCTACATATTTTACTCATCCTCTTGCCTTACTGTTCATAGTCCTTAACGGTTGTGAAAATTCATATATAAAATAGGAGAAAATCATATAATTTTTCAGTAAGAGTAATGACAAATTGATTGTGCATATGCGGAATTCAAATTGAGATGAAGACTTCGTAGACGCAAGCAAATCCTGCCAGACAGTTTGCAACTAGAGAATTTAGATCTAGGAATGAATGTGAACAACAAAGATCTCCATTTGCAACTAGAGAAGATGACGTGCTATTTTCAGAGCTGTTTTTTCGGTATTGTTTGTGGGCTTGTAGCAATGTGGGTACTCATGTAAGAATCGTATTGTAATATTGCCTAAATTAGAAGCATGGTTCAGTGGTGCAGAATGCAGTGTTGGGATTTGCTTCACTGGTACTGATATGTACCAAATTTGATGTGTAAATGTTGTTGCGAAAAACATACGTACCTTTAAATAAAAATGTGCAAATCGTCCTTACCTTTGTTTATGTTTTGTGCAAAACGTCCCTATCTTCGCTTGTACAATGCATTGAGAACAAATGTGAGACCCCTTTACAATGTGAGACCCCCATGAAGACTTCACTTTTGAGGAATTGTTGTCCCCTTTACATTGCTGTTATTACCCTGTGGAACATGGTTTTGATCAGCAAACTTCGATGTTTTCACTCTGTTATCAGGTGGGTTTTCTTCTCTCATTGTTCTCTTAATAAAATTCCTTTTTCAAGCTACAATTCATCAATACTAGAAACCCATAAAACCTTCAAAAACTTAAGAAAATACAAATGGTTTCAAGAATATGTTATAAAATGATTTAAAAGCTAAAAAGTGAATAGTTTTTTCATACAAACAAACTGGGTACCGTTTCTTGAAAACAAAAAACCCCAAGAAAAAGGGGAATGGTTTTGAAACAAATTTGAAGAGAAAAAGAATATGGTTTCGGAGATTATAACTAGTGAAAGTAAAGAAATCAATATGAAATACAAGAGAATTATATGTGAGTTTGAGTAGGGAAAAGAAATTAATCCGAATCTAGGAAAATGAAGTTGGGAAAAAGTACCTCTGTTCTTTGGTTTGAACAGTAGAATGTAGGTGGACAGAAATACCCTTAATTAGTGTTACGAATTGTGTAATAGAAATGAGATAACAGCAAGAAATGGATGATATTGGAGAGAAAGGACGTGCGCAAGAAATGGTATAAGTGAGGGTGAAAATGCCAAAATTTCAAAGGTATGGACGATTTGTACAATGACTTCAAAAGATAGGGACGTTTTGCGCTAATTACCCAAAAAATAACCATGATACCATATTTGCAGGTGATTGGTGCACATAGAGAAATTCTGAAAGCTAATACCTCAATCATAAAAAAACTTATCAAACAAGATGTGTCATTATTTACTCTTTATGATGGATAAGTTGAATAATTTCAACATAAAGCATTGCATCACATTTCAATTACAAACTCAATTGTAAAGAAATAGTTTCTTATCTTGTCATTATACCTGAATTATGTAGTTATACGACACGTATAAGAAAATGTCGATTCCAAGGAAACAATGAATTGACACAGAGTTGGAACATCTTCATAACATCGTTTAGCCTTAACTCTTGCTGTTCCCAATGAACTCATAGGGAGGGAGAGGTTCCGATGTAATTCCAAACCATTGGACACTGCTGACATTCGACTTGGAGGTAGGTCAATGGACCTATTATAACAACTTGGTGAGATAATGCATTGTTACACTACTATATACTGTTCTAGAATAAGTTTTAAATACAAATATAAAATGTTACATAAAACGTGTAGAAAAAATATGTCAAGAACAATGAGAAGAATTTGTTTATGAAATCTCCTATTACATATAGTATTGATTACAAAGAACTATTAATCAACAATATTTGACGTAAGAAGTAACTAAACCTTCAATCACTGTTTATATTTTTTTAAACGTAGATACGCACCGAAATTTACTCTATATATCTTAATTTTATATCGCAATGTTGATTGTAGAATACATGTCTGCCATATGATGGAGCGACTACCAAAGAGTGAACAACTAGAAGAAACCTTGACAATGAATGAAGTGAGAGAATATAAAGCATATATAGTTTCAAACTTCATCAGGAATGTCATTGTAAATGATTAATGCATTTGTAGACGAATACTTTTGTAGTTGCCAATTTTGTTTGATACTGCATAATTTATATTACAAATATTTTATGTTACTCTATACTGTATGTTTTTCAATCACAATTAAATATTACTGATCAATTCTAGTATGATATGACACAATTGAACCATACAATGTTGAACATGGAAAAAATAACATGCCACAATACAAAAATATATCATCCTATTTTATAGTAGTATACAAAACATGTGATTTTATGACTATTTTTGATACTGTTTTACAAGATATATGATAAAAAGTATCATATATATGTGCTACAGCCATATTATGACAATATCTTGGAAATACTAGGGATTGGAGTCATTTGACACTATTTTTGCGAGATACTACTTTATTAAGATATTATTATCTATAATACGGTATCAAACAACATACATGAATGTGTAATAGTAACATACCGAAAAATAAAAGTTGATATATGTAAAACTAATGTTGCTTTTATTTATTTGACAAAAAATGATTACAAAATATTTATGATCCATAAATCAGAAAATAATATCTCCTCGTAAAAATTAAAAACAGTGATACTTAGTTCCTTCACATTAACTGTCTCTTCCGCCAATGACTTCTCAAGTCTTTTTATTGTGATTGTCTAACTTTTCACACCTTCTACATCGTATCATCTGCACTTGCTCTTCTTTCTAAGTTTTTTTGGTGGTCTCTTCGTAGGTGGAGACAAAATATCAAACTCATCAGATTGTTTTAAATTCAAAGCTTATTAAGGAGTGTATGTGATGTATTGTTTCTTCATAGGACTTGTAGAAAGCTGCAATATGAAAATAATAGTCAATAAATTCATCAATACACCTTCTAGACCTATTAATTGCAGCAGCCGCATGCACGCATGGAAACCCATTCACTGAGCACAAGAGTAGGTGCATTTACAAATATCCACAAAAATCGATAGATTTGGAAAGACTTTGAAAATATTTTTTGAAGACCTCTTGATATTCCATGATCATTCAGCTACATATTCCTACAACTTCTTTACCATCTTTGGATAGACAATCTCGTGCCATTCACATGCATCATTCAATCTCAAAAAATACAATGTATTATAATTCAACAGTATTATAAAGCAAAACAACAGCATCATAGATCAAAATAATAGTATCATAGATCAAAACAACAGTATCATAGAGCAAAAGAATAGTATCATAGAGCAAAACGAACATTACCATAAAGTAAAACGAATAGTCGGCTCTTATCGTAACAAACATGTTAATCAACTTTATACTTAACATATCAACCATCCGTATTATGGTTAGATTCCTACATCAACTATCCATGAGTTGAAAGACTCAGCTACATTTGATGACATCTCTCCGTACCGACATCCAACACTATGAGCGTTTGACCAATTTTTGAACAGTAGCCAGTTTAGAAATATTTCAACAATAGTTCCCCCTCCTGTTTCAATACCTCAATCTTCATGTTAAATAATGCATCTGTTGAAACATGCACACACTCCAAAAAAACCAAACCATACGCTCTCTGTAACTATTTGAGAAATCACTACTGTTGAATTTATCTCTCAAATTTTCTTTCAAATGTTGTAGACAGAAAAAAATTGATTTCCTACAGGCATGCCTTAGGTAATGCTTCTATTAATCTGTCTAAGCAATACTACACAAATGCTCCATGAATCACAACCAATTGTTGTGATTCTCATAATCTACAATAACATATGTCAATGGATACAGACATGTACACAAAATAATAATATTACTAACGAAATCATATAATAATATCATAACAGTATTTGGAAGAAATTTGTATTAACACATCAACATACTCCATGAAAAAGTTTAGTTATAGTGATACTATATATTGTTACACATAAAACAGTATCAAAATTAGAAAAACAAGGGCTCACCTTGGTTACCATTTTTTTTGGTTACATACAACATGTTACCATTGCACATTTCTTTAAAAAATATTCAATCAATAAACAACATTTGAGGATAATGATTAAAACCGTGAATGCACATATGGAAAGAAACAAACAATCGTTAGAATCTTTTCAAAACTTGGTCCACTTATAAAGTAATATGACTTACATGATTAACTGACCTTGCAGCATCAACGTACTAATGTAATTGCTTAAAAGATTCAGACGTATCATAAAAAATCAATCATTTTGCTCTCTCTAGTGCATTGTAAGCCTTCTCATAGCTAATTGTATAACCATGACTTGTTAAAAAGTGTGAAACCACATCATTATAACACATTGTTGGTTTTTTCCTCAATATGTCAACAATCAAACCAAAAATCACTTTACAACTTAATTTATGACTTTTTTCTTTCCTCAACACTACTTGACAACTATGCTCATTAACCAGCTTTTGTATATAACAAAAATTACTAACCTTTGATACTGTTGCACACATATATCACCTACAATCATCATAATATTTGTTTGAACACTATACCTTTACTCTATATTATTGTTTCTCGTGTAACCAAACTTAAACCTCTCTTAATCGAATACTTGAATAAAATATCTCTAAATTTAGCTACCCTCTCTTGAACATTTGCCCTACATGAGTGATTACACTCGACCAACTAGATGAAATCCACATCCTACTATTTGTTGAAGACCAGTATGTGGTTCTCACATTTTTCTCATCTTCACAAACAATATCACAACCTATTACAATTTAAACACTAACATAAATAAAAATCATAATAGACGCATAAATCAATGAAATCATGGTCCTGAATTCTTCTTCATTTCTCAAAAAACACCTATCACGCCTAGAGATGGAAAACCACAAAAAAATAGTCAATTTCCAAGGAACTCTAATTCTCACACAATATACGTAAAACTCCATTCAAATCAATACCAATAGTAACCTTAACCGGTAGTGTCTGAAATATACTTACACAGTAAAATTACGTTGAGATTACTCACTACAAAACTATGGAAAGGCTTAAGGATGCAGGTGAAGAGTCGCGAGATACCGACGACGAGGTGCGAGAAGACACGGTTGTGTATTGTCACTGAAGAAGATTTTAATGTATTTATTTCTAATTGATAAATATTACAAAAGTAATTATGGTATTAATTGGAATTTACTTGAATTAAAGTGACTTGATGGTAATTTTGAAAACTGTTTGGACCTAAGATGATAAAAGTCCCATATGAGTGACTTTCTCCAAAAAAAAAAAAATGTGTTATGTTTTTATTTATTTATTATTTATTATTTGAAAGTATTGGCCAAAGCAATCCAAGTCCCACACACATCCAATTAAAAACCAATCATATTAGAAACCAACCTAGCTCCAAAAGCTCAAAACTCATATTCTTGAATCAATGTCAATCTCATACTAGAGAATATATTTTTGCATAAAGCCATTAAACTAGTGTACTTGGAGCAACCTACTTTGGCTCATCAGAGGCTGGAGCAACGCCAATCTCATAGACTTGTACATGTATTTGGATTAAATTGTTAATCTAATAAGCCTATCGAAAAACTCAATTTCCCATCTCTTTATTTTCTTATATTTGCTCATTTCTCATTGACCAAAAAAGGAATAACCCATTTTTGAATTTTTGTATCAGAATTCTTGAATTTCTAGTTCTGATTTTTTGAAAATATTATTTCGTTGCAAGATTAAAACTAGGCTGAAAATATTAACATATTTATCTGCATAATTTTTTATAATAGTATTAAAATTAAAAACAAAGATTATTGTTGACTTGTTTATTATTGTTGAAATTAATTGTTGGATTATATTTGAATTATTGTTGATTTGGGTTGAATTGTTGGTGTTGAATATAAACATATTTAAGTGATTATGAAACTTTCGGCCTTATTATTTGATTATAATATAAATATTTTGGATATTAAATTTTGTTTGTTGTTTTATTGTTGAGTTTCGAGTTTATAGTTTTAGTTTCGTTAAACTCTTATGAAGAAAAATGAATGTACACTTCTATTTTAGGGTAATACTTATATAGTTCGACTTAGATGTAGAAAACATATGGTCCTACCTACTTACTTTTTTAAGAAAAAAGTTCTCGACAAATTATTGAATGATAGCAGCAAATGATATGTGTCATTAGTCCCACAAAACCAAGAGAGTTCCACTACAACCAAAGGCCATGTCTCACACTCTCACTATTGTATTGCTTTCATTTCAGGTACAAAATTATTTCCTTCTGATGCTATACTAAAAATAGACTAGACTCAAATTGTGCCAGACTCAATATGCGCTCTGTGTGAGTGGCAGTCAAGTTGACTACCTTGGGCGGCAGGTAGTCAAGCTGTCTACCTTAGGCGGCAGGCAGTCAAGCTGTCTACCTTGGGCGGCAGGCAGTCGATCAATATTATAACAAATAGTAGTCGACTGATTATGGCATCGAACTAGTGGACCGCCAGCCACTGAGAAGGGCAGTCAGTTGACAACATTAATGGACGATTTGTTGATGTTACTTAACGGTTATGTGAATGATAAACTAACCGCCCCACGTCCCAAAGCCAATTAGCGCATTATCAGAACCGCTGCCACGTGACGATAACCGTCAGAACGTGGGCAACAACTGTCGAGCAGTCTGGAGAAAATCGTCTGGCGCGTGGAGGGAAAGCGCCCACCTATAAATACCTTAGAAGGTAAACCAGGTAAAGGATGACAAAAAATCATACATTTGCTATTATTGTATTTCACTTTATTCCGTCCACTCTTTCCCCCTCAATATCTAACTTTCACGCCGGAGAACAAATCGGGAGAGAGTTCTCCACCTCCTTTTCAGGTAGCGGAGCAACCAAAGAACTTGACTGTCGAAACACCTCGAACCATCCTCTTCAAGGTAATATTTCATTGGCGCCGTCTGTGGAAAAGATTTGACATAAAAGCTATGACGGGTCGGCAAACTAGAAGTGGAACACGAATGACAGCAACCACGGCGGAATTGGAGTCTGTGGCTCGAGATGACCAACTGCCACCGCTCCCGTACGTTACTCAAATATAGTTCAACTCATTGGAAACAAAGATAGAAACTTTTATGGCCTTTTTACACAATCAAACTCAAAAGGCCGCCGAGCTAGCTCCCAAATCATCGGAAAATCACAACTGGCCGCCGCAGTTGGTGGAGCATCAAAACGCACCACCAGGTATTCAACCAACTGGGATGGGCCAAGGATTCTCTCCGCCTGACGCCATACCACAAATGGGGCCAGCAGTCACACCCCCAGTGATGGTTTATGGAGAGGCAGATCCGCATGGGATACGACCAATGGTAAGTTTGGAAAGGAAAATGGAAGAGATGATGGCGCAAAAGATTGACGATGCCTTGTCAAAAAGAAAGGATCAACGTAGGCAGATGGTTTTGGAAGAGGACCCGTTTGTACCAGAAATTATGGCGGTCCCCCTGCCAAAAGGTTTTAAGCAACCAATGATAGAAGCATACGATGGAGTAACAGACCCCTTAGATCACTTGCGGACTTTTGTAGACCTGATGAGGCTGTATGCGGCGCCAGACGCAGTAATGTGCCAGTCTTTTCCGCCAACGTTGAGGAGAGAAGCTAGAGACTGGGTAGCCACTATCGCTCCGTGGTCTATCAAAACATTTGATGAACTTTCTCGAAGCTTTGTAGCTTACTTCTTGAGTAGCAAAAGAAAGAGAAAAACCGCCATCGGCCTAATGCAAGTAGTCCAAGAGAAGGATGAAACACTGCAGGGATACTTGGCAAGGTTCAGCAGAGCCACTCTCGGCATCAAAGATCTCCAAATGTTTGCTGTTGTCACGGCTATAATGAATGGTACGTGAAACAGGGCCTTCAAAATGTCTCTTTCAAAAAATCCTCCAGAGTCAATGCATGATCTGTTGAAAAAAGGAGATAAGTACGTAGACGCATAAGAGGCAGACGTAGTAACCAAAAGCCTACGGGAAGGAAGAGAGCCAGATACTCACAAGCGGAAATCTCATGATGACCGAAAGATGACTGACAAAGGAAAACAAAGAGTTGTACATGCAAGTAAAGACAGTATCCGAGACCGATCGACTAGACCGAAGTATGAGGATACTAGAATTTATACCCCCCTGAACACTCCACGTACAAAAGTGTTGATGGAAATACAAAATATGAAAGACCTCGAATGGCCTAAACCAATGGCCGCGCCTGCCATGAAAAGAGATAAGAGAAAATATTGTCAATTCCATAGAGATCACGGGCATGACACAGAAGATTGTATTCAACTAAAAGAGGAAATTGAACGGTTGTTAAAAAGAGGATCTTTATCCAAGTATGTTTGAAATGATCGCGGTAAAGAAAAAGTAGAGGAACATCTCCAGCCTCGAGCGGTAGTAATTAATATGATCATTGGCGGAACAGTAGCAGGCAGAGATTCCAACTCTGCCAGAAAAATTTATGCCCGTTCAACTGGAGTCTGCTCGATACAGAGGAAAGAAAGGTTCGATGAAGACATCATTTTTGGCAAGGAGGACCTGGTAGGCGTGCAATGCCCCCATGATGATGCTCTTGTGGTGGTAGGTGATATTGCAGATTTCGACGTCAGAAGGGTATTGGTTGACGGCGGTAGTGCAGCAGATGTCCTCAGTTGGGATGCCTTTTTGGGGTTAAAAATTTCCCCAAGTCAACTAAAATCAGTAAATACTCCCTTGGTGGGTTTTGGAGGAGCTACTGTAGTCCCAGAAGGAACCGTAGAGTTACCAGTGACATTAGGGACTTACCCGACGAGCGTGGTTATTATGGCAAGTTTCTTGGTAGTCAAAGCTTCCATGTCTTACAATGCAATATATGGACGACCTATCTTGAATGCTGCTCGAGCAGTCGCCTATACTTATCACCAGGTGTTAAAATTTCATACCAGTAGAGGGATTGGATGTATAAGAGGAGACCAGAACGCCTCCCGAAGGTGCTATGTTGAAAATTTTCAAATCAGAAATACTTCAGCGATCTTGATGTTGGACTTCGAGCCACCAATAGGAAGGATTGAACCACTGGATATGATCGAGAAAATCCAAGCGACGGATGGAAGAGAGTTTAACATTGGGACAGATTTACCACCGGAGCAAAGGGCGGATTTGATAAAGTGTCTGATGGAAAACATGGATGTATTCGCCTGGAATCCTAGTGATATTCCTGGGATCAGTTCGTCAGTCGCTCAGCACCGATTGGGTACCTTGCCAGAAGCCAAACCAGTTAAGCAAAAGAAAAGAAACTTCACTCCAGACAGACAAGCCGCCGCAAAAGAAGAGGTCGAAAAGTTGCTAAAGGCAGGCTTCATTCGAGAGGTTCAGTATCCTGAGTGGCTAGCAAATGTAGTCTTGGTAAAAAAGTCGAATGAAAAGTGGCGTATGTGCGTGGACTACACTGGATTGAACAAGGCCTGTCCAAAAGATTCCTATCCACTACTCCGTATTGATCACCTGGTGGACGCCACATCTGGCCAAGAGCGACTCAGCTTTCTTGATGCATTCTCAGGATATCATCAAATCTCCATGGCAGAATCAGATTAGGAAAAAACATCATTCATTACCGATTTCGGCACGTACTGCTACACAGCTATGCCATTCGGGCTGAAAAATGCTGGGGCAACTTACCAAAGGATGGTAAACAAAGTTTTTGGTAATTTGATAGGAAACGTAATCGAAGCCTATGTTGATGATATGGTAGTCAAAAGTGCTAAGACATGCGATCATGTATCTGACTTGCAGCAAGTGTTTGACGTCGCCAGGCAGAACATGTTAAAATTCAACCCAGAGAAGTGTGTATTTGGAACGGCTGGTGGAAAATTCCTGGGATTCATGATCACGCAGAGAGGAATCGAGGCCAAGTCAGACAAGATTCGAGCAATCTTAGAGATGAAAAGCCCGACTACAAAAAAAGAGGTACAGAGGTTAACTGGACGGGTAGCCGCCCTAAATCGATTTATGAGTAGAGCAGCTGACAAATGCTATCATTTTTTTAAGGCAATTGGGGGTTCAAACAACTTTGAATGGACTAGAGAATGCGAGGAGTCACTCGAACTATTAAAACAATCGCTACAGGAGCTTCCAATCCTAACTCGACCTCAACCCGGAGATGTGTTATCTTTATACTTGGCAGTATCACCCCGTGCCGTCAGTGCAGTGTTGATAAGAGAATTTACAAAAATTCAGAGACCAGTTTACTATATAAGTCAGGTGTTAAAAGAGGCAGAGACCCGCTACAGCCTAGCGGAACAATTGGTGTTTGCTCTGATAGTGGCCGTCAGAAATTTGAGACCATACTTCTAGTCTCATACCGTGCAAGTCATGACTAATCAACCTATCAAGCAGATCCTCCATCGTCCAGAGACGTCGGGAAGGATGCTCAAATGGGCAATCGAGCTAAGCGAGTTCGATATCGAGTTTAAGCCAAGGACAGCAATAAAGGCATAGGTATTAGCAGCCTTCATCGCAGAGCTTACCATGCCGCCTAGCATACCTGACGACAGGACAGTAGACTGGAAAATTTTTGTGGATGGTCCGTCACATAGTGAAGGATCTGGAGTGGGGATCATCATGATAGGGCCAGAGTCTGAAGAACTAGAATACTCTCTTCGCTTTGAGTTCTCAGCCACAAACAATGACGCTGAGTATGAAGCAGTAATCACATGACTAAATCTGGCTGTCAGATTGGGGGTGTCATCGGTTGAAATATGTAGTGACTCCCAGCTAGTAGTTGGACAAATAACCGGTGATTTCGAGGCAAAAGATAGTAAAATGGCCGCGTACTTAATGAAGGTGAGAGATTTACAGAGAAAATTCTCCAACTTCAAGATAACCAAAGTCCCAAGGAAAGATAATTCACGAGCAGACGCACTATCAAAGTTAGCATCGGCAAATACGAGAAACCTGCCTAGCACCACAAGCGTACAAACAATGAAGCAGCCGAGCATACTGAATATGATAGAAATTGCAGACATTGAATTTGAAACAAGTTGGGTTGATCCGATAATGAATTATCTTGTACAAGACACATTGCCAGAAAACCCGATCGAAGAAAAAAGAATTAAGGTTAGAGCAGCCATGTTCACCATGATTGACGGACAGTTATATAAGCGGGGCTTTACTACGCCTTATTTGAAGTGCTTGCGGCCCACCGAAGCCAAAGAAGTGTTGTTCGAAATACATGCTGGAATTTGCGGTAATCACCAGGAGGCCGCGACCCTTGCATTCAAGGCCTTGCGGCAAGGATATTATTGGCCTACCATGAAAGAAGATGCTAGAGACTTGGTGAAAAAATGTGATGCTTGTCAACGCTATGGAAACTTAATTCATGTACCCGCTGAGCAGCAGTGTGCCATTTTCGGAGTTTGTCCTTTTTTCCAATGGAGAATGGATATCCTCGGACCTTTTCCTATCGCCAGGGGTCAAAGGAAATTCTTGCTAGTCTCCATTGACTACTTCACCAAATGGGTGGAAGCGGAGCCTTTGGCAACGATAACCACAGCTAAAATCCAAGGTTTTGTATGGAAAAGTATAATTTGCAGATTTGGGATACCGAGGGTGATCGTGACCGACAATGGCAGACAATTTGACAATCATAGTTTCAAAGCTTTTTGTGAAAGTTATAACATCAATCACCGTTTCACTTCGGTTGCGCACCCGCAATCAAATGGGTAGGCTGAAGTAGTGAATCGGACAATACTTTGGGATCTAAAAACAAGACTAGATAAAGAAAAGGGATTATGGGCGGACGAGTTACCCAACGTATTGTGGGCATACTATACAACCCCTAGAGAGCCAACAGGAGAGACACCTTTCAAAATGTCTTTTGGGATGGAAGTAGTGGTACCGGTAGAAATCTTAAACACGACTGGCAGGCTGAATGTCGAGCAGCTTGACCCAGTAGCGACTTGCTCTGAGCTCGACCTCCTCGAAGGGGTCTGAGAAAGATCAACAGTCAAAATGGCAGTTTACAAGCAGAAAGCTGCAGAATATTTCAATCGACGAGTAAAATCAAGGACGTTTCAACCTAGCGATTTGGTGCTCAGAAGTGCTGCCGCAGCTGGGCATCCACCATCCAAGCTTGGGCCGAATTGGGAAGGACCATATGAACTGATCAGAAGCCTGGGAAAGGGAGCCTACAGTATTAAAGATCTAAAAGAGAAGCCGATAAGCAGACCATGGAACGCCGAGCATCTTAAAAAATACTACCAATAGAAAAGAAAAACACATGATGAAGTTGGTTAAGACTTTTACTATTTCTCCTTTTTATTATTTTAGGGTTCTTGTTGTTTTTCCTCAATGTAACGCCGATTGTTAGTCCTCCTAAAGGACATCGGTGCTTTCTATTTTCTAGATTTATTTATGCTCATTTTATTTTTGTAATGCTGTTTTCTTGGACACGTTTGTAGTCCTAAGAAATGTTTAATGAAAAGTCTAGACGGCGGCAGATGATGAGGGTGCTAAGGAAGGGCCAGCCTAGCTGGGACGTCCCGGTGCGCCTACTGAGTCCACCAGTCTGGACAATCTTTTGTGTGAACAAATCATCTTGATCTACGAGCCGTCGAGATACAAAAAAAGCAGCTTGGCGGTGAGCAATAAAACCAAAATTTGGTTAAGTCTCTAAATCGCCTTACAGCTAGACGGTAGCCACAAAGTGGCCTACTATACAAAAAGCGCTCAAAAAGCAGCTTGGCGGTGAGCAATAAAACCAAAATTTGGTTAAGTCTCTAAATCGCCTTATAGCTAGACGGTAGCCACAAAGTGGCCTACTATACAAAAAGTGCTCAAAAAACAGCTTGGCGGTGAGCAATAAAACCAAAATTTGGTTAAGTCTCTAAATCGCCTTACAGCTAGACAGTAGCCACAAAGTGGCCTACTATAGAAAAAGCGCTCAAAAAGCAGCTTGGCAGTGAGCAATAAAACCAAAATTTGGTTAAGTCTCTAAATCGCCTTACAGCTAGACGGTAGCCACAAAGTGGCCTACTATGCAAAAAGCGCTCAAAAAGCAGCTTGGCGGTGAGCAATAAAACCAAAATTTGGTTAAGTCTCTAAATTGCCTTACAACTAGACGGTAGCCACAAAGTGGCCTACTATACAAAAAGCGCTCAAAAAGCAGCTTGGCGGTGAGCAATAAAACCAAAATTTGGTTAAGTCTCTAAATCGCCTTATAGCTAGACGGTGACCACAAGATGGTTTGCAAACAATGCCCTAAAAACTTAGCACTAAGCAATTAAACCAAAATTTGGTTAAATCTTCAAATCGCTTTACATAATTTGGACTGCCCAAATTATGCGATAAACAGTTCACGATGCTATTTCGCACGTTGGTAGTCGATTGTGTCACATGGTCGATTAATTGAAAAGATAAATTGTTGTTAGAGAAAATGATGATTTAATCGCATTAAACACAATAATACAAGAACAAAATAAAGTCGTTCAAGTGCTAGGGGCTGCTTCGTAAAACAAGTGAAGAGCTAAGGAAAATGCCAAAGTCAAGTTATAAAAGATAAGTCTAGCCCACATCTCGGACTAGTGAGACAAAATGCTGATCGAAAAAACCAAAGGTCTGTCTGGACAAAAAACAAAAATAGCAACATGCTAAATCAATCCAAGTGAGAAGCACCATCTCCATCCTGAAGAGGATCGTCTGCCTGATCATCTACCCCATCCTGCTCAGTGGCCTGTCCCTGCTCAGCAGCTTGCTCCAAATCTCGTCGTCGAGCCAAGAAACGGTCAATGCCCTGGGGGTTAATGCCTGGGTGCTCGGTTGATATCTACTCTTTGGTCAACGAAATGGAAGTGCTCATAGACTCAGCTCCGTACGCGTACAAGTCTTGCTGGTATTCTGAAGAAGCCTTATAACTCTCCACAGCATCATGCTGAGCGCGAGTAAGAGCAGACCGAAAGTTATCAATCTCCTCTTCTCGCTCCTTCACTCGAGCCTCTGAAGCCTCACTAGACTTCCTCAGAGTAGAGTTCTTCTTTTTCAAATGATGAATTTCCTTGGATTTCTCATCATCGACAACTTCTAAGTCAGTGACCATACGCTTACAGGCTTTAACAAGAGAATCCTCGAGGGTTAAAACCTGGCAGGCATAAATCAAAGTATACATGGTTAGATGAACCGCTAACTAAATTAAAAAAAAAAGAGAAAAAGAAAAGAAAAGGGGGGCGTGTAAATAACTAACCTTTCTGTTGTAGACGGCCAAAACCTTTTCAATATCCTCAATTTTTCTTCTCGATAAACCCTCAGACATGTGTGATATAACACAGCTCCGCATGACCTCCATATCTCTCCTAGCATGAGCAGGCAGAAAACGCAAGTCGGGGACAGAAGAATTCCCAGCAGTGTGGTCATCGTCTGCATGTATTGGGTCAGCACCCATAGTCAGATCAATGTGGTCATCCTCCATAGCTCCGCCAGCAGACACCAAGGCATTTTTATTGCCTGCCACTCTTTTTGCCTTGGTTGCAGTTCTTCTCATCTTGGCTTGTCCAGGAGAAGAAGGCCCCTCGTCGTCGGTAGCAAGAGGTACAGATCCAAGCACGCCTGCCAGATTGAACTTCATTCATGTATGAGAAGCAAAACTCATCAGAATCATCAGAATCATCATATAGAATGAATATATATATATATATATATATATATATATATATATATATATATATATATATATATATATATATGTATTACTACAAATTCAACAAGGTAGGTTATAAACACAAAACCTACCAGTAGGCTTGAAGAGCCCCACAGATAACATATTCTCTGCTGTTAATACATCGCTCAGCCTAGAAACAGGAGGGTCTAGACACTCCAATTTTTTAACTTGGCTTTCCATAAGAGGGGTCACCTCAAAGGGGCTGTTGAACAGGCGGACTTGGGGATGTCTCCATTTGGTACTAAAAGGAAAGTGGCCTTTCGAGGGTCGAACAAAGAAAAATCGAGACTTCCACCCACAATTGGAATTTCTATAGTGAGGTACTTGCATATTAATTTTTGAGGTAAGGTAGACATAAGCGTTACATTGGGGCAGATGATGCAATTTGAAAACACGCCTAAATAAGTCTACGCTAGGCTCAATATGTTTAGACAAACACATGTATAGAAAGTATAAAGCAAGCCTCCAAGCATTTGGGTACATTTGACTAGGAGTAAAATGAAACTCATTAAAAATAGAGATAAAGAGTGGGTGAAGTGGAAACCTTAAACCCCCGTCCATACTATCCTTATATACGGCAATCTCATGAAGGTCTGACCCAGGAAGTTGCTCGGTGGGTGAGGGAGCTCTATACACATAATCATCATAGAGAAAAAATTTCCCAAGCATCCTATTCAATTTTTTTTTGTGAACTATAAAGACTACATGCTTTGGGAACCTCAAGTGCAACTATGTTACCCGCCGGACTTCTCTCGATTTCAATATTATCACAAGTATGACAGTCGGCCAAAGGGTTACCGTCGACCACTTCAAAAGGAGCAGTCAATCGACTGCTCCCCAAGGGGCAGTCGACCGCCCCCAATGGGACCGTCGACCGACTGCTCCCATGGGGCAGTCGACCACCCCCATAAGAGCGGCCGACTGCCCCAAAGGAAGTTGCCGGCTGGTTTCTTCCAATGGGGTGGCCGACCATCCCAAATGGGCGGTCGACACTTAAATGAGATCTACTCGATTCAGGCGAAAAATTTGAAGAAGGTGAGGAATTTTCTTGACTAGTAGACGAACTTATAACTCTAGGCATTCTCTAAAAAAGAAAAGTTAGGGAGGATTACCTTTGATTGCCCAAGGAAAGTGAGAGACCTATGACATGGGAAAAGAGGAAAATAAAATAAATGGTCTTTACCCCCCTTTATATAGAGGTGATTTTTTGGAGGGATTTTTACCTCCAAAATTTTTGAAATCCAATACGTGAATTCAATTCCAAATGCGATCAAAACTCGTTAAAACAACTGAAAAAAAAGATGAGAGATTATAAAAAAAAAAAAAACGAGTATTCAGATTCATTCGAAGAGTGGAAGAAAATTTCGCTACCTCTTAATGACAAAAATGTTTAAGAGGTAGAGGGGCTAATGATGCTATACTAAAAATAGACTAGACTCAAATTGTGCCAGACTCAACATGCGCTCTGTGTGAGTGGCAGTCAAGTTGACTACCTTGGGCGGCAGGCAGTCAAGCTGTCTACCTTGGGCGGCAGGCAGTCGATAACAAATAGTAGTCGACTGATTATGGCATCGAACTAGTGGACCGCCAGCCATTGAGAAGGACAGTCAGTTGACAACATCAATGGACGATTCGTTGATGTTACTTAACGGTTATGTGAATGATAAACTAACTGCCCCACGTCCCGAAGCCAACTAGCGCATTATTGGAACCGTTGCCACGTGACGATAACCGTCAGAACGTGGGCAACAACTGTCGAGCAGTCTGGAGAAAACCGTCTGGCGCGTGGAGGGAAAGCGCCCACCTATAAATACCTCAGAAGGTAAACCAGGTAAAGGATGAAAAAAAATCATACATTTGCTATTATCGTATTTCACTTTATTCCGTCCACTCTTTCCCCCTCAATATCTAACTTTCACGCCGGAGGACAAACTGGGGGAGAGTTCCCCGCCTCCTTTTCAGGTATCGGAGCAACCAAAGAACTTGACTGTCGAAACACCTCGAACCATCCTCTTCAAGGTAATATTTCACCTTCCAACACTTTTTTGATGGTTAAAGTGTAACATCACCATAATGTGTGTTCGAAAGCGTGAAATTGTTGCTTAAAGCTAGTAGATTTGAGATATCTACAAAATTGCACCACATAGTAGGATGGCAATGTGTCATGTTTGGTAGTGAAATTATATTTAAATATTTATCTATAGAATATGTGGACAATAAGTAGGTGGTAAGTTTTGAATCCTACGAAATGTGTAGATAAAAAGTATGTTTGACCAACTTAAATTATAATTTAAGCTTAGCCAAACATGGACTTAGACTGTCTGTAGGCCACGTGGCCCAGTTTGTCAATATACAGACCTAGATCGACTTGTGCCCTCTTTTTATGGCCAAACTTCTAAATTCAAATAAGACCTAAGGTGGAAGCATGTGAGCCTGCCGAACGTATGGACGGGCTAATAGCTGACTTGTTGCTCTAATCCCATTATATGTTGTTGTTATTATTATTATTATTATTATTATTATTTACTTATATTACACACACACACACATATCTTTTTTTATAACACTATACATCCAAAGCTCTTAAAGGAGTGTGACATAACAAAATGATAAGATCAAGTCTCAAACTTAAGTTTTGAAAGTTCTGAAACCAATATTAATTAAATTAAAAACAATTTTAAATCTTAATTAAATGAGCAGTGGACAGAACGAAATCAGATCTGACATGTTGTATTGAAGAACAATTTTGACGCGTACTGGCATATCAAAGCAGTGTTTGTTTACCTAATTTGTTTAGAGTGAAATTTAAAGAATTAAATATTAAAACAAGATGTAACGTGGAAAACTCTGAAGAGAAACATCCACGGCCCTCATGCCATTGGTAGAAACAATCCCCTAATAATCTTTATTAAAAATATAATAGTATCCAGTTTTTGTAATTTCGCAAAATTAACAAAATAACAATCAAAAATATATAGATCAACTCCATTTCATACTTACTCTTTTGACTTGTTGATGAAATGGAATTAAACCCATCGATTTTGACTTTATTGCCACATTCCTATTGTACTTGACGGCAATCACCACTTGGATTAAGAACTCCCGTTCTTAACTTCACGCCAAGTAGATTAGGCAAGATATGGAATTGTTCCTTGAGTGACAATTTGTTTTTAATTCTTCAATGAATTTGAAGAAAACATTGGCTTTGAAAGTTAATCAATTAAGCACTATGTCTAGTCCTTCTTCAATGGACTCAACCGCATCAATGCTTGAAGAACAAGAACACAAATAATATTTTTCAAAGTTTAATTCCTTATTGAGTTGTATTCTTACTTATAGGTGAAGTAGCAATCAAATTGAAAATTATTTCTTACCTAAAAATTTGCAATAAGAATGATAAGACAATTAGTAGAAAAGAATATATAAAAAGATATTCTAGATTTGTAGAAGGAAGGTATTTAGGAAACTCAAGATTATCTTTAAATATTTCATTTCTAAACAAATTCAAGAGAATAAGTAAAGATCCTTTAACCTACAAGTTGGATGTTCTTGAAATTCACGTGATCAGGTTGTTTTATATAAGTAAAAAGAATAAAATCGCAGCCCACTGTTTTGGAAAGTAATATGTTTACTATATTAGTCAGTCATAACTAACAGCAATGTGACCAGTCAGAACGTAAACGCCAACCTCCTCTTTTGTCATTAAAAATCAGTAATATTAATTAAGCGAGTCAATATAAAAACATGAAAAAAATATGACACATATTTTTCCAACAAGCCCTCTATTTGGCGTTGCTTAATTATGAAAACATAACTACCAAATTTTTAATGTATGTGTGGTATGTGTTATAGCATGTTAACAATTAAAAAAAACATGAGCATCATCATATACGGGTTATTGCTCCCACTTAGTGTGTAAACCAAAAACTATTGCAAAGAATTTAAGCTCACAGATTATATGAGTAAACAATATTTGCAAACACCACACACATTAGACACAAACTTAATATTGCTCACCTTAGAAAAATACCAAAGTACCATAAAAAGTTTAAACCACCTCAAACTTAACTTAAAACTACTTACTACTCCCTATTTTTGTAATAAAACAGCCAAACGAACGAGCATGAGGGAGAGAAAACAGAAGCAAAGTAGAGTGTAATAGTTAATACAGTCATCCATGATTATTCAAAACCAAATAGTTAGAGGGTAAGAAGTCAGAACCAGATACAGTCAGTTCTAAAAGGGTCGGGACTTCTTTGCACCGGACAAAGGTGGTCTGCCGTCTCTCTTGTGAGTAGGAGTATGGGATGTAACAATAGGTGGATGGGTAGTTGGCATAGGAGCATCAGGTGGAGGAACAGTTGGCCTAATCACTGGATCAGTACCCAAAATCCCTACCTGACCTTTAGGGTGTGCAGAGAATTTCAAGTTAACTATGCAGTACGTAGACTTGATATGTTCATTTCACAGATATTCAATTTTAGTCAAGACCCTACGTATAAAATCAAACTCATCAGAAAAACTTTTGGTTAAGGTAAAAATTTCTTCTATCTGAGTTCTGACCAGCCCCACCTGAGTCTCTAGTGTATCCAAATGCTGGTCCAAAGAAGACAGAACGTACTTTGGAACCCTAGGAGTGGGACGTGGTGTTCCACTCAAATTTGTAAACTCATGGACACCTAATGCAAGAATATCCTCTGAGAACCTATTTGAATCCATTTGGGGCACTCCTTGGTGAGTAAGAAAGTGATGGATGTACTGCTTGGCCCTTCTTCCCAATCAACGGTCAACCTCATCCCCAAGTTGTATAGCATAACAGCTCTGTCCCTTGAAATGTCTAATCTATGAGTTAATGGGTCAATATTGTTGATTAAGATCTGTTGGAGAACTTTGTATTTTGGCAGAAGTCTGGAAGCAGACAGTTCACCAGTTTCTGGCCAGACAGAGCCAGTCATTTTTTGGGCAATGATGTCATTGGTCAATTCTTCATCACTCGTGACAACCACGACATCCAACCTAAGCCATTCTCTTAGAGTTAGGACTGAAAGTAACATGTTTTCATCTGACATATACTTTCCACCTAAATTTATTTCCAGCATTGCCCAAATTTTTGGGAACATTTGTCATAAATTCCTTAATAAGAGTCTCATTAAACATACTAGAAAAACTTAACAGATTATGCAGTTTATGAAAATCAACAATTTCAACAGAATCAAATTAACCAAATTCATGAATAGCTACCTTGCACTCAGCG
This sequence comes from Forsythia viridissima, assembly GCA_030279155.1. Classification (NCBI taxonomy): domain Eukaryota; kingdom Viridiplantae; phylum Streptophyta; class Magnoliopsida; order Lamiales; family Oleaceae; genus Forsythia; species Forsythia viridissima. The sequence goes on along the minus strand of CM059041.1, from coordinate 31,766,415 downwards.
ATAACTTGCGATCGGAGGTAAACAAAAGAAACAGGCTCTCAGCAGCCTTAGACAGAAAATAATAATTGAAGGGGTTAACAAAGTGTCTATCTCTGGTTAAGGTTTCAAGCCTGAATATCTGCGGTTCTGAACTGGGTGTAGGCAGTAATTTGTAGGCACCTTCTAAGGCAGTGAGTGGCCTATTTTGACCTGTAGGTGTGGGCTCTTCAGTAGCCTTCCCAATTTGACCTTTTCCTTTTTTGCCCTCATGGCTCGTCTAGGTAGATGAGGGGTAGGAGTAATTTCTGAAGACTCCCCAGAATTAACATCAAAATCATAATCTGATTTTTAGGAAGAGGACTTACTTAAACCTTCAATGACATGGAAAAGACGTTCACACTCCTCATCTTCAGTCTCTTCATCCTCACGACTGTCTTATTTTCTTTTATGATTTGTAGACCCATTATCACCAGTTCCAGATCCATCACCGCCATCTCTTTCTTCATTAGATTCTTGAGCACTTAGAGAGACTTTCTTGCTCAGAAAAGTGACTGGATCTTTAGATTTTTGTCGGGGCTGTGATTTAGAGTGACTGACTAGTGGTTGATAGAAAACAATGTCCGTAGATGGTTCAGTCAGAGGTGCAACAGCAGCTGGAGGAGTGTCAGGGTCTGAACTAGAGGGTTTCAGTCTTCGTGCACTTCACCGGAGACTCCTCACCAGCGACATGTGTGGCCCCTTCTCAGTTTCTGCAGTAGACAACGGAACAACATTGTCCTTGGATGAACCACAAGGATTTTTTTTTTATTTGGGCACTTAGTTTTCTCCATGTTTAATCTAAAAAGAGAAACTTAACACAACTCCAAAATCAAGTGTAAGAGAAAGAGATTGATTTTTGGGAATTGAACACAAAAGTGGAAGATGAAAACAAACCATAGGTCGTGGTTTAAGAAGGGAAATTTTGTACAATTGCACAGAGAGGAAACAATTTATTTCTGACGCGTGCAAAGAAGTTACCAAAAATAAACTGTTGATTTGTAGTTAAAGACAAAAAAACCTCCATTAACCAAATATTTGAAATTCGAATTTATCCGCATAAAATCCTATTTTTGGAAAATGGAATTTTTTAATTTAGGAAGATTAATTTAATAATCAGTACAAAATAAGAGTAAATTCTGTAAATTATTCATCCAGATTTTTTTCTTAGTTGCCAAAATTAGACTGTTGATTGAAATCCTAATTAGAGAGACTTTTCCATCATCAGTTTTCCCACAGGAGGACCAGTCTGCACTTAATCAAGGTAGACAGACATATGCTTCAGCTGTTTCTGGTCGTCCTACACTTTAACAAGCAGAGCGGAATGAAAGAAAATATTTTTCTGCTATTTTAGCTGCTCCACAGGCTTCAGTTATTCACTCTATTACGCATAGGCCACCTGGGCTACATCGAGGTGAGCCGTCATTTATTTTGAATGTGGAGGAAGAGGCAGTGCTTTCTGAGCCATTCAAGTTTACACTTGTTGGCAAATTCTCACATCGAAAGCCTACTATGGCAAAGGTGCGTGATTGCTTTCTGAAATTTGGATTCTGTGGTGATTATAGGCTTGGCTTGATAAATAGAAAACATGTATTGATTCACTTGACGCATGAAAATGATTATAGTAGATTGTTTTTGCGTTCTTTATATTATATTGATGGATGTCCTATGCGAGTCCTTAAATGGACATGTGACTTTGGACCTGATTGTGAAACCCCTATTGCTCCTGTTTGGTTGTCCTTCCCTTTATTACCTGTGCATATGCGATCCAAGGGTGTGATTTTTGCTTTGGCTAAGATTGTGGGTATACCTTTGTGTATTGATGAGGCTACTGCGGATTTGTTGAGACCTAGTGAGGCTAGGGTCTGTGTGGAGGTTAACTTAGAACATAAGTTACCTGAACGGATTTGGATTGATAGGGGTGATGGTGGAAGTTTTTGGCAGACTGTAGTTTTTGAGAAACCACCGTTATTTTGTTTTAAGTGTCGACATATGGGTCACTCTCCTGGTCAGTGTCGAGCAGGTGGCCCACCTTTTGCTCCTTATCCCCCAGTTGCTCCATCGGGCCAGCCCCTTCCTAGTACTAGTTTGCCTCCTCTACTTACTTAGACTGTTTCTGCTCCTCCTGTTACTAGCACCGTTACTGAGATTACTGACAGGTCCAGAAAATCTAAGGGTAAAGAAGTAGTTGTTGATCAGCCTCAACAGTGGGCCCCAGTACGATCGAGAGCACAGCATAGACGAGGTGTTGGTATCTCCACCTCTGCGGGCCCTGCCACTTCTCTTGCAGGCCATATTGGAGGTTCTCGCTTTGGTGTTCTTGCATACCCCACACTTGATATAGTGCAGTGTTCTACAGTTGTTAGTTCTACTACTCTTGTTTCCGCCATTTCTCAGACACAACAGACTGTGGGCCCAGACTCGCGACATGTGGGACCCACTATTGATTTCTCGCATAGTATTCATACGGGCCCCACTTTGGAGGCTCCTTTGCCTGCTGGATCCAGCCATCTCTCTACGGCCCCATCATACATTTCATCACTACTTCCTACTTCGATTCTCTCAGTTAGTCAGAGTCTGGATGTTTCTCGGCCAGTGGGCCCTGCCACTGATCTTTTGCGACATCAGTTTTTGCCTACGATTACTCATTGCATGATAGGCTATTGACTATTGCGGGCCCTACCGACAGCTTCCTTCTCACGGTGGGCTACTATGCTGAGTCACGCTCAGTTATTGATCCTGTCTATGGTTCCTCATTGCATGATAGACCGACTATCTCTGTGGGTCCCACCACTACTTTGGCTCATTCAGAGTTCTTTGACCCTTTGCTTGACCATATGCTTACTGCACCACGTGCTGGGGTCTGTTTGGATGACACAATTGATTCTAATCCTGATACTAGCCCTCTCTTGGATTGCCGAGAGAATGTAAAGGCTTCTATTCCATCTATTTCATCAGCAGTTCCCTCAGATACATCTTGTTCTGTTCAGATGGGTACACACCAGCAGGGTCACTTTCGCAGGAGTTCACATGGTGATTTGACTGGTTTGGATGAGCGACAGGGGGCCGATGGTTTCTTTTCAGTCTTGAGTGGGGTCCCACATAGAGTTATTGCTCCTCTACCTTCTAGACCGATCACTCGAAGTATGTCAGGTATTCATGGTTCCCTCTCTCAGTCTTTGTGATGTCAGTCCTCATATGGAATGTTAGGGGGGTGCGTGCTTCTAAGACTCGCAAGAGACTTAGGAAGCTTGTTCAGTTACATCGTATTTTTTTCCTCGCTCTTCTGGAGCCTTTTCTATTTGAGGATATCTTTGACTTTGTTCGACATTCTGTTGGGTTTGATATCGGTGTTCAGAACCAGTCGAGTAAGATTTGGTGTTTTTGGAATGTGGGGACGACTGTGTCTGTGATTGTTGATCATCCCCAGTTTCTTCATCTCATGATCGAGGATCTGAGATTGGCTAGACCTATCTTTTTATCGCCTGTGTATGCTTCATGTTCTGTTGTAGGATGCAGGGATTTATTTGAGGGACTTCACCAGGTTTTCCATACTGTGGATGGCCCTTGGCTTGTGGGTGGTGACTTCAATGTCATTGCTCATGATGGTGAGCGGACAGGGGTCAGTACTCTTGATAAGGGGAAGACTGATTTTTGTGATATGATGATGGAGTGTGGATTGACTGATGCTGGATTTTCTGGTAGTCCTTATACTTGGTATAATAGGAGGGTGTGGAAGAGACTTGACAGGGTTTTGATTAGTCATGAGGCTGCATCGTTCTTTCGACAGTTTACAGTGAGGCATCTCAATCGGTCTACGTCTGATCATTCGCCTTTGTTATTGAGTTGGGTTGAGGCTGAGGACGGGGGTGGGCCTAGGCCTTTTCGGTTCCTCAATGTTTGGTCCCGTCATCATGACTTCTTATCCTTTGTATCTCAAAAGTGGTCATACCCGACTCAGTTTACAGGGATGGCTGCTCTTTGGGAGAAGTGCTTTAGGATGAAGCAGGGACTTCGTTTGTGGAGTAGACTTGTGTTTGGGGATATACTTCAGAGAATTAGAGATGCTGAGAGCAGGGTGGATGAGGCTGAGATGGAATATGATTTGGATCCATCACCTACACATAGAGAGCACTTACATCAGGTTCAGGCCCTACTGAATCGTGCTTTGTCTATTGAGGAAGGCTTCTGGAAACAGAAGGCTGGGACTCGTTGGATGTGCGAGGGAGAGCACAACACGAGGTATTTTCATTCAGTGGTGCAGGGGCGCCACATGCGAGCCCGTATACATTCTATTAGATCTCAGACGAGAGAGACTTTGTCTGCACACGAGGAGATTCAGGGTTCAGCTGTTTTCTTTTTCCAGGATCTCCTTTCTGCTCCCGTCCAGGCAACTGACCAAATTTTACCAGATATTATCCCCTCTTTGGTTACTCAGGAGGATAATCAGGAGCTGAACCGACTTCCATCATTGGCTGAGGTTAGAGATGTAGTGTTCAGTATTGATGCAGATAGTGTGGCGGGTCCAGATGGGTTCACCTCTTATTTTTTTCAGCAGTGTTGGGAGATTGTCCAGGATGATGTTTTTCATGCAGTTTTGGACTTCTTTGATGGTGGGCATCTGCCTAGGGGATTCTCTGCTACTTCTATAATCTTGCTTCCCAAGCGAGACAACGCTTGTCGATGGACAGAGTATCGACCGATTAGTCTTTGCACGGTGTTCAACAAGATTGTCACCAAGCTTCTGAACTCTCGCTTAAGTTTTGTGTTGCCTCGTATCATCTCTCCACAGCAGAGTGGCTTTATTCAGGGGAGGCTGATTGGTGATAACGTCTTGTTGGTACAGGAGATGCTCCATACATTGGATACCCAGGCCCGTGGGGGCAATGTCATCCTTAAGCTAGATATGGCTAAGGCATATGACCGGTTAGACTGGGACTTCTTAATGACTGTGATGGAGAGATTTGGATTCGATTGGATGTGGAGGGATAGGATCAGGCGTTGTATTTCTGAGTGCCATTTTTCTGTCTTGGTGAATGGCAGGCCTTGTGGTTTCTTTCCATCCTCTCGTGGGCTTAGACAGGGGGATCCCATATCTCATTCGTTATTTATCATTGCAACAGATTACTTCTCTCGGGGTCTCACTCAAGTTTTCCAGCAGTATCCATCAATGGCATATATTCATAGAGGTGACACTCTTGTCTCACATCTTTGTTTTGCTGATGATATGATCATATTTGCCAATGGCCAAAGAAAGTCAGTAAAGAGAGTACTTCATTGTTTGGAGCACTATGAGAGGGTCTCTGGCCAGTTGGTGAATAGAGACAAGAGTGGTCTTATTGTGCCTAAGAGGGCACCTCCTTCTAGGATTCAGATACTTGAGCACCTTACTGGCTTTCGACGTCAGCAGCAGCCTATCACATACTTGGGCATACCCTTGTTTAAGGGGGCCTGAAAGACCTTCTTATATGATGATCTATTTCAGAAGGTCAAGAGCAAGATCTCTGGATGGGCCTTTAGGCTGCTATCTCCTGGTGGCAGGATTACTTTACTGAGATCTGTCCTTTCTTCCTTGCCTCTCTATCTTCTTCAGATTATGCAGCCTCCCAAGATAGTGCTGAAGAAGTTAGAGAGTACATTTGCTAGATTCTTGTGGGATTCTAAGGACCAGGCTCACCGTATGCATTGGAAGAGATGGAAGGATATTTGCCTTCCTACTAATGAGGGTGGTTTGGGCTTCAGAAGATTAGAGGACATGGTCCATGCTTTCTCTTTGAAGCTCTGGTGGTTATTCAGATCACAGCAGTCGCTCTGGGCTCAGTTTTTACTGGGCAAGTATTGCAGGGGCACCCACCCCCTTCTGGAACCCATACCACATTCTGCTTCTACGGTTTGGAAAAGGCTAAAGGGGGTGGGACTCACAGCGGAGCCCCACATCGTGTGGCAGTTGGGTCAGGGGCGTATATTCTTTTGGCACGACTGTTGGATGGGTGACATGACTTTAGCTCAAATGTTTCCTCATAGGGAGCATACTTCCGTCCAGGTAGTTGAGTTCTTTGATATACTGGATGGGATATCGATAGACTCTTGTTGGTCCTTCCACATGATATAGCAATCCAGGTTGGAAGTCTACCGCTTTGTCCCGATGTTCTTGATAGACCTATGTGGAAAGACACCCCAGATGGTAGGTTTTCTACCAAGTCGGCGTGGCAGCTTGTTCGCACTGGGAGTACTCTTCAAGCCTTTTGTCGCATGATTTGGAGCCCCATCAACCCCCAGACTATCTCTTTCTTTTGTTGGCGATTGTGGCAGGGTTTAGTGCCAGTGGATGTGATTATTCAGAGGAGGATCCGGGCCCACATGGCATCAAGGTGTCAGTGCTGTTCAGAGATTGAGACCATCCAGCATGTCTTTATTGATACCCCTGTGGCTCACCAGGTATGGTAGTACTTTTCAGCTATTTTTGGCATTCTCCTCAGGGTTGGAGAGATGTTACATCATAGATTTCAGACTTGGAGATTCTCAGGCCAGTTTGTCAGGAGTGGCCATATTCGCACTATCATCCCTTTGCTGGTCTTTTGGTACATTTGGAAAGCTAGGAATGATGTGAAGCATCGTAGGATTGGCATGGAGCCCAGTCGTATCATCTGGCGGGTCTATCACACTATTTCTTTACTGCAGACGGGAAGACTCTTTCGATTTGTGCATTGGCGTGGGGACCTTGATCTTGCCCCACATTTTAGTATTACTCTTACTTCTCCTACCCCCAGCCCTCCTACTTTGGTTTATTGGCGTGCTCCATTGGCTGGATCTACCAAGATCAATACTGATGGATGCGTCAGGGATGGATTTACGAGTGGCGGGGGTGTTATCAGAGATCACACTGGGCGTTGTATCAGGGCCTTCTCTACTGGCTACGGAGACATACTTATTTTGGAGGCAGAGTTGAGAGCCATTTTACAGGGCATTAAGCTTGCCCGACGGATGGGTCTTGTGGACTTATGGATTGAGACTGACTCTACACTTGCTGTTCATTGCATTTCACGTGGTGGGGGGCCGTGGGTGATTCAGTCAATACTCAGACGCATCCGACATCTTCTATCATTCGATCGAGACACAGTTTCCCATATTTTTCGAGAGGAAAACCAAGTCGCTGACTCTTTAGCTTCTGAGGGCTGGGACCAACGACATTATCAGGAGTATGGATCTTCAGACTTGCCTCGTCGTTCGCGTGGACTACTTCAGACTGACAGATATGGCCTTCCATCAGTTAGAGGTCTTTAGTTTTTTGTTAGTTTGTTTTTCATTTGCTTTTGCTTTTGCTTTTAAGAATTATGTACCGGAGGTAGTATCTCTTTATTTGCTGTAGTTTGAGGATTTTTTTTTTCATTCGTTGTATGCTTGGAGGTCAGGTTCATATCCCTCTCCTGTGTACTACCCTTTTTATATAAATATAGTGGTAGGGGCATCCAAACCCCCACCAGCCTGTCCTGGTAGAGGCCTAAAAATCATAATGGGACTGTGCTGGTGCTTCGAATAAAAAAAAAAAAAGTCAATCATACAATATTAATGAGAATATTTTATTAGATAAAAATAAAACTTTTTATTTATGAGCAAATTTCATAGTCCACAAATTATAAAATTAGTCCAAAATATCAAAATAAACAATAATCTTCCAATCAGATATATGCACATAATTATATTCAATTACTTTGTCAGATTTAAGACGTGTGTGTGGGGTAGGACATACTACAGTCAATCATAACCTGTCCCACTAAACCAAATTGAACATTGTCAAGAAGATAAGTATAGAGATGTATTTCAAACCAATCTACATCTAAGACATATCTCTTTAAATAAAAAATAAGTGCATGCTAAAGAGCAGTACCATAGCAATTTTCTTGTAAGTACTCAGAGTGTTGACTTTTTTTTATTTTTTAAATATAAAATAGGAAAGTAAATACAAAACAAACACACATGATGAATTCAAACAAAAAGAAAAATGCTACTTTTACTAGGTATAGAATTTTTTTAAAAAAAATATTATTAATGCATCAAGCAAATGCCCATGGCTTTTCGTAAAGTCTCAAATATAGCAGAATCTAAGGCCTTAGTGAGATATGTTCCAAAGTAAATACTTTTTCCTCAACCAAATCTCTAATAAAATGATCTCTAAATGTCAATATGTTTGGTCTTAGAGTGCTTAATAGGGTTTTTAGAAATATTGATAGTACTAGTGTGGTAACAAAATATAGTAACATAATTCTTATCAATACCATAGTCACATAGCATTTATTTCATTCAAAGTAACTGAGTGCAACAACTACCAGCAACAATATACTCAGCTTCTACAATAGATAAGAAAATAGAGTTTTGTTTCTTACTTAATTATGCAATGAGATTGTTACCAATGTAAAAACATCATCCACAGTGCTTTTCCTATCATCTATATTTCTAGCTCAATCAGCATCAGTTTATCCTACAAGATGAGAGTTAGTATCATTAATATACCACAACCCAAAATCATAAGTACAATTAATATAGCGAATAATTCGCTTTACAGCCGTAAGATGTGATCTTTTTGGTTTGGCCTGATAACGTGCACAAACTCCAACACTGAATGATATGTCAGGACGACTTGCAGTCAGGTACAGTAAACTGCCTATCAAGCTCTGGTACAAACTAGAGTCAACCTTCTTACCCTGGTCATCTATAGAGATTTTCAAAGACGTGGCCATAGGAGTTTTGACTGACTTGGTATGTTCAAGATCGAACTTCTTTACCAGATTTTTAGTATACTTGGCCTATGAGATAAATATTCCTGATCAAACCTGTTTGATTTGCAAACCTAAAAATAAGTTTAGTTCATCAACCATACTCATCTCAAATTCATTTTGTATAAGTGTAACAAACTCTTTGGATTTTGATTCTAATGAAGAACCAAACACAATATTATCGACGTAGATTTTTGCTACTGTTAATCCAATTTTAAGGTATTTGATGAATAAAGTTTTGTCAACTCCTCCTCTCTTGTATCCTTGCTCCAACAAGAACATGGTCAATCGTTCATACCAAGCACACATGACTGATATCAAAAGTATGGAAATACTTGAGATTTAATTTTCTTCCTTTCCAAATTTCATAGGGAGCTTGAGTGGTTCGTGTTCTTAAAGACACACGATTCAAAATATAACAAACAGTAGTTATAGATTTAGCCAACAATTTAACATAAAGTCTTTTAATGTTTAGCATTACCCTATCCATATCATGTAATAACCTATTTTTTTCCCATAACTCCATTTTGTTTAGGAGATTTACGAGCAGAAAATTTATGAAAAATACTATTTTGTTCACATAATGTAAAGAAAGTAGCAATTTCAAACTCCATCACATAAGTACTTCTAATCTTTATTATTTTTATTATCTCAAAGTATTTTTCTGTTGTTAATTTTAGGTACAAAACTTTAAATCTTTCAAAAATGTCAGATTTTCTCTTAAAAAATCTATCCAAGTATATCTAGAAAAATCATCCACGTAGACATAGATATATTTCTTACTACCAATACTTTTAGTTTGAATAGGTCCCATCAAATCTATGTGAAGTAAATCTAATTTCAGTTTGCTTACCTTTTAGGCATGAACCATACAATCCTTCAGATTTTCAGTAAGCTTAGGAACGCCTCGTACTGCATTTAATTTTGTTAGTCTCAACAAATTAATATAGTTTAAATGTCTCAATCATTTGTGCCACAACTCAGTAAAGTCAGTCTTTGAAATATGACAAGTAATTTTGGTGTCAAGAAGATAATATTTATCACTAGACTAAGTACCATGTAGAATACAACTACCATTATATTTCAAGACTATATAAGAATTTTTTGAGACCATATCTAAGTGTTTATCATCACAAAGTTGGCATATACTAAACAAGTTAGCTTTTAAACCTACAATAAAAAGTACTTCTTTTAATGGGGAGAATCCATCAATTAGGATAGTGTCTATACTTTCAATTTTTCCGTGTGCTCCATCACCAAAGGTAACTAGACCACTTGCATGACTCTTGTAGTTAGTTAGTTAAGATCGATTACTAGTCATATGTCTAGAACAACCACTATAAAGTACTAAGAGTTAGGAATAAAAGTTCTATAGGCAACATCAACCATATAACAATTTAAATCACCATTTTTAACCTAAATTTGTCTTACTTTAGTATTGTTATGATATCTTATTTGTCTATTAGCATGTTCTTATTAGATAAACAATGAAATGAGTCATGTCCTTTATTATCACATATGCAATACAAAGTAATTTATCACCTCTTTGTATTGAGAATTGATACATTGGTTGTCTAATTGATGGTCATGACTGTTTTTGAGTCTTGGCATGGGTCAGAACCTGCATAGGCATGTCAGCCTCAGTCCTGATGGCAATCAGAGCAGTTTTGTCATGAAATACAACAGACTATGTTTCTTTGACAAAATTGATCTGATTCCCAAATTTTTCTTTACCTTTTCCAACATATCCCGAACCTTCGTTGACGTTTAGAATTCTTCCATAGCTTAAGGTTTTACTTAAGCGAGATGCTCCAATTGTTAGTTGCTTGACCAATTCTATTGATTTTTCTAATTCATCAAGAAGATTCACAATTTGATCATCCTTCTCTTTTAAGAGATTAGTTAGAGTGTCATTTTTAATATCAACTATTGCCTTATCATCTTCCAAAAATTCTATCATGACATGAATAGAAAAATTCTTCTTCTGTTCGTCTTTTAATTGTTTGTTCACACTGATGCAATTAGGACACACACAATTTGTTCCTTCAGATGTTGTAGTCAAAGAGTCAGAACCTGCAGTCAATTTTTGCACAGAGTCAGTACAAGATTGTAAGTTCACAGTGAAAGACGTTACCTAATCATCAGTAGTTTTGTCGTCCTCGTCTGAGCATGAATCATTTTTATCATCTTCACTTTAAGTAATATTCATAGTCTTCTTGGTACGAGATTTCCTTAGAGTATTTGCACATTCAGAAACAATGAGACCAAAGCCCCCATACTCATGACATTGAATTCGATTGTCATATCTATTCATAGATGTAGTGAGATTTTGTCTTGTGTTGTTCGAAAATCTCTTCTTTTGTTGAAGTGGGGTACTCAAATTTTTGTCTTTCTAATTTTCTTTTAGAAAATTTTTAAATTGTTTGGTGAGCATGGCTGTGTTTTCATCAATTTCACTTTCCTCACCATCATGCCCTTCTTCATTTTTTTCAATTTTGAAGGCAATACCAGATCTCTTTTCTTTCTTCCTCTTTTGTAGATGTAGTCCATATGTCATCAAAGATCCCATCAATTCTTCAACTTTTATTTTCTCAATCTCTTTACTTTCTTCAATGGCAGTTACTTTGGAGTGAAAACAATTAGCCAAAGATCTGAGAATTTTCTTTATAGTTTTACTCTTCGAGTATTTCTTTTCCAATGTATAAGCTGTATGTGTGATGTCACTGTGTTTTGCATAGAAGTCTTTGAATTGTTCATCATTTCTTATGGTCAGTTGTTCAAATTCAAGAGTATGTATTTGAAGCTTGGATGACTTGACAATAGAAGTTCCTTTGTGAGCAATCTGTAAGATGTCCCAAACTTCTTTAGTTACCTAACAAGTAGAAATCAAATGAAATTGATTATAATCTACAAAAGAGAAAAGCTTTGAAATTCCAGTTAGTATAATTAAAATCAGTTGTTGCCCACTCGTCTGTCTTTTTCTCTCTTTCTATACCATTTTCAACAATGGTGAGAGTTTTATAGTCATAGACAATAGAGTGCCAAGCTTTTTCATCAAGGGATTGAATATAGACTTGAATCCTAATTTTCTAATAGGCATAATTGGTACTATCCAAAATTGGTGGTCTAAACGGAGCTCTGTCCATATTTAGGTTTTTCGGATCACACTTATAGAAGTGTACCTGCTCTGATACCAATTGAAAGTTCTAAAACTTAGATTAATTAAATTAAAAACAATTTTAATCTTAATTAAATGAGCAGTGGACAAAATGAATCAGAACTGGCGCGTTGTATTGAACAACATTTTTGACGCATACTGGCAGATCAAAGTAGTGTTTGTTTACCTAATTTGTTTGGAGCAAAATTTAAAGAATTAAATATAAACACAAGATGTAATGTGGTAAACTCCGAAGGAATATATCCACGGTTCCCCATGCCATGGGTAAAAATAATCCACTAATAATCTTAATTAAAAATATAATAGTATTCAGTTTTTGTAATTTAGTAAAATTAGTATAATAACAATCAAAAGAACATAGATCTACTCCCTTTTATACTTCTTCTTTTGAATTGTTGATGAAGTGGAATCAAACCCACCCGTCTTGACATAATCGCCACTTTCCTATTGTACTTGACTGCAACCACCACTTGGATTAAGAACCCTCATTATTAACTTCACGCTAAGAAGATTAAGCAAGATATGAAATTATTTCTTAAGCTCCAATTTATTTTTTTATTCTTCAGTGAGTTTGAAGAAAACGTTGGCTTTGAAAGTTAACCAATTAAGCACAATGTCTTGTTCGCCTTCAATGGATTTGGCCGCATCAATGCTTAAAGCACAAGAACACAAATAATATTTTTCAAAGCTTAATTCCTTATTGAAAGTAAAAATCTGCAATAAGAATGATAAGACAATTAGTATGAAAGAATATATAAAAAAATATTCTAGATTTGTTGAAGAATGGTATTTAGGAAACATAAGATTATCTTTAAATATTTCATTTCTAAACAAATCCAAAAGAATAAGTAAAGATCATTTAACCTACAAGTGGGTTGTTTGTGAAATTCATGTGATCAGGTTGTTTTATATAAGTAAACACAATAAAATCGTAGTCCACTGTTCTGAAAAATAATCTGCTTACTATCTCAGTCAAAACTAATAGCAGCATGACCAGTTAGAACGTAAACGCTAACCTTTTCTTTTGTCATTAAAAATTAGTAATATTAATTAAGTGAGCCAATATAAAAAGATAAAAAAATATGACACATATTTTTCGAACAAGTGTAATAAGACATTTTTCTATTTTTATTATTATTTTATTATCTAAGACTTTTAATATTTATTCTTGTGAAAATTGAAGGTTGCATTAATGATAAAGATCTTTGGAGAAACTGCTAAAAAAGATTGAATATGTGAGAGGATTCGAAAGAATTCTACTTTTATTTCTTCTGTATAGAGCACTGAGTTACTTACGTTACGGTCTTCAGTGGGTAGGCTGCTTTTCTCTTTACTTTTGGTTGTGGATTGCTACAGTTTGACTTCTTTCTTCCATATAGGCAAGCAAGGAAGGAAGTTCGTCTCTAACAAGCAAAGAAATTTCAATTTAATTATTATTTTAACCTCAAAATAATAAAAAGACATGCACATTTTGGCGCCTAGGTCGTCAAAATAAGGCTGGCAATCTTTTTCCATCTCTTCCTCATATGTATAGGTGGCAAAAATGGGCCGGCTCAGTGGGCTAGCGCATATAATCCAGTCTCTGGGCTGGGCAGACCCAATAAAAGTTGGTCAAATAAAAATCGGGTCTATTTGGCCTGGTACAACTAACCCACTGGACCGACTGAGCTGAAGTTGGGCTGGCCTTCATTGGCCCAAGTCCTCCATTTGCATTCATCCACCCAATCCTCACCACCAAGGGGATGATGCGATCCATGCGATCCATGGAACTTTCATACATTTGACATAAACTAAATACCATATTGAAGACATATAGGAGGCTAATGGAAGATTGGAGGACCAAAATGAGCATGAAACAAAGTTTTAAGGTCAAAAGCGAGAGCAAAAAATGGCCTGGACGATCGCCCAAGCCCACTTTTTGGCAACAGAAAGTTTTTTGCGATCGCCCAGGCATATTTTCGGGAAAAATCTGATTTTTCTTATTTTAATTTCTTTTTTCGTTTAGAACTCTATTTTAATTAGTTTTAGTCATATTTTCAAATTAGACTAGGTCTTATTGCTTTTACTATATAAGCACTTTTAGATTGTAATCAATAACAGTTTTGATTTTTGAGAGATTAATTAAAAGTGAGGATTCACTTTTCTTCTGAGTTCTTAATTGAACTAACTTAAAACTTATCAAAAATTTTGCAAACCTTTGTGGTGTTCATAACTTTGGTTCTTCGATTTAAGTAATCATCGGGACAAGTTCTTGCGACCACATTTTATCTTTCTTGGGATTCAGATCAATCCTTTTGTAGATTCCGAGATTCAATTCTTCGCGGGTTCGCATCAGTTGGTATCAGAACTTTGGCTCTAAAATTAGGTTCTATATTTTAATTTTTTTTTGTTTCCATCATATTCATCTTGAATCATATAAATTTTTTTTTTCTCTTACACCAAGAACATTCAAAGAATTGTTTGGACAAAATCCATTAAAGTACCAAAATTAATTTTTTTCTCGTTCCTATCCTGTTTTAATTCTATTTTTTTTCTTGTGTTGGATCAAAATTTAAATTAAAAGAAAAACAAAATTTCAAGAAAAAAAATTCAAGAAAATCAAGAAATGCATTCTTTGAGTTTTTTGTGTTATATTTGGCAAGAAAAATCAAGTGAAACGTTCTTTTAAGATTCTTGTGTCATAATTGTCATCCGGTACTTAAATCTTTTTCTTTTTGGAATTTTCTTCTTAGTCGTTCTCGTTGTATTTTATTTCCTTATTCTTCTTCTTGAACGTTGTGAAGACCGAATTCCTTATTGAGTTTGGTTAGTTCCTTAAAAAACTTGGTAACAAAAAAAGAGATGTAAAAGGCAAGAGTGATGAGTTTATTATCAGGAAAAGCTAAATAGAGTGAAACACGAGTGTAAACACGTGAGGTTAAATTTTTTCTTTCAATCCTAATTTCTATTTTTTATCCCAAAATATCTAATAATGAAGAAACAATACCTAGAGAAGAGAACAACCAATTTTTTTTTTATTGAAATCCATGCAACAATAATTTGAGCGGATGAACATAGTGTTTGATGAGATAAGGAATAGTAATGAAGTGATGATGGGTAGAATGGACATGCATAATACGGTGATTACAACCTTATTAAGGGAGCAACAACACGGTATCCCTAATGTTAGGATACGAGATAGGCGTGATCATAACCCTATGGATGACTTTGAGGATGGTGATTATTATAATTATGTAGCTGAGATGGGTAGGATGAGGCGTAGAGGAGATATGAGTGAAAGGGCACCTAGAGGAGGAGACTTTCGAGGCCATGATGGGGTAGATAGAAACCTTGGGAATATAAAAATAAAAATACCTTACTTCCAAGGTAGGAACAATCCTGAAGCCTATTTAGAGTGGGAAATGAGGTTAGAATTAATATTTGATTGCCATATCTATTCAGAAGAAAAGAAAGTGAAATTAGCAGTAATTGAGTTCACTTACTATACTATAATGTGGTGGGATCAATTGGTGACAAATAGGAAGAGAAATCACGAGAGGCATGTAGAGACTTAGGGTGATTTAAATGCTCTCATGAGGATGAGATTTGTACCTAGTCATTACTATAGGGACCTCTATCAAAAATTGCAGAGCCTTACCCAAGGTTCAAATAGTGAAGAGGATTACCATAAGGAGATGGATATAGCTATGATTAGGGCTAATGTCGAAGAGGATAAGGAGGCTACTTTAGCCAGATTTTTGAATAGGTCAAATAGGGATATAGCCAATATAGTTGAATTATAGCATTATGTGGAGTTAGAGGACATGGTGCACATGGCTATGAAGGTAGAGTGACAATTGAAAAGAAAAGGGGCATCTAGGTTTTCTTCGGGATCTAACTCTTCTTGGAAACCAAAGTAGGATAGTAATGATGTGAGTAATAGGGCTGTTTCAAATGGGGAGCCCGAACCACCTAAGGAAAAAGAGGATATAACTAGTAACAATAAATCAAAGTCAGATTTCCAACCTTCAAAGAATAGGGATATCAAATGTTTTAAATGTTTGGGATCCGGGCACATTGCATCACAATGTCCAAACAAAAGGACAATGATTTTGTGTGATAATGGAGAAGTGGAGACTAAGGATGATAGTGATAGTGAAGAGATGCTTGAGTTGGAGAATGATGGTATAGACGAAAATGCGAGGTAGATGCACAAGAAAAGAAAACGAGGAAGGAAAAAAACGAGATTGTAATTAGCAAAACTAACCAATCCCTCCCCAATTTGCCTAATTTTTTACTGTAGGAATTGGATAACATGTTTTCAAAAGAGATGTCCAGTAGGCTACCACCTATTAGAGACATTGTATATCAAATAAAATCCAACAAAAGGACGAAGATTCATCTTTAAGCCTGGTGATTGAGTTTGGGTACATGCGACGACGAAAGGCATTTGTTCTTCTTTTGATGCAGGTGATGATTCGAGGTCGAATCATTTTGAAGAAGGAGGGGATGATGCGATCCATGGGAGCCATGGACCTTTGATACATTTGACTCAAACTAAAGACCATATTTAAGACATATAGGAGGCTAATAGAAGATTGGAGGACCAAAATGAGTATGAAACGAAGTAGGTCAAAAGCGGGAGCAAATAAAATGGCCTGGGCGACCTTGGGCGATCGCCCAAGGCCACTTTTTGGCAGCAGAAAGTTTTTTGTAAGCCTGGGCGATCGCCCAGACTTACACTCGGCGATCGCCTAGGCATATTTTCGGGAAAAATCTGATTTTTCTTATTTTAGTTTTCTTTTTCGTTTAGAACTCTATTTTAATTAGTTTTAGTCATATTTTCGAATTAGAGTAGGTCTTATTGCTTTTACTATATAAGAACTTTTGGATTGTAAACAATAACAGTTTTGATTTTTAAGAGATTAATTAAAAGTGATGATTTACTTTTCTTCCGAGTTCTTAATTGAACTAACCTAAAACTTATCAAAGATTTTGCAAATCTTTGTGGCATTTATGACTTTGGTTCTTTGATTCAAGTAATCATCAGGTCAAGTTCTTGTGATCATATTTTAGCTTTCTTGGGGTTCAGATAAATTATTTTGTAGGTTCCGAGATTCAATTTTTCGCGGATTCGCATCACCACATCCCCTCTTCCCAGTGCAATAATATGTAGCAAACAGTGAGGGAATTATCCCCTTTTGTTTGCTGCGAAATCAGGGGAGAGAAATTCTCCCTTCCGATTTGGTGACTTGTAGAGTGGGGAATGAGGTGGGGTGGGGTGATTTTTGTAGGTGTGAGTGAGGATGGTTTAGAGGAAGATGGTAAAGTTCTTTTTTTTTTTTCAAATTTTTTTTATATATAATTGTTTTGGAAAAATAAATTAAAAATTTAAGTTAGTCTGGCCAGTAGCCTTGTGGCCCAAAATCGTGCTGGGTTGGCCCAACAAATACGGGCTCGTGTAAAATTAAGGCAAAGCTAGCCCAGTTTGACTTTTGTATGGCCCGTCCAATTTCGGGCCGGATCAGCCCGTCTGGCCCATTTTCCATCTCTACCTATATGCGAAGACTTTTTTTACACACCATGCTTAGACCCTACATTTTTGACCTTTTCAAAGATTGTATGTGCCTAAGTGGGTGGGTGGAGATGTTTGACCTTAACCGCTATCGTGTCTATACAATTAAGCATATAAGAAGTTATATACAATAATTTATTTTTATTAATTTATTTAATTTTGAAAATTCTATTTAAAAAATTTAAAGGGCCTACGGGCCCATTCCATTTTGACCCATAATTATAGAACCAACGGCCTAGATAGGGTTTGGCCTAAGACGAAAAGGCCATTGACATTCCTACGTGACGACCAATTATTCCTTAAGAACATTGACCTTTGAAAATGAGTAATTTGTCCTTGTGCAATTCATAGTTCCTTACTAATCAATTCGGAAACGAACAACCAATGTGTTTCGTTGTTGAACTCTTATCATATTTAATTGCTAAAAAATTAAAATAGGACAAATATTGACGTAGCCGAGTCTTCAACCTTTTACTTATGTTAAAAATGGGTCTTCCATAGACGGTTTCTATTCGTTTTTATGGTTAACACACATGTCTAGTACAATCTTTAGTAACAAGTTTAGCTTTATATCGTTCAATATTGTCATTAGAGTCATGTTTAATCTTAAAGACCCACTTACACCTAACTCTTTTTCATCATTGAGGCAATTCAATGATGTTGTAGAATTTATCTTGTTTCATAGATTTTAATTCATCTTTCATGATGTCAATCTATTTAGTAGAATTATTACATTCTATGGCTTGTGAAAACAAAACCGAATCTTCTATAATTCTTGAGTTATAATTTGATTCTTGTAGATGTACCACATAATTATTAGGAATAGCTTGCTTTATTTTCCCGTGAGATTTTCTGAATACTATTCTTTGTGATTGTTCTACATTATGTTCATTAGTTGTGATTTCTTCATGGATTAGTTGAACAACGTTGCTAGGTCATTCAACAACACTATTAGGAACAACAGTCTTAGTTGTTTTAGATAAAAGAATCACTATCTTAACTTTTTGGGTATCCACATTTTGTGGTTCCACACTTTCACTAACATCATCATTCTCAATGAACCTAGATTTTCGATTTTAACAATTCTTGGACTATAGTTAGGACAACAAATTTATACCCATTGGATTTTTTTCACAGTAATCACTAATCGTTCTAAAATTCAATTTTTTTTTTGTGGATTATAAATCATAGCTTCGGATTGGCATCCTTGAACATTTTGTTGCCTTAACTAGGTTTTCTTCCTTTCTACAGTTCAAAATGTATCTTTGGAACTACTTTACTAACAACTCAGTTCAGTATATAAATAATGGTTTTTTCAAAGCATGTATCCATAACAATAAGGGTAAAGATGAATTACTTAACATACTCCTAACCTTATCGATTAGAGTACGATTACGCCCTTCAGCTACTCCATTATGTCGTAGCATATTTGGTATAAAGTTTTGTCATGACTTTCAAGGAATTTTGCAAATGAACATTGATTCATTATACTTTCATAATATTCACCATCTCTATCAGACCTTATTATCTCACATCTTGTATAAAGTAAAGATCACATTTGTCATGACTTTCAAGGAGTTTAGCAAATGAGCCTTGATTCATTATACTTTCATAGTATTCACCACCTCTTTCACACTTTATAATCTCACATTTCTATCTAGTTGTCTTACAGCCTCATTGATATATACCTCAAGTGTGTCCACTACTTTGAGATTTATTGCGCAATAAATATAAATAACCATAACATGAAAAATCATCAACTAATGTGATTAAAATATTTTTTGTCCACCAAACCTTTGGTATATCAAAAAGACCTCATGTTCCGTAAGAAAGAAGAATTTTCATCTACCGATGTGCGTTTAATTCCAATATTATCATGTAGGGTAAGGTGTGACTCAACAAATTTGCTTTCAAGTTCAATTTCTATAAACCATAACTTCAATCCCAGAACCAAAATGATTGTATTTAAACAACTAAAATATCAATTCTTAAATTTGAAATTTTATCCAAAAACATCAAGTTTTAGAAATAGACACAAAATTATGAGAAGCATAAGAGATAAAGTGTCTATAACAAGTCTAAATGATGACTATTGTCTAAACTTAATGCTAGGTCCAACACACCCTTTAATTGAAACTCTAACTTCCTCACATAAACAAAATATCAATTTGTCTTTATAATTTAGATTGAATATAATTCTTATATTATGTTGGAAACATAAATTGTAGTCACATATTTCATCTACCAAATATTATAGCAACTTCAATTAAATAAAATTCAAAATATTCCAAAACACTAGGCTTACCAATATTTTTGAACAATGCCTTACATTTATGAAAATCTTTCAAATAGTGTCCATATATTTTTATCATTATTCTGTTCTTTATTTTGAGTCTCAAAAGCTATAACATGCTCATTCTTTATCTTGAATCATAATTTGTTTTTTCTTTGGTCTTTTACCAGGTATTTTTTTAGTTTCTTGAGTTATGAAGTTAATATAATTTATTTCTTGCTGTATCTTACAGTGCCTGAGTATATTAGCTAATTCAATTACATTCTATTTATCTTGAATAGTGTTATAGTGAATTTAAAATGGCATGTGCTGAGGAAGCAAGTATTTCAAACTAAATTGAATTAAGAGAAATTATGGACTTTCAATATTAGTCTATCTCAATGACATGTTCATACATGCTGTTATAGAAAATATAATTGCAAGTGTACAATATCGTTAATAAGTAATAAAGTGGACCTAATGAGTCTGAATTATCGTGCCCACGAAAATTATCCTATTTATATACTAGTTCAATTAATCATAATCTTAATCTATTTAAAACACTTTGAAATAAGTTTATTTAAAGATCCTTATCCTAATCTATTTAAAACACTTTGCAATAAGTTCATTGGAAAATTTAACATATAACTATTAATTCTAAAAAATAGTGTAAACGCAAATGTCAAGAATTTATCAAATGTAATTATTAAAGCGTTTGGATTCACGAATTCACCATAGTTGTCATCTCTAATTTATTCTCTCAAAATTTATTCCTAATGTTGTATTCGGTTGAATTCACTAATTTAACATAATTTACCTATCTCGAGTTCAAATTAGTTATATCTAATTAAGTCAACTCACTATAACTCTATGTGAAGTGAAAATAATTTTTAACTAGTAACATTAAATCTCCTCATAATTCAATTCAAGATTGCAACAATAACAAAAGTGTATCTTTACCTTTTATCCAATTGTCGAATTTTACTACGTGGTCTATATTAATATACCCTTGATTTGTTACAATCCAAAATTCAATGAAATAATGGCTAATTATTTCAAGCATTATGAGAATAAGTAAAATCAATACATAATTAATTTATAAGCAAAACTTGAGAATTGAAATTAAAGAATCTAAACTAGATTACATCGTTCATCCAAAATATTAATTTAGATATTCGTAATTCGGGAAAAAGAAAATATGAAGAGTTTGGAATACATAACCGGATTTAAATATAGGACGTGAAAAAGTTGAATATCTCACACCAATAATTCGTCTCTTCACGTCCCAATATTCAAGATCTTCTTCGTTCTTATTTTCCTTCTCCTTTTGTTGCCTATTCTTTCCCCTTGATTCAATAATCCTAACCTGACATAGATTAGTAGGTCTTTATTTAGTCTTAATCCTCTTCGACTTATTTTAATTCCAAAAGGACTCAAACGCCCCTCGTTTCTCTTTAAATTTTTTAGAAAAGAGTCAAACCGAGGCTCAGCCGTGGCCACTGGTTGGCCGCTGTTTGTCGTGGCCAATTCCAGTTTGCAAACCGCGGGAAACAGCCATTGCTGTTTGGTTTCTTTCTTTTTCTTTTCATTTGTTAAAATAAAAGGTTTAGGATATATTTGTACTTCTAAAAATGTAAGGGTCAATTGCAATTTTTTCATTGTATTTTTTTTTATTTTAATTTATTTAAGTCAAGGACTAAAAGTGTCAAAAAATCACTTGGGGACCATATGTGCAAGTAAAATGAAAGGATGTGGACGATATTTGTAAATAAAATTGAATGAGAATGATATTGTTACAAAACTAAAAGAATGAGGATCGTGAGTGTAATTACCCTAGAAAAAAAATGTCAAATTACACTGTCTATGAACTTTTAATTAAAAAATTGACATGTTGTGTCACTTTCTAACTCTTATCATTTTCATTGGTATGCACGTTTGGAAAACTAAAATTTGACTCGTACATTTTCACAGACACATTGTGAGCGTCTTCTTTAAATGATTTTCACACAAAACCCGCAGTGCCCAAAATTGTGGTCACTATGGTCGTTGCCTAACTCACCACCATTAACCCAAAGTTGAAAATTTTGAATACAAGATTATACAAAAGAGTAAAATTCTAAGTGCTATGATTAAATTGAAAGTTAATAAGGAGGAAATCAAGAACGTTCCTACAAAAATAAATATGTGTCCAAAACTAAATAAATTTAGTCACATAAGCTCATATAAACTCTCAAACAGAATACAACCCAATGAGCTTATAATTGTAGATCTAAATATTCGTTAAAAGATTTTATAAGCTCATTATAAGCTAAAACAAACATGTTCTATTAAAAAAAGGCAAATTACACAATACGTGGCCTTTTAATTAAAAAGTGTCACAACATGTTTCTTTCTAATGTCTGCCTTAATTCATATTCTAGAAAAAAATTGGCTAGTACATTTTCACAAACACATTATGTGCATCTTGAATTTTACTACGTTCCTCCTGATTCTACAACAAATATTAATCCCACATAATGGATTAAGACATTCATTTTATCTATATGTGCAAAAAAAGAAGAAGACATATATGCATTATTTTCAAATTGAAACATCTATATAGACACAATGTGACCTTTTGATTAAAAATTGACACAACATGTCACTTTTCAAATGCACAAATTTAATTCATATCCAACACAAAAAGAGTAGAGAGTAAAATCGAAATATCAATTAAATTTTTTTTTATAAGCTTATTATATCCTTATACCTCATTATATCTTTAAGAAAAAATATTCTATTAAAAAAACTCAAATTATATTGTGTGTGACATTTTACTTAAAAAGTGATAGAGCACGTCATTTTTTTATCCAGTACCTTAATTCATATTCAAGACAAAGAAAATGATAAATTAATGTTTGATCATCCTCAACAATGCATATCACTCAATAATGCACAACAAATATAAATTTAGAATACAAAAAAGAAGAATGTAATAAATTAAAAATCCGATTGAAATACAGAATAAAGTGTGCAAAGGAAAGAGGACAAGTAAGTTGATCAATGAACATGAAACTGACTTTTTCAGTAAAAAGTGAGACACCATGTAACTTTTTCAAATGCACAAATTTAATTCAGATTCAATACAAAAAGAGTATGGAGTAATATCGCAATATCAATTAAAATATTTTTATAATCTCATATTTCTTTGAGAAAAAATGTTCTATTAAAAAACTCAAATGACATTATGTGTGACATTTTACTTAAAAAGTGCCAGATCTTGTCACTTTCTTATCCAGTACTTTAATTCATATTCAAGAGAAAGAAAATGATACATTAATATTTAATCATCCTCAATAATGCATCTCACTCAATAATGCACAACAAATATCAATTTAAACACAATAAAGACGAAGGCAATAATTTAAAATCTGATTGAAATACAACATAAAGCGTGCAAAGGAAAGAGAACAAGAAAGTTGATGTAGAAACATGAAATTGACATGTTCACTAAAAAGTAACACACCATATCACTTTTTCAAATGCACAAACTTAATTAAGATCCAACACAAAAAGAGTAGGGAATAATACTGAAATATCAATTAAAAGGTTTTTATAAACTCATTATATCCTCAAGAAAAATATTATAGTAAAAAAACTAAAATTACATTGTGTGTGACCTTTTATTTAAAAAGTGACAGAATATGTCACTTTCTTATCAAATACCTTAATTTGTATTCAAGACAAAGAAAATAATTCATTAATGTTTGATCATCTTCAATAATACATGTCATTCAATAATACATGACAAATATAAATTTAGAACACAAAAGAAGAAGGCAATAATTAAAAATCTGATTGAAATGGAAAATAAAGTGTGCAAAAGAAGGAGAACAAATAATTTGATCTAGAAACATGAAACTTGCAGTATCCATTGTTCAAAATAAAATTTGAAATCCAACATAGAGAAATGTGAAATTCAGCAATTAAATCAACTATACTTTTGTAAAAAAAAAAAAAAAAATCCATAGTGAAGTTTGTAATCCAAAGTTTCTCTGCTACTTGTATTTATTGTTCTGTCACTTTATCAGTAAAAAATGACACAACATATCACTTTTCTCAATATTTTAAGGCATCAATTCATATTCATATTTACATTATCACCAAAATGTGTACATTGAACATATAACTCATCACTCATCACTCATATAAATATTATATATATGTTTTTATATTGCTAAATTAATTTGTCTAACCAACAAGATTCAGGAAATAGAAAATTGAACATTTGTTATGTCAATTTTATATCATTAGCAAATACAAACCAATACTCCCATATGTTAATACTAGATCCTCCATCACCGAGCAACTCATAGAGAAGTTTGTGATCCAAAATTGTTCAATCACTTATATCCATTGTTCTATCACTTTTCCACTAAAAAGTGACGGATCGTGTCACTTTTTTCAGTAAATCAAAGCCTCAATTCATATTCATATTTACATTTTCACAAACACTTTTTATGCATATATGTAATTGATATTCATACATATTTTCACAAGACCTTACTCAATACTATTGATTTAAAGTTGGAGTTTCATGTATATTAATACAAACAAAAATCTAAAAAATCGCAAATCCATAATAAAATGAATGAACAAGGATATGTCGAGATTAAATGTCGGTTTAAAAGGTTTTTATAAGCACATTGTAAGCTTAGCCAATAATGTTATTTTAAAAAATGTCACACATTAAGTTTGTTTTATAAAAATGTTACATTGTCATATAAGACTTTTTCGACTTATTTTCATCCTTGATATTTTCACTCTAAATATATGCAAATAACCAAAAATATAGAGATGAGACAGAGCTACATGAATACTTGGCAAGCTTGAAAATTTTACCATTAATAAGTTTTTTTTTAATAAATAAATAGGTAAAATTTAAGATATACACTTTATTTTGTCGATCAAGTTAGAAATATAATTATTTATTTCGAATGAATGTACATCAATGTCAAAATAAATAATTTTTTTATATTTAAGAAATTAAAAATTATTTGAAAAATAATTGACTTTGTTTTTAAGGTCTTCAGCAACTTATTTATCCATCAAGCAAAATGTAAAGAATTAAATATTATCATGCAGAGAGAGAGAAAACTCCACAAATTCAATCTTAGCTTTTGTTATAAATTAAGCAGTTGAGTTTTAATAAATGCGGTCCAAATAGATTAATTTTCAATTCTTCTTTACTTTATGCCGTATTTTTCAATATAATAGTAGTGTTTACAAGGTGTCTATTTTACCCTTAAAACAATCATATTTCAACAAACCAGCAAATATAAGTAATAAACTATTTGCCCAATAAGTTTTAGACAATAAAAAATTCAGCAAACCCATTAGAAAAAATTGACACCAATATATAATTTTTTTTCTTATAATATAATCTTGCCAAGAACATAAAAGAGATTAATCTTTAATGGTAAATTATGATTTTGTAAACCATAAACTTTACTACTACATATTAATATTATTCAATTTACATGAACATAAATTCCAAGATCTTATTTTTACATACAAGTATGGAATAATTAAGAACATATATATTTTGATCTATAGCAAACGATATTTATATTCGTGTTTAAATGTCTTCAATCTCTGTCGAACGATCTCCAAACAGACTTTAATATATTTAGTTGTATGAAAATTGCATTTCTCTCTATTTTCCTCTAACATAATATCTGTAGTAAATAGATGGAAAAACAAGTGCTTTTATGAATAGAGAGATAGCTAATTTTCTAGTTAGACTATAAATAAATAAAATATTTAGTAAAAATTAATTTCTCTAATAATTATCTTATTGTTGTAAAATTATAGATAATGATGAATGACTATTTAGTTGTATCTAGATGTCTATGTAGTTATCTACTTACTCCAGAAGAGTGTATTCTAATCAGGTTGTAACTTCCTTTGGACCCTATAAATAAGGGTCATTGTTATAGTAAATTGACAGACTTGAGTTTTGACTCTCTCTATTTTCTTCTCTTTTTCTCTCTACTTTTCTAGTTTCATAACACGTTATCAGCACGAGATTCTAGCCAACTGAGTTAGCAATTATATATTATTATTTTTATTCAAAAGAAAAAAGGAGAAGCAAAATTAGGCAGCCAAACTGTGATATCAAAACACCATAAAAAACAAACAAAAGCTTAATGGCCCAAAGTCCACTTTCTCAAGTGTCAATATCCCAAAAGAAATTCAAACGACACCAATTGGTTAGTGTTCATATCTCTATCTTTACTTTGATTTATGAGTTCAACTTATATTATATTTTTTGTTATGACATTTTTATGAGAAACAATTAAAAGAAATATTAATGCTTTAATTAGAGGTAACAATGCTTTAACTTTTATTCAACGACAAATGACAACAAATCAGTGTGTTTATTGTTCTAAAATATTCTTGAACAAGATTTGTTTATTTTTTTATTTTCCTGAAGAATTATAATTCTACCAATATTTCAGAAGTATATTATGCTATATTTCATAAGCTAAACATATAAATATTTTAGAAGAATATTTTATTGTTCTAGAAGAATATGAACTATTGTTCCTGAAGTAGCAGTAGTCTACATATATCAATATCATATTGTTGCTCTTGAAAAAACAGAATTTTTTTTATATATTAATATTCCAATAGAATATTAATTGTTCTTGAAGAGCTTAATTTTATAAAATATAATATTCTATAAGAATATTATAATATTGCTCTTGGAGTGCAAATATTTACATCAAAATAATGATTTGTCGTAGCTCCTGAAGAAGCACAATGTTATAATATTATGACAAAATATTAATTGCTCTTGAAGAGCATGATGTTACAATTTAAATATTCTAGAAGAATATTGAACTATTGCTCTTGAAGTAGCAGTAGTTTTTACTGTTTAATCAACTATTATGTTATTTTATATCTATTCTTTCATACGTAGTTATGAATATAAGTTAGCGTAAAATTATTGTGGGAAGCTTTTAAATCTTGAATAAGATTTGTTTATTTCTTTTAATTGTGCTTTTCCTGAAGAAACATAATTTTACAATTCTATCAATATTTCAGAAGAATATTGTATTGTATGTCACAACATAACAAATAGATATTCTAGAAGAATATTTTATTGTTGCTTCAGAATAAGCAAAATTTTATATTATATTAATATTCCAGTAGAATAATAATTGCTCCTGAATAATCTAAATTTATAAGAGATAAAATTCTATAAGAATATTATGATATTGCTCATGAAGAGCAATTTTATATAAAGTTTAATATTTTAAAATAATTTGTTGTTGCTCCTGAAGAAGCACAACGTTATATTCATATTCTTGCAGAATATGACTTGCTCCCGAAGAGCATAATTTTATGTAATTTAATGTTAAATTAATTGTTTCTGAAGAGCAAATTTTTATAAAGTTTCACACTTTAAAATAATTTATTGTCGCTCCTGAAAAAGTACAACGTTATATTAATATTATGGCAGAATATAATTTGCTCTCGAAGAGCATAATTGTATAAGATCTAAACATTTATTATGTTTTTGCTCCTGATAAGTAAATTCTTACATAATCTGATATTTCTAAATAACAATTTGTTGTTGTTCTTGAAGTAGTACAATATTATATTAATATTTCAGTAGAATATTACTTGCTCTCGAAGAGCATAATTGTGTAAAGATTCAATATTAAGTTATTGCTCCCGATGAGTATTTTAATAATTTATAGAAATATTATTTTATTGTTTCATAGAAACATAAAATTTATATATGTCAATATTTTAGAAAAAAAATATTGATTTCATTTTGAAGAAGAACAATTATTTGTATATTAATATTTATACAAATATTTTATTAATACTCATGAAGAAGTATAACTTTGTGAATATTAATATTCTATAAGAAAATGATATTGTTTTTCCTGAAGAAACAAAAACTATACAATATTTTAGAAAAATACAGTGTTGTTGCTCATGGAGAAGCACAATTCAATTAAACCAGTACTATGTTAAACTAGAAGTTCAATGTCCTATAAATTTTATTTGTTGACATGTTGTTTAGATAATTTATATTTCTTATATGGAGACAATAGTAACGTACCTATTGTACATACATGCATTATAAATTTCTGAAGGAAAACGACAAAAATGATAAAACAAATATTATGTTATTCATTTCTTTTAATTTGTACTACACAAATATTGGTACAATTAAACAAGTATTATGTTGAATCAGAAGTTCAATGTCCTAAAATTTTTATTGATTGGCATTATCGGTTAGACCATCCTGGATCAATATGATGTGAATTATTAATTAATGAGAATATCTATCGAAAACCAGAAGATTTTTCAATATAATGAATTCTCACGTGATACTTGTTCTCATAGTATATAAATCAATAGACCTTCACTAGTTAAAATCGGGACTGAATTCCTTGCATTTCTAAAAATTATTTAAGGTGATTTATGGGGCCCCATCACCCTCCATATTGACCATCTATATATTATTTGTATCTGATAGATACATCTACTAGATGATTGTATAGTGTTTTATTTGCAACTTGAAGTTTGCGAGATTACTTGCTCAAATTTTAAATCATGAGCATAATTTTCAGATTATGCAACCAAGACGGTAATGTGTCTTGTCAATAATAGTGAGTCTATATCTCAAACTTTTAATAAATATTAGTTGAGATGATGTTAAATGATTTAGAAATATTGTTTTTCAACGCCTCCAATTAAATTCTAAACCATTACTATTGAGAACAAAACGCTTTTCATTTTTGTCCAGGGAATGCTATTTTATATGCAGAAACACTTATACACATCATGTCAACATCAAAGTTAGCTCCACTATAGTTGGCTTATGGTCAGAGCCTAATATTATCCATCTAATGATTTTTGATAGTGTAATATATGTACAATCGGTCTACCATAGTGCACTGAGATGGGCTTTGAAAAATGTTGAGAATGTTTAGTATGGAACATTATAAAATATCTTAAGTCCTAACCGGTGATATTTTATAATACGATTTTTCAAATATCATTTTAATAAGACAATTTTCTCAACATTAGGGGAGAGAAATTAAGTAGATGGAAAGAATACATGAAAATCCAGCATATTATGTTTTTCTAGATCCTTGCACAAGACAATATGAACCAGAAGTTTGACAAATATCTCATTTGTATGTTATACGATTGACAGATGCATTTACTGACTAAAGAGATTAAATCAAATCTCAAATACAAACTCTAAATGCTCCAATTTATATTAACGTCCTTGAAGGACAATTCGTTAACATTATATCAAGTAAATTAATGACGCGTCTGAAGTGTGGTGATATTTGATTCTAAAAAATTCTCAAATAAAAAATGGAACCAATTATAAAGATGGTCCTATTAAGGAGGTGTATCCTCTTGGAGAGTATATAGACATAACTAATTATAAAACCCCAGAAGAGGTTCAGCTAGCTGAAATAATAAAACGAAAAGATCCTGTTAAGTTATGTCGTTATGCGAAAGAAATGGATTCAAAAATAAATAAATGTTGTTGACAACATTTTTATACATAATGAAGCGCTTCATATTATAAAAGGTAGCGAGAATATTGAAAGAAATTTGTCAAAGAATTAATTGACCAAATAAAAGGATGCAATCCAAGTAAATTGAACTGACTAGAGAAACCTGAAGTTTCTGGAACTATAGTCGAAGCACCTAAAGGTGTATTTTTATGCGAAAAGGAAATGGAAAAATGAAGTCGTAACATATAATGCACGACTTTTAACATTATGAATTTCGTAAATAATTATGTAAAGCAATCATAAGTTGATATCTTGTTAGTCTGTCAATGCATGACATATATGCATATAATGAATATTGTTATAACCAACTCATCTGACATGACTAATAAAACAATGTATATAAATCCCTGGAGGATTTAATATGTCTGAAGCATATAGTTCAACTTTTCGAGAACTCAATCGATCAAAGTACAGATCTGAACTAATATTATAACGAGGGGGAGTAAATACGCATTGTACTCTTTTCCTTGACTGAGGTTTTGTCCCATTGAGTTTTCTTGGCAAGATTTTTAATGAGACAATTTGCATGACGTATTAAAAGAATTATGTACTTTTTTTCCTTTACTATGATTTTTTTCCATAGGGTTTTTTCCTAGTAAAGTTTTAATGAGGCATATTCTTTGTTTAAATGATATCCAATTAGAAATGTTATAATTCTTATAGTTATGGATTTCTATAACCTACAAAATATTTACCTTTATCATAACCTTATGGTTATACTCATGTGTATTATAAATTGTATATGAGACCCCTGAAGGGAACAACAACAAGATTTATTTTTAATATAATTGCATCAGACCATCATTCTGATTACAGTCAACCAAAGATAGTTTATGAAGATGATATTGCTGGATGTTATAACATGGAGCACATTTCACCCGAATTGTTTTATACAAATTTTAACAAGATGGCGACATTGAAGACATTGACGCACAAGATATAGATAGCTCGATACAAGTTTTTTTTCATTGATTGAAATCAGTTGGAGTAGTTGTACTCTTTTTCCTTCGCTTAGGTTTTGTCCCACTGAATTTTCCTGGCAAGGTTTTAATGAGGCAGCATTTGAGTACTCCAATTTTTGATAATTTTTCTTTCTATTGGTAATTTTGTCCCATTAGGTTTTTGCCAAATAACGAATCAGTTATTGTGTAATAAGTCATTCAAGGAGGAGTGTTGTAAAATTATAGATAATGATGAATGACTATTTAATTATATCTAGATATCTATGTAGTTATCTACTTACTTCAGAAGAGTGTATTCTAATCAAGTTGTAACTTCTTTTGGACCCTATAAATAAGGGCCATTATTATAATAAATTGACAGACTTGAGTTTTAACTCTCTCTATTCTATTATCTCTCTCTCTACTTTTCTAGTTTCATAACACTTATCAATTATTTATTGAGGACCATTTTTCCTATTAATGAATTTGACAAATAATCACGACCTTTAATTAAAGTTTATCTAACAATTTAGATTTTTTAGAATATTTAAAATCCATATACCTACATCCAAACACATCTTAATAAAGATTTTAAAAATTTTAAATATTTGAAATCTTGGATTAGTTCTATAGCATTGAATATGAAGGGAAAGAAGTTATAGCTCAATCATGTTTAGTATCATGTAAACATGTCTAAAAAGTCACATCTTACTTTGTGTTCTTATGTTGAATTTTGTTCATAGAATTGGTAGTTTCTTAATTAATAATTATGTCATAATCCTTGTCAACAACTTTAGATTAGGTAAAATGTTTGATGAATTGACAACTAAAATTATATACTCTTGCAAAAAGATATATTATTACTATATATAGCATTGTTTTGGTTTATAGTTATCTAGTGTCACATTGCTAGCTGTCAGCTTTGACTAATTTATAACAAGTAGGATTCATATAATTGATACCATTAAATTATTATTTTTATAGTTTATAAATTCAAACTACAATACAATAGTCATATACAAATTCGCCTCTTTTCTGCAAAAACTTTAGAATTCCACTTTCACCCTTACTTTGACAGCGCAAAAGATCACACTGCCTAATAATTCAAAGAGGGATATAAGGGTAATTTTGCTCATTCTCATGTGCACATTCATTGCACAATGTGTAGAGAAATGGATTTTTATATTAATTATTGTGAAATTATGTCAATTATACATTTTTCTTTGAGAAAACCTAATACTTAATAAAATGTATTTGGAAGACAGTGTGACATGCGTGATATGGGTTATAGGGTACTAATTAGGGTTGCATAGAACCAGTTTAGTTCAATTTTTCTTAGAACAAGATTGAACTTGTTTTTGTCCCTAGGGACATAGGCGAGTTGGTAAGGCTTGAGGTGGCGTTGGGAGAAATCTTCTGGCAACGCAAGTTCGATTTCTGTGTGGGGCAGATTTTCACTGAAATATTGTGGGGGTCTGTCCTGGGAGTTGGCCTGTTGACTCTCTCCATCAGGTCCTTGCCACTCGTGCACATCCCTCGATTTACAACCCTCCTAGTCAAGAGGCATCTGACACAGGTGAGGAAACTTCGCATTCGGGACTTTCCCCTTATCGGAAGATTGAACTTGTTTTTATCAATCTCAATGCTTTAGGCATTCATGGAAGATCTTTTAACATAGATATTGTGTTTATTTTGAGTTTTTTTTTTTTTAAAGTAGAGAATACCTTAACAGTTGACTTTCTTTTAATAACATTCTTGTTTTGTAATAAGAAAATAATTTTTTTTTACAAATCACAGAATATTTATATTGAAGTAGCATATCCGTATCTGACATGTGTCATGTAATGTCAAACACCGACTTTCTTTGAGCACTCCAAGACATGTACCTAACAAGCCTCATGTTACGTCCTATTTTTTAATTATTATTTTTAATTTTAAACACTCCGAAAGATATTTTAGAGATACTCTTCGCATAAGTGGCCAATATGCCACGTATCGTGTCATATATTACAAAGAATAAATAAAAATATACTATTTAAAGGTATAATTTTAAAGAATTTAAATATTGACGGGTTGCTAAAATGTTAGCATTGTGTTGTGTCCATATCCACGCTTAACAAATTTTATTCGGTGTGTTTTTGCACTGAAAAAAGATAAATATGTGGATAATTAATACACGATTAAAATTGAGCTTTCCTGCCATGAATTGGTTTTTGGTCAAAATATAAAAGAGAGTGCACAAATTAAATTTACGTGATTTGACACATTTCTACGTCTATGGACGATGACGAGAAGAACTTCATTGACAACAATGGAGATAAAAAAAAAAAAAAAAACCCATAAGTACAAACTCAAACCCCACAAAATATACTAGGTGAGGTTAGGATCTCGGCTTAGAAACTCGTAGCATAGTTCATAAATATCTTATAAATTAAAATGAAACAAAAGTACAAATTGAAAACATCAACATATAGGTGTATAAAAAGAACTAACTATTGTTATGTCAACGTTGAACAAAATCAATTCGTATTGTGTAATAGAACAAGTACAAAACAACAGGTAACATTGAGGATTCACACTTTGTAGAGAGTGTGAGCTGTTGAAGGTCAGAGGATAAAAACCTTAATTTTTTATGTTCTGTCTCTAGAAGAATTAATAGACGTTGCTTATGTGGGAATTATTCTCTTGCCATATTTCATGGGATTGTGAATTATTATTTCATTTTAACGTGCAATATCTTCTTTTTGAATGTGAACTGGTGCAGGATAAGGATTCCTTGACTTCTAAATAATGGAGCTATTAATAGCCCAGCCCGCATCATCCATTTCATTCCACACTGATCTAATACTAAGTAGAGTTCATCACAGTAAAATGGCACAGGCCAAGAAAATTTTCAGGCCTAGATTTTTTATGTCTCTTCTTTGGCTGATGCATTTTAATGCATCGGCTTCTGCTATGACAAATGAAACAGACCGGCAAGCTTTGCTCGACATCAAAAATCTAATAACGCAAGATCCTTTCCAGGTTCTCAACTCATGGAATGATTCTGTCCATTTTTGCAATTGGCCTGGAATTACATGCAGCAATCTCCATCAAAGAGTTACCGTCTTGAATATTTCTTCGCTTAAATTTGTTGGTCCGCTTTCCCCTTCTGTTGGAAATCTTTCATTCCTTCGGAATCTCAGTATCCAGGATAATGGCTTCCATGGCGAAATTCCCCAAGAAATAGGCAATCTATTTCGCCTCCAATATTTTCGCTCTGCCAATAACTCATTTGAGGGAGAATTTCCAATTAATCTCACTCGTTGCATCAAGCTTCAATTCATTGATTTACGAGGAAACAGACTTCGTGGAAGAATTCCTGATGAACTGAACACTTTATCCAGGCTTCGTGTGCTGAACCTTCTTCGTAATTATTTCTCTGGAAAAATTCCCCCATCATTAGGAAACCTTTCCTCACTTGAATTTCTTGCCCTGAACAAGAACAATCTAGAGGGAAGTGTTCCGATTGAACTTGGTAAGCTCTCTAAGTTATATTACCTTGCATTGTCTTCGAATAATCTTTCTGGAATATTTCCTGTTGAAATCTTTAACATCTCCTCAATCCAAACGCTCTCTATCACTAAAAATCGATTGAGTGGACACTTTCCTGAGAGTTTGGGAGTAACTCTTCCAAAACTTACCGACTTTTATGCTGATATAAATCAGTTCGCTGGATCAATTCCAGCTTCATTTGCCAATGCTTCAAGGCTAACAAAACTCAGCATTGGGAACAATTCACTTACAGGGCCAATACCAATGAGTTTAGGAAGCCTTCAAGAAATCCATCTTTTGCATTTTGGCCATAATCCACTGGGAACTGACATTAGCTTTATCACCTCCTTGACTAATTGCACCAGTCTACAGGTACTGAGTTTGTCCTCCACTCAAATTGGTGGTGTATTACCGAATTCCATTGTCAATCTTTCGACCACACTTGAATATTTATGGTTGAATGACAACTACATCTCTGGAAGCCTGCCAGAAGGGATTCACAACTATCTAAACTTAGTCTTCCTCGATGTAAGTATGAACAGTCTCACCGGCAATCTTCCTAATTCCATTGGACAACTCACAAACTTGCAAGAGGTCCATCTTTACCAAAATAAATTCTCAGGTGTAATACCTTCCTCTGTTGGAAACATTACTAATCTACAAATCCTGATACTAGAAGACAATTTGTTGGGTGGCAGCATACCTGTTTCCCTGGGAAACTGCACAATCTTGCAAGGACTTCATCTGTCAAAGAATCAACTAACCGGATTTTTACCCAGAGAAGTAATCCTATCTTCCCTTACAATTGGCCTCATCTTAGCTGAAAACCAGTTAACTGGATCATTACCATCAGAAATGGGCAAATTGAAAGATCTCGTATCACTGGATATTTCAGAGAACAAATTCTCTGGTCTAATCCCGGACTCCCTTGGCGATTGTCTCACGTTGGAAGAACTGCATATGGAAGGTAACAATTTTGTGGGAACTATTCCATCATCCTTGGGACATTTGAAAAGCACTCAAATCATTGATCTATCTCGCAACAATTTATCTGGGACAATACCAGCCTCTTTAGGAAACTTACGTTTGACCCAAAATCTTAATCTTTCATTCAATATGCTTGAAGGCGAAGTTCCCACTCAAGGAGTATTTACCAATATCAGTGTATTTTCAGTCCTTGGAAATGAGAAACTATGTGGAGGAATCAAGAACTTAAATTTACCAGCTTGTCCCAGTGTCCCCAAGAAGCGTTCTGATAAGGTTGTGATAATTCTAGCAATTGCAGTTCCTCTGTTTATCATACTGCTTATAGCATGCATTTATGCAAAATGGCAAGCAAAATGCTCCAAACATACACTTCAGTCCAAGTCAACGGATGAAAATCCATATCCAAGAATTTCTTATGCAGAAATTTTCCAAACTACCAATGGTTTTTCCTTCGAAAACATAATAGGTGAGGGAAGATATGGCTGTGTTTACAAAGGGGTTCTCAGCCCCGGAGAGCAAAATGTTGCTATTAAGGTGCTGAAGCTCCAGGAAAGGGGTGCCACCAAGAGTTTCTTGGCAGAATGTGATGCGTTAAGGAATCTTCGTCACAGGAATCTTGTCAAGATCGTCACTACTTGCTCAAGCGTAGATTTAAGAGGCAATGATTTCAAAGCTTTGATTTATGAGTACATGCCAAAAGGAAGTTTGGAGACATGGTTGCATCCAATTTCACCTGAACATAGTGGAATACAGAAGTTGAACCTACTATTAAGGCTTAATGTTGCAATTGATGTTACCTCTGCTTTGGACTACCTGCACCATCATAGCAAAACACCGATAATCCACTGTGATCTCAAGCCCAGCAACATTCTTCTTGATGATGATCTTTGTGCTCACCTAAGTGATTTTGGCATAGCAAGGTTTCTTTCGCCCCCCGAGAGTACATCTATATCTAATGGCAGTTCAATTGGATTTGGAGGAACAATTGGCTATGTTGCTCCAGGTACATCTATTTCCTCTCTAAATTTTATTTGGATTGTTTTCCAGGAAAGAAATATTTAATTTGTAACATTATTAAGATTTGTGTCCAAATAAATTATAATGATACCCCATAAACAAGCATTGTTTAATATTTTGGCCTTGTCTCTTGGATTTTTCTGCCACCTCAGTTTAAATGAACATTTTGTATGATCAAAGGAAATATAAGAAAGAAGAAATCATAACCAGTCACTCTGCACTTAGTTGAAAACTTAACGAAATGTTTTACCTTATGGTATTGCAGAATATGGTATTGGAGGAGGGGTGTCAACAAAAGGTGATATGTACAGCTTGGGGATCCTCTTACTCGAGCTCTTTACTGGAAAGAGACCTACCCACAGCATGTTTACAGTAAATTCCAGTCTCCACAACTATGTTAAGACAGCCCTTCCCAACCTAGTGACGAAAATTGTTGATCCACATATGTTAATGACAGAGGAAAATGGAGAAAAAATGATTGATCAAATGAGTGATGCCAGCAAAACTATAGTCGAGGAGTGCTTGTTGCATGTCTTTCGATTGGGAGTCATATGTTCTTCTGAGCTGCCAGAAGAAAGAATGGACAGTAGAGATGTTATCAGGGAACTGCAAGCAATTAAGAAAGCATTTCTTCAATTACAAGCAAAAAAAAGTGAGAGAAAAGAAGACATTCACGATAAGATAGGAGCATATGTCGTATAAGACGAGATTTGTAATTCAGTAAGATTCATTGTTCAATAAAAAACCGGAAAAGCATACAAAATCTTGTAAAGCACAGAGGTTTCTAAGAAGAATTGCTCTTCAGACTGAAACTTTTTGTTATCTCTACATTATGTTCAGCTGAAATATTTATTAGGATTCTGTTGGTGTTATTCCTTTGTAAACAACAAAAACTAAGGAGGGTGTATTCAATTAAGAGTTGATAGGACTTTTATGGAGTTTAAAAGAGTTTAAAAGTTTAGGTGTATTCAATTCAGACTTTTTAAACTCCATAAAAGTCTTGGGGTATTCAATATAGATTTTTAAAGACTTTTAAAAAGTCTTATTAAGTCATGCGATATTCAATTCAGACTTTTTAAAATCCTACGAAATTCAGGGGTATTCAAAATGTTGATGATTTTTAATGACTTTATAGAGAATTTAATATGTACTAACTTTAAAGCACAAAGTATAAATAAAAGATGTTACAATTTCTCTCACATTCACCATAAGACTTTGAAAGACATTAGAAGAAAAAACATATTTCATTCCCCTATTTTTTTATATACAACATTTTTCTTTTCTTTTTCCTTCAACAAACTGTAGAGTTAAGATTAATATTATTCTTTTTCTTTAATGTGATTTTTTTTCCTTTTCAATATATTCTCCTAACTTTTTTTTTTTCACTATTTCTTCTTTTAATATTTTTATCTCTATTCAATTTAATTTTTTTCCGACATTCTCCTAACTATTTTCTCATTTTCTTCTTTTTTTTCTTCTATTAGAGACAATGTGATTTTTTTTCTTCAATATTCCCATAACCATTTTTTCTCTCTTTTGTTTTTTATTTATCATTTTTCCATTTTTCATTATAAATAAGATAACTTTATAATTAAATTCTTATATAATTGTTGATTGCAGTTTACTAATGAATTTCATCAAGTTAAAAACTCTTTTTTATTACTGTATTTTTTATTTTTATTTTTATTTTTATTCTTGTTTTTTCTATTTATCTTGATGAGCATGGTTGTTTATTTTTTTTCTTTGTCTAAATTGGTACTTTAGTTATTTATTTATGCAATTGTGATGACTAATGAAGTGTTACATATAGATTATTAAATATTTTAAAATGAATCGCATGCCATAATTTTTTGAAATTATCTAGAAGCCATTTGAAAGTTTATAACTTTACTCAAAAGAAAAAATAGAGTGAGTTATATCATTACTTTTTGTCGTAGTTTACTTGCATCAATTAAATAGAACATTAATTTTTATGAATATATTAATATTAATATAATTAAATAAATAATAATAATTATTTTCTCTTGCGACAATTTTTTTTAATTATGGGATATTAAATTTTTAACTGAAAAAACGAAGTCCATAAAAGTGCATAAAAGTCTGTGAAAGTCTAAGAAAATCTATCAAAATGAAATCTATAAAAATCCATAAAAGTTTGTAGGAGTCTGTTAAAATCTATAAAAATCAATAAAAATTAATGAAATCCATCAAAGTAAGTCATTTGAAAAATGTCAATCAAAGTCTTTAAAAGTCTAGATTAAATACACCCCCCTAAGTTTTTTTCTCAATAAATTTGGAGTTTACACGAGTCTTTTGTCCCACTCAGTTCAGTTCATGAGCAGATGTACATGAAATCTAAAACAACTAGATTCTTAGCACCACCGCAGGCTACATTGCCTGCAGCTAGTAGTGGACCCTCCAACAAAACATGAATTAGAAAATTAAATGAATCCAATTTCATGGGCCTTTGTCTGTGCCTAGTAGATTATGACCAACATGGACAACCTTGGCATGCTATTTCCTGTTACTAGATTTTGACAAGAGCAAATCAAAGCACATGGAATGCATATTTGAATGTAAATACCATTTAAGAAAATCAAAACCAAAATTAAAGATTAACTATAAGAACATTCAAGAATTTGAACACAGAACAGAAAACCCACAGTAATACTCAGCACAGAAATCTTCATCTATCCAGCTTGTCACCAAAATCTTATAAATATAAGAACTTAACAAGAAATTGTTTGGGCATTATCAACTTAGAGCATATGACAACTGAACAAACTTATTGCACACTCTTACATTTTCACCGATTTCAAGAATTTGAATCTCCAAACCCATAATATATTGATTCTCTTAAACCCTTACGCCTTTAAAAACAGAGTTCTTCACAACTAAGATCAACTGAAAATCATGCTAGTGAGGGAAAATCTCAAAAGGTGAAATAAGGGTTCGTTTGATTGCACAATTTTCCATGGAAAATGTCACATCCGAGGAAAATAATGTCACATAAGAGAAAAATATTTTCCTACTTTGACTGTTTGATACAAGGTGGAAAAGGAAAATGTTTTCTAGGATACAATCACTTGAAGCATGAATTTGGCCATTTTGATAGAAAATATTTTCTCACCATTTTAGTGGTTTTTATTTTCCTTTTCACATGGATTTTTTTTTTCTTTTCCACCATTTCCAATGGCCAATTTTCCATGGAAAATGTCACATTTATGGAAAATAATGTCACATTAGAGGAAAATATTTTCCAACTTTGACTGTTTGATTGAAGGTAGAAAATGAAAATGAATTCTAAGGTACAATCACTTAAGACATGCATTTGACCAAAATGTTGGAAAATGTTTTCTCACCAATTTGGTGGTTATTTTTTCCTTCTTACATGGAAATTTTTTTCTTTTCCATGGGATCCAATCAAACACATCCTAAGTTCCATTCGATGGAAAAATGGGAAAACAAGATGTAAGAGTATCTACAATAGCTTATCTATATTTAAAGAGCATCTTTAGTATTTTAAAGAGTAATTTTTTTTAAACATTCCAACACTGAAAATATTCTTCATTTTACTTCTTCCAAGAAACATTTAATATTTTCCCCTCTCCTCTTTTTTTTTTTCCCCATATGCTTCCCTCCAAATTTGTATATACTATTTAATTAAATCCAGTATATCAAGTATTGAAAATTGAAATTGTTTCAATGCAATTAACAATAAACTCTCTAAATTAAAATGTTAGCTCTTTAAATTCAAGAGCATTTTATATTTAAAGAACTTGTTGGAGATGCTCTAATCATGGAAGACCTAAAATTAGAGGATCCCTATGCAAATTTGGTTTGACTGTTGAGCCAATGAAACCAGGGGGATTTTGGAAATTGCCCTAAAAACAAAGTCTCGGATTCTAACCGAAATACACTTTTATTCTCTCTAAACTTTAGGCCCGTTTGGTAAATGTAGGATAGAGATAAAGGATCAAATTTATTTCATCTTATTTGGACGGAATTGATGTTTGAATTATTTTTTTATCCAGATAACAATTTAAGTCAAAAAACAAGAATAAGTTTTATCTTCCAAAAGAGAACGACAAATTTTTTTATACAAATTAAAGTTCACTCAATTTTTTTAAAAGACAAATATATTTATAATATAGAACAAATCTATTTTTGGACATTAATGTTCTAGGATAATCGCCACCACTTGCTACGTTTGTGACCACGGCCGTCACCACCATCACCCGCCGTCCCCCGCCCTGGCCCTCCCCTCCCCCCTTGTCGCTCCATCAATTTTTTTTTCTCATTTAATTTTTATTCATTTATTTCATTTTTCGTTTAATTAAAAATAAAAATAGAATTATTATTATTATTATTTTTTACGAAAAACTGACTCTTTAATAGCGAAGAATATCTAGTTGAACCAAACAAAATAATAGGATAATGATAAATTTATTATCCGGATAACTATTACCCAGATAAATAGTTTTATCTACAAACCAAACGGACTCATTGCAAAAATTTATGTTAGTGGCTGAAAATTATTTTATTTTAAATTAATAATTAAATAAATTTCCAATTAATAGTTGAACTTGAACATCTTTTGAAGTTGACTAATATGTTCTTCTCCAATAATTTGACTAATGATATTGTTGTTATTTATCAATTAAAGTGTCAACTAGATTGTCATCAACTTTAATGTTAGAAAACTACAAAATATGAATGGAATGTCAAAATCATAAAAAAATTAATTTTAGTGACTAACTTAAAATCAAACTTTAAATTTAGTGATCAACATAAATTGCTAAGATTTGTCAATTCTTAACGGTCACTTTGGCTAAATGGCCGTTTGAACCAAATGAATCGCAAAATCATCCAACTTATACAATTTAAGTTTAAAAAGCCTCTTTTAAGTAGAATAGACTAAAGGGTAATTATATTCACACAACATTTTTTATTTTTTGCACCACATTTTAATTACATTTAACATCTTTAATCTATTAACATTATAGCACTCATGTCCCCAACTTTTTTTAATCATATTTTTATCCTCAACTTTTCATTAATTATCACATCTTGTGTTTGATAACGATTTGTCTAACACATTTGATAGAAATTCGTAAAAAGACTAATTTGTCTGTCATATTTTTAAAAAAATAATAGATACAAAAGTACGATAAAATATTTTTC
The DNA here is from genome assembly GCA_030279155.1 of Forsythia viridissima. Lineage (NCBI taxonomy): Eukaryota > Viridiplantae > Streptophyta > Magnoliopsida > Lamiales > Oleaceae > Forsythia > Forsythia viridissima. Next base: position 31,725,360 of record CM059041.1, on the reverse strand, counting down.
CTCATTTCAAAGTACGTAAACAAAATATCTTGACAGAAACCATCATTAATGATGAAATATGCTAATTAATGAAAGTTGAAGATAATAATTCAATAACAAAAATTTAAGACCATAATTGCAACAATAAATAAAAGTTGAGGATCTTAAGTACAATTAAAATGTGTTGCGCTTATTACAAATTGTAGTGTGAATATAACCACCATAGCCTAAAATACTTTTAAGTAGAATAGACTAAAATACCCTTTATTTTATCAGTGACCATTGCTAACAAACCATTAACAGACCAATAAGCCTAGGCTAGTTAAGGCAAATTTTTTCCTTAATAGGTCACAACACCTGTTAATAGACCATGAGTCATGGCCTGTTAACGCAAATTTACACAATTTTAACATATTTTTTTTCAATTAAACCACTTCAAATGAACTTAGATTTACATAAATTTAAAGTAAAGATCTCAATTCATACTCAGATTTATACATATTTTTATAATTTATAATACAAAATCTACAATTTCTACCGTGAATTAAAAGAAAAGATAGAGAATGATGAATTTCTACTTTGAAATGAAATTTCCTACATAAATGAAATGGGTTGGATTCTAACATTGAAGTGGGTTAAATTCTAACCTTGAAATCTTCTCTTTTTCACAGACAAATGAGTTTGAAATCGTTTGAAATGGTTATAAGCGGAAAAGAATGCATGGTTATATTTAGTAATTTACAGATCAAAATGAGTCAACGGCCATTTTGGAAAATTGGTCGGGTCACCCGACCATTCAGCACCATTCCCACATTCTTAACCCCTTCCATTTAGTTATGGGCGACAATTGGGTTGGATAGTTCGCCAATCTCACAGGTTGGCCCATAAAAGCTTAAGCCGCTCGTAGCTCGTTCTTAGATCAACCTAGACCTAGGCAAAGCTTAAACTTTGGCCAAGTAGGCAGAGTCAAGCCCAAATGCCTAGGCTCGTAGGCTAGACGTCAGGACCAAATTCAAGTGTAGCCTAAGGCTAGGCCTGAAAAGATGAATCAAATTCGAGAATTGATCTTTAAAGTTCAAATTCTAATTTTAAACGTTGCAATTTTGCAGTAGTTCCTGGCGTTATTGGATGTCTACAAGCCTTGGAAGGTATAAAGGTTGCTGCTGCTGTTGGGGAACCACTTTCAGGGAGGATGCTTCTCTTGGATGCACTTTCGGCCCGAATTCGTGTTGTCAAGATTAGAGGAGATCATTGCAATGTGAAGCCTGCGGAGAAAATGCTACAATGATAGCAATCCAATTTTGCTATGTTGATTACGAAAAATTCACTCAATCTCCAATATCCACGGTTGCAAGCTTACAAGAGATGTTGATGGAGTAAGAGTTGATAGTACTCACTACAAGAAAATTGTTGGCAGCTTAATGTACTTATCAGCCACTCGACCAGACATGATGTATGTGGTTAGTCTTATCAGCAGATTCATGGAAGCTCCAACTGAATTACACCTTCAGACTGCAAAATAGGTGCTACGATATTTGAAAGTCTCCATTGAAGTTAAAACTGCTTCCAGAAGATGCTAGAATAACGAGCAAGGAGTACAACGAGAGAGTTGTAAAAGGCGAAGCGCATGTATTGGTCGACGTGCGACCAGCTCATCACTGCAAGATTGTTTCGCTTCCTAATTCGATTAACATTCCTCTTAGAAGTTTGGAGGGGAGGTTACCTGAAATTTCTGCATCTCTGGAAAGAGAGGGAGGGAACAAAAGTGTTGATGCCAGTCAAGGTGCTTCTTTATATGTAATCTGCAGAAGAGGCAACGATTCACAGAAGGCAGTCGAATACCTCCACAAGATGGGATTTACTTCAGCTAAGGATATTATTGGGGGCCTCGAGTCGTGGGCTCATGACGTTGATCCGAAGTTCCCTACTTATTAGTTATTAATGTTCTAAAAAACATAAAGCGTGGCTAGGCGTGGAGGCCGAGCTTCAAGCTTTTCGGGCTTAGGCGAGTCCTAGGCGAGAGCGAGATAAGGGCAAGACGAAGGCGATGTGTGATGCGTGGCTAGACATGGAGCCCGAGCTTCAAGCCTAGGCGGAGCCTAGGTGAAGCTTATGCGGGCTTTTTAGAACAGACGCAGTGGAATGTGAAGGCGATTACCGAAACTTTTACGTACTTTGAAATTGTTATCCAGCATATTACTTAAACTAAAAAGTCAATATTTTCCAAAGCAATTACTCTACAGAATTTGAACAATTCTTCATAGCCAACGTATGTGCCATTGTTTTTACCTGAATACATTATTATCACGGAGAAAAGTCGTCTTCTATTTCTCTTATTGAAAAAAAAAAAACTTGCGTACTTGAATTTTTTCTAGGGAAAATTGTCTAAAAGTCACCTCCATGTGACTTGTTTCAAATTAGGTCAAAACAAATTTTAAAATTGTCAATAAGTCATACTCTTCAATAATTTTTTATATTAATTCCAAAATTATTCTTGTGATTCATATTTGCCTTGGCACTGTTTCCCAGCACCACCACCACCACCGCCGCCGCCGCTGTCGCCGCCGCCGCCGCCGCCTACTACGTTTGATAATGGATTTCAAAAAGACTAACAACAGGAAAAAGCAGGAGCAGCGTCATAATTACAGTCTGGAGTACATAGAAAATTCAAGTAGGAATATTGAAGAGTTTTGCTGGATTGGTTGGTACAATTTTGACTCAGATATATGCTGTGATGCATTCTCCGGACCATGCTTTACTCATATTTATGGTTGCAGTCAGGCCAACAATGGTGGTCATTGCTCTAATGTTTATTATAAGACCTATAGGAGGTCACAAACAAGTCAGATTATCTGATGGATTTTTTTATAGCATATGCCTCCATTTGACTGCTTATTTGATGGATGTTATGCTTGTTGAAGATCTTGTTGATTTGAGCCACCTGTACTTACAATATTCACAGTGATTTTGTTTATTCTACTATTTATCCCCATCACAATCCCTCACGTTGTGTTTTTCTCGGGAGACAAGAGTACCAGCAGAAGAGACACTTCTATCAGAGTCACAGAAATAAGAACCTACGAAATATGAAGACGATACTCAAGATATCATTTTTATTGAAGTTGAAGATGAAAAACCAAAAGAAGTAGAAAGTGAGTATCTCCAACATTCATCACGTAGTAGGAGAAATTCTGAATGAAAACCTGATTGTGTTGGCAGAGGTGGATAAAATATTAATAAAGAGATTGAGGATATCGAAGAACAATTACACGTACGAGAATGTGAATTTGCAGATGAAGTGGATAATGAAATTCCTCAACAAGAATGTATTATACAAAATAATATCACAAAATATTTCTTTGTATTGTTAGTCATGTGTGTTGTTTGATACTGTTTTATACAAAACAGTATCACAAAATATTATCATAATAGAAATGTCATAGAATTCGCATATGTGCTCAGAATTTTTATTATAATATATTTTCGGAATGGCGATGAGCCGGTCAAGACCAGTGGCTTCGCCACTGCGTACGATAGATTTTAGCTGTTTGCAGTCGTCTCTTTAACTTAAAATGACAATATTTAATTTTTCTTGTCAAAATAGTATCATACATATTAAAACAGTATCACAAAATATTATCATAATAGAAATGTCATAGAATTCACATACGTGCTCAAAATTTTTATTATAATATGTTTTCAGAATAGTCTCGACGAGCTGGTTAAAACCAGTCGCTTTGCCACTGCGTAAGATGGATTTTAACAATTTGAAGTCGCCTCTTTAACTTAAAATGACAATTTTTAATTTTTTTGTCAAAACAGTACCACACATACTAAAACAGTATCACAGATAAGTGTATCTTAATATATTAGTATTATATATATAAATATTTTAATAAAACAATGTCACATACACAAATTACAATCCAATAAATAACAATATCATAGATTAAATAATAGTAACATATGTTAAAATATTATCATAATAAAACAGTATCAAAGATAAAAACATGGTATAAATATACCATATCACTTTATCTAAATAAAACAGTATCATAGATCTATTTTACTGGTTGAAGTAATTATATTGTTCTTAAAATGCTCCATTAGTAGTACAAGTCCATTGATATTGTTTGTATTCAATAACATTATCATAGATTAAAACAGTATCATAGATGTTTTACTAGTTGAAGTAATTATATTGTTATTAAAATCCTCCATTAGTATTATAAGACCGTTGATACTGTTTGTATTCAATAACATTATCATAGATTAAAACAGTATCATATGTTAAACATTATCATAATAAAACAGTATCAAAGATAAAAACATGATGTAAGTGTATCATATCACATTATCTATATAAAATAGTATCATAGACAAAACACTATCATATATAAACTAAGTACTAGATGTTTTAATGGTTGAACTAATGATACTGTTCTTAAATTGCTCAATTAGTAATACAATATAATAGGTTTAAACATTGTCATAAATAACAATATCATATGTTGAAACATTATCAGAATAAAACAGTATCAAATATAAAAGCGTGATATAAATATATCAATGCAAATTATATAAATAAAACAGTATCATAGGTTGAAACATTATCATAATAAAATAGTATCAAAGATAAAAGTATGATATAAGTATACCAATTCACATTATCTAAATAAAACAGCATCATACATAAAACAAAGAGATTGAAACATATCATAATAAAACAGTATCGAAGATAAAAACATGATATAAATATACCAATTCACATTTATCTAAATAAAATAGTATCATAGATAAAACAAAGAGATTGAAACAATATCATAAGTTGAAACATTATCAAAGATAAAAGCATGATATAAATATATCAATTCACATTAATTCAAATAAAACAGTATCATAGATAAAACAATATCATAAAACTAAGTACAAGATATTTTAATGGTTGAAGTAATGATATTGTTTTAATAGATTGAAAAGTATCATATGTTGAAACATTATCATAATAAAATAGTATCACAGATAAAAATATGATATAAGTATACCAATTCACATTATCTAAATAAGACAGTATGATAGATAAAATAGTATTATAAAACTAAGCACAAAATATTTTAATAGTTGAAGTAATGATACTGTTTCAATACAGTATCATATGTTGAAACATTATCAAAATAAAACAGTATCAAAGATAAAAACATGGTATAACTATACAACTGCACATTATATAAATAAAACACTATCATAAATGCTAGTGGTTTAATATATCAACACATTAAAGGTATCTTAATATTTCACTATCATTAGAAACAAGAAAAAAAATCAGCAAATTTCACTATCATTAGAACCAGTATCATATATTGAAACAATATCAAGCATTTTACATGTTCTAACATAAAACCCTAACTCACAGCAACTACATTATCAAAAACTAGTCGAATTAGTTCATCCAAACTCCATTCATTAATTGCATTGCATATGTTTCAATTGGAACAATATCTCAATATTTTCATGGTTATTTTTAACCGAAAATGGTTTCTTTATACAAAAAAAAAAATATGTTCGCCATTGAAATAGCAGCTTTCGAATTGTTTGTATGCGGTTATAGGTTACGGTGAGAAGAGCCAAACATAAGAAGAAGATGAAAATTGCTAAAAGTAATTGGAGGAGTTTCTAAATAGGTAGTGGGATGATTTTGTGGGTTTTTATGTGTTTAATAGTAGTTTTTGCAATTGGAGGGCATATTGGTCTTTTAATAATTAAGTATGACTTTAGTTGAATTAAGATTAGATCATATGACTTTTTAGCCCACCATGGCATTAAAAGTGACCGGCCCAAAATTTTCCCTTTTTTCTATAAATACCCCATTTTTGTGACGCTCCAAAATATCGTTTGTGACACTCTAGTGTGTCTTTTATCTTTTCTTAGCTCGAATGGGTGGACTTCTAGTGCAGAATTCTTCTCATGCGTTCTATATCTTGACTTAGTCCACCACGTTACGGAGAACTTTAAATTATTGGTTAATAAGTAGACGGGTCTTTGAGTTTCTTCATTTACTTGATCATCTCAAGTTTTTCTACTACTAAACTTCATTTTTAAACATTTCAAACTCTAACTCTAACATTCAAGCAACCACCAAGACCCTTAGTTAAATTTGTTTTAAAGATTTAACGTGGCATTCGAACCACTATCTTAACTCGTTTAATAGACAACCTACCCCTGAATACCCAAGCAACTAAATGACACTCAAATGGACATAAAAATCTCTAAGTTTTACACCACATACTCCCCAAGTCATCCAACTATAACATATCAAAATTTTATTCAAGTATGATTCATATAGGTGAGTAAAGTGCGTAGCAAACATAATTCAAAACTGCAACTCAGCACAATAATTTCAATCATATTTGGCACACCAAACGAACTTATAAAATTCTGAAAATTTGATGAAGTACTTATAACATATCATACTAAAATCTCAGAGTATAACTATTACAATGAAGCCTCCAATTTGACTCATAAAGCAAGAAAGACAGATTTTCTGGCACAACTGTCCATCATCACCAAAGCGTGCATATTTTACTCTATGAACACCCAATTGAAGTGATTCTAAATCTCAGGGGTAGGAAACTTGTCGAGATTACAATCCCAACTGATTTCACTTTGAAATTATAAATACAAACTCTAGGCATCCGTTTGAAATTGGACTTGCCAGCTAGAAATTATGGACAGCACTACCAAGCAATCAAAATTCATTTCAAACAATTCTTGGAAACTTAATATTTGATTTTAACTTCAATACACATAAAAGAAGGGGTTTAATACATGAATATGAGTAGGCAATTCATACCTCAACAATTTCTAAATGAAAGGTTAACAATAATATGAATAACACAAAACTTATTAAATCACTTAATCATCTTCCAATTCTCTTTTTATTATTCTCAAGCATCCCATTTCATCTTCGAGCCTCCATCCAAGACACCAACAATTAACCTATGAGAGAAAGGGAATGATTGAGTTTACGAAAAAACTCAATAAGAATAAATTTACGTACAATTCCAAATATGAACATGTTTATAGCTATATACATCATACCAAAGCTTTTTAAAATCCGAAGAGCTCTAGGGTTTTTATACCCAAATTCTTTCTTGACTTAATCACAAGGCTTCAAGCCTTAATTCTCTATTTCTTGGACACCTAAACATGTGATGAACTTGTTCTTGTTTATTCCATAGGAATAAACTTCTTGCTCTTTTTCCAAATGGCCATAGATTTAAGTGAGTAAACTTCTTGCTCTTTTTCCAAATGGCCATAGATTTCTCTTAAACATTAAGCACAACATAAATCACCCTAAACAAGTAATGTGGGTGTGGTTCACTAATCAACATGGCACATTCCTATTGGACTGGAATTTATAGAATTCAAGCCAAATAACATAATCTTCGGTAATGGTGCAAAAAACTTGTTCGATAAAATCTCACAAGCGTATGAGTTTGTTGACAAGTAATTGTAAAGATGAGCTAAAATGTATCGTCCCATGAGAATTTAGATAATAGATTAATTTTGACCATTTCAAACTTAAACTGAATACACACAATAGATAATTGAATTAAGTGAGTATGATTATATCTAAACTACAACTATGATTTAAACTAATTGCAAATACGATTTTGGAGAAAATTCACATGAAAAATTATGTTAGGATTCCGATTTCACTGTTAGTATCCATTTTAATTCTCAAATTCCATTTTTAATATAATCTACGCGTACATTGACAATTAAACAATCCTAATTTATCTAGCAATATCTTTCGAGTAAAGTTAAACATATTCTCATATACGACCCAAAATATTCTTATTCCAAATTTGAATATATAAGAATGCAAATCAAAATAGGCAAGTGGTTAAAGGCCTCATTGGCCCGTGAACAGCCCCCCCGGTTCATGGGACGGTCCGTGGTTTGGCCTCATTGGCCCGTGAATGCCCAGCGGTTCGACCTCCTCGACCCGTAAACGGCCCGTCCGGTTCACAGACGGCCCACGGTTTCAGGTCGAGATGGGTGGGCCGATGCGTGTTCGGCGGGCCGGCCCGTCTTGACACATCTATATCTAAGGTAGGTCTAAGTCCAATGATAAAGGCAATAAAAAATATTACCATTGTAGGAAGTTGTGGCATTTTAAGAAAGATTGCTATGATCTTAAGAGAAAATAGAAGCAACATTATAATGAAGATCAAAATATTGCTATTGTTAGGATGCCCTAGATGGTTTACATGTTATGACTGTATCTCATGGTGAGATTGACCATGAGTGGATTTTAGACTCAGGTGCAATTTCACTTTTGTCCATAATGTTTTGGTTTTATAACCATAGAGAAATTGAACCTAAGAAAGTGTATATGGGTGATAACAATTCACATGCATTTGAAGGAATATGTGACATTGCTATTAAGATGCATGATGGCTTTGTCAGATCCCTTATTGGTGTTAGGTTTGTCCCAAACCTTAAGAGAAACCTTTTTTCCTTAAGTGTTCTTGAAGATGAGGGCCATATGTTCAAATCTGATTTGATACTTTAAAGATTCCTAAAGGTTTTCTAGTAGTAATAAAAGGTCCCAAGAGGAATGGGATGCATTACCTTCAAGGTGAAGCTTTATGTGCCAAAGATTTAGGATTGATCTTAATCAATGAAGATAGATCAGATCTATGGCATATGATGATGGGACACATTAGGAACAAGGGGCTAAAATATCTTAGTGTCCAGAATTTACTTGGTAAAGACATTGTTGCACTTTTGAGCTTTTGTGAGACGTATGTTCTAGGAAAGTCACACAGAGTGAGATTTGAGATAGGTCTACACAACACTAAGAAACCATTAGATTGCATTCATTTAGATTTACGGGGTCTAGAAAAATACCCCACGCATGATGGGAATATGTTTTTTCTATCAATTGTTGATGAATACTCTAAGAAGGTTTGGGTTTTCCCACTTAAGTCCAAATATGAACATTTTAGCAAGTTTTTGTCTTGTCATGCCTAAGTTGAAAATTAAATGGGAAAAAAGTGTGAAAATGCTTAGGACATACAATATTATAGAGTTTTGCAACTTTGAATTTGATAGTTTTTACAGTATCATGAGGCATATGATTGCGAGAAATACCTCCAACAAAATGGGGTGGCTGAGAGGTTGAATCGAACTTTAATGAATAATGTTAGATGCATGTTGATTAGTTCAAGGTTGTCTAAAGGTTTTTGGGCTGAAGCTTTGTGTACTGCGACTTATTTAATAAATAGGTCTCATTCTAGTTATGTTAACTTCGTAAGAGTTGTGATCTCTAGATTTGTTACACATTAGATTGTTTGGGTGTGATGCTTATTCACACCAGGTTGAAGGTAAGTTGGACTCTAGGGCTACTAAGTGTGTCATGTTAGGATATGCAGGGGGAGTTAAGGGGTATAGATTGTGGATTTTAGGTGTTAAGGGTATTAAGATAATTAACAGTAGAGATGTGAAGTTCAATGAGATATGCCTTGCTTAAAAACCTTAGACAATCAGGTTAAATAGATTGAGCAAGGAGAATCTTCTACTATGAAGAAGATTCATACTGAGATTAAGAGATTAGATGTTAATCAAGAGGTTAGAGAATCTGAACAAATTGATCCTCAAGTTGAGACTCAACAAGAAAAAGTCTTAAACAACATAAACTAGAAATTCTTGAAAATGTTGTCCCTAACCAAGAACAACTTGTAGATACTAATTTGAGAGATTACCAATTAGTGAGAGATAAGGAGACAAGGCAAGTGAGGCCAAATATGAAGTACATTTCTTCAAATTTGATGGAGTTCGTCCTAGTTTCATGAAAAACCTTGGAGTCAGTTGAGCCTTTTTCTTATGAAAAAGCTGTTAACTGTAAAAAATTTTGAAAATTGGATCAAGACTATGAGAGAGGATATCCAGTCCTAATGATACATGAAAGTTGGTTGAGAGATCAAATAATCAAAAAATTGTCAATTGTAAATTGATCTACAAGTTGAAGGAATGAGTAGAACCTAATGAGCCTTTAAGATGCAAAGCTAGATAGATTGGTAACTAAGGGATTTACTCAAAGTGAAGAGATTGATTATAATGAGGTGTTTTCTCTGATGATTAAGTATAAAACTATCAGATTAGTCTTGGCCTTATTTGTCCAATTTAATTAAGAATTAGATCAACTAGATGTTAAGACTTCTTTTCTTCATGTGGAGTTAGATAAGGTAATTTACGTGTCTTAACCTCAAGGCTTTGAGGTGAAAGAAAATTCTGAGCTTGTGTGCTTGGTTAACAAATCCTTGTATGGTATTAAGCAAAGTCCTAGGCAATAATATACAAGATTTTATGCTTATGTGCTTAAAATTGGTTTCAAAAGGAATGAATTTGATGTATATTTGTATTACAATAACATTAATAGAGGATGTAAAGTTCGCTTGATGTTAGATGTTGATGACACGTTGCTTCCTAGTAGTAGTAAAGTTGAAATCATAAACATGATTTTTGTTTTGAAATGTGAATTTGACATGAAAGACTTAGGATAGAAAAGAAAAATTCTTGGTATGGTTATTAAAAAGAAATAAAGCTGAAAATAGATTGATCATTAATCAAGAGTCCTATTTGAAAAAGGTAATAACCAAATTTGATATGAAATTTGCCAAGTCTATCAATGTACCATTAGCTGCACACGTGATTTTATCATCTGTTCAATGCCCTAAAACTTAATAAGAAAAACATGAAATGAGTAATGTTCCATATGATAATGACATTGGTTATGTGATGTATTCAATGATTGGTTTATGTCTAACCCAGGTGAACTTCATTGGATTGCTTTTAAATGGTTATTGAGATACCTATCTGAGATAATTAAAAGGTGGTTAGTGTTAGAAAAGAGAAGTGATAAGCTTGAGCTTAAGGGTTATGTAGATTTTGACTTTGAAAGGGACAAAGATCAGAGGAAATCTACCACTTCATATTTTTTTCACATTAGATGATAATGTTTCACTTGAAATCTCATTTGCAATCTTTAGTTACACTCTCCAGCACTGAAGCAAAATATGTTGCACTAATTGAAGCTTTTAAAGAATGCATGTAGTTGAAAGGCCTCTTATGTGAATTAAATTTCTTGAATGAAAATGTCATGATCTTTACTAATATTTAAAGTGCTTTGATGATGTGTCAAAACCCTGTGTATCATGAAAGATTTAAGCATATTGAGGTGAAGTACCATTTCATTAGGGAGAAGTTAGTTTATGGTGAATTTAAATTGTTTAAAATTGTTACTAATGATAACTTGTGGATGTTGGGACCAAAGTACTTGGTACTGGTAAGTTTAAGTGTTTAACAAGTGCTTATTAATTTTGAATATTGATACGAGTTAACTGGTGTGGCATGTACTTGCTGCTGTGGGTGATTGGTGAAGCAGGTATCGGGTTGGAGTGGGCAATGATGATGAAATAAGACCACAAAAGGATATCACATGTAACTAGGAATTTGGTAGTTGATTTGTGATCCAAGGTGAAGATTTGGGTGTGTGGTTCACTAATCCACATGGCACAATCATATTGGACAAATTGGTTTGTAAAGGATTTTGTTTGTTTAGATTAATGTGGACCATTGGATCTATTAGATGATCTTGATCTTGTCTTGTGTTTAAACTCAAGACTTTGAATAAGGAAAATGTTTTGTCCCTTTTTGGTTAGAGGAGTTGGGAGAGAAAAATATACACAAGTTATTGTATCTCTTCTCCTTTTAAGAGAGGTTGGACTAAATTGTGATTAATTCTTGGTCACATCTGGTGGGTTTCTTGGTGAAATCCGGTTGCTGTTCCCTCGGGTTGTATGGCGGTGTGTCTAGTGGCATAAATCCGAGTCCACAACTTCAAACAAGGTGCAAGACAAAGGAGAAACAATAATGGTCTTCTTTTGTTGTATTTCACATTTAAAATGAGTTGTAATGATTTTTTTGTATTATTTAACATTGTAACATTATTAAACTCAACAAGTAACAAAAATAGAATTTAAACCACTTGAACATGTATTTCCTACCTTGTGTCTTTGAATGAAAGGAGATGAAATCATTGAAAAATTACTTCAAAATCCCTTAAGAATTCTCTTCTTTTTCTTCTTCTTTTCTTGGGGAGTATATTTTTCTTGTGCGTGCATGCACGTGTGTGTGTGGGTGTGTGTAAGTGGCGTGTGGAGATTTTGGTAGTTTTCCTTCTTCTTGGATGTTCACCTTTAGAAAGAAAAGGTTTACCTTGTGCAAGAATTGATAAGTTCTTGAATGGTGGCAATTACAAAACAATTTAATTTTAGAAATACCCCATAGTTAAAGCTTTTCAAATTAATTAAAAATAATAATAAAGTGTGAGATATTTTCTCTAGATGGATTGCTTTTCTTATCGTTACTGGGCCACGGTTGGACTTGACTAGACTTTTCTCCAAATGGGCTTAGGTGGGATTTTACATAACGGTTGGACCTCCTGAAGTTTCACACATTTTAGGATGTGTTTGATTTTGATTAAAATCAAATTTTTTTGTAAAAGTTGATAAAAGTTGTTGAAATGTGTGGTTGAAATGTTGTGGAACTATGGATTGTGTGGTTAAAATTAATTATTGACTTTGAATTTAACTTTTTAGTAAAGTCAAAAATGAAAACAAACATGCTCTCAATATCACTCTCAATATCAAATATCTAGTCCAAAACTATTTAGACTACATTTTCATTACTTCGCATTACTGAAAAATAACACATACATTCCCGTAAAATGGCCAAACTTTACTTATAGTTACAAGAACGCTGGTAATATAATTCGGAATATAGCCATATCTTACTTATATCCATATCACCTCTTCGAAATATAAAGTAACAAATTTTTTTATTTTTTCATCTGCTAATTCGAACATATATTAAACATATCTTTGAAAGCAAACAAACATATATGTTCATTGGCAACTACCTTAAAGTATTTTTTTTTTACCTTTCTAAAGATATATTGAGTATTCCTACATGTTTCTTCGAATTCTTACTAAATAATGAATTTATTAAATGGCTTGTGGGTTCCTACGACATGTGGGTTCAAATTATTCATTCTTAGTATGATATGATTTCCAATTCTATTTGGATTTGTCAATAATATTTCATTAATACGCTAAGTTTTATTAATTTTTTTTTTGGATATGTTTGAAAATATATTTAAATTATGATTGCATTGTCCTTGACGAAGTCGGGTATATTTCATATCCTTCCTACTTTTAATCAGGAAAAGATGATTAGTCGAGCTGAAAAGTATGTTTGCCTCTATCTGCTAGATAAAGGTAAAAAAGGATTTTTACAAATTCTAATTTGACTCGGACAAAATTGTAGTTAGTTTGAAGTATTAAAATGTTCCGAGATACTTTAATTTACTAAGTACTTTATGTTTAAATTATATTTGATACCTTCATTTCAGGAATTTCTTTTAGCTGAAAAATGAAATTATGTTAATTTTGTTAAAGGCAAAACACAACAATTTAATTATATTCCCACCACAATTTTTTAGTTGTTACACTACTATTAATTAGTACATATAATCTTTGATGATAGTTTTTGTCTAATAAATGTTCGTTATGAGGGTATAAAAAAACTTATTCGACCTTCATATTTTTAACTAAGCAAGAAAACAACAAATAGAAAAGTGTGACATAATATGTACCCCCATTTCAAAGCACGCTAATATAATATTTCAACAAAAACAGTCATGAGAAATCAGACGTATTAATTAAGGGAAGATTGATAATAAGAATCTAGTGAAAAAGAGGAGAGGACATTAGTGTAACAATAAGCAAAGGTTGAGGATCTATAATGAAATTAAAAAGTGGTGCAAAAAAAAAAAAAAAAAAAGTGGTGTTAATATAACCACCCAATACAATTTCTTTTCTGTGGCAAATGTTGACCTATTTCCAAATCCCCCCGGGATCTAATTTCAAGAAAATATTGCGAATAACAGATAAATAGAAATAGAAAATAATAATATAAATGAGAATATTGAATTTACGTGAAAACTCCCAAATTAAAGAAAACCCTTGGATCTTAAAAGGCATAGATTCATGTGTGAAAAATAGTACAGTCACAATATCTCTCACACTCAAAACCCCCCAAAGTACATTCAAGAGCAATCACATGCTAAGCTTTACAAAACAATAACTAGTTTGAAAATTAAGAAGAAAAAATTATTTTTCTCCCATATTCTATATATTCCCCCCCTAGAGAGTTTCAGTGAGTTGGTCAAATATTATTTTATGTAGTCGAAGGTGGACAAACTCCCTGTCTTTCGAGACGAACAAATTGTGTGTTCTTGCTATATCTTTTTATTTTTTTTGTTTATTGAATGCTTGGTGTGTTTAAGATTATAGATGTATTAGTCCTACGAATTACAGCTTTACCGTACAATTTAAAGAGGAGAGATCAATATATTTATGCATGTTTGGTACATGGTCTTAGGGGTGGCAAATGGGCTCGTCGACTCGGCCCATGAAAGCTCAGTCTATATTGGGCTCAGGCTCGGGCTCGTCTGGCTCATCTAGGGTCGAGCCTAAAATACGAGCCAGCTCGTGGGCTAGTACGAGCTTGTGGGCATGATCCCATGAGTTGGGCTCGTGCCCACGAGCTAAAGTGCAGTGTGACTGTTGGCCAGCTTTCCATTTTGTTTAAGAAAAAATTCAATTATTTTTCTATAAATACTCTATTCTAAACTCATTTTTTTCACACTTCAATCTTACAATCTATTATTCTCTTTATTATTTTATTTCAAATGGCCTACAATCGAAGCGATGATGATTTTAGTGGTCTTAATGACATTCCAATTCCAAACGATATTATTGATTAGTTTGGAAGTAGTACTGATCCAATTGATTTTGATGACGTTCAAGAAGATGCTGATACACAAACAATCATCGGTTCTAGCACTAAACGAAAAGTCACCAAACAAAAGGCTAGGTGTTGTGATAAATATGTGTAATTGTAAGTGTACAATATTGCAAACAAGTAATAAAGTGAACCTATTGAGTCCAGATTATCGTTCCCACGAAAACTATCTTATTTATATACTAGTTAAATTAATCTTAGTGCTCATCTATTAAAAACAATTTGAGATAACTTGATTTGAATGATTATACTATAACTATTAATTCTTAGAAAATAAGTGTGAAAGCAAATATCAAGAATTTAGAAAACAATAGTTATTAAAGTGTTTGGATTCACGAGTTCACCATAGTTGTCATCTCTAATTTCTCCTCTCAAGATTTAGTCCTAAAGTTGTATTTGGTAGAATTCACGAATTTAACATAATTTACCTCACTTGAGTTCAAATTAGTCATATCTAATTAAGTCAACTTATGAAGTCAGAATGGTCTTTAATTAGATGTATTAATTCTCCTAAGAATTCAATTCAAACCGCGATAATAATAAAAGTGTATCTCTACCTTTTATCCAATTGTCGAATTTTACTACGTAGTCTAGATTAATAATTTACTTTTTAATTCATTACAATCCACAAATTAATGACAAATAATAGCCAATTATTTCAAACAATAAGAGAAGAAGTAAAATATAATTAATTGATAAGCAAAACTTGAGATTCGAAATTGAAGAATTAAAACTAGGCTACGTCGTTCATCCAAACTTTAAATCTAGCTATTCATAATTCTAGAGAAAGAAAAGATGAAGAGATTTGAATACATAACCCAGATCTTGAATAAAAGATGAAAAGAACTTGAAAATCTTGCACCAAGAAATCTTCGTCTTCACGTTCCAATCTTCAAGATCTTGGTTGTTCTTTGCCGTTCTTTTCCCCAAAAATCACCCCCCATTATGAGTTAATAACTCATATATATATATATATATATATATATATATATATATATATATATATATATATATATATATATATATATAATATTCTTTTTGTATCTCAAAAGATCATGAAAATCGCGTCCAAAACGTTTCCTAATTGAAGTCAAACTAAAAAAAAAAAAAGGAAATAAAAATCGCTGGCCAAAATTTACACTGGGCGATCGCTCAAGCAAGCTCTTTTGTATTCTACTTCTGATCACCAGTGCTGGGAGCTCGCCCAGCTTAAATATTCCACTTTTGCACCTTTGGTCCTCCAACTATGAATTTTGTCCTCTTTAGTCCTCTTATTTTTTCTTTCATTTCAATTTAGTCTTCTTTTATTTGCAACACGAGTCATTAAACTTTTGAATATTTGTAAGTTGGTCCTCTTTTCCAAGTCTTCGTGCATTTTCAGTCCTTCTTTACTCATTTTGCTTCGTTTTTCTCCAATTCCATTCGAACTTGGATTTTGACCTAAAATAATTAAATCAACACACAATTAAGTAGAAAATCACTTAAAAGTACTTACGATCGTCCACTTTTGATGGTCCCGATAAGTTTAAAATCACACTTATCACTAGGTCCTGGCAGCATTTGAGTTGGTGCCGATTGGTAAATTAGTAGACGAAGTTTTTGAGTAAAAAGCATAGTGTAAACACTATAATGAGAAGTTAGTCTGGAAAAAGGGGATAGACATGACCCATCTAAATAGACACTTCAAAAAATATTAATTCAAACACAGATGTTTGGAATCAAATCAAGTACAACTCCAGTTTGGATATCCCAGAGCCGGGTCCAGTAGTAATCTCATTCTCAACAATTGGGTATATTCACAAGATATCATGTGATGTGAAGGACTACTGGAATTGGTGGTAAATGTCGAGTTTCCACTAAGCTTGGTAGAAAATCTTCATTTCACGAACTTCATTCAAAAATATCTCCAACCAAGGTACGTTAATGTTTCTAGAAATACTCTTCATAAAGATATTATTTTTTTGTATAATAAAAAGAAAGAAGCTATTATAAATGATATTAATAATTATAATAGTGTTTATCTTTTACGTCAGACTTATAGACATGTAATAACAAAAAAAGATACATGGCTGCAACTGTACACTATATTGATAATAATTGGATCATCCATAAAAAAAGTAATAGCGTTTAGACAAATTGACTATCCTCATAATGGAGTTAATATTTATCATGTTTTATTGGGTGTGTTACGTGAGTTTAAATGTGATTCTAAGATTCAGAGTTTTACATTTGATAATGCAGGCCTCAACAATATAGTAATTGAGAAATTAATTCAACATTTTAGTCCAGAATTTGATGGTATTTTATTTCACATTCGTTGTATATGTCATGTGTTTAATTTAATTATGCAAGATAGATTAAAATTTATACAAGAACAATTAGAAAAAAAATTAGATATGTTATTAATTATATTACGGTCTCACCAGCAAGAAAACAAGTTTTTGCTGCTCTATGTGTTGAAAATGGGCTGCAATCAAAATATTTTTGTACTGATGTTGACCATAGATGGAATTCAACATATCTCATACTTGAATCTTGTGAAAGTTACGAAGATTGCATTACTATATATTATAAAGGCTGACACTCACACGGTCAGAATATGATTTGGAAGCATATGATTGTAAAATATGTGCTCATGTTAGAAATTTTTTGAAAGTTTTTTATCACGCAACAAATGCTTATGCTGGTGCATATTATCGAACTACTGCAGTTGTTTTAAATTATTTCTATTATATTGCTAACAATTTTAATAGGTATAAGTATTTTGTTTTGTTTTTTTTTCTAATATTATACATTTCATGGAAGCTAAATTTAGAAAATATTGGGAACAATTTCCTATGTTATTTTTATTAGCATATATTATGGATCTTAGACTTAAATTAGAGGGTACGAAAGTAACAATAATGACAATTTCACAAAAATTAACTTACGGGAATCCACTAACGTGTGATAATTTAGAAGTACTTGACTGCATTACTTGATTAGTTAAAGAAGATATAAAACATGGAAGTTTTATTGTTGTTTTTAACTAAGTTTTACTTTTTGTAAATTGCTGATAAAAGTTTTAGATTACGTCTAAAATTATAACTTCAAAAAGTTGAGAAGTGTGTAACATGTTCTAAAAAAGTGGATTTATTTACCTATGGCATGGGAGCCCGTGGATATTTTCCTTAGGAATTTACCACGCTATATCCGATGTTAATCAATATTTAATCGTCTTGCGTATTAACTGTCTCGAATTGAGAAACGTTCAATGCAATGTTTTGACGTTTAACAAACTTTCATTAACATCACAACATTAAAGTGAATTTAGTGTTTTGTAAAAAAATATATTTACAGATTAACTTTTAGTAACAACCTATTCAACCCCCTTCTAGGTTGTTTGTTAACTAGATTTAAAACTAACAATTGGTATAAGAGCAGGTTCACTTCTAGAAAGTGAGATCGTATGAATCTAGGTGTGGACAGTGTTTCTTTTCGACCATCAGTCTTGGATGGAACGAACTATAATTATTAGAAAATCTGTATGACTGTTTACATTCAAGCTCTAGATAAAAAATCATGGCATTCTATCATTAGAGGTTATAGTCCTCCCACTATTATAGAAAATAATATTGAAATAGAAAAACCATGTGAACAATGGGTAATTGCTGACTTCAATAATGCTAGCCGGAATAGCAACGCTATTTTTGGTTTTGTAGATGCTAATCAATTCAAGCTAATATCTAATTGCAGGTTAGCAAATGAAGCCTGGGAGATCTTACAAATCGCACATGAAGGAACTTCCAATGTGAAATCATGTAAACTACAAATGCTCACCACAGAATTTGAAAACCTATGCATGAAGAACAATGAAGCATTCAAATATTTCTATGCTCGGCTGTGTGACATATCAAATCAAGCACATGCCCTTGGAGAAAAATATTCTGAGTCCAAATTAGTCATAAAGGTCTTGTGGCCATTGCAAAATAGGTTCCACTCCAAAGTAACCGCAATTGAAGAGAGAAAAGACATTGACGATATCAAAATTGAAGAGTTGGTTTGGTCAGTAATGACTTATGAACTAAATCTCAATACAAGAAAGAAAGAAAAAGTTATTGGCATAGCATCTCGGGTTGAGGAAGAAAAATATGAATGTGATGAGAGTGATTCAGACATTGATATTGCCCTAGTAACCAAACAGTTTGATAAATTCTTGAAACAGGCTCAAAAACTTAAATCAACTAAAAATAAGGGATGATTCAGAAATAAATATTCTAACCAAAATAGACAGAATCAGTCAAATCTTCCAAGGAGAACAGAAAATTGTATCTAGTGCTATACTTGTGAAGGATATGATCACATTGCCTCTGAATGTGCTAATAATAAAAAAAGGAACATTTGGTAAAAATGTCATAAATGTAACTTGGAGCGAGGACGAAGAATCAACTGATGATCAATCAGAAGATAGGGAAGTTTCTAACACTCAAGATATTTCATATACAGCTTGTTATATGTCCCATTAGTTGTCCACCCAATAGAAACTTTACACATCATCAAATAAATAGATGATAAGATTATTATGGACAATATTTAATGCATTCACACTTGCTGTTATTGATGATGTGTAAAGTTTTTATTATGATGAATGCTAAGGAGATGTGTATTTGAGATAGCAGATCTGAAGTCTCCTATGGTACACTTATATTAGACGTGTAATGTGAACTGACAAATTTTAGGTATAGCCCAAGTACGGCACGACCCACCTGTGTTGAACTTAAGCATATGGCCTGCACAATTGACCGTGTGAGCTGCTATTAAAAAAATAAAAATAAGTTAGATAATAGACATAGTCGGTTGGCCTAAGCAGCCATTTGTAGAGAACCATTGGGTTCTCAATAGGTCACTACAAAAGGATGCAACCATCTCGCTCGCCATTTTTTCTAAGAAAAAACTAAAAAAATATTGGGTTTGGTGGTCTACGTACGAGCTTGGCTGGCATTAATACTTGTAAATTCTTAGGGATGACAAAAAAATTCGTCCCAAACCTGATCCCCGCCCCGTCCTCAACTTCTATTTACCACCTGGCCTTTTATTGTAATTAAACGGGGCGATAAATAAGGATTTTCCAATCCCTGCCCCACCCCGATCCCCTCCCCTCCCCTCCCCTCCCCTCCCCACCCCAAAATTCTTGACGAAGTGGGGATGGTAATAGCCGCCCTGGCCAGCCTCACTTAGTTGCCATTTCTATAAATTATACACATATCTTAGCTCATTTGCATGACTTTGATTAATGTTTTTAAGTGGATCTCTATTGACATTGAGGTGAATTGGAGAAAAAATTGAATAAAGTGAGGTGGTTTAGCGCATTTCAGGATGAACTTTCATCCTCTAAGCAAAGAGCCAAGTCCTAGGAGCCAAAAGTTGGTAAAAGGAGGACGGAACAGAGACGAGATGATAGCTGCCTACTCGTGATTGAGCGTGATCCAGATTGTGCTCGAGCGTCAGAGAAGCAAAAAAATAAAAATAAAAGAGAGAGAATAGAAGAGTGGAGCTCGAGCGTGCCCTGTACACTTGCTATTGAATTTCTTGCTGACTTGGTGGTTTGGGGGTAGTTTAGTCTAATCTTGGCACAAAATTTTAGGCACCATTGACACTCTATATATCATTAAACCCTTGTATTTCATGGGGTTAGACTCTCACGGAAAAAAAACACGTAGGCACAAACATTACAAATCTAGTTTTGGGAAGAAGAAGATGGGGGATTGAAGGTTTCGCTCTGGTTCTTGCAAGTGAGAGTTGAATATTCTGGACAAAGCTCTATTTTTCCTTATACTTTTCTATTCTGAGTGATGGTTTCTTCTTCAATTATGTGTTTTTATAACTCGATCATGTTAGACAAAACTTCACATAACTAGGATGACTATGTAAACCATATTTTGATGCTTTGATTAAAATTTTCCCATTTAGATTTTAAGTATTTGTTTGGTTGATTGTTTGTTAAAAACTTAATGCTTTCAAATACTTGATCAATATTTGAATGACTTGTGGCTTATTTGATTCCAAGAAGTTGAAAATAGGTTTTTGCACCAATTAACAAACAATTTCGATAGGAAATAGAAATATATCCTATGTTATATGATCTCAAATTGAATGCTCTTGTTTTCAATGTAATTCTATATGTTCGTAATTTTCATAGAAATATATGAAGTTCTACATGGAATTAAATTTAACTTTACTCGAAAGAGACCGTTAGACAAAGTAGGAATATTGATCGTCAATTCAAAATGTATTAGTCTATTGAGGGAACTTGAGGCTTAAAGCGGTAAAATAAAGGCGGAGTCGAAGTCGTAACACTTTTACAACATTGAATTTTACCTAAGATTGTCGAAAACATTTTAAAATGCTTTCTTTTCGTAATTTTAGTAATTTTTAGTTAAAATCAAATCAAACTAAAAAAGTGACTATTTCTATTAAAGTTTGGAAATAGTTGATTTTCTAACTAGATACACAATCCTTGTGGGACCATACTTAATTGTTAAATTTTGGAATAGTCAAAAAAATTAATATAAGTCCTTTTACTGTCAAAATACACACACACAAAATGATTATTGTAAATTCAAATTTCTAGGGGTAAATTTCATATACAATGAACTTTCAACGAAATTTCAATTAGGTTAGTAAACTTTAATTTAGTTTCAATTAGATCACTAAATTTCATCACTGTGTCACCTCTCATCAGTCTGACAAAATTTTCTTAATTGACAGTTATACTGCAGCAGATTTTTTGTGTAATTCGTGAGTGGCACCATAGATTGACAATTATAAAACGAAAGTTTTGGCAATATCTTTAGATTTACCTAAAACATGAACGCGGAAAGGCATCAAGCAATCAAGCATTCATAAACTGGTGCAGTATGAGAACAAGGTCTATTTAGGTTGACTTGGAACATTGCAAGATGGGTAGTTTATCTTGGACAGATACTTTTACTTCTTTAGGAGTAATGAAGGTGTCATTTATGGAGGATGAATAATCAAGGTCGAAGGTCAAGCCAAAAAGACATAATGGATGGACATCAAATGAATATTTCTATTATACCCCTTGTTGGTCTATACTCTATACCGTAAAATCGATATTTGATGGAAACGATTGAGCTGGCAACAAATATGGCTTTGCTGGTCCGTGCAATGTTTATTTCATGAATTGTTACTAATCAAGTCAACTATTTATTCTTTCACCTACCTCAGCCACCTAATTCCTAAGTTTCCATATAATATCACATTTTTTAGTAATTGCTATTCCTTTAGGCATTTATGGAAGATTTCAACATAGATATTATGTTTGTTTTCGAGTTTTTTCTAGGAATATAATGCCTTAACTGTTGACTTGCTTTTAATGTTGTCAATTTTCTTTTAATAATATTCTTGTTTTCTATTAAAAAATATTTTCTTTTTTTAATGAAGGACGAGTATGTCTGTGTTTGACACATGTTATGTCGTGTCAAACACCGACACTCTTTGTGCACTCCAAGACATGTATCTAACAAAGCCACATCTCATGTCCTATTTTTTGAACAATGCTTTTAATTTCATACACTCGAGAGATATTTTAGAGACACTCTTCGTATGAATATGCCATGTGTTGTGTCATATATTACAACTAGTGAGTACACGTGCGTTGCACGTGGTAGAGTAATAATTAAGTACAGATGAAGCACCCAATATATCACAAATAAAATTTTTCATCATTGTATACAGATGAGATAAATTAAATCTGAAGTGATATCAATTCCTACTTGGATTTTCTATAACAACATTGCTAATAAAGTAACTAAAAAATATATAATAAACAGAACGAGCGAACAAAAAAAAAAAGCTTAGTTGAAAACGCAGGAACATTGGATTAAAAATCTCAAATCCATTCCTTGGGCTTGATGCATGCATCCAGGGGTTTTCATTCCTTGCTTCTATCTTCTGATTGATGCAAACAAAACAGTTATTTTACTTCAATCATGTCTACTCTATTCTTTTTCTTTTTACAATGAAACATTCAGCAAAAAAAAAGTTGATTGAATGCTTACGTGGTCATACTCCCACTGAGCAATTACATACTCTCAATTCTTCCACCTGTCTTGAGACCAAATGTAGTGCCACGATCATAAACCTTCACTTATAAAAGGGCAAAGTTAGAATATCTTTAAGCACAATATTTGGTTGGAATTTTAGGTACGGTCTCTTACCAAGTTGAATTATACGTAGCGTCCTCAACGCATTTGTGAAAATTAAATCTGGAAATATACAAAAAAAAAAAAAAAAAACTCTTGGAGATAAAAGGCTTTGGTAGGGATGGTTGCTTCTTCCATCCGGAATCTACTACCTTATCAACCATGAAAACATATACTTGTCATACCCTGACAAGTTCCCAACAAAGCTAGATGTTCCAATAGCCTTAGCTCGAGAAATGAGTCAAATATTACATTTCAATCTATAATTGTGGAGAACTGATACTTATTTATTAAAGATATAAATAAACAATTCATATGGAGTTTTTGCAAGATAGATGAAAGATTAGTAATTTTTATATACATAATGATATGGGGTTGTTAAAGAGTAAAATAGATTACAAGGTTACTTTTGTATTGCTATATGTGTTACTTATATACAAAACTTCATGTACATATAAATGGAATTAAATCAATCCAAAAGCCATGATCTTAGGAGAAGAATCTGGTTATTGATTGAGTCCACATTCAGTCCACATTGAAGAATCTGGACACTGAGGATTATGTAGGAGATAAATCTGGACATTGAAGACGTGTTCACAATTTGGTCATTGATTAAGTCCACATTCAATCCACATTGAGGAATCTGGTCTATTATGCCCCCCGCAGGATGGTACTCCCATTGGAGATACCAATCTTGGTTCGTAATGCAGCAAATTGTTGTCTTGAAAGTGGCTTTGTTAGAGCATCAGCAAGCTGGTCTTTTGTAGATATGTACGAGATATTGAAGGTTCCATTTGTCACATGATCACGAACAAAGTGGTAATCAATAGCTATATGTTTCATCCTTGAGTGAAATATTGGGTTGACCGAAAGGTATGTGGCACCAATGTTATCACAGTAAATAGTTGGACGCATAGTAAGGGTCACGCCAAGTTCTCCAAGTAGATTTTTAAGCCATAATACTTCAACCGCTGTGGAAGCAAGAGCACGGTATTCGGACTTTGTTGATGATCGAGCAACAGTTTTTTATTTACGCGAGGACCAGGATAATCATTGCCACCAATATAGACAATATATGCAGTTGTAGATCGGCAATCATCTTTATTCCCTACCCAATCAGCATCGGAGAAAGCAATGAGAGTTAATGGTTGAGCTTTTTTTAGAAATAGTCTGTGATGAATGGTATTCTTCAAATAACGAAAAAGACGTTTGGCTGCTGACCAATGAATTTCTCTAGGCTGGTGCATAAATTTGGCTAATCGATTTACTGTAAATGAAATATCCGGTCGAGTGAGAGATAGGTACTGCATTGCTCCAAATACACTCCTATACTGAGTAGCATCAGTTGGTGCAGAACCATCATAAAGCATCAGTGGCTGAGATGTCGAAATTGGTGTTGTGACCTCTTTTGCTCCAGTCATGTTGGTCTTTGCAAGCAAATCATGAAAGTATTTATGTTGTGTAAGAAGAAGGCCACTAGGAGTGGAAACCACTTCAACACCAAGAAAGCAATGTAGATCTCCCAAATCTTTGACTGAAAATCTGTTTGCAAGAGCAGTTAGAAAACGAGTAATAAAATGTTCATCATTACCAGTAACAATTAAATCATCTACATAAACCAGAAAATATATAGTGATGTACATGCACTTGTAAATGAACAAAGAAGTGTCACTTTTGGAGTTGATAAATTCGAAGTCAAGCAAAAAACTTTTCAGCTCATTGTACCAAACTCGAGGGGCTTGTTTAAGACCATAGATTGCATTTTGTAGTTTGCACATAAATGAAGGATGTATTGAGTCAATGAAGCCAAGAGGTTGTTGCATAAACATCGTCTCAGTAAGCATCCCATGTAAGAATGCATTATTGACCTCTAATTGTCGAATTTTCCAGCCATGGATAAGAGCAAAACTGAGTACCAAAAGAATTGTAGCGGGTTTAACAATAGGGCTAAAAGTATCTCGATAATCCAACTCAGGTCTTTGGTAAAATTCTTTTGCAACAAGCTGAGCTTTGTACCGAGAAATTGTTCCATCTGGATTTCTCTTGATGTGAAAAACCCACTTACATCCAACTACATTTTGTGATGCATGCGGAGGAACGAGCTCCCAAGTGCCATTTTTTTTAACAAGGCATTTAATTCATCTGACATGGCTTGACGCCAATTTTCATCTTTAAGTGCTTGAGATACACAACTTGGTTCAATAGATTCTGGTAAAGGATGTTTGGTTATAGTGTGATTTATTTGCTTGGGCTTAAAAATGTTGTTTTGGGACCTAGTTACCATGGTTGGGGTGCGAGTTATAGGGACAGTTGGAGATACTGGAGGTTGATGAGAGGGTTGTTGTGAGGGTAAAGGGGCGAGGGCACTACCTGTATCACAGTCAGAAGTTGGCATGGATGTTGATGAAGTGGCAGCACCAGTAAAACCCAGACGAGAAGCTAGAAGAACTGGTGTAGGGGCTTGTAATGTACTATCTGTAACAACTGAGATAGGGGAAAATAATGCTGCAAGAGAAGAAGAAGGAGATGACCATTTCTGAAAGAGATGTGACAGTGGAGAAATTTTTGAAAGGAACTCAATGTTGGATGGAAAGATGTGCTCTACAAATTGAACGTGGCGAGATATATAAAGTTTTTGGGATTCTGTGTTAAAACATTTATATGTACTTTGATTTGTAGAATACTCCAAAAAGATACATGGTTTTGATTTGGGTTCTAACTTATTTTTGGAATACGGTTTTAGCCACGGAAAACATAGACAACCAAAGACACGTAATTTAGCATAGTTTGGTATGGTGTGAAACAGACTTTCAAATGGTGATTTATATGCTAGAATGTTGGTAGGCAACCTGTTGATCAAATAGGCAGCAGTCTAAAAAGCATGTGGCCAAAATTTTAATGGAAGTGAAGCATTGTGAAGAAGGGTTAGTCCTGTTTCATCTACATGCATGTGACGTCTTTCAGCAGAACCATTCTGTTCGGGAGTGTGAGGTGGGGTTTTGAGATGTTGAATACCATGGGTGATGAAAAATGATTTTAAGGCTTCATACTCACCACCACCGTCAGAATATATTGTGATAATAGGAGTTTTGAAAAACTTTTCGACAATGAATTTAAACTAAGTAAAAACTGGGTAGACGTCAGATTTGCGTCGTAGAGGGTATAGCCAGATATATTTGGTAAAATGATCTATGAAAATGACATAGTAACGAAAATCATCATCAGATAAAATGGCAGAAGGAACATCAGTATACACTAGATCAATTGGTCCTCTACTTTGTAAGGAAGATGTTCTAAAAGGTAAACGATGACTTTTGTTACATTAACATGACACTCAATGAAAATTCGACAATAATTTTGATGATAATGAGACTTGATTAGACTGAGCTAAGTAACTTGTGATTTTGACAGAAGGGTGACCAAGCCGATTGTGCCAAATCTGAGGAGAGGCTTTTATTCCAACATAAGCAAGATGTGGAGAATGAGGCGATGTTCTGGGTTGTGTGGTACTTGGCCATTCATAGACATCTTGCTTATTCTGACCGCGAATTAGTGGTGCCCTCGTGCTTAGATCCTTCACAACAACAAAAATTGGGAAAAAAATTCAACAAAAGTTTGATTAGATTTATAAAAACGAGAAACAGAGATAAGATTCTATTTTATGGAAAGAACACATAAAACATTAGAGAGATTGAAATTATTAGAATTGTGTGGTAGAGAGACTGAACCAGTGTGAGAAATTCCAGGGCCTGAATCATCACTAATAACAACATCATCTGGTCCTTCATATGTTTGTTGAAGGGAGAGGTTTTCAAGATCATGGTGAGAAGCTGCTAAGTCCATGAGCCAATTACCATTGTGAGGAGAGTAGGTAGTTGTATGATTTGCTGTTGGAGTTGGTCGTAGATGAGGAAATTATTTGTAACACCGATTAGCCTCGTGTCCTCTTTTGCCATAGAATTGACAAACTACTGGGACTGAAGTTGGAGCTTTATTGAAATTTCGCTGGAAGGAAAGATGTTGATTGCTTGTTTGAGGGGCCCGTGGTTATGGAAGAATGCCACGAGATGGATGATTTGTTTGTTTCCTATTGGTGTTAAAGTTGTTGGACTTATGCTTGTATGAAGAATTGAAGGAGTTAGTTCTGTGAGTGTAATTTGTAGTAAAAGGAAAAGATTCTGCTGGTACTTCATGAGTCTTAACGTCCCGTTCATATCCTGTGAGCTTGTCATTGAGTTCTTCAAATGAGATCGGAGTGTCACGAGTTTTGAGAGTAGCAACAACTTCTTTAAATTCAGAACCAAGTCCACGAAAGACAATAATGAGCAGATCATCATCAGATTGTGGTGCACCAATTAAAGCCAATTCGTCGGCAATGGTTTTAATACCAAGAAGAAAATCAGCGACAGGTTTCGAGCCACGTCTCATGGCTGCTAATTTGTCTCGGAGGTGAACAATGCGGGAGTGTGACTTGCTGGCATAAAGTTTTGCTAATTTCTCCCACGCAACTTTGTTGGTTTGTGCTGATGAAACAAGATGAATAACTGATTCAGACAATGAAGCAAAGATGGCATGTAATATCAATTGGTCTTGTCGCAGCTACGAATTATGATCAGGATTTGAGCTCGACTTTCCATCTGATTCAACAGTAGAAGAAGGACAGGCATATGTGCCATTGACGAAACGGAGGAGATCAAGGCCGAGAAGGAGAGAATTAAATTGAGCACGCCAAGAGAAATAATTTGAAGGTGTTAATTTGAGAGGTAACTGAGCTACAACATTGATTGTGATAAGAATACTGGTATTGGGTGGAGATGGATTTGACTGGAGATGATAGGAGAAGACATATATTCAGGAGAGTTATTGGCCATGAGAGAGGTGGAAAAAAAGAAGAAGAGAAGGTTGATCGATGGAGTTAGTAGGGCTTTGATACCATAAAGAATAGAATAGATTACAAGGTTAACTTTTGTATTGCTATATGTGTTGCTTATATACAAAATTTCATGTACATATATGTGGAATTAAATCAATCCAAAAGCCATGATCTTAGGAGAAGAATCTGGACATTGAGGATTATGTAGGAGATGAATCTGGACATTAGAAACTGGACATTCATTGAGGATTATGTAGGAGATGAATCTGGACATTGAAGACGTGTTCACAATCTGGTCATTGATTAAGTCCACATTCAGTCCACATTGAAGAATCTGGTCTATTAGTTATCCTTTTGTAAATAAAAGGAACATTAATTTTCACCAAAAATATTATATTTAGGAGATATGGGACAATTTTGATTCCTTTAGAGATTATTCACTTACAATGTATCTACAATTTTTATCCTCTTGGAATATACTTCCATTTATATTTTGATACCAACTAAATTTCTCTTGGAACTTTGAAAGAAAAGAATCAGAAAGATCAAATTTGCAAAACCTACAACCAAAGATAAAATAACTAATCACGAAGTTCACAGGCTTTGGCATACCTCTTCATAAACTGGAGTCAACCGAAGATGTGAATAATTCCTAATGACTTTTGGTGAAGCAATTTCTTCAGCTTCAGAACCAGACTCAAGAGTAGGTGTATCACTGCTTTTTGCCTGCTCCAACAACCAAATAAACATAAGATTTCACTTGCAGCGTCCACACCACGATGCATAGAACTCTAGCAGAACTATAAGACTAAACAAATGAGAATATCTAACAACACAACCACTTTAATCAAACTTCTCACCAATTTATAAATATTCTTCACCAAATATAAGATCATAGTCTATTCTTTCAACACAATCAATAACATCATTATTCCTCATTAAATTTTTCTAAAATATGTAAATAGTAAACAAGTAAATCTCCACTTCACAAGAAAATAATTTCAAGAATCATAGCCCAAAATACGCCACAAGTTTAACAATCCCAACATTACCGACTACCGGAAAAAAGAGAATCGAAAAAAATTTACAACAAATAATATTTTTAATGCAATTTTCAATTTGTAAAAAGTAAAAGCATCAATCATTTTCTATTTAATTAGACCTATCTTGTTAGCTGTTGGAACGATTTGGAGACGGAATAGGAGGAAGAACATGTGATTCTTTGTTGTTATTATTACTATTATTATTTGAGCAACTCTTGATGTGATTTTTTTTTTTCACAGCACAACTCTCAATTCCATCTTTATCTGATTTCCCATTCAAAGTGGAGTTTTTCACTTTCACATATCTTTGTCTCTTCCTACTACAAGAAATTTATGTTCTGCATACAAATTAAATTTGTGGGGAAAGGTTATTTTTTTGTGAGGAAAACCTTTCCCAACGAATTTTTTTTTGTAGGGGCGTTTGTGGGGAAAACATCGTGGAGAAAGGTATAAGAAGACAAATGGTAGAATTTTGTGTGCTAAAGTCTCTCCCTATAAATTCTTTAGCGACGAATACAATTTGTCTTCTAAATTCTTTCTCGACAAAATAATTCATCTGCCAAAGTTACTTTGGCCCACAAAACAGGTGTTGTAGGCACAAGATAGAAATTATTGTGGGGGTAAATCATACTTTTCTTTACAAATAATTATTTGTGTCAAAAAAATTTTGTAGGCCAAATTCTACTTTATTTTACAAGTGATATTTTGTGGGGAAAGCGTATTTGTGGGCCAAGTATATTATTTTTTCCAACAATGATTGAATTTGTAGGGAGAAATTAATTATTTGTTATATAAATTTTATATTAGTTAGTTATTTTTACCTTCTTCAAAATAATATAAAAATACAAAAAAGACAACAAATTAAATTAAGATTTTATAAGTGTCAATCAAATAATATTGAACCCAAAATATTGTACCAAAATACAAATAAAAATCATTCACTAGGCTTAACTTAAAAAGAGTATAAGCTCTATCAATTATAATGCATCTTAAAAAAACATAACTCATTGTCTTCGTAAATTAGATATACTACATATCCTCATCAAAATTGTTGTCTTCATCAAAGCCGTTGTCTTCACCTCCGATAACATCATCTTCTATTGACAATGGCATAAATAAACTTAGCACTGCTCCACATTGAGAAGATAAGTTTGGATTTCACTTGGCTATACAGTCAGCAATTGTGATATCCTCAAAGAAACAAATCATTCACTAGTCTGCTAAGCATAAAAATAAGAAAAAACAATTTTAGTGGAATTGTAAATGGAATTCACAGATCCAAAACTCCAGAATATTCAGTGTAACTAGAAAAAAATAAATAGTGATTATGCTTCAAAACTTTAGCCACACCTTCAAAACAAATTAGTATAACAGCAAATTCATAAATCTATAACAAGTAAATATGAACAAAAATTTACCGTTCCCAGATATTGCTGACCATTTTTCACTCCTCCCAGCATAAGTGAATTCCAGAGAGGGTTGAACTTATTGCGACGATTATACATGATCCGGGTTAATTAGTTGTGCACCTCTTTAGGACCCAAGGAATTCCCATCAGGCATCATCCCACATGTTATCAGACAGGCTACATCCAAAAAGCATGAATAAAAAACAGTCAGAATTTTCACAAAAAGATGTACCAACAGATATAGGAACAAGAACATGTGTTACTTCTCAAATTTATTATTACTCTAAAGAAGTTGCTGAGTACAATTACATAAGCTCATCAAGATAACGCATTATTTCATGAAAATCACTGATTTCGCCGCTCCCTCCAATGAGAGAATGTTTTCCCACTGGCTTCAATCGTTCGATACTCTTGTAACGCAAGGTAGACCCATAGGAACCTACAAATGAAAATCATGAAAACATAAGACTCACATTTGACTCAGAACTTAGTCGACACGACATACATATATAACAGCACATCAAAAGAAAGAATAATGCATATAACGATTCCATGCTGGATATATGAGACCCAGGGGTGTCTCTTTCTCCCCAAACATTACCATGTCAAAGCTATCCCAAGGACAGTTGCTTGTATCATATGCAAACCTACATGTCTTGCTTCAATAACTGACAATTTAGCTAACACGACATGCTTAATTGTGATTTTGTTTCCATCTGCCACCTCTATATTTGTCCAACACCACTTGTTGAAATTTGAATTATTGTAATAAAACTCATATCCATCTTAATCAGTTCTAACCAGAGCACTAGTAGCCTTCGTTAATACGCCTGAACCATCTCAATCAATTCCCTCATAAAGTATACTCAATTGGCATGACCTTAACCAACTTGAATATATTCTTAACTCTTCTTGCAGCTCTGCTTGTTTTACCACAAATCCATCTTAACTTCCTCACATCAACTACACTCAAATTATGTAAAAGCTTTTCAACTACCCAACATCTTGTGGTCCTATTGAACATCGATTCTCAACCCAAATGCACATAAATGCTAAAATAGAAGCTGAAATCATTCACCATTTTTAAAATAAATATTTAAGGACAAATCAAGCATAAATTAAGGAAAATGCAACAAGTATAGAAACAGCAAAATGAGAAAAATCAATTCACTGAAAAAATGAGTTCATGACTCATGAGGGAATATCACAGTTTAAAACGCATTTCAGGCACAGTACAAGCAGACACATCTAGATTGATGGAATGTCCAACTCATTTGCTAGCCAGCTTAGAAGAAAAAATGGCACACTCTTGGCATAACTTCATTTCTTTTTTAATTTTCCATTACTGGCATGTGAAGCTATCAGGACAGACAATAGCTACTATATTATCTATTACAACAACAAATACTTCATAAAATGTTGGTATCTTATAGAACTACATCCAGGCCACCCATGAACTGGTAGAAGATCAATAACAAAGAAAAATAAGATTATTGCATACACATGCGCATGCCTAAATTCAGGATCTGACCTCCCATATCGGCGGCCAATAGTATACCATCCTTGTATTTGATGCCAACCACTAACGTCCCTTCACATTCGGATACCTACACAACCCAAATCACAAACATAATTTTTTTTTTTTTTTTGGGGGGGAGGGGGGGGGGAATGATACATTGAAATAGGAAAACAAAAAACGACCTGCGCACGTAGAATAAATATATAAAAAATCAAAATTTCATTGAATACGTGAAGATAATTTCTATCGAGTGAATAAACCTAACTTTACCAAATTTCAAAATTGATAAGCTAAAACCCTAGCTTCTTCTAATTCAGTCAAAATCAAACTATCAGAACTTTATAAGTATATTTTCATATGTAGAGAGAAAGAAAAAGCATACAGAGTTCTTTGAGAATCTGCTTTGGAGCCAATCAAGCTGCTGGTAGCCGGATTTGAATCGACAGACTACAAGTAATTTAAACCCAAAGCATAATCAAAAAGAAAAAAAAAATCAATTATCTACAACCACATACCCTCAGCACAAAGAGTCGTGTTATTGACCCCAATCCTCCGTGCAACAGAGAATTGATTCTCAGAAGAAAGAACGACTCTAAAAAAATTTCAATTTTAATCACCAAAACCAAAAACAAAACAATAAGAAAACTCTACTTCTAATTTCACAATTAAAACCCCTCAATTTTCTTCATAAAATCCTAATTTATTGGCTAAATGTGAAAAACAAAAAATTAGGGCATAAAACGAACCTGTGTGAAAGAAAGTACGACTGCAGAAATGGTGTCAGTGAGCGGTGTGATGGGGGTCGGCAGTAGTGGCTATGGTGGCTGACTTAGAAACGAGGAACTGTGAGAGATGGAGTTGGGGCAGGCGCGAGACAGAAGAGGAGAGAAATTGGAAGAATGAAGAGGGAAAATTTTCTATTGAAGGTGTTGATGTCTGATTTTAATTATGTTATATTTTATTTCTATTTATTATACTTTTCCCTTCAAATTAACGCCGTGGGCTAAAAATACTAACAAAAAAAAAATCGGGAATTTTTTCTTCTCAGTATTACCCTACAAATTAGTTTTTTTTTTGTCAGCAAAAGATATACTTTGCCCGACTAATATTTTTGTCTGGATAAATGTATATGTTTGTAGGTACAATTTATTATACTTTTGAAAATTTCAAAATAAACTATAGTCCTACCAAAAAACGAGTTTTTGGAAACAAGTTAATTCCGTAGGCAAATCTCAATTTGTCTGCAGAAATTTTGTAGGGAAAATATATATTTCTTGTAGTATATTTCCCCACTGCAACTTATCCATGTATGAACCTATAAACACGTGTAAATATCTACAGCAAAACAAAAAAAGTATAGTCACCCATATGAGGATTTTGACTTCAAAATGGTATTCGTGTAGATATTAACAAAAATCAAAACCCACTTCAATGTCTGTGGAAAATACTTCTCAAAAGTACCTAAATACACAACATTGCAAAATCTAATAACTCATTAACATAATCCCATACAAAATATAAAAAAAAAAGGTAAAAAAGAGAAAGAACGAATTACAAAGGTAGACACATATGTAGACATAAACATTGATCAAAATTTGTACATGTTGGAATGCCAAAGCAGCTTCACTACCTGTTGCACCTAAAATATAAAACTTCAGATATTAAATCTTCAACAGCAGATTGTGTGGTCAAAACGAATATGGATAGGGGCCAAAGAAGCACATAGCATAACGGATAACATGTTTTGTCTTTCAATCACCACCGAATATTTATAAGCAAAGAACTAACTGCATAGATATTGAAAAATATTATACCCCACAATTTCTGATAACATAGGCTACAACTTATATTATTAAGTCAAATATATTGGATTTGTTTAGATGGTCAGTTCTTAATTCGATCAATGCATAATGCACATCATTGCAAGGTTGAGACACCTTAATTCACGTGTTTCTCTAAAATAAGGTGACATATAAATACACATACTTAATTCTCTATATGAGGTGATGTAGAAATTAGCGGTAAGACAGAAATGCAATCTTCTCTAGGACTAAATTAAAGTAAATGAAATTAGAGTCGGTGATATAAGAAGTTTAAATGCATATAAAATCAAAATAATCAGAACTCAAATATGAAAAACAAAACTACGATGTTATTCCACTTGCATTATAAATTTCTCAAATTTTACAGGAAAAAAGATCCCACTTAATTAGATATCCTCAAATGGAACAAAGTGGAATGATTTGGAATATAACAAGCCTAAAACTAAGATGTTATTCCACTTGAATGCTGTACTTGATCAAGGGAGATAGATTAGGAGGAATGATTAGGGGAGATTATATTAAAGTGGATTGTGGTGTATTATTATAATATGTCTACACCGTAAAAGAAAATATAGGTAACGAAAAATAAATAATTTATGACAATACTTTTCAATAAGCTTAGAAAATAGTAAGGTTACTTTCAAGTAACTCTTTTTCTACAAATATATATGAATAATTTACTTTTTCTCTTACTTTTAAGTAGAAAAATTAGTTTTTTAAAAAAAATAATTTCTACGATAGTGTCAAAATAAGTAACTTACTTATATTTAGCTTTGATTAACAAAAAAACTTAATTATTTACTTGCAAGTAAATTTAGTTTTTTTCTACGAACATATTTAGATAACTTACTTTTAAGTAAAAAAATTATTCTTTTAAATACTCTAGTGTCAAATAAGTAACTTACTCATTTTTAACTTTGATTAATAGAAAACTATATTTATTTTAAAATAATTATTTACTTTTAAGTAAAAAGTTACTTTTTTCTAAAGGAAGCTTAGAAAAAGTAAAGTTATTTCACATTTGGATAACTTACTAAAAAAAAGTTACATTTCTTAAAAAGGAACTTCTACTTACTTATTTTTAATTTTGATCAATTAAAAAAATTATTTGTTTTCAAAACTTACTTATTTACGTACAAGTAAATTTACAAATTCTTGTTTTTTGTTTAGACTTTTGATTTGTGTTTTTGTTTCTTGCTTTTCTTTTGACAACTAATAAAAAAAATGATTGAAGTTAATTATGATGATTGTTTTAAGTGATTCTAATCCACCCTTAACCCATGTCCCAGCCTTGGATTATTTTATCCAGTCAACATAGAATAGTAGAAGTTGACCGGATTAATTTAGGTATTATGGTGAGTCAAACACACCCAAAGTGTATTAGGAACTTATGAAAAGGCTATAAGAAAAAGACTGGGCTATTCATTGAGATTCTCACAACTATTTGCTAGGAAGATACTTGTTTTAGACAAGCTGAACCAATAGGATCAGCAAAAAATTCACCACAAAGATGTCAAAAGTAATAAAAGATGGGCAAAGGCAACACATTTTAATATTTTAATAACTTATCATTAGCGGTGCCGTATAGCCATTCTTGGGAATTTGGTCCTACATTACAAGTCTAGGTCCTTAAAACGGCGACCGTTTCAATATGCACTTAAGATTATGGTTATAACATTTTTCATTTATATCTAATTGATTGGGGGAGACAAAGAAAGAACAAAAATATCCTAACGAAGATCACATTTTTGCACCTTGAGATTTATGTTTAACCCCAAAAAAACAGGAAAATTATATATATCAAGAGTTGATAAAAAAAAGAAAAAAAAAAAAGCATGGCCTGTTTTGATCATGAAGTCGTAGCAACACAGATTCAACCCAGCGAGCTATAAAAAATTTAGCAGCAAGGCTTCTTCCTTTAATGTTTTGAAATACCAAGTGAGATCAATTATTTGGCAATGTACACAAGTTTTGTGAAATTAAATCATACGACTCACACTCATGTCTATCATGATAATGCTTGCTCACAATATGTCAGCCAAGGAAAATGACACATGAATGCATGCACAAGAGCACTTGAGGACACTGTCGAGAAAATAAACACATGATAAATGATACACACAAGAACTATAGTCACAAGGGGGAAGAGAAAGATAGCCGAGGGGAGGAAATTACACTGAATCTATTGGGTCTTCTTAACATTGTTTGAAGGCAATGGAATCTTTCTCAATATTTGTTCATCAATTTTCTGGTATTGTGTCTGAATAATCTCATGTGCTATAATCAGCTTTTCTTCGATTTGCATTTGGTATTTGTCGTACAACACAGGTACTGATAAACTAAGAAGAACCCCTACAATAATAACAACAAAAACCCACATTACAACTAAAAAATATGAGAAAAAAACATAGAGACCTAGAGGTGATCCAGCAAATACTGACCAATATACACCAGGGTAAGGAAGTTGAAGAAACTTCCAATGTAGGAAATAACCCACAAAACTAAAAAAACCTAGAAGCAAAATCCACATTGCACGGAGAATAACCTCAGTTAGTCATATACACAATTAAGGCCAATAAACCTTACCTACACGAGAATAATAACAAATTAAAATGTGTAAACAACCTGAATAAAGAGTCCCAAGTTTCCACCGATGGCAATGTCATGTGCAATGGATAATGCTCGATTTACCCAAACTCGCATCTCGTCAGCAGCTTTCACAACAAATTCCTCAGAAAATGTCCAGATTAGAGACAGGAGGTAGAGGTCTAAAATCACAGAAAATCGATTCATCAAAATTTATTACTGATTACATCGTTTGCATATAAAAACACCCACCATTAGAAAAACAAGAGGGCAAGCACATGGAACAAATGTCTACCATATTTAACTAATAACCCATAAGTAGTTACTGTCAATCGCAATAACTTCAGCTATCAGCAAAGGACAGTACAGTAACAAATCAGGAAAGAATTTAAAAGGCAGTAATCCCACATATTGATGTACGTAAATCCATCCATATTTATGCTACCTATTCGAGAATATACGTCCAACAATGAATCATTTTCCTTGTTTAATCATTTTCTATGAACACGACTGGCACAAATCGAGAAGTTGAAAAACAAAATTTTCCATGTATAATAATTGCATTGCTAACCTTCGAGAATATACGTCCAACAATGAATCATTTTCAGCAACAATGAGAATCGAACTTACTCGAGCTGCAAAGAATTCGGACATATGACAGGCTATGTAAGATAACTTTTATTTCTAAATCTAAATGCTTCATAAATTAACAATTGAAAGAGGTTACTGTTTAAAGCATGCATATATTATAACCATATACCTTCTTGGACCAACAAGGTGTACCTAGAGAGCATTGAATTTCAGGAATAAAAATTGAAATAAATTCAAGAAAATTCCAGTAGCTATTATTAATTTCTTGAAAAGAATTTGAGAATCCAACTCTTCAATAAATTAAATGTATACTTTGAACTAACAAATTCAGTGTTGCACTAAGGGAAGCACTCGGCCTCAACACAGCCAATGGCTGAACATTTGGCTCTTTAATTTTGGGAACGCAAGTGCCAACAGGGATTGCACAAATTGACATTTGAAATACTGGCAATGACCCTGATGAATGTCTAAAATACCTACAAAGACCTGTTAAAAGGTAAAACATGACAACTGTGAAGATAAAATGCATCACTTTCTAGCCCACATTTACACACGCCCAACACATACATATACGGTTTTCTATCCTGAAGTATGACTGCAGGAAGATACGCTCTACCAAATTTTCTTGGATGAGGGGTACTTATGACTTCCGTTACCCAATTTTAAGAACAAACACAAAAAAATTTAGTCCTTCCAATCCACAAGGCTAGACAGCAATACAACTCCAGTGACTGCACAATGAACCAAAAACGAAGCATCGGAATAATCCCTATAGCCACCAAGACAAGATCATCAATAAATGATCGCCATCATTAAAAAAAAAAAAAAGATAAAGAAAAGAAAAATCATGAAGTACCTACCAATTGTAAAAATTGAAAAAGAAAAATGATTTCAGGCTTTTCATTCTAGTTGTGGAGTTCCACCTGCCTAAATCTACACCATCCAATAAATGGAACCAAAATGCCAAGAAAATAATTCCATATTAAACATCAACCTTTCATTATATCTATTACAAAAATTTAATTCGCAGAAGAGACAAATATAGAATAATCAAGTTTGAGGGGGGCCGATGGGGGTGGTTTTGTCACATCACTCTCATAAAGAATCTAACATAATGTACATATTGTAGCATGCTCCATAAATAGGTATTACAATCTTATACAATTTTACAATAATATAGTCCCTCTTGGAGGGATTAATTTAAAGGCATAGACATCAAAATATGTCCATGACAAATCAAGATTGCATTTTATGCAGCATCTTAGCATTTATTATCAGAAATATGCCAACTAAAGAAATAGATCGAGGGTATAATTTATGGAGACACTCTACACATTCCTGCTCCTATTTCCAACTAAAGAAAGGGATTGAGGGTATAATTTATGGAGACACTCTACACATTCCTGCTCTGGTTTCCAACTAAAGAAATAGATCGAGGGTATAATTTATGGCCATCTTCCTATCGTTTCTAGTAAATCAAATAGACAAACTATCTCTCAAATAACCTAATGGCAAATAACCCATAATTTTTTTTAAAAAAATGTAAAATTATTTAAAGAAGACATCATGTAACTTCGAGTTGAATGAACTTAATGCTTCTGTCAAGCACTATGAGAAAAATACCCATTTTTTGGGTCATACAAAGCCGCGTAAATAAAATCTCCTTACCTTCAAATATTAAAAAAAAAAAAAAAAATCACTATTCATTATCTATTGTTCTTGTATCTATATAAGTTGTGTTCAAATAGCAAGAGAGAGAAATGGGTCACCAAAACTGGGGCGTCACTGCCGATTTGCATAGAAAAGTAAGTGAGAACCAGAGGTGTACATTCACCCAAAAAATTCAGAAATTGAAAAGAACATACCTGCAAATCGACGACACACCTGGACAGTGTAAAATAACGTACAAAATACAACAAAATGTAACGCAAAAACACACAGATACCCCTCGGTTGGGCCAAAGGAGAAAAAAATTCAAATTTTATAAAATACACCAAAGAAAAAAAAAATCACAACTAAAATCGTGCGATTCTACGGTCTAGATCTTCGAAAAAGAGACAGGAATGGCCATTATGTAGTTCTTGAGTTGGAAAACGACGAAAATTGCAAAAAAAAAAAAAAAACCACAAAGAAGAACACTAGTGTGTGAGGAGAAGAGAAGCGTTTAGGTTTCTGCAAATCGAGCAAAACGACGTCGTACTACAGGGCAAAATAGACCCCAAAATGACATAACAAACTCTCTCCACAACGCATCGAGAACAACGCAAGAAGGCAGGAAACATTTTTAGACACTGGTGCACGATAGAATGAACACATGGAAGAAAGAGAAAAAATTTGGGACCAAAAAATGAACAATGTACAAAAGGGAAGAAACAGCGTAGTATTAGTAATTGAGGACCACATCTTAGGAACAGTGACTCCAGCATGGCTCTTTTAATATAGTGTAGATGTAGATAGATATCCTAACACAAAAAGTAAAAACAGCCAAAAATTTCTTAATCTTATTGATTTGTTAATAGGAAAGCTTACATCACACTCTTTGGTTCGTTCTAATTAAGGGCTACACTAAATTGAGTCAAGAATATTCTAAAAGAAACCAATGGGAAAATTAGGAAAACATATTTTCACATTACCTTCAGCTTCTTTTCAGTGGCTTGATCATGAGATAGAACAAGCTTCCTAATTCTTTCAACTGGATCATGCTCCTGGAGACAAAAGCAGAGATATTTCCAATTTACCCCCCACAAGAGAGAACATTGACAAATAATCCACTTGTCTCACACTACTGATCTCATCACGCGTGCAGTATGTTCTACCAGGATCAGACATGGAGTGCCCACGGTAATTGTAAGTGTCCATTTCAAGGATCTGAAAAGAATCAAGGGAAAACATTAATATGTACGTCACGACAATGGAAAAAGACAAAAA
The DNA here is from genome assembly GCA_030279155.1 of Forsythia viridissima. Taxonomy (NCBI): domain Eukaryota; kingdom Viridiplantae; phylum Streptophyta; class Magnoliopsida; order Lamiales; family Oleaceae; genus Forsythia; species Forsythia viridissima. The sequence goes on along the minus strand of CM059041.1, from coordinate 31,685,472 downwards.
CATACATCTTATCAATAATATTTAAGGTGTAGCTGCGTAGCACATGCCATGTCAAGTTGACTGAGAGAGGACACTCAACAAACAAACTATAGAAGCTTCCAGTAATAGATGCACAAGACACTGAGTCCTGTCCATTGCATTGGTAATAGGCTGATAATAAAAATATTTTTACACTTAATTCCCTCCAAACTCATCTTTCTCTTTCCATTGTCTTTTCTCTTCACTGGGGAATGGACATAGTTGACAACGCAATAAAATATGATTAAGTGATAAAGTGTAAAAAAGAAAGAAAAGAAAATAGAAGGTGAAACTCAAGCATGTATTTCTCTCTTTCAGTAGACCATTATCAGGAATTGCTTTCTATATGTAAGAAAAGCTAGCGGCTATTTTTTCAATAAGAAACAAAAAACTAGTGTTCTTGAAATATGACAACACTGTTTCAATTACTAAAATTAGAAAACATTATCTTTCTTTATTTAACAATTTAAAAAATAGTTAAAAGTTTACAACACTAGTGTTTGCACATTGATAGGCCAGCAAACTCAAAATATGCAAATTATAAGAAATTTTGCAGTAAAGCAAAACTCAATAAAGGATAAACCACTCACAAAATCAAAATAAATAGTCACCTTTGTTTATAAGAAAAAGATTTTATTGCTCCACTACCAAGGCAGCAGTCCAGGTATTTGGTCTATGGAAACTATTTACAATGTGCAGATAAACATTAGGGGCTACCTCAAACCACAAGACGGAGGAGTCAATAAAAACCTAGATCACTACATGTTCACCTAAAAGCACCAAATTATGTGCAAGAGATCAAACTTTCTAAAAACCTAATAATTATTTTTAGATCAAATCAAGAGACCCACATTTGAATAAATCTTGTAATTAAACCACACATGATTCGAAAATATGGAATATATCGATAATGAGTTAAAACTTAAAACACAAACGCAAAAATGAAAATAACTCAAAAGAAAATAACTAAGTGCCTTGATTAACCAAAAGAGAATTTCTACTCAATTGAATCACCCATGAAGTCCCAAATACAAAGTCTATGCCAACTACCCCCATATTTAGCAAGTTTTATATGTGCCATCAATTGATATGGTGGAAAAGTACCTCTTGTAATAAAACCAAACATGATTCGAAAAAATGGAATATATCGATAATGAGTTAAAACTTAAAACACAAACGCAAAAATTAAAATAACTCAAAAGAAAATAACTAAGTGCCTTGATTAACCAAAAGAGAAAATTTCTACTCAATTGAATCACATGAAGTCCCAAATACAAAGTCTATGCCAACTATCCCCATATTTAGCAAGTTTTATATGTGCCATCAATTGATATGGTGGAAAAGTACCCCGATTGCGTATCAAAAAGTTATTACAAGAAAAAATTATTTATGAGTGACAACACAATATTTCAGTAGTTTAACTGAATTAATCTTGCATATATAAATCCAAATAAAAGGGGCTAATAGAGTAAAATCGGAAAAATTCGTTCAGCATGACACAGTTTTCTAATCATTATATGATCTTATTCCAATCATCAGAAAAACTACATTTTTCTTAAACAAGTAGACTTACATCATTATATGGTATTATTATAATCCACACACTCGTAAATTTGAAATGTAAAGAGATATATAAATATGTGACAATGTAAAGAGTAAAATATCATATAATTCTATATATCTACGAGAATCAAAACTAAAAACTTGTGTTTTAAAAACATAAAATATGCCTACAAAACTTCAAATAAAAATTGACTACAAACTGGAAAAAGGAAATGCCGCATTTTTGTCATCGGACTAAACCGAAATAGTAGCAAGCACCGTAATAAAGCTGAACATGTTAGAATAAGATGCTATCTATATTCAGATACTAACCTAAAGATTCAAGCAGTAGAGCACCTTCAATTGCCAGAAAACAACCATAATGCTCCACCACTTGAAGCAACAGACACCCATAACACAAAAACTTGACAAAATATTTGTTTTCTTGAAAATAAAGAAGAATTTCAGGTCAATGAAAATGAAATTTTTTTTATCAAAGCTAAACCAATCAAGAGATGTGGTGGCTGCGGCCTTTGCTGTGGATGAAATGGTGTTGTATGTAAGTTAAAGTGTACATACCTTAATCATCATGGTCTCAGCAGCAAAAATTGTACCAACTGATAGCAGCTCTAAAAATCCTATAGGTTAATTAATACCCAATTGCTAAAACCCATTTCAAGAAATATATGCAAAATGAAAGAAATTATATAGTATCTAATTAGATAAGAACATAACGAGAGAAAATTTGAGAAATTATAATTCGTTTTTGCATAAAATCATCAAATTGCAAAATAAGATGAGAGACCAAAGATGTAAACAAACCATAAATGGATTATAAAGCATGTAGTAACAAAGCCCTAGATCGGGACGTCGATCCACGCCACAATCGCTAAACTTCCACGCCTCAAGTTTCGACCACAAAACGGCTGGGACAACCTCTTTCCCAGATCCACAAACTTGAGAATCGAGATACCATTTTCAGATAAATAAGGGATAGAGAGAATCGGGAAGGGAGAATAAATGGTTGCGTATGGATGAAGAAGAGAGAAAACAATGGCGAAAGCTGATGGGAAGAAGAGAGAAAATCGGGGAGAGAGAATAAATGAAATTGATTGAAAAAAGAACAAATAATGAAATCTGGGAAATACGGAAGAAAGAGGAAAACAGGAGTTGAAGATCTGAAGCCAGGGAACACGCTGGTTAGAAATCCGGGAAATACAATGTGGACGGTGTGGTCTACTGATAGTCTGATAACAACCAAAAGGAGATTTCATCTCGGGAAGGCGCGAAGAGTGAGCGGGTGGAGAGAGAGAGAAGGTAAAAGAGGGGAAAAAAAGGGGCCTAAAAGGATGCAGTATTCGTTCTTGAGGACGATTCTTGTGAATAGTGACTTTATTGCTCTTATAATATAGTTTAGAAGAATAAAAATAAAAATATACTATGTAAATGTATCATTTTTAAATTTTTAAATATTGAAATGTCCATAATATGTAAGCATTGTGTTGTGTCCATATCCATGTAAGGATGACAATGGGGCGGGGTCCCACCCCGCGACCCGTGAATTCGCGGGGCAGGACGGGGTGGGGCGGCCCTTTAACCCACCAACCGCCCCAGTTAATTTTTTTATTTTGCTTTTTTGTTTTTTTTTTTATTAAACTGAAAAAATAATTAGAAAAAATACAAATTTTTAAAATATTTGTACCAAACAAAACAAAAAAATTATAAGATTGGAGTTGTAGTGTAGTTGTTAAGATTGGTAGTTTATAAGTTTCAACCTGTATTCGGTTCTTCTTTAGTCTATTTGTAGTGAAAATTATAATTTCTACTCTATTTTATGATTTTTCAAAAAAAAAAAAAAAAAAATCGAGGAGGCTGGGCGGGACTACCCCGGACCCACCGCGGGGCAGAAAATTCTGCCGCAGACCCGCTCCTATTATTTGGCGGGGCGGGTCCAGGACGGCAATTTTTTTGCCATCCCTATATCCATGCTTTTTAACTGATTTTATTCCGTGTGTATTTTGCACTTAAAAGGATAATTATATGGACAACTAATACACAATTAAAATTGAACTTTTTTTCCTACAGCAATATTGAGTGTTGTGTGGTGCTTGTGCCCCTAAATTGGATTTTTGGTCAAAATATTAAAAGAGAATAGATAGAAACTAAATTTACGTGATTTGGCACTTCTACATCCATAGACAAAGACGAGAAGAACTTCATTGACAACAAAAGAGGGGGGAAAAACGAGAAGTATATGCTCAAACACAAACCCCACAAAATAAACTAGGTAAGGCTAAGATCTCGAAGCCTCACCACAATGAATTTCATAAATATCTCATAAATTAAATGAAACTAAAGTACAAAATGAAAACATCAATATACAGTGTACAAAAAGGACTAAGTATCCGTTTGATCAGATTTGTTTTAAAATTTTGACAAAAATTGATGAAATGTAAGGTTAAAAGTTGATAAAAGTTGTAGATCCCGTGAAATGTGTGGTTAAATTTAATTCAGGATACACACTTTTGGTAGATCATGAATGAAAAAAATTCAATGAAGAAAACCATAATAAAATGTACGTAGAGAGTGTGAGCTGCAGGCTAGGGGATAAAAACCCTAATTTTTATGTTCTTTCGGTAGAAAAATAGACGTTGCTTCAGTGGGCATTATTCTATAATTTTAAATAATTTATAAGTATTATTTTGCAAGCATTGCCATAATATTATTTCATTTGGATGTGCAATATCTTTTGTTTGAATGTGTGGTGCAAGATTTCTTGACTTCTAAATAATGGAGCTATTAATAGCCCAGCCTGCATCATCCATTTCCTTCCACACTGATCTATTACTCAGTAAGAGTAGTGATCTAATGCCCCTAGTGGGTCATATAAGAAGTGTCCACTGGTTTGTCCAGTGGGCACTTCTTATATGGCCCACTAAGGGCATTAGATCACTACTCTACTCAGTAAAGTTAACAATAAAATGATACATGCCAAGAAAATTTTCAGGCCTGGATTTTTTATGTCTCTTCTTTGGCTGATGCAGTTCAATGCATCGGCTTCTGCTATGACAAATGAAATAGACCGACAAGCTTTGCTCGACATAAAAAATCTAATAACGCAAGATCCTTTCCAGGCTCTCAACTCATGGAATGATTCCATCCATTTCTGCAATTGGCCTGGAATTACATGCAGCAATGTCCATCAAAGAGTTAGCATAAGTTTGGGAGCTCAACCAAAAAGAAGCTGCTTTTTTTTCAGCAGTGGGTCCCATATAATTCAACCAAAACATGTACTTTTGCAGCAAGTCAACACATACAACATTACCTATGGAAGTGTGCTATGTTGCTTCATTAAAATTTATGCCTGCATCATTACAAAATTTCAATAATGCCATTCCCACATTTATCTTTTGTTACATTGCAACATGCATTTGTTAATTGCGGGGCAATCTTGCCATTTTTCATACAAATGAATGTAAGAAAAGTTGATATGATAAAAGTGGAAAATATCTCTGTACTAGTAGTCTGACAAAATGAGCAAAACGTCAGAGCATAAGCAATGGTGTTTGGCTAAGTGACTGCTTATAAGATGCTTATAATCACTGCCAAACATATGCTTAGTGTCTTAAATATTTCTTCGCTTAAATTGGTTGGTCTGCTTTCCCTTTCTGTTGGAAATCTTCCATTCATAGGGAATGAATTCACATAGCTTCCATTCAACATTGTTTTGTTCAAAAGGACTTTGACCAAAATAAAAAATAAAAAAATAAAATCGAAAACCAAATAAAAAAGTAAAAAGACTTTTATACCCTTCAGATTTAATCCCACTTTCCTCTATTCATTCTTCACTTTCATCCTCCCGAAAATCCCAAATCCTCCATACGTCGCCATTTCCACTTGGGGGCTTCATTTAAAAAGCCCAATCAAACAAGACTCTCATTTAAAAAGCCCTTACTTAATTTTATTTGGGTGAAAGGCCTAACGATTAAAAAAATGGAAAAATGAAAAATGATGACTAATATATCCTTGTAGTTAGAAAGATATTAATGTCCAAAGATCATTTCACATTTACAAAAATAGTTACTAGACGTGCTTCAATGCTTCTCTTCCATTATCAAATGTTCTAATTTAAAATTCCTATCTCATATCTTTACTCATCATCATTTCTTCTTCATATAAAGTGTAGTATTTATTATGAAGAATCCCTAAAATCTACATTGTTATTCCCTCGAGCAATTATTTGGTTGAAGTGAGAAATCAAAGTTTACAACAATGTTGTTGGGCATTTGGATAAGAAGACAAGGTATTGTTAAATTTTATTATTTGACTATTTTATTTCTCCTTGTTAATCATTTATTAATTTTGTGATTTGTGTTAATGGGTCTATTTGTCAAAAATGATTTAAAGTTGTTTTTTCGTATTGATATCGTTAGGAATAAATTTGTTCTTGTTACTACCGTTTCTATTAGTTAAAGTGAAATATAAATTGACAAATACATGTTTGGTTATTGTATTTGTTATTCCACTATGAATTTGTATATAACGATATCAATATCGTTTTCTTAGTTCCATAACGACATACATATCGTTACTCTTATTTGTATTATAAATACATATAGTTAGCCTTATTCCACTATGACGATTTTAAAAAAATTTATGTTGAATTGCAGCTATGGACAACGTGGATATGGTATGGATATTAGTTTGTTATCCAATTGAATTTGAGCAGACTATTGAAGACACATGGACTTGAAAATATGTAGGGAAAGGTAAAGGAAAAACAACGCCATTTCATGTTTCAAGATCGATTTCTTATGCGGAGTTGTATTATAAAGTTAATGAAGTGTTGAAGGTTGATTCAAGTCTATATGAAATAGAGATGGCATGTCTTGTTCTAATGTCTAATTGACTGTGACAACAATCTGAAGTGGTTCGTTTCTGTATGTAAAGAAGCTTATCTTTGTATTACTCTTTCGAAGAAAGATGCTGAAAACCACGAAAATGTTGAAGAGAGAGTAGAACGGTTTGGAAATACGAACAATGAGGAAGAACTTGTTCGAACGGACGATGATACCAACAATGACAATGGTGAAACTATGCTTCTAGATTGGAATGATATTCACATAATCCGAGGAAGTCCTGAAGGCAAACAACAACGATGGTAATTTGCACCAAATGAACCCACTAGTCAGCCACCCTATAGTCCAACTGTGGTAGATGACAATGATTTTAATGTTCACACAGATGAACCCAGTAATCAGATTGTAATTGCAAGTGTTAGTTCACTCCATTGTGGGACATCGATAAGAATTTTAGAAAACGAAGGTATGCAAGTCAAATAGTTATTTCCAAATAAAAAAACCTAATATCAAAAATGCAGTTGCTAGCTGTGAAGTGTTTTTTTGAATTCAAAGTGAAGAAGTCAAATATGAGCATTTATACAGTTGTGTGGATTGAGAAAAATTGCAAGTAGCGCTTGCAGGCAAACTAGATCAAAGAAAGTCCTATTTTTGAAGTTCGAATGTACAATGGTCATCATTCTTGCTCCATGAGTGTTCGTCGTAGAGACCATATGCATGCCTCTTATATGGATATTGGAAACCACATCGCCTCTAAGTATCAAGATGCCAACTGAGTTTACAGACCAAAGGACATCATTAGCGACATTCGTCGAGAGTTTGGCATAACCATAAGCTATACTAAGGCGTATATGGCTAAAGGTTTTGCATTCGGATTGATCCGCAAAAAACCTCGTGAGAGTTATACGAAATTATCATCATATTGTCATGTTTTGGAGGTGCAAAATTCTGGTACACTGACATTCATTCATACTACAGATGATCAGAGATTCAAATAATTTTTTATGGCCTTAGGACCAAGCATACGTAGATACCTCACCTCAATGCAACAGGTAATTTCTGTGGGCGAAACATTCTTGAAATGAAGATGCAAAGGTACTCTACTTGTAGAAACCTGTCAGGATGCAAATTTTCAAATATTTCTGCTCCTATGGGGAGTAGTTGATTGGAAAAATGATGAATCTTAGACTTGGTTCTTTCAGAAGTTGTGGTTAATAACAGGTGATACAGACAAGCTTGTGATTATTTCTGACCGCGCAACATGCATTAAAAATGGAGTTAGAAATTTCTTTCAGTTTGCTCCACATGGAAATTGTATATATATCACTTGCAAAAAAACTTGAAGAATAATTTTCCACGGTGTGATCTTGCAACTTTGTTCACGACAACGGTAGAGGGTATAAGCCTATACTGTAACAGAATTTGAGTCCAACATGGCTACACTATGAAGAAAAAAGGAGGGCATTATAGAGTACTTATTAGAAGAAGATTTCCACTATTGGGCAATAGCACATTTTAATGGGATACGGTACAATATAATGACCACGAATAATGCAGAGTCACTGAATGGTTTGTTTAAGAGTGCTAGAGAATTTCCAATAGTCGGTTCGATTGAGTAACGATACAATATAATGACTACGAACAATACAGAGTCACTGAATGGTTTGTTTAAGAGTGCTACAGAATTTCCAATAGTCGGTTTGATTGAGGATATTCGAGAGTAGAGATGGCAACGGGCCAGGTCGGCCTGGCCCTTGCCAAGACGAGCCCGGCTCGACCCATGTCACGGGCCAAGCCTTGACTCGACCCATCAAAGAAATCGTGGCCCGTGGTCCGTAGGCCACACGGGCCACACGTGAACTTCTACTTTTTTGACATTTCGACTATAAATTGTAGAAATGTAAAAAACTTGATAGTTAAAATGTATAAATTCAACTATAAATTGCACAATAAAAGATCTAGTATTAACAATATATTTTTTTGAAATTGTATAAGTTGAGAGAGTTGTGAATTTGTGAAGACTATGGAAACTTTAAAGGATATTTATAAGAAAAAAACAAGGAAAGAGCCGTTTGAAGGAAAAAATTAAGGATCAAACCACGGGCCGGTCCACGAGCTGGCCCGTGGTTATTTTTGCGGCCGGGTCTGGGCTCGGTCCCGTCATTAGACAAGCCCAGACGGTCCAAGAGCTAGGCTTTCACAGATCGAGCCGACGGGTGGCCTGGTCCGTTTTCCATCCCTATCCGAGAGATACTGCAAAAGTGATTTTATGAAAGACATGTTGAAGCAGAAAAATGTGTAACCCATCTCACCCCACCTTTAGAGAATAAGATGTGCACTAAATATAATGAGTCAAACGGGTTGGAGGTGAATTAAGTATCCCTAGACATGTATTAGGTTGGTGACAATTTAGAACACTACTTTGTGAACTTGGATGAATGGACATGTACGTGTAGAAAATTTGATTTGGACAGATTCCTTTGCAGGCATGCAATTGCTACCATAAGGTTTATAGGAGATGACGGTTACGAGCTATGCAGCCCCTTTTATACTAGTTCTTGTTGGAAGCAAGCATATTCTGAATTTGTATACGCTTTGCCAAATGAGATCGAATGGAAAATTCTTGAACATGTGATGGCTAGAAAGGTATTGTTACCATTGATAAAAAGGCAAGGCGGGTGACCGCCCAAAAAGAGGAAAAGATCGGCTGGAGATACACAAATCTCGTAAGTGCAAGAGAGCTGGCCATCACCGCTCCATTTGCACGGTCCAAGCAGCTCCTAGTGGTCCATAATATGTGGAATGTTGTTGTAACTTGTGGTTTTATTAATTTTTGGTTACTTTAAGCAACACGTGATGTAATACATTTTGTATGTCGTAACTAGGTTGTTCCTGTTATTGGAACGACATCAGTTATTTTATGCCTTTGTTATTAATTTCTTGTATAATGATGCATAACGATTGTGATGTAAGGAAACGATCTTTATATCGTTATACATGTAAGGAAACGATCTTTATGCCGTTATTTCACTGACATGGTTTTTTATTTTTCTGCTAACAAATGACCTAAATATTGTTATTATTATAACGACGTCAATCTCGTTTAGTCAAATAATTAAATGCACAAGGTATCTATATTGGAACAGCTTAAATATCGTTATTTTTATGATAACTACATCAGTCTCGTTATTACACATTTATACATTTGCAACTTGGCCTGGGCGATCATCGAAGTGGGCGTTCGCCCGTTTGGTGAAACCAATAGCATATTGGTTTTTCTTCTACATTAAGGAAGGGCGATCGCCCAAGCCAAAAAATTCAATAGCTGTTATCTTTTGTATTTTTGATTCTATGTTTTCATGTTCAACTAAAACGACATGAACATCGTTAAGACACAACTAAAACGACTATAATATCGTTATCGCTTTATTTTGTATAGAAACGACATAATTATCGTTTTCTTTCAACTATAACGAATATAATGTCGTTATTTGGAATCAATAAATGTGCAAGTTATATATATAGGAACGATATCAATCTCGTTACCTTATAATTGAAACGACTTCAACGTCGTTATAGCTATATTTTGAACTGAAACAACTTCAATATTGTTTTTGTTCAACTATAATAAATATTATGTTGTTATTTGAGTATTTTGTATTGAAACGACTTCAATATCATTTTCTTTCTACAATAACGAATATAATTTCATTATTTGGGTTTGACAACCGTTTCGCAGTCCGGTCAACTCGAATTATCATTACTTGGCATAAACATTACTTTGAACTCAGAACGGATGAAGATTTTTTAGGAACATGTCTGTATCAACTACCTTAGAATTTTATGGTCTTTTCAACAATGTTCGAAATAATTTGGTAGGAATAAGGTAACTTCGTTTGTCTTTCATTCGTCTTCTGAATGGGCGATACCCACTATATAACCTTTTTCAGACCTCCCATGTAATTTTGGAAGCATGCCGCTGGGACGTGGACGATCGATCCGGCATATTTAGCCAGAACGATATCAATCTCGTTACCTTATAACTGAAATGACTTCAACATTGTTATAGATATATTTTGTATTGAAACGACTTCAAACTCTTTTCTTTCTACTATAACGAATTTAATTTCGTTATTTGGGTTTTACAACCGTTTCGCAGTCCGGTCGACTCAAATTATCATTACTTGGTACAAACATTACTTTGAACTCAGAACGGATGAAGATTTTCTAGGGACGTGTCCGTATCGACTATTGTAGAAGTTTCTGGTGTTGTCAACAACGTTTGAAGTAATTCGTTAGGAATAAGCTAACTCCGTTTGTCTTTTATTCGTCATCTGAATGGGCGATACTCATTGGATAACCTTTTTCAAACCTCCTATGTGTTTTGGAAGCATGTCGATCGGACGTGGACGATCGATCCGACATATTTAGCCGGAACGATATTAATCTCGTTACCTTATAACTGAAATGACTTCAACATTGTTATAGATATATTTTGTATTGAAACGACTTCAATATCGTTTTCTTTCAACTGTAAAGAATATAATGTCATTATTTGGGTTCATTAAATCCGCAAGTTATATGTTTAGGAATGATTTAATTCTCGTTACCTTAAAACTGAAATGACTGAAATGTCGTTATAGCTATATTTTGTATTGACACGACTTCAATATCGTTTTTCTTGAACTATAATGAATGTAATGCCGTTATGTCAAATCAATTAGCCCCTCCAAGTTATAAGTATATGAACGACTTGAATCTCGCTATTTGGATGATAAAGACAATAACATTGTCACGTGGTTAATGAAAAGGGAAAAATTAAAATTAAAATTAAACATTGGCCTGGGCGATCGCCCGGGACAATAACCTGAGTGTTCGCCCTCCTGGGAAGAGCAGAAACAGAAACATTTTTTTTCAACTAGGCAAATGCCGTAATTCATGCTGGGAGATCACCCAGCTGAGTATGTACTATAACGATGTCAATGTCGTTATTTAGATGATAACGACATCAACATTGTTATGTGATGAAAAGGAAAAATTTTAAATACAAAAAAATTTAAACATTGGCCTTGGCAATCGCCCGGGACAACAACTTGGGCATTCGCCTACCTGGGCAGAGCAGAAGCAAAAACGTTTTTCTTCATATGGGCAAACGCTCTGATTCATGCTAGGCGATCGCCCAGCTGAGTATGTACTATAACAATGTCAATGTCGTTATTTGAATTATAATGACATCAACATCGTCATGTGAACTTGTTACGTGGTTTCAATGTTGTTATTTGTGGTATCTTTAAGAAATTCATAGAGGACAATGAAAAATTCAAAGAGACAATTAATAATGCTGCAAGAAGCTTGCTGAGTATATAAATTTTAACCAATAATATAAAAACTGAAGAACCAATAAAAAAATATAATGTCATTGATGAACGATCGGCTATTAAAAAATCAGCATGTAATTACAAAATTCGAACCAAATCCAATCCGCAATTCGAACCAAGATTTAAAAAAAAAAAAAAGCGTCTGATCTCTAGCTCCTTGTAACTACAACCACTGTACACATTTCGAAGTGCCATGCTAACAGCTCCACAGCTAATTTCTTCCTTCACATCGATTTACATTCTAGATGAATTGCACTTACATCCATGTTTGCTTGTTAAAATTCAATGTACTTAACAGTGAATATCCCGCAGTCAGATCTACAAATTAGTTGTGTAGTTACGTTAAATATCTAAAAAATAATGCAATATCAAACATGTACAAAATGAACTATACCCATTATGTTGTTGAGGAATCTCTTTATCTTGATAAATCTGAACTTCTCTATGTTATAACTCTCATCACATTTCCCATGCAATTTCATCAGCAAAGGTATTACCACCTAGAAATGCGTCATAAAAGCTTAAAACTTTGCCTTGCGGACACGACTCTTAAAACTGTCAAAGATAAATATTGTTCGGTCCTCTAGATCAATCTTAACTACGAACCAATTAAAGCCAATTGCACAGCAAGGAACATACAAATATCTACAGTTCTTCCAAAGTTTACTGAGCTCTGGTGTAGACCATTCCACACACTTCAGCAAGGACTTACTAAACTTGAACTCTTGCTTCATTGGCGATTATGCGTGTATTTGCAACTCTCCATGTGCTGATTGGACAAATTGCAGAAGTAACAATCCAACATGCTACAATCTTGCTGTAATAGATTTGGAAATTTTAGAGCCCTATCTCGTATGCGGTACAAGGCCTTGTTCATAATCTTTGCAATAAATCATAATTAACAAAAATTAATTGAGAGTGAAAATTATTGTAAGCGTATTGAAGTTTGATTACTTACCTCACCAGTAAGCCAACCTTTCTCATTCAAAAGATCAAGCAAACATTTTGCTTCAACATTACAGCGATGCAAAGGTACCAAGTCACTGTGTACACAACATATGCAAACAAAGTCATGTTTATTTGAAACTATAATTACTGTCAACACGTACATGCAACTATATGTATTCATTTACCCGTGGATGCAACTTCTATCCATTTATTAAGATCATCAACCTTCGCGGGATCTACTTCTTGATATGGATCGTTTACATCATTGTCCGACAACTTTCTCCTCTTTGTCGGGTCCATGAAGGGGGAACACAATAGGCTTGATTTTCTCTTTGTGCGTTTCCCCCGTCCTTTGGTGATTCACACCCTATTTTTTCGATTTGTACAATGTCACCTATAGGTTGTATTGCAAAAATCTAACTTAGTAATCTACACTTAGTTGAATTTGGAGTTAAGTACATGAAGGTAGACCTTCCATTGTTATTTACATACATTCAAATGATTTGTTCGCATCCTTCTCAAGTTTCTCCGGCATCAAAAAGTCAGGGGACATTCCTTTCTTTACATATTCAGTTTCATCGATAACATTTTCATCCTCTCCAGCTTGTTTCCCTCCTACAAACTCTTCTCCAACCTCATCTTATAATATTCTTTATTTTTCAAGCTCGTCCATCACATCATCAAGTCCAACCTTCTTCTTTCTCCCCACTTCCAATTGAGCCTCAGGTACATTGGTTGTATTACAAATGGGTCTTTCACAGGCACTTGTTGTTGAATGAAACTTACACACTAAAGCCAATTCAACCAAACTATCATTCTTATACTTCATATGATCAAGCCGTTTTGATATGACCCTTAGCAATCTTCCCTCAAGTTTTTCCATTTTCATCCTCACTACATCTGCGATGTTATGGTCATGACAGACCAGTGGTGGTTGAGATACCCGAGGAGAATGTTGGTGAAAAGAATGAGATGACTCAGCATCGTGCTCGGTCTCATATCCTTTCGAATCCTGGGAAGTAGTGTCTTCTTATTCTACACACGAGGTCAACTATTGCCAATAAACCTCCTCAAGTTCAGCTTCTGTTGGAATCAATGTAGATTTCACTTCTAACTGCAAATTACAAATATAAAAAAACTAGCATTTTGCTAAGCAAAGTTCAAAATTCTTCCATACAGATGTTTATAAAAAAAAGAGAAGTCACCTCTTTGGATTCCAAAACATTATCAACTGCAGACGACGTCAACCTCTTGGGCATTTTCCAAGCCAGTATTATTGGAATTCCATCAGTATATTTCTTAGCAAACTTCTTTCCCAGACTAGGAATTGCTTCGAATGCCCAAATCCATAGTCAAACAAATATTATTATCTTACAAATTTTTACATAATAAATATTATTAAATAAAACTTGTTGTTTCTTCATACCATTATAACAAAGGGAAAGCCGTGTAACGAATACCTACAACGTGATTCTCCTCCTTTCAATAAATTTCTCAATTTATCTCTCATGTCATATTTGACTACCCTAATTGTGTACTCAAATGATATTTTTCTCCATGGATACTTGTCAAATCTGTTAAGATCATCCACCTAATCGAACCACCACAAATCAATTAAAGTGTTCTCCTCCATGGCCAATAAGACATACGCCAAGATAATGATAAGATCCAACTTGTACTTATCGGTCTTATTTCTTTTGCATTTTTTAAACGCTTCATAAACATTCTCCTTCATAATCTCTCTCCCTTTTCTTGTATTGATCTTTCACTATTCGACAATATGCTACTGCACTCTTATCTACATCTTTGCAATCACCTGCATGGTCACCAGTACAAACTCCTACAACCCAAATCTTGCACGTTTATTTCCAATTCTAAACTACGCTTCTTCTTTTTAGAAGTCTTAGTCGACCTCATGAGTAATTGATGAACAAGCTGAGACACCAACTTTATTTTTCCCAGTTTCAGAAGTGGTTCAAAATAGTTTGTCTGAAACTTATTTTTGTGCGTTACATTCAATTTGTCAAATACTTGATTTGGAAAACAGCTCGTTTGAAACAGACCTTCAATTGTTATTTACATACCTTCAATTATCCAAGCATTTGATAAATTAGATGTAACGCGCAAAAATAAGTTTCAGACGAGCAGTTTTGGACCATTTCTAAAACTGAGAAAAATAAAATTGGCGTCTCAACTTGTGCAAAAATTACTCATGAGGTCGGCCAAGACCGCCAAAAAAGAAAAAGCATGGTTTAGAATTAGAAATAAATGTGCAAGATTTGGGTTGCAGGAGTTTGTACTGGTGACCGATTTAAATGCAGGAGGTTGTGAAGATGTAGATAAGAGTGCAGGGGCATATTGCCGAATAGTGAAAGATCATTTTAATAAAAGTGGGGAAAAGATTATGAAGGAAGAAGATGTTTATGAAGCATTTAAAAGATGCAAAAGAAATAAGGCCAACAAGTACAAGTTAGGTCTTATTATTATCTTGGCATATGTCTTATTAGCCACGAAGGAGAATACTTTAATTGATTTGTGGTGGTTCGAATTGGTGGATGATCTTGACAGATTTAACAAGTATCCATGAGGGAAAATATCATTTGAGTACACAATTAGGGTAGTCAAACGTGACATGGGAGATAAATTGTAAAATTCATTGAAAGGATAAGAATCAAGTTGTAAGCATTTGTTACACGACTTTCCTCTTGCTATAATGGTATGAAGAAACAACAACTTTTATTTTATATTATTTATTGGGTAAACATTTGTGAGATAATAATATTTGTTTGACTACATATTTGGGCATTCAACGCGATTCCAAGTCTAGGAAAGAAGGTTGCTAAGACTAATGAATTCCAAGAATGCTGGCTTGAGAAATGCCCAAGAAGTTGACGTCGTCTACAGTTGATAATGTTTTGGAATCCAAAGAGGTGACTTCCTTTTTTTTTATAAACATTTGTATGGACAAATTGTGAACTTTGCTTAGCAAAAGGCTAATTTTTTTATATTTGTAATTTGCAGTTAGAAGTGAAATCTACATTGATTCCCACAGAAGTTGAACTTGAGAAGGTTTATTAGAAAGAGTTGACCCCGTGTGTGGAACAAGAAGACACTGCTTCCCAAGATTCAAAAGGATATGAGACTGAGCACGATGCTGAGCCATCTCTTTCCTTTCACCAATATTCTCCTCGGGTATCTCAACCACCATCAGTCTGTCATGACCATAACACCGCAGATGTAGTGAGGATGGAAATGGAAAAACTTAAAAGAAGATTGCTATGGGTCATATAAAAAAGGCTTGATCATATGGAGTATAAAATTGATAGTTTGGTTGAATTGGCTGTAGTAGGTAGTTTTCATTCAACAACAAGTGCCTATGAAAGTCCCATTTGTAATACAACCAATGTACCTAAGGCTCAACTTGAAGTGGGGAGAAAGAAAGAGGCTACACTTGATGATGTGATGGACGAGCTTGAAAAAGAAAGAATATTAGAAAAAGAAGCTGGAGAAGAGTTAGTGGGAGGGAAACAAGCTGGAGAGGATGAAAATGTTAGCGATGAAACTGAGCATAAGGAGAAAAGAATGTCCGCTGATTTTTTGACACTTGAGAAACTTGATGAAGATGCGAACAAATCTTTCGAAGGTATGTAAATAACAATTGAAGATCTACCTTCAAATACCAAACTCCAAATTCAACTAAGTGTAGATTATTAAGTTAGATTTTTATAATACAACCTGTAGGTGACATTGTATAGATCGAGGAAACAGGGTGTGAATCACCAAAAGGACGGGGGCATCGTACAAAGAGAAAAGCACGCCTATTGCGTTCCCCCTTCACGGACCCGACAAAGAAGAGAAAGTTGTTGGACATTGATGTATACAATCCATATCGAAAAATAGATCCCACGAAGGTTGATAATCTTAATAAATGGATGGAAGTTGCATCCACAGGATAAATGAATACATATAGTTGCGTGTACGTGTTGACAGTAATTATAGTAATTATAGACCTGACTTTGTTTGGGATATGTTGTGTACACAATGAATTGGTACCTTTGCATCGTTGTGATGTTGAAGCAAAATGTTTGCTTGACCTTTTGAATGAGGAGGGTTGGCTTACTGGTGAGGTAAGTAATCAAACTTCAATACGCTTACAATAATTTTCATTCACAATTAGATTGTGTTAATTACGATTCATTGCACAGATTATGAACAAGGCCTTGTACCAAATACGAGTTAGGACTCTGAAATCTTAAATCTGTTTCAGCAAGATTGTAGCATCTTGGATTGTTACTTTTGCTAATTTGCCTAGTCAACACATGGAGAGTTGCAGATACATGCACAATCACCCAGCAAGCAAGAGTTCAAGTTTAGTAAGTCATTGCTGAAGTATGTAGAAGGGTCTACACTAGAGCTCAATAAACTTTGGAGGGACTATAGATATTTGTATGCTCCTTGCTGTGCAATTGGCTCTCATTAGTTCGCAGTTAAAATCGATTTAGAGGACCGAACAATATTTATCTTTGGTAGTTTAAAGAGTCATGTCCGCAAGGTAGAGTTGGAAGCTTTTATGATGCCTCTCCAAGTGGTAATACCTTTACTGATGAAATTGCATATGAAATGTGTTGACAGTTATAGCAAAGAGAAGTTTAGATTTATCAAGATAAAAGAAGTTCCTCAATAACATAATGGGTATGGGTCATTTTGTACATGTTTGATATTGCATTATTTTTTGGAGATTTAACATAACTACACAACTAATTTGTAAATATGACTGCGAGATATTCACCGTTAAATATATTGAATTTCTACAAGCAAACATAGATGTAAGTGCAATTCATTTAGAATATATATCGATGTGGAGGAAGAAATTGACTGCGAAGCTATTAGCATGGCACTTCGAACTTTAATTTTTAGCATGGCACTTGGAAATGTGTACAGTAGTTGTAGTTACATGGAGCTAGAGCTCAAACGCTTTTTTAAAAAAAATCTTGGTTCGAATTGTAGATTGGATTTGGTTCGAATTTTGTAATTACATGTTGATTTGTTGATAGTCGACTATGCAGCAATGACATTATATTTTGTTATTTTTATTAGTTCTTTAGTTTTTATATTATTAGTTAAAATTTATATACTCAGCAAGCCTCTTACAACACTATTAATTGTCTCTTTGAATTTTTCATTGTCGTCTATGAATTTTTTAAAGATACCACAAATAACGACATTGAAACCACGTAACAAATTCACATAACGATGTTGATGTCGTCATAATCCAAATAACGACATTGACATCGTTATAGTACATACTCAGCTGGACGATCGCCCATCATGAATCTGGGCGTTGTCCCATAACGGAGCGAACTAACACTTGCAATTACAATCTGATTACTGGGTTGATATGTGTGAACATTAAAATCATTGTCATCTGCTACAGTCAGACTATAGGGTGGCTGACTAGTGGGTTTATCTGTGTGCAAATTACCATCGTTGTCGTTTGCCATAGGAGTATCAAGTCTTTCAAGACTACCTCAGATTATGTGATTATCATTCAAATCTATAAGAATAGTTTCACCATTGTCATTGTTGGCATTATCGACGATTCGAACAAATTCTTCCTCATTGTTCATATTTCTAAACTATTTTCCACTCTCTTCAATATCTTCGTATTTTTCAGGATCTTTCTTTGAAAAAGTAACACAAAGATAAGTTTCTTTACAGACAAAAATGAACCACTTCACATTATTGTCACAATCAAATACGATCTGTGAAGCTGGAGCCTTAGACATTACAGGAATAAGACCTGGCATCTCCATTTCGTATAGACTTAAATCAACCTTCAATACCTCTTTAACTTTATTATACAACTCCACATAAGAAATTGATCTTTAAACATGATTAGGTGTTGTTTTTCCTTTGCTTTTTCCTACATATTTCCAAGTCCATGTGTCTTCAACAATCTGTTCAATTTCAACTGGATAACAAACTAATATCCATACCTTATTCACGTTGTCCATAGCTGCAATTCAACATAAATTTTTTGAAAATCGTCATAGTGGAATAAGGCTAACGATATGTATGTCGTTATGGAACTCAAAAAACGATATTGATATCATTATATAAACTTTGATTCCTCACTTCAACCAAATTATTGCTCAATGGAATAACAATGTAGATTTTTTCTTCATAAAAAATACTACACTTTATATAAATGAGAAATAATGATGATGGGTAAAGATATGAAGTAGGAATTTTAATTTAGAACATTTGATAATGGAAGAGAAGCATTGAAGCCAGTTCATTCACGTCCAGCAACTATTTCTGTAAATGTGAAATGATCTTTGGGCATTAATGTGATATATTAGTCATTTCATATTTCAATTTTCTATTTTTTTTAATCTTTAGGCATTTCACCCAAATAACATTAAGTGATGGCTTTTTAAATGAGAGTTTTGTTTAACTGGACCTTTTAAATGAAGCCCCATCTTTCATTCCTCCGAAATCTCAATATCCAGGATAATGGCTTCCATGGCGAAATTCCCCAAGAAATAGGTAAACTATTTCGCCTCCAATTTTTTCGTTCTACCAATAACTCATTCGAGGGAGAATTTCCAATTAATCTCACTCGTTGCATAAAGCTTCAATTCATTGATTTATGGGGAAACAGACTTCGTGGAAGAATTCCTGATGAACTAAACACATTATCCAAGCTTCGTGTGCTGAACCTTCTTTGTAATTATTTCTCTGGGAAAATTTCCCCATCATTAGGAAACCTTTCCTCACTTGAATTTCTTGCCCTGAACAAGAACAATCTAGAGGGAAGTGTTCCGATTCAACTTGGCAAGCTCTCTAAGTTATATTACCTTGCACTGTCTTCGAATAATCTTTGTGGAATATTTCCTGTTGAAATCTTTCACATCTCCTCAATCCAAACACTCTCTATCACTAACAATCGATTGACTGGACACTTTCCTGGGAGTAACTCTTCCAAAACTTACAGAATGTCTTGCTGATATAAACCAGTGGATCAATTCCAGCTTCATTTGGCAATGCTTCAAGGCTAACAAAACTCAGCATTCGGAACAATTCACTTACAGGGCCAATACCGAGAAGTTTAGGAAGCCTTCAAGAACTCCATATTTTGCATTTTGGCCAGAATCCACTTGGAACTGACATTAGCTTTATCACCTCCTTGACTAATTGCACCAGTCTAAAGGTACTGAATTTGTCTTCCACTCAAATTGCTGGTGTTTTACCAAATTCCTTTGACAATCTTTCGACCACACTTGAATATATATGGTTGAATGACAACTCCATCTCTGGAAACCTGCCAGAAGGTATTCACAACTATCTAAACTTAGCCTTCTTCGATGTAAGTATGAACAGTCTAACCGGCAATCTTCCTAATTCCATTGGACAACTCACAAACTTGCAAGAGGTCCATCTTTACGAAAATAAATTCTCAGGTGTAATACCTTCCTCTCTTGGAAACATTACTAATCTACAAATCCTGATACTAGAAGACAATTTGTTGGGTGGCAGCATACCTGTTTCCCTGGGAAACTGCAGAAACTTGCAAGGACTTCATCTGGCAAAGAATCAACTAACCGGATTTTTACCCCGAGAAGTAATCCTATCTTCCCTTACAATTGGCTTCATCTTAGCTGAAAACCAATTAACTGGATCATTACCATCAGAAATGGGCAACTTGAAAGATCTCGTATCACTGGATATTTCAGAGAACAAATTCCCTGGTGTAATCCCAAACTCCCTTGGCGATTGTCTCACGTTGGAAAAACTACATATGGAAGGTAACAATTTTGTTGGAACTATTCCATCATCCTTGGGACATTTGAAAACCACTGAAATCATTGATCTATCTCGCAACAATTTATCTGGGACAATACCAGCCTCTTTAGAAAACTTACGTTTGACCCAGAATCTTAATCTTTCATTCAATATGCTTGAAGGCGAAGTGCCCACTCAAGGATTATTTGCCAATATCAATGTATTTTCAGTCCTTGGAAATGAGAAACTATGTGGAGGAATCAAGACCTTAAATTTACCAGCATGTCCCAGTGTCCCAAAGAAGCATTCTGATCAGTTTGCAATAATTCTAGCAATCACAGTTCCTCTGTTTATCATACTGCTTATAGCATGCATTTATGCAAAATGGCAAGCAAAAAGCTCCAAACATACACTTCAGTCCAAGTCTACGGATGAAAATCCATATCCAAGAATTTCTTATGCAGAAATTTTCCAAACTACCAATGGTTTTTCCTTCGAAAACATGATAGGTGAGGGAAGATACGGCTGTGTTTACAAAGGGGTTCTCAGCCACAGAGAGCAAAATGTTGCTATTATGGTGCAGAAGCTCCAGGAAAGGGGTGCCACCAAGAGTTTCTTGGCAGAATGCGAGGCGTTAAGGAATCTTCGTCATAGGAATCTTGTCAAGATCATCACTACTTGCTCAAGCGTAGATTTAAGAGGCAATGATTTCAAAGCTTTGATTTATGAGTACATGCTGAAAGGAAGTTTGGAGACATGGTTGCATCAAATTTCACCTGAACATAGTGAACTACAAAAGTTGAACCTACTATTAAGGCTTAATCTTGCAATTGATGTTGCCTCTCCTTTGGACTACCTGCAGCATCATAGCAAAACACCGATAATCCACTGTCATCTCAAGCCCAGCAACATTCTTCTTGATGATGATCTTTGTGCTCACCTAAGTGAATTTGGCATAGCAAGGTTTCTTTCGCCCCCCAAGAGTACATCTACATCTAATGGCAGTTCAATTGGATTTGGAGGAACAATTGGCTATGTTGCTCCAGGTACATCTATTTCCTCTCTAAATTTTATTTGGATTGTTTTCCGGGAAAGAAATATTTAATTTGTAACATTATTAAGATTTGTGTCCAAATAAATTATAATGATACCACATAAACAAGGATTGTTTAATATTTTGGCCTTGTCTCTAGGATTTTAGTGCCACCTCAGTTTAAATGAACATTTTGTATGATCAAAGGAAATATAAGAAAGAAGAAATCATAACCAGTCACTCTGCACTTAGTTGAAAACTTAACGAAATGTTTTACCTTATTGTATTGCAGAATATGGTATTGGAGGAGGGGTGTCAACAAAAGGTGATATGTACAGCTTCGGGAACCTCTTACACGAGCTCTTTACTGGAAAGAGACCTACCCACAGCATGTTTACAGTATATTCCAGTCTCCACAACTATGTTAAGACAGCCATTCCCGACCTAGTGATGAAAATGTTGATCCACATATGTTAATGACAGAGGAAAATGGAGAAAAAATGATTGATCAAATGAGTGATGACAGCAAAACTATAGTCGAGGAGTGCTTGTTACATGTCTTTCGATTGGGAGTCATATGTTCTTCTGAGCTGCCAGAAGAATGAATGGACAGTAGAGATGTTATCAGGGAACTGCAAGCAATTAAGAAAGCATTTCTTCAATTACAAGCAAAAAAAAGTGAGATAAAAGAAGACATTCATGATAAGATAGGAGCATATGTCGTATAAGACTAGATTTGTAATTCAGTAAGATTCATTGTTCAATAAAAAACCGGAAAAGCATACAAAATCTTGTAAAGCACAGAGGTTTCTAAGAAGAATTGCTCTTCAGACTGAAACTTTTTGTTATCTCTACATTATGTTCAGCTGAAATATTTATTAGGATTCTACTTGTGTTATTCCTTTGTAAACAACAAAAACTAACTTTTTTTCCAATAAATTTGGAGTATACATGAGTCTTTTGTCCCACTCAGTTCGGTTCATTAGCAGATGTACATGAAATCTAAAACAACTAGATTCTTTGCACCACCATAGCCTGCAGCTAGTAGTGGACACTCCAACAAAACATGAATTAGGAAATTAAATGAATCCAATTTCATGGGCCTTTGTCTGTGCCTAGTAGATTATGACCAACATGGACAACCTTGGCATGCTATTTCCTGTTACTACATTTGACAAGAGCAAATCAAAGCACATGGAATGCGTCTTTGAATGTAAATACAATGATTTAAGAAAATCAAAACTAAAAATAAAGACTAAACTATAAGAACAATAAAGAATTTGAACACAGAACAGAAAACCCATAGTAATACCCACCACAGAAATCTTCATCTATCCGGCTTGTGACCAAAATCTTATAAATAAGAACTTTGCAAGAAATTGCTGGGCATTATCAACTTAGAGCATGTGACATTTGAACAAACTGTATATATCAATTCAAGGTTAGGCATTGCACATTCTCCCAATTTCACCGATTTCAAGAATTTCAATCTCCAAATCCTTAAGCCTTTAAAAACAGAGTTCTTCACAACTACGATCAACTAAAAAATTTGCGAGTGAGGAAAAATCTCAAAAGGTGCAATAAGTTCCCTTGGATGGAAAAATGGGAAAATAAGAGGTGATGCATGGAAGACCTAAAATTAGAGGATCCCTATGCAAATTTGGTATGATTGTTGAGCCATTGAAACCAGGGGGATTTCGGAAATTGCCCCCAAAAAAATGTCTTGGATTCTAACCGAAGTATATTTATAAAGTTATAAAGTGTGTTTGAAATAGCTTTTTAAAAGCATTTTTCAAATAGTAAAAGTACTTTTGGTTATTTTTATTATTAGTTGATAAAAATCAACAAGCACTTTTTAGTGTGGTTGGAAGGACTTTTTTAAAGTCTAAAAGCACTTCTTAAAGAGTAAAAGTGTTTTTAGTTATTTTTATTGTTATTTGGTTAAAGTCTTTTTGACTAAAAAATAGTTTAAAAAAATTATTTTAGAGAAGTCCAAATTTTGAGTTTTTCTAAAAAGCTCTAATTGAAGTTGCATGGGAAATT
The DNA here is from genome assembly GCA_030279155.1 of Forsythia viridissima. NCBI lineage: Eukaryota > Viridiplantae > Streptophyta > Magnoliopsida > Lamiales > Oleaceae > Forsythia > Forsythia viridissima. The sequence goes on along the minus strand of CM059041.1, from coordinate 31,661,866 downwards.
GTAACTAACATTTAATGAACTTATTTCACAAATTTATTTCAATGACTGAAATTTATTTTATTTAAATTAAACATTAAATAATTTTAAAATTAATCATTGCATAAATTTAAAATTAATCATTAAACTTGAACTTCGTTTCATGTTAATGTCCATCTCCAATAATTTGACCAATGATACTGTTGTTATTTAGAGTGTCAATTAGATTGTCATGAAATTTAATATTAGTTAAAGGATAATTGGCACAAAACATTCCTATTTTTAGAAATGATTGTGCAAATCATCATTACCTATAAAATTTTGGCATTTTCACCATCAATTCCACTTTTTCTTGCGCAAAACATCATTTTCGTCCATTATCATTTAAAAAGCTCTGTTAAGTCTGATATTCAATACAACCCGTACCACATTGCAAGGGTAATTTCGTCCACACACATATTTCACTTAATTGGAGTGTTTTTGTATAACTTTTGGGTGAATTTATTTATTTAATTAGTTAACTATTCATATTGTATAACATATTGGAAGAAGATGAGTTGGGGTTGAGACTTATGACGAAGAAGAAAGAGCAAGAGAAGATGTAAAAGGGCTGGTGGAGTTTGACTATGGAATGAAAGAAAAGCATCAAAGTACTACTGAAGATGAGAATCCTACAATTAATTTTGATTTCGAGTTTGGTAGAACAGATGGACAACAAGTTAGGGATTTGGATATGGGGACTCCGATGAGTTACAAAGTATTGACTCCGAAAATGGTAGAACTAGACTTGATGCTTTCAACACAAGGATAGATATGGAAGATCTAGCTTTCAGAAAAGGTAAGCACTAGAAAACATCCCTACATTTCAAAGATTTTGGTGAAAATCATCCATATATCTTAAAGTGTCTTGTGAAAACGTCCCCACCTTTTAGAGAGTGTTGTGAAAATGGTCCTTATTTATGATGATTTGGGGGTTCCACCCTCCAATTTGAAATGATATTATATTTTTTTAATTGAGTAGATATGATATTTGAGTCTAAAGCTATACTTAAAAGTACCATCACTACACACTTCTCTTTTAATTGTGTAGGTATGCTACCAAATAACTCAAAAAGACAAGTTTTGTTATCAAAACATACACGGGATGAAAAAAGAACTCAATGTATGCTTTTAGAATCAGTGTCTTGGTGAGAAACAAAAAATAGGTTGCAAACCAAACTTCCCATTCCACCTGTGGGATGGTGTCGTGATCTCCTCGAGATGAAAATTTATCCCACTTCGAAAATCATTTGTGCTCTAGAAGTGCACTTTTGGAGACTCGTTCAAGTTTATTTGCAAGTTCAATTTTCTTCTCCATATCTTCATATAGTTTTTGCTTTGCAAAATATAACATCTGTTTTTAAAATGATTCCAACTTCCAAGTCTGGGAGACTGGGATTTTATTTTATCACTTCACCCAAAAATTATACAAAAACACCCCAATTATGTAAAATAGGTGTGTGGACGAAATTACCCTTGCAATGTGGTAAGACTCGTGCTGAGGATCAGAATTAACAGAGCTTTTTTTGATGACAATAGACGGAAAATGATGTTTTGCGCAAGAAAATGTGGATTTGAGGGTGAAAATGTCAAAATTTAATAGGTATGGATAATTTTCACAATCACTTCAAAATGTAAGGACGTTTTGTGCCAATTAAAGTTTAAGTTTAGTGATCATCGTAAAATTTCACTAAAAGGTCCGACAGTTCTTAACCCCTTCTTTTAGTTAAGAGTGACAATTGGGTTGGGCGGCAAGCCAAGCTCACATGTCGGCCCATAAAACCTCAGGCCGCCTGTAGCTCGATTTTAGACAAGCCTAGACTTGGGCAGAGCTTAAATTTTTGCCAAACAGGCAGAGTCAAGCCCAAGTGCCTAGGCTAGTAGGCTCGACGGGCCAGCTCGTTTTAATTTTGGATAATTTTTCCTTACATATTTTAATTTTTTTCTTATAAATACCTCATTTTTGTTTCAATTTTTCTACATCAATCCAATATCTAATCTCTCAATCTCGAATTCTTTACTCTTTAGTTCTTCAATCTTTTATCTCTATCGGTATAATTTTTCAATCATTCTACAATCTATTTCACTACTAAGTCTATACAGTAATTTTAAATCAAGCTACATACTCTTTGCAGTCTTCTTTAATTTTTAATATTCACCAATTGTTCTTATAGACTTTTTTATGCATCACTTGGAATAATTTCGTAATATGTTATTTTCAAAGACATAATTTTGTAATCTCTAATTTTTGTTAGTATAATGTAATGGATCATGCATTATCATCAACAACAAATAATTTTTAACCGTTCCAATTGCCAGATGAGAGACCTAGTTGTCATGTTCTGTTCGAGGACATGGAAAACAAGTAAAGATAGCGTTAAAAAGCTAATCACGTAATAATTCATCATCATTTGATTTGTCTATGTTTCGTGATGACAATATTACGTTATCATTTGATTTATATTTAATTGCACATTACATTGATTACGACAATGTTTCTTTGAAAAATAAAAAGTATTGCAATTAAATCGTATCTAATCTATAGTTAACAAAATATTAAGCATTTCATTTCTTCATCTAACATTTAATTGCAATATAGTTCTACAATTTGTTGTCTCTGTTCACTTGGGGAGGGTTTTACCAACACAATGTGTCATTAGTTGTTTAATGTTATTGTAACAAGTGGCTGTGATTTGATGCACGATAACTCGTGTAAAATAAGAACGGCTAAAAATGAAATGATGCAACGAGTGCGATGATTTAACAATATTGTCGGCTGCTTTAACTAAGTAAGACATCTCGTAAATATTTGTACTCGCATCGAAGGATACGTTTGTGTAAAACACTAGATTAAAGAAGGTGAATTTCCCACATGTGTGTATTGCAATGGCAGATCAAGAATTAGGTTATGACGTTATGTTATTACAATTTCTTACACATTTACAATTTATTTTTAAAAAAAAATTTGTACACATAATATTTTATTAATGTATGATTTTAATTCTGTCTACATTTAATTAGCCGATCCCAAGCCTCGAAAAAGAGGAGGGTTGTAAAGTTGTAAATTGTACTAATGTATTATTGTATTTGTCGTAATAATTATTATTTTAATTTTGTTTGTTATAACTCTGTCTTGTTATATTTGTAATTTGTTGTCTAAATAACTTATTTGTCGCAACACCGTCTCCACCTTTGTTGCATTAATTAATTAATGTATTTTTCGTATGATTATATTTTTTATAGTTTGTTGGTAAATTTTAGATTTAAAAAAAAATCAACAAGCTCGTGGCCTGATCCAACTCAGTCCATAACAAGCTTGGGCCAGAAGCCGGACCAAGCCCACTTTTGGGTAGCAAGCCAGGCGAGATTAGTTCGTGGTCTCAAAATCCTGAGCTCATCTAAGACTCGAGCCGAGCCTATTCTAGCCTTGAATCTGAGCTCATGGGCCAACTCAGCCCGGCCCATTGCCACCTCTACGTTTGACTCAATAACTTATATGGACTTGATTTTCCAAGAAAACAAAGGTCAATATAGTAACAAGTTGTTTACTATGTTTCCAAATATTGAATCAAGCGGTCTTGTTTTGGTCATTGTTTAGAAATAGATGTCTTGAGCAATTGGAGAAGCACAAAATTAGCAAGGAATGTGTTAGAGGAGGTCATAATAAGATTCTTCAAGAATAGATGTAGCATGACGATCCAAATAATAAATAATAAAAAGAAAATTTTACTCATTACGTAAATTTCTTCATTGATGCTCCACTTGATTTGGGATATATAGTTCAATTTGTAGAGATATGCTCTTGTAAGAGTGTTGTTGCAATCTAATGGTCTAGATTTAGATAGAATATGTCTATCGAAATATTAAGCTGCGGAGTCTAATTTGTTGCGCTATGCAAAGCTGAGTATGGATCGACCTTGGAGGTTGGAAGGAGATCCACCTCGGGGGCGGTAGCCCCGAAAGGTCCACGGTATTTCTATTTACTTAAGTAAAGGTGTTTTTGAGATTTTACCTTTGTAATTAGTCATAATATTTCATTATAAGTAGGAAACCTTCATTGGGTTGTCCTAGAATTTCATTATAAGTAGAGAACCTTCATTGGGTTGCCTTAGAATTTTATTATAATTAGAGAACCTTCATCAGGTTATTATATATAGGACTAATCTCTTGTAAATAAATATCATCATTCATTATAGTCAAAATAATGTAGCGGTTGAAGACAGGACGTAGTCTTACATTGAGACGAACCTGTATAAATTATTGTGCTCTTTATTTTTCACATTTTATTTATTGTTATAATCCTAACAACTAGTATTAGAGCAATAATCTGATTGAGAGCGATGTCTAGTGATGATCGATGATCAGCTATCGGAATCACCAAGTTTGATGGTGTAAATTTTTCATTCTAGAAGATGCAGATAAATGATTATCTTTATAATAAAAAGATTGCACCAGATTTTGGATGAGAAATCAAAAACTGTGAATGATGATGACTAGAACCTTCTTGAAAGATAGGTGTTCGGAGTAATTCAACTAACACTGTCGAAGAACGTGTCTTATAACATTGCAAAGGAGAAAACCACTGCAGAATTGATGATGGTATTATTTGACATGTATGAGAAGTCCTCAGTGTGCAACAAAGTTCATCTGATGAAGAAGATCTGAAGATGGTAGAATGTGCTTAAGTGGTAGAGCATCTTAATAAATTCAGCACAATCGTCAATCAATTGGTCTGTGTCTATGTGGAGATTATGTTTGAGGATGATGTTCGTGCCCTAATTCTCTTGGCCTCATTATCAAATAGTTGGGAATCTCTAAGACCAACTGTCAGCAATTCCATGGATAATACAAAATTGAAACTTAATGATGTTCGAAATACAATTCTTGTTGAAGAAGTCCATAGAAAAGATGATGGAGAAATCTTGGCATCCAATTATGCCCTAAATGTCGAAAATAAGAGCTGGGGTTATGAGAAAAATTCCAACAAGGGTAACGATAGAGGAAAATCGAAGAGTTACAAGAGCAAGTCCAGAAACGGACTGGGTGTTGAATGCTGGAATTTTGGTAAATTTGGTCACATGAAGAAGAATTGCAAAGCACCTAAGAAAAATAGGGAAAGAACAATAGTGCTGCGACTTCTATGACTGAAGAGGTTGGAGATGCTTTACTTTTGTTAGTTGATAGTTATATTGATTCTTGGGTGATGGATTCTAGGCTTCCTTTTACACAACTACACACAGTGAGAACATGAAGAACTATGTTGCTTGAAATCATGGAAATGTATATCTCGCTGATAGAAAACTTTTGGACATTATTGGTAATGGTGATGTCACATTAAAAATGTCAAACGGGTTTTGGACATTATTGGTAATCGTGATGTTACATACCAAAATTAATGAGAAATCTAATCTCTATTGGACAGCTTGATGATGAAGGGCACGATGTGAATTTTGGTAGTGGCTATTGGAAAGTAACGAAATGAGCCATGGTTGTTGTACTAGGAACTAAAGAGGGACTCTTTATATGACTATCAATCCCAGAGATACAGTTGTAGTTGCTAAATCCGCTGCTAATTCTGATATGTGGCACTATAGCCTCGGACGCATAATCGAGAAGAGAATGAAAGTACTTCAATCTAAAGGAAAGCTGACGGGGTTAAAATCTGTTGAACACAGTCTGTGTAAATGCTGTATTTACATAAAGCAAAAAAAGACGAGTTTCTCAAAATCTGGTAGGGAGCCAAAGATAGCCAAATTGGAATTAGTTCATACAAACGTCTGGGGATCTTCTACTCTTACTTCTTTTGGAGGTTCCAATTATTATGTGAGGTTTATTGATGATGCGAGCAGAAATGTATGGGTATATTTCATGAAAATATATATATGATATATTCGATGCTTTCAAGAGATGGAGAGTGATGGTTGAGAATGAAATAGATTTAAAGGTGAAGTACTGCATTCAGACAATGGAGGTGAATACATATATGCAAATTTTCAGAGGTATTGTGTTGAAAATAAGATCAAGATGAGGAAGACTGTTCTGTTCTAGGTAAACCTCAACAGAATGGTGTAGCTAAGAGGATGAACAATACTCTAAATGAACGTGCAAGAAGTATGAGATTACATGCAGGACTGCCAAAGATGCTTTGGGCAGAGGCTATCAGCACTGTGGTATATTTGATCAACAGAGGTCCTTCAACATCATTGGATTCCAAAATACCAAAAAAAGTTTGGAGTGGAACAGCGGTAGACATTTCCTTCTTAAAAGTGTTTGAATTTTTTTCTTATATTTCCATTGATTCTACTTCTAGAAGTAAACTTGATGCCAAGTCTAAAAAATATTTTTTTATTGGCTATAGTGATTTGGAATTTGGTTATATTTTTTGGGATGAGCAAAGTCGCAAGATTATCAGGAGTAAAGACATAATCTTCAATGAAGATTGAGATGGAGAAAACTGATGGCGAATATCAAGAAAATACAGCCCCAGAAGAAAATCAGAGCACCCCTGTGACTGAGCTCATGAGATCTAACAGAACAATTAGACCTCCACAGATATACTCTCCAACATTGCATTATATTTTACTAACTAACTGAGGTGAACCAGAAAGCTATAGTGAAGCCGTGCAAGCTGATGAATCAATTAAGTGGGAGTCAGGCATGAGGGATGAGATTGACTCATTATTGACTAATCAGACATGAAAACTGACAGAGTTACCAAAAGGAAAGAAAGCTTTGCATAACAAATAGATTTACTGGATAAAAAAAGAGCACGATGGCAGCAAACGATATAAGGCAAGATTGCTTGTAAAAGGATTTCAACAAAAAGAAGGTATTGACTACACTGAGATTTTCTCTCCTACAGTAAAATTAACTACAATTAGAATAGTACTTGGACTAGTTGCAGAAGAAGACTTGCACCTGGAGCAATTGGATGTAAAGACAACATTTCTTCATGGTGATTTGGAAACAGAAATTTACATGAAGTAGCCAGAAGGTTACGAAGTACGGAGAAATGTAAGAAATGGCGTACATACTAGAAAAGAGCTTGTATTGCCTTAAACAAGCTTCGAGACACTAGTATAAAAAGTTTGATAGCTTTATGAGTAGTAATGGTTTCTTGAGGTGCCAAATAGATCATTGTTACTATATGAAGAACCTTATTGACTCATGTATTATCTTATTCATATATATATGGCATGTTGATTGTAGGAGCTTGCAAATAACAAATTTATAAGTTAAAAGAGGAGTTGTCTAAGGAGTTTTCAATGAAGGATTTGGGTGATGCAAAACAAATCCTTAGGATGACAATTACTATGGACAAGGATGTCTTGAAACTATCACAGGAAGAGTATATGAAGAAAGTGCTGAGCAGATTCAAGATAGATAAATCTAAACCAGTGAGTACTCATTTGGATAGTCACTTCAAGCTATCCAATGAACAGTCACATTCTACAAAGCTGGAGCGAGCCTACATGGTCATGGTACCTTATACCTCTGCTATTGGAAGTCTTATGTATGCTATGGTGTGTACAAGACTGGACATAGCACTTGCAGTGGAAGAAGAAGAGCAGGTTGAAGAGGTCAGTGCAGATGAAGAATAGGTTGAAGAGAGAGCTACTAGTTCTTAGTTTTTCATCAAATGAATCAACAGAAGATAATTCTTCGAATCCGATTCAAGTGAGGATAAGAAGAGAATTAGTATGGATGGTAGATTATGTAAGCGGTGAGGGTCTGTCTGAGGATGAATGAAATAATTTTGTGATGTTTACTTTAGCTAGTGATCTTGAGTCCTTTGAAGAAGCTGTCAAGGGCTCGAAATGGAGAGAAGCCATGGACTTGGAGATTAAAGCCATCGAGAAGAATGGAACTTAGGAATTAAATGCATTACTAGATGGAGCAAAAAAGATAGGGGTGAAATGGATATATAAGACCAAGTTGAACGAGAATGGAGAGATTGATAAATGTAAAGCTCGGCTCGTGGCCAATGGATACACTCAGCAGTTTGGAATAGATTACACCGAGATGATTGCTCCAATAGCTCATTGGGATGACATTAGAATGATTCTCGCTCTTGCAGTTCACAAATGGTGGATTGTATACCAGCTCGATGTGAAAAGTGCATTTCTACACAGTGAGCTGAATGAGGCAGTGTTTACTGAGCAACCTCGGGGTTATGAAAAGAAGAGAGCAGAAGACAAGGTGTATAGACTAAAGCAGGCTGTATACGGACTCAAACAAGCTCGATAGTAAGATTAAGTCTTATTTTGTCAAGAAGGAGATGTCTTTGTAAGCACACTTTGTTTATAAAGACAGAGCAAGGAAGAAGATTTCTTGTAGTCAGCTTGTACGTGGACGACCTCATTTTTACAGGGAATGATGAAGGAATATTTGAGAGGTTCAAGGACTCTATGAAGCATGAGTTCAATATGTCTAACCTTGGGAAAAATGAAATATTTTCTCGGTATGGAAGTGGTGCAAAGTACTGGGGGAATTTTCATATCTCAAAAGAAATATGCTAAGGAGGTATTGGAGAGGTTTGGCATGGAGCATTGCAATTCTGTGAAGAATCCAATTGTGCCGGGGTTCAAACATGTGAAGGATGAAAGTACTACCAGTGTTAATGCTACTGCTTATAAACAAATGGTAGGCAGTCTCATGTATTTGACTGCCACCAGACTTGGGGTATGTGGTGAGTTTAATTAGTCGGTTCATGGAGAGACCTACTGAATTGCATCAACAAACAGTGAAAAGGGTCATTCGTTACTTAAAGGGCACTGTTGAGTTAGGGACTCTTTACAAGAGAGGATGAGAAGAGAGTTTGGTGGCATATTCTGATAGTGACTGTAACGCTCCAAAATTTCTAAGGCTTCGGAGAGTTATTAAAATTCATAGAGAAGTAAATTATTGCGGAAAAAAGTGAACTTTAATAAAAGACCAATTGTCCAACAATTGGATAATTCCTGAACAATTAAAAATAAGTCTCAAAACGTTAATTAATTTGATAAACAAAAATCAATGCCAATAATCGAAACTATGACGCTAATTGTCTTATTAATTTAAAAACATCCTAAGCAAATTTAAATTTACTTGGCAACCATTGGCACAACAACTTCACCAATCCGCCACGCATTCAACACGTTAAATATCACCTGAAAAATTGTTAATAAGGAGGGATGAGTATACTTAATTATACTCAATGAGATGCTATTCTACAATCAGTCCAAAAATTATAATTACATATAATATCATCTTACTAAACTGCACTGAGAATTATCACACTATGACAATGATAATTCAGGCAAGTACTACAAATAAACTGAAACTCGAAGGTTTAACTGAATTCAAAAGTTTAACTGAAATGATTCATGATTTCTCCTGAAGGAGCACTGAAATAAAGTAATTAAAATTTTATATATAACTACAATAATTAGAAAGTCGTGAAAATCAACTAATTGCACATAGCACCTCACATTAATATTGAAATCTGAAATTTTGGAATTTTACTTGAAAAAATCTGTATTATCCATAGAAACAACTTGATGTAAATCCTCGAGTATTAATGTGCTAAAAATCAAGTTCACAACTGGCTTTCTGGATTAAACTGTTTTGTGGCCTACGTGGGAGAAGTGTGGAGACGTGGGAGATGGTTTCAGGTAGTGGAGTTTTTATAGGATATGACTACCCGCTTACTGCTAGTTTAGTCTAGTTAAAGGAGTGTTTAACTTATTTAATTGAATTAGGACTCATCAAGCAGTAACTGAAACTATCAAAAGTCTGACGCCACTTAGCTTAGGTTATTGGCACATAAAATCAAATTAGGGGAGATAGAGATTAAAACCAAAATGAATTCCAAAGACAATCTGGCCGAAAATAACTGTTATCCTCAATTAGTCCCTTTTAATTTTAATTAACAGAATCTTTTGGCCAGCTCTAACTTGAGTTTAACTTATTCAAAATTACTTTTTCTCGAACCTAAAGTACATGATTAAATATGAGCTACCAAACGAGTCTAATATTGATATACTAAAACTCATTCTTTCACTAATTAATTATTTAGCCCAGTTAATTAATCAATTCTAAAACTTTTTTTCACTTAGGTTATTTAACATCTCAAAAATTTCGGGGTTCTACAGTGACTATGCAGGAGACATTGATGATCGAAGAATACGTCGGGGTAAGTGTTCTTATTAAGCTCAAGTGTTGTGGCTTAGTCCTCGAAGAAGCAGCTGATGGTCACTCTCTCTACCACTAAAGCAGAGTTCATAGCAGCAACCTCATGTGCATGTCAAAGTGTGTGGATGCGTAGGATTCTCGAAAAGCTTGGTCATGAACAAAGTAAGTGCACTGTGGTCCTTTGTGACAATAGCTCAGCCATTAAACTTTCGAAGAATCCTGTTATGCTTGGTAGGAGTAAACATATTGATATCAAATTCCACTTTCTTCGTGATTTAACAGAGGATGGGGTTGTTGAGTTAGTGCATTGTGGTTCGAAAGATTAAATTGCTGACATTATGACAAAGCCCTTGAAGTTGGAGGTGTTCTTGAGACTGAGATCTGTTTGGCATCTGTTTGACACTAGGAGTAAACTGATTGTAATCAGGTCAATTTAAGGGAGGATTTGTTAGAATTGATTGCTTCTTGGTGACTAAGTCAATTAGGCTTATCACATTGGATATATGTTAGTTGCTGTTTTGTTAATAAAGCCCTGGTTTTAAGGTGTGGATTAGGCAGGGTGGATCCAGAAATTTAGTTCGCAGGGGCTGAATTTTTTTTTGACCTGCCTTTTTAAAGAATGAAAACAAATGTTTCTTTTCTTGGCCAAAACTCGACTTTCCATTTGTAAATTCTAAAAACAACACACACACACAAAATAAATCTATCAACAATTCAACAATAGACCGACAAAACTCAACAATTTAATAAAGATCAACAAGGCAACAAAATAGGCTGACAAGGTAGAACAATACAATAATAAGTATAAGCCAAAAGGGAATAAAATTAAGCCGGCAAGACAACAATAATCTTATATCAATTTGTATCAGACTGAAAAATAAATAATCGTCCAAATAGAATGCATATAAATATTCATATTAACAGACTATTTATATCAAGCTGATAGAGTTATGTACGTTCCTGTTTTTCTTATGTGATGAAAAAGTGAACTTTATGCACGTTCTTGTTTTTCCATACAATTTTAGTATTCACCGTATTTAAGACACCTCTAGCATGTTTGTAGGGGGGATTTGATAGCACTGAAAAGTATTGTGAAAGAAAAAGAAGCTAAAATCTACTTTATTATAATGTTTAGCTTATCTAATACTGTGTACCAAACATGCACTTCATATATTTGTAATTGCTGCTGCTAGAATCAGAAACAAAAAATCAAGAAACATGTACATGAAAGCAAAAGGATAATTAACAAATAACCACGGTTTAGATCAAGATTCTGGATCTAGCTTCTTCTTTTTTCTTCTTTTCTTAACTTAAAGTTTGATAAATTTTAATAAAGTATTCTCCCATAAGCCGAATTTCATAATACCCAATAACAGAATCAAGTTCAATTTTCAATTTTTCTGAATAGGCGCCATTCAAGAATCCTAAATCTGCTTTGATATCTCTTTAACATACAAACAACCATTTATTCATTCATTCATGAACAAGAAAACCCATTTGAAGAAAATCATTTCAGTACAAATACTACAAATCCAAAGAAATTAAACCAATAATGCAAAGCATGGAATTAAAGCATCATTAATAAACAGTAATCTTGATTATTAACAAAAAAAATAGATAAAAAAATATGGAAAAAGATACTCACTGCCATAAGCTTAATCAATTTCTTATTTCATCTTGATTCTTCGGTACGAGAAAATGAAAAACTATGGGCTAAAAATTGATTAAATAAACTTGAGTTTTGAATTGGACCATTCACTTTTCGATCATGTTTCTCTTATGAAAGGATTAGGCAGCTGAACTTTTTCACATGGGCTACATAACCAAAAAAATATATGGGTAAATTCAAAGTCGGTCACTGTTTCGGCGCTTATGGGCTCTAAAGTTATATGCTCAAAACTTGATTTAATTAAAGTCACATTTTAAAGCTAAAAGACCAACATACCCTTAATTGTAAAAAATACTAATTGTGATACTGTTTTGTTGTGATACTGTTTTATTGTGATACTATTTTGTTGTGATACTGTTTTGTTATGATACTGTTTTTTTGTGATACTATTTTGTTGTGATACAATTTTTTTGTGATACTGTTAAACCTATGATTTTGTACTATTAATGAACATTTTAAGAACAATATTATTCTCTTGTTTATTCTTTACTGATTAATTCGTCTACCATTAAACATCCTATATATTTATACTTATCTATCCAATAGAAATCTATGTCCTAATTGAATCTTAAACATGTTCATAGCCTCGACAGATCTCTCTAATAAGTTGAAATTTCAACAATATCTAATTTATGGCTTACCTTGAGATTTACGAATCAGCTTAAAACCTTGGAGTTTTCAATATGATCATGTTGGAGTTTTCGATATGACCATATTTTCTGCATAAAATATATTCAAGCACCAGTTTTGTGGTGACTATTCATAAGGTTTTGGTGTTATGAGTAGTCAAGTACAAGTTTATAATTCTTGTAGTGAACCTTGTTTAGGATCTGATCAATCAAGAACTGGGAGTATTAATGAAAAATGATCAAGTTCAAAGGATGTTCAATAAGAGGAAGACGAAGGGTGGCTTCAATAAAGATACATTTATCCGTGATACTGTTTTAGAAGATGTGTGATACTGTTTTGACAAGAAAAATTAAAGATTGCCATTTTAAGCTAAAGAGACGACTTCAAACAGGTAAAATCCATCGTACACAGTGGCTAAGCCACTGGTCTTGACCGTTTCGTCGAGACTATTCCGAAAACATATTATAATAAAAATTCTGAGCATGTATGTGAATTCTATGTTCATTTCTTTTGTGATACTAATTTATGTGATACTGTTTTGTATAATACAGTATCAAACAACACACATGACTATAATACCATGTTTTTATCTTTGGTACTGTTTAATTTGTCATGTGTGTTGTTTGATACTGTATTATACAAAACAGTATCATGGATTAAAACAGTATCAAAATTACTAATGCACATTACTTAAATAAAACAGTATCATGGATTAAAACAGTATCATAGACAAAACTAAGACATTCAAATAGTATCACAGGTTCAAACATTGCTATAATTAAACAGTATCAAAGATAAAAGCACGGTATCATAAATAAAATCCATTCCACATAGATTCAAACAGTATCATGGAATAAAACAGTATCATGGATTAAAACAGTATCAAAATATACTAATGCACATTACCTAAATAAAACAATATCATGGATTAAAATAGTATTATGTATTAAAACTAATACATTCAAACAGTATCATGGATTAAAACAATATCAAAATATACTAATGCACATTACCTAAACAAAACAGCATCATGGATTAAAATAGTATCAAACAACACATATGACTAACAATGTTTTCTGTGATACTGTTTTCTAACACTCAGGTTTTCTGTTATACTATTTTCTATAATACAGTATCAAACAACACACATGACTAACAATATTTTATGTGATATTGTTTTCCTATAATACAGTATCAAACATCATGCTATCTTTTAACAATGAGATCTTCTTGCCACTTCCTCAGCACAGAGTCATAACTTTGGGGGACATCATGCTCTCTTTTAATTCTCTCTTTGTAACAGAGATCATTCACTAGCAAATGTCCAGGATGCTTATGTAACTGAAGAATTTTCTTACCTTGTTGTGCTTTCTCTTTACTAGCAAATATCCAGGATATCAATTGTTCTCCAATATATATCCAGGGCAGTAATGCATCTGAATCAAGCACGACATTGTTGTTCTCATAGCATACGCAAAATGAAGTTTCTGAAAATTAGTTGCCTCAGATTTTTACTTTTCTTTCAGCACTTTGATTGCAGCATTTAAATCTAATAGTTTTCAAGAACAATTAAGAAACATCTCAGCCCAATCATTATCTACTCTATCGGGTATAAACGACTGCAATTTGGGTAAAAAAGTCTCATATGCTCCTGCATCCGCAAATTTTACGTTGTAGTGACAGCATAACCAAAAAGTGACCATTCCTTTGATAAACTAAAAAGTGTCCTTTAGATCTGAATCTGAAATCCTCGCACTAAGAAACTCTTTCTTCCAATCTAAATTCATTGTGTTCTAGATTTTCTTGTTGAGAGAAGCAGGTACGATGTAGCTGTGCAAAGAAACTGAAACTTTTATGCATGTTTGGTCTGCTGATTGGTGGCGGCGGTGGCGGTAGTAGTGCGGAGGTCGCTGGGGGTGGAGGCAGTTTGTGATGGTCGCTGGAGGTGGAGGTAGTGCAGAGGTCGTTGGAGCTGTAAAAGGTTTAAAATATTGATAAAAATATGATTTAATCACAATTTAGAAAAATATTTTGACCTAATTTGAAACAAGTCATGTGCAAGTGACTTATAGGCAATTTTCCCAAAATATATATTTGCCTTAGATTTTTGTTCTGCCAGCCTATGAGATTAGGTTGACTTATTCCTTAACAGATTCACCACTTTTACATGTGAACGTGGTTGTTTTATTTCATTCTTGTTTTGTAAGGCTTATATAAATTTATGCACAAGCTTTGAGCTCCCAAACTATGAGATTACTGTGTTTAGAGCTTTAAGTTTCCAACAGTTTATATTCAGGTATAAATTCTGTTGATAACAATTTCCTTGAGTTTGATATGTACAATAATCTTATGCTTGGAGCACCGAATTGGGACGAACAGTCAATTGGTGAAGATTCTTTCAATTTACTTCAACGGTGGATTACACAACATTATCAATATCTTATATCTGATATTGTCTACTGTAGTGCTTGTGGCCTCCTCACTTATCGTCAACCGCAAAACAGGACATCGAGTACATATTTCTAGTCGTGTCGAAGGATATGTTTGCGTAAAACACTATATTGAAGAAGGTGAACTGCCTATACCACTACAAGAAAAATAGCATTTTGCAACATTTAAACAACAACATTCGCTAATTGATTATTGCTAAAAAAGGTTAATCGCAACAATCATTAAACGTATGTTGTCATTGGTTAACTCAACAGAAATTTGGCAACAGTATTTAAATGAACGTTGCCAACACATCTTTTTGCAACGTTCATAGTCTGTTGCAAAAAAAAATTTGCCATTTAACAACGGCCAGTGACCATTGTCAAAAAATATCGTATTTGGCAATGTTCTTGCACGTTGTTAAAATATATACTTTTAGGACATTTCACAACGTTCACAGTCTGTTGTAAAAAATTAAATAATAGAGTATTTTGCAACGTTCTTCAAACGTTGTTAAAATCTATATTTTTAACAACAAACATAGTCCATTGCTATTTGGGGTCCAACTTTTTGTGTTTTTTAAACAGAAGCCTTTATATATAGACTTGAATTGCCAAGAAAACGCTGAGTGAGTTGTTTACTATTTTTCCAAATATTGAACCATGTGATCTTGTTTTGGTCATTATTTGGAATGGATGTCTTGCGCAATTGGAGAAGCACAAAATTAACAAGGAATGTGCTAGAGGAGGTCATAAAAAGATTTCTTCAAAATAGATGTAGCACGACGAGTCAAATAAGAAATAATAAAAAGAAAATTTTACTCATTTAATTTCTTTGTGGATGCTCCACTTTATCATAGCTCAATTTATAGAGCTATGCTCTTGTAAGAGGGTTGTTGCAATCTAATGGTCTAGATTTAGATAGCATATGCCTATTGGAATACAACTGTTGAAAATTAAATAAAAAATTTATTGAAAAGTTATGTGTTTTCAAAATTTCTGTAGATGAGTTATGACTTTCAAAAAAAAAATGAAAGTTGTCAACAGTTTTATATATCATGCAAGAAGTCACTGCACAAAAAATCAACAATTTTTCTATCTTTTCCCTACATAATCAAATAGAATTTTTACTGAATATCACTACTTTCAGAAATAGAAATAATCTCGAACTGTAATATATAGAAATAATGCTAGAAATATTGGACGGCTTGAAACAGAAAATTAAGGTCTTCAAAAGTGTAGTATCTAGAAAATTAACAAAAAATATGGGCTACATATTATCCTGTGACGAATTCACTAAAACTGTTTGCATACTTCTAGAAGGGGCAAATATTGTTTTAAGGACAAATTGACAACTCGTATGCGTTGGAGATAAATTTCTATTTTATCGTGCTTAGTTCATTCGTACAAAGTTCATACAAAGTTTGTGCAAATTTTACCAATTCCCACATACACAATCAAGAAAATCCAACATATCAAACTCTTTTAACACCAAAACACAACTTTAAAATAAAATAAAAAACCATAATAAATGACGAAATAAAATGAACGAATTGATATGAAAAAGTTATCACAATTCTATTTAAAAGAAGGGGATGTTTGACAAAGCTTTTGATAAAAGTTTTAGTAGATTTTAATAAAAGTTCATGAAATGTATGATTAAAAAGTTGATAAAAGTTGTGAATACCTTAATATTTTTAGCAATTTTTTAAGTTAAACTAAACAAACATGAAGTCACCATACTCTAATGGCTAGTCTGCATGCAGCAAAATTGAAACTGCACCATCTATGTACATGTATTTCGGTTTCGTTAAAGCTAAGCATATAAATATGAGAGGCTGTATAGTTAATTATTTTCTGTAAACTTTGTCTTCTAGAGTAGAAAATTTGTTTGTGTATCCAAAAAGCAAAGCTGGTAGCTTTAAAGAGAGCGTTTGATTTGTAGTGGTCTTCATTTCTTGATTTCGCATGTCAAAGATTCTTTTCATTGGATTGAAATTTTTGGTTCGGCGCAGAAATTTTGAAAGACCAATATTCGACGAAAATTTAAAAAAAAAAAAGTTTTTTCATCTTCAACTGCGTAAATTCTTTTCCTTTCTTGGTTATGTTTGTAGAATTATGTGCCCATATAGTATAGTTTTTGCTGTAATAAAAGAATACTTTTATAATAAATGAAAATTTATTTTTATTTATTTATTGTTATTGCATTCATTAATATTGGGCATGCATTAATATTGGGCATGCAGATAAAAGTACCAATAAGTTGGGTGCTTGTGTTGAGAAGCACAGCGTGATACAACATATATTTTGATTATTAATAAAATTGTTCACAACCAATGTATATATGAGGGTTGGCACCTTGTACCAGAATGTTATAGTGTTGACAATTTCATCATTCGGGTGTATAATTTATCGACATCGCAGAAATGGTTGAATTTGATACTAGTACACTTGAAGTGTATTAAACGGACTACGTGTCGAATTTAATGCTAAAGAATGACTGTGCGAAGAATTAAATTGTACTTGGTCATTTGAATATTTCATCTAAATCCCATGATAAGGTTGTGGATATTTTTTCGCAAGTTTAATGGTTCTTTGATTTGTCAATAGGTGAAATCAATTTGATGATCAAATATTTACGTGAGTTCGAAACAATAATTTGTGTTGAAAACCATCGCCTTGAAAAATGGGTCGATTAACTAGTTAAGTATTTTTTATTAAATAGTTATAAATCTTAACTTAGTATTTAGCGACAACTAAACTTCGACATCTATAAATTAGTTCATAAGATCGTTGAAGAAAATGTAGCTTGAGTTATAATTAGATGGGCAAAATGGTCATTTATGCTTGTACTTAATTATCGGATCTCAAATAAGAATGAAATATATATACCACATGTTAGAAGAAAGTATTACGGCTTGTGTAATTTTATACATTCTAAAAGTGTAGTCTTTTGCATTTAGTGAAAAAAAACAAATAACTAATAATTAGATTAGACGATCTAGAGTCGACTAGACATGATCTAAATGCTGGAGCTTCAAAAATATAGTCCGAATAGGTCGTGTGATAGCTCTAAAAGTTTTCGTATTTAATTGTAATTATGATTTAAGTTCAAGGACTACATGTATAATTAAATCAATTTTGGATTAAACTACTTCTCGCTATAAATTTTGATGCAAGTGGCATGAAATAATAAAGACAAAAACCTTAAGTGTGGGTTGGCTTAAATAATTCCTCTTGTTGGTTTCTTGATCTGCCTAGTCCAGAAAATAATTTATGATTTAATTGAAAAGTGCCCACACGTCAGTGTAGTTTATAATTTTGAAAATACCATAGAAGACTTAAAAGTTGAGAGCACAAAGTTCGTAAATTAAAAACAGGAGGTTTGTGAATCAGATTATATCCGATTCAAGTATAACACTAAACTCTTAGTTTTTAATTATAATAAACACGTAAATATCTCACAATCTACTTGATTTATTGTATTCAAGAAAAAAACAAATTTTGGCTAACTCTCGTGTCAGTTTCTAACAAGTGGTATCTGAGCGATCTAGATTGTTCATGTGCCTATTATATTATCTAAATTTGTTGAATTCATATTCTAGTCAAGAGATATCTTGGATTATTCATTGATATCTGATTGGATGACTGGAATTGTTTTAAATTGTGATCCAATTATTTTGTGACCCTAGTTGTTGATTGTGTGAAGAAGAAAGGACAGAGAAGAACAGAGAAGAAAGAAAGAAGAACTAACTTTATTAGGCAAACAACATAATAAAAATATTGTTATAAAAGGGTTTATATAGTAATGAAAATCCTAATACTGTTACAATCATAATATATTCTAATATATATTCTAACATCTCCCATCAAACTCACGATGCTACAGCAATAAGTAGCGAGAGTTTGTCAAGTAAGAAACGAAAACGATGGACCGAATGTGACTTTGTGAAAATGTCAGCAAGCTGCAACGACGAAGAAACAAAATGTAAGGAAATAGTGTTATGCTGAAGATGGCGGTGAATAAGATAACAATCAATCTCAATATGCTTCGTGCCCTCATGAAACAAAGAGTTGTGAGAAATCTGAATAGCACTTTTATTATCACAATACATATGAGTTGGAGAGGAAAGAGAAACACCTACACTACTAAAATTTGACCATTGGGGACAGTCCAATGCTAAATACCCGTCCCCAATATATATTGGAAACTGTAACAGCAACCGTTCCTGTTAGGCATGTTGCGGATACTATCAGGGACGGTCTTAGCAACGACTCGTTAAGCATTGGCAAAAACATATGTATTAGGGACGGATGCCAACCGTCCCTAATGTTAGTAATTTTTACTATATATATATATATATATATATATATATATATATATATATATATATATATATATATAAGGGACGGATGCCAACCATCCCTAATGTTAGTAATTTAAAAAAAATCATTATACAGTACATATGTACCTGTAGGTTGTAGTTACACAATTTTTTAATCACGGCAAAAAAATAAATCATTCAAATATAAAAAATAATAAACATTCCACATCCACAAAATATGTAATAACTCTAATTGAGTTATGCTACTTGTACCAAAACTACTTCAATTTATAAATCCAAACTAACATATACATATCCATATCCGTATCCATTTAGAAAGTAGCTTACCAATTTTGCATCTGCAAGAAAAGAAATGGAAAACTTACATTAGAGAAGAAAAATTATTTTAATAACAAAAAATGGAGTTATGAAAATTTAAATATGAAAAGGAGTTTACCAAAATAATTATTTCATGTTTCACAATAATACTGTAACTTCTCATATTTATTGACAAAACTAGCATACTAAATATTTATATAATGGTTTCTGCTGCCTGTGTAAAGATAACCATCGGAAATTAAGAATCTATTTAACCGTAAATCTTAATCCCATGCCACTCAGGACTTTGGGAAATCGTTTTCCAAGTTTGTGCAGGGGCCAATATTCCTAAATTTAAATTTTAATAACCAAGTTTTTTTCTAAATCTCAAATGTAATTCTATATACAGCCATCAGCAATTGGGCCATTTTGATTTCAAAAAGTAGAAATTTATTCCAAATTTTGAATTGGAGGACTGTAAATCTCAAGAGACTAGAGAGCATTTTGGGTAACAAGTTCAGATATTAGAAGTAGGCGATCATCTTATGTGATTAACTCAATGATGCCACATACACATTCAAATCAACATCTATATCCGTAGCCACCAGTGCATAATAAATTTAAGTAAATCTCCAACATCGCAGCTACTTTTGTACTGCTTCAAATCGAAGACACTGTAACAGTGATTTGAGCTCCCCTTTGGAAATGGAAGGCAAATCCAACCCTCAGCAGCTCATGGTCTAACTTATAGCCAAGTGAGTAAAACAAGCGGAGTCAATTCTTGCTTACTTTACTTTCCGCCAAAGTCCTCACGAGCATTGAAAGTTGCTCAGCACCAGCTCCTCTCATTGCACCACCAATGTGTCGGACAGTCCTAAGCATTATCTAATTTTCATTACATACTGAATATACAATCAATTATAAAAACACTTAGAAGGACAAACTCAATTTCTTACCATGTCGGTTTAGGCTGCTCAAGATCACATAAGAGTCGAACCTCTGAAGCTACTAACCCTGAGAAGATGATTGTTTAGTTCGAGCTAGAGAGACAATTCAAATAAATGGATTTTTTGTGATATTGAAAAATGATATTCCATGAGACCAAGATTATAAGAAATCTCATAGCCAATTATATGTGAATTTCCAGACCAAATCAAGGAATTGTTGCAATATTGCCAATTAGATTCCATGTCACCAAGATTAGAAGAAATCTAATAACCATTATATGTGACTTTCAATTGATGCTAAAATAAAAGGCGAGATAATTGGCAAATAATTGGTTCAAATAGGTAAAGACTCCATATAGATCTCACTATAAATGAACAGTAGAGGAAATCATTTTACTCAAACACAATTCTAATTGCTTAGACCTAACTAGAAGTTGAAATAAAAATCAATTACCTAGATTTGGACCACTTACACAATTCATGGATCCTTAAACGCTCTCTAGGAACTCCACAAAGTCCTTGAAGAAGAATCTACAGGGCCTCAACATGCTACATGAAAATATGAAATGCATTATAATTATGTTATCTCAGAAAAAGTTTTCAAATGGGAGAGCATATTAACAAAAATGTTAATTTATATAAAGTTGCTTTGCCTACTTATTTCGATTTTGATTTTTATTGGACACGTAATATAGCATTCGTTGTTATATATTTGCCAATTTATTTCACGATACATCAGTTTGAATGATAGAATGAATTAACGTTACAAAATCAGCAAATGAGTTAGTTGCGTTCAATATCATGATGTTAAATGTGAGATTGTTTATTTACATAAGTTGCATTGGATGTTACATTTCAATTTCTTTTTTGATAGTAATATTAAATGTTACACATTCCAATTGGATGTTACACCCTAATTTCTTTTTAAGTGGTAATGTTAAATGTTAAATATTCCGATTGGGTGTTAAATTTTGTTCCTTGTTGATATATGTTATTGTATCTCCACGTAACTTAGAGCATCTCCATTGTATTCCGTATATTACTTTTTAGACGTGCTACATAAGCATATATTAACGGAGTTATAGAAAACTCTCTCCAATGCATGCTGGCGAGGACTCTGTCTAGCTGATTTGGCACACCAAAAATAGACTCCGTCTAGAAGTCCGTCTAAACTTAGAAGGAGTGACTCATCAAATTTAAGCATATTTAAATCAATATCAGTATTTTATTAAAAAAAAGTCAGACAAAAAAAATATAAATTGAAAACCTGCCAATTTTTAAAAATTTAATGCCACATAAGCGGTAATATTAATTTTATACAGAACTCATTGGAGGCGAATTTATAATTTGATTGTCTGTTCACTAGACGTAGTGCCACATGGGGTGGAAGTCCGTCTATTTTACTTGCCACATACACTACAATAGACCGAGTGCATTGGAGATGCTCTTATTTTTGTTTCATGTTACGAAACATATATTGTATTACATACCATTCATTGATGTTACATGTTATTATTCCCCTTATTCAATTTAATCAGCTAATCTGTTATAATGTTAGCTTGATATGTTAACTCATTATTTGCAATTCACATTTATTTGTAGGTATGGAGACTATAAAAGAATATACCATAAATGTTGGGATTCAAGATACTATAAAAGAATATACCATAAATATTTGGAGATGAAATTTCGAAAAAGGAAGATACCATAAATGTTAAGATTCAAGATAAACTGTAATTTAGGAATTGTTCTGCAGAATGTGTGCGAGAATTATGGACGATTTTGTAAACGGTTGCTAATATTTACGGTAGTTATTTTTGTTTTATTCATTAAAATAATATATTTCAGTCAATATTTTTTATAATAAATGAATAAGTTTGTAAATATATAATTATTTTAAAAAGTGTAAGTAGTTGGTGTAATTTTTCACTCACTTTTTTTGGAAAGTGTGCATGTCCCATTAGCCAAATAAAATTTGTAATACAATTCAAAAATCCTGCCACTTATATGACACTAGGTGGCATGTCTTTGCCTACAAATCGAAGAAATACTAAAAATGGCCTTTTACAAACCTAAATCACATGCACGAATTATCATGACAATTTTGTCTTTTCAAAATGTAAATCAACGGTAAAAATAGAATCACAAATAAGAGAAAAATTGTACAGATTATATATACATATATTTGTGTATATAATAATACAATATATTTATACTATTCTCATTTCTCACTCTCTAGCTACTCACTCTTGTTGTAATGGCTGAACCTAAACATGTTAAGATACAAATACTAGAAGAGACCCGTGGTTTGGAAGGTGGAGTTAGGATTGGCAGTGGCAGTAGTGTTACAGTGGCAATGGTGTGTTAATGGTGGCCATGGTAGGTGAAGGGGCTGGTGGTGGAATAGAAACACCGACGAAAGAGACCAAGCGTACTCCACTGATTACCAGGTAGAGTCGGAATCTTAGCCGTAGTGAGGAGTCTCTCGGTGATAATGTGGGTGGTGGTGGTGGTAACTCCTAATGTTGTTCTTGATCTTAAGGTGAAACGACTTTTCTTTTTAATAGTCCTTCTATGTGCATCCTTAACTTGGTTTTCTGCATTAATGGGGGATAACTTTATTGAGAACAAGTTATTCCTAGTAGCATGGAATGGTTTTACGACGGATTCTATGGTATTTCTCGTGTCCTTATTGCTATGTATCCTGATTCGTGTTATTATGAGGTATCTAAGGAGGCACCCTAAGAAGCTAGTATTTGGTATTGTTATAGTCGTCTTCTTGGGTCATTTGTTGGAATAAAGATGTTTACACAAGACTATGAGGATAAAAGGGAAGATAAGGAAACTACATAATTTTTTGGTGGAAGAGGATATTTATATTGCTCAAGAAATCTTTGTTTTTAGCTTAATACAAAATGGTAGAACTCTCACCTAATTATACTAGTGGCACCTCCTTAAGAAATGATTAGGATTGTGCCAACAAACTTTTAATGTAATAGTTACAATTCACCATTGGAATTCTCCATCGAAATATCTACTACACTAGAATTCTCTACTAAAATTTCCTTACAAATATCTAGATCTCTAGAAATATCTCTAGAGTATCTTCAAAAATATCATGGTATTTTCTAAGGGCTTATCTAGAACAAACTTCTAGAAATTGGGCCTATCGACCTTATTTAATTGGACATTTATTTTAAACCCAATAAAGGTTGGATCAAATCAAGTTTATCTTTCACCATCATT
The DNA here is from genome assembly GCA_030279155.1 of Forsythia viridissima. Taxonomy (NCBI): domain Eukaryota; kingdom Viridiplantae; phylum Streptophyta; class Magnoliopsida; order Lamiales; family Oleaceae; genus Forsythia; species Forsythia viridissima. The sequence goes on along the minus strand of CM059041.1, from coordinate 31,638,114 downwards.
CATATTTAATTCATTTTTGCTTAAATAAAGACGAGCAATACTTTAAACATATAACCACATGATCTATTTCATTCATATTAGCATTGAGGCTAGGCGACATAAAGAACAATGCAGACCCTTTGTTAGAAGCCATGATTCTACAATTCGTTGGAGTTCCTATTGATTCTGCGATGAACAACAACATTAGAGACTACAAAGAAAAGGCTCTATGGATGGGAGCTGTGGCCCTTGTTGGTTTCATGATTGCGGTAATCATATTTAACATATACTTATTTTACTTAAATTTATTGTGTATCTAACTTATTTTTTGGTACGTTTTAATAGAATGTACTGAAAGCTGGTGAATGATTTGTTAAGAACTTCTTTTTTGCACTTGTGCCATTGTTCAACAATCTCTTGAACATATTAGGTAATAAGTCCATTTCTTCACACTGCAATTATTTTGTTTCATACTCTTTTGTTGGCAAAATTTTTTTTTGGAACAAGAATGGAAAATGTAATGTGGTCAAGGATTGAGGTAATTTGAAATTAGCTTTTAGAAAATATGTCGAACAATCTATTGTGTGCAATATGATGTGGAGTGGACAAGTATGAGGAAAGCATATTTTATGTTACAATGAAATATATTTCTTTTATTAGATTTTCAACATCCCACCATTTTTAATGTGCTTGTTTCATATACAAAACATTACCGTTAGCATAATGTGAATCACCGTTTGTTGTTAAACACAATCTAATAGAAGTTCCTATTTGTTGGAAATAGTTGTTTATAAATTGGTTTGACCAAATATTCGAGTGAGTCCCGATAACTGATTATTATAAATTTATAATCGAATGTATTCTACTCCGTGAGTAGATGCTCGTGGTACATTTGTTTCACAAAACTATTTCCGAATGAATGAAAAATTGGTATCAAAAGTTGACATCTTGAAAGTAGAAATTGGATGTTGTAGCAAAGTTGGGAAGTGTATCCCACATTGGAAGATGACATGATTTTGAACCAATTAATATATCTCTAGTTGGAATTTGGGTTTGGGCTCAAAGGAGCACCACAAGTCTTTAGAAGAGAGGAGGCTTTGATGCTATCGGGTTTGGTTCAAAGCCCACACGTAATTCATCATTCCGAATTTAATTTGACACCTGTCACATGTAATGTCTGTTAGATTAGAACAAACACAATTGTTCAACATGTCCTTACAGGTTTGGCAACTATTCATTCGAGTCATTTCAAGTGTTGTGTCTTTTGAGACACAACTATTCGTATGCTATAAATAAGCCCCTATAGTTCTGCGAATTTCATTCCATAACATACAAAATTATTTTGCATTCCATAATCATAGTTTTCACGTCCTCATTTTCAGAGAGTACTAAACAATTCAAGTTCACCGTTCTTTTGGTTTGTAGTGCTACTATTGAAATGTTTTGATCGTTGTATCTTAGGAGTCGTTTCCCACAATACCGTAAGCACCGAAGCGGAGAAAATACGTCTTAAGGAAAGAGGGTTGAACTCTTGCCTCGATCTGTGTATTTCAATTTCAATTTCAATTTATCATTTTCGTTTTTAAATTCAAGTAAGCGTTCTAACAGAATATAATAATTTAGTCGGCAAACTTTTCTAACACTATTCACATACTCTTTTGTTTATAATTGAAGTAATTTTCCCATAATTTTCTGAAAATTTTCACAAACAATTCTTCAAATGGCATTATTATTTATTTTTGGCTTATTTGCACAAATGGTCCCTGACTTTTGTATTTACTGCGGGTTGAGGACCTATCTTTTTATTTTTGACAGTTTGGCCCCTATTTCAAATATTTTTGGCAGCAATGGTCCTTTTCATCAATTTCCGTCCAAATGTTTGTGAAAGTTGACAGTGGAAATTTTTTTATTTAAAAAGTAAAAAAAAAATTTGTAGCAAAAGTCCCTAATCTTTTAGAAAGTGCTGAAAAGTCCCACAACCTTCTAATCCTAACACATATGACTCCAAACCCTTTTGACAATTTTACCCCCAACTTAAATAAATTAAAAATAATTCATAAACCTTTTGAAAATTACAAATAAGTTCTAAATCTTTTTATTTTTAACAGATTTACACTTAAAATAATAAAAAGTGTGTCATCAAGTCCCAAAACTTTTAATTTTGTTCACCAAAATGACAGTTAAAATGTGTTTGATTAAAATCAGACTTTTTTAGTGAAAGTTGTTGAAATGTGTGATTAAAAAATTGTGGGACCATAAAATGTGTGGTTAAAAGTAATTGTTGACTTTGACTTTAGCTTTTTAGCAAAATCAAAATTGAAAACAAACGAGTTCTTAGAGTCTCTACATATTTTATCCAGTGGTCCATTAATTAACAAATAAATTATACCCATGATCAAAATTTGACCAATTTAAAATTTTAATTTATTTTTTAATTACTAAATAATAATTTAAAAAAATTCTTCATAACCCCCACCCCCACCCCCACCCCCACCCCCACCCAAATCCCAAACTCCCAAAACTCCACCACCAGAAAACCCCTGGAGTCGCCGCCGCGATATAACTGGCCGTCACCAATGCACCTTCCTTCGCTAGGGAAATCTCCAAATCTGGTGGCGCAGATCATTCCTCAGGAACTTCGAAACTTTTGCTACAGAATCTAGGTAAATTAGTGCTACGAATGTTTCTGATAATAGGGAAATCGCTCATTATTTTGTGTTGTTTTGAAGGAAATGTACGGATGTGAATAATGTTGATTGACTTGACTTTGTAAAATGTTCAGTTCTTCCAAGTGTTGGTGCCATCACAAGCACTTCAGCTAACCGATTATTTGTGTACATCTTAAGCTTCCTATGGTTGTGGGGAAAGTTTAAACCATTCAACCCAATTATCTATCCGGTCATGACCACTTGATGGATTCTTTGGATGGAATGCCCCCTATTTGTTGCAATGGAGGGAGGGAGGGGGGGTTTCTCTCCCATATTCACGGCGAAACCAGGTTTCGCGACCAGAGGGAAGGTGATTTCCCACCCATCCCCCCCCTCGAGAAATGGCGACCAAGGGGGGAGAAATCCCCTCCCCTCTGGTCGAAATCTCAAGTGGGGTGGGGTGGGGTGGGGTGGGGTGGGGTGGGGGGTGGGTGGAGGAAGATGGTGGATTTTTTTTTTTTTTTAAATTATAAGTAATTATTTTGAAAAAATAAGTTTAAAATGTAAGTTGGGCTGGCCCATTGTCCCAAAATCGGGCTGGGTTGGCCCAGCAAATATCAGTCTATGTAAAATAGGGTCAGGACTAGCTCAGTCCAATTTTTTATGTGGTCCATCCAATTTTGGGTTGGGCCAGTCCATCTGGCCCGTTTGCTAGCTTTACCAATTACTAAATAATAATAATAATAAAAAAGTTCTTCACAATCTCCAGTCCACCACCACTTTTTTTTTAATTGGTATAACAAATAAATTAAAATTTTAAATTGGTCCAATTTTGATCATGGGTATAATTTTTTTGTTAATTAATGGACCACTGGATAAAATATGTAGAGACTCTAAGAACCCGTTTGTTTTCAATTTTGATTTTGCTAAAAAGCTAAAGTCAAAGTCAACAATTACTTTTAACCACACATTTTATGATCCCACAATTTTTTAATCACACATTTCAACAACTTTTACTGAAAAAGTCTGATTTTAATCAAACACATTTTAAATGTCATTTTGGTAAACAAAATTAAAAGTTTTGGGATTTGATGACACACTTTTTATTATTTTAAGTGTAAATCTGTTAAAAATAAAAAGATTTAGAACTTATTTATACTTTTCAAAAGGTTTATGAGTTATTTTTAATTTATTTAAGATGGGGGTAAAATTGTCAAAAAGGTTTGGGGTCATATGTGTTAGGATTAGATGGTTATGGGATTTTTCAACACTTTCTAAAAGATTAGGGACTTTTGCTGCAAATTTTTCTTTACTTTTTAAATAAAAAATTTTCCACCATCAACTTTCACCGACATTTGGACGGAAATTGATGAAAATGACCATTGCTGCCAAAATATTTGAAATAGGGGCCAAACTGTCAAAAATAAAAAGATAGGTCCTCAACCCGCAGTAAGTGCAAAAATCAGGGACCATTTGTACAAATAAGCCATTTATTTTTCAATGATCATAAGGAATCTTGATTTAATTATAGAGACAAGCTCCACTTGTGTGACAACCTCCACTTGTGTGTCAATTCCATGAAAAAGCTTCATGACATGCTTAAATTGGTATTTTATCTATACTATTTCTAAAATGGGCTTAAATGGAAAAACGTTTTTGGACCATTTTACCCTTATAAATTTTTTAAAATTCTATATTCACCTTTAGTTATTAATGTATAATTATTTTTTAATATTTTATTTATTACTCTTTTATTGTTCATCCTTATTTTACATTAAATTTTTAACAATTTACTAAATAAACAATTAAATTTTTTAAATATTTAATTTATTAATTAAATATGAAGGTGAAAAGATGATCTCAATTTTTTTTTCATTAAGTAGATAAAATGAATGAGAAAAATTGTAAATTTGTTTATTACCGCATTAAAATTCAAATCATAGTTGTCAAAACTGAAATGGAAATAAAAAGATTATTTTTAATACATTAGATTACAGCCCTGGAGATCATTAATACTATAAGATTTGATATCAATAGTTCGTCAATCATCAAAGTTTAAATCACCAAAAGATCTTAATTGGGTTCAAGTTATTGTTGGTATTATCACCATATAAAATCCATATCTAATTATAATTGTACTTAAATGAATGCAATTATCTTTTAATATTTATTTGTTACTCTTTTATTGTTCATTATTATCGTATATCAAATTTTTAACAATTTATTAAATATACATTTAAAATTTGTAAATATTTAATATATTAAATTAAATATGAATGTGAAAAGACAATCTTAATTTTTGTTGTCTTACGTAGATGAAAGAAATGAGAAATGGATCTTGAAAAAAATGAATGGAAAAATTGGAACTTTTTTTTATTACCGAATTAAAATTCAAATCATGGAGATAAAAAGATTGTTTTAAATAAATTAGATTACAATGATTATAATTGACAACTAATATATGAAACTTTTTTTAATTTTTAATTTAATTAATAATACATCAGACGCGTTTAATAAAAAGAGAACAAACACAAATAATATTGTTTACAAGGAGTAACTACTCAAACAAATGTACAATATTATATAATCAATCATTACATTATCTCCAATAAAATTAATAATTATTAATTTTTTTCGTAGAATACAATTCTGAAGATCTCTATTAATACATCATTAATTCCATACGATTTTATATCAATGGTTCGTCAATCATCAAAGCTCAAATCACCAAAAGCTATTCACTGAATTCAAGTTACTATTTGTATTACTACTATATAAAATTCATCTTTGATTGCAATTGTACTTCTATAAATATAAATAAAATATCAACATTAAACAATACAAAACAACATGTTATCAACAACCATATTTTTTTATTGCAATTGCTACTTTAACATTTTAATTATTAACAATTAAAAAATTAAAAATTAACAATATAATTACGAAAGCACGTGCAACGCACGTGTGTCTAACTAGTAGATAACAAGTTGTAGTGATTTTATTTTAGATTATTATTATTATTTTTATTAAGATACTATGTTTTATATTGTATATATAAATTATTCATGAAAAATAATCTTTTTGAATCATGTGAAATCTTCAAAAATATTTCAATTATTAAAAAGCAGAATATATTACAAAGAAAATTACCACAAACTGCTTCCAATAAAAAAATTACCTCAAAGTCTTACAAGAGAATGCCTCAAAAAAATATTAATTTCTTTTCACTAAAGTCAGTAGCACCATTCATTAAACTTGTTTTATCCTCCATGGACGTTGCATCCAACAAGGACCCCTCCACCTCTTCTTCTTCTTCATCATCATTCTCATCCTCACCATCACCAGTCTTCACAATTAATATAAATATCCAAATCTACATTCTTAGTTGTACCTAATTCTATTTCGTCTAACACAACAACCGAGTTAGTCTTAGCTGAATAATTTTCTTTATCACTAGCAGAATTCACAACATTCAAATTAAGGTTTGAATCCAAAGAAGAAGAAATAGGGAAATTGGTGAATTCGGAATCAGGTAAAGAAAAATGTCGAAATAAGGAATCCAACAAAGTATTGGGTCTTTCACCTCCACCTCGAGTGGAATGACTCCAAAACACCATAACCTCAAAAATCTACAAAGGAAAGCCCACGTCATAAATAAAAGAATGATACTCAATGAATGTACATATTGCACGAAAGATAAATTTTGCACCACCACAAAATCCACCAAAATCGACCCAGCGAACTACACTGACGTATCAGTGGCGGAGCTGGGGTCCCAAGGGAGACCTGGACCCCCCTCCCCACTTTTTTTGGAATTTTTTTTTAATTTTTAAATTTTTAAATTTTATAATTTAACTTTGACCTAATATCAATTTAATGGATGACAATTGAATTCATTCACCTAATATCAATTTAATGTAATGCAATTGGACCTAGCTATTCGCTTAATAAAAATAATAATACAAAATTACAAATAATTGGCACATTCCTCAAATGATAATACAAAATTAATAAAGGCACTTTACTTGTTAATATATAACGTGTTCAATTGATTTTTTTCTTTTTTCTTTTGAGTTTGAGTAATATTTAATTTTATATGTGGGCCGGATCTTTCTATTTTGGAAGATAATTTTATAGAAAGCAATGTGAATAAGAAGAGTTTGACTAGTTTTAGATCTTGAATATTTCTTTGCAGTGATTTCTTATAAGCTTTTTAAAGATGACTTATAAAAAAAAATATTAGATTTTCATAAAAAATGAATTCAGTAATTATGATTTGAAAAAAAAAAAAAATCGAGGGCGCTGCCCCAAAACCCCTGTGAGGGCTTTCCCCCTCCCCAGGCCCGCCCTAGGGGATCTCCAACTTAAAATGTCTGACTTCACCCATAACCATGCTAATTACTTTCTCCACGTGTGGTAAATGTATACATATATGCGCGTGCACATATATATAGAGATATTTTAGTGTTGGATAAGTATTAAAACCGCCACATCTAAACTATATAGATAGTAGATAAGCATTAAATTTGAATATAAACTACACTAATGGTAGAAATTTTTCACACTAACTAGATGCTTATCATTTAATCCTTAATTTTACTGATTTTTTTACAAAAACCATGGACTACCTATGATCCTTTTGTTAAAATTTAATGCTTATCTACTAGTAATTAATTTGTTTTAGGAGTGAAACCCCATTTTATAACTAGCTACAATAGTTTTCATTCGACAATTTTGCATATTATTATCTTTATAACATAAAAAAAAAATGTAAAAATAGAGAATAAATTTGTATACAACAACAAAAAAAAAAAAATTAGAATGGATATTATGCTTAAAACATAAAAGTTAAAACAGGACACCAATTGATAAATTATAAGAAGAAATTATAATTGTGATGGTGAATTCTAGAGGAAAAAGATAATTATTTTAGATTCCAAAAAAGATAAAAAAAAGAAAAGAAAAGAAAAGAAAAGAAAACGAAATAATGTACTACAAGCAAACAGTATTTTTTAGATCAATTTTGTTGATGGTCATTTATTTTTATTTATGTTTTTGCTTGATGTCGTCAAAGTAGGATGGAGTATGTTGACCTCCAAAAATGGCTACTGATAAGTGCGGATTTAGCACTTATTTTAGCCTTTAAAAAATGGATAATTGTGAGTTCTTTCAAGTTGTTTACTACTTATTTATGTTCTTTTGTTTATTTAGGTAAAAACCCGAGCTTGGATGGTGATTGGAAGAGATCCACGTGAAGAATGAGCAAAAAGGACTAAATTTGCGTAAATCGAGAATCTTGAGGACCAAAAGATAAATATATCTAAAGTTGGAGGACCAATGTTGCAATTTATGGAGGGCCTATATGAAAGATAACCAAAAATTCAAGGACCAAAGTCAATATTTTAGATAGTTCAGAGACTGGAATTGCAATTATTCAAAAGTAAAATGCAATCACTTTGAATTTTGGCCCATGCAATGTGCGATCGCGAGATGCTCCAATTTCCAGCAGTGAGCTTCCATGCGATCGCATGGATTATTACCATGCGATCGCATGGCCTATTTCTTCTGCTGTCTGCGTTTTTGTTCAGATTTTTCAAAGGCTTTTTGGTCTTTCAACTTTTATCTCTTGTATGGTTTAAGTGGCTGTTTTTCTTATATTTTGGGGCATTCTCTCATACTCCACAAATTAGAAAGCTCTCCAAGAAAGAAGAAGAAGATTAGGGTTTTTGGAAATTTCCATGGAAATGGGTTTTTCTTGATTTTTTGTACATCATTGTGTGTATTTTGTAAATAGAGGAAGATGAATAGAGGTTTATAGTGGGCAAATGAAGACAACCATGAGCTCAAGCTAAATCTTGTATTTCTCTTGACTTTATCAAATCCGGTGATGTATTTTGTATCTATTTTATATTTTGTCATTGTGAATATTATGGGCTAATTTTATTTACTAGGAATGAGATGAATCCCTTTATGAAGCTTTAAAGTACATTGTTCTTGTTATTGATTCCTTATGCTTGGCTTTTATGGTTGTTTATTATTGGGCTTTATTGTGTATTGAGATGATTGATCACCATTGAAATGCTTTTGTGACTTAGTTTGCTACCGGGAGGTTGAACTTAGGTTTAGCACATTTAATTAACAACACAAGGTTTATGGAATGTAGGAATACTGTTTCATACTTTGTGCAATCAATTATGAATGTTCTTGAGTTTTAATGCATTTTTACATATACGTTCTCTCGGTAGGAATGCTTGGGAGTCTTGTGTAAAATTAGGTTTGGCTTTACTCGGGAGAGATTGCTAGACATTTTAGGAGCATGGATTGCCATATTAACCTTATTTTGGAATTGATAATGGAAAATGAAACTTTAAAGTGGAATAATTGGTGAAGTCGAATTCCTAGTATCTTCTTCTAGTTGATTTTATTTCCTACAAATTTCTCTTTTAATATTTTTCTTATTAGTTTATTTTTCATCATCTTTGAATTCTTAGTTTAATCATCAAAACAATATGTTTTATTGTGTGTTTAAAATAGGGCTAGATTGATTTGGATGTTAGCAAAATTATCTATCCTCGTGGGTTCGATACTCTCTCATTACTTTATTACTTGAACGCGACCCGTGCACTTGCGGTACATTTTTAGCGAACAAGTTTTTGGCGCCGTTGTCGGGGATAGATTTAATTAGTTAGATCCTTGTTATTTCTAGCTTTACTTCTTTAATTTAATTTAATTTTTCTATTTAAAGTTCCAGTGCTACCTTTGTTCTTTTCAGGCATATTATTTTTGGTAGATGCAAGATTTTGAAAATCTTGAGAATTTGGTGTTTGACCCCAAGATTGAAAGAACTTTCAGACACCGAAGAAGAGAACAAAGAGAAGCACGATATAGAGTGAACACCATGGCAAACGAAGAAGATCAAATGGTTGAGATAGATGAGGATGATTTGCTAGTTGGGAATATTATTACTCCAAATGTGGTTCAAAGCCAATCTAGCATAGCATATCCGGCTTATGGAAAGGAAAATTTTCAATTGACACCGGATGTCATCAACCTCTTCCCGAATACTCTTCAATTCTATGGGCGTTCAAATGAAAACCCTCATATACATCTATCACGCTTCTTGGAGACAGTGAGCAATTTTGAATTTCAAGATGTCAACATGGAAGCTATCAAACTCAAATTATTTCCACATACTTTGAGAGATGGAGCAAGAGAGTGGTTAGATTCACATTCTGCGGGGAGTATTACCACTTGGAATGATCTTGTTCAAAAATTCACGAACAAATACTTTCCTCCCGCCAAAGTTGCAAAGTTGAAGCATGACATCTCCATATTCAGGCAGCTAGACACAAAACTTTCATGAAGCTTGGGAGAGGTTCAAAGAGATGCTTCGGAAGTGTCTTAATCATGGTATCAAGAAGGATTTGCAAGTTCAATATTTCTATGCTGGATTACTTCCACATTGTCGCTCTATTGTTGACTCATCCTCAAATGGGTCAATCAACACAAAGACAATCAAAGAGGCATGGGTATTATTTGAAAGAATGGCTGAGACAAGTTCAAATTGGCCAGCTGATAGGTGAGTAACTAAAAGGGCAGCATGGATGCATGAGGTTGATGTTATATCTGCTTTTTTCTGCACAAATGGCAGCCATGGAGAAAAAGATGATGGATACTATAGCTCGTAATCAGACAGCTCATGCTATTCAGACGCCTACTCTTGAATACGATGGTTGTGGAGCAAATCATTCAACCAGAAATTGCCTACTGTTGACCAGTTCTTCAACATCCACTGAGCAAGCATGTTATGCTCAGAATCATCCCAGTCAGCAAGGTAATATCTACTCCAACACGTATAATCCAGCTTGGAAAAATCATCCAAATTTTTCATGGAGCAACAACCAACACCAATAAGGCGTTCCGAGACAACAATCGAATTTTCAACAAAAAGGAGGTTGGGAAGAAGCTATGGCTCAGTTGGCACACCAACAGTTAAAATTTCAAGAACGAACTGAGGAATCTATTCAGAGTATCAGAGCATCAGTGAAGGGCTTGGAGAATCAAATGGGTCAGATGGCAAAAATTCTCTCTGAAAGACAACAAGGACAATTACCGAGCAACACTGAAAACAACCCAAGAGAGCAGCTCAAAGCAATCACTACAAGAAGTGGGGTTCAGTTTCCTGAGATAGAAGTCAAAAGAAATGTTGCCACTCATGACAAGACACCTTCTATTGATGATGAACAAGGGAATCAAGCGAATGCACAACAAGATGCTAGTCAAGAAAAAGGCCTGGATACTCCACCTACTACAGCAACTCCTCAAGTCAAGGCATATGTGCCTCCAATCCCATTTCCGCAAAGATTGAAAAAGCACAAGTTGGATAAGCAATTTGAGAAATTCTTGGAAGTCTTCAAGAAGTTGCAAATCAACATCCCTTTTGCCGATGCATTAGCTCAGATGCCTAGCTACGCAAAATTCATGAAAGAGATTTTATCTAACAAGAGGAAGCTAGAGGAGCACGAGACAGTGATGTTGACCGAAGAATGTAGTGCTATCTTGCAGAACAAATTGCCACCTAAGCTTAAAGATCTAGGGAGTTTTACTATTCCTTGTACCATTGGTGATATTGATTTTAATAAAGCTCTTTGTGATTTAGGTGCAAGTATTAACTTGATGCCATTTTCTGTCTACAGGAGATTAGGATTGGGGAGGCAAAAGCAACAACAGTTTCTTTGCAGTTAGCCAATCGCTCAATCAAATATCCTAGGAGAATCATTGAGGATATCTTGGTGAAAGTTGACAAATTTATTTTCCCTGTTGACTTCATCATTCTGGACATGGAAGAAGACAATGATATTCCTCTAATATTGGACAGACCATTTTTGGCTACTGGAAGAGCTTTGATTGATGTGCACAAAGGTCAGATGATATTGAGGTTAAATGATGAAGAGGTGGTGTTCAATGTTTTCAAGGCAGTCAAGTACCCAATGGATTATGACAGTTGTTTCAGGGTTGATGTGGTAGACGAAATGGTGGGAGAATCATTTGCACTAAATCATCCTCAAGATCTGCTTGAGATGTGTTTGGTTCATTCTTTCACCGAGGCTTTCAATTCAGAAGAAACCAAGCCCATGGTGAAGCAACTAGAGGTAAATCCAGCTTATAAATGGCAACCACCTTTCCAGGAGCTTGGAGAAAAGTCAACAAAGTTACCACCATCTATTGAAAAGCCTCTGCAGTTAGAACTCAAGCAATTGCCATCTCACTTGCGTTATGCTTATTTGGGTGATTCTACACTTTCGGTTATCATTGCAAACTCCATCAGTAATTTGGAAGAGGAAAAATTGCTTCGAGTCCTTCGAGAGTACAAAAGTGCAATAGGATGGTCTATCTCAGATATCAAAAGCATTAGTACTACAGTCTGTCTGCACAAGATTCTCATGGAAGATGATTTTAAGCCATCAGTCCAGCGTCAAAGAAGATTAAATCCAACACTGCAAGAGGTAGTCAAGGATGAGGTGATAAAACTTTTAGCTACGGGGATCATCTATCCTATATCAGACAGCGCTTGGGTCAGTCCAATCCAAGTAGTACCGAAGAAAGGAGGGATCACAGTGGTGCCCAATGAGCTCATTCCAACCAGAACAGTTACAGGATGGCGAGTTTGCATTAATTATCGCAAACTCAACACTACAACTCGAAAGGATCATTTTTCTTTGCTATTCATCGATCAAATGTTGGAAAGGTTAGTCGGGCATTCACATTATTGCTTTTTGGATGGGTATTCTAGATATAATCAGATTCCGATAGCTCCAGAAGATCAGGAGAAGACTACATTCACATGTCCCTACGGCACATTTGCTTATAGAAGGATGCCGCTCGGCCTATGCAACGCTCGAGCTACTTTCCAGCGTTGTATGATATCCATATTTTCAGATATGGTGGAGAAATACATCGAGGTCTTCATGGATGATTTCTCAATCTTTGGAGCATCTTTTGATGAGTGTTTTCATCATCTATCTTTGGTTTTGCAGCATTGTAAAGAAACCAATCTTGTCCTAAATTGGGAGAAGTGCCATTTCATGGTCCAGGACGGAATTGTTTTGGGGCACTTAATTTCAGCAAAGGGCATTGAGGTTCACAAAGCAAAGATTCAAGTAATTGAGAAATTACCCCCTCCAACATCAGTAAAGGGAATTCGGAGTTTTCTTGGGCATGCAGGCTTCTATTGGCGTTTTATAAAGTATTTCTCAAAAATCACGAAGCCACTTTGCAACCGTTTGGAGAAAGATACCCCCTTTTGTTTTTCTGAAGAGTGTCTACATGCTTTCAACACTCTTAAAGAAAAGCTTGTGATAGCACCAGTTTTGGTTACACCTGATTGGAGTCTACCATTTGAGCTAATGTGTGATGCTAGTGATTTTGCAGTTGGGGTAGTGTTGGGACAATGCAAGGATAAAAATTTTCATGTGATTCACTATGCTAGTCGGACCTTGAATGATGCTCAGCTAAACTATGCCACCACAGAAAATGAGCTTCTTGCAGTGGTTTATGCCTTCGACAAATTTCGGTCCTATCTTGTGGGATCGAAGGTGATTGTCCATACAGATCATGCTGCTCTGAGGCATCTGTTTGCAAAGAAGGATGCTAAGCCTCGACTCATCAGATGGATACTTCTACTGTAGGAGTTTGACATAGAGATCAGAGATAAAAAAGAAAGTGAAAATGTGGTGGCCGATCATCTATCTAGACTTGAGATTGGGGAAGAGTCGCGAAGTGGAGAGATAAATGAGGAATTTCCTGATGAGCAAATCTTTGCAGTTGAGGAAGCACTGTGGTATGTAGATATTGTCAACTTCCTTGCCAGCAACATCACTCCACCAGATCTTTCTAGCCATCAAAAGAAAAGGTTCTTTGCAGACATCAAGCATTATTTTTAGGATGATCCAATTCTTTATAGAAGGGGACCAGATCAGATAATCAGAAGATGTATACCAGAGGGAGAGATAATGGATATCCTACAGCATTGTCATTATCAGAATATGTCGGGCATTTTGGAGCCTCTAAAACTGCTGCAAAGGTATTACAGTCCAGTTTCTACTGGCCTACCTTATTCAAAGATGCCTACAGAGTTGTGAAGACATGTGATCGGTGCCAGAGGACAGGGAATGTTTCAAGAAAGAATGAAATGCCTCTCAAGAGTATTCTAGAAGTTGAAATTTTTGATGTTTGGGGTATTGACTTTATGGGACCATTTCCACCATCATTCTCTAATCAATACATATTGGTGGCGGTTGATTATGTCTCGAAGTGGGTGGAGGCCGTGGCATTACCCATCAATGATGGCCGGGTTGTGATCAACTTCTTGAGAAAGTACATTTTTACCCGTTTTGGTACTCTACGAGCAATCATCAGTGATGGGGGTAAGCACTTTTGCAATCGTCAATTTGAGTCAGTGTTGGCTAAATAGAGTGTACGTCATCGAGTGTCCGCTCCTTATCATTCTCAAATAAGTGGGCAAGTCAAAATATTCAACTGAGAGCTGAAAAGAATTTTGGAGGTAACGGTGAATGCTTCGAGGAAGGATTGGTCCAAAAAATTGGACGATGCACTTTGGGCGTACCGCACTGCATTCAAAACTCCCATTGGTATGTCTCTATATCGTCTAGTGTTTGGAAAAGTATGTCACCTACCCGTAGAGTTGGAGCATCGTGCTTATTGGGCAATGAAAAAACTCAATTTTGATTGGAAAGAAGCCGGTGAGAAGAGACTCCTCCAATTAAACGATGAATTTCGACTTGAAGCATATGAGAATTCCAAAATCTACAAGGAGCGCACTAAAATATGGCATGACAACCACATCCAAAGAAGACAGTTTGAGGTTGGGCAACAAGTTCTGCTATTTAATTCCCAACTCAAGCTTTTTCCAGGAAAGTTACGCTCTAGGTGGTCGGGACCATTCACAATTAAACGAGTGTATCCATCTGGGGCTGTGGAAGTTGAAGATGAAAGCAAGAGGGCATTTACAGTGAACGATTAGAGGTTGAAACATTATTGGGGTGATGACTTTTCCAATGGAAAATCAATTGTCCATCTCACCAATCCCGCCTAATCATGTGCCAAAAGTCTAGCTAATGACTATAAAGAAGCGCTGAATGGGAGGCAACCCATTTTCTTTCCCTTACTTTTTGTTTTGCTAGTAGTTCATTCTTTTGGTATGATTTCATTCCTTGGACATTAGATGAATTTTGATTTTGTTGTCCTTGTTTGGCAGGCCTAATAGCAACGAATTCACAACAAAAAGAAATGTAGTCTCCAGCAATCTCCATTAGTCCTAAAAAAAAAAGATTTCTCCAACTTGAAGTTACCATCACCAACCAATTCACCCCAGGGGAGTATCTATTTTTCTTCTCTTTTGATTTTTAGTTTTACATTGAAGACAATGTACATTTTAAGTTTGGGGTATGAATTTTGCTTGAATTTTTGCTTGTTAGAGAGCCCTGCCGGCTAATGTTGTGATTTTGTTGAAATTGCTGTGATTCATAGATTGTAGACATAAATGCTACTTGTGGTTTTTGATAAATATACTTTTTCCATATTAGATATCCTCTCTAGCACTTTTGTCATGATGTTCATTGCATACACATGTTGAGTGCACTTGTTCTTCATAAGCAGTTTCTAGAACTTAAACGTTTAATTTATCCAAATGGAAGGATAGTTTGGGAATGGTTGAGCCGTGATTTATCTCCTTAGGAGTGTGTTGATTCCATGCTTGTTGAACATGTGTGTGGAGTAGTTTTGACTAACTAGCAGAAACTTGGTAATGACCATATGCTTGGAATCTAATCCCTATATAAAAGTTTGTTAGTTGTGCTCAAGATGGCTATACTTTTGCTCTATTTTTAATTCTTTCACCTTACTTTGTAGCCTTTTGGACTTAAGCGATTAAGTCCGTTGAGGTATCTCAAAGTCCGGTACCCTTTGATCTCTTTTAAACCAGGGAGTTACCGACCTAAAGCTCGTTACATGGGTCAAATAAAAAGCTTAAGGGAGTAAGGTTGCAAAAAAAAAATCATCATGAGATTTTCATAGCAAATCTTGCAAGTTTGAGCCACTGTGACTACTTTTCGGGATTTAGATGACTTGTGGGTTTGAATTACTTGGTGGAAGTTTATTTGTTGAACTACTCAATTTTTTTGGAGAATCTTCACAAGCCTAAGTAGTTACAATCATTGGCTAAATCCAACCAAACTTGAGCGGGAATGATTGAGTGATTTGAAAGAAACCATTGAATAGACACCCCGAGTTAGAGAGAAAATATCAAGTTTGGGGGAGTGCATCAAACGAGAAGGAAAGGAAATTTTGACCATTGAGGGTTGGGTATTTACCAATTTTTGTTTTGCAATGATTCAAAGTGACTATGCACACACATACATCTAACATGGATTAAGTTGAAAAGTTTCTTTTGTTTTTAGCATTTGTGTAGATTTTTCATGAATTATAAGCAAGTTTCAAAAGATCATGGTAATGTGGCAAGCTCCCTAACATTTCGCGTGTTTGTAGTCCTTTTATAGTTAGATTGTGCTTGTGTGCTTGCATGATGTTTTCAGATCTTTTTGTTTGAGGACAAACAAAAATGCAAGTTTGGGGGTGTGATAAGTGCGGATTTAGCACTTATTTTAGCCTTTAAAAAATGGATAATTGTGAGTTCTTTCAAGTTGTTCACTACTTATTTATGTTCTTTTGTTTATTTAGGTAAAAACCCGAGCTTGGATGGTGATTGGAAGAGATCCACGCGAAGAATGAGCAAAAATGACTAAATTTGCGAAAATCGAGAATCTTGAGGACCAAAAGATAAATATATCTAAAGTTGGAGGACCAATGTTGCAATTTATGGAGGGCCTATATGAAATATAATCAAAAATTCAAGGACCAAAGTCAACATTTTAGATAGTTCAGAGACTGGAATTGCAATTATTCAAAAGTAAAATGCAATCACTTTGAATTTTGGCCCATGCGATGTGCGATCGCGAGATGCTCCAATTTCCAGCAGTGAGCTTCCATGCTCTTCCATGCGATCGCATGGATTATTACCATGCGATCGCATGGCCTATTTCTTCTGCTGTCTGCGTTTTTGTTTAGATTTTTCAAGGGCTTTTTGGTCTTTCAACTTTTATCTCTTGTAGGGTTTAAGTGGCCGTTTTTCTTACATTTTGGGGCATTCTCTCATACTCCACACATTAGAAAGCTCTCCAAGAAAGAAGAAGAAGATTAGGGTTCTTGGAAAACTCCATGGAAATCGATTTTTCTTGATTTTTTGTATATTATTGTGTGTATTTTGTAAATAGAGGAAGATGAATTGAGGTTTATAGTAGGCAAATAAAGACAACCATGGGCTCAAGCTAATTCTTGCATTTCTCTTGACTTTATCAAATCCGGTGATATATTTTGTATTTATTTTACATTTTGTCCTTGTGAATATTATGGGCTAATTTTATTTACTAGGATAGAGATGAATCCCTTTATGAAGCTTTAAAGTGCATTGTTCTTGTTATTGATTCCTTATGCTTGGCTTTTATGGTTGTTTATTATTGGGCTTTATTGTGTATTGAGATGATTGGTCACTATTGAAATGCTTTTGTGACTTAGTTTGCTATCGGGAGGTTGAAATTAGGTTTAGCACATTTAATTAACAACACAAGGTTTATGGAATGTAGGAATACTCTTTCATACTTTGTACAATCAATTATGAATGTTCTTGAGTTTTAATACCTTTTTACATATAAGTTCTCTCGGTATGAATGCTTGGGAGTCTTGTGTAAAATTAGGTTTGGCTTTACTCGGGAGAGATTGCTAGACATTTTAGGAGTATGGATTGCCATATTAACCTTATTTTGGAATTGATAATGGAAAATGAAACTTTAAAGTGGAATAATTGGTGAAGTCGAATTCTTAGTATCTTCTTCTAATTGATTTTATTTCCTACAAATTTCTCTTTTAATATTTTTCTTATTAGTTTATTTTTCATCATTTTTGAATTCTTAGTTTAATCATCAAAACAATATGTTTTATTGTGTGTTTAAAATAGGGCTAGATTGATTTGGATGTTAGTAAAATTATCTATCCTCGTGGGTTCGACACTCTCTCGTCACTTTATTACTTGAACGCGACCCGTGTACTTGCGGTACATTTTTAGTGAATAGCTACCAACAAGAACTCCATGACTACTTTTTCTACGTGTATTTTCCTACACACTTGGACTGCCACGTAGTTTATTCAACCACGTAGATAAGCCTAGTAACAAGTGGATATGAAACAAAAGATCGGAGGAAACACATTACGGCAGAGAAAGTAGTTTGAAGGCCCCTAATTAACAATTTTCCAAGAGGTTATAAACACTTGGAGAACAATTAGCTTAGATTACTTTCTTTCCTTATGTGAGAGTAACAATTTCAACATCATTTTCTTGTGGAAATGGGTTTGGTATTTATAGGCAAACTCTAACTAACTCCCCTTCCTCCCTCTCTTCCTCGATGTGTGACACGTGGCTAAATTTAGAGAGTTCTCGCGTTACATCTTGAGCGTCACATTATTGACTTTAATGAGGACGTCCCTTTCAGCCGCACACTAGGAAGCTACTACTGTGACAAGCCTCCTTAGCAGGTTGTCCCATCAGTTTTTTTGGGTCTGACTTACAGTGTGTCAGGGGAGGCTTTCTAAACACGCAAACAAGGTCGGATTTTGACCGTCTCGACTGCCCAACCTCCTCGGCATAAAGAACATCCTCGCTCATTCAACCTCCTTGGTATAAACAACCTCGGATAAGAGGGTTGAGTCAAAGAAAGTTGACTTTGATTCTGCCCACTTTGAGCATCTAGTGGGATTGCCCTGCCTACGTGGACACTTAGTGGGATTGGGGATGTAACAATAGTCCTTCAAGTTCAAGACCTCTATTATTTATGAAGCGTGCTGGACTTGGTAATGATGCAGTGCTATTGTGTGCGATATGAGTTTGGAGAATGGCAGATCCCGAATTGGATGGGAGGTCTAGTCCCACAGGGTCAAGACCTCTCTCATGTATGTGGGGTGTTGAGCTTGGAAAGGGAGAGAAATCCAAAGTGGTAGAGCCTAGTCCTAAGTAGGAGAGGCTTGACAACAGAAGGGAGTCTCCAAAGAGGAAGAGGTTTGCTGCAGAATAGCCTAGTCCTAAGTGGGAGAGGCTTGGCAGCAAAAGCGAGTATCCAAAAAGAGATAGGCTTGCTGTGGAAGAGCCTAGTCCCAAGTGGGAAAGGCTTGGCAGCACAAGCGAGTCTCCAAAAAGAGAGAGGCTTTATGCCGAAGAGCCTAGTCCCAAGTGGGAAAGGCTTGGCAGTAGAAGCAAGTCTCCAAAGAGGAAGAGGCTTACTGCGGAAGAGCCTAGTCCCAACTGGGAGAGGCTTGGCAGTAGAAACATCTCCAAAGATGGAGATGTTTACTGCAGAAGAGCCTAGTCTCAAGTGGTAGAGGCTTGACAGCATAATCGAGTCTCCAAATAGGGAGAGGCTTGCTGCAGAAGAGTCTAGTCCCAAATGGAAGAGGCTTGGCAACAGACGCGATTTCCAAAGAGGGAGAGGCTTGTTGCGAAGGATCCTAGTCCTAAATAAGAGAGGCTTGGCTGTAGAAGCGAGTCTCCAAAGAGGGAGATGCTTGCTGAAGAAGAGCCTATTCCTAAGTAGGAGAGGCTTGGCAGTAGAAGCGAGTCTTCAAAGAGAGAGAGGCTTGCTTCGAAAGAGCCTAGTCCCAAATCGAATAAGCTTGGCAGCAGACGTGTCTCCAAAGAGTGAGAGGCTTGTTGCAGAAGAGCCTAGTCCCAAGTGGAAGAGGCTTGGCAGCTAAAGCGAGTCTCCAAAGAGGGAGAGGCTTGCTGCAGAAAAGTATAGTCTCAAGTGGGAGAGGCTTGGCAGTAGAAACGAGTCTTCAAAGAGGAAGAAGCTTGCTAAAGAAGAGCCTAGTCCCAAGTGGGATAGGCTTTATAGTAGAAGTGAGTCTCCAATGAGGGAGAGGCTTGCTTCAAAAGAGACTAGTCCCAAATAGAAGAGGCTTGGCAGCAGACGCATCTCCAAAGAGTGAAAGGCTTGCTGGAGAAGAGCCTGGTCCCAAGTAGGAGAGGCTTGGCAGCAGAAGCGAGTCTCCGAAGAGGGAAAGGCTTGTTGCAGAAGAGCTTAGTCCCAAGTGGGAGAGGCTTGGTAGCAGAAGCGAGTCTCCAAAGATGGAGAGAGTTGATATGGAAGAGCATAGTCCCAAGTTTGAGAGGCTTGGCAGTAGAAGTGAGTCTCTAAAGAGGGGAAGGTTTGCTGCGGAAGAGCCTAGTCCTAAGTGGGAGAGGCTTGGCAGCAAACGCGTCTCCAAAGAGGGAGAGGCTTGATGTGGAAGAGCTTAGTCCTAAGTGGATGAGGCTTGGCAGTAGACACGTGTTGTGCAAGCATTAATGGCTGAGTCTACAAGGCGTGCAATGATTGGGTGTACTGATGAATGTCTCTTTAGACGTGCTGAAAAGACTGCTGCATGTAATGATGGCATTAAATTTTGGGGACTTTGTTTTTGCCAAGAAAATAACCTTCCATTCGCGTGTGAAGGGTATGTATGTATCCCAACAGTTGAATTAGATGGCCATTGGTGCCTTTTGGGATTCAAGGATTGGGATGGTCTGGGGATTTGAACGGTGCATATGGATCTTGAATTGATCCAACAGTGGAAGCTGGCTGTGTCTTGCCTATATATAGGGGAAATGTCCATTCCTTTTCTTTTCCTTGCACGATATTGAGGAGGAAGCTTTGAAGAAAAAATCTTAGGTCTTCTTACATTACGGCAAGACCTTCCCGGCGTTCATCTCTCCAGATGTAACTCCTTTGAAGACCTAGATTTAGGTAAACACTTCTCCCAAATCACCTTTATTTTCTTCAGTTTTCGGTTTTTTTAACAATGTCCACTAACCCCATGAAGGGAGAGGTGTCTGGACGCGCTGAAGATGAAGTGCCACCTCCTATCTCGCCCTCTATGGCTAATGTGATGCCCATCCGGGGAGTAGACACCACTACTAGCGAGGAGTTGTCCATTACTTCCACTCTGAGGCTTATTGGAAGTGGGGTGCCCCATAGTGTTATCCCTATCGGATGGGCCGCCATGGACATTCCATCAATAATGGTGGAGGCGGAATGGTTTTATTGAAGAAGTCGTACAGAGTCCCTAGAGATATTGAACTCATACTCCATGGGCCTCACGAGCATGTCTACTTCCCGATAAAGGGGTACACT
This sequence comes from Forsythia viridissima, assembly GCA_030279155.1. Lineage (NCBI taxonomy): Eukaryota > Viridiplantae > Streptophyta > Magnoliopsida > Lamiales > Oleaceae > Forsythia > Forsythia viridissima. Next base: position 31,617,191 of record CM059041.1, on the reverse strand, counting down.
ATCCTACATTTACACTCGTTTATAGCCGGGCTGAGGTTTCCACTGCATCCCTTCTTCAGAAGAATCTTAAAAAGTTACTGCTTGGCTCCGACACAGGTGTCTCCGAATAGGTGGAGCCAAATTGTTGGGGGCATGTACTTGTGATTCAGGCATTCATTCAGTCTGGAAATGTCTCTCCACGTCTTTCAGACCGTATACTTGCCCAAGAAAATACCGAAGAAGAAGGGCAATGAGCAAGAACCTGGCTGGTATTACTTCTGCCCATGGAGTGCTCATAAGCCTCTGGTGACTGATTGCCATTCCTCCATCAAGCAATAGAAGGAGTCATAGTTCTGAGTGGCGTAGAACTGACAGAGGGTGGTTGACGACCTCGAGCCAAACTTAGATGTCCCAAGTGTTTATGGAATAGTTAGTTAGTGGATGAGGAGGAGCTAGTTGCCTTTGATGCTGTCGTTTTCCTCATTAACTTTGTTGTACTTGTTGCTGTTTTGGCTCCTAATTGATCTTTTTTGTTGCAGACGCTCTTCTTCGGTGCGAGTTATCTGACTGTTGTTGAGGTGCTATGGTTGATCTACCAGTCTTCTCAGACGAGTAGATGGAGTAAACAGTACAGGTTCATTTTAAAAAGGCATCGCTACTTGGTTGAACTGGGTCTGATGGCCTTGAAAGGTAATGTTCCATATTTGTGTTTTTTTGATTGTTGAGACCATCTCTAATGATGTGGTTCGTCTCGTGCAGTTGATTCTGAGCAAGGTAAATGTCCCTATCCCTCCTTGGCACGTTTGTCTATAGAAAAATCGAGGACACTGCAGCTGGGTTCTTCAAATGATGCTAAGAAAATAAATGTAATAGAGGACTGAGTAGCGAGGCGATGAAGAAAGGGGCTAACAAATCTGATGAGGTGGAGGCAACGTAGTTAGAGGTGGCTAGCGAGGGGGAGGAGCCCCTGGCGAAGAAGAAGAAAGTCGGTCCCCAAGAACGTCCTCGACCGAAGCTGAACCAACTGGGTGGGATCGGGTTAACTATCCCATCTGCATCCACTGGGTCCTCCTCGTAAACGAGGAAGAAGGTGGTCGAGATTGTGGAGGATGACATCCTTATTAATTCTCTACCTCTACAGAGGACACTTTCGGTCACGCCAACCGGGGTGGTGGTCTTGGATGCTCTCCTCCATAAGCCTCATTCTGACAGAGCAGCTTGGGATTCAAAGAAGAAGTCAAGGGAGTTGATCGGGTCCCCTAGGGTGAGACTTCCAGAAGACACTGTCAGCCGACTCCCTCTTTATCCAGCCTTATAGGCTCAAGCTTTCAAGAAGTATTTCATCCCTAAGTGGGAGGACCTTGCCTCCCATGGGGAGGTTGAAGATATGATGGAAGCCAATTTGGCCGTAGCCATAAGGACGGCCGGAATGCAGCTGAAGGCCCTGGGAGAATTCAGGCAGCGGGTGCAACAACAGAAAAAACTTATAGCCTTCAAAGTCAGAGAAGCACATACAGGCTATGGAAGGGCTGCAAGTTGTTGTGGAAAATTTTGCGTATAGCATATGAGCAGCTTTAGGCAGACCTAAAAGATTTCAAGGCCAATGTTCTGTATTTGATGAAGAATCTTGATGACGCCAATGAAGAGAAGATGATGTTGAAGGAAGAATCTGCCTCTCATAATCTTGAAGTGTACTGGTTGCGGGAGAAGATAAAGGCTGGCAGGGGGGTTTAGAAGCTTTTAAAAATGGGCGAAAGGAGGCTGAGACGGAAGTTGCCAAGCTCCCCGAAGAGAAAAAAGAGTTCGAAGGAAAATTGGAGAATGATGAGGCAGAGTTCGTGGCCAATTTTCATAATACTGACGCCTATACCCACTTCTCCGACTTCTTTGCTAAGGTCGAACACCAAGAGGTTTTTGCGGCCCTCCGCTCTGAGTATCTAGATCTTGATATTTCTTCCTTAGAGGCTAAATTCTCCCTAGCCGATGTTGTTGGTGAGAAGGATGGTGAAAATTTGTAAATGCACTGTCCTCGGCTGAGGCCCATTTGTAACTCCTGATTTTTGTACTTAATGAAATCCTTGTGCACATTTATTTTAATTGCCTATTCCGAAGTATGTTTTCATTTCGTTAAATATGACGAACTTAACAAAGGGAATGCTTTAATACAATTAAAGAGGCACTTCGCCTGAACAAAATTAAAATATGCTCGTTCCTTATGTTTTTAACATGATTAAAGACGCTTCTCCAAAAAACTAAATTAGAAGATGCTCTGGGCTTGAAGACAATGTCAAACTGGCTAAGTTCGACAACCCATTTTAACAGCCTCTCCGATGAGTCAGGCTTTTGCATTACCTACCTCAGGAGAAAGTTATGCTGTGGGCCAAGAAGTAAGGCCTCAATTTTCTGGAGACAGTGATGAGCGATAATGATAGCTTCTCCATGAGGGCCTTGCTTACGTAGTAAACAGGCTGTTGGTGCTCCTCCTCTCGGACCAAGACCGAGCTTACTGACTCGGATGATACAGCTAAGTAGAGCAACAAAGCCTCTCCTAACCTAAGGTTTGATAGTAGGAGAGCATGACCAAGGTGTTCCTTTAGGGCCTTGCATTCTGTAGTCCATTTGAACTTGTTACCTCATTTCAAGATTTTGAAGAAAGAGAAGCACTTGTCAGTAGTTTTCGAGACAAACCTGCTAGGGCTGCCATTCTTTCGGTGAGGCAATGAACATCTTTTGGCCTCCTGGGCGACTTCATTTCGATCAATGCCTTAATCTTCTCCGGGTTGGCCTCGATGCCCCTTTGGTTTATCACATAGCCTAAGAACTTTCCAGAGACAACACCGAAGATGCATTTCAGAGGATTAAGCCTCATCTTGTAAGCTCTGAGGATCTGAAAAGTCTTTCCCAGGTACAACACATGGTCTTCAGCTTTCACGCTTTTAACCATCATGTCATCTATGTAGACTTCCATGGTGAAGCTAAGCTGGTCGACAAATATCTTTTTAACAAGCCTCTGGTATGTTGCCCCGACATTTTTCAAGTCGAAAGACATGACCTTGTAGCAGTAGATGCCTTTGTCCGTCATAAATTATGTGTGTTCCTCATCTAGTGGGTACATGGGGATCTGTCTATTGCCTGAGTAGACATCCATGAAGCTCAGGAGCTCATGCCCTGAAGTGGCGTCTACCAGCTGGTTAATCTGAGGTAAGGAGAAGCTATCCTTAGGGCATGCATGGTTGAGGTTGGAAAAATTTATACAAATTATCATCTTCCCACCTGGCTTTCTCACCAAAACTAGATTGGAGACCCACTTAGGATAGCAGGCCTCTCGAATGAAGTTACTTTGTAAAAGCTTTCCAACCTCCTCCTTCAAGGCTTTGTACTTTTTTGAATTTAAGGGCCTCATCTTCTGCCGATGCGAAAGAAATTTAGGATCGACATTGAGCCGGCGACAACTTACTGTCGGGTTGATCTCCACCATATCCTTGTGTTTCCACGTGAACGCATCAAAGTTGTGGCGGAAGAACTTCTTCAGAGCCTCATTGGACTCTTCGAGGAGGTCATTTCCTACTTGGAACCTCCGTGTTGGATCGGCAGGATCTGCTGTAAAGCTTTCCAGCTCCTCGACTGATGAGGTATGGGAGTCAGCTCCTGTCATCCTGGGGTCGATGTCCTCTGGGGAGTTGCTTCTTCCATTGTGACATTCTACAGTGCCTCTTCCGAGGCTTCTACCATCTCGACATCCAGGAACGTCATGTTGACTTCTTTTTTTTCTACCTTTCGCAAGACATTTCTATAGCATTTCCTAGCCTCTGGCTGGTTACCTTTCATCGTGGCTATGCCCCTCCTCAGTGGAGAACTTCATGCAGAAGTGGTGAATGGATGTTACGTCTCAAAGCTCTTTTAAGGCCGGTCGGCTTAGGACACCATGGTAGGCTGACCTTCTATCCACCACCAAGAATTCCATGAAGGTGTGGGCGGCCAGAAGCTCTTCTCCCATCATAACGACCAGGCACACTACCCCTTTCGGGGTGACGCAATCACTCGTAAAGCCATAAAGAGGCTCTGGAAAATGGGCCAATGGGGTTTCTATGTATATCTTCTCATAGGTGCTCAAGAAGATGACATTCACGGAACTACAGTTGTCTAAGAACATCCTCTCCAATCCGTTCATCGCCACTACTGCCCTTACTACTAGGGCGTCGTAGTGGAGATAGTGGACACCTTTCCTGTCTTCCTCTGTAAAGGTGATAAGGTCTAGCTTTTTTTACCCCGAGAGGCTACTGTTTATGAGCAAGTTGGTCATCAGCTTTTCATCTGCCTCTTTTGCGTAGCTTCTTTGGGCATTCCTTGTCTAGCTTTCCCATGTTAGGTCTCCCGTAGATGGTGTTAATTTTTCGAATGAGGGCCTTTTCAGGACCATTGATCAAACGCTGCTCCGAGCCTCTTTCAATCTAGGGGTGCCTCACTAGTTCTTGGAATTACGTCTATTGTGTTGTTCATGGCCCATTGGCCTCCTGTCACCCTGCTGGGGTCATCTGTTCTAGAATTGGGACTGACAATCCCTTATCGTGGGTTGCTTTCCACGCCTTTGGTCTGACCCGTGTCTGGGGCCAGCGTTCGCTTCTCTTCTATTTGCCAAGTTTTCCACCTCTCAGCACTCCTCCGTGTTATGGCTATAGCTCAAATGGACCCAGTAGTAACTACCGGGTACCTCATGATGGAGAGGATGTATTAGTGGTACGCTGGTATCCACTTCGTAATACGTCCGAGAAGACATACCGTAACTATATAGTCTAGCAGTGGAGCCTAAAGCTCTTGAGGTTGTGAAAGGAGGCAGTAAGCTCTCTTGTGCAAAGGCCACATAGCTCATCCCAACATTTGGATCGGATGGATAGTCCCTCCGGCGTTGAGTTTTTTGTTAATAGGGCCTGCCTTGGCCTTGGCCGTATCCAGCTCTTGGTACTGGGCTGGTAGCTACTCCACCGTGATTCCTATGGAGGATCATGTTCTCGTTGGTGACCTCATTGGTGATCATCTCCACCAATTGGTCGAATGTGGCTGGATTTTTGTTGCAGATATCCCTCCAAAATGGAAGGTTCATGTCCAATCCTCCATTTAAAGTCATGAGGCCTTCGGCATCGGATATTCTCTCGCAGAAGAGCATCTCTTTGTTGAAGCAGCTTAAGTAGCTTGCTGCGGCTTGAATTTAGCCTAACTAACGTTATGGAGGCGTTGTATCGAGGCTGAAGCAGGTTTTGCCCAATTAGAAGTAATTAATAAACGTCTTTTTCAATTCTGGCCAGCTGGAGCTGCTGCCTGCGACGATCTTGTTATACCACATATTTGCTTCTCCAGATATTGTAATGTGGAAAGCTCTGCACTTCAAGGCTGGGGTAGATCATCGGAGACTTATCTCTGTCTTGTAGGTGTTCACGTGGTCCAAAGGGTCCCCATTGCCCGTGTATGGGGCAATCTTTGGCATACAGAATTCATGGAGAATGGATGCGTTCCTAATTCCCGTTGAGAACAATAGATTCTCGTCGTCGTCGTTTATCTCGAAGGACCTCGTCGGCCTTGGGTCCTCTCTCCCAACATTTGTTTTTGGTGGGTACTGGTGGAGGCGTTGAGCCTGTGGTCCACTCTCATAGTACCTGGACTCCTCGTACTGGGCCTGACGGGACGGATATGGGTGGAAGTCGGATTCACCCATGGTTGTTGCATCCTTCGTTCTCCTCTCCCGCCTATTTCTATGCGGACTCTAAGGCTGCTGCCTACTCGGGAGGCTATCTCGGGGCCCATTCCTAAATCTACGCCCTCCCAGCTTTTCAAAAATGCAGGCAGACATTGGCGTGTGAAGTCTCTTCATTTGCTTGAGGATCAAGGGGGCGGCAGCCATTTACCTCTGGTTTCTCACTGGAAACCTGGTAGGTGGCCTTGTATATTCATCTGTTGGATGTAACCCTGCATCTGTGCGTGGTGTTGGGCCATCTATCTCACGCTCGCAGGCATGGTTCTCATTTCTCTTTCGAGGTTGGTGGGAACCCTCCTCGGACGTCTTCTTTGTGCCACTGCCGTGGCATTGTCATCCATGGAAGGTCTGGCTTTTCTTGGGTTCTCGTCCTCGTTGCTTCCAGACATTCTTCTATTTGGTGAGTTGGTGGATCCCTTGTTCAGGGGGACTCTTTTTTTCAAGAAGGCTTAAGCTTTTAATTATGTTTTACTCGTGGTTTGAATGTGTGGTTTCCCACAGACGGCGTCAATCTGTTGACCTCCAAAAATAGTTGTCAACAGGAACCCTACGACTCCTCTTCCTACGTATATTTCCCTGCGCACTTAGATTACTACGTAGTTTATTCAACCACATAGATAAGCCTAGTAACGAGTGGATATGAAATAAAAGATAGGGAAAATACACTTTGGCAGAGGTAGTAGCTCGAGGGCCCATAACTAACAATTTCTCAGGTGGTTATAAATACTTGGAGAACAATTAGCGTAGAGGACTTTCTTTTCCTATATGAGAGTAACAATTTCAACATCTTTTTCTTGTGGAAATGGGTTTGGTATTTATAGGCAAACTCTAATCGACTTTCCCACCCCACCCCACCCCACCCACCCCATTCGATGTATGACATGTGTGGCTAAATCTGAAAAGTCCTCGCGTCACATTGTGAGCGTCGCATCATTGGCTTTAATGAGGATGTCTATTTTATCCGCACACTAGGAGGCAACTACTGTGACAAGCCGTCTTGACAGGTTGTCCTATCAGTCTTTTCAAGTCTGACTTATAGTGTGTCAATGGAGGCTTTCTCAATACGCAATCAGAGTCGGATTTTGATTACCTTGCTTGCCCAACCTCCTCAACATAAAGAACAACCTCGCTCGTTCAACCTCCATGGTATAAATAACCTCGGATAATAGTGTTGAGTCAAAGTAAGTTGACTTTGATCTTGCCCATGTGGAGCACCAAGTGGGATTGCCTTGTCTGTATGGACGTCAAGTAGAATTGGAGCGTAACAGAGTACGTCTATAAAGTGAGTGTTGTGCCATTCAAACATGACAAGATCCACCTCCACATGACCATGCTCCTAGGGTTAATCATTTCGTCTAAACTATTAAATAAGTTGGTTCAATGTATAATTAAAGTTGACAAAAATTACAAATTCTAGCATCTCTTTCTATTTTTGAAAATTATGAATGGTAACATTTTTCATGCATACTAAAAACGGAACACCATTAAATGGACGTTATGGAGGTAAAATTTGTTATAATTTCATATAGAATGGGAGAAATTATTACCCCATTATTTAATGATTTTGAACATTATGTAGTTTTTAATTTGTACGATCGATTACCTGAAAAATTAATCAAAATACACAATATTGAATAAAATCGAATAGGATAACAAACGAAAATTTAACTTTTTATTATTCTTTAATACTTTTTAAATAGTGAAAATTACACCAACTACTTACACTTTTTAAATAATTATATTGTTACAAACTTATTTATTTATTATCAAACATACTATCTGAAATATATTATTTTAATAAATGAAACAAAAACAACTATAATAAAAATTGATAACCGTTTACACAATCGTCCTTAATTATGGTATCTTCCTTTATAGTCTCCATACCTGCAAATAAATATGAATTGTAAATAATCAGTTAACAAATCAAGCTAATATTATAATAGATTAATTAGCAAATTGAACTCAATAATAAAGTCTATACATGGGGAATAATAGCATGTAACATCAATAAATGGCATGTAATACAACATATGTTTTGTAACATGAAACGAAAATAAGTTAAGTGTGGATACAATAAGATATATCGACATGGAACGGTTAACAACCACTAAAAGAAAATTAAAATTAAAATGTAACAGCCAATCGGAATATTTAACATTTAACATTACCACTTGAAAAGAAATTAAGGTGTAACATCCAATCACTATATATAACATTTAACATTACCATCAAAAAAGAAAAATTGAAATGTAACATCCAATGCAACTAATGTAGATAAAACATTGAATGCGACTAAATCATTTGTTGATTTTATCTTTCATTCAAAAAGATGTATCTTGAAATAAATTGGCAAATATGTAACAACGAATGCTTTATTACTTACGTCCAATAAAAATCAACTTCATAATAAGTAGCCAAAGCAACTTAATATAAATTAACAATTATAAACCTTGCAGACATTACATGCATTTTTCCAGAACTTAAATTGAATGTGACATAATTATTTGTCGATACTGTAAAATTTTTATCCAAACATCAATGAACAACATATAACAAATAATGATACAGATATAATTTAACATAATATATATCATGTCACGCAACACAATGTAACATAATTACTTGACGTATTTGTTGATAGTGTAACATTTTTATCCAAATATCAATGGACAACAGATAATGATACATATTCGTTATCATATAATTTAACATAATATATATCATACCACGCAATACAATGTAACATAATTATTTAACTTATTCGTAACATAATTATCGTAACATAATTATCCAAACATAATTTTTTTAACATATTACATCAAATGTTACATACTGGTTAAGACAACAATTCACATTATATACCCCCAATACATATTTTTAACATAGCAAAATGTAACAAAATAGAATCATCATAATACATTCATAAATGTATGAACTTATAAAAATTCGAGTGAAGCATATTATCATAGAACTGATTGTTGAATTGAAATCAACCAACCTTACGTTACATAATCTGTAGATGTATATGTAACTGAAAAATATTACATGCACTGTAGCAGGTTGTTTGCGTTCAGCCAAAGAACGATGATTTCAAGAGAAATGTTTTTTTTTTCCCTATAGATTAATTAGCATTTAACTTAGATAAGAATGATTGCGTTTTGGATTACCATAAATTGTATTACAATCAATAAGATAAAGTAATATTTGATTTCAATCAAGTATCTTTTTTCAAGGAATCAGTTACACTATTTCAGAAATTAAATAATAACATTAATGAAAAATATTTAATCAGTAGTATTTTTAAAATATTTGTTACATAAATGGTTTTCTGTAATTATTTTTAAAAAATAGCTTATTTGTGTAAAAATCAATTTCCAATCCAAGACATGAGAGTGGGCCCACACTTTATACGAGATGCAGTTGCCTCAGGTCAATTTTTTTTTTTTTGAGTCCGTAAGTAAAGAAAATAAGTGAAAATTAGGCCCTCTTCCTTATCTTTAATTTTTTAATGATTGTTGACGTCTGAACCTGCACCAGTCCACGTGCCAACAGATCTCCAGTCACTTCCCTGCCAGCTCGTATGTTACCTGCACACTAGGACGACCGTTAGGTACCAAGATCTCCGGAGAAAAAGGGTCCGGCGATCATTGGCACTCCGACGATCAAGTCAACTGCCGGTATATGGGAGATACACGGGGGCGGGAACAAAAAGAGGTGTGGGAGAGACAAGCAGGCAGAGATTTGAGCAGAGTTTAGGGTGGGACTCTTAAACATAAAAAAAAGTGCGTACCTTGGAACAACCGGAGACGTTGTATTTATAGCGCGAGAGTCCTGATTGATTTAGGTAACAAATCAATCAGATACCCAATCGGATTCTCCTTCCTTATGGGATAGGGATCATTCCTCGTCAAGGCAATCTCCAAGATTACCTTCCTTATCTGAGGTTATCACGTTGCATGATTTTAGGAGATTGTGATTCGGTTTCCTTGTGAAGATCCGTGCGCTAAACCAACGCGATCTTTCCTCAATTACTTCTCTAGTCATTCCGGCGTGTCATGCTGCTTGCTAGTTATAATTGATGCGTGGTCTGACGAGGCCCTATGGTTCGCATGCGGGCGCCGAGGCCCTCCACATGGCTTGCGGATTTCTGGCTGCCGAAGGCCTAAGCGTGTGACGGGCCCTTCCAAGGCCCTAGCAGGGCCCAGATAGGATTCTTGATAGATTATGAACTGGGCCCTTACTGGGCTTGGATGGGGCCTATGTTGACGTGGCAGCCATGTCGTAATCGTGTGGTAACAATAGTCCCCCAAGTCCAAGCCTATTATTTATAATGGGCGTGGGACTTTTGAGGATATCCACCATTTGATGTGCCTCGTAGGAAATATATTCTCACGGTGGTTCGGCAGGAAGTAATTTGACCTCCCCCCAATATATAGTCCCCCAAGCCCGAAGCCGAACATTCATGACGGGTGAGGGCTTCAAGGGGCCAGGCCAATGCTGACGTGTCCCCTGATGGCGTGATTCTGTCTATCAAGACTGTCCCTCTCTGGTCAGGCAATCATGAGAGAGGGGGGTGTACGCATTAAATGCGGTCGCGTGAGAAGGAGAATGGGGCGCGCGTGGGGTGCGTGCTTCCTTGATTTACTAAGTGAATAGGTTTCGCTTTCCCGCCTACTATACCATTCAAGACACGCGTCGACCATCCATATGCCCAGATGGAACGCTTGGGATCTGGACGGTTAATGAGTGAGTGCGCCTTTATAAAACCAGGCATTCACCCAAACGTTGCACCTTCTCATACCTTCGTGCTTACTGTAGTTATTCTGCCGATAAGCGAGACGCTTGTAGCTGGTGTGCCATTTGAGTCGTACATTCGAGGTAAGCGCTCAGAAAGCGGTTGAAATTTGCTTGCATTGTTTATTTCCATAGTCATAGTACGATACCCATACCTGGAGACGGCCAAATGTCATCTGGAGACGACGACTCACAGAACCCATCCGACGCTTCTACAAACCCCAGTATTAATGGGAGCGTTTCTTCGTCGGCCTCTACATCATCCTCCTCTTCTGGAGTCGTGGGAGGGGTGAATCCAGAGCCTCCAGTTGTGAACCCGTCGGTTCCGTCGACGAGTGGGGGGGAGGTCAGGCCCTCCTTGCCGACGGGAGAGGCGGTAGTGAAGGGGAGGTCAGACGTGGGGGCGCCTGAGATGAGGGGATCGCTGGACAAGAGAGATGCTCCGGCTGCGAGGGCTCTGGATGAGGAGCTAAAACGGTCGGCAACCGAAGCGTCCATGGCTCAGTCGAGGATCACGGAGGCGGAGTTGGAGGATATACGGTTGTCCTACGATATTTCTTCGATCGTGACGCTCAGAGCCCCGAGCTCAGAAGAGCGTGCCGACCATCATCCCGAAGGGTATGTGGCGGTGTACGAGCCTGTGAATGCAGCAAGGCCTTCGCCTATCCATGCATCCTTTTTTCCGCCAAGTGTTGAGGGACTGGAACCTGGCCCCTTGTCAAATAACGCCGAATGGCTGGGGGCAGATGGTAGCCTCCTACATTTTGTGGAGTGTTGCCAAGGCTGGAGGAGTCTTGTCTCCCAAGGAGTTTGAGTCCATATACCGACCTTGCCGGTCCGCCGGCTGGTATAATGTATCTCCCCGGCTGGGTCAGAAATGGGGGACGGCCACCGACAGTCCCAACAAGGTGTACAACTGGAAGGAGAGGTTCATCTTCGTTGGCGGGGATTGGGAATTTACGCCCGAAGACCCCCTTTCGCATGTGTCTATCCCTCGACATTTCGGGGATCTTGGTATAACTCGCCACAATCGTATGAAATCTTGATTACGATTCTTGACTTGATGTGTTTGTTTCCTTTTGCAGATTGCGGGAAGCCACTGATCCCGAAGAGAAGCCAATGAGAGCTGAGGTTGAAGTGGGATAAGGATCGGTCTCTCAGCAGCGACTTCTGGAGCCTCGGGAATCTTTTAAAAGACGATAAACTTTTGGTCAGCTGCGGACTAATGTGTAAGTCTCATCTGTTTAGGTGTTATGGTGCTATGGCGTGGGATTATCTGGGCGCATCGCTCATTAACGTATGTGCTTAACAGCTTTCAGGTTTAAAAGCGTGCACACACTCCACGTTGCTCGCCCTGCTAGTGGAGAGGGGTCTTCTGTTCAGGTGCCCGTCCGAGATGTGCCCGTGTCATCGCAAGGTATCCCGGCTGCTGCTCAATCAGAGCCCGCCCCTAGTCAGGTCGTTCCTCCTCCCTCCCCTCCATCGGCGATTGAACCGTCTCCCAGCCCCATCCCAGACAAGGACAAGGGGAAGGGCATTGCTGAAGATGTGGGCGATGCGGGTGTGCGAAAGAGGAAGGCTCCCGTGTCTGGAGGGGGGTTTATGGAGGATGCCCCTAAGTCGGGGCGAATCGAGGGTGTAAAGAAACCTGGCCCCTCGTCTGACCAAGGGAGCCCCGTCCGGATAACCCAACGTCGGGGAGAACTGGAAACTGCCGTCCTGGAGATACTCCCAGCTCATCCCGTGATGATGGCGGCAAGCGTGCACAAGTACTGGACCCAGAAATGAGAGAAGACTGTCGAGAGGGCCACTGTACGGGAGCGGCTGAAGATGGCAGAAATGAACCTGATACGGGGCCTGGTGCTGAGCAAGAAGCTGTTCAGTATTGTGGAAAGTTATGACGGCCAGTGCCATGAGGAGGGAGCCAAGTCCGCCAAGCTGTCCGAAGAGTTCAAAGCTGTTCAGCTCGAGAAGGCACAGCTGAAGTCCGAAAAAGGGGTACTTCGGTTCAAACTTGACGCCTCTGTTGCAAGGGAGGCGGATATTAAGGGGAAATATGAGATTGAATTGAAGGCCTCGAAAGAGTGTCTGAAGGCCACCCAGGAACAAAAGAGGGCTGCCGAGGCCGCTCGAAAATGAGCCGAGGAGCTTCAGAAGAGTGCTGAAGAGGCACAGAAGTGCGCTGAAGGGGCCCAAAAGTCAGCCGAGGACCGGGCACTTGCCGCCGAGGAAGCCCTTGCCAACGCGACTGGCAGGCTGGAGACCATCGTCGCGGAGGAGGGCAAGTTGTTGGCGGACACGAGGCTGGAACTGGAGAGGGTCCGGGCCAAATGTGCGGTTGCTGGGACTAAGGCGGTGGAGGCTTATCAGGATGCATTTGTGGAAACGCCTGAGTATCAGGACCTTGCCCAACGTTTGATGACAGCTGGAGGCGAGCAGTTGGTGGAGAGCATCATGGAGGTCCACCTGGAATGGGACCTTTCTTTTCTTCGGCAGGGCCCTGCCGAGGCTCAAGCTCCCGACGCTGAACTTAGTACCGCAGGTGATCAGATACCCTCTCCAACTAAGGGAGGCCTGCAGTGTGCCGACCCTTGAAGAGGCGGCGGGGCATTTATACTTTGTAATCCTTATATTTTTTGCCCGGATTAATTGAAAACGAAATTGGGATTGACCTTTTGTTTATCCGACGTTTCGATTCTGTGTGCGCGTGGAGGGAAGACTCTTTAAATATGAGAATCATTCTCCTAGCATTGATGACGCAGACACCTGGTGGAATCCGGAAGCTTGGCGTCTTCAATGCCTTGGGGAGGCAGAACGTCCGCGCGCCACTCCAGACTCCCTGTTATGACCGTATTTATTGCATTACACCTCTTTCCAACATAGTCCTTTATAAATAGGATGCAAGCCTGACAAGATTCTTCCATCGTGAGACTGTTGCTTTTAACATGCCATTATCGTGCGATCGAGATAGAGATAGAAAACGTATGATGGTGGTGCGGCTGGAGGGCTGGCCTCCAAGATGTCTGTCAAACCGAGAATCAACATTCAGAGGACCAAAGATCTGGCCAATCAACGTTCAGGGGACCAAACGTACGGAGTGGGGATTTAGGCTCAGCAGCCTTAGCCCGACCCTCTCCTGAACGGCTGGCGGGACTGGGAGGGTCTCCCACTGCCAGAAAAAGGTGTCAACGGCATTTTTTGAGCAGTATGGTCTAATAAGCAACCCAATTAACTCGGGTTGGCTTGGGAGACTCCCGATCATGGTGAAGTCAGGTTTCCCAACCTGGGCGGAGCCAGCGTAGACCAGAGGATAGGTGTAATAGATCTAGTTACCCCATTTATGTGCTGGCCCAATGAGGCAGCGGGGGTTTTAGAGTACATTGCAGTTATATATGCTTCTGTATTGTATTTCGTATTTAATAAAAAGGTGCCGAGTTACTTCCATATTTGCGTGCGTGTGCCCATATTGTGTTTCTGGTGCCCGCGTTTTACATACTTGTTTCGGGCCTCGTCGATGTTTAGTGTTGCTTACGAAGTCATTGGTACAAGTATGAGGTCGCAAATAATGCCCTTGGTGGCGCGGGGTGGTTCGCGTGTCATGATCGAATTTTATTTGCCATCGAATGAATCTTAGTTGCGCACATTCGCGTTGACTGTTTACCCAGCGAGTTAATAGAGTTGGCCGCGAACCACACTCCCTCGCTGCCGTGTTCTTTGTACTTGCTTTCTTACGCGTAAAAATGTTTACCCAGCGAGTTAATAGAGTTGGCCGCGAACCACACTCCCTCGCTGCCGTGTTCTTTGTACTTGCTTTCTTACGCGTAAAAATGTTTACCCAGCGAGTTAATAGAGTTGGCCGCGAACCACACTCCCTCGCTGCCGTATTCTTTGTACTTGCTTTCTTACGCGTAAAAATGTTTACCCAGCGAGTTAATAGAGTTGGCCGCGAACCACACTCCCTCGCTGCCGTGTTCTTTGTACTTGCTTCCTTACGCGTGAAAATGTTTACCCAACGAGTTAATAGAGTTGGCCGCGAACCACACTCTCTCGCTGCCGTGTTCTTTGTACTTGCTTTCTTACACGTGAAAATGTTTACCCAGCGAGTTAATAGAGTTGGCCGCGAACCACACTCCCTCGCTGCCGTGTTCTTTGTACTTGCTTTCTTATGCGTGAAAATGTTTACCCAGCGAGTTAATAGAGTTGGCCGCAAACCACAGTCCCTCGCTGCCGTGTTCTTTGTACTTGCTTTCTTACGCGTGAAAATATTTACCCAGCGAGTTAATAGAGTTGGCCGCAAACCACAGTCCCTCGCTGCCGTGTTCTTTGTACTTGCTTTCTTACGCGTGAAAATGTTTACCCAGCGAGTTAATAGAGTTGGCCGCGAACCACACTCCCTCGCTGCCATATTGGTACTCTCCGCTTGGGGGACGCTTCGGATTCATAAAAGACGAACTTTATTAAGCGGCGCCTAGCTTCTTGGCGCCCGGCAAAAAAGAAAAATCTCTAAAGAGATCAAAACAATGCAGAAAGAAAAAATAGAAATGCCGGCGGTAAGGTCTCAGGTTGCTGCGGTTGGGGAGACATCCTTGCGTTTGGCAGCTTTTCGTAACGCGTTCATGTAGCATGCCCGTGCCTCCGTCTGATTACCACGGATTTTAGCTATTCCTCCGGGAGTCAGGAATTTCATCGCCAAGTGGTGTATGGACGTAATCGCCTGTAAATCCTTCAGCGCGGGCCTACCAAAGACCCCATGGTAGGCGGAGCGGGTGTCCACTATTAGGAACTCCATGAATTTCCGGAGGTGGCAAGGTGGTTCCCCGAAATCTACCGCCAAGGTAATTTTTCCTCGCGGGACGAGACTGTCCCCTGTGAAACCAAATAGCGGCTCGGTGATGGCCGTCAGTTCATGATCCACGTCCATTTGGTCGAACGCACTGCCGAATAGGATGTTCACGGCACTTCCGTCGTCGACCAGCATCCGGCCTAGGCCGTTTCTGGCGATAATGGCGCGTACCACTAGGGCATCGCAATGCGGGTAGTGTATCCTGGATTCGTCCTCTTCAGTGAATGAGATAGGCGGCACTCTAGGCCGATGCCCGTGTACCTACCAACTCTCCAGGGGTTTCCCTCTGGCTGCCTTCGCATAGTTACGTCGCGAGTTCATCGTGCTTCCCCCGACATACGGTCCTCCAAAGATGGTATTTATCTCTCGGACAGGTGGGGCTCCTTGGGGGCCTCTCGGCCCTCGGTTGGTCCCTGTCCCCCCCGTTCCTTCCTTCGTCGCGGCGAGGTCCATCGTTCCGGCGCTGAGGAGGAGGTCTTCGTCCTTGTGTGGGCGGTCCTCGATGTCCTCGCGCCGCTTGATCCTTCTCGCCCGGCCCGTGGTTCCCGCGATTGATTAGCTCCTTCACATCCGGGCAATCTTCCGTGTTATGCACCCTGGTTCTGTGTATACGACAGAATTTGGGCGGGGTCACCGCGGGTAGGGGGGCCGCTATTGGTGCCCGTGGGGCTGGGGCTACCTCCATTTGATTGAACCTCCGGTAATGGTTGTTAGTTGGTTCTGGAGAACGCCTCCTCTGAAAACGGGAGAACCGAGGCTCTGGAGAGCGATGCCCCTCCCTCCTGTATCGATCTCCTCTCTCCCTTTCAGCTCTTTCTCTGTTCTCGATCGTTTCTTCTGATCGGATTTCGCGCTGGATCATGTCCACCAGCTGGCTGTAGACTTTCGGTGGACTATTTTGAACGTCCCTCCAAAAGGGGGTTCGCATGTGGAGCCCTGTTATCAGCGCATCCAGGGCTTTTTCATCGATCACCGTCTCGATCTTGTTGATGATGTTGCTGAATCGTTTAAAGTAGCTTTTGACGGTCTCTCCCTCCTTTTGCCAGATATCATTGAGTTGGGCGATGTCAGCAATCATCGTCCGGTTGCCAATGAAGGCGTTGACGAACTCCCTCTTAAGTTGTGGCCAGCTTCGGATACCCCCTGGCCTCAGCTTGTTGTACCACCTCTTTGCGTCCCCTGTGAGTGTGGTATGGAAATTTTGACACTTCACTGCGGGAGATTGGCCCTGGAGTTTTGTCTTGTAGGTGTTTATGTGGTCCGTGGGATCACCTCTCCCATTATACTTGTCCATGATAGGCATTCGGAAGTTGGCTGGCACCTCCATTGCCTTCATGTAGTTGGTGAACGGTAGGTTCTCGTCATCGTCGTCCTCATAACATTCCAGCCTTTCCTTTTCGTCTTCGGCCTTTTCTTGATTCTTTGGGTCCTTCTTCTTTTCCGTACGGGCCTCACTATGTTCACTGCGCCTGCTGTGTGTGGGTTGGGGGGGTGCAATCGAAGACCCCACTCCCAACCGGTCAAACACGCTAGCTGCAGGAACCGGGTGGCTTTCTCGTACAGGGAAGGGTCTCCCTTTGTGACCGTCCTGCGGGGGCTTCGGAGCTGGGTTTCGAGGGTTCCAGTCGTCAGAAACGGGGGGTTCCTTTCGGGAACCATGGCTATCCAGCGAACCAGTGGGTGAGGGACTCTTCCGGGCACGGCTGCGCTTGGGCCCGTGTTGGAGGGATTGATTCTCCAATAATTCAAGCGTGGCCTTCATCCGGGCGTTGTCCATCTTGAGGTCCTGGTTCTCTTGTTCCATCATCCGTTTCTTCTGATGTCTTCTCTTTCTGCGACGGGTGACGTTCTGTAGGTCTTGAACGCTCTCCTGTCGCAGGTTGGTGTGGTGGGACTCCACCTCGTCTTCTGTGGATCGTTCGGATGTCATGCTTCTTCGGGTAGAAGACACGTTTTACCACAAGCACTTGGTCGTGTGAGGTTTTTCGATTCCCACAGACGGCGCCAATCTGTTGACGTCTGAACCTGCACCAGTCCACGTGCCAACAGATCTCCAGTCACTTCCCTGCCAGCTCGTATGTTACCTGCACACTAGGACAACCGTTAGGCACCAAGATCTCCGGAGAAAAAGGGTCCGGCGATCGTTGGCACTCCGACGATCAAGTCAACTGCCGGTATATGGGAGATACACGGGGGCGGGAACAAAAAGGGGTGTGGGAGAGACAAGCAGGCAGAGATTTGAGCAGAGTTTAGGGTGGGACTCTTAAACATAAAAAAAGTGCGTACCTTGGAACAACCGGAGACGTTGTATTTATAGTGCGAGAGTCCTGATTGATTTAGGTAACAAATCAATCAGATACCCAATCGGATTCTCCTTCCTTATGGGATAGGGATCATTCCTCGTCAAGGCAATCTCCAAGATTACCTTCCTCATATGAGGTTATCACGTTGCATGATTTTAGGAGATTGTGATTCGGTTTCCTTGTGAAGATCCGTGCGTTAAACCAACGCGATCTTTCCTCAATTACTTCTCTAGTCATTCCGGCGTGTCATGCTGCTTGCTAGTTATAATTGATGTGTGGTCTGACGAGGCCCTATGGTTCGCATGCGGGCGCCGAGGCCCTCCACATGGCTCGCGGATTTCTAGCTGCCGAAGGCCCAAGCATGTGACGGGCCCTTCCAAAGCCCTAGCAGGGCCCAGATAGGGTTCTTGACAGATTATGAACTGGGCCCTTACTGGGCTTGGATGGGGCCTATGCTGACGTGGCAGCCATGTCGTAATCGTGTGGTAACAATGATATATAATAGTCTGTTTGAAACTCTAGAAGATTAGTGGACACACAAATTATAATTATAATTACTAGATCATTAAGATTTTTTAAATTCATCTATATTAATTAATTACATATTTAATTTTTATATTACTAATTATAATCCTAATCAGTCCAAATTTATCGGTCATTAATTATCACATCAAAACAAATAACATCACTATTAAACGTTCACACTCCATCATCTCCATTTCACCTCCGATTCAATCAGACCATTCTCCACCGATTTTCATCACAGTACATTTCTGCCACCACCAGAGATTTTTCTGCCGAAGATGGAGAGAAAATCCATATGAAAACGTGTTTTCCATTTTCTTTTTCCTTATTTTCTTCTCCCAAACCCGATTTGCTAACTAATATTTGTTTCTATTTTGTATTTTTTTCAAGCACATCTTGGTGGCAAGATTACTCGAAGCGATGGGAAATCACATTTACAGAGCAACATTAGTCGTCATACGCCTACAATGAAGAGAAACAAAAATCAGCTGTAAACTTCAAAATAAACCACTGAAGAACAAAATAACGATTCTAGTTGCGGAACGAAACAAGATTGTTCTATTTCTTTTTCCTTTTAATTTTGTATCCATTTTCTTCTCTTAAATTTTATACTCGTGTATTCCATGAATGTATTCTGTGTTTAAGGATTAAGTTTTATTTTTTGTTCATTGCTAGTACCCTAATTTTTATAAATATATAATATATTTGTTTTTTGAAAAAGTTGTTCATTAGTTTTTGTGATTATTATGAAACAATATTGTTATTAATTTTTTCCCCTTTTCCCTACTGTTGTCTTGTAACTTTGCTTTCTTGGTAATTAAAATTGTCATGCCCCAGTTATTTTTGGTGCTGACAAATAGTGCCACCACGTTCTATTTTTATTTACAAATTTAATTTTGATTAATCACGCTCTTAGTTATTATAAAAAAGGGGGGACGATAATTTTTTTCTTTTTCTGCTGAATTTTTTATGTTAGACAGATGATCAATATACGATGTTGCAAGTTGTTACTTCAAATTAGTTTTTGAGTAATTGTCACTGCATTCGTGTAACGAAAGTTCATCAATTTTTGTTGCTCCAATTTATTACTTCAAGTCAATCATCTTATGAAACTTCCTTTTGATAATGTTATATGTTGAAAAAATGTCCAATCTTGATTATGGTAATTATCTGAGAAGTTAGAAGATTGCAATACCTAATAACGTACACTGTATATTCAATAATTTTTATTTTTAATTGCAATAGATTTCCTTACAATTGTTTTCTAAGAATATTATCAATATTCTAAAATTATGAAAAGTAAGTTGAAATGTGAAGAATTGATGGTAGAGAAGAACTAGATACTAAAGATTGCAACGTTGAATTTGTTAATCACATTAGAAGAATTTGAATTTCGAAAATAAGATTGAGAGAAATTTTTGGGATACGATTTTTAATTAAAACGTTTGTATTGATTTTAAAAAATGTAAATATTTCATAAATAACATAGCTTTGTCCAGTATTGTTCAATTGATACAATCACACATTGGTAATTTTTGATTATTTTAGACAGGTTGAATATATTTCAATTTTTGTCCAAAAACTAGTGTATGTGTCTAAATTTCCCAAAAAATAATGTTATGTTTTCTTTTTCTTTTTCTTTTTCTTTTTCTTTTTTGTTATTTGATAACATTGGTCCAAACAACCCAAGTCCACATCAAATTTAAAAAACTACTTAATTACTTAAAACCCCAATTAAAAACCTACCAAATTAAAAAGTGATAATTTTACCATACACTACAAAATATAAAATAATTTAAAAAATACTATCTAACTTTTTTTTTATTCTAAAAATAATATTTTTTTTATTTTTGTAACACTTGTTATATTTGTTGTGTTTGTTAATAATAAATGTAACACATTTATTGTAACTAAAATAACAAATGTAACAAAAAGTGTTATAAAAATTGAAAATAGTATTTATATAATAAAAAAATTATAATAGTATTTTTAGAATTATTTTTTATTTTTTATAGTTATTTGTGAAACTATCCCAATTAAAAACCCACACAATTACCCAATTAAAACTCACCCCAAAAACTCCAAGCAAAGATGGTTGAAATCTGAAGGAACTAAGCAGCAACCCATGGTACCTCACGCCATTCCATTCCAAATCCCATTCTCAGGTGCAAGTTTCTTGTAATAGCTAGGGTTTGCTTTTGCTGGCTTATGTTTGTGTACTTGGATATGGATACTTGTATTTTAGGATAAGGATTCTATTAAGGCACAAAAATGTTTTTTATATGATTTTGATTTTGGGATTTTATATAAATTATACTTGTGATTCTACTGTATAAAATTTGCTTAAATTTATTTATTTATTATTTTTTACGAATAGAAATGACAAAGAGTTGATTAATTTGAACTCATCATAGAAATACTAGCTTATCGTGTTTTGGTTTGGTGAGATACATGGAGTTCTCCTCTTTCAATTCTAGTACTTTTCTGTACCTATAATAAATTGGAATTTTCATACTAGATAGTAATTATTATATATTCAAGCTAAATGTAATCTTATTCAAGGTTGATTAAATTTTGGAGATTTTCACACAAATAAACTACTTTCTGTAAATAAATATAAAAAATCATTTATGTAACATATATTTTAAAAATATTGTTGACTAAAAATTCTTTTTTTTTTTAAAATGTTATTATTTAATTTCCTGAAATAGTGTAACTCATTTATAAAAAAAAATGCACTTGATTGTAATCAAATATGACGATATCTTTTTTAGTGGAATCCAATTTTATGGTCATCAAAAAATGCAATCGTTATCATCCTATATTAAATGCTAATTAATTTGTTGGCAAAAACAAAAAACAGAAAAAAAAAACCTCTCTCCTGAAATCACTGTTCTTTGGCTGTACACAAACAACCGAGGACGGTGCATTATATATACATCTACTATTTTTTGTGCAGATTATGTAACATAAGGTTAGTTGGCTTCAATTCAACAATCTATTCTATTATAATATGCTTCACTCGAACAAGTTTATACGTTTATGAGTGTATTGTGATGATTGTATTTTGTTACATTTTGCTATGTTAATAATATGTATTGAGTTATATCATGTGAAGTTGATGTCTTAACCAGTATATAACATTTGATCTTATGTGTTAAAAAAAATTATGCTTGGATAATTATGTTAAACAATTATGTTAGATTGTATTGCGTAACATGATATATATTTGTTAAATGATATGATAACAAATCTGCATCATTTTTTATTATATGTAGTCCATTGATGATTGGATAAAAATGCAACCAATAAATGATTATGCCACATTCAATTTGTTTTCTAGAAAATGCATGTAATATTATATTGCACTATCTATTGCAAAGATTTTAATTGTTAATTTACCTTGAGTTGTTTTGGCTACTTATTCTAATATTGATTTTTTATCAGATACGTAGTATAGCATTCGTTGTTACATATTTGCCAATTGATTTCACGATACATTTGTTTGAACTGTTACAAAATCAATAAATGATTAGTTGTGTTCAATAGTGTGATGTTAAATGTGAGATTGTTTATTTACATTAGTTGTATTGGATACATTTCAATTTCCTTTTTTATGGTAATGTTAAATGTTACACATTTTGATTGGGTGTTACACTTCAATTTTCTTTTAAGTGGTAATGTTAAATGTTAAATATTCTAATTGGCTGTTACCTATTAATTTCAATTTCTTTTTTGTGGTTGTTACATTTTGTTCTATGTATGTTATTGTATCCACACTTAACTTATTTGTTTCATGGTACAAAACATATATTGTATTACATATCATTCATTAACGTTACATGTCATTATTCTCATGTGTAAGCTTTATTATTTTGTTCAATCTGTTAATCTGTTATAATGTTAGTTTGATTTGTTAACTGATTATTTGCAATTCATATTTATTTGTAGGTATAGAGACTATAAAGGAAGATACCATAAATTTTGGGATTCAAGAACTATAAAGGAAGATATCATAAATATTTGGAGATGAAATTTGAAAAAGAAAAATATTATAAATGTTGAGATTCAAGATTTCTGCAGAATGTGTGCGAGAATTAAGGTTGATTTTATAAACGGTGGTTAATATTTATGGTGGTTGTTTTTGTTTCATTTATTAACATGATATATTTGAGACAGTACTTTTAATAATAAATAAATAAATTTGTAAAAATATAATTATTTTAAAAAGCGTATATAGTGAGAGTAATTTCCACCACTCTTTAATATTAATCTACTCCCAGCCCAACTTCCAAATTTAAATTCAAATCTCTTACCCATTATCCATTAAATTCATCACTCAATTGATTGAGCCATTGGGGAGTGAAGAGGGTTCTGTTTCTTGTTTGGAAAAAAAAATGTTCTTATTTTAAACTTTTACTTTATTTGATATTTTCTTGGCAATTTACAGGATTTCTTTATTTCTGTATTTGTGGTTTAATGGAAGAATTCCATTAAATACATAAACAATCATCATGCCCGAACTTTATATGAGACCTGAGAAACAGCTTGCCTTGGACCCAAAATATTTGGGGCTCCTAGATCTAAAAAATTGTGTTAAGTGTTTTCCTTTCTTTTTTTTTTTTTTATTAAAAAAGATTAGTTAGAGCAGTCCAAATTCACGTCTAATTAAAAAAAGTAGCCTAATTAAAATCTTGTCTTTTCCTAATTTGAAAGTTGAAACGTATAATCTCAACTCGATTTCAAAGTATAGATCACTCATCTCCCTCTCCAGTCCAGCAAAAACCCACTCCATAGTCTACATTAGGTCACCATAGTTGTTTTATTGCATTTTCTACAAGAATTGTAAGCGATACTTCTCTTTTAACCATTCTAATTCATTTTAGATAATGTATATATTTTACGAGTTAAACTTTTATATTTTTTTGGTAATGATTGAACGAATTGAATTGATTAAAATGAAGTTGATGTTGTCATTTCTTGTTGGCATCAAATTTTGCATCACTGAAATTTGTTCTTCGTATATGTCTATATGCTGATAATCTTTTTGCAAAATGGGTTGTGATAAAAAATAAATTATGGGCTTTCTTTATTGTTGAATATTACATTTTATTTGTCGTTTTATTGTTGAATTTTCAGTTTATAGATTTAGTTTTGGAAAACTCTTACGAAGAAAAGAATTTGAATGCATATTACGATTTAAGGGTCCAGTTTTTAAAATTCAACTCAGGCCCGAAAAACATTAAGTTCGGCCCTGACGATCAAACTCAGTCATTGGTAAATTTAAAATTGATTTTATAGATTATTTTTTCATAAGATGTTTAGAAAGAAAATAACAAATAAATTTAAAATTTTACAATTGAATATCATATAGTATTGAATACATTATGTATTTATAATTACTTATTAGTTCAATCCACCTATTTAAAAAAAAAAAAAACTACTAATTTACTCTTTCACTATGTATTTTTATCTATACTATTAAATATTAACTCAACATCTCTAACATCATTGTTCGTGACATTGAAAAAACTAATTAGTAATGTAATTATTAAAATTAGAGGTGGCAAAACTGGCATGGCCCATATAACCCAGATTTTGGGTTGAGTTGTCCCTGGCCCAAACTAAATCGGGCCTATATGGCCCGGCCCGTCGAGCCCGCTTTATTTATTTATTTATTTATTTATTTATTTTGCTCCTTAACACTAATAATTCATTTTGTGAATAGTCGAAATGCATAATCTAAATAATATCAATCTAAAATGGTCGAAGCCCGTCTCCAACTTAAATTGTCTTTTTTTGAAACATTAGTCCAACAATCCCAAACTCCAACTTAAAATTGTTTAGATTTAATTAAAATTTAGTTTAATCCAAGTTTCAATCCAAATTATGTTTGGTGTGACAAATAAATTATTGTTTTTAAATTTACTTATAAGTAATTTTTTTAATTTAAGTCAAACATGCTTATATCTCAAAGCAACAAGACTAGCATGCTTTTACTATTTATATTTTTAAAACATTATTATTTTGAAAGAAAATTGATGTTTATCTATTGACTAATACATGGGAGTTCCAATTTTATAAATTAATCTTTTTAAAAATATCAAAATATATATTGTCTAAGTTTATCTAAGATTGTATTTAATGCAATGTATTAGATTGTATAAAAAATTTATTTAAAAAATAAATAAATAAAATTAAGACCGAGTTAACCCAATAGACTGGGTTGGGTTAGCATATTTCTTGCCCGTACAAAGCTGGGCTGGCCCGATCCAGTTTCAAGTGTGGCCCTGCTCTAGCGGGCCGGGCCAACCCAGCTCATTTGTTAGCTCTAATTAAAATCATATTTTCTTTATATGTTTAACAATTTAAAATAGTCTTTCACATCAAAATTCTTAATTATCAAGCGTCGCAAAACTTGATTCCTCAACAAAGAAGTTCCCCGGAGAAGGACAATTTTAAGTTATTAAACAATAATTAAATGCACTTTTTTAAATTAACATGAGAGTGGTTATTGTTTCTCTGCATCTTGGGATTCTTGATTTCTTGCTTAATTGTTAATAAGTTGCAACATTGGAAAGTTTGGGAGTTGGAAATATGGAAGTTGTTTGTTAGTTTTGGTGACCTTTAATGAAATGTGGGTTTCAATACTAAAGAATATAGTGTTGTCTTTCGTTGATGGTTTGAAGAAGAGTGTTCAGGTGTGCATTTGGCTGAGTTTGATTCTTGTCACATGGGTTTTGCTATTCGAAGAAGGCATTGTGAAATCACATCTCCCTGAATGAACTTTGCATTACTTTGATTTTTTGCTTCGTTACTCATTGGTTCATTCTTGTGGCTCTTGGAGACTTTACTGCTAAAGATTTTGGCATCTTTATTCCATGTCAACACATTCTTCTGATAGGATTCAAGAATCGATCTTCCATCACTACATTTTATTTACTCTACCTGGGCCATTAGTTATGGAGTTGGCTCAAATGTTGGATAAGGCTAGCAATAATTTGAGTCAATCCAGTTTGTGTGACAAAGAAAGGAAAAGAAGGCGGGGAAAAGAAACGAGAAGTGATTGATATCAATAAACTTCATGAGATGAAGCAAAAGAGAGTCTCGACTTGGACCATGAAGATGTTAGTTGATATGATATCTAATTCTGGTCTGACCACTCTTACTAGTGCTAGTGATGAAAGTGTCTATGATGGAGGTAGTGAACAGATCAATAAGAAGATCACGAATAAGGAGGTGGCAATTGCAGCTGCATATCATATTTTCAGGAATAGCTCAGTCTGGTTGCACATAAGCAATTGTGTCTTTTGAATATTTTCTTTCACTACATGTTTGGTACTTAATACTTGACATATTAACATAATACGAACAACATTTTATCTTATTTTTCTACTTTAACATTATAATGACACGACTTTATAGATTTTTTTTTATATATTAAATAAAATTGTACTTAATTTATTTTAAATTTCAACTCGGCAGCATAATTTTCTGGATCTGTCCCTGAAACTATGTATACTTGGCAAAATCTCGGAGTTCTAATAAAAGTTGGTATTAAACTTTAAGTAGGTTTAATCTTAAGATTTATATAGTCAAATTAAAATTAGGATATTTGAATACTTTATTAATTAAACAATTTATAACACAATTTATCTTTCCCAGAAAAAGCTGGCCAAGAATTATCCAACAAAATCTAGTATTAATTCCTTTAATTATCAAATAACATGAAATTCTGTGGACTACAATATATTGGGATCTTAATAACAAAAAATAACTGTTTCTTGAGTCAATCCTGTGCAGACTGCACTATTAAATGCAATGTTCTAAAAAGCGTAAAGCGTGACTAGGCGTGAAGGTCGAGCTTCAAACTTTTCGAGCCTAGACGAATCCTAGGCGAGAGTGAGATAAGGGCAAGGCCAGGGGCGGAACTAGAAATTTATTTGGGGGGACTTAAATTTTGAGAAAATAAATGTACAAAAGAAATTTATTAATAAAAAAGAAATTACATTAACTATTGATGTGGTATCTGGCGATGTTCTACATCATAAAATTCTTCTACAATAGATTCTACATCTATATTCACAGCAAAATCTCTTTCAATATAGATCGTCATACAATCAGCAAGAAAATCATCCTCCATTTTGTTACGAAATTCCGTCTTTAAAATTTTCATCTCTGAAAATGCTCGTTTAGTAGTTGTAGTAGAAACAGGCAAAGTCAATACCATATATATCAATATAGTCAACTGTTTGATAATTCAAACACCTCCTAGTTACAATCAATTGCCGGCATAACTCAGAAAGTGTAGGTACTTGAAATTGAGGATTAGATATTACATTGTGCTTTTAATGTTGTAACTCTACGCTCAAAGCAAAAACTTCATCCGGTTTGAAATCTTCAGGATAAAATTTCTTCGCAAGCTCTAAAATATAATCATTGTTAAATAATTCAAATGAATTTCTAGGATCTAAAGTCGCACTGAGAGAAAGGAGTTTAACTGATTGTTCATTAAATCTTGTATTTAACTTCATTAAAAGAGAATCTATTACTTCGTTAAAAACATCAAAATGGTAATGATGCTCAACTGTAGTATGCTTATGGGAACGACCAGTCTTATATGAATTATCAAGAACGAGTATATCAATACTTTTGTTTGAGCAAAAAATGTTGACTTCATGAAGGAAGTCTTTCCACCCGTCGTCTCCTTGAATGACTTTTCTTGTACTATAAACACATTTAATTGCATTCACGATGTCTTGGGTTTTTCGTTGAAGGACTTGACAAAGAATATCCGTGATTGCTAAAATTTTATGTATTAAATGCAAGACAAACACAAATTTAAAGCTTGTAAATTTGCTATATGCGCCAAGAGCTTCACGTCTACTTCTTGTGTTTGGAGAATGATCCTTTAAGACCCTCAAGTACCTTACATGTTGCAGTATACATATCTATCAAATTTTTTATCGACTCATAATGAGAATTCCAACGAGTAGCTCCAGCTCGTTGCAAGTTACTAATCTAATTAGCCCCACTTACCAATCTGACCTAATAACTATAATCAATATTCAATATAATTAATAATCAATAATCAATATCAATATCAATATCATTAATAAATTCATAAATTATAATCAATAATCAATATCACTAATCATTATAATAAGTCAAATAGTCAATAAAACAATAACCTAATAACTAATAAGCACATGCGCATTATCTAATAAATAATAAGCACTGCACAGGCACAACCGCACTAGTCTCAACCATTGTATTTGTCGGCAGCAAGAGTTCAAGAAGAAGATGGCAATATCTTATTCCAAGATGAAAAATCAGGAGAAAAAAAAAAAAAAAACCTTTCTTCCTGCTTCAGCCTTCAGTTCAGGCGTTCTACAGCTATGACTGTCTGGTTCAGTCCCGTTCAACACTTCAGTCAAGCGCCAGCAGTTCCCGTTTGTCAGCTCGGATTTGGTTCAATGGTTCGTCACTTCAGACTTCAACGGTAGCCGGTTAGGTTTCTTGTTCTCAAATCTGATTAATGGATTGCAGATTTGTCAATTTGGGCAATGGGTTAATGGATTGGAATAATTGGATAATTGATTTTTGATTTATGATTCGGTTGGAAAGATACGTATGGGTTATTGCTATAAAATTGGGCGTTGTTGAGCGTTGTATTTCACACCAGACTATAAAATTATTGGGTCGGACTACGTCTTAAGAAAAACAAAATTTATTCTGCCTAATGGAACTGGGCTGGGGCCCAGTCCTCTGTTCCACCTCTGGGCAAGGCGAGGACGATGCATGATGCGTGGCTAAGCGTGGAAGTCGAGCTTCAAACATAGGCGAAGCCTAGACGAGGCTTATGCAGGCTTTTTGGAACAGTAATTAAATGAGAGCTACATTTTGAGCCGAATATTGACATACAAATTCTCACATTCCTGAAAAATTAAATAGATTTGGTGAAATAGTATAATACATAAATTTGGACTATCAAACTGGACCATTTAACTTACATACAGCAACAACAAAACAAAAAAAAAAAAAAAAAAAAAAAAGAGAGGGAGAAAATTACATCATATATTTGACTTTTTTAAAATAATTATAATATTCTAAATATTGTCATTTAATTTTAAAAATACTACATATTATTTTATATTTTATAATACATTAAATTAAAATAGTTTGATAAATATAAAAATCGATTTTATCAAGGTTTCTACAATCTAGTTTCAAAATCCAAAATGAATCATTAAATTGTAGCCTTTTTTTTTTTTTGAATTGAGCCTCCAAACCACCCGTGTTTTCTATATAACCGAATTTCCTTCATTGTCATCTTTATCAGGAGGTTGAAGCTTATAAATTGAAAAATAAATATTCAGAATTTCTTCTATTGTCATCTTCGTCAGAATTTCCTACGTTGTCGTTTTCGCCAACGTATCAAATATTCAACCCTAAAAGAATCACAAAAAATCAAAGGTCTAGATAAGCCAATTGTGAATTTATGTATATTACAATTGATAGTACTATATATATTATGATTTGTCATAATTGTGAATTTAGGTGTTTCAATTGATAGTACCATATGTACAACAATTTGTAACAAATGTGCCCATATGTGATTTTTGATTTTCAACTGATTTGTGTAGGATGATTGACATCTTGCCACACATGTTATGTATCATAACATGCTACTAAAGTTATTATCATGACCTTTTTATTTGTAACACGACCCGTTACAAATGTGATTTTGTTGAAATTTTTGGATCTTACCATGTTATCTTTAAGTGATTGCATTTTGATAGTTTGATACAAGTGGCATGTAAGATGAAGTGATACAAACGTTTTATATATATATATATATATATGATTTTGTTGAAATTTTTGGATCTTACCATGTTATCTTAAGTGATTGCATTTTGATAGTTTGATACAAGTGGCATGTAAGATGAAGTGATACAAACGTTATATATATATATATATATTGCATTTTGATAGTTTGATACAAGTGGCATGTAAGATGAAGTGATACAAACGTTATATATATATATATATATATTGCATTTTGATAGTTTGATACATATATATCATAAAATGTTGCAAAAGTTATTGTAATTTACTATATGTAGCACGAACTGTTATAAATGTGATCTTGTTGAGAATTTTGGTTGTTATCATGTTATGTTAACTGATTGCGTTGATCCTTACAAGTTGCTAATGACCGAGAATTATTATTATTATTTTTTTTTTTGTGAATAGATAGAATTTTTTTTTCAAACAGATATATTAAAGTTATAATTAGATGATTGAAATAGGTATCTCATAATTAAAGATTTTACAATTTTGGATTATAATGTTACTCTATTAATTAACTTTTAGTTATGGTATATATTATAAGGAAAATTGTCTATAAGTCACTTGCACATGACTTGTTTTAGATTAGGTCAAAATATTTTTCTAAATTGTGATTAAATCATACTTTTATCAATATTTTAAATTAATTCCAAAATCATCCATTGCACAGCTCCAGCGACCTCCACACTGCCTCCACCTCCACCTCCAGTGACCATCACAATCTGCCTCTACCTCCAGCGACCTCTACACTGCTACCGCCGCCGCTGCCGCCACCAATCAACATACCAAACATGCATAAGAGTTCTAGTTTCTTTGCACAGCTAGATCATACCTGCTTCTCTCAACAAGGAAATCTGGAACACAATGAATTTAGATTGGAAGAAAGAGTTTCTTAGTGCGAGGATTTCAGATTCAGATCTAAAGACATTTTTTAGTTTATAAAAGTAAGGGTCACTTTTTGGTTATGCTGTCACTACAACGTAAAATTTACGGATGCAGGAGCATATGAGACTTTGTTATCCAAATTGTAGTAGTTTATACCCGATAGAGTGGATAATGATTGGGCTGAGATGTTTTTTAATTGTTCTTGGAAACTATTAAATTTAAATGCTGCAATCAAGATGCTGGAAGAAAAGTCAAAATCTGAGGTAACTAATTTTTAGAAACTTCATTTTGCATCTACTATGAGAACAACAATGCCATGCTTAACTCAGATGCATTACTGTCCTGGATATATATTGAGGAACAATTGACATTTTAGATATTTGCTAGAAAAGATAAAGCACAACAAGGTAAGAAAATTCTTCAGTTACATAAGCATCCTGGACATTTGCTAGTGAATGATATCTGTTGCAAAGAGAGAATTAAAAGAGAGCATGATGTCCCCTAAAGTTATGACTATGTGCTGAGGAAGTGGCAAGAAGATCTCATTGTTAAAGGAGAGCATGGTGTTTGATACTGTATTATAGAAAAACAATATCACAGAAAATATTGTTAGTCATGTGTGTTGTTTGATACTGTATTATAGAAAACAATATCACAGAAAACTTGAGTTAGAATGATTTTTCACTTTTTCATGGGGACAGAAGCCTCTCAGAGCATGCACTACCCCAAAGATTCATGTAACCATGTTGTTCAAGAAACGTTTGAAGTCGTCTCTTTAACTTAAAATAGCAATATTTAATTTTTCTTGTCAAAACAGTATCATACATTCTCTAAAACAGTATCACAGATACTATTTGATACTGTTTTAATCCATGTGGAATGAGTTTTATTTATGATATCGTACTTTTATCTTTGATACTATTTAATTATGGCAAGGTTTGAACTTGTGATACTGTTTGAACATCTTAGTATTGTCTATGATACTGTTTTAATCCATTATACTGTTTTGTTTAGGTAATGTGCATTAGTATATTCTGATACTGTTTTAATCAATGGTATATATTTTGATACTGTTTTAATCAATGATACTGTTTTAATCCTATGATACTGTTTGAATGTCTTAGTTTTAATCCATGATACTGTTTTAATCCATCATACTGTTTTATTTAGGTAATATATATTAGTATATTTTGATACTGTTTTAATTCATGATACTGTTTTATTCCATGATACTGTTTTATTTAGGTAATGTGCATTAGTGTATTTTGACACTGTTTTAATCCATGATATTGTTTGAATCTATGTGGAATGAGTTTTATTTATGATACCGTACTTTTATCTTTGATACTGTTTAATTATGGCAATGTTTGAATCTGTGATACTGTTTGAATGTCTTAGTTTTATCTATAATACTAGTTTAATCTATGATACTGTTTTATTTAGGTAATGTGCATTAGTAATTTTGATACTGTTTTAATCCATGATATTGTTTTGCATAATACAGTATCAAACAACACACATGATTAATTTAACAGTATCAAAGATAAAAGCATGATATCATAGTCATGTGTGTTGTTTGATACTGTATTATACAAAACAGTATCACAGAAAACAGTACCACAATAGAAAAGAATATAGAATTCGTATACTTGCTCAGAATTTTTATTATAATATGTTTTCAGAATGGTCTCGACAAGACGGTCAAGACCAGTCGCTTTGCGACTGTGTACGATGGATTTTACCTATTTGAAGTCTTCTTTTTAGTTTAAAATGGCAATCTTTAATTTTTTTTTACCAAAATAGTATCACACATCCTCTAAAACAGTATCACGGATAAATGTATCTTTATTGAAGCCACCCTTCAT
Organism: Forsythia viridissima; assembly: GCA_030279155.1. NCBI lineage: Eukaryota > Viridiplantae > Streptophyta > Magnoliopsida > Lamiales > Oleaceae > Forsythia > Forsythia viridissima. The sequence goes on along the minus strand of CM059041.1, from coordinate 31,585,394 downwards.
CTTTCTCTTGTTGAACATCCTTTGAACTTGATCATTTTTCATTAACACTCCCAGTTCTTGATTGATCACATCCTAAACAAGGTTTACTACAAGAATCATAAACTTGTACTTGACTACGCATAACACCAAAACCTTCTAAATAGTTACCACAAAACTGGTGTTTGAATATATTTTATACAAAAAAAATGGTAATATCAAAAACTCCAACATGGTCATATCGAAAACTCCAATGTTTTCAGCTGATTCGTGAATCTCAAGGTAAGCTATGAATTAGATATTGTTCAAATTTCAACTTGTTAGAGATATTTGTTGAGGCTATGAACATGTTTGAGATTCAATTAGGACATAGATTCCCATTGGATAGATAAGTATAAATATATAGGGTGTTTAATCATAGGTTGAAATATTATCATAATAAATCAATATCAAAGATAAAAGTATAGTGTAAGTGTACCATAACACATTATCTATATAAAACAATAATTTAGACAAAACAGTATCACAACAAACAGTATTACGACAAAACAGTATCATGACAAAACAGTATCACAATTATCGTTTTTTACAATTAAGGGTATGTTGGTCTTTTAGCTCTAAAATGTGACTTTAATTGAATTAAGTTTTGCGCGTATGACTTTAGAGTCCATAAGTGCCAAAACATGACCGGCTTTGAATTTACCTTATATTATAATTAAAAAAAGAGTGATTTACTATATCTGGAATTTATGGTACATATATAATTTTATGTAATTATTTTCAAATAGTAGTATATTTATTAGGAATTCCGACAAAAAAATTCCGTGCAATTGAAGTCCTGGACAAAATCTGAAAATTAAAATCTTTAGGTCCATGTTGATTGTACTTCATGCACATTTTAAGCGCCCAAAAATTTATTTACCATGTTTGAAATTTTCCATGTTTGAAATTTCATGGAGTTATAGACCACTGTCATTTGGATAAATTATTTTTATAATAAAAAATTGGAAAATTTACACTTTTCATCCTCAACATTTATAAAATGTAACAAATCTACCATCAATTTTTTTTTTTTTAGCATAACCCATCTCCAACCTTTCAATTATGTAGCAAAACTCATCATTCCCTCTATTTAACCATTAAATGATGGATTTACTCTCCTCTTTAAATCAAACAACAAAAAATATGAAAAATTTGTAAAAGAATTCTCATAACTTTTCAAAAAGTACAGATAAATATCACTTAGAATTATATAATACATATTAACCAAAAAAATTAGAAAAAATAGATATTTCATCTTTCCCATCCTATTTCACCCCACCCACTCACCCCTACCAGCACCCTACCTTACAAACACCCGCAGCCAAACACTCTACAAATGCAATCACGTCGGCGATGACACCACCATTTTAGGAAAAAAATTCAAAAAAAAAAAAAAAAAGAGATAAATACCAAATAGATAAAAAAAAAATTGATAGTCGTGATTTGGGTTATGCTATCTAGGCTACAATTTGGTTCTTACAAACTGATGGTTGGGGCTGGTTAAGTGCTAACTTTCTATAGTAGTTTTGCAAATCCTGATGGTTGGGGTTGGTTAAGTGCTAACTTTCTATAGTAATTCTGCAAATCAACCTACTAACAATTTTATACAATCAAATTTTTTTATATTTTACTAAATTAATTTTTCTAAAGTAAAGGTGGTGCTGTCACTACTGTGATTGCAATTGTGGAAGTGCTGTTTGGGCACAGGCGGGAAAGATTGAAATGTTTACATTTTCTTTTTTCTTTTTTTTGTTAATATGCATTTAATTAATTGTTTTATGTGAGATTTTTTTTGTAAGTTATGAAGCTTACTTTGTACTTTTTTTCTTATTTTTTGTTGTTTTATTACTTTATTTTATTTTTATTTATTTAAAGAAGATGTTAAATCCATCATTTAAAGGCCAAAATAGAGAAAATGATGGGTTTTGCAAAGATTGAGGATGATTTATGCTAAAAAAAAAAGGTTGAGGGTGAATTTGTTATATTTTGCAAATATTATGGATAAAAGGTACAAATTTCCCCAAAAAATTTATATCAATTTTGACTAAAAAAGTAAAAATGAAATGAAAATTTATATGTTACTAAATCAGAATTTGGAACATCGATTTACTTTTCTATATTTGTCTGTAAAAGTATTGAGATAAATAAATAATTTATGTATTTGCTGTTTTCAAGCTGTTTTCAATTTTCAGTTTTGCAAAACATTCAAAACTTGTTTACTATATTATTTTTGAAAATAAGGTAAATTTATAACACAAAATTCAAAACAAGGTTTTTGACGTTTTGAGTATTTTTAGTAAAAATATGAAAAACACTTAAAACAAGGAAAATAAAATTTATATAAACAAAAAATCTAAAAATATAAAATTATAAGAAAAAAAAATTATAAAAAATAAAATTCTAAGTTCTTAAAAAATAAAATAAAATTCTATAAAATTAAAATTCTATAAAATATAAAATTATAAAATAAAATAAAAATAAAATTTATTTAAATAAAAATTTATATAAACACAAATTCTAACAATATAATTTTTTTTTTTAATTCTATAAAAATGAAAATTCTAAATACTAAAAAATAATTCATGCCTTTATTGGTTATTTAAATAAAAAAATTATTTTAAATAAAAATCGATTAAAATTCTCAGTCTACGTCATTGATTTTTTTTTTTTGTTAATTTATTATTTGTTTGTATTTTATTTTTGTAAAAAAAAAATATTGTAAAATCCACCGATTTTAAAATGTATATATTATTTTATTATATATTAGCATAAAATTGTTCTATTTGACTGAATAATCAATTTCATTAAATAAAATAATATAAAACAATTTTTCAAAATTCCAAACATAACGTGTTTTCCAGTTTTCTATTTTCAAAAATAGTTACCAAACGTGTTTAGCAATCTTAAAATAAACCCTCAAAACATAAAACTGAAAATAAATCCAAAACTCAAAACTGAAAACTGAAACGCAAAGACAACAACACTTTAGCTACTCAAACATAGTTTTATATTATAATTCCATTTCGATCAAAAATATATATTTTTGACTATAAAAGTTTTTGACTTATGTTTGATATATTTAGTACTTGTATTATATTATGATATACTAAAAGCAATTCTCTCACCAAAATAAAAAATATTTTAAAAAAAAATCTTCAATAAAAATGGTAACGAAAAATATATAACAATTAATAAGAATTTAAAAATAGTATGAACGAAAAAGATGAAATTGCAAATACATAGGCATGACAATGGGTCAAGCTGGCGAGCCTATGAAAAACCCAAAGGGACCCCCAAAAGAGCTGCTTGGTTCGGCCCACAAGCTCGTAGGCCGAACGGGCCAAGCCGAGCTACCCACGAGCTCGGCTCGGCCCTAATTTTTTTTTTTTTAAATTTAAAAATGAAAAAGAAAGAAAATATCGAGAATCATTTATATTAAAAATTAAAAGTTGAAAACTCTCATCTTTTTTTCGGGTTTCGAACCGGCTACTTTTTAAGTATGTGGAGTTAAAATTGTACACGAACAAAATATTACGTGTACAATTTTTTATTAAATTAAGACAAAAAATATATCAAATACTAATGCAAAATAATACTTACTACAAATCTGAATAATCCATATTCAAATCTTCAAGTTCTTCGGATATTATTCTGTCCACTTTATCTTGTATTTGAAGTTCGGCGTCATCCTAATCCTTTATACACAGTAAGCTTTCTAAAATGTTGGCTTTGAGTCTTGACCTCTAATCAGACAGAACACTGCCACTTGTACTAAATGCAGCCTCCAATGCTATTATTGATACTGGATGTGTTAGTAGATCACATGCTATTTTTGAAAGAATTGGACTACAATGTTAAATTAATTTCTCAATTACTATATTGTTGGGGCCTGCATTATCCAATGAAAAACTATGAGGCTTAGAATCACATTTAAATTTACGTAACACACCTAATAAAACATGAAAAATATTACTTTCATTATGAGGATAGTCTATTTATCTAAATGCTATTTCTTTTTTATGCATTATCCAATTATTATCAATGTAGTGTACAGCTACAACTATGTATCCTTTTTGGTTATTATTTATCCATAAGTCTGACGTAAAAGATAAAACACCGTTATGATTATTAATATTATTTACAATATCTTCTTTCTTTTTCTTATATCTAAAAATAGTGTCTTTTCTAGAAATATTAATGTACCTTGGTTGGAGATATTTTTGGATGAAGTTCGTGAAATGAAGATTTTCCATCAAGCTCAGTAGAAACTCGACATTTGCCACCAATTCCGGTAGTCCTTCGCGGCGCATGATATCTTGTGAATATATCCAATTGTTAAGATTGGGACTACTAGACCCGGCTCCCGGAGATCCAAACTAGAGTTGTGCCTGATTTGTTTCCAAACCTCCATGTTTGACTTGATACTTTTTGAAGTGGTCGTGCCTATTCCCTGGCAAACTTCTCTTGATAGTATTTACACTGTACTTTGTACTCAGGGACTCCGTTAACTAGTTTAACAGTCGGCACTAACTCAAAATGCTGCTAGCACTTAACCTTTGCTTGGTGGCTTTTCGTTTAGTACTAGAATCGATGGTTGTTTGTTTATCGACATCTTCTTGAACATCTTCCAAATCAATTGGATTAGTGCTATCACAAAACTGATCAATAATATCATTTGGAATTGAAATATCATTAAGACCACTGAAATCGTCATTACTTCGATTGAAGACCATTTGGAATAATATAATAAAGAAAATAGGAAAACATGAATATGTAGTAAAATTAGAAAATAGAAATTTAGAAAATTAGTAGAAGTAAAAAATTAAAACTTAAAATTACAGATTAATATCTAGATAATGAGATATTAGATACTAATTATAACACTAATATTGAAATAATGAAATTTGAAAATTGTTAATAGATTGAGTATATAATAAAATGAAAGATTCAAGTGAAAAAAAAAATGAATTTAGAATTGGAGAATTTGTAAGAAAATAATGGAATTTAAAAATAAAAATAAAAAATAAAAGTTGGCCAACAGTCACGATAATGTGACCGTTGCACGAGCCACGAACAAGCCATGAGCCGAGCCGACTCGTGGCTCGTGCTTTTTGGCTCGTTCCCACGAGCCGTACGAGCTAGCCCGTTAGGTGAGCCCACAAGCCGACTCATTTTTTGGCTGAGTCAAACAGACTTGGCCCCCTTTTTTTTTGGGGTCAATTCTTGCTCGTGCTCGTCCCTAGTCCCTAGGGACGAGCACGAGCACAATATGGATCGAACCGACAAGTCCACGAGCTTTTTTGCTACCCCTACAAATACATACCATCCTTGGCCCAAGGAGAATCAATAAACAAATCTCAGAAAAGGTCTCTAAATTTTGAAAAAGATAAATTCTCAATAATGTTGGAGTAAAGATAAAAAAGTGTTACGTAATGTATTTATAGCTATTAATTATAAATAATTCATCCAATTGAGTAATGACATGTAAGATAACTACCGGTAGTAAGCGTCTATAAATAGCAATATTCAAACCAAAAATAAGTATTTCAGCAAGCCAAATATCCATGAAATTTTGAAATTACATTATTCATAAAAAAGGAATACTGGTTTAAACGTCAGTACTGAAATTCAAGTCAAATCCAAGCCCCCTCCAACATTTTCAACTCGATTATATATTAAATAAAAGAACTTATCGAATTTGAATCAATAAAACATGCTTTCTCGTTAATGCAATGCATCATCATCTTCGATCCTAGTTAATGGAGAAGCAGAGGTTACTACAGATATTTCACCATGCCACGACCTTCCACACTGAGTTTCGTAGCTTGAAGTTGCTTCCTTTTTGGTGCTTTTAATTGTTGAAGCTTCTTGTTCATCTGCAGGTATAAAACAATATCCTGAGTATGGAACTTGGGTGCGAGACTACACTACCACGATTAAAATCAGATCAGATCCTTAATAGATAGACACTACGATTACTGCAGACCAACAAGAATGCATTCTTTGAACAAAGAAATGCTTCATTACATTAAGACACAAATACGTGTACTCTGAAGTGACTGACTTCATTGCAAGTAGAATGTTTCTATTACATGCAAATGATTGAAGATCAATACATTCTTTACTGGATCTCATAGCACGAACGGAGCATCCCTAGTTAATAGAACTATGTCCAGTTATTTTAGCATCACAGACTCGGTTACCTTTTGAGTTCTGATTTGGGAAGATGGGCAGGAAACGAATGCTGTCCAAAAGTTTGCATATTTGAAAGAAAAATGTCTCACAACAGAAAAACAAATAGCCGAAATCAAGATTCTACTAGCCTTGCATGTATCCAAAGCATTCTTTCTACCACTTTCAAGTACAAATTTAATGAAAACAAATGAGTTCAAGTGTCAAATTCGTGCATGTGGATTACAAGCACATTAAAACCCCGTAAGAACTCTCCTACAATAAGAAAAGAGAGAACCTTAGCTCTTACCGACTATAATGGTCAACACAAAGACACAGAAATCATTTACACGCACACACCAACAAAATATTCACTTTCCGAGAAATACTCGAAATGCACAGTTGGAACCAATGGCGGATTGATATTCAGATCAATAATCTAATTTTACTCCCTTACAAATAAGCACAGTACAATAAGTTACCATATGTAGACCCCAATTTAATGTGGAATTCCCCTGAAAATTTTCCCAGAGTGAGGAGGAGCTAACCTTAACTCGACGCTGATCCAGCACTATCTGTTTAGCCCGAGCACGAATTTCATCTGGATCTATCTTCGATTGGGGACGCACCAAAAAGTCCATTGACATTGCTTCAGGCCTTGAGGCATGTTGCCGAGAAGATGACTGGCCAGATTTTGGCCCCCTGTATATACACAAACTAAATCTTAGGTACATGCATCAAAAGCACAAATATGCCAAATAATAATCACAATGACATCTTACTGTGAAAGTTCAGCTATATCAAGGTCTCCCTGGGAATCCATTCCCGACGATTTGTTCATTGGCCTGTGGAAAACATAAGAGACATTTTATCAGTTGACACAAGTATTCTAATAGACAGTAGATATCTAAGTGCTTCAGAACATAAGACATACTTTTTGCCAGAAGACCTCCTGAAAACCCTCTCATCCTCAATATTTCTCATGTCCTCAAACCTCGTGCTCTTATTAAATATAGGTCGACTCTGTGAGAATAACATCCAGAATTTCAAAATCTTGATACAATCCTAAAGGTAAACAATGCATGAAAATAAAATAGAAAAAGAATAAATACTTTTTAAATAAAAACGTCCCCAGAAAACACTAGCAAGAACATCAAGAAGTACATCACTTTCAGGTCAAATAAAGTGTCACTTTTTTCATACTCCCCAAAAAAAACATCAATTTATTTGTCTTGATAAATTTCCCAAATACGAATACAGGAAAAACAAAAGAAAAAGGAAAAAAATAACAAGGCGAAAAATCAGGAAATATAAAGTTGTTTCATGCATGGAAAGGACATAAATAAACAAACTAAAAACTTCATGTTACCCATTTGTCAACTAAATCTTTAGCAAGTTTTCTGTTGGCGGTAGTCTCCTCATCAGACTTCGACAAAAACATTATAACCTGCACAAACATGAAAATAACTAGCTCAGTCATTCCTCCTGCTGCTCAATATTACTGAATAAGAATCTCATAGGTAACTAAAGCTAAAATGGATTAACCCTAACCTTCCCAAGACCACTCTTCTTTAGCTGTTCTCTTCTATCATACTGGTCTAAATCAATTGGAAACTGCAAGCAGGGCACACACTATCAGCACCCAAAGAATGTTAAGAGAAACAATAAGTACGTCATACGTGCATCAAAAAGATAGCGTAACTCTTTACATACATCAGTCAGGATCTTTAGAATTGCAGCACGGACATTGATGTTAGGTAAGCTTCCATCTGGTAGTGGTTCAAGCCAATTCTTCAGAAGAGTTAACACTCCATGATCCAGAAATTCTTGCTGAAGTTGCTTTCTGAAAATGAACAATCCAAATGTGATGAAATTAACACATTGCATGAACAAGAAGCCAAAGAAACAATGAAGAAAGCAACTCACTTAGAAAGGACATCAGTAAGAAGAGGCAGCTTTTTGAGTTTATTTATAGCAGGTTTTTGTTGTCTATTCAATTCTGCATCTTCCTCTGCAACAACTTCAAGTTCAGCCATGACATTCTCAACAAGCAGTGCAATTTCTGCAGCACTTTTCTCGGTTTTCTTCTTTTTCTTGCCCATCTTGAAAAGCCGATTGATTTCCTCGTCCTCTTCTCCTTCTTCTGCCTATAGAATAACAAGGAAAGAGAAAAAGTTTCACTATTGACACCGGTGAAAGAACAAGCAGAAGCGGTGTAAATAAATGCTGGTGATTACATTTTTTAGCAATAAGTATGTAACGGCCATCACATTTATGATGCCAACTCATCCCTCTCTCCAGCGGGCAGAAAATTAAAAAGGGAAATAAAACTTTAATTGCAGCAAGAAAAGAATGAAAAGCGAATGTATTCACCCTGAAAAGATATACGTGTGTACCATAGAAAACCCACCATCTTTTACGCAGTGACCAAATACACACACACCAAAAAACAAATGGAGAGGAAAACCGGGGAAGGTGTGTAATGTCTTGAGGGAAAGTGAAATAACCCCATGTATTAATATGCAAGAAATTTGCCTTGTAAATCACCCTGTATTATGGGTCCTCAAAGAATTTTTTTAATAATGATTAATGATATTCAAGTAAAGAGTAAATTCCGATGTTACATTGCATCACCATATACTATTAGAAATCTAGTGGTTACAGCCTTGTTTGCGGATAAAATAGAACACATAATAACAAATACAGAAGTTACTGCGCGATGCTTTCTTTCAAAAGTTACTGCAAGGAAAGAGATAAATTAAACATGGACTTCCAACGAAAAAATGTAGTCCTACATCTCTGTTGGTAAAATAGAAGAAACAAGTTCAAGCCAGTGCCTTAGAACTTAGATTTTTCAACGAATGAGAGAACCGACTGAACTTAAGGGGAAAATAGAACACATAATAACAAATACAGAAGTTACTGCACGATGCTTTCTTTCAGAAGTTACTGCAAGGAAAGAGATAAATTAAACATGGACTCCTGACGAGAAAATGTATTCCTACATCTCTGTTGGTAAGATAGAAGAAACAAGTTCAAGCCAGTGCCTTAAAACTTAGATTTTTCAACGAATGAGAGAACCGACTGAACCTATGGGTCTAGTTCAACCATGGAATCAATCATAATCCAACTGCAATATATCTGAGATGTCATAAAATTGTAGAGTTATATCATAAATATATAGGAAGTTTTAGAAAAAGCCGGAAAGAAAAAAAAAATTCAGCAAATTTAATGAATGATTTACACACTATATATAATATAGATATTTGTATGTTAATACAGATAACTCAAAAAAATAGATAGCAGATACAATCCAGACATCAAATAAACCGGGGTAATTTACCAATCAAACATCTAGACTAGCCCAGTAATTGATTGAGAATGATCATAACTGGAAAAATTCTAGAATTCTAAGAATAAATCCCAAACTCACATAGAATAAAAGAATGTAAGCTAATACTAATTTCTGTCTTTTTATACATCACCTTAACCATTAAAAAGTTACCATCACTCTTGGGAGGCACCCGTTCCCCAGAGAAGCAAATGGACATGATGTGAACACAAGAATAATGAAGAAAGTATACAGGAGGAAGTAATGAGCAAATTAGGGCATAAATTTAGTGCTATCTAATATAGGAAAGCCCAATGATGACGTGTTGACCTGTCCATTCTAACTGGTCTTTAGTATCTAACAGAACGCACAGCTGGACTGGTCAATGGTCCTAGGTTTGGACCGGGGTTTGACACAATGGTCTAAGAAAATATTTGGGAAAATATAATAAATGAATCAAGCCTGAGAACACCTATGTCCGGCTTTCCTGTTCGTAAATAATTATGGCACACTAGATAATTTCAAAGATACTTAATGCCATTTAGAATGATAAATGGATGTGGCAGATGCTCTATTTTCTAATAATTCTCGTTTAACCTTATATTTTTAAGTGGCACTAAACGAAAGGAGGACTCCTCTCCTTCCTTTTGCTGATATGTATAGGTGTCTCCAGACGCGCATGCAAAAATATAGACGCAAAAAAAAAAGACTCTTAGTAATTTGTTAGAAACTGAAAGGAGTAACATGTAACAATTAAACTCACTCATGAAAGATGTCTAAATGTAGACTGCAAATGATCCCAGTCAAGCTAAAAAATCTCCATGACAGTTCCTCTCATGACATTCCTATTTTGTGCTCAACTCATGTTCATACAAGCCAAGTAAATTGCAGCTGATATCAGCCAGGAACTGGGTTGTACGTTCAGAATGGTGAGCAAAGTGCTTCAACTCTTGATGAATCACTTTATTTAAACACAAAAAATATACATTTAATCGAAAAATTACTTGTATGTATAACCTAGTAACCTACTGTGTTCAAATGTCAGGTCTGGCAAAATTAGATCTGCATTGGTAGCCAAACACAATATTTACCCGAAGCATAAAAGTTGTATAGAAAAGGTCTGATCTCTATCAAGTATTAAGAAACACTACTCCTAACCTGAGATTTGTAAAACCTAGGATTGGAGTCATTGTTTTAGGAAGTTGTTTGAGGCTACTGACTTGAGGTACGCTCTACATGAGACTTCAATCAACGCTTTGAAGCTTATTGGTTTGTCTTGAAGCTTATGCTTCAAAACATCCCAATTGAGCCTTTTTTATACATTGATCGAAGTATTAAATACCTACTCATTCAGTCCAGTTTGAACCAATCCCAAAAGTGAACACCTTTCTACCGACCTGTGAACAACGATCATCAACTCAAGGCGCACCTATTGTTAATAGAAAATTAGTGTCTCTCAGGTCCGCTTCAATTATGAACTTAAATCGCAACGTAGTCCAAAAGAGAGAGATTCGGAAATCCAACCACCATTATCAACTTAAAAAAACTGATTTAAAGCTACATGAATATGTGTTCTTGTAATTATGAGATTACAATAAAGCTACTAGGACAAAAATTACTAACTATTATGAGATTACAATAAAGCAACGAAGTAGCAAATTTGTTTCTTCTAATATATATAAGTCATCACACATACCCTAGTAGGTCTACTCTCCCTTAGCCATCCCACAACCTAACATCTCTTGCCTCATGGCTTCACTAAATGTACCAATTAATGCTTTTGCATCATTTAGACCCGTGCTTTTCCAAACTTGGTGATGTTCTCCTCCTTTAGCTTCCACTAAATGTGTTTCTCTCACACAAGAGGAACTAGAAAATTGGGATGGACAACTAAGGGGAAGAGAGATGCTATAGCTACTATCATTACCATTAAATTTTAAAAACCAGTTTACAGCTTTTTTATTTTTATTGCATCTCATGATTGTCATGTCTCTTTTCAATCTTGCCCTTGCAAAATTATTTCTCCATCCTGATTCTTCATATTCTCAAAAATCAAAATGTTTCAGAAATTAAAAATATGCTAACTCTACCTTTTCTTAAAGCTAAGTGCTCAAGCCTAATTTCTTATATGCCAGGAAACTTCATTTGTATTCAACATATCCCTAATATTGGCAAGACAGCAAAGTTCAGAAATTCAACGTGCCCAAGCCCATGTATCATGTGGTTGGGCATCATTGAAGGTCCGTGGGAATTGAAGAAGTTGCAGACTAATTCAGAATCAAGGAATATGACAAATCTGGACAATCTTTGTTTCCTCAAAGGTCTATAATGCAAAGATCAAATTGTTTAGAATTTGGAAAATCTCAACAATGGGCGTTCATCAATACAAAATTGCCATGCATGTGCTCCATTGCGTGGACTATAAGGTACCACATCTAACTGGATATTGCTAAATTACATTAAAAACTTAACAAGTTACATAAAGTCTATCATGGTACATGTTTTATATTAAACACTTAACAAGTTACATATAGTCTATCATAGTATATGTTTTATATTAAACACTTAACAAGTTACATATAGACTATAGTCCATCGTGGTATATGGTTTATATTAAAAAATGCTTCAAGCTCAGTCAACTATTATACAACCCAAAACAATTTATTCAAACTTGGTTCTTTTTTGTGAATGACAAATCAATTAGTAAAACTACACTGTTTTTTCATGATAATTGTAAATCCCACCCAAACACAAATTGCGAGTAAAAATAATGCATGCATATACATAGGGGACAGCATCACTAATTGGCATTAGTAATTACAGAGCACTAGTTTACACGTGTTTATGACAGCTAGCTTTTCCACGCTGCTTATGTAATGCCCTTCACTTTGCACCCATATTGCTGAAAGTATGTGACTACATATAGATAGCATTGAAATTCTCCAATACTGGAGATTTCAGATTATAAAAATGAAAAAATAAATAAGATAAAATAGTCTACAGCGATGCCGAATATCCATAATATGTCATCCGAAAAGGATAGAATTCCAACCTGCGGAGCACGGCTTGGAGAATGTTCGTTGTCACTTCCATACCGGTGAGCAGGATCCACACCAGTGTCATCAATGAAATTATCATCGTCTACTGTCCTATTGCCCTCTTGATCATCCTGTACCATTTTGAAACCAAACAAGTGAACAACATGCAACACGTATGCAAGGGTTGCCGCACTTGGTTATACATTTAGTTTAAAGCTCAAATCTTACAGTCTCAAAAGAAAATATACAAGAACCGGAAGGACAAAAAAAGCAATAGGCAGTCATCACAATATATAGCTTACTGGGCTGGTAAATGACTGCAAAGTAACTAGTTAACATCCCAGGGAAAAAAGAAAAAAGCAAAAAGAAAAGAAAAGAAAAGAAATTTAGTATATCTAGCAATTGTGAACATAATTTCTCTCTGGAACATGTTTAGCTACAAAGCCTAATGTTTAAAGTAATTTTCAGACAATTATGATGTCATTTAATAACTTCAATTGTAGCAATTCCCGAAGGTAAACACCATAAAACACCATAACGTTTAGACTCGTGAAAACCACTCGTAAATTTAGTTTGCTATTTTAGTTCCCAAAATCCCATTTTTCATATGTTCCATACACATTCACACGCACCAAAACCCGTGTCTGGTTAAAAAAGCTCACTACGTCCCGAATTCATATTCTGTTCCAAAAACCGCTCAAATATTTCAAATTGTTGCTTAGGAAAACCAAAACCCATATCACACCAATAAATGAGAAAACTTACCAACTTAACAAAAACCCCACAATTTTTTAACTTTATTAACTACATCCAAATCCAGATCGGCAAATTCACATAATTTAATAAAAATCCATAAAATCACAAATCCGCCAACATAAACCTATCCCGAGACTGAATTTACCTGAAAAAGTAATTGAAGAGCATAAAACAACCGGCAAAAATACAGATTTGAGTGTCAAAAATAGCAGATTTCAACCATAAAAAAAGAGCAATTCAAAGATACACATAATCATAACGAAGTTTTCCGAACTCACTCCTCTAAATGCACCTATTACAATCCGATCCCAAACTCAGAAAATTCAACGCTGCATCAAAAAATTCAATTTTTGTATAACAGACGAACACAAACCTCGGAATCACCGCCTGCAATGGTGTCCCACATCTCCTTCATCTCAGGATCCACCTCGTGATTCCTCGACGTCCCTCCACTCTTCCTCAACTTAAACTTCTTCTCCCCCTTCCTCTTCTTTTCCTCACTTCTCCTCTTTTCCCCTTTCTCCCTCTTCCTCTTACCACCACCATCTGAGTAATCATCCCTCACAATTCCCTCCACATCATCATCTTCCTCAACTCCATAACCCCTATGGACCCCACCATCACCCTCATCATCCTCAATTCCGAAATCTGAGAAACCGGAGTCCTTCCCTGGAGTTGAGGAGGATTTTTTAATCAATCGCTTCCGGGGCTTTGCCTTGGAATCATTGTACACCGGAGTTGGGGATCGCTCACGCTCATTATTATTGTCCCAACCATCGTCATTTCCATCATCCAGGAGACCTTGCCCAGGCTCATCGCGATCAGATTGGACATCCTCGTCAAAATCCATCAACGGCTCGCCATCCTCATCTCGGTAACTGAAAATCATTCAGAAAACCCTAATTCAATATAGAAAACCTGGATTCATACACATCTATATAAGCACATGTAGATAGGTCATAAAATTGATCGATATAAAACCCCTAATTCAATGAGGAAAACCCTAATTTACATCTACATATAGGTCAATAATCGATTGATTGAAAAAAACTTAATTCTAGAATTGAGGGAACTTACGGATCGTTTTCATAACCCATGATTGATTTGAAATTTACTGTCTGCTACAGGAAAATCAGAAACACGAGCAGCGTTCGTTATATGGTGTTTTCTGAGTGTTGTCAGGTACGCTGGATTTGGGCTTTATTTATATAGAAGAACTGGATGGAGGGATTTATATAATATATAATATATAATATATAATATACAATATACTATCTCTATAGACATGGGATACAACTATATTATATAATATACTATCTCTATAGACATGGGAAGAAAGTGAAGATTATCCTGTGTGCGTGATGATATTACACCAAAAAGAGTCAAAAACCAATATTATGTTAGAGTTGAATATCGTGCGGTCACGATAATATCAACTGTCGATTTTAGGCGATCAGATTAGATCATCTAATGTGTGCATTATGGGTCTGAATTGAGGTTTATATTTTAATTAGAATTACTCGAATTGAACTGGACCTAAATCAAATCAACTGGTTCGAATTGGTTATTATTGAATTTCAGTCAATTTGATTATTAAAACCGACAAGATGTTTAGTTTGGTCTAGTTCTTAAGTTTACTAATATAAAAAATTATCCAAATAGATATTTCATTATATACAATTTAATGTTTGTAGCAGAAGAATTTGTCTTTCTAAGTATTTTGTTTAAAGCATTTGAATGACTACTAATAGTGTATTTAGATGGGTATTTTGAATATTCAAAGATATATTATAGTGTTGGCAATTATAATTGCTGGTCAGAGCTACCTTCAACTATTAATAACTTTATTCCTTGCATTATGTTATCATCTTGTGTCTCTAGTAGGAAATTTTGACCTTAACCGTAATAATTAAATACATTATAAGAGAATTCTATATATTATATTTCTTTTTTTGTTATTAGAGAACTGTAACAAGATTGGCTGAAATAGAATTAAACGATTGTAATCCAATTCGATTCTATCATTATGCATGGAATTGAACATTTTGATGTATTAAATTTTCATTTGCAAATCGTCCGATTCAATTCTTGAAAAACACCAACTAGATCACCAGGTGCTCACCCATAACCATTAGTCTTCGAACTTTAGATTAGATTATGCACATTAGTAGAATAGGCAAAATGGGTCGGTCCAGTGAGCTAGTCCAGATAGCCCGATCTCTGGGCTGACCCAATAAAAAGTTGATCAAATAAAAATCAGGCAAATTTAGCTCGGTACAACTAACTCATCGGGCCAATCGGGGCTGAAGCTGAGTTGTCCCGATAATTTTTTTTTTTTGCCCAAGTCCCTACCCCAACTTCAAACACCCAACCCTCACCTCCACCTCGACCTCCACCTCGTGAAACATGGCCGCAAATGGGGGGAGGATTTCTCCCCCATCGTTTCCGACCGGAAACAAGGGGGAGAAATTCTCCTATTCGCGTCGAAACCAGGGAGAGGAGACTATGGGAGAGAAAAACCCCCTATTCGCGGCCCTGAATCTCCCTAGTTTCGCAAGAAATTCTCACGGAACCAGGGAGAGGCGACCGGGGGGGGGGGGGGGGAGAAATCCCATCCTCTCTGGTCTGGTTCTCAAATGGGTGTGGGTGGGGACTTTTGTTTTTTATTTTTATTTTAAATTATAAATAATTATTTTGGAAAAATAAGTTAAAAAATTTAATTCATGTGGTCCAAAATTGGACTGGGTTGGCTTAGCAAATACTAGTCCATGTAAAATTGGGTCAGGGTTAGCCCAATCCAATCTTTTGTGTGGCCCGTCCAATTTCGGATTGGCCCATTTGCCACTCCAACCATTCTTTTGGTTAGAACTGGGATTAGATTTTTTACTGAACTAAACTTTTGATTTGAGTTGGACGTAGACTTATGAGATGGGCTTCAATCTATTTTGAACTAATTTTATGAAGTGTAAATAAAAATTTGGACGAGTTTCATAAATTAAATACTCATTGGACATATGGCTTTAGGTAGAATTAATGTCTGGATATACTTTTATCTGGATAACAATTTAAGACATTTTTTGTCCTCGGAAAGAGGATGACAAAAATATTTATTTGGATGAAGATTCACTCAAAAAAAAAAAATTTTGTTTAAAAATATGAACGTATCCTCTAAAAATACCAATTGGTTTCTCATTTACTCTTTCAATACCACCACCGCCATCTACCACTCCAACCATTCTATGGATACCCTACTGCAACTACATTTCCACAACCACCACCACCACCACCACCACCACCACGGCAGCGTTACCTTTACAACCACCCTAAATAAATTATCCAGACTCCATGAAATAACTTGCGTCGCGCCACCCATCATCTACAACCAAAAAAATTAATAACCCAAAATCCAAAACAATTCGCATTCGTAATCTCAACTGTGTATCTTTAGTCATCCATTACGTTTCAAATCTCTGCTCGATTCAGTTTTTCAAATACTTTCAATTGATTTCATAAAGTTTCTTTTCATTCTTTTTTTTTTTTTCATTTTTTTTTTGTTGAATACGAGTTTCAACTCTTTGGGCTATCAACTAGTAATTTTATTTCTTATCTAGTAAATTTTTGAAGTTTGCTCGATGGTGATTTTAGTTTAGGATTGAAAAAAATGAACAATTTTATTTTTTATTCTTTTATTTACTTTTTTCTGTTTAACTAAGAATAAGGGTAGAACTTTATTTTTTACGATTTTTTACTGTGATTTTTTCCATTCTTATACCCAGCTGAACTGAACAAGATAATGATAAACTTGTTATCCAAATAACCATTATCCAATTTTATCACAAACCAAACGTGGCATACAAAAAAAAAATGGTCCATGTTTCACATTGATCCACGGCCTAGTTTGTCATATGTATAGGTCTGCTTTGTACACAACTATTAGATGGAGTAAGTGGTCCTAAACCCCAACTCAATCAAACAATAAGTTTTAAACTGTTCGATCATGGGGAAGGTTTCACAAATATATTAAAAAAGCAAACTATTTCTCAAAATACCGTTCAATTTTTTTTTAAATTAAAATATTATTTTTTCTTATTGCTTTTCTATTATTTTTTACACTACACTTTGTTAGTGTTACAAGCGTATTATACGTGTAACACAGTGTATTGTGCATATTTCGCTGCCTATTTCCACCACCACCTTTGCCACAGTCGCTGCCACTACCTCACCATAAATACTTTTTAACAAACTATGTTACATTACGTCGTTGTTTCTACCATTTGTAATATACTGCGTCACACCACTACCATTGCCTCGACGCTCATTCATAGTGTCACGCGCTAGCTTTGCATCACCATCAAGCTCACGCTACCAAAAAAACCATCATTGCCAACATCTCTCCAAACCCACAAAATGCCACAACCGATCAAATCCTACGTTGCCGCTGCTACCACCATCCCTGTCATCTCCACCATTTGACTGACTAAAAAATGTAAGTGAGCACAATACTTGTTGGTCCCAGATGTGAATATGCAAATCATAATATTATAAAGAACGCAAGATTTTTCGCCCTTTCGGGTCTGGATGTTGAACCAAAGGCCTAGTCACCCATTAAACCTCCACAAAATTGGTTCTGCTCCAAATCCACTAGCACGACGAGTTCAATATTATAACAGATACACCAAGTATCACTCAAAGAACAAGAATACGCCATCAGTTCATTTCTCACACCAAAATACACCAAGTATAGAAAAGTTATTGTTCACAATAGCATCAACAAACCATTGCCAGTGTAACCCTCAGATCAACAGCAGCCAGCACACCACGTGTCACCATCTGAGAAAGCAACTTGAGCATTGCAAAGTCGTATTTCCTAAGGGCGACAACAATGAGTTCGGGTTTTGGGCCTTCAGATTGGTCTACACATCATTGGGCTGAATATGTTTTTGGACTTTGCAATGTAATAGACTAATTGTGAGCATTTAAACCCAACAATCTCCACTTTGTTTACATATTGGGCCATACCAAAGTGGCTTTAGAACATACCCCATTTGGATCATTGGCTCTCTTACATGCACAAAGAAGACCATTCATTAATAATTTTTAGAAGATTTAAATAATCTCTAAACTTATTTAATAAACTTATTTAATGGAAAGACTTTAGTTTCGAAGGATTGCACTTAGTAGAAATCTTAACAATTACCACTCATTTTTTCCAACACATCCTTGATGAAAATTGAATTTAACATCAATGTTCTTGGTTCTATCATGAAAAACAGGATTTCTGCTTAAGTGAATGGCACTATGACTATCTGAATGAAGCAGGACCTCATGATCAAAGATACCTAATTCACTAAGAATTCCTTTCAGCCGTATCACTTCAACAGCAACAATGTATTCTGCCTCAGTTCAAGATAAGGAAACAATCTTTTGAAGTTGGAATTTCCAACTGATACATGTATCATTTAAGGAGAACATATATAAAGAAATGGACTTTCTATTGTCATTGTTACCAGCAAAATTAAAATCAACAAAACCTTTCAAACTAATCCCTTTCCCCCTTATTGGAAAACATTATTCCTAAATCTAGAGTATCTTTCACATATATGAGAAGCCATTTCATAGCATCCCAATGCCGTTCACCAGGATTACTTATATATTTACTTAAAACACTAATGGAGAAAGCAATATCAGGCATTGTACAAACCATTAAGTACATCACAGAGCCTACTCCATTAGCATAAGGGATCTTATTCATTCTCATTTGTTCTTCCTTAGATTTAGGAGATTGATCAGAAGATAATTTAAAAAGGTTTGCAAGTGGTAAACTCACATATTTTGCTTCGGACATAGAAATTCTACTTAAAACTTTTGAAATGTAAGTTTGTTGATTTAAAAACAACTTATTTTTGCCCCATCCCTTCTTATTTCCATTCCCAAAATCTTTGTGGCAGGACCTAAGTCCTTCAAATTCAGATTTCAGTTTATTATTTATAAAGGAGATTACAGAAATATCTTTACATGCTAGTAACATATCATCCACATAGAGTAATGAGTAACAATCATTAACACTTTTTCTTCTTTTTTAATTAAAACATGGATTATATTCACTTTTATTAAAGTCAAGCTTTTGTATAAAGGTGTCAAGCCTTTTATACCACTGCCTGAGTGCTTGCTTTAAGCCATAGAGAGACTTTCTTAGAAGACAAACACAATTTAATCTTTCTTTTTGTTTAAAACCTGTTGGTTGAGTTGTATAGATTTCCTCATCTAAATTCAAGAAAGTAATTTTAATATCTAATTGTTCAAGCTCAAAGTCATATTGGGTTACGAAGGCCAATAAGATCATAATATAAGTATACTTAACTACATGGGAGAAGATATCATTTTAGTTTATACCTTCCTTTTGAGTGAAACTCTTTGCAACTAACCTGAATTTATACCTAAAGCTATAAGATTTTGCCTCATTATCTTTAATTTTGTAAATCCATTTACAAACAATTAACTTTTGCCCCTTTGGTTTGTTTACTAAAACCCAAGTATTATTTTTAAGTAAAAAAGTCATTTCTTCCCTCATAGTTGCAAACCGAAGGTTTGTCTCCTTACTTTCTATAGCTTCTTCATAGGAGTTTGGTTCAGTTCCAAGAAAATCTTAAACATTAAAAACAGAAGCAAAACCAGTTTCATCAAACTTGATAGGAGGTCTAATTTTCCTTCTCACCCTATTCCTTGCTAATTGATAGTTATGTAAAGGACTTTCTAGACTTAACTGATCTAAGGGTTTATTTTCTTCTACCTCAAGGACTTCATCTTCCCATTGAGGAAGCTCCACCTCAAGCTGATTATTTTCTTTTGAATTTAAATCCAAGAGATTTAAATCAGATTTAATAAAGGACTCAACATTTTAGATAACTCAGCATTATGCTTTTGGTCTTTTATACAAGACATTTCAAACTCATTAAAGACCAAATTTCTATTGATTATCACTTTATAACTACCTAAGTCTCTTTGTCAAGTCTATAACCCTTTACCCCCTCACCATAACCCCAAAAAACACACTTAGTAGCTCTTGGTTCTAGTTTACCCTCTAAACACAGTTAGAGACTTTATAATTTATGGCACTTGAAGGACATATATTTATCAGATAAGAAGCAGTTTTACAGCTTCACCCCAAAATAATTTTGGTAATCATGAGGTGATAAGCATACATCTAATCTAATCTAATAAAATTCTATTCATTCTTTCAGCTACATCATTTTGTTGAGGGGTATAGGTTATAGTTTTATGCCTAATGATCCCATTTTCTTTACAAAAACTATCAAATTTTTTATTACAAAATTCCAATCCATATCAGTAATGAGAATCTTTAGTTTTATTATTCATCTGAGAATCTTTAGTTTTTTTTATCCATTATCTTAAACAGAGTTCACATAAGCACGTGTTTTAATTACTTATTAACAAGAATATTGAAGAAAACCACAAAAATCTTGATAAAACCAAGTCCAATCTCCTTATATTCTAGGGTTCTCATATGAAAGCTTAGACAAAGGAAGATCCAGACGGCTCAAGTCAAAGATCTACAATATTATGTTAAAAGAAACTTAAAAAACAATATTATGTGAAAAGAAACTTGAAAAACAAGGGTTAGAACTTTTTACAATCCTCCAATGCAAGGAAATTTAAGAAATAACATCACAATACAAGTTTTCCCTTTACTGTCAAAAGATCCTTTCAGATATGTAACTATTTCTTTCAAGAAAGTATGGATCAAGAAGAATGAGGAGAGGTTCTTTTAGATATGAGCTATGATATCACTATTGATCCCAGATATGAACTTGCAAAGTATAATATTGTAAAGAACGCAAGATTTTTCATCTTTTTGGGCCTGATGTTCAATCAAAGGCCTAGTCACCCGTTGAGCCTCCACAAAAGTGGTTCTATTCCAAATCTACTAGCACAACTTCAAGACAAGTTCAATATTACAACAGATACACCAAGTATCACCCAAAGAACAAGAATACGCCTTCAGTTCCTTTCTCTCACCAATATACACCAAGTATAGAAAAGTTATTATTAACAGTAACAACAACAAACCAATCCTAACACTATCCACTATCTATTCACTCAGAAAGAAGAAGGAAGATAAAATATGAAGAGTTCTTCAAAGAAGAATCTAGAGAGATGAAGAAGATGAAGGAATTTTACAAAAAGGCATACCCGAAACAACAATCAGAGAGGATATTTATATAAAGTCAGTGTAACCCTCAGATCAACGGCAGCCAGCACACCATATGTCACCATCTGAAGAATCAACTTCAGCATTACAAAATCGCATTTCCCAAAGACGACAACAATGAGTCCATGATTTAGGCCTTCATATTGGTGTACACATCATTGGGCTGAATATATTTTTTGACTTTGCAGATGTAATGGACTAATTGTGAGCATTTAAACCCAACAATACTCAAACATCTTACACTCACCCAATGCGCCACCACATCTTCCCTAGCCACCATAGTTTTTTTATCTCATCTATTTGCAAAGCTACAGCCACCATACTCTGCTGCTAGTTCCGTCACACCTGAATCACATAGATTCATACTCCCAAGTCAAAGAAAACACCCCTATAAAATTTTGCCAAAATCAATGTTAAGCTGTAGAGCTTAATTTGTTGCATTATGCGGGGGTTGGAAGGCGGACAAGTGCCCCCCTCTAGGTGGCCAGTGGACACCGCCCCCGAAAGATCCATGGTATTTCTATTTGCTTAAGTAAGGGTATTGTCGAAATTTTTTCTTTGTAATTAAGTTGTCCTAGTATTTCATTGTAACTAAGAACCTTCATTGGGTTGTCCTTGAATTTCACTATAACTAGACAACCTTCATTAAGTTGTCTTAGAATTTTTGTATAATTAGGTAACCTTCATTGGGTTGTTATATTTAGGACTGATATGTTGTAAACAAAGATCATCATTCATTAAGTGAAAATACTACTGCGGTCGAAGACCGGACGTAGTCTCACATTGAGACGAACATATATAAATCCTCGTGTTCTTTATTTTTTACCATTTATTTATTGTTTTAATCCTAACAACCACCACCACCACTGCCGTTGCCTATTTCCACTACCTTACCCACTAGAAACCACCACAAATGCCACTAAAAATCCGATCTCAAAAAAAAAAAAAAAAGATCCGACATTTGTAGACAGTTATCACAAAACAATGAAAAGAACCAACTAGAGTCTAAAGATGAGATGTGGTGGTGGTGGAGATGGCACTGTCGAAATGCATTGGAGCACCCAAAAAAATGTAGACAAAGTGTAGATATGTGCCTGTGATGTTAGAATGAGGTGGTGGCGATGGCGGATAGGCAAAAACTAAGCAACACAAATGACGGTGGCGTATGGTTGTTGTGGATGGAAGCGCCGAGTGTGGTGGTGATGGGCGGTGGTGGAGGATAGGGTTTGGATGTTGAGTTGGGTCGGGTTAGGGTTAGGGTTAGGGTTAGGGTTAGGGTTTGGGTTTGGGTTTGGGTTTGGGTTTGGGGTGATATGGGTAGTGTTTTTTAGGATTAAAAAATTAATAATAAAAAATACTATTTTGAGAATAAAAAGGGAGGGACAATAAATTTGAAATTTGAAAACTAAACAAGGTAGCTATCATATTTTCCCTTGATCATTTTATGGGTGCACGATTACTAGATGTGACAATTAATAATGCTTCTAAGAAAAAGAAAAAAAGAAATTCATGTCGGTGATCTTCAATTATTGATTCATCGTGGCTTTGGATCTATATTTTGAGATCAACCAAGATTTTCCAAAACGAAGAACCATAGCTACTCCAAGGATAGACCATTGTCTGAATGGTTTAACTAATCTAAAGCTTGCAATAGATCTTATAAAAATATATCAATTAGATTGTCATGACTTAGATTTTGTACTCGTGTTTAGATTAGGCATGCTAAATTGACTATTAGTTTAACTTCAAATTGAACTTGAATTGATTTGTTAATACTTCGTCTCACACAAATAATATATAGCA
The DNA here is from genome assembly GCA_030279155.1 of Forsythia viridissima. NCBI lineage: Eukaryota > Viridiplantae > Streptophyta > Magnoliopsida > Lamiales > Oleaceae > Forsythia > Forsythia viridissima. The sequence goes on along the minus strand of CM059041.1, from coordinate 31,562,047 downwards.
AATAAAATTTTATAAGTTCATATTGAGACATATTTTGAGTAACAAGTGCTAGCTTACTAAAATATTTTTCGTCCAATCTTGTTCATTTCGCAATTTTTACACAATGCCATTGCCTTTTTTTGTAGGAAAGAAGTAAGCATAGAGGACAGAATATGAAGGTAAGTTATCATTGTTTGAGATAATTATTTGGAGATATTTTGTTGAAAGTTGATAATATGCTAATGGACTTGATATTTATTTATCCTGCAACTTATTTCTTTGTTATTGGAAGCTTGATTTTAATGCAATTTATTGCCATTTTAAGTTTTAGTACATGTTTGGTGAAATTATTTTTTAAATGTTTATAAGTTGTGAGTCTTATGAAATGTGTTGGAGATTCCTTCGATAGTTGAAAGCTTTAATGAGGCTAATTCTAATTGTAATTAGGCTAAATGTAATAGTAGTGTTGAAGAGTTCTAGAGTAGATATTGCTAATTTTGTGAGCCTTAACCTTTTCTTGTGGTCTATTTCCTTTGAGCCTTTATTTGACCATAGCATGCAACTTCCCTAACTTGTTTTTGAGTTGCCAATATCACTATTATTCTTGTTAGAGTGTTATTTTTCTGATATTTAATCGATCTCATTGTTCAATAACAAACTCACGAAGTAGTGAAAAGTTTCTTTTTACCAAAGAACAGTTGGAGCTTGTGTACATAATCAAAGATAATCAAACTTTGTTTCATCTTTCTCCCACATATTCATTTGTCTTGGCTCAATCACGAATTTTTTCTACCACCTTCAATGTTTGTTCAATTTACCCTCGAACCATTGATTCAGGAGCTTTTGACCATATGACATGTCATTCAAATTTATTTGTGCCTTACACTCCATGTTTGGATAGAAAAAGTAAATACTGTCGATGGTTGATTCTCGTCTATTCCCCTTCAAAAGAGATTACTCCCACATCTGTTTTCATGTTATAAATATTTCTTCTAATTTGCATTTAATTAGCAACCCCACAAAACATTAGTTCTCCTGATATAAGAAATTATTTCAAATATTTTGAGCATAATCTTTTCGAAAAAGGACGTACAGTACTTTTGTGTTTATGAGCCAAAGATTTAGCACAATAAACTAGAAGTATATACTCTATTCAATACAAACTCTTTATTTTTATTTTTTTAAGATTCACTATAATAATGAGAAATATTTCTGCTTATGCGCCCAAATTGATCAGGGATTAATTTCTCTAAATTTAAAACTTACCACCTAGCAAGTAGGTTTCCGTACCGAGGCTCAATCCAATTATGTCCGTTCCATCAACTAAGTTTGCAATATCCACATTCCTTTTGTTTGAGGTTAGGATCTCACTACTATGTCATTCATTTTTCCTTTCATTTATAATGGAACCTCGAAATTTATTAGAAACTGATTACTATCTCGAAAAAAGTATATTCTTAATTGTATTGCTAAGTTTCTTCCTTCGTGGCATGAAAAGACTGATTGACGGGAAGATGATTGGTTGTGCTAACGGAATTGATGGACTTTATTACTTTGAGAAATCGATAGGTTTGAGTAATTTATCTCAAGCATACTCATGTTCCACTAGTGAAATTGAACTTTGGCACAAGAGGTCATCCTAGCTTTCATGATGTTTTCCACCTTGTTTAAAATTAAGAAAATTCGTGATTTCAATGTGAGATTTGTGTATTGTCTACATTGCACTCATACTCATATTCTCTCCCTTAGACAATGGGTATGTCGTTTTTTCTTTTATAATGTTTAGAAAAATATCATTTCATTAATTTGGTATATGGTTTCTTATTATTATAAAACATTTTCCTGCGAATATTTGGAGGTTTACGCCCACTTTGAATCTTATTGCTACCAAAAAACGTTGACTTGTAGCAAAAACTAAAAAATAATTGCCTTTTACTTGGGCGAATGACACAAGGGAAGTGATAGAATGCATGGGGTAACGAAAATTCCTACTTGAATGGAAGAGATACGAGAAAGCCCTAAGAGAGAGAAAAAAAAAATGTTATTTTATTTTGGGGGCTCAGGAGTCTTCCCAAATCTCACGGGTATATTTGAGATTTTTTTTTTTTTTTTTTTTTTTTTTTTTTTTTTTTTTTTTAAGATTTGCTATTAATACTTTCCACCAAATAGTCTCCAGAAGTTCGGTAAGTAGAAGATTCTCTAAAAATCATTCTCAATTTGAATACTCCATGACTTGTAGACCTCTAAAATTTTTTAATTGAATACCCATGACTTTTAAAGACCCTTTTAAAGTCTATAAACGTCAGTATTAAATATATCAATATTTTTAGAGAGTCTTAAAGAGATTATATTGAATACCCTTAAACTTTTTAAAATTTTAAAATTCTTTAAAAGTCCAAATTAAATATACTCATCCTGAGATATTTTCTTGAACTTTAGTAGCAAGATCTCGCAAAGGAATTTTCTGTAAGCTAGCTAATGTTCCCATCGATCCTAATAATAAGTTGATGCAATAGTTGAGAGTGATACAATTGACAAAGGTCATTACTAGATGTTGGTAAGAAAGTTGATTTATCTGTCTCATAGAAACCAGATATTGCATTTGGTGTTAGTGTGGCAAGTTAGGTTATGAATCTCCTTGTGCAGTTCATATGGAAGCAATATTACAGATTTAGAAATACTTGAAAAATGCTAGTGGTAAATGTTTTCTCTTCTAAAAGAATTACCATCTTTAAGTAGAGGCATATACAAACATAGTTGGGCTAGTTTAGTAATTAAGTGACATAAGATCTACTTCTGAATATACACGCTTGTTGGCAGAAATTTGGTTACTTGGGAGAGTAATTAACAATTGGTTGTAGCAACATCTAGTGCTGAAGTTGAGTTAAGTGCAATGGCTGAAGGGATATTGCACGATTATTGTTTGTTTCTTTTCATCCTTCTCAATTTTTTTTTTTTTTTTTAAAAAAAGAAAAGAAATGAAAGAAATAATTGTTACCTACCTTATCGCATTCCAGTTGCTACCCTTGATGCCTAATTAACCCAAGTCTGGCCCACCTCTCAATTAAACCCCAGTCCGTTAGCCTAACCCCTCCCCCTAAATAAAACAAAAATCAACCCAAGTCGAAACAACCTAAGCCTCAGGCCAACCCATATCTAACCGACCCATTAACGTAGGCCCAAACTAACACCCAAATCCTAACTATATACCCCATCTTTATACATAATCCAAAATCCACCTACAACAGGATACTCTTCCAAAAATATTCCCCAACACGATAACTCTTTTCGTCGCCGTGACCCATGGAAGTCGCTGCGTCCAATAGACACTACTGCAACCACCAAACACACATCCACCTTTTATTTAGTTGCGAAAAAATGATAAAGATCCTAGTAGATATATTATATGAAGACTTTCCAATTTTAGAATTTAATTTTAGAAAATGTAATAAGAGTTTAGTTTTAGAGATTTTATAGTATGCATTGTAATACTTAGAATTGAGTATTGAATAACACAACCTATCTCTCTCCTCCAATTTCTTATCTCCCCTCTCTAGGTTGTATCTTTCCTGCTCTCTCGTCTCTTCCTTCTTCTCTTCTTCCGTTTCTTCTCTAATTTCTCTTCACTTTTCTTCTGCTTTTTTCTCCTTTCCCCTTTTTCTATAATTCTAGTTTTTGTTATGTGTGTCAATTGTCAGAGCTTGACGTTCTCTTTTGACTGAATTGTTGTTCACACATGTTATTGTTCATGGTTCACCAAAAGATATCAGCTACCATCCAAACCCTTCACCCAGGGGCGGATCTAGGGTTGAAGTTCAGATAGGGCGGACGTTGACTGGTCAACGATCAACGGACGATGCTTGTGAAAAAATAATGTGAAAATATTTTTAATAAATACGTAACTTATAAAGTAACAAAAAAATCATATAATATTGACCGTTGACCAGTTAACGGACGATGCTTGTGAAAAAATAATGTGAAAATATTTTTAATAAATACGTAACTTATAAAGCAATAAAAAAAAATCATATAATAGTGAAATATAATTCGATAGCCAACACCAGGGGCGGACCTAGGATAATGGTTCAGTGGAGGCGATAAAGATTTACATAAAAAATAATTTAAAATAAGACAATAATGATAAGAAAAAACTTAAAATAAAGTCAAATTTATGGCCAAAAAAAAAAAAAAAAAAGAGAGCAAAAGTTATGATAAATATTTTCTATATTCTTCAATTTTAACCCCCCATTTTTCAAATTATGCAATTATCATATTAAAGAGAAATAATAAATTCTTTACTTGAAGATTTATTAATGCAATTATCTTATTTTTTTTAATTTATCAAAGTTCAAGGACCACAAATGAAATTTTAATTTTAAAATAGATATTCTTTCTCTTTCTCTCTCTCTCTCACACACACACACACACACACACACACACACACGCACCATCTTCAACCAAGAAATTATATACAACATATACATACACATACAATACACGCAGATGGCAGAATGCACCCAAAAAAAAAAAAAATTTGATGAAGCCAACACCATTTTTTCGCGAAATTCCAGCACGGACGGACGTGGGGTATCGCCATGTGCTAGATCCACCTCTGCCTTCACCCGACCAAAGCTCTCTCCACATCAACTGTCCCCACCATCCCCTCCACCACCTCTAGCCACTGAACCCAACACAAAATTCTAAGCCTTTAATTAACACCAGCCCTCAAACCAAGTTCAAACACCAAGAAGGCAAAAAAAAAAAAGGCAACAACAACCAACATAAAGAAATTAGTTGCAAGAAGGTTTCCTGCTTTGTTTTAGTTAGTTTAAAAAGAAGTGATTTTCCTTTAAATGCCCACGCTCAAAGTCTTCACTGGCAACTTGTTGTAGATTTTAATCCTGCAAGTGGACGGATCGTTAACACGTAATAAAGTTTCCTGAAGAGTGTCGAACTTATGAGGACTAGCTACCAATTAGTTTATTAATGAATATTTCTAGTTTTGACAATATAAGAACACAGATGTGTTTGTAAATTTAATTCTAAAATTATTCTACTTATGTTAACTTAAATCTAAATTATGTCGCAATCAAAAGTAATTTTTAAGAATGAATTTGAATTGTATTAGCACTAGGATTTGCGAATCTACACGTTGTTTAACCAATTATCCGTTAATCACCTTAGCCTATAATTATCTTATATTGAAAATCGGTGATCATATAATAATCAAAAGTCTATCTCGATGATTAATCAATTTTACATCGATATGCGAACTTAATTATCTCTAATTAAGTTTTGAACATAAAAATATGTATTTAAATCACAAGAACACCTAAACGGATTTTATAAGGCATAATATTAATTTCTATTTATTATTGGACCCTATGTTATTCAATACTATGTGTTTATCTAGATTGAATCTCTCGACTTCAATAAAAATCACAAAACATTCTAATGGTGATTAAGCATTAAAACATTAGAAATAATGAATAAAGAATAATCAATCTAGAAGTAATTAATTACTAAAACGGAAAAACTTCTAATTAATTAAAAACGTGAAGTTTCATCATTCATCTTAACAATAAGTAATTTAGCCGGACATATTTTCGTAAAATAATACATGAATTGTATTAATCATGTTCCGGAGGGGAAATAAGAAAATAGAAATACAACCCATGATTTCGGCCCAAGAATCTTCAATTCGTTCCTTGATCTTTGATTCTTTTCTTGTATTTTTCTTCCCAAAATTCGTCTACCGCGAGTTGTCTATTTTCTGCCTTTATATCCTCCCTTCCACCCTTCAAAACATGTTTTACATCCTTCTTTTATCCTAGATTCGGTAGAGTTCTATTTCCATCAAGAAACAACTTAACAGCTACCCGAAAAGCCATGCGATCGCATGTTTCAATACCTTTGCGATCGCATGGTATTGTCTAATTACGTTCTGCACAAGAATTTGGTGTCTTGCAATCGCAGCACTTCTTAATCATGCGATCACATGGTTAGTTTAGTTGCAGTCTTTGAATTTCTTTTTATTATATTTGCATGACAAACTCCTCAAGTCTCTTTGTCTTGGCAATTAAGTCTATTTTTCTTCTGTTTGCTTTCTTTTCATTAGATCGACACTTGAATTTGATTTTTTTCTAAAATGATAAGAAAACAATGGGCCATTAAACTGAAAACATGTTAGAGTACTTATAATTATCCCTTTTTGTAGGTTCCGATCATTACAAAATTGTACTTATCACAAAATAGTCATTTATTCTTTGTTTTACCTACCTTATCGCTATCGAGTTGATGTCCTTGATGTCTAATTAATCCAATTCTAGCCCATCTCTCAATTAAACCTATGTCTATTCGCCTAAACCCCACCCTCCCCCACAAATAAAAATAAAAAATCAACCCAATTCGAAAACACCTTTGTTTGCCTCTGCTTAAATTATAATTTAAGTCAGTGAAACACATTTCGTTTGACCCACAACTTACTATACATTTATTATCTACACATTCAAAAGGACCCACAACTTCTAACACTTAAAAAATAATTTCAACACTATCAAAACCAATACCCAAACCCTAACCACACCATCTCTATACATAACCCAAAATCGTCCCACAACCAGATCCTCTTCCCAAAATCCTCACCGATTGTCGCTGTTTTCGCCGTCGTGAGCCACAAACTCCGCCGCATCCAACAGCCACTATCGACGACCACCAATCACACATCCACCTCACATTCAGCAAAGGGAGAAAAGATGGGGATCTAGTAAATATATTATATAAAGACTTTCCAAGTATAGATTTTTATCTTTGGAAATGTATTAGAGTTAAGTTTTAAAGATTTTATAGTATTTTAATACTATTCTTTAGTTGTTTTCCTCCTTACATCTTGAGACCGAGTTGAGATCTGCTGTCCCAATTCCGTGTCCCCTTGGCTGTCCCTCCAATGAAAACATTACACATAATCAATGTGAATGCATTAAATGTCGTTCTCTTACTTATTTAATGCATTCACATTGATTATGTGTAATGTTTTCATTGGAGGGACAACTAAGGAGATACGGAATTGTAACAGCAGATCTCAACTCCTTGAGACCCTATATGAAGGTAGACTTGATTATTGAATAAAACAAAATTTCTCTCTCCAATTTCTCTCTCCTCTATCGGCTCTATGTCTCCCCCTCTCCCTTCTGGTCCTCTTCCTTCATTTCTTCTCTCCCTTTCTCTTCTCTTGTCTTCTTCTTCTCTCTCCTTTCCCCTTCTATAACTCTAGTTCTTGTTAGTCAATAGGAATTCTCTTATAGTTTCATATATGTATTAGTTAATTTTTCTTGTAAATCTAGTTCTTTAACGTAAAAAATATGTAATTTTTTTTTGCCAAATATTTGATTGTGGTTGAATCCTTCTTTCTTCCTACCTGTGCACTTGTTGTCAGTGTCAATTGGAATGTTGTTGTTAAGAACCTGTACTACATGTTTGAAATGATGTTTGGCCCTAACTTAAAAAGCCAGATTTTACTGGCTTTTTAGGGCAGTACGCAGGCAAATACTGGCCAAAAAAGCCAGAAAAAGTTGGCTGTCAAGCAGGGCCAAACGTGCGTAGATGATGTAGTGAACTGATGAGCTGAACAAACTGGAGATAAAGAATTCATCTAGTAGACTTCAATTTAAAAAAATAAAAAATAAAAAATAAGGCAGTGAAATTATTCTGAATACCAATAAAATTCTGCTGCAGACCTCTGATTTTGCATGTGTTAAGTGAGTGGCATTAACATTATTTTCTTCTACTTCGTTTGCATTAATGAACTAAACTTCAGGTTTCCATTTTGCATGATACAAAGTTGGTTTTACACCTGTTTTCAAATCCAATTGAAAATATGCTGATTTCTTAATTTGGCTTATTTCTTGAGCAGATGGCTTCAATTGTTGAGAACTTGCTTCCATGGATACCCTTTGATGTATGTCATAAACCTCCTCGAATTGGAGACGACTATCAAGTTAAAATCCCACCATTCAGTGAAGGATATTGGTCGAGGAACCTAACAGAGTCAGAAAATTTTGCTCTTGGAATTCCCTTCTTAAAAGTTCAAAAGATAAAGTTATCGAATTCTGGAACCAAAGTTGAAGGTCCTTCACACATATCTGTCCGCAATGGAGGACTAACTAGAGATTCAGACGAAATGGACAAGTGTAGAAATAAATGTAAGAATTAATGTTCAAGGTCCAAATAGTTGGGTCGGACTTAATTACTTATTGGACCAAATTAATTAATTAGATTAATTAATTGGGCCCGTTTGTTGATGGGTTCTAGTTGGACTAGAACTAGGGCTAGGGTTAGCCCTACCTATATATACAAGGCCACAACATATTAATCACATGAGTTGTTCTCCATTACTTGCTAGCACTTGTAAAAAACAACCCAATCAATTTCTCCCAAAAGTTCCGCTTTCATCTGTTCATGATCGTGGAAGTCCAGATCTGTTCTTGCTGTGTGGATCACCATTGGAGGCTGGACATTTGGACAGCTGTGGTATTGAAGATCGCACATCCAGTTAATGAGAAATCAGATTTCACAATATTCATCAAAAGGGTAAATCTTCTATCACGAACTCTATCTAAGTACAAGGTTGATCCGGGCTTATAGGAATTGAACATTTAATTTCCGCTGTGCATGTATTCACATCAATTCCTTACAGTGGTATCAGAGCCTACCTTGTTACTTGTTAGAGTTCGTTAGATTGCTTTGATAAATTGAACAATAATCATTATTGGCATATTAATTTGATTTGAGTTTTGACAGTAAATAAAATTGTGAATTTTGTAAAATCTGAATTTGATTTAGATTTGATTTTTATTTTTGGATTAAAAAAAAAAATAATAATAAAAAGACGAAGATGGCGACCGGCAGCGGCACTTTGGAAGTCCGCTGCCGGAGATGGCAACCAGAGGCGGAGTCCCGCTGCCTTTGGAAGGCAGCGAACTCCGCCGCCAGAACAGCGGTCGCCACCGCTTGTTCTCGCGGCAGCGACCCACGGCGAACCACAGCGCCGCTGCTGCTAGCAGTGGCGCTGCCTTCACATGCAGCGCTGTTCGACGCACAGTGGCACTGCACGCCGGTGTTAGACACCGGCGTGCCACTGCAGATGTTTGCGGCGCCGAGTTGTGCCGGCGCCGCCTTGAAGAGAACGCCAATTGCATCGTTGCACAGATTAGGGTTTCGACGTGGTTTTTCAATTTGGAGACGGGGGCTTCTCATGCAATTTTGGAAATTGCATGAGAGGCCCTTCTGATTTCAAAGGTTGTTGTTGGACCTTTTTGCAATTTCAGAAATTGCAATGCATTGACTCACTTTTTAAAATTTTTTAAAGGTTGACTATGCAATTGAAGAAATTGCACGTTGGGTCCTCAAGCTTTAAAAGAAATTAGGGTCTCAAATGTGATTTTAAATTTTTATGGAAAAATTGAAATTGTTTAAATTTTAATGCTGGTCAAATATTTAGTATTGACTAAAATTCTTTTTAAACCATATTTTGAATTTTGACCAGATTAAATTTTGACTTTACTTTATAAAATTACAATTTTGACCCTATACAAATTTTATCTTCAATTTAGGATATGACTTTAAATTGGGAGATAAAACAATTTTTGAAAAATCCCCTTTATGAATAAAATTAATTGATTAATTTGATTAATTGATTAGTTTTATTATTGAAAAATTAAGTAATTAATTAGATTAATTATTTAATTCCGTCTAGTCTGTTCCAAAGTGTCTAAAAGGTTTAGACTTATACTGTCAAAGCTGCAAATTTAGAAATTAATAGAATTTTAATATTAGATATTAAAATGCATGTTTAGTGGATGATTATGGACCTGACCCATGTGATTGGTTGTATGGTTAATTATTCCTGTTATTTGTTGGTTGGGCCTGCGAGCCTATTATTTAATTAAATGGGTCTGCGTGCCTATTATTTATTTAATTAAATTTTTAAGCTATTTATTTATTATGGGCCTGCGTGTCCATTTATCACGGCCTGCGTGCCAACTAGTATAGGATACTTGTTACAGATAGGCCATAATGAAGCAACTAGTATATGATACATGTTGCAGCAGGAGATGGAGATAATTGCATTTAGCATTCGATGAACGAATGCAACGTCCCTTAGGAATTGACCGACTAATCTTCCTTATGGCTCAGGAAGATTAGATAGATAAAGTCCATAATCATCCACAGTAGTTATTATGTATGATTGATTGCATGTTAGATGTTAATTAATATATAAATAAATGTGATGAGACAAACCCCTCTTTATCAAAATATTAAATTCGTATTAAATGGTTAATACAACGTGCCTTCCATTGTTATAGTGAAAAACCAGAGTCCATTATCGATGTCAGTTTGTTGAGTCACTCAAGGCTGCTAGCTCATGGATATGTTTATCACTATGAGACATTTGATGTTTCTGAATAATGGGTCGAATTTAACTAAAATTTTATTTTTTGTTGAGTCACTCAAGGAAATAGAATTTTAGGGGCACAATCAAGTAAACACATAAGATGTGTGCGACAATAAGTTGTCTACTTGATGATCTAGGAGTCACATAGAGATGTGATTGATAGAAGTATCTACCTGGATGCTTTATTAGGATTTGTTGAGTCACTCAAGGTTCTAATAAAACAAAAGGGATCCTAGCCCACTGAGAATCTCATTGGTTCTATTGATTAATGTTTGAGGGTCATTAATTCAATTTAAACAGTGGGAGTATAATTAATTTAATATAAGTCCATGTTAAATTAATTTTTCTGCATTTAATTAATTGTTCTATCTTGTAATTTAATAGTTGAATCATGAGTAACCATATAAGTTTGAGAGGCATATTGGATGCCAACAAACATATCGGACCAAATTTTTTGGACTGCCACCGTAATTTGAGAATTGTTCTCAAGCATGAAAAAGAAAAATTGGATATGTCAATAAGCAGCTAATGCCGGAAGCTCCTATTGAGGAGGCTATGTTGGGGAACGTGCAGGCTTACAAGAACACAGTGATAATAGTAACACTGCAACATATGATGCTTGCAGTATGTCACTTGAGTTAGAAAAGCAGCACGAGGGTTTGGATGCCTATACCAAAATATATCATTTCAAGGAGTTGAATGATGAACAGTCACGGACTGAACAGTATGAGACATCCAAAAGGTTATAAAGAGGTTTGATGGTAAAAAGATCTTCAATCAGTGCTCATGTATTGAAGATGATTGATTATATTGAAAAATTAAATCAATTAAGTTTTACCATGGACAACGAGCTAAGTGTTGACTTAGTTATACAGTCCCTACCTAATAACTTTTCGCAGTTCATTATGAACTTCAATATGAATAAGATTCAGTGTACCCTCTTAAGCTGCTAAACGTGCTAAAAACTGTTAAGCCCAAGGAAATGGGTAAACTTTGGCCATTGATACCTCTAAGGGCACTAAGAGGAAATCTAAATGGACCTTTTAGAAAGGATCCAAGAAGGCCGAATCTGTTGGAAAAACAGTTAAGCAAAGACGAATCTAAATCTGATGATGAGTGTTTTCAAGGTGGAAACAAATGGCATTAGAAGTGGAACCACAAGGCATAAAAGAGATAAAACTAAAATACTCATATCTTTGGCATTGCATATTCGGTCATATAAATGAAAACGCATCACCAAGTTACATAAAGATGAATACTTGGATTCAAATGATTATGAATCATTTGATAAGTGTGAATCATGCCCGTTGGGCAAAATGACCTAGACCCTATTTTCAGGAAAGGGAGACACAGTTGCAGACATTTTGGGTCTTGTACATACTGATGTATATGGACAAATGTCTAAAGATGCTAAAGTGGCTTTTCTTACTTCATCATATTTACATATGACTATTATAGATATGGTTTTATATGCTTGATAAAATTCAAGAGTGAAGCCCTTGAAAAGTTCAAGGAATTCAAGCAAGAAGTAGAAAGGCAAACCGAGAAAAATATTCTAACACTTAGATTTGATCGAGGTGAAGAATATTTGAAGGGTGAGTTTTTTAGACTATCTAAAAGAGAATGTGATTCTCTCGCAGTGGACTCCACCGTATACACCATGACAAAATGGTGTATCTGAAAGGAGAAATTGCACCTTACTTAATATGGTGCGATCAATGGTGAGTTGCGTAGTTATTCCAAAAATCGTTTTGGAGGTATGCGATGAACACTGCATGTTATACACTAAAATCGTGTCCTATCTAAATCGGTCAATAAAACTCCATACGAGTTATGGAAAGGAAAAATTACCTAATCTTTCATACATGAAGGTTTAGGGATGCGACGCTTATGTGAAGCGCGTTGAACCAGATAAGCTAGGAGCTAAGTCTGATAATTGTTTATTTGTGGGGTATCCAAAAGAAAGTGTTGGATATTATTTCTACAATTCTATCGAGATGAAGGTCATCATATCGAGACTTGTTGTATTCTTAGAGAAGACAGTGGGAGCAATGTAGATCTTGAAGAGGTTCAAGAAACCACAAATAAAATTGACCAATTAGATATTCCAATGGCTGAGCTTGCATCTGATGAAGCACAGATTGAGAAAGTGGGAACCACCAGTTCCCAAGGACACACCAGCTCCGCGTAAGTCGAGCAGAGTCATTCATTTTCCTCTGAGATACGATCTCCTGATTACTAGTAATGTATTACTAATCGAGGAAGATGAACCTACTACTTACGCAGAATTGAAGTCAAGTGTTGACTCAAAGAGATGGCAGGAAGCCATGGAATCTAAGATGAACTCCATGTACGAAAACAAGGTTTGGACCTTGCTTGACCCGCCTGAAGGGGTAAAACCTATAGGCTGTAAATTGGTTTACGTTAAAAAGGGTCGACATGGATGGTAATGTTCATACTTACAAGGCAAGATTGGTTGCGAAGGGTTACAAGTAAAGACAAGAGGTTGACTTTGACGAAACCTTCTCACCAGTAGCTTTGTTTAAGTTAATTCGGATTCCGCTTGCGATAGTAGCATACCATAACTATGATATCTGGCAAATGGATGTCAAGATTGCATTCCTTAAAGGGAATCTTAGCGAGGATGTGTACATGACACAACCTGAATGTTTTGAATTCACAGAGTCAAACAAGGTATGAAACTACAGAAATCCATATATGGATTAAAGCAAGCCTTTCGGAGCTGGAATCTTCGTTTTGATGAGACAATCAAAATGTTTGATTTTATCAAAAATGAAGATGAACCATGTGTGTATAAAAAGGTTAGTGGAAATAAAGTCGTATTTCTAATTTTGTATGTGGATGACATACTATTATTAGGAAATGATATCCAAATGCTAAAATCAGTAAAATTGTGGTTATCCAAAAATTTCTCCATGAAGGATATGGGAGAGGCAACGTACATTCTCGGTATAAAGATCTATAGAGATAGATCTAAGAGAATGCTTGGCCTATCTCAAGATATGTACATAGATAAAATCTTAAGAAGATTTAGCATAGAAGAGTCCAAGAGAGGATTCTGTCCCATCGGGCATGGGATCTATCTCTCAAAAGAGATGTGTCCAAAGACATAAATTGAAAGAGATCGCATGGATAGAATTCCTTATGCATTAGCAATAGGATCTATCATGCATGCAATACTATGTACTCGATAGGATGTTTCATATGCTTTGAGTGTCACAAGCAGGTTCCAAGCGAACCCTGGCGAGAAACATAGGATCGCAGTCAAGAACATCATTAAGTTCTTAGGAAGGACTAAAGACATGTTCTTGGTATATGGAAGAAATGAACTTAGAGTTCAAGGTTATGCCGATGTCAGCTTTCAATCCGATAAAGACATGTTCTTGGTGTATGGAACTAAAGACATGTTCTGGATATGTATTTACTCAAAATGATGGTGCAGTCAGTTGGAAAAGTTCCAAACAAGAAACGACTGCTAATTCAACTACAGAAGCCGAATATATAGCTGCTTCAGAAGCAGCAAAGAAAACAGTCTGGATCAAGAAGTTCATTACTGAACTTGGAATAGTTCCTAGCATTGTTGATCAAATAACTTGTATTGTGATAACAATGGAGCCATCGCACAAGCGAAGGAACCGAGGTCTCATCAATGATCCAGATATATATTGAGGCAGTATCATCTCATCAGGGAGATAATCTTAAGAAATTATATAAAGATAGAACGAGTCCTAACATATGATAATGTAGCAGATCCTTTGACAAAGTTATTGTCCCAGCACAAGCATGATGGTCATGCTAAATTTGATGGTATTAAGATACCTGAGTGATTGGATCTAGTTTGTATGAGACATTTTGTGATATACTTTTTGTTAGACATTGAAGTATATGAACAAATTGATTAATTAAATGCTAGTCTACATTTTAATGGCAGATCTGTTATTTTTTTTAATTTTATTATTTAAAATAATAGAGTCCGAAGAAAAGTTCAAAGTAACTTGTTAATCACAAGGTGTTGTGATTGTGAGATACAAGTTATAAATAACTTATTCTTGAAATATCCCTAGTCATAGTAATAATGAGATACGGATATCATTATTGCGGATAGACTAGTATGTGTTGCATTTCTTTTGAAAGAAAGTAGCTGATCTCATGAGCTAAGATGTAGAGGGACATCTGAATGAACGCATGAATGCATTGTTATGAGAACATGACATTGGATGATCCGCCTAGAGATTCCACATGGATAACTATCCAAGCGTCAGTGGTAAATCTCTAATGCGCGGTTGTGGATTTGGTCCTTTGACTTGAGAACATCATAGAATCTTATATGAGGACCACTGTACTTTGGCGAGCGTTTGATGGGGCTCGAAGATTTGAGTCACCAGGAAGATGTCGTACGGTTACAGTGAGAATCGTATGAAGGTTGTGAATGTCCAATATGAGGATTCGTCACTCCTGGAAAGTAGGAGATTATAACCTGCATTTTGCCCACTTAAGTTGATATAAATTTCCTCGGCCGGGGTGGAGTTATGAGTTGAAAATGTTTCAATCATAACTAGATTAGATCAACGAAGAGTTGAGGTGAATAACATAATTGGTTGAAATGAGATTGACGCTGATCCATATCTCTTAACCAATTGGGTTATATTGATGAAGGGATTATATTTCCACGGTAACCGCACATATATTGGTTCTGTCATATCACATGACATTTTCCTTCACATGGATTGCCTTGACACATTGCTAGATGTCAATCTTGGACGGCGACGTGAATTGATCGATCTTGGTGAATCGATGAGAATATCACTGCGTTTGCCATCGTGAAAGGGAACCTAATGGGTCACACACATAAAGTGAGAATTGAGCATCTGGAATTGGACCTTGTCCAAGTGGGAGATTGTAAGAATTAATGTTCAAGGTCCAAATAGTTGGGTCGGACTTAATTACTTATTGGACCAAATTAATTAATTAGATTAATTAATTGGGCCCGTTTGTTGATGGGTTCTAGTTGGACTAGAACTAGGGCTAGGGTTAGCCCTACCTATATATACAAGGCCACAACATATTAATCACATGAGTTGTTCTCCATTACTTGCTAGCACTTGTAAAAAACAACCCAATCAATTTCTCCCAAAAGTTCCGCTTTCATCTGTTCATGATCGTGGAAGTCCAGATCTGTTCTTGCTGTGTGGATCACCATTGGAGGCTGGACATTTGGACAGCTGTGGTATTGAAGATCGCACATCCAGTTAATGAGAAATCAGATTTCACAATATTCATCAAAAGGGTAAATCTTCTATCACGAACTCTATCTAAGTACAAGGTTGATCCGGGCTTATAGGAATTGAACATTTAATTTCCGCTGTGCATGTATTCACATCAATTCCTTACAATAAAGACTATTTCTGGGTTCCTGAGTTGGGCAGTGAGAACTACTGGAGTGAGAATCAGAAAGATAGCTTCCTACTTGGTTTATATACTTTTGGGAAGAACTTTATTCAAGTGAGGAAATTCGTGGAAAGTAAAGACATGGGCGCTGTACTGTCATTTTATTACACAAAGTTTTATGGTTTTCCTGAATACCGTAGATATTGGTCAGAATATCGAAAGATAAAAACCAGAAAAGTAGGTGGGAAGAAGAAAATTTCTGGATTGAAGGTGCATGAGTTGCTGTCCCGTACACATCCCTGTGTATCAGGAGAACGTCGAATTGATTTATTAGTTGTCGATACGAGTCTCTCTGGAAAACTCTGTCAGGGGAGAGAATCGAAAAGCTCACCATTTCAATTTCCCAAAATGTTATCACAAGATGGTGATCAGAATAATCTAGAAGACGCCATGTCAATTGATACAAGTGAGATAGATAATGCCAGTTTGTGGACACCTAAATCCAACAGGAAATTGCTTCAACAGATCCCTAAAACTCGTGCATTGGTCGATCTAAACATGCCTCCAATTTCCCTGGAAATTGAAAGTGTAGAGTTGGATAATGAACAAGCTGATCAAATGTGCTTCAAGCAACCGGATGAGCAGCACCCGAGCACGAATATTCTACGGGGGCAAAGCACTAGAAACCGCCAGCCAACTACCAGAGTACTGGAAGCTTTGGAAAATGGATTCTTAACAGTGAAATCTGGACAGAAAAGAAACCGTAAAAAAACCTGCAGTAGGCAACCAGATGAGCAGCGATTGAGTACGAATCTTCTACGAAGGCATAGCACAAGAAACTGGCCGCCAACTACCAGAGCACTGGAAGCTTTGGCAAATGGATACTTAACTTTGAAATCTAGACAGGAGAAAGTTTCATAAAACGTGCATCAAGCAACCGGATGAGCAGCAATCGAGTGCGAATCTTCTACCAAGGCATAGCACAAGAAGCCGGCGGCCAACTACCAGAGTCCTGGAAGCTTTGGCAAATGGATACATAACTGTGAAATCTAGACAGAAATGAAAGCATCATGACTGAAAAGAAACAGGCCGCCAATTTTAAGGTTTAACATTTTTAGTTATAATTCAAGTTTCATATTTTTAATTCAATTTTTATCCTGTTAGCATCATTTTCAAAATCCCATCAATAAATAAATGGGTTATTGTTTTCAGTGGCGAAACCAGACTTTTGAAGTTGGGGGGTCCCAAATAGGGGTGGGCCGGGGAGGGCTTTCGGGGGTTCGGGGGCAGCGCCCCCGAATCTTTTTTCCCCCTCCTCAAATCACAATTACTGAACTTATTCTTATGAGAATCTAATATTTTTTTATAAGTCATAGTATTTAAAAAACTTACAACAAGTTATTGCACAAAAATAGAATCTATATCTATTTTATCTAAAATTAAGCTATGTAGTTTATGGACAAAAATTTAAACCCTTTTAATAGTGTTATATACAATTATTATTTGAACACGATATGTATTAACAAGAAAATATCTTTATTAATTTTGTATTATCATTTGAGGAATGGACCAATCATTTGTAATTTTGTATTATTAATTTTATTATGCCAATATGTCCAATTGTCTTACATTAAGAGTCAGTTTGTCTAATTTATGAACTAGTTTATTTGACCACAATGACTTATTTGATAAAAAAATAGTTTATTTGACCAAAAAATTTGCCTTAGTAGCATGATATTTTTTACTATTCTTTGTCAAATAAACCATTTCGGTCAAATAAACTAATTTTTAAATTATACCAAACAAGCTCTAATTGATATTGGGTCAATGGATCCAATTGTCATCCATTAAAATGGTATTAAGTAAAAGTTAAATTATATATTAAAAAATTAAAAAAACTTCACAAAAAAAAAATACACCCCAAAAGTTGGAGGGTCCAGGTCCCCCCCGAGACCCCCCAAACTCTGCCCCTGATTGTTTTTAGCCACATACATCATTCTCTATGTATTCGAACTTTCGAACAACTTGAAACTATATCACCTTATGTATAGATTCCTGGATTTTTCTCAACCCGGAGGGTCACTAAAATAGTCTTTAAATAATGTTTGAAGACTCCAAATAATATTTCACGCGCCCTTGAAGAGTTTTAAAAATATAACTAATATGAAAAATAACAAGCACGAAAGGGAAAAAAATTACTTCTAATTTTTAAGGTTTTTGCCTATATCGTGATATGTGTCGCCAGAATTTAGTTGACTTATCCAATGAACTCCAAAAATTACAAAATTTCAACTGTAGATACTTGGGACTTTTAATTATGCCATGTTAAAATTTCAGGCCTTAGCTACTTCGTTTGGTGGGTGAAAATATTAGCCAAAGTTGATTGAAAAACTGTCATGGGTGCCTTAAGGTAGCTCGCTAAAATATTCATAATAAATTCATATGATGAAATTTTTAAGTGATTCCAATTGTTGCTATTAGACCACATATAGGGCTTTTCATAGCTACTGATTTCACTCAAAAACTCCAAAGAGTTATGATTTTTCAAAGTAGGGGCACAAAACTGAAATTTTAGAATATAAAACGGGGCAATTTTTATCCTAGAAATTTGAATGACAAGTAAACCAACATCTTGTTTTTCATGTACATTACATGATAAAATATTGAAAAACT
The DNA here is from genome assembly GCA_030279155.1 of Forsythia viridissima. Classification (NCBI taxonomy): domain Eukaryota; kingdom Viridiplantae; phylum Streptophyta; class Magnoliopsida; order Lamiales; family Oleaceae; genus Forsythia; species Forsythia viridissima. The sequence continues at coordinate 31,543,533 of CM059041.1, read as the reverse complement.
AACATCCAAAATATAATATTTACATCATGATTGACTCTATCATCTCGACGCCAAAACTTAATTTAAATAAAGTAATCCCACTTCATATCCGGTAGCCTATGCCATCGTGTCAATGCCAATCCTTTCCATCTAAATATATGTTCTGTTTTTTTGGGATGAGTATTTCATAAGAAACTCTTAGTAGGACGTTTACTAAATACGGGAAAAATTATACGAAATATAAATGCACATGTCATCATTTTAAACGAACATAGGAACAACATATTGGTAACCGGCACTCATGAACTTAAATGTGATTTCCTTTCCTTATAATAACTGCGTAGTTGCCTTGTTGATTTATCAAAAACCGTGTTGTAGTGTGGAGTATAAATGATGGAGATTAATGGTTGATATTTGGAAAAGCAAGTGGTTGGAATTGCGAAGAGAACAGAGCAATATTATCTTTGTTGGGTCCGATTTTTTGAAGGGAAAGTAGATGAGTACTTATTTAAGTTGTATGCTAGAAAAATCTTTGGAAAGAGGAGTACACTGCAGGGCCGAGTTCTGGGCAGGACAAGATGAGGAAAAGATAAAGAAAAGTAGAACTTGTGGTGGAGTAATTTGGGGATGAAAATTATGAGGGAGGAAGGGTAACTTACTAGAACAAAGTTGGATGATAATTGCCTATGCTGAGGGCCAAAATTGCTGGAGGGAAAAATATAGAAAGATGAAATATTTTGGTGATTGAAATTGATGTAAGGGGCAGAAAATCTAGAGCTTTTATGTGTTGAATATCTGTAAATTGATGGCTGAACAATGAGGGGGAAAAGGGAACTAAGTGGACGGTTTTATCAGTGATCATGGGGCAGTTTTGGGGGAGTGCTAGGGGGAAATTTCTGGGAGGAAATAACTGAAGTATGGGGCTGATATTAGGAGGGAAAAATGAGGGGAAGAAAGTGGAGTTTACCTATAGGAAATGGGTAGTTTTAGTGGTCATGGAGGGGGTTGGGTTGGGGTGGGGTGGGGTGAGGTGGGGTGGGGGGTGGGGTTGGTAGTGGATAGGGACTATTTGGCTGAAATGCAAGTGGGTTGAGTGGTGTATAAGTGGGAGAAAAAATGGTCTAATTAGTAGGACTAAATGAGGCGTTTTATGCTGAGTTTGGGGTGGTGTTGGTGATAAGTGCGTTTTATGCACTTATTTTGGCATTTGAATTAATCTTTTATGTCGTCATATAGTTGATTTTCTACTTATCTAGTATATTATTGTTCTATTTCAGTTTTGGACGCGTTTGTGAACAATTGGAGAAGAATGGACGAAAAGAGCAATAATTTGGCGAAATCGACGAGTAAGTTGAGTTTTTGAAGTGAATTTCAAGAGCCAAACATTTGAGGATGAGGAATAAGGGAAAATCAATAAGTTTAAGGTGTTTTGGAGTGACAACGAAGAGTTTAATCAATGGACCAAACACCGGAAAGCCAAAGAACCAAATTGAGAAACTACCTACCGAAGTATGTGGAGAATTTAGAGTACAACTTTTGATATTAAAATCTCCACAAGTCAAATGATATACCATTGGAAAGATAATTGAATTATGAGTCCAACACTTTTTACGGATCTCAATTTGGAGTTTCCTACAAGAAGTTATGGCCATTTGAAAAACAGCCGCCGCAGAGGAAACAGCGTAAGCTGGGCGATCGCCCAGGATTAAATTTGGGCGATCGCCCAACCCTATTTTTCAACAGCAGAAAGCTTTTTCTTGGCCTGGGCGATCGCCCGGGTTTGCACTGGGCGATCTCCCAGTGTATTTTCGGCAGAATCATAATTTTATTTCCTTTTTTGAGTCCCAATTCAACTAGGAAACGTTTTGAACGAATTTTTAGGTTTTCTTGGGATATTTTGTGGCACATTGGAGGCAATATAAATATGAGATACATTCTCATAACGAGGGTTGGATTTTTGGAGAGCAAATCAAGAGAAGACGGAAGAGAAGAAGGAAGAGATCAAGAGAACAAGACTCCTCGACTATCAAGAGTTCTTCGAAGATTTCTTCTCCTTGAATCCATGCCGGGTTTTATCATTTATTGTTTTTCTAGTTTAATCATGTTCTTCTAGTTTTCTTTAGCCAAGGTAGACGATGAAACCTTGTTTTGATTAAGTGATTAATCCGTTATTCGTTTAATTCCTTTTAGAGCTTTAACGTTTATGGCTTGTTCTTGACTAAATTAATTAAATATGATTTCTTTCATCTTAAATATCATGTATTTTTGATAGTTAGATGTTGATTTAATTAATTCATGCTTGGTGATATAATATGATCTATTAATTGCTTTTGATTTTTCGTCATCTTCTATTCGAATTGGGATACATAGAATGCTTAGAACATCTTTGATTCTTTGTTTTCTTTCAATTGAGCTTGATACGAAAAACGCTTAAGTGGTTTATGTTTGAAGCATAAGGGGAGCCTATATTTGATATTCTTCTTCTGGACTTGATTGATAAATCTTTAGGGACGACAATAGATTGATTTCGGGTTGTCGTATGTGTTTTTCTTGGGAATTAATGAATGATTGGATAATTGCTAAATTAGATAATGGTGGATTCTGAAACCTTGGTGTTTTTACACAACTTGAATTCTCAATTCATTTAGTAGCTTACTTCTTTAGTCTTTTAATTAAACAATTTCAACAACAAATCTTTTCGACTCAACTAGCCTAGAATAACAGTTAATTGGGATTAAATTACACCTTCCTCATAGCAGTCTCTGTGGGATCGACCTCGTTTTTACCTATCTATATTCCACTAGATTCGTACACTTGCGAGTTAATTAAAATTTGACATCAAATTTTTGGCGCCGTTGCCGGGGACTGCGTCTGAAGGTTAATTTAATTTTAGTTAATTTCATTCTTGACTAGTTATAATTTAGGATTTTATTTTGTTTATTTTATTTTCGTTTTTTTTATTTATTTAAAAAAAAAAAACAAAATTTTTTTTTTTTCAAAAATCAAAAATCTGCATTGTGCATGCTTGGTCGTAGATTTCTAGAACTTAAGCTAGATCATCTAGATAGTGAAATTGAAAGGACTTTTCACCAACAAAAACGAGCCACTAATCTAGATAAAATTGAAGAAACCGAAGCAATAGTAGCTATGGGGGATGAAATTGAGGAGAGACCTTTCAGGGACTATTTTAGTCCATTGGCTAATTTGAGCACCTCATGCATACAATACCCTCAGGTCACAGCTAGGAATTTTGAGCTTAAACCGAGTGTGCTTAACTGTCTCCCATCTTTCTATGGTTTAGATAGTGAAGAACCCTATAATCATCTGACTGATTTCTATGCTGTATGTGAAACATTTAAATATGAGAATGTGTCTCCTGATAATGTTAAACTTCGTCTATTTCCCTTTTCTCTGAAAGATAGATCTAGATCTTGGTTTAATACAATACCTGCAAATAGTATTACTTCTTGGGAACAAATGGTTGCTAAATTTTTGAACAAATACTTTCCTGTTCACAAAACTAATGCTATTCGCAGGGAAATTTCAGAGTTTGTGCAAAGAGACGATGAGCCATTCTATGAAACTTGGGAGAGATTCAACGGGCTTCTCATGAAATGTCCACACCACGGCTATGAAAAATGGCATTTATGCCAATACTTTTTTGGAGGGATTGCTACCACATATTCAAGAATGGTTGATGGCCACAAGCGGGGGAGAGCTTATGTCTAAAAATGCTACAGAGATCTGGACCTTTTTTCAAAAGCAGGCTGACAATTCACAACAGCGGAGCAGATCCTCTAGAACTGAGCCAAAGAAAAGGGGTATCTATGAGATTCGCAGCAGTGAACCTAGCTCAGAAATCAAAGAAGTCAAGTGCATGATAGAGGACATCTCTCGCAAATTGACCTCATTGACAGTCAATAGTCCTCCAGAACCAGAAGCAGGTGCTGAGCAAGCTAATGCCCTCAACATGATGAGGAAGCCTCCTTACAATCCTTACTCCAACACCTATAACCCAGGTTGGAGGGACCACCCCAACTTTTCTTGGTCACAGGGTAGTCAACAGGACAACACAGCAGGTCAAGCCCCTCAACAGCCTAGACAATTCAACCAAAACTTCGCACAGCCTAAACCATGGGAAGAGGCATTTCAAAACTTGACAAAAGCTACACAAGCTACTTTGGAGCATCAGAATCACACCATCACTGAGTTCAAGAAGGAGATGCGCACTAGCCAGAACTCACAGGCACAATCCATTTCCAATATGGAGAACATGATGGGGCAACTGGCTTCATCAGTACAACAGCTGGCAACAACCATCGAAAAAGGTAAATTCCCTAGTCAGCCATTTCCTAATCCTAAAGGGGTGCACAATATTGGAACAGATTCAAGCAACCAACATGAAGAGGCGAAGGCCATCATGACTTTGAGACGAGGCAAACTGGTTGACAACAAAGTGGATCTTTCAAAGTAAAACACACCTCAACTAATTTCTCCAGGTAATACCTCAACTGATGATTCAGTCCAAGAAGCTCACAAAGAAGACAATGAGCCATCCTACATCCCAAAAGCCCCATTTCCTCAGAGGCTGACAAAGGTAAAGCAAGGTAATTCTATCAATGACATGATGGACATCTTCAAGCAGGTAAGCATAAATATCCCTTTACTTGATGCTATTAAGCAAGTTCCTGCATATGCTAAATTTTTGAAAGACCTATGCACTAAAAAGAGACAATTACATGTACGTAAAAAGGCATTCTTAACTGAACAGGTTAGCTCGATAATTCAAAGCAACACTCCTCCTAAATTTAAAGATCCAGGTTGTCCTACTATCTCTTGCATTATAGGAAACCATAAAATTGAGAAGGCATTGTTAGATTTAGGAGCTAATGTCAATCTTCTGCCTTACTCTGTGTACATGCAACTTGGACTAGGCGAGTTAAAACCAACTTCTGTTATTTTACAACTTGCTGATAGATCTGTGAAAGTACCTCGTGGCATTGTTGAGGATGTTTTGATACAGGTTGATAAATTTTATTTTCCTGTTGATTTTATTGTACTTGATACACAACCTGTTCGAGACTCCACTAAGAATATTCCTGTGATTTTTGGTCGTCCTTTTCTAGCCACATCTAATGCTGTAATTAATTGCAGGAATGGAGTCATGCAGTTGTCCTTTGGCAACATGACAATTGAATTGAATGTCTTCAATGTCAACAAGCAACCACATGACAACGAGGATGTTGCTGATGTTGACATGATAGAAGCATTGGTTGATGAGTCTTGTATTTCAACTAACTTTGATGATGCTTTAATGATGTGTCTAACCCATTTTGGTACAGATTTTGATGTTGATGGTGCTATAGATGAGGTGAACACTTTGCTTGAGTCAACACCTGTCATGGATACAAGTAAGTGGAGACAGAAAATTGAGCCACTTCCAATAAGTGAGAAGAAGAACATCCCATCAGTTCAACAACCGCCCAAGTTAGAGCTCAAAGCATTGCCTGACACTTTGCAGTATGCATTCTTAGGAGAGGCAGAAACTTTACCTGTAATTATCTCTTCTGCCCTTGATGATGCACAAAAAGGTAAGTTGTTAGGTGTTTTAACTGAACATAAAGAGGCGCTAGGTTGGACCATTGCTGACATAATAGGTATTAATCCTGTAGATTGCATGCACTATATTCATCTTGAGGAAAATTCTAAGTCCACTAGGGAGATGCAACGTAGGTTAAATCCTAACATGAAAGATGTTGTGAGAACTGAAGTCCTTAAGTTGTTAGATGCTGGAATTATCTATCCTATTTCTGATAGCAAATGGGTAAGTCCTGTGCATGTTGTCCCAAAAAAATCAGGTATCACTGTAGTTACTAATGCAAATAATGAATTGGTTCCAACTAGAGTAACTACAGGATGGCGTGTATGCATAGACTATAGGAAATTGAACTTAGTCACTAGAAAGGATCACTTCCCTCTTCCATTCATTGATCAAATGCTTGATAGACTAGCAGGGCATGCTTATTATTGTTTCTTAGATGGTTATTCAGGTTACAATCAAATTCCCATAGCTCCAGAAGATCAAGAGAAAACTACTTTCACTTGTCCTTTTGGAACCTTTGCATATAGACGAATGCCATTTGGTTTGTGTAATGCACCTGCTACCTTTCAAAGATGCATGCTAAGTATATTTTCTGACATGGTTGAGAGGTTTCTTGAGGTATTTATGGATGATTTTTCTGTGTATGGTGACTCGTTTGATGATTGTTTGCGCCATCTAACATTAGTTTTGCAGAGATGTGAGGAAAAGAATTTAGTACTAAACTGGGAAAAATGTCACTTCATGGTGAAACAAGGTATTGTTCTTGGCCACATTATTTCTAGCAATGGTATTGAGGTTGACAAAGCCAAGGTTGATCTTATCTCCAATCTTCCACCTCCAAAATCAGTGAAAGAAGTAAGATCTTTCCTTGGGCATGCTGGTTTTTATAGACGTTTCATTCAAGATTTTAGTAAAATCTCTAGACCCTTATGCAATTTACTTGTTAAGGATGTACCTTTTATCTTTAATGATTCATGCTTAGAAGCTTTTGAACATCTTAAGAAAGTATTGACCACTGCACCTGTTATTCGACCACCTGATTGGACTTTGCCTTTCGAACTTATGTGTGATGCATCTGATTATGCTGTAGGAGCAGTTTTAGGACAGAGATTAGATCGGTTACCTTCTGTTATTTACTATGCTAGTAGAACTCTTAATGATGCACAATTAAATTATTCTACTACAGAGAAAGAAATGCTAGCAGTAGTATTTGCTTTAGATAAATTTCGATCTTATCTTGTAGGGTGTAAAGTTATTATCTTTTCTGACCATGCTGCCCTCAAATATCTTCTAACTAAGAAAGATGCTAAACCTAGATTGATTAGGTGGGTCTTGCTTTTGCAAGAATTTGACATCGAATTTAGGGACAAAAAGGGGTCTGAAAATGTTGTGGCTGACCACTTATCTCGAATTGTGCTTGACTCTGTGCAGGATAAATTACCATTAAATGAGTTGTTTCCAGATGAACAACTCATGAATATTGATGTTGTGCCTTGGTTTGCTGATATTGTTAATTATCTTGTTACAGGCAAACTTCCAGAACATTGGACTAAACAGGATAGAACTAAATTTCTGGCTGAAGTGAGGAATTTCTTTTGGGACGATCCTTACTTGTTTAAATACTGTGCTGATCAAATTATAAGGAGATGCGTCCCAGAAAGTGAATTCCACAGTGTTATGTCATTCTGTCATGACCACGCGTGTGGAGGCCATTTCAGTGCTAAAAAGACTACCTCTAAAATTTTGCAATGTGGTTTTTACTGGCCTACTCTCTTTCGTGACACTCATATTTTTTGTTCTTCATGTGATAGGTGTCAACGCATGGGAAGCATTTCAAAAAGAAACATGATGCCGCTTAATCCTATTCTCGTAGTTGAACTTTTTGATGTCTGGGGGATTGATTTCATGGGACCTTTTCCTCCATCTTTTGGTTATCTTTACATTTTAGTTGGGGTCGATTATGTTTCTAAGTGGGTCGAGGCAATTCCTTGTAGGACCAATGATCACAAAAGCGTAGTGGCATTTTTGAAAAGCAATATTTTCTCTCGCTTTGGCACTCCACGAGCCATTATCAGTGATGGGGGATCTCACTTTTGCAATAAACATTTTCAAACCCTTCTGGCAAAATACTCCATCACACATAAGGTGGCCACCCCATATCATCTACAGACTAGTGGTCAGGTTGAGGTCTCAAATCGTGAAATCAAGCATATTTTAGAGAAAACAGTTCGACCTGATAGAAAAGATTGGTCTTTACGACTCACTGATGCATTATGGGCATATAGGACAGCTTTTAAAACACCCATTGGGATGTCCCCTTTTAGATTGGTGTATGGGAAAGCCTGTCACCTTCCGGTTGAGTTAGAGCATCGTGCTTATTGGGCCATTAAGAAATTTAATTTTGATATGCAGGAAGCAGGGTCAAAAAAGAAATTGCAGGTAGCTGAACTTGAAGAAATTTGAAACGATGCTTATGAGAATGCTAAGATTTACAAGCACAAAATGAAGGTCTTTCACGACAAGCACATAGTCAGAAAATCATTCAGTCCAGGTCAGAAAGTACTTTTATATAATTCTCGCCTGCATTTATTTCCAGGTAAACTACGCTCCAGATGGTCAGGTCCTTTTATTGTTCGCATTGTTTATCCCCATGGAGCTGTTGAGGTTGAAAACCCAACAAATGGTGATATTTTTAAGGTTAATGGCCAACGTTTAAAACCATACTTGGAGTTTCACTCTCGCGAGGGGGAGGAAGAAATTAATCTGGGTGATCCTGCCCTTCTAACTTGAAAATCGTTTTTATTTAAAAAAAAAAAAAAAAAAAAAAACTTGAAAATCGTTTTTATTAAAAAGAAAAAAAAAAAAAAAAAAATTTTTGCTTTCGTTGTTTTTGTTTGTTGTTTTCTCTGTTTCTTCTTTTAGGACTACTTTTGTGCAACTGATCCTGCGGTGTCCACGGTGTTCCACATCTTTCAGCCTGCCAGATGCTTCTTCTCCACTTCTATCCCTGGGGAGTAACTGATCTTTTCTCTCCTACTCTGTGCTTTATGTTATTCTTACATTGGGGACAATGTAAGGTTTTTGTTTGGGGTGGGTTATAAAATATCATGTTACTTAAGAACTTCCGATTTGCTTATCATTCTGGTCTGTATAACTGAAATAGTTTTAAAACAAAAAAAAAAAAAAAAATAATTTGTCTGGTTGCTGTTGAATATCCTACCGCCAATGATGATATCTGTTCAAATTGAGCACATTTTTAGTCGACTATTAGACAACACTTGAACTCATTCTTTTATCTGATTACTTATCTATGTTAGACCTGATTAAGAAAGCACATGGCCACTTTGACTTATCGTTTATTGGAGACATGACTTGCGTGTTTGTGTTGATATTATTGACTGAGTATCATGATGAAACATTCCGTTCCTACATTCTTAGAGCTAGTGACTAAACTGTTTTGAGAACAGTTTGGGGGTGTTAAAGTTACTACTTTTGTTCTAAGACTTTTGATGGTTTGGGTTTTCTAGGTCTCATCTTTGGTTGAATGGGTTGTAGTCAAGGAATCTGAACTGAGCACTATTTGCAGCTGATAAAAATTAAATGAAATATCTGACTCGAGCAATTAAGCCTGTAAGGGTATCTTAAAACCTGGTGCCCTATGGTCATCTGACTTGGGAGTCATCGGCCCAAAGCTCGCTACATGAGTCCTGTATCAAAAAAAAAAAAAAAAAAAAAAAAACAAGAAAAAGAAAAGAGAGCGACATTTATAAATTTACATCTTCACTCCTCTATTAGCCTGTGGGACTCGAGCAATTAAGTCTGCTAGGGTTTTTTCAAACCTGGTGCCCTATGGTCATCTGACTTGGGAGTCATCGACCCAAAGCTCGCTACAAGGGTCACACAGAAAGCTAGTGAAAGAGAAGTATTGCACAGGATGTAAGACTGTTAACAGGAGTTAAATAAAAAAAAAATAGAAGTGCTCAGGAAGGATTGCTAGATTAGAACCTTAGAGACTGAAGATGAGAATTTAGAAACCTCTCACCATCCTAATTCTCAGAATACAAGTGCTAAGTTTTACCACTTTCGTTGAAAAGAAAGAGCATTGTGATGATCAATAGAAACCAACTTCGCTAGAACACCTCGGGATTTGAGAGAAAAGCTTTAGAAGTGTGATAACTTACGAGAGGTGTAAGGAATAAATGACTACAAAGGGTTCGGGATTGCTAAAATATCAACAACACAATATTGGTCATGGTCTAATACATGCATAAGTTCAATGTTTGGCTATTCACACACTCACACAAGGTCGAGCATCGGATAAGTGAAAATTTTTTGTGTTGTTGTTTGATATCCTTCTAAAAGTGTTGCTTTATTTTCAAACTTGAGGCATATGGTAAGGAATTTAACATTGACAGATTTTTGTGGAATCAATTAGCTTAGTTGAAGTCTATTTTAGTTTTGTTTTTGTTCGAGGACGAACAAAGGTTTAGTTTGGGGGTGTTTGATAAGTGCGTTTTATGCACTTATTTTGGCATTTGAATTAATCTTTTATGTCGTCATATAGTTGATTTTCTACTTATCTAGTATATTATTGTTCTATTTCAGTTTTGGACGCGTTTGTGAACAATTGGAGAAGAATGGACGAAAAGAGCAATAATTTGGTGAAATCGACGAGTAAGTTGAGTTTTTGAAGTGAATTTCAAGAGCCAAACATTTGAGGATGAGGAATAAGGGAAAATCAATAAGTTTAAGGTGTTTTGGAGTGACAACGAAGAGTTTAATCAATGGACCAAACACCGGAAAGCCAAAGAACCAAATTGAGAAACTACCTACCGAAGTATGTGGAGAATTTAGAGTACAACTTTTGATATTAAAATCTCCACAAGTCAAATGATATACCATTGGAAAGATAATTGAATTATGAGTCCAACACTTTTTACGGATCTCAATTTGGAGTTTCCTACAAGAAGTTATGGCCATTTGAAAAACAGCCGCCGCAGAGGAAACAGCGTAAGCTGGGCGATCGCCCAGGCTTAAATTTTGGCGATCGCCCAACCCTATTTTTCAACAGCAGAAAGCTTTTTCTTGGCCTGGGCGATCGCCCGGGTTTGCACTGGGCGATCTCCCAGTGTATTTTCGGCAGAATCATAATTTTATTTCCTTTTTTGAGTCCCAATTCAACTAGGAAACGTTTTGAACGAATTTTTAGGTTTTCTTGGGATATTTTGTGGCACATTGGAGGCAATATAAATATGAGATACATTTTCATAACGAGGGTTGGATTTTTGGAGAGCAAATCAAGAGAAGACGGAAGAGAAGAAGGAAGAGATCAAGAGAACAAGACTCCTCGACTATCAAGAGTTCTTCGAAGATTTCTTCTCCTTGAATCCATGCCGGGTTTTATCATTTATTGTTTTTCTAGTTTAATCATGTTCTTCTAGTTTTCTTTAGCCAAGGTAGACGATGAAACCTTGTTTTGATTAAGTGATTAATCCGTTATTCGTTTAATTCCTTTTAGAGCTTTAACGTTTATGGCTTGTTCTTGACTAAATTAATTAAATATGATTTCTTTCATCTTAAATATCATGTATTTTTGATAGTTAGATGTTGATTTAATTAATTCATGCTTGGTGATATAATATGATCTATTAATTGCTTTTGATTTTTCGTCATCTTCTATTCGAATTGGGATACATAGAATGCTTAGAACATCTTTGATTCTTTGTTTTCTTTCAATTGAGCTTGATACGAAAAACGCTTAAGTGGTTTATGTTTGAAGCATAAGGGGAGCCTATATTTGATATTCTTCTTCTGGACTTGATTGATAAATCTTTAGGGACGACAATAGATTGATTTCGGGTTGTCGTATGTGTTTTTCTTGGGAATTAATGAATGATTGGATAATTGCTAAATTAGATAATGGTGGATTCTGAAACCTTGGTGTTTTTACACAACTTGAATTCTCAATTCATTTAGTAGCTTACTTCTTTAGTCTTTTAATTAAACAATTTCAACAACAAATCTTTTCGACTCAACTAGCCTAGAATAACAGTTAATTGGGATTAAATTACACCTTCCTCATAGCAGTCTCTGTGGGATCGATCTCGTTTTTACCTATCTATATTCCACTAGATTCGTACACTTGCGAGTTAATTAAAATTTGACATCAGTTGGGGCGGTTTTTCTGTTAGTGGAGGGGCTGCTTGTTTCAACAAAAGAAATGGCAGCAATAGGTGTTTATCATGGCCAAAAAAGATGGTGAAACCATACACACAAGAAGGCTGGAAATGGACAAAACTTGGGTTGCTTCCGGTTCTTGTTTTTGGATTAAAACTTAGGATTATCTTGGGTCAAAATAAGGTTGTAAAATCTCTTGATTTTTTGATCAAATGAGTTGGCTGCAAATTTACAAAAAGAAAAAGAAAATGACTCAATATAAGAACCTTTCGATCTTCAAATTTTATCGGGATTCGGTGGTAAAATTGTATTCCATAAGCATCAAATAAAAAAATATAAGGCAAGCACGAAGAAAGAAAAAAAAATATCGCGACTAATATTTAAAATGCACTAGGAAGTTTGTAACGACGCCAAAAATTGAAATTTAATTTTCATGAAATTTTAAACACCAACAAATTTTTTTCGATCGTTACACCTTATGGTCGTGCACATAATGAAGAAATTTGTTGAAGTCTTAGATTCAACCTTAGAGTCGTGCGAGTTACTAGTACATGCATATATGGATGTCAAAAAGATCTTTAGTACAATGTGTGTATTTGTATTCGTTTTTATTATCCTATATAAGGGGATTGTAAGAATTTGAAGTTATAAAAAATTGAAGTAAAAGGTAGAAATCATTTTCTCAATTCTCTAGTCTTTTGGTTCTTATATTGCTACAATATTTACTTTAACTTACAACACGTTATTAGCATGATCGGACATATAGAGAGTGGAGATCACAGTACCATCAACTTCAATGATTGCTCAATTTATCTCATTGACTTGGCTGGCCTATACTTTATGTGGCAATAGTGCTAAATCTGGCCTATACTTTATGTGGCAATAATGCTAAATGGCCGGGTGACTCAACCATTTTTTCAAAATGGCCATTGACCTTTTTAGCGTGTAAATTACCAAATATAACTGATAAGTGTGATTTTACACTTTTCTGGACCATCAAAAGTGGATGATTGTAAGTACTCTTAAGTGAATCTATACTTAATTGTGTGTTGATTTGATTGCTTTAGGTAAAAATCCGAGTTCTGATGAAATTGGAGAAAAACAAAGCAAAATAGACAAAGAAAGACTAAAAGTGTACGAAGACTTGGAATGGAGACCAACTTGCAAAAATCCAAAAGATGAAAGACTTATCGTGCAAACAATCAGGGACTTAAGTGCAATTCATGACCATAATTCTAGTTTCCTTATTTTAGTCAAACTCATGTTTGGTAATTCTTTTGGGACATGACTTCTACATTAAATTAGGATTTTTGGGACATATAAAAGGATGATGATTTAACCAGATTCCATATACCATATTCAAGAATAATCGAGAAAATAGAGAGCAAAAAAGAGAAAAAGAGGAAGAACGACTAAGATCTTGAAGATTGGAACGTGAAGATGAAGAATTCTTGGTGCAAGATATTCAACTTCTTCTCATTTTGCATTCAAGACTTTTCAACTTTTCTTTCTACCGAATTATGAGTAGCTAAATCTTTATTATGGATGAACGACAATAAAATAGTTTAGATTCTTTAATTTCGACTCTCAAGTTTTGCTTATAAATTAATTATGTTTTGATTTTACTTCTTTTCTTACTTATTGAAATAATTGGCCATTATTTCATTGATTTGTGAATTGAACAAACCGAGAGGTAAGTTTTTAATTTAGACCACGTAGTAAAATTCGATAATTGAATAAAATGTAAAGATACACTTTTATTATTGTTGCGGTCTTGAATTGAATTCTTAAGAGATTTGAAATCTAATTAAGGATCATTCTGACTTCGTAAGTTGACTTAATTAGATAGGACTAATTTGAACTCGAGAGAGGTAAATCAGGTTAAATTCGTGAATTCGACCGAATACAACATTAGGAATAAATCTTGAGATGAGAAATTAAAGATGACAACTACAGTGAACTCATGAATCCAAATCCTTTAATCGTATTCCTTGATAAATTCTTAACTTTTGCATTCACAATTTTGTCTAAAATTCATAGTTATAATTTAAACCTTCAAATCAATTTAATTCAAAGAGTTTTAAATAATTTAGGATTAAGATTAATTGAACTAGTATATAAATAAGATAGTCTTCATGGGAACGATAATCCGGACTCAATAGGTCCACTTTATTACTTGTTTACAATATTTTTCACTTGCAATCATATATTTTCTACAACAATAACTCTGTCTTCTATTCCGTCTTCTTTTCCTCGCTTATTACATTTCAAATAATTTCAAATTCAACCCATTTCATCTATTAAAAAAGAGATTTTCAAGTTAGAATCTAACCCATTTCAAGGTTAGATTCCAACTTATTTCATCTATGTAAGAAATTTCATTTCAAGGTAGAAATTTATGTGTCTCTATCTTCTTCTTTTAATTTACGGTAGAAATTGTAGATTTTATGATATAAATCTTGAAAATATGTATACATATGAGTATGAATTGTGATTTTTACTTTAAATTTCTATAAATCTAAGTTCATTTAAAGTGGGTTAATTGAAAAATCAATTAAAAATGTGTTAATTTGTTTTAACAGTCTCATGGTCTGTTAATAGGCCTCTTAATAGACATGTGGTTTGTTAACATGCCCGTAGTATGTTAATTTTGGCTTTAACAGGTCTGTTAATGGTCTATCTGTTAATAGATGGTCCGTTAACAGATGGTCTGTTAAGAATACTTATTAAATAAGAGTATTTAAGTCTTTTTTACGAAAAAGAAGCATTTTCAACTTATTTGATATAAGTTAGGCCCTTTTGCTATTTGGCTGGTTTGACACGGCCTTTTAGCAACGCGGCCAATACTTTATACTCTTAGAATCTTCAACTTGGGTCCAGAAGGATGATTGTAAATAAAACATTTAATGTCGGTTTGTTGGATATGAATATCCTACCTTCACATCATCATTTGAATACTTTTTTTTTATTTATTTTTATCATATTGTTTATCTCTAATTGCTATTCTCTTTTCTATGATTTTCTATTAGTACATACTAAGTACACCAGCTTTGACAATTATTTTTTGTGATAACTCAATCAAACCAAAACCAAGAATTGTCTTGGTCAAAAAAAAGTCATGCCCATTATATATATATAAAGGGATAATTTTCAAAAAAAAAAGTCAGGCGGTGGGCACAGAATGCAAAACCCATATAAAAACCAATTTTGGTTTCTTCCTTATCATTTTCTTGGGTTCTTTCCTTTCAAATTAACTTTCTTTTACATACGTACCTGAAGCGAGAAAAATTTCAGCCAAATAATTCCATTTTATTCAAAAAAAAAATCTAGTTCTTTCTCTAGATTTTTGAATTAGAGTGCTTTTGAAAGAACTGGTTCTCTTTTTTTTGGGCTACGATACGAGGTAAGAATAGAAACTTCGATTTTAAGAATTGGTTTAATTATGTGTTTATAGTGGGTTAAGAATTAGCAGTTCAATTCCTTGCTTGAATTATTGGATTTTCAAGAAGGAAAATTTATAAGTGAGTTTTGATTTGGATAATTCTATTGTTATCTCAGGAAGTGACTCAAATATCGGGACAGTCTATCAGCCGAATTAGTTTTCAGTAGATAACTCTGTGAGTGGAAAAATATATTTTAGAAAATTTAGATTTCAATTATAAGATATTATATTACTAAATATTAAATTACGTGATTTCTTATAATTGTGTATTGAATTATGTTATCTTGTAAATTCGGAAGATTGTGAAATTGCCTATTATGAAATTAAATGTGAATTGAGATGATGTTTAAATCCATAAAAGTACCCGGTGAATTCATTAGTTATTCTAGTATACTGAGGGGTCTTGGCCGTGTATTAGTACACTGAGGGGTCTTGGCCGTGTATTAATACACTGAGGGGTCTTGACCGTGTATCATATACACTGAGGGGTCTTGGCCGTATACTAGAAAATTTAGCCCTTTGAGGCAGTATGTACATGCATGATGAGATTATACAAAAAGAGTACATTTTGATGAGATTTTCTATTATACTGTGATATGAGGATATGATGAAATGATGATATATATTTTAGTTGATGAATATTCTACGAGTATGAGTTGATATTACTTGTTGAAGTTATTATGAATTGTTAAGTGACGTGAGCTCGTTTTCGATAATATCTATAAATGAAAATAGTATAATTATTTTTTGAAATCTTCACTCACTGAGCCTATCAACTCATTTATTTTCCAACAATGATTTTTCTTATCAGGTAGCGGTTGAGTTTCTGGGCTGCTTTTGGATATAAGGCTGTTGAGTTCGAAGTCGGAGCCACACGACAGAGTTATTTAGTATGACTCACTTCATAGAACATGTAGTCATTGTTTTGGGACGCATGTTCATTTTTGGATATCATTTTGCATGACATGTAAATAGTTAGGTGGGCTCACAATATATTTTTGTATCCGTATGTACATTTTATGTTAATTAAATAATAAAAGTTTTATGATTCGGCTAGTCTCTTCTGTGTTGTTTTGTTATGGATATTGGATGGGCAAATGGTCCCATTTAGTTATGAATCAGTTTATTTGGATATGTGATATTTTATTTCAGGTTGGTTAGTCCAAATTACAGGGGAGATAATGTCGAAATTTTCTTAAAAATAAATAATAATGAGTTGTGATTGTAGTAGCCTTGGTGGTGGGTCCAACTTATGATTGGTATTCACCATCGGCGCACGTCACGTCTCGGGTATATAAGATATTGCTCGGGACGGGTCGTGTCAGATTGGTATCAGAGCATGGTTCAGAGTTTATAGACTTGCTTGCATGACATACGTATTCTGACATCTAGCATATCATGCATATCATGTAGGTGAGTCATGCGTCGTGGTGGTAGAACTCGCAAGCTCCAAGATATTTTGCCCGAGGCTCATATTGCTCCTGATAGAGATAATCTTGGAGAGGATGAAATAATGGACGAATCAGTTCATCAGCCACCTGAACATTCGAGACAGAGAAATGTGGTTGAAAATGACCCAATCGATGTTGAAAGGATTGCTACTGCCGTTGTTTCGGCTATGCGTAATACGGTTAGAAATTTCAGCATTGAGAGGGCAACATAGTTAGGGGCCAAAGTTTTTACGGGCACCGCTGATCCAGCAGTTGCCGAGGCCTGGATGATAAAAGTAGAGAGAGTTTTTGACGTGATGGGTTGCCCAGATGATAGAAAACTATGTCTCGCCACCTTTTTGTTAGAAGATGGAGCATACGATTGGTGGCAATCAGTGCAGAACAAATATCTAGACCCTTCTATTATAACTTGGGCAGATTTTAAGCGAAATTTTTATGATGCTTACTACCCCCGTTCTTTTAAAGATACTAAACAGGATGAGTTTTTGAGGCTAGTACAGGGATTTTCAACTGTTGCAGAATATCAGAAGAAATTTATTGAGCTTTCAAAATATGCACAAGTCCTGGTTGGTAATGAAATTGACAAATGCAGACGTTTTGAAGATGGTCTAAGAGAAGAGATCAGATCATCAGTGACTGCAGCAGGTTGGAGTGAATTTGGAAAATTAGTAGAATCAGCTTTGAGAGTGGAGAAAAGTATGTTAGATAGACAAACTGAAAAAGAACAAATGAAATCCAGAGCTAGCGGTAGTCAGACATGGACAGAGATTTCTAACTATAGACCACCTCAGAGGGATAATAGAGGATTTCGACCTGGTGTTTCTATTTCAAGCCAATTCAAACCCAGTTCACGAAGAAGTCAGGGCTCTAGATTCAGCCAAAGTACGATACAGCAGTCAAGGAGTAATCTTCCTCCTACTCCGAGTTCCTCCCAGAGGCCATTTACTCCGAGATATGGAGAGAGTTCCAACAGCACAAAATTTCCTCATTGCAAGTTTTGTGGAAAATTTCACTTGGGCGAATGTTTGAAGTTCAAGGGGTTTGGTGTCTGTTATCATTGTGGCCAAGCAGGGCATATACGAAGAAATTGCCCAGTCCTAGTACAGGGGAGTGGCATATCACCAAGGATATTTTCCCAGCAAAGTGTGGGTAATACAAGACAGGATCAGATCCAAGAAGATGCTTTGACTAATAAAGCAGGCACAAATAGTGGAGTTCAGTCCAATGTAGCAAGTAGTAGCGGGGTAAAACTAAAAGGCCAGGTGGGACGTCCAAAGAATCAGGCAAGAGTTTTTGCTATGACACAGCAAGCAGCAGAAGAGTCACCAGATGTAATTATGGGTATGTTATCTATTTTTGATAGAGATGCTCGTATTTTAATTGATCCTGGATCTACACACTCTTTTATTTCAATTGCACTTACCATATATGCGAATCAAGAGCTAGAACCTTTAGATAGTTGTTTGGTAGTGGGCACACCAGTAGGAGAATCTATTTTAGCTAAGAATGTATATCGAGATTGTGGGATCAAGGTGAATGATCACGAGCTCAAGGCAAATTTAATACCTCTTGCTATCCATGATTTTGACGTTATCTTGGGCATGGACTTTCTAGCTGCAAATCGTGCATCCGTTGATTGTTTTCGTAAAGAAGTTGTGTTTAGACGATCAGGACAACCTGAAGTTATATTTAGTGGACAGCGTAGAATCTTGCCATCTTGTATGATATCCACTATTGATGCTAGAAGATTACTCAAGAAGGGTTGTTTTGGGTATTTAGCTCATGTAATTGATACAGAAGTTAGTAAGATAAAACTCAAAGACATCCCAGTTGTTCGAGACTTTCCTAATGTATTTCCAGAAGAATTACCAGGTCTACCCCCAGATAGGGAAGTTGAGTTTACTATTGACCTAATTCCAGGAACTGCACCTATTTCACAAGCACCATATAGAATGGCTCCATCAGAATTGAAAGAGTTAAAAGTTCAGTTACAGGAATTGGTAGACAAAGGTTTTATCAAACCTAGTGTATCTCCGTAGGGAGCACCAGTTTTGTTTGTGAAAAAGAAAGACGGCACCATGCGATTGTGCATTGACTACAGACAGTTGAATAAAGTGACAATCCGTAATAAATATCCTTTACCACGTATTGACGATCTATTTGATCAGCTTCGGGGTGCTACAGTGTTTTCTAAGATGGATTTACGTTCAGGATATCATCAACTAAAAATCAGGGATGGGGATGTACCAAAAACTGCTTTCAGAACACGGTATGGCCATTACGAGTTTCTTGCGATGCCGTTTGGGTTAACCAATGCCCCAGCAGCATTTATGGATCTAATGAACAGAGTGTTTCATCCGTATCTTGATAGATTTGTGATTGTATTTATTGATGATATACTGGTATATTCTCGAAATCAGGAAGAGCATACCGAACATCTTGGGATCATATTACAGGTCTTGCGAGATAGACAATTATATGCTAAATTTAGTAAATGTGAGTTTTGGCTCGACAAAGTGATATTTTTAGGGCATGTTATATCAGCGGAAGGAATTTATGTAGACCCACACAAAACTGAAGCAGTGGTAAAATGGGAAAGACCTACTAATGTGACAGAAGTACGGAGTTTTCTTGGCTTAGCAGGGTACTACCGTCGTTTTGTTGAAGGCTTTTCCAAAATTGCTCTTTCTTTGACCAGTCTGACTAGAAAGAATGTTAAATTTGTGTGGACTGAAGAGTGTGAAAAGAGTTTCCAAGAATTAAAACATCGATTAGTTACTGCCCCAGTGCTTACTCTTCCATCTCCGGGCGAGGAATTTGTGATTTACAGTGATGCTTCACGTCAAGGTTTGGGTTGTGTTTTGATGCAGAATGGAAAAGTCATAGCCTATGCCTCTAGACAGTTAAAGAAGCATGAGCTGAATTATCCTACACATGATCTAGAGTTGGCCGCAGTTGTGTTAGCATTAAAAATTTGGAGACATTATTTGTATGGTGAGAGGTGTCAAATTTTTACAGACCATAAAAGCTTAAAGTATATCTTTGATCAGAAAGAGTTAAATCTGAGACAGAGGAGATGGTTGGAGTTAATAAAAGATTATGACTGCAGAATCGAATATCATCCGGGGAAGGCCAATGTAGTTGCTGATGCTCTCAGTAGAAAGATGTCTAGTTCTACAAATCAAACTAATGCAATTTGCTATTCCTTATTCAGTGAATTCAAAGTTTGGAATGCTCAACTATCAGTGACTAGTTTGGGAGCATTATCTGCTAAATTTCAAGTGAGACCTACTTTGATTGACAAAGTTAGAGAAGCTCAGACTCAAGATCCGATATTAAGTAAATTGAAAGAAGAAGTTAGTAACGGTAAACACGCAGATTATACTATTCGAGATGACGGAGCTTTGGTTATAGGAAATAGACTATGTGTTCCAGACAACTCAAAGTTAAAGAAAGAAATTCTAGAAGAGGCACATAGTTCAGCTTATGCAATGCATCCAGGTAGTACTAAAATGTATCGTATACTTAAAGAACATTATTGGTGGCATGGAATGAAAAGAGAAATAGCTGAGTTTGTATCCAGATGTCTTATTTGTCAACAAGTGAAACCAGATCGTCAGAGAACAGCTGGACTCTTACAGACATTGCCTATTCCTGAGTGGAAATGGGAGCACATCACTATGGATTTCTTATTTGGACTTCCTCATACTCAGAATGGTCATGATGGTATATGGATCGTGGTAGACAGATTGACAAAAACTGCTAGATTTTTGTCGATTAAAGTTACATATTCATTGGATAAATTGGCAAAAATATATGTGGATGAGGTAATTAGTTTATATGGAGCACCTGTGTCTATTGTCTCAGATAGAGATTCGCGTTTCACTTCTAAATTCTGGCCTAGTTTGCAGAAAGCCATGGGTACTAAACTACATTTTAGTACAGCTTTTCACCCACAGACAGATGGCCAATCAGAAAGGACTATACAGACTTTAGAAGATATGTTACGGGCCTGTGTTCTTCAGTTTAAAGGGAATTGGGATACTCATCTATCCTTAATGGAATTCGCATATAATAACAGTTATCATTCTAGTATAGAAATGGCTCCTTTTGAAGCACTATATGGTAGAAAGTGTAGAACTCTAGTTTGTTGGGATGAGGTTGGTGAAAGAAAACTGTTCGGCCCTGAACTTGTTCAGATTACTGCTGAGAAAGTGAAACTAATCAAAGAAAAGCTAAAGATTGCTCAAGACAGACAGAAAAAATACGCAGACAAACGTAGAAGAAATCTTGAATTTGAAGTTGGGAATAAAGTTTTTCTTCGATTATCTCCATGGAAAGGTGTTCTCAGATTTGGTAGAAAGGGAAAATTGAGTCCAAGATATATCGGCCCATATGAGATCATTGAGCGCATTGGCCCAGTTGCTTATCGTTTAGCCTTGCCAACAGAGTTATCTAGAATTCATGATGTGTTTCATGTATCCATGCTCCGTAAATATATTCCAGATCCGTCTCATGTGTTGGAGTCGCAACCAGTTGAATTGAAAGAAAATCTTACATATGAAGAAAAACCAGTTGGAATATTAGATAGAAAAGAACAAGTACTACGGAGTAAGACTATAGCAATGGTTAAAGTGTTATGGAGAAATCATGCAATAGAAGAGGCTACATGGGAAAATGAAGATCAGATGCATTCTCAATATCCATATCTCTTCAGTGTCTAGCCGACCAAATTTCGAGGACGAAATTTTTTTTAAGGGGGTGAGTTTGTGATAACTCAATCAAACCAAAACCAAGAATTGTCTTGGTCAAAAAAAAGTCATGCCCATTATATATATATATATATATATATATATATATATATATATATATATATATATATATATATAAAGGGATAATTTTCAAAAAAAAAAGTCAGGCGGTGGGCACAGAATGCAAAACCCATATAAAAACCAATTTTGGTTTCTTCCTTATCATTTTCTTGGGTTCTTTCCTTTCAAATTAACTTTCTTTTACATACGTACCTGAAGCGAGAAAAATTTCAGCCAAATAATTCCATTTTATTCAAAAAAAAAATCTAGTTCTTTCTCTAGATTTTTGAATTAGAGTGCTTTTGAAAGAACTGGTTCTCTTTTTTTTGGGCTACGATACGAGGTAAGAATAGAAACTTCGATTTTAAGAATTGGTTTAATTATGTGTTTATAGTGGGTTAAGAATTAGCAGTTCAATTCCTTGCTTGAATTATTGGATTTTCAAGAAGGAAAATTTATAAGTGAGTTTTGATTTGGATAATTCTATTGTTATCTCAGGAAGTGACTCAAATATCGGGACAGTCTATCAGCCGAATTAGTTTTCAGTAGATAACTCTGTGAGTGGAAAAATATATTTTAGAAAATTTAGATTTCAATTATAAGATATTATATTACTAAATATTAAATTACGTGATTTCTTATAATTGTGTATTGAATTATGTTATCTTGTAAATTCGGAAGATTGTGAAATTGCCTATTATGAAATCAAATGTGAATTGAGATGATGTTTAAATCCATAAAAGTACCCGGTGAATTCATTGGTTATTCTAGTATACTGAGGGGTCTTGGCCGTGTATTAGTACACTGAGGGGTCTTGGCCGTGTATTAATACACTGAGGGGTCTTGACCGTGTATCATATACACTGAGGGGTCTTGGCCGTATACTAGAAAATTTAGCCCTTTGAGGCAGTATGTACATGCATGATGAGATTATACAAAAAGAGTACATTTTGATGAGATTTTCTATTATACTGTGATATGAGGATATGATGAAATGATGATATATATTTTAGTTGATGAATATTCTACGAGTATGAGTTGATATTACTTGTTGAAGTTATTATGAATTGTTAAGTGACGTGAGCTCGTTTTCGATAATATCTATAAATGAAAATAGTATAATTATTTTTTGAAATCTCCACTCACTGAGCCTATCAACTCATTTATTTTCCAACAATGATTTTTCTTATCAGGTAGCGGTTGAGTTTCTGGGCTGCTTTTGGATATAAGGCTGTTGAGTTCGAAGTCGGAGCCACACGACAGAGTTATTTAGTATGACTTACTTCATAGAACATGTAGTCATTGTTTTGGGACGCATGTTCATTTTTGGATATCATTTTGCATGACATGTAAATAGTTAGGTGGGCTCACAATATATTTTTGTATCCGTATGTACATTTTATGTTAATTAAATAATAAAAGTTTTATGATTCGGCTAGTCTCTTCTGTGTTGTTTTGTTATGGATATTGGATGGGCAAATGGTCCCATTTAGTTATGAATCAGTTTATTTGGATATGTGATATTTTATTTCAGGTTGGTTAGTCCAAATTACAGGGGAGATAATGTCGAAATTTTCTTAAAAATAAATAATAATGAGTTGTGATTGTAGTAGCCTTGGTGGTGGGTCCAACTTATGATTGGTATTCACCATCGGCGCACGTCACGTCTCGGGTATATAAGATATTGCTCGGGACGTGTCGTGTCATTTTTTGAGCTTGTTTATTGTTGATCATAGCTCATTTGTTCCCCAAAATTCAAGTATTCGCAAAAAGAAGCGAAAGATCCCATGAGTTACGATGCAGTTGCTGTTGGATTATTTATCTCTATAGTGGGTTATATATAATATTGCAATTATATGTGATATCTAATTAATAGGGCTTTTAAGTGATCTGTTGATTAGGCTCTAGAGATATATAAACTAAGTATGGGCTTGTTATGTGTAGAGACCGGATCCTAATCTAATTATGATTAATAGACTTCAAATTTAACTATGGTATACAGAATATGATAAATAAGGGTTATGGTCCCTGGGTCAATCACAAATTTTTACTCTTCTTTTACACAATTATAGATAGAGATTCCATTGAGTATTATTGAAGTGATTAGATTGCGGAAGATCCTAATCCTATCGATTTCAACACGATGGATTCAAGTATTCTTCTTCAACACCTATTCTTGATAATCTAGCATGATTATCTTGAGTTATCTAATTATTTAATTATAGTTAGATATTTATGTTTAATGATCTAACAAGTGGTATCAGAGCAGAAATCATGTTAAATTTGTTGACGTCAGATTCTACACTATTTACGTGTCAACAGATCTCCAGTCAATTCTCTGCCAGCCTGTATGTTACCTGCACACTTGGATGACCGTTAGGCACCAAGATCACTAGGGAAAAAGGTCTAGCGATCGTTTGTACTCTGACGATCAAGTCAACTGCCGACATATGTAAGAGATAACAATAAATGGAGAATAATATTTGGGTGTGGGAGAGACAAGCATGAAGAAATTTAAGCAGAGTTTAAGGGTGAGAATAATGGGTAGTGTTGGATTATGTCTTGAATTTTCAAGGCCCAAGAAATAGAAGCCCATTGTCAATATAAGCCCATGAAAAAAGTTTGGTTAATAATATGAACAAGTTTCATACATTTTAGCCACAAGATTTGACTTGGGCACCAAGCAATGTTGGAGCACTTCTTAGCCACAAGATTTGACTTGGGCACCAAGCAACGTTGGAGCACTTCTTAGCCACAAGATTTGACTTGGGCACCAAGTAACATTGTAGCACTTCTTAGCCATATGTTTAGACTTGGGCACCAAGCAAATATGGCTATATAAGTGGCCATTGGTTTCACCTTTTCAAGCAGCAGAAAAAGAGAGCAAAACAATTGGGTGCAAGTGTAGTGAGCTTGAGTGAGTAAAGTGAGGTTTGGGTATATTGGGTTAAAGGGTTGAGAGACTAAATTTGAGTCATCTTGTAATCTTCAATTTTCATAGTGAAAATTTCTTTGATCGTCTTGACCGTGGACGTAGGCCTAAAAGCCAAACCACGTTAAATTCTTTGTGTCATTTTGAGCTATTTATTTTTGCCATTTTAATTTCTCTACTTACCAATTAATTATTTTCTGGGGTGTGTCACAACAAACTGATATCAGAGCTTTAGGCTTTAATTAATTGGGTTTCTTAGTGATGGCGGCAAGAGCAACATCGGCCACGAAATAAAAGGTAGAAAAATTTAATGGTAGAAATGATTTTAATTTATGGTGAATTAAAATGAGAGCCTTGTTAGTACAAAAAGGGTTGCTCAAGGCACTGGAAGGAAGGGAAAAGCTACCAGAAACACTGTCAAAAGACGATGTTGATGACCTTTTGGAGCGGCACACAGTGCAATTCAATTGTGTCTATCCGATGAGGTTCTAAGAGAGGTTGCATATGAGAGTTATGGCTCCAATTGGAATCTCTATACATGACCAAATCTCTGACTAACCGCTTGTACCTGAAGCAACGATTATATGCTCTCTGTATGAAAGAAGGTATACTCATAAAAACTTATCTAAATAGAATTATTCTAGATTTGAGGAACATTGATGTCAAAATTGAAGATGAGGACCAGGCTATAATTCTTTTGTGTTCATTACCTCCCTCATATGATCATTTCATAGACACCATGATGTATGGGAGAGAAAGTCTCTCACTGGAGGATGTCAAAGCGTCTTTAAACTCAAGAGAGTTGAAAAGACAGTTGTTAGAGAATCATGGCGAGGATTAGGTAGAAGGCTTGGTTGTAAGAGGTTGGACAAAAGAAAGAGGGTCGGGCAACAGAGGTAAGGCTAGATCAAAATCCAAGTTCCAAAAATTCAAATATTTCGAGTGTCACGAGACGGGACATATACAAAAAGATTGTCTAAAGCGCAAAAATAAAGGAAAGAACAAAGTTCAAGAATCATCTAATGCTGCAAATATTGCAAGTGAAGAGGCAGATTCTGATGATACTGAAAATGTTCTAGCAGTGTCTACCAGCAACTCAGGTGACGAGTGGATTCTTGATTCGGCGTGCACTTTTCACATGTCTCCCAATAAAAATTATTTTTCTACTTACAAAGAAATAAGTGGATGATCAGTTTTATTGGGTAACAATAAGGCACTTACTGTTGTTGAGGTGGGTACGGTCAGAGTCAAGATGCACGATGGTGTTACTAGAACATTGGAAGTTCGGCATGTTCCAGAGCTCAAGAAAAATCTTATTTCTTTGAGTCTTCTAGATTCTAACGGCTACCGTTATTCCGTTGAAGGTGGAGTCTTGAAGGTCTTAAAGGGTGCGCTTGTCGTGATGAAAAGAAAGATAGTCAAGGGCCTCTATCATTTTCAAAGAAGCACTATAGTTGGTAGTGCTGATGTATCTTCTTCAGTTGATTCAGATGCTGTTTCTACTCAGTTGTGGCATATGTAACTAGGGCATATGAGTGAGATGGGTATGATAGAATTGAGTAAATGAGGTTTACTCTGTGGCCAGAAAACTAGAAAGCTGGATTTTTGCGAACACTGTGTTTATGGCAAACAATCTAGGGTAAAGTTCAGCACGGCTGTTCATACAACCAAAGGTACGGTGGATTACATTCATTCAGTTCTTTGGGGTCCATCTCCAGTAACATCTAAAGGTGGATCACAGTATCTATTGACCTTTATTGATGATTATTCAAGAAAGGTGTGTGTTTACTTCTTGAAGCACAAAAGTGAAGTGTTCGTCACCTTTAAGCAGTGGAAAGTCTTGATTGAGAAGCAGACTGGTAAAAGGATCAAGTGCTTGAGGACGGACAATGGTCTAGAATACTGCTTAGGTGAATTTAATGAGTTCTGCAAGAATGAAGGAATTTTCAGACATTGCACTGTCAGAAAAACACCACAACACTGTCAGAAAAACACCACAACAGAACGGGATTGCAGAATGAATGAACATAACACTCTTGGAGAGAGCACGTTGCATGCTTTCACAGTCTTGATTGTCAAAGGATTTTTGGGCTGAAGTTGTTCAAATGGCTTGCTACTTGGTGAATATATCTCTTTCAACTGCCATAGAGTTGAAGACTCCTGAGGAGGTATGGTCCGGTTCTCCTGCTGATTACTCTAATTTAAGAGTATTTGGTTGTCCTGCATACACCCATGAGAAAGATGATAAACTTGGTAAGAAAATGCATATTTCTAGGCTATGCATCTAGGGTGAAAGGATACAGGTTGTGGTGTGTTGATCCCAAGTCACCTAAGTTCCTTATAAGCAGAGATGTGACCTTTGATGAGTCTGCTATGCTCCGTCAGAAAAAGGAGTTTGCTGATGGAGATCAGAGTTCTAGCAAGCAGGTGGAGTTACAGGTTGAAACTACAGAGACAGTGCAAGATGAAGAAGCTACAGTCCAATCTGACGATGATAAGGTGGAAGAATCTATTGACGAAGATGCACCTAAAGAACAATCGTATAACATTGCTACAAGCAAAGCAAAGAGGCAAACAAGGCCACCTCAGAAATACGGGTATGTTGACCTAGTTGATTATGCTTTGACAGTAGCAGAAGACCTTGATGGTCATGAACCATATTCTTATAAAGAGGCTGTTTCTTGTAATAAATCTTCTCAATGGGTGACTGCCATGAGTGAAGAGATTGAGTCTCTACATAAGAATCAAACTTGGGAGCTTGTGAAACCACCACACGGGCAGAAGATTGTTGGATGCAAATGGGTTTTCAAAAAGAAAGATGGAATCCCAGGGGTTGAGGATACAAGGTATAAAGCATGCTTAGTAGCTAAAGGCTTTACTCAGAGAGAGGGTATTGACTTCAATCAAGTATTCTCTCCAGTTGTGAAGCATAGCTCTATTCGTGTTTTGCTCGCTATGGTTGCTCAATTTGACTTGGAGCTTGAACAACTAGATGTCAAAACAGCTTTCTTACATGGCGAACTTGAAGAAAAAATCTATATGCATGGGTTTCAAAGTCCATGGAAAGGAAGACCATGTTTGTTTGTTAAAAAAGTCATTATATGGCTTGAAGCAATCTCCAAGGCAGTGGTATAAAAGGTTTGACACATTTATCATCGACCACGGGTACTCAAGAAGTGAGTATGATAACTGTGTGTATCATAGGAAGCTCTCTGATGGTTCATTTGTTTATCTGTTGTTGTATGTTGATGACATGTTGATTGTTGCCAAGAACATGTCTGAGATTAATTTTCTGAAGGATCAGTTGAAAGGTGAGTTTGAGATGAATGATTTAGGTGCAGCCAAGAAGATAATGGGAATGGAGATTCACAGGGATAAAAGTGCACGAAAATTACACTTGTCTCAGAAGAAGTACATTGAAAAAGTACTTGAACGATTTGGCATGCAAGATTGTAAGCCTGTGAATACTCATATTGTAGTTCATTTCAGGTTATCATCAGATATGTTGCTGAATACTGATGAAGATAAGGAATATATGTCTAGTGTTCATTATGCTAGTGCAGTTGGAAGCATTATGTATGCTATGGTCTGCACTCGTCTAGACATTTCACATGCCAACAGTGTTGTAAGCAGGTTTATGGGCAATCCTGGAAAAGTTCATTGGCAGGCTGTGAAATGGATTTTCCGTTATCTCAGAGGTACTGCAGATTTTGGTTTAACATATAGAAGGGCACAAGTGAAAATGTTGTTGGCTTTGTGGATTCAGATTATGCAGGTGATCTAGATAAGAAGAGATCTCTGACTGGTTATGTTTTCACTCTTTCTAGTTGTGCTATTAGTTGGAAAACAGTTCTACAATCAACAATTGCTTTGTCGACGACAGAAGCAGGGTACATGGCAGTGACGGAAGTGGTGAAAGAAGCATTATGGTTGAGAGGTCTGGTTAGTGATCTTGGATTAAGACAAGATTCAATTGTTGTGCACTGTGATAGTCAAAGTGCTATACATCTGACTAGAAATCAAATGTATCATGAGAGGACTAAACACATTGATGTAAGATATCACTTTTTGCAGAATATCATATCGGAAGGAGCTGTTTCAGTGATAAAGATTGGCACAGCGGATAATCCAGCTGATATGATGACAAAGCCTATCGCTGCTCTCAAGTTCAAGCATTGCTTGGACTTGATTAGTGTGTGCAACAATTGAGAGATGCCCTTGCGGGCATAAAGAAGACGATTGAAGAAATTTTTGATTGACGATTGAGTAATTCAACTAAGGTGGAGATTTGTTGGATTATGTCTTGAATTTTCAAGGCCCAAGAAATAGAAGCCCATTGTCAATATAAGCCCATGACAAAAGCTTTGTTAATAATATGAAAAAGTTTCATGCATTTTAGCCACAAGATTTGACTTGGGCACCAAGCAATGTTGGAGCATTTCTTAGCCACAAGATTTGACTTGGGCAACAAGCAACGTTGGAGCACTTCTTAGCCACAAGATTTGACTTGGACACCAAGCAACGTTGTAGCACTACTTAGCCACAAGTTTAGACATGGGCACCAAGCAAATATGGCTTTATAAGTGGCCATTGGTTTCACCTTTTCAAGCAGCAGAAAAAGAGAGCAAAACAATTGGGTGCAAGTGTAGTGCGCTTGAGTGAGTAAAGTGAGGTTTGGGTGTATTGGGTTAAAGGGTTGAAATACTAAATTTGAGTCATCTTGTAATCTTCAATTTTCATAGTGAAAATTTCTTTGATCGTCTTGACCGTGGAGGTAGGCCTAAAAGCCGAACCACCTTAAATTCTTTGTGTCATTTTGAGCTATTTATTTTTGCCATTTTAATTTCTCTACTTACCAATTAATTATTTTCTGGGGTATGTCACAACACGTACCTTAGAACAATCGGAGATGTCTTATTTATTGCGTTAGAGTTCTAAATCATTTAGAATAACAATCAATTAGATATCTGATTGTATCCTCATTCCTTATGGGATAAGGACAATCGTTTGGCAATGCAATCTCCAAGATTGTAGCCCTTATTTGAGTTGATTCCCCTTATTACGTTGCCTAATCTTTAGGAGATTGAGATTTGATTTCCTTGTAAGGATCCGCGTGGTAATCAAACAATAGCAAATTTTTATCTTTATCGTCATTCAAACATTCGTTATTTAATTGTAATTCATGCGATTGCAATAAAAGTCACAAATTGCCATTCTCCAACTCTACTGTGTCCAGTTCTGCTGCGTTACAAGTTATTTTCTCTGATTTGTGGACATCTCCTATCATCTCTACTGAAGGATATAAATACTATGTTGTGTTTATTGACCATTTCACTAAATATGTTTGGCTATACCCCTTAAAGAAAAAATCGGACGTTCGTGACAACTTTATTTGATTTCGTGGACTTGTCGAAATTTTTTTAATACCTCTATTACCACGTTATTTACGGACAATGGTGGTGAATATATTGCTCTCACATCCCACCTTTTGGCAAATGGTATCACTCATCTCACCACTCCTCCTCGTACACCAGAACACAATGGCTATGCTGAACGGCGACATCGCCATATTGTCGAAACTGGATTGGCATTCCTTCAACACGCCTCAATTCCCACGCATTTTTGGCCTTATCCGTTCACCACAGCTACATATCTGATTAATCGACTTCCTAAAATCAACCTCAACTACCTCACTTCATTTGAAAAACTCTACTACTCTCCCCCCAATTTTTCCAAACTACGGGTGTTTTGGGTGCCTCTGCTATCCCTGGCTACGCCCGTATAATTTTCACAAACTTGAGTCCCGCTCCAAGCCATGTGTTTTTCTAGGTTATAGTCTCTCACAAAGTGCCTACTACTGCCTCGATATTTCCACTTGTCGTGTGTATAAGAGCCGTCATGTAAAATTCGTCGAACATGTTTTTCCCTTTACTAACTCACCCTCTTACCCCACAACCATCGAAGCCAGTTCTCTACTCTCTTTATCTTCACCCATGGTCACTGGTTCCGATGGCTTCCACAATGGTGTGCGTACTCAGCCCTCCATCACTGCACCCGCCATCATGGACTCTGTCACTACTGCCACTCCTTCATCGTCCCCAGTATCTAGGCCCCAATCCCCAAGCAACCCTGCCACACCTCCCACTTCACTGATCTCCAACTACCTCCACGCTAAACTCCCCCACCACAGCTCCTATCGTCCCACATACTAACACCCCCATCCACAATCCTTTCTTGATGACACAATCTCTCCTCTACTCATCTCACACCATCACCCAACACCCCTGAACATATGCGGCCCACTCGAAGTCGTGCACAACTCTTCCACTCTCCTCCACCGTCCTCTCTTGAGTTGTCCAACAACCTTAGCTGTCTATCTCTCTCCAGCCACCGAAAATTCCACTACACCACCTTCCTCTCCCACTCGGCCAGCTGCGCCACCCCCTCCTCCACGTTCCTAGTCCCTCCATCCAATGCTTACCTGAAGTAAGACTGCTCACCATGTATCCACTATACCATACCAACTCTCTCGAGAACCTACCACTGCCACCCAGGCCATGAAAGATCAAAACTGGCATCACACCATGTGTGATGAGTATAACGCTCTTATTAAAAATGGCACATGGACTCTTGTGCCTCGTGACTCCTCTCAAAATGTTATTGGTTGCAAATGGATCTTTCGTATTAAACAGAATGCAGATCGGTCTCTTGATAAATATAAGGCGCTCCTTATCGTAAAAGGTTTTCTTCAGCGACTCGGGCTGGACTATTGTGATACTTTCAGTCCAGTTGTAAAACCTTCTACTATTTATCTGCTCCTTTCACTCTCTATTATGGATGGCTGGCATCTCAAATAGCTAGACGTTAATAATACCTTCTTACATGGATCATTGTCTGAGAATGTATATATGCAGCAACCACCAAGGTTTGTTAATCAACATTTTCCAGATTTCGTTTGTCATCTACAACGGTCTCTTTATGGCCTCAAATAGGCTCATCTTGCCTGGTATTCTGAACTCAAGTAGTTCCTCGTTAGTGTTGGATTTCAAAATTCTAGGGCCGATGCGTCCCAATTTTTTCTCTGCCAGTGGTGTACAGTACTTTTTCTACTTGTCTACGTCGACGACATTATACTAACTGGTAACTCATCTTCTACTATGGCCACTTGTGTTCAGAAACTTGCTGACATGTTTTCTATTAAGGATTTGGATGATCTCTCTTACTTTCTTGGCATGGAAGTCATTCCTGGCACGCATGGTCTCTTTCTCTCATAGCACAAATATATTCTTGACATACTAGACAAAACTGGTACTTCAAAAGAATTCTCCGTTCTCTCTTCATGCATTCTTTGATGCTGATTGGGGTTGTAACATCTCAGACAGAACCTCCACTAGTGCTTATATTGTTTTTATTGGCTCTATTCCGATCTCCTGTAGTTCTAAAAAGCAAAGTACTGTTGCTTGCTCGTCCACAGAGGCTGAATACTGATCCATTGCTGCTACAACTACAGAAATCACCTAGCTTCAAGCTCTCATTCTTGAGATTGGCTACACATTGCCTACTACTCCTGTTCTCTACTCTGATAATGTCAGGGCCACCTAATTGTGTGCCAATCCAGTGTTTTATTCTCGGATGAAACACATAGCCCTTGACTTTCACTTTGTTCATGAAAAAGTTCAAACTGGCAAGCTTCGTGTCTATCATGTATACGGCTTTAATCAGTTAGCTAACAGCTTAACAAAGCTGGTCCCCGGCTCCAAACTCACCAGCATTCGGTCCAAGATTGACGTCCATCTGTCCTCCATCTTGAGGGGGCGTATTGGACCATAATCCTCTTACCCATTTTAATTAACTTATTTTTAGTATATGTATATTCTTTGATTTGCATTCATTCCAGAATATTGCTGTACCATAATTGTTGTAGTTTATTATGGTAAAGATTCTAGTCATTAAGAGTTTACCATCATTAGAAAACCTAAAACCAGGGTTGGCCAAGCATGTATGTGTACATAAGCATCCTTCCTCTTCATCAATACTATGAAAAATTTCAGCCAATTATTCTCCAGTTCTTTCATATATATGGCTAAATATTTCAAGATTATTATGCAACTTGATTGTTTAGTTAATTAGTACTCTAATCCGTACCACCCCTTACTCTAGGGAGTAAGGAGTATTAAATTCCTTTTCTAGGTTTTAATGGAATTTAGGAAACAAAAAATTTCCATAGAAGACTTTATCTTCACCTTCAAGGCCATGATTGGGATGGACACTCTTGTCAAAGTGATAGTATTGGAACTTTTTTGAATTTTTGTATGCGAATTTGTCAAACAAAAATCCTACACGTAGAATGCACGAGTACGTTACTGGTCTTTCATTGTTAGATTCACTTCACTGCTGGGTGAGTGGCGCTATTGTCGCCCCATTTTTTCTAGCCTTAATTGAGATTGTATGCGGTTCATTGGGAATCAGAAATATCATATATGAAATGATATTTTGAATCAAGGATTTTAACCATACAATCTGAATAAACCAATGATTACATAAAATTCCATAGTTACTGCATATTTTAGTACATCATATTTAATTTACATAAAATATGCTGTAACTATGTGAATTGAGAGAAGTAAGAAGCTCACCATTTCAAATTTCCAAAATGTTCTCACAAGATGCTGATCAGAATAATCTAGAAGTTGTCATGTTAGTTGATACAAGTGAGATAGACAATGCTAGTCTGAGGACACCTAAATTCAATAGGAAAATACTTCAACAGAACTCTAAAACTCGTGTATTGGTCGATCAAAATTTGATTTCAATTTCCATGGAAACTGAAAGTGTAGAATTGGATAATGATCAAGTTGATCAAATCTACTTCAAGAAACTAGATGAGCAGCACCCGAGCACTAATCTACTATGGAGGCATAGCACTAGAAACCGGCTGCCAACTACCAGAGTACTGGAAGCTTTGGCAAATGGATTCTTAATATTGAAATCTAGATAGGAGGAAAATTGTCAAAAAAGGTGCATTAGGCAACCAGACAAACAACGATTGAGTACGAATCTTCTAAGAAGGCATAGCACAAGAAACAAACAACCAACGACCAGAGCACTGGATGCTTTCACAAATGGATACTTAACAAATCAGGGTAGAAAAGAAACAGTCAAAAAACATGCATCAGGCAATCGGATGAGCAGCGATTGAGTAATTTCAGCTACAATCCCCTAACATGGTCATCATCTTCGTCAATACTATAACTCATGTGGAGTCACTTTCACCATCATCTACTTTGAAGCCTGAGAAACAGAAGTCATTTTTAAGCAAACAACTATTAGATGGTGTGAGTGACATTTATCTCCAACTAATTCAAACTATCAATTTTAAACGGTTGATCCTATAATTAGCCATGACGTTGATTAAAAAAATCACGTCAATCTTGAATTGCGATATCGTCTTGGCTTTGGATCTATAGTATTAACTAAGATTTTCCAATATGAGGAAACATAGATACTTGAAAAATAGACATAATAGTCTTAATGGCTTAACAAAAAAGGTAGTTTCCTTGTGGAATTACATATCTTTGGGAGGAGATCTATTAAAAGTAAAAATATGGGTATCTTTGTTATTACAAAAAGTTTTATGGTTCTCCCAAATATAGTAGATGGTCAAAATTCCGAAACACAAAAACTAGTAAAGTAGATAGAAAAATGCATTTTTTTTTGGATTGAAGTTGCAAAAGTTGTCGTATCGAATTTCTCCGGACCAAATTTAGTAAAGATACTTTTAGAAAAGGTTATTTCTAAACATATATAGCTAAATATTTCAAGAATATTATGCAACTTGATTGTTTAGTTAATTAGTACTCTCATCCATACCACCACTTATTCTAATTAGCAAGGAGTATTAAATTCATTTTCTAGGTTTTTATGGCATTTAGGAAACAAACAATGTCTGTAGAAGACTTTATCTTCACCTTCAAGGCCATGATTGAGATGAAAACTCTTGTCAAAGTGCTGGTATTGAAATGCTTTTGAATTTTTGAAGGCGAAGTTGTCAAACAAAAATTCTGCACATAAACTGCACGAGTACGTTACCGATTTTGCATTGTTAGATTCACTTCACCGCTGGGCGAGCGGTGCAATTGTCACCCCCTTTTTCATAGCCTTAATTGAGATTGTATGCAGTTCATTAGGAATCTGAAATATCATATATGAAATGATTTTTTGAATCAAGGATTTTAACCATACAATCTTAATAAACCAATGAATTACATAAAATCCCATAGTCACAACATATTTATTATAACATATTTAATTTACACAAAATATTCTTTAACTATGTCAAGTGTGAGAATCGAGAAGCTCACCATTTCAAATTTCCAAATGTTCTCACAAGATGCTGATCAGAATAATCTTGAAGTCGCCATGTTAGTGGATACTTGTGAGATAGATAATGCTAGTTTGTGGACACCTACATTCAACAGGGAAATGCTTCAACGGAATACTAAAACTCGTGTATTGGTGGATCTAAACTTGCCTCCAATTTCCATGGAAATTGAAACCGTAGAATTGGATAATGAACAAGTTGATCAAATGTGCTTCAAGCAACCGGATGAGTACAAATCTTCTACGACGGCATAGCATAAGCTAACAACCAGAGCACTGGAAGCTTTAGCTATTGGCTACTTAACTGTCAAATCCGAATAGAAAAGAAACTATCAAATAACATGCATCAGGCAACCGGATGAGCAGGAATTGCGTAATTTCAGCTACAATCTCCTCAACATTGACGTCTCGATTTCATCAAAACTGTAACTCACGTGGAGTCACTTTCACCGTACTTTACTCTCAAGTTTAAGAAACAAAGTCTTTTTTAGGCAAACAACTATTGGATGGAGTGAGTGACACTTATCACCAACTTATTCAAACCATCAATTTTAAACGATTGATTATTTAATTAGACATCAAGTTGATTGAAAAAAATCACGTCAATCTTGAATTGCGAAATCGTCATGTCTTTGGATCTATAGTTTGTGATCATCTAAGATTTTCCAAAATTAGGAAATATAGATGTTTGAAAAATAGACACAATTGTCTTAATGGCTTGACAAAAAAGGTAGTTTCCTTGTTGAGTTACATATCTCTGGGAAGAACTTTGTTTAGGCGAGGAGATCTAGTAAAAGTAAAAATACGGGTGTCTTTGTTATTACAAAATGTTTTTTGGTTCTCCCAAATATAGTAGATGGTCAAAATTTTGAAACACAAAAGCCAGTAGAGTAGTTAGAAATATACATTATTTTGGATTGAAGTTGCAAAAGTTGTTGTATCGAATTTCCTCCTGACCAAATTAAGTAAAGGCACTTTTAGTAAAAATTATTTCAAAATATATAAAGCTTTCAAGAATATTATGCAACTTGATTGTTTAGTTAATTAGCACTCTGATCCATACCACCACTTATTCTTGTGAGTAAGGAGTATTAAATTTCTTTTCTAGGATTTTATGGCATTTAGGAAACAAAAATGTCCGTAGAAGACTTTATCTTCACCTTCAAGGCCATGATTGGGATGGAAACTCTTGTCAAAGTGCTGGTATTGAAATGTTTTTGAATTTTTGAAGGCGAAGTTGTCAAACAAAAATTCTGCACATAAACTGCACGAGTACGTTACCGATTTTGCATTGTTAGATTCACTTCACCGCTGGGCGAGCGGTGCAATTGTCACCCACTTTTTCATAGCCTTAATTGAGATTGTACGCAGTTCATTGGGAATCAGAAATATCATATATGAAATGATTTTTTTGTATCTTGGATTTTAACCATACAATCTTAATAAACCAATGAATTACATAAAATCCCATAGTTACAACATATTTTATTATAACATATTTAATTTACATAAAATATGCTTTAACTATGTCAAGTGAGAGAATCGAGAAGTTCACCATTTCAAATTTCCAAAATGTTCTCACAAGATGCTGATCAAAATAATCTAGAAGTCGCCATGTTAGTTGATACATGTTAGATAGATAATGCTAGTTTGAGGACACATAAATTCAACAGGGAAAGGGTTCAACGGAACCCTAAAACTCGAGTATTGGTGGATCTAAACTTGCCTCCAATTTCCATGGAAATTGAAATCGTAGAATTGGATAACGAACAAGGTTATCTAATGTTCTTCAAGCAACCGAATGAGCAACACCCGAGCACGAATCTACTACGGAAGAATAGCATTAGAAATCGGGTACCAACTACCAGAGTACGGAAGCATTGGCAAATGGATTCTTAACACTGAAATCTAGACAGGAAGGAAACTCATGTTAAAAAACATGCATTAGGCAACCAGGCAAGCAGCGATTGAGTACGATTCTTCTACGACGGCATAGCATAAGAAACTGGGTGCCAACAACCATAGCGCTAGAAGCTTCAGCAAATGGATACTTAACAGTCAAATTTGAATAGAAGAGAAAGTGTCAAATAATATGCATTAGGCAACTACATGAGCAGCGATTGAGTAATTTCAGCTACAATCCCCTCTACATTGACGTCTCAACTTCGTCAAAACTGTAACTCACGTGGAGTCAATTTCACCATACTCTACTTTCAAGTTTGAGAAACAAAGTCCTTTTTAGGCAAACAACTATTGGATGGAGTGAGTGACAATTATCACCAACTTATTCAAACCATCAATTTTAAATGATTGATCATACAATTAGACATCAGGTTGATTAAAAAAAATCACGTCAATCTTGAATTGCGAAATCGTCTTGGCTTTGGATCTATAGTTTGTGAAAATCTAAGATTTTCCAAAATTAGGTTATATAGATATTTGAAAAATAGACACAATTGTCTTAATGGCTTGACAAAAAAGGTAGTTTCCTTATTGGGTTAAATATCTTTGGGAAGAACTTTGTTCAGGTGAGGAGATCTATTAAAAGTAAAAATACGGGTGTCTTTGTTATTACAAAAAGTTTTATGGTTCTCCCAAATATAGTAGATGGTCAAAATTCCGAAAAACAAAAGCCAGTAGAGTTGCTAGAAAAAGACATTATTTTGGATTGAAGTTTCAAAAGTTGTTGTATCAAATTCCTCCCGGCCAAATTAAGAAAAGGCACTTTTAGTAAAAATTATTTCTAAATATATATAGCTGAATATTTCAAGAATATTATGCAACTTGACTGTTTAGTTAATTAGCACTCTGATCCGTACCACCACTTATTCTAGTGAGTAAGGAGTATTGAATTTCTTTTCTAGGTTTTTATGGCATTTAGGAAACAAAAAATGTCCGTAGAAGACTTTATCTTCACCTTCAAGGCCATGATTGGGATGGAAACTCTTGTCAAAGTGCTGGTATTGAAATGTTTTTGAATTTTTGAAGGTGAATTTGTCAAGCAAAACTTTTGCACGTAGACTGCACGAGTACGTTACCGATTTTTCACTGTTAGATTTACTTCACCGCGAGCGGTGCTATTGTCACCCCCTTTTTCCTAGCCTTAATTGAGATTGTGTGCAGTTGATTGGGAATCAGAAATATCATATGTGAAATGATTTTTTGAATCAAGGATTTTAACCATACAATCTAAATAAACCAATGAATTACATAAATCCCATAGTTAAAACATATTTTATTATAACATATTTAATTTACATAAAAAATGCTTTAACTATGTGAAGTGAGAGAATCGAGAAGCTCACCATTTCAAATTTCCAAAATGTTCTCACAAGATGTTGATCAGAATAATCTAGAAGTCGCCATGTTACTTGATACATCTGAGATGGATAATGCTAGTTTGAGGATGCCTAAATTCAACAGGGAAATGCTTCAACGGAACCCTAAAACTCGTGTATTGGTGGATCTAAACTTGCCTCCAATTTCCATGGAAATTGAAAGCGTAGAATTGGATAATGAACAAGTTGATCAAATGTGTGCTTCATGAAACCGAATGAGCAGGACCCGAGCATGAATCTACTACGGAGGAATTGCACTAGAAATCAGATGCCAACTACAAAAGTACTGGAAGCATTGGCAAATGGATTCTTAACACTGAAATTTGGACAGGAAGAAAACTCATGTCAAAAAACATGCATTGGCAAATGGATTCTTAACACTGAAATCTGGATAGGAAGAAAACTCATGTCAAAAAACATGCATTAGGCAACCAGACGAGCAGTGATTGAGTACGAATCTTCTACGATGGCATAGCATAAGAATTCAGTAGCCAACAACCAGAGCACTGGAAGCTTTAGCAAATCGCTACTTAACTATCAAATCTGGATAGAAAAGAAACTGTCAAAGAACATACATTAGGCAACCGGATGAGCAGCGGTTGAGTAATTTCAGCTACAATCCCCTCAACATTGATGTCTCGACTTCGTCAAAATTGTAACTCATGTGGAGTCACTTTCACCGTGCTCTACTTTCAAGTCTGAGAAACAAAGTCTTTTTTAGGCAAACAACTATTGGATGGAGTGAGTGACAGTTATCACCAACTTATTCAAACCATCAATTTTAATCGATTGATCATATAATTAGACATCAAGTTGATTAAGAAAAATCACGTCAATCTTGAATTGCCAAATCGTCTTGGCTTTGGATCTATAGTTTGTGATCAACTAAGATTTTCCAAAATTAGGAAATATAGATATTTGAAAAATAGACACAATTGTCTTAATGGCTTGACAAAAAAAAGGTAGTAACCTTTTTGAGTTACATATCTTTGGGAAGAACTTTGTTCAGGTGAGGAGATCTATTAAAAGTAAAAATACGGGTGCCTTTGTTATTACAAAAAGTTTTATGGTTCTCCTAAATATAGTAGATGGTCAAAAATTTGAAACACAAAAACGAGTAGAGTATCTAGAAAAAGACATTTTTTTTTGGATTGAAGTTGCATAAGTTGTTGTATCAAATTCCACTTGACCAAATTAAGTAAACACGTTTAGTAAAAATTATTTCTAAATACATATAGCTAAATATTTTAAGAATATTATGCAACTTGATTGTTTAGTTAATTAGCTCTCTGATCAGCACCACCCCTTATTCTAGTGAGTAAGGAGTGTTAAATTTCTTTTCTAGGTTTTTATGGCATTTAGGAAACAAAAAATGTCTGTAGAAAATTATGTCTTCACCTTCAAGGCCATGATTGGGATGGACACACTTGTCATAGTCCTGGTATTGGAACGTTTTTTAATTTTTGAAGTGGAATTTTTCAAACAAAAATTTTGCACGTAGACTGCACGAGTACGTTACTGATTTTGCATTATTAGATTCACTTCACTGCTGGGCGAGCGGTGCTATTGTCAACCCCTTTTTCCTATCCTTAATTGAGATTGTATGCAGTTTCATTGGGAATCAGAACTATCGTATATGAACTGATTTTTGGAGTCAAGGAGTTTATGTTGGATAAAATTCAA
Source organism: Forsythia viridissima (assembly GCA_030279155.1). Lineage (NCBI taxonomy): Eukaryota > Viridiplantae > Streptophyta > Magnoliopsida > Lamiales > Oleaceae > Forsythia > Forsythia viridissima. The sequence continues at coordinate 31,503,738 of CM059041.1, read as the reverse complement.
CAAGTGGGGCCAAACATGTATATATTAAAATGTGTGGTGCTATCTTAAGGTTTTAGTCAATAAAGTGATTCACTAAAGACTATTTTGGACTAATGGGTATTAAGTGTCATAAGATAAAAGTGTAGAGACGGATACAATGTTTTAAATTAATGAGGGGCCAATTTAACAACACTGAAACATAATAACTACCCTGCAGTTATTTATACAGGTCATGGTCCCCAATTGAGCGTGGTTTTTGATAACTCTTTGCATCTCCATCAGCAAGAGACACTAAGGAGAAAACCACGGATCAGTTGGAAGACCATAACCCCGTTCGATCAAACAGAATCATGGATTCAGGTACGATTCCGCTTCAGTCTTGATCTTGATAATTACAGCATGATGTGCTTGAGTTATAGATGTGAAATCATCTGTGTATATAGATTCGGTAAATAAATCTAACAAGTGGTATCAGAGCCACCTTCATGTTGTATTATCAGATCACTAGAACATTAAAAGAAATCAATGCCATTTATTTGCTTATTATAATATGCATCTTGTTTGGCAATAAGGTTTTAATTGAAATTATGGATTCAGCCATTTATGAAATCGTTACTGTGTTCGTTCATGTATATATATGATTTCAAGATTCTGTATGTATATATACCTTTTCTTTAAGGAATATGGGTTTATTCAATTTATGCAATCTGTATGTTGATTTCATCGATTGGGATTTTGATTTTTGTGGTCGGATTTGTGTATTGTGGTTGGTTGATGTTGAGATGGATTTGCGTCGTCAGAGGAAGGAACGTGTAGCGTCGGAGATGGCCCTGTAGGAAGGAGGCAGCGTCTCTACCAGCGACGCTGCGTACGGAGAACTGCAGCGCCGGAGATGGCGCTACAGGCATGGAAGGCCGCGCGATCTCCGTCTCGTGGATGGCGGCGGCAGAAACCCTAGCTGTTGCATTTTTTGACCAAGGGACCTCCTACGGAAATTACAAGTTCTAAAGGGCTGGTTTGCAATTTTTGCAATTTTGGTTTATTTAACCTCTGGTCCTCCTGCTTGTTCCTCATTTAATTTGAATCCTAAAGTTTTAAATTCATTTAAATTGGCCCTTTAGACTTCTGTATTTATAAAATCAGTCCCTATAGTTTTAGTAATCACTTAAGTTGGGCCCTTAAAGTTCTGAATTTTATGATTCAATCCCTAAAGTTTAAGATTTTAATTAATTGGCCACTAAAGTTTTGGTAAAATTGAAATTTAGTCCTTCAAGCTTAAAATTTTTCATAATTAGCCAATCAAGTTTAATTAAATTGCAATTTAACCCTCCAACTTAATGATTACTTAATCCTAAAGCTTTGAACTTCAAAAATTCAAATCTTAAAGTTTTAAATAGATGCAAAGCAATCAATTCAGTTCAAATTTTGGTACGATGGACTCTTTTGAGAAATATAATATTCCAAAGTGAATTAATTGAAGCAACATGTTGCCAAATGAACCTCTCTTGTGGAAAATAATTAACTTAGAATATTAGAAAGTTTAGTGTGTGTGTTGTTCATGCGGATATTGATCGACCTAAAGGAAGGTCAATGTTTGGCTGGAATTTCACATGCACCTGTGGTGATAAACGAGTGACGATTATTTGGTTTAACGTGTGATCAATAAATCGGTCCAAAGAAAGGTTTATTGATTGACATGTCTTATTGTCAGTGTTTGATTGCTACATCGAGGTACCACTTACGAGTCAATGTTTCTGTCCAAAGACTAAATATTGATGTTGTGCTAGGTATCTTGTGATGGGCCTTACCAATATATTTGAAATTATTATTTGCATAATAACGTACTAATGTAAGCTATTTCTATCTTTTTCTCTATACAGCTCATTCATCTACTTCCACAATATCTGTAAATATCAATTCAATCTCCATGCTTAATGGGTCAAACTTCAAGGATTGGAAAGAGAACGCTTTAATTGTTCTTGGCTGCATGGATCTTGACCTTGCTCTCAGGATTGAGAAACCTGCTTCTCTTACGGATGCAAGTTCACCTGATAACAGGATGAACTTTGAGAAGTGGGAACGCTCAAATCGTATGAGTCTAATGATCATTAAGCACGGTATTCCAGAAGCCTTTAGGAACGCAGTATCTGAGGAGGTAAATGATGCCAAGGAATTCCTTGCTGAAATTGAAAAGCATTTTGCAAAAAACGATAAGGCTGAAACAAGCACGCTTCTGCAAAGCTTGATTTCAACGAAGTATAAAAGTAAGGAGAACATAAGGGAGTACGTCATGCAGATGTCTCATACTGCTTCAAAACTTAAGGCACTAAAGCTCGACTTGTCTGATGACTTGCTCGTGCATTTAGTATTAATATCGCTTCCTGTACATTACAATCAATTTAAGGTTAGTTACAACTGTCAAAAGGAGAAATGGACTCTAAATGAGCTTATTTCATATTGTGTGCAAGAGGAAGAAAGGTTGAAGCAGGACAGAACTGAAATTGCTAACTTGGCAAGTACCTCTAAAGATAAGGGCAAGAAAAGAAAAATAGAATATGAAGCTTCTAAGGGTCCAGAACAGAAGAAACCACATAAAGACAAAGATGGTTGTTTCTTTTGCTAGAAGCCTGGACATTTAAAGAAGGACTGTACCAAATATAACGCCTGGCGTTCAAAGAAAGGTACATTTCTTAATTTGGTCTGTTCTGAGGTTAATTTAGCTTCAGTACCTAGAAACACTTGGTGGTTAGATTCTGGTGCTACTACTTACATAAGTGTTTCTATGCAGGGTTGTTCTGCCAAAAGCTAAATGATGCTGAACGATTCATCTTTGTGGACGACGAAAAATCGGTGGAAGTTGAAGCAATAGACACTTTTAGGTTATTGTTAGGAACTGATTTTTATTTGGATTTGAAAGACACTTTTGTTGTACCGTTGTTTGGACAGAATTTGGTTTCTATTTCCTTATTGGACAAATTTGGATATTATTGTTCTTTTGGAAATTGTCAGTTTAGTCTTTCTTTAAATTCAAATACTGTTGGTACTGGTTCATTATGTTCATATGATAACTTATATTTGCTTGATACTATTGCGTCATATAATGAAACCTTGCATGTGGAATCACGTGGTACTAAGCAAAAATTAAATAAAGAAAATTCGGCAAAATTATGGCACAAGCGCTTAGGTCACATCTCAAAAACTAGAGTTGAACGACTTGTGTCAGATGGCATTTTGGATTCCCTGGACTTTACGGACTTTGATATTTGTATTGATTGTATCAAGGAAAAACAGACCAAAACAAAAAGGTTAGGTGCCAATAGAACTTCGGACGTCTTAGAATTGATACACACAGATATTTGTGGACCATTCTCTATAGCTTCTTGGAATGGTCAATAATATTTTATATCATTCATAGACGATTACTCACATTATGGGCATCTATATCTTATTCATGAAAAATCTGAGTCACTGGACATGTTCAAGGCTTTCAAAGCTGAAGTTGAGAATCAACTCAACAAAAAGATGAAAAGCGTTAGGTCTGATCGTGGTAGTGAGTACTATGGCAGATATGACGGTTCAGGTGAACAATGTCCAGGACCATTTGCTAAATTCCTAGAGGAATGTGGAATCGTCCCACAGTACACCATGCCAGGATCACCTAGCATGAATGGTGTAGCTGAAAGATGAAACAGGACTCTTAAGGACATGGTAATGTGTATGATTAGTCATTCTACTTTACCAAAATCACTCTGGGGAGAAGCATTAAAGACTGCAGCTTATATTCTGAACAGAGTACCAACTAAATTTGTTGCTAAAACACCTTATGAGCTTTGGACAGGCAGAAAACCTGTTCTAAAGCATTTCCACATTAGGGGATGTCCAGCTGAGGCTAGGTCTTATAGGCCACATGAAAATAAATTGGACTCCAAAACTGTAAGCAGCTATTTTATTGGTTATTCTAAGCGATCAAGGGGCTACAAATTTTATAATCCCACACTCAAGTCAATTTTTGAAATGGGAACTGCAACATTTTTTGAGGATGTTGAGTTTGGGGGGACAAATAAGGTTAGAGACATTGTCTTTAAGGAAGAAACTGAGAAATGATCGATTTCGATTCCTACTATTACTTTTGACAATGTGCAGGTTTCTATACCCGTCATTGATCAAGAAGTATATCCGGAACCTCAGCAAGATAATGTTGAAGAACCTCCTACCATTCCAGAAGTACAAACTCAACAACCTCAAGAACCAATACCATTAAGGAGATCCACTCGAGAAAGGAAAAATGCTATTTCGGATGATTTTATAGTATTTCTCCAAGAACATGAGGAAAATAATGGAATGATGGAAAATGATCCAATCAATTTCCATCAGGCCATGAAGGGTTCTGATTCTCAAAAGTGGATTGATGCCATGAATGAGGAGTACAAGTCTATGCAAGACAATAAAGTTTAGGATCTTGTCCCATTACCAGAAGGTGGGAAGCCCATTGGTTGTAAATGGATTTTTAAAACCAAAAGGGATTCGAAAGGTAATGTGGAAAGATATAAAGCTCGTCTTGTAGCTAAAGGCTTACACAAAAAGAAGGCATTGACTTCAAAGAGACTTTCTCTCCAGTTTCAACGAAAGACTCTTTCAAGACAGTCATGGTACTTGTTGTACACTTTGACCTTGAGTTACATCAGATGGATGTTAAGACAGCGTTTGTCAATGGAGACATTGATGAAACGATTTATATGGTGCAACCAGAAAACTTCGTGTCAGGAGACTCGAAGAATATGGTTTGCAAATTAAAGAAATCTATCTATGGACTCAAGCAAGCTTCTCGTCAGTGGTACTACAAATTTCAATAAGTGATTATCTCATTTGGTTTTGAGATAAGTATTGTTGATGATTGTGTATATCACAAGTTCAGTGGGAGTAAGCATATTTTCTTGGTTTTTTATGTTGACGACATACTGCTTGCCACTAATGATATAAGCATGTTGCACGAAACCAAGAGTTTTTTGTCAAGGAATTTTGAGATGAAAGATCTTGGGGACGCCCCTTTTGTATTAGGGATTCAGATACACCGGGATCACTCTCGGGGTATTCTTGGATTGTCACAAAAGAGATATAACGATAAAGTTCTTAAAAGGTTTGGCATGCAGGATAGTAAACCAGGGGACACCCCTGTTGCTAAGGGAGACAAACTTAGTCTCAATCAGTGCTCAAAAAATAATCTTGAAGTTAAGGAAATGCAGAAGATTCCCTATGCATCAGTTGTTGGGAGTCTGATGTATGCTCAGGTATGTACACGTCCAGACATAACATTCATTGTTGGAATTCTGGGCAGATATTTAAGTAACCCTGGGATGAATCATTGGAAAGCAGGAAAAAGGGTTATGAGGTACTTGAAGAGAACAAGAGATTGCATGCTTACATACATCAGATCGGATCAGTTAGAGATCGTAGGGTACTCTGATTCTGATTTTGCGGGATGCCAAGACAGTAGAAAATCCACATCAGGCTGCATATATCTGCTAGCTAGAGGAGCTATTTCCTGGAGGAGTACTAAGCAGACACTCGTAGCTTCTTCCACTATGGCAGCGGAGTTTGTAGCATGTTATGAGGCATCTAATAATGGGATATGGCTGCGAAATTTTGTCACTGGGTTGCACATTCTGAATGGCATTGAAAGACCATTAAAGTTATATTGTGACAATAACTCTGCAGTGCTATATTCTAATAACAACATGAGTTTAACTAAGTCAAAACACATTGACATTAAGTTCCTGGTTGTGAAGGAAAAGGTACAGAGTAGATAGATTTCCATAGAGCATATTGGGACAAACTCCATAATTGCGGATCTGCTTACTAAGGGATTACCACCCAAGGTCTTTCATGAGCACACTGCTCGTATGTGTGTAGTATTTCTTGAAGATATCATGTTTTAGTGGGAGTTTGTATGTTTGATTGCTTTATGTTTGGTTTTGGACACATTTGTGTATTTGGATAATTTTTTGTACAGAAATAAAGTATTCAGTTCATTCCACTCTGTTATATTATGTTTAGTATTGATCTCACTTAAGGAATAAAGTCGGACCAATTGAAAATAGACACGTTTGGATCACATAACATGTAATTTTCATACTACACTCTCATGATTGATCTATGTCATTTGGTTGTATTGGTGTATGTGACCATTGATGGATTTAGTTATGATTAATGTAACGAAAGTCGCTTTGATCCTACATTGATATGACTGATGGACAAGATTGTTTGGTAATACCCTTAACAGTGATAGAAAAATTTTGAGCTCATAAGGTTGTGCACATTTATAAGGATACATGTATGGCCCAGTGGAAGATTGTTGGATAAAATTCAATATGTGGGGCCAAGCAGTTTAACCATACATTCTCAATAAACCAATGAATTACATAGAATCCCATAGTTACAACATATTTTATAACAACATATTTAATTTGCAAAAAATATGCTTTAACAATGTCAAGTGAATGAATCGAGAAGCTCACCGTTTCAAATTTCCAAAATTTTCTCAAAGGATGCTGATCTGAATAATCTAGAAATCGCCATGTTAGTTGATTCATGTGAGATTGATAATGCCAGTTTGAGGACTCCTATATTCAACAGAGAAATGCTTCAACAGAACCCTAAAACTCGTGTATTGGTGGGTCTAAACTTGTCTCCAATTTCCATGGAAATAGAAAGCGTAGAATTGGATATTGATCATGTTGATCAAATTTGCTTCAAGCTACCAGATGAGCAGCACCCGAGTACGAATCTACTACGGAGACATAGCACTAGAAACCGGTTGTGAACTGCCAGAGTACTGGAAGCTTTGGCAAATGGATTCTCAACATTGAAATCTGGACATGGAGAAAACTATCAAAAAACATGGATTAGGCAACCAGACGAGCATTGATTGAGTACAAATTTTCTACAACGGCATAGCACAATAAACCAGCAGCCATTAACCAGAGCACTGGAAGCTTTAGCAAATAGATACTTAACTATCAAATCTGGATAGAAAAGAAACTGTCAAATAACATGCATCAGGCAACCAGATGAGCAGCGATTGAGTAATTTCAGCTACAATCCCCTCAACATTGTTGTCTCAACTTCGTCAAAACTGTTACTCACGTGGAGTCACTTTCACCATCCTCTACTTTCAAGTCTGAGAAACAGAAGTCCTTTTTACGCAAACAACTATTGGATGGAGTGAGTGACAGTTATCACCAACTTATTCAAACCATCAATTTGTAACGATTGATCATATAATGAGACATCAAGTTGATTAAAAAAAATATCACGTCTATCTTGAATTGCGAAATCGTCTTGGCTTTGGATCTATACTTTGTGATCAACTAAGATTTTCAAAAATTAGGAAATATAGATACTTGAAAAATAGACACAATTGTCTTAATGGCTTGACAAAAAAAGGTTTCCTTGTTGAGTTACATACTTTGGGAAGAACTTTGTTCAGGTCGGGAGATTTATTAAAAGTAAAAATACGGGTGTCTTTGTTATTACCAAAAGTTTTATGGTCCTCCCGAATATAGTAGATGGTTAAAATTCTGGAAAAAAAACGAGTAGAGTTGTAACGATCGGAAATTTTTTGTTGACATTAGATATTTCATGAAAATAAATTTCAATTTTCGGCGTCGTTGCGAACTTCTAGTACATTTTAAATACTTTAGTCGCGTTAAATATTTTTCACATGTTTGCCTTATCTTTTTGGGTCAAACAAAAAGGAAATTTTTTCAATCACCAAAAAAATTATTTTTATACTAATTAAACACCTAAACAGCCCCTAATTCTCATGCCAAAATCAGCCCCAAACAGCCCCTAATTCTCAAATTTTTAACTACCCATGATCTCCCCCACACCTTCCACCATTTATTTCAGCTGAACCACCTGCAAGTTTCCTCCCTAAAAAACGTCCAAGTTCACCCCCCTCAGCTGCCAAAAACCGCCCCAAAAAGAACTCCCCAAAACAGGCTGAAAAGTCACCCTACATCAGTGAAGAAAACGCCCCCTCCTCTACTCCATGATCATTCATTTAGCCCCACTTTCTTATGCATTTCTCTCCCACATTTCAGCCCTCAAGTTGACTGTTTTCCCCCCATTTTTTCCCAGAATTCGTCCACCTTAAACCCCTCAACACTCCTTCATTTCTGCCACAAAAACATTCCAGCAGGAGACTAGAAAAACTGCTCCAATTTTCCCAATTTCAGTCCTCAATTTCGGCCAGCCAAGTACCCTTTTTTCCCTCACTTCAAGCCACCCAAACGTTCCCTTAATTTCCATCATTTCAACCTCCAAAGATACCCCAGCAATAGGCTTAGAATTTCAGTGTTCATCACGCGAAAATCAGTCCCCTTTTGTCTCTCAGATTTCGGCCAGCAGTTTTGCTCTTCTTCAAAATATTTTACAGCAGCAAAGATCACATACTTTCTCTCCTAGATTTCAGTCTCTAAGGTCCCCCAAAAATCTGCCTTTCCCCCCCTCTTTCCATTTCCAGAAATTCACCACTTTTCCTCTTCCAAAGTTAGACCACAAAAGTGCCCTGAAAACCACCTTCTTTCTGTCCCAAATTCGGTTCCAGGTTCATCTCTTGTTCCACTCCAATCTTTCCCTAAATCACACACTTTGTGCACAATTTTACATAAATTAAAGGCAAGCTAGCGGGTTTGATTTTGGAAGATGCAATAACAATTCATTCTCCATCACAACTTCAACCGAAAACTCTTTTTCGAGGTAGTTTTACTTACTACCTTTGTTATGTTTTTAAATGACGTTCAGGAAAATTAGTATGTTATATAAATGCCATGAACATTTAATTATGAATAAACTTTATGATAGTGATTGAAGGTAATCACTTATGATTTTATGTGGTGCCCGCTACCAATTTATGTGTTCCTAAGTACGTTTAAAAATGATGGCATGAGCATTTATTTTTCTAAAGATTGATGAATTGTGTTTTTTATTCATAATACATCTCTATAATTACAAAGTATATATAGGGTTTTCATGACATAAACCCTAGAATCAATCTAAGGTTATAATCCCTTAATTACAGTATTGCAATCTTCTATAGTTAACCGAAATCATCCTAAAATAGGAAAGAATCAATGACATATTTCAACACTCCCCCTCAAGTTGGTGCATAGATGTCACACATGCCCAACTTGTTTAAGAACTTTAAGAACACTCGATTTGAGACTGCTTTGGTAAGAATGTCAGCCAACTGGTCATCTGATCGAATCTTAGGTAATTCCACAATCTTTCTATCTAAATTTTCCTTAATGAAAAATCTGTCTACCTCGACATGCTTTGTACGATCATGTTGAACTAGATTATGTGCGATGTCACATGTTGATTAACAGTTGGATATGTTGTTCAGATAGATAACCTAAATCCTGCAAGAGGAGTCTTAGCCATAATGCCTCACAAAGTACATTTGTCGAACCCCTGAATTCAGCTTCTGCACTTGAGTGAGCTACAACATTTTGTTTCTTGCTTCTCCATGTCACAAGATTACCTCTTACAAAGGTAAAGTAACCAGAAGTAGATCGCCTATTACCCACATCACCAGCCCAATCAGCATCAGTATATGCTTCTATGCTTTGATAGTCTGTGTTTTTAGTGAATAATACTCCCATTCCTGGAGAAAACTTCAAATACCTCAAAATGCGAATAACTGTCTGCATACGTTGTTCTCCAGGATTATGCATAAACTGACTGACAATACTCAAAGCATAAGCCAGATCTGGTCTAGTATGAGACAAGTACATCAATCTCCCTACAAGTCTTTGGTATCTTCCTTTGTCAACTGGTATTTGGTTGGATTCAACATATAGCTTTAGACCTTCTTCTACTGGTGTATCAATTGGTTGACATACTGACATACCTATCTCTTGTAATAGATCTAAGGCATATTTTCTTTGAGACAAAAACTATTCCTTTATTAGATCGGGATACTTCAATCCTAAAAAAATATTTCAAGGGGCCTAGATCTTTCATTTCAAGCTCTTTGGACAAGTAATTCTGTAAGGCCTCCATTTCTTTAGGATCATTCCCTGTAACCACCATATCGTCTACATATACAATGGGTGTAGTGATCTTATCTTGCCCCTTTTTAGGAAAAGAATATGATCTAAGTTGCTCTGATGGTAGCCGAAAGCTATCATAGATTTTGTGAACCTTTCAAACCAAGCTCTCAGAGATTATTTCAGTCCATATAACGATTTCTTTAGCTTACATATCTTTTGGCTGTGTCTTTTGGGTATCATGCACCCTAGTGGAAGATCCATGTATACTTCTTCAGATAATTCACCATGTAGAAAAGCATTTTTCACATCGAACTGTTGTAATGGCCAATCCAAGCTTGCAACTAAAGACAGCAGGACACGAACTGTGTTGATTTTAGCTACAGGTGCAAATGTTTATGTGTAATCAATCCCATATGTTTGAGTATGTCCCTTTGCTACCAATCTTACTTTAAAGCGTTCAATTGTACCATCATCATTATACTTCACGGTGTAAATCCATCGACATCCAACTGGTTTCTTTTCTAGTGGAGGATCAAGTAGTTCCCATGTTTCATTTTTTTCCAGAGATTTCATCTCCTCGTTCATAGCTGCTTTCTACATAGGATCAGTTAAGGCTTCTTGCACATTGTTAGGAATAGATACAACAGATAATTGATTCACAAATGACATGTTTTTTTTTTTACAAACATTGGTTAGATACATAATGGTTCATGGGATATTTTACTTTACTAGAAAGCTCAGGTTCATATGTGGCTTTAGGAATACCTCTGGTACGATATTGTGGTAATTGTCTTCTATGTGGCTCAGGAACATCTTCAGTAAGCGATTGGTGTGATATGTCGACCGGAGATAAAGCCATATTTTCAAAGAACTCAGTTTCATGATGAGTTGGAGATAGACCCACTTCTTCGGTTATTTGGTGCTCACCACTTACTTCTTCGGTTATTAGGTTCTCATCACCACTTTGATCTAATGTCATACCACTTAAATCCACGTTGCCCACATCCTGGTTATCATCCTCATCATAAACTAGAGTTTGAATTTCCTTCTGGTATTCCTCCTTAAATTTAGAATTGGAGAAATACATTGTATCTTCATGGAAAACAACATCTATCGTAACAAAACATCGACGTGTTGGAGGATGGTAACACCGATATCCTTTTTGATGAGTGGCATACCCAACAAAAACACATCGCAATGCTTGAGAAGTTAACTTGGTGCGTTGATGCTTGTGTAAGTGTACAAACACCACACACCCAAAAACACGAGGAGCTAAATTCGAGACAGCTGGGACAACAATTGCGTCAGTAAGGGTTTGGAATGGTGTTTTGAAATTGATGGTGCTGGAGGGTACCCGATTGATTAAATAAGTTGCAGAATTGAGTGCTTATCCCCAATAAGATAATGGCATATGGGCTTCGATTAACAAAGCACGGACAATTGCTAACAAGTGTCGATTTTTTCGCTCGGCCACCCCGTTTTGTTGGGGTGTGTTAGAACAAGTTGTGTGATGAGTCATTCCTTGTGTTTCCAAATAGTATTGAAATTCAGTACTGTGATATTCTCCACCATTGTCACTGCGAAGAACTTGAATCTTTCTATTGTACTGAGTTTCAACCCTTTTATTAAAATTTTGAAATATCGAGTTCACTTCACTTTTAGATTTCATCAAGCAAAGCCATGTCATCCTGGTACAATCATCAATAAATGTTACAAACCAACGTGACCCACCCAAAGTAGTGACCTTAGATGGACCCCAGACATTAGAATGAATAATCATAAAAGGAAGTGGACTTTTATTCAATCGTAATGGAAATGAAGCACGATGACTTTTCGCAAGTTCACAAATATTACACTAAAAACTAGAAACATCAACTTTTGTAAATAAATTAGGAAATAATTTTTTGAGATATCCAAAAGAAGCATGCCCAAAACGGCGATGCCATAACCATATTTCTTTCTTTTTTGTGTCTTCAGAACCACCAATGGCCAAAGCTTGTCGTAGATTATCGATATTATTTGATTCCAAGTCCAAGTAATACAGCTTCCCCCTCCTAATACCACAACCATTCGTTTTCCTGGTTTTAACGTCCTTAAACACAGAAAAATCAGGCCAAAAAATTACACCACAAGATAAGTTAGCCATTATTTGAGAAACTGACAAAAGGTTATAATCTAAACATTACTAAAATAGAATCTATATTTAATGTATCGTTTAGAGTCAAATATCCTTCCCCAATAACTTGGGTCAAAGTTCCATTTGCAGTAGAGACAAACTTTTAGGTGGAAGGATTAAGTGGTGAGAACTGTCTAGAATCATATGTCATGTGATCTATTGCGCCAGAATCAATAATCCATACACTATTCAAAACAGGTGTAGAAATACTTAAAAACTTACCACCATTGTCGGTAGCTATTACCAATGCCGAGGCTGTGTCAGTAACTTCATCTTCTATTTTTGTTTGAGCAACTGCTGTAGTGGAAGGATTTTGTTGATTTTTCTTTGCGCGACTAGGATCCCACCATTCTGGATATCCTACCAGATCAAAACAATAACTTTTGGTATGACCAGTCTTATTGCAATGAGTGCATTTGTAGGAAGACTTGTCAATACCATTGGTCGGTCTGCCATTGTTAGGTCGGGCTCGATCTTATTGACCCTGATAAGGACGGTTTCGAGCTACCATGGCACTGGATTCAGATGCTTCAGAATTACCTTTCAGGGTGGTACTACGAATAGCTTCTCGGCGAACCAAAGAATAACACTCATCTAGGTTTGGCACTGAGCCTCTGTGCAAAATCTCTCGTCGGATTGAATCAAACTCTTCGTCCAATCCAGCGAGAAATATGTGAACTCTTAATCGTTCAATGGACTTGTGGTGGGCCTTGACATCATCTGGATCTTTCATAATCACCGTATCACGATGGTCCAACTCTTGAAAAATTTCACTCAGCTTTCCATAATATATATAGAGGATTCTTCCTTTTTGTGTTGTAGAAAAAGCCTTCTGATTCAAAGTGAAGACTTGTAATTCATCACTTCCATCGTATAATGCTTTTGACAAGGCGTTCCAAATGTCGTAGGCAATGGGTAAGCGTAGATAACGCCTCATAATTTCTGGAGACATAGACATTAAAAGCCACTGTTTGACTTTTTGATTTTCAACATACTATTTTTCATAGCCTTCATCAAATTCTGTAGGTGGCTTGGTCTGGCCACGAATGTATGTGATTTTGTCCCGTTCAACAAATTGCATTTCCATCAGTTGAGACCATATGTCATAATTTGATTCGTTGAGGGTGATTCTGGCATTAAAAGGATTTTGAGAATTTGAGTTTGGCTACGGCTTGAATTTGATTTAATATCTGGGTTTTGGTTATGGATATGGAGATGGGTATGATTTAATTTTATAAATTTGGGTTGTGAAAATTTTGGAACGAACGAACCAAATTTGGCTATGATACCATCTAAAGATTGATGAATTGTGTTTTTCATTCATAATACATCTCTATAATTACAAAGTATATATAGGGTTTTCATGACATAAACCCTAGAATCAATCTAAGATTATAATCCCTTAATTACATTATTGCAATCTTCTATAGTTAATCGAAATCATCCTAAAATAGGAAAGAATCAATGACATATTTCAACAATTTTTACGTATGTACGGCTACTGAGCATTTTTTTTATAAAATACTCACCCCAAAATGAATAAATTTTCATATTGAATTGGTTGACGTTGATGCGATGGCGTAGGCTAGCAAGCATGACATAAAATTTTCTTAGTTTAAGTTTTGACGTCGAGATGATCGAGTCAATTATAATGTAAATACGATATTTTTAAGTATTTGATTCAGTATTTTAATAATGTAATAATTATGGAAAAATATATGTTGGTCCTTTGCCGGTAAAATATTCTAGTTTGAAATGCCTAGTTTCATTTTCTGAATTTTTCAGCTTACCACCCCTATTTTAAAAATTCATAAATTTTTCTACGGTTAGAGTTTTTGAGTGAAATCAGTGGCTATGGAAAGCTCTGTATGTGTTCTAATTTCAAAATTTTAAATCATTCATAAATTTCATCGTATGAATTTATTATGAGTGTTTTAGCGGGCAGGATAGTTTTTCAAGCAACTTCGACTAACATTTCACCTAACAAACGAAGTAGCCAAGGTTTAAAACTTTAACATGTTGTAGTATGTAGTCCCAAGTATCTACAGTTGAATTTTTGGAATTCATTTGGATAGTCAAAGAAATTGTGGTGACACCCATCAAATATAGGCAAAACCATGTAAATTTTAAGAAAAATCATCTTTTCCTTGCGCGCTTGTTATTTTCCGCAATAGTTACCTTTAAAACTATTCAAGGGCATGAGAAATATTATTTGGAGTTCGTCAAATATATTTTAGAGATTATTTTAGTAACCCTTTGGGTTGAGAAAACTGGGGCGTTACAAGAATAGCTAGAAAAAGACATTTTTTTGGGTTGAAGTTGCACAAGTTGTTGTATCGAATTCCCCCCGACCAAATTAAGTAAAGGTACTTTAAGTAAAAATTATTTCTAAATATATATAGCTAAGTATTTCAAGAATATTATGCAACTTTATTGTTTAGTTAATTAGCACTCTGATGCGTACCACCCCTTATTCTAGTGAGTTAGGAGTATTAAATTTCTTTTCTAGGTTTTTATGGCATTTAGAAAACAAAAAATGTCTGTACAGGACTTTGTCTTCCCCTTCAAGGCCATGATTGGGATGGACACTCTTGTCAAAGTGCTGGTATTGGAACATTTTTGAATTTTTGAAGGCAAACTTGTCAAGCAAAAATTTTGCACGTAGACTGCACGAGTACGTTACTGGTTTTGCATTGTTAGATTCACTTCACCGCTAGGCGAGGGGTGCCATTCTCACAACCTTTTTCCTAGACTTAATTGAGATTGTATGCAGTTCATTGGGAATCAGAAATATCATATATGAAATGATTTTTTTAATCAAGGATTTTAACCATACAATCTCAATAAACCAATGAATTACAACATATTTTGTTACAGCATATTTAATTTATGTAAAATATGGTTTAATGATGTAAAGTGAGAGAATCGAGAAGCTCACCATTTCAAATTTCCAAAATGTTCTCACAAGATGCTGATGAGAATAATCTAGAAGTCGCTATGTTAGTTGATACAAGTGAGATAGATAATTCTAGTTTGAGGACACCTAGATTCAAATGGGAAATGCTTCAAAAGAACCCTAAAACTTGTGTATTGGTCGATCTAAATCTTGCCTCCAATTTCCATGGTAATTGAAATTGTAGAATTGGATAATGATTAATTTGATAAAATGTGCTTCAAGAAACTGGGTGAGCAGCACTTGAGCACGAACATATTGTGGAGGCATACTTCAAACCGGCTGCCAACTACTAGAGTATTGGAAGCTTTGCCAAATGGATTCTTAACACTAAAATCTAGACAGGAAGGAAACTGTGAAAAAACATGCATTAGGCAACCAGACGAGCAGAGATTGAGTATGAGTCTTCTATGAAGGTATAGCACAAGAAACCAGAAGACAACGACCGAGCACTGGAAGCTTTAGCAAATGGATACTTAACTGTCAAATCTAGATAGAAAAGAAACTATCAAAAAACATGCATCAGGCAACTGGATGAGCAGCGATTTAGTAATTTCAGCTACACCCCTCAACGTTGTCATTGTCTTCGTCAAAACTATAACTCATGTGGAGTCACTTTGACCATCCTCACTTTAAAGTCTGAGAAACAAAAGTCATTTTTATGCAAACAACTAATAGATGGAGTGAGTGACAGTTATCACCAACTTATTAAAACCATCATTTATAAACGATTGATCCTATAATTTGACATCTCGTTCAAAAAGAAAATCACGTCAATCTTGAATTGCAAAATCGTCCTGGCTTTGGATAGTTTGTGATCAACTAAGGTTTTCCGAAATCAGGAATCATAAATGTAGCATCCTAGATTTTCTCAACCCGGAAGGTCACTAAAATAATATCTAAAATATATTTTATAACTCCAAATAATATTTCCCGTGCCCTTGACGGGTTTTTAAAATATAACTTTTGCAGAAAATAACAAGCGTGCAAGGGAAAAATGATTTTTCTTCAAATTTCCATGGTTTTGCCTATACCATGATGGGTGTCGCCACAATTAATTTGACCATTCAAACGAACTTCAAAAATTCCAAAAATTGAATTGTAGATACTTGGGACTATAGACTGCAACGTGTTAAAATTTTAAACCTTAACTACTTGTTTTGTTAGATAAAAATATTAGCCAAAGTAGCTTGAAAAACAGTCCCACTAAAACGTTCATAATAAATTCATACGGTGGAATTTTTGAGTGATTCCAAATGCTACCATTAAAAAATATATAAGGCTTTCCATATTCACTGATTTGACTTAAAAACACCAAATGTACATAGTTATGATTTTTCAAAGTAGGGCAGTAAGTTGAAAATTCAGAAAAATGGAACTAGACAATTTCTAATTTGAAACCTTTAACGACAGTGAAACCAACATCTCATTTTTCATAAATATTATATAATTAAATACTGAAAATTAAATACTTAAAATATCGTATTTACATCATAATTGACTCTATCGTCTCGATGTCAAAACATAAATTAATTAAAAAAATTCCACGTCATGCTCGCTAGCCTACGCTATTGCATCAATGCAAATCAATTCAATCTAAAAATTTATTCATTTTGGGGAGAGTATTTCTTAAGAAACACTCATTAGAAATACATACTAACATGTGGAAAATTTATAAGGAAACATAAATGTTCATGCCATCATTTTAAACGTACATAGGAACAACATAAATTAGTAACCAGCACCATTAACTTAAATATAATTTCCTTCAATCATAGTAATGCTTATGTGATTACCTTCAATCACATTCATAATGTTCCTTCATAAATCATTTTCATGGAATTTATATAACATAATAATTTTCCGAACATCATTAAGAAATTCATTGCAAAAGTAGTAAGTAAAAATACCTCTAAAATTAGTTTTCGGTTGAAGTTGTGATGATGGAGAAAAATTCTTTCTTCAGCTTCCAAATAATCAAAACCCGCGCACTATATATAAATATATATATAAGGAACTTTTATGAAGTAAAAAGCAAGGCTAACGCCTTTCACTGCTGGCCGAAAACTAGATTGATGAAATGTGAGGGAAAATGCTGCAAATTTGGGACTAAAGTTGCAGAAATTTGGAGAGTGTATGCTGGCCAAAAATCTGGATAGTAAGTGCTGGAATCTTTGTGACTTGAATTGCAAGAAATGGAGAGAGTGTGTTGGTTGAAAAGAAGAAAGAAAATGGAACTTACTGCTGACTTTTGGAGGTCGAAATCTAGAGAGAAAGGTGAGGAAAATTGCTGGAATTTTTAGAAGTAAACTGGAGGTATTTGGCCGAATTCGTAGACAAGAAAATAGATTTTTTCTGCTGAAATTGTAGTACTGAATTTTGGATACTAACATGGGAAGATGTTGCTGGAAAAAGTGGCTGGAAAAAAGTAAAATTTCTGGGACTTGGGGCCAATTTTTGAAGAGGAAAATGGGAGGTTGTTTGCTTAAGTTAAATGGCTTATTTTTAGGGGTGAAACTTTATGCTGTATGGGCTGAATTTGGGGTGGATTTGGAGGGAGAAATCAATTGGATTGAGGGCTGAAAAGGGAGGTAAAGCTAGGGAGTTAATGGGAGGTGGTTATAGGGTCATGGGTAGTTTTCTTAGTTGATCATGGGGGTGTTTATTTTGGCTGAAATCTGGGCTGTTGGGGGACCGTTTTTCGGACAATGTGGAGGCAGTTTTGGTGGGAAAAACAAGTTACATTGCGGTATGAAAAGTGAGGGAAAGTGGGGGAGAAAATGGAAGTTGAGGAGGATCACGAGGGCAGTTTTCTTCATGGCTGCAAAGGGGTGGAAATGGGTGGTTAATTCTGTAGGCAATAGGGGTTGTTTGAAGTAAGAAAAATGCAGACAAATTTTTTGGGGCTGCATTTTTTGGTGGTTTTAAGATGTTGATTGGGTAAGTTTTTGGGCCATTTGGGGTCGGGCTTTTAGTTGAATTTTAGAGTCGAAATGAACCGAGTTTTTGGCTAATAAAAATCGAGAATTAAGGGCCGAGATTTTTAATTCAACAAGGCAAACCAAAATAATAAACCATGCTAGCCAAAATTTATTTTTATACCACTTAAAATTTAAAATTTACCAAAACTTAAAAATAGAACAAAGTTCGTTTTCAAATTAATATTCCACATTCGTCGAAGTTAAAATTTAAAGCAAACGTGTGCAACATTTAACGTAACAAAATATTTGAAAAGTACTTGGAGTTTCATATCGACGCCGAAAGTAAAAATTATTTATTTCAAATTAAAAGCCAAAAGATTTTCAGTCGTTACAATAGATACTTGAAAAATAGACACAATTATCTTAATGGCATGACAAAAAAGGTAGTTTCCTCGTTGGGAAGAACTTTGTTCACGTGAGGAGATCTATTAGAAGTAAAAATACAAGTGTCTTTGTTATTACAAAAAAATTATGGTTTTCCCAAA
Source organism: Forsythia viridissima (assembly GCA_030279155.1). NCBI lineage: Eukaryota > Viridiplantae > Streptophyta > Magnoliopsida > Lamiales > Oleaceae > Forsythia > Forsythia viridissima. The sequence goes on along the minus strand of CM059041.1, from coordinate 31,485,109 downwards.
GATAGTAGATAGTCAAAATTCCGAAACACAAAATCCAGTAGAGTAGCTAGAAAAAGACTTTTTTTTCGATTGAAGTTGTAAAAGTTGTTGTATCGAATTCGTCCGATCAAATTTAGTAAGGTACTTTTAGTAAAATTATTTCTAAGTATATATAGCTTTATATTTCAAGAATATTATGCAACTTGATTGTTTAGTTAATTGAACTCTCATCCGTACCACCCCTTATTCTAGTTAGTGAGGAGTATTAATGATTTTTTGAATCAAGGATTTTAACCATACAATCTCAATAAACCAATGAATTGCATATAATCCCATAGTTACAACATATTTACATAAAATATGATGTAACAATGTCAAGTGAGATAATTGAGAAGCTCACCTTTTCAAATTTCCAAAATGTTCTGCAAGATGCTGATCAGAATAATCTAGAAGATGCCATGTTAATTGATACAAGTGAGATAGATAATGCTAGTTTTGGGACACCTAAATTCAATAGGGAAATGCTTCAGCGGAACCCAAAAACTCGTGTGTTGGTCAATCTAAACTTGCCTCCATTTTCCATGGAAGCTGAAAGCTTAGAATTAGATAATGAACAAGTTGAACAATTGTGCTTTAAGAAATCGGATAAGCAGCACGTGAGCACGAATCTACTGTAGAGGCATAGCACTAGAAACCAGCTACCAACTAACAAAGTACTGGAAGCTTTGGTAAATGGATTCTTAACAGTGAAATTTGGACGGGAAGGAAACTGTAAAAAAAACATGCATTAGGCAACCAGACGAGCAGCGATTGAGTACGAATATTCTATGAAGGCATAGCTGAAGAAACCGGTAGCAAACGACCAGAGCACTGGAAGCTTTGGCAAATGGATACTTAACTGTCAAATCTGGATAGAAAAGAAACTGTCAAAAAACATTCATCAGGCAACCGGATGAGCAGAAATCAAGTACAAATCTTCTAAAAAGGTAAAGAACAAGTAACGAGCCACCAACGACCAGAGTACTGGAAGCTTTGGCAAATGGATACTTAACTGTGAAATCTAGACAGAAAATAAAGTTTCATAAAACATGCATCAAGCCATCGGATGAGCTGCAATCGAGTATGAATCTTCAACCTAGGCACAAAACAAGATATTGGCCGCCAAAGACCAGAGTACTGGAAGCTTTGGGAAATGGGTACTAAACTGTGAAATATAGACAAAAATGATAGCATCATGACTGAAAAGAAACAGGACGCCAATTTTAAGGTTTAATCTTTTTAGTTATAATTTAAGTTTCATATTTTTAATTCATTTTATAGGGACGACAATAAAATGTCATCCCTAAAGTTTGTGATAGCTATAGCAAGGACAAAAGTCGTCCCAACACACAGTAGTCGTCCCTATAGGTCCAACATCTATAGAGACGACTTATTTTGTCGTCCCTATAGAGTACAGACCTATAGAGACAACACGGAATGTCGTCTTTACAGAAATAAAGTCGACTAATATCGTTCTTATAGCCTAAAAAATTCGTCCCCGTAGGTCATAAGTAATGGCGCCATTTTTTTCCACTTTGTAAGCTACTGTGACGACTGTTGTCGTCTTAATAGCGTTAAAATTCGTTCCTACAGGTCCAGTATCTATAGGGACGATTTATTTGTCGTCTCCTTAGATTACAGACCTATAGAGACGACAGAGAATGTCGTCCCTACAGAATCAAATTGTGGCGCCATCTAAAGAGACGAAAATGTGTTCTCTATAGATTGAAAAATTGAAATTAGCGCTTTTACTCTTCAGAGTTTTTTTTTCGTGTGTTAAATGTATAGGGACGACTTAAATGGTTGTTGGAAATCGATTGTATACAATCAAATTTTGAGATAGTCAGAAATATGTTTTAACGACTAAAGAATTAGTTGTTAATCCTATATTTTCTCCAACCATATTAAGATTGGACATTGTGAATTGACGCCAAATCAAGAAATTCTGCTAAACTATCTGTTGATATCCAAGGACAACGTAATCAGTTGTTAAAAGCACAAATAATATAGTAAATATTCAACGACTATAGTTTCTCATTGTTAATATAATAAAACAACTAATTGTATCTCGTTGTTGGAAGTAAAGGAAAATTCGACATTCCACGACTAGTACTACTTAGTCGTTAATTGTGACATTCAACGACAAGATAATTAGTCGTTGGCGGTTGACATTTGTGCTAGGATGGCGATGAAACTTGTAGTTTGATTATTCAATTTAGAAACTTGATTTTAGGCGATATGCATTAAATAGTTTTGAACAATTGACTTTGATTTTTTTTTTTCATCTACAATTATATCCGTAATGATTGTATGATTTTTGTGGTTTGTATTACCGTCGAGAGATTGAAAACAAGCTAAACATAATTTTAATTGTCGTAAAGTTCGATAGGGGATAGAGATATACGACTATGCTATACGTGATCTTTAATTACCCATGGCAGTTTAATGCATTCTTATGTATTCGCATTCGTCATAGAGATATAGTCGAATCATGCATAGGAATGAATTTGATTTTATTCGAGAGAGACTATTAAAAAATTTAGGGGTATTGGTCATCATAACTGATGTATATGTTGTCAAATTCAATAATCCAAATAAAAGAATTAACTAATACAAGTGAATTCGGGATCCTATTACTTTTCTTTCTCATATTTAAAGTAATTTGGCATGAACTTGAAATCTTTTATTTTTTTAAAATTATCATTAGTTAGTTCTTTTAGGTTAATACGTTAATTAGTTCTTAGGCACACAAACATCAAAAGTTAAATCGTTATTCATTTGATAACTTAACTAATTTAATTATACTATCTTACTCAAATTTAATTATCTTCGTCTTATTTTCAAATCACACCGATGTTTTAGGTTAAATTAGTTAATTTTTTTAATAAATTAACTATTATTTTTTAATTTAATTATTACATTATTTACACTTTAAAAAGTTGTGAAATTCATTTCCCTCTCATTTTTTCTCCCCGTCTGCGCCCTAAAATTCCCCAATTATTTCAATTTTCCTCATTTCTCATTATTTCACTCACAGTCACTCTTATCATTTCGATTTTCATGGGATTTCTCAAGTAATTTTGCTACCATATTTTCTATCATCTCTCTCAACTATTGTTGAAGGTCATTGGTCATTGGCCATTGCTGTGAAAGGTTAGTCTAATTTTTTTTTATAACTATACCCTTTTTTGGGTGGTGTTTTTATTATAGTTTTGGGTGGAGTTTTTATTACAATTTTGGGTGGGGCTGTTTGAAGGCGGTGGAGTGGTGGTGTCTTGTACGATTGAAGGGTTTGGTGGGGTGGGATTGTAAATGTTTTGGTTTATTTGCGTGTTTGGAAGACCTGAGAATTTTTGGGGGCTTAAATCAATCATGTTTCTTGTCCTTAGATTTTTGTTCATATTCAATTATTTTGGGCTTTTGTTTATATTCTATAGTTGCATAGATTCATTATTTGTTTTGCTTAATTTACATACACAAGTGGGTTTATATGTTGCAACTTGTGAACATTCATATGTAATTATTGTTGATAATGATATCTTTCTTATTAATTAGCCAAAGGCCAAGAGCATTTTTGTTGAGAACATTGCTTAAGCATATCACAATAATAGCTCCCTGTTTAATAGCATAAAAATTATTCTCAAATCGATGTTTGTTTCAATTTTTTAGTCAAAAATTGCATTCATGCTTATTAATATATATTATTTGAATGGATGTGCCATTGAAATTGGTATGTGGTTGTTGGTTCATTTCTTTCAGAATTTAGGATAAGGAATATATCTTATTTCTAAAGAGAGGCACAAAATTTGTGCCTCTCTGTGGAAAGGAGCAGTAGGTGTTGCTATCTTTGGACAATAATTTCACATGTCTCTCTTCATAATTAATCTTGTTACTTTACCGCTCCGAACTTGCATGTAGTGGCATTAGTTTTAGCCTAATTTCAAAAGTGGAACGATTTTAAATATTTTTTATTCTCTTAACAACAGAGGAACAGCAGAGGATGTTGCTCTCTCTGCCACGAGAACGGTGTGACACCAAAGAATGGCTAACCGCCTAAGCACAAAGGTGGCTTGGTTTCATTCGCCGATCAAGAGGCTCAAGTGGTCTTAGTTTTACAACATAAAATTATTCATTTGAGGCTGCAACAGGAAGAAACAGTGAAAGAGAAATTGAAGGCTTCTTCAATTTCCTAACAACTCAATGAGGTGGTTTTGTTTTGTCACTCTTTCTATTCTGTTTCTTTATTTGTTTCTCTTTAGCTCTGACACTTTCTGCATCCACTTCTTCTCCTTTAGATCGATATGCTTATGTATTAATCTTTACATTTGAAATACAAGGTTTTGTCCTTTTGTCATATTCTTCAAATTCATTCCCTGAGTAATGCATCATCTTGAACACATAAGAAAACCATGTGAATATTTACCGTGAGACAACAATAATATGAGCATATTCATTCACTCGTATTAATATCTCGGTTTATTTTTTATCTTTTCCTTTTCCTTATTGTGGCTATGGTTTTTTTTTTCTGGTGGCATGTTGCAAGTAATAGGTTTAAAATAATACAAGTGAACTTTTACTAGACTATGTAACAATAGATTTAGGAAAAAAGATAACCTCAAAGGAAACCAGTTGATGGAAAAGAGAAGAACTAAAATTCCTCAAGTTTATAGTTTTTCTACAAATATGGTTCTATTAATCATGGATTAATCTTGTGTTGTGGAGTAGATGGACTGACTATATTTTATATCTTACTGGCCAGGTTCACCAAGCATGGTTACTGCCTTGATTATCTGCTCAGGGAACCAATGCGTTGAAGTCCAAAATAGAGACATACATGCAGCAAATGAATAAATTTATCACGCAGTTTACGAGTAATCTGCAATCTGTCATGCCGAGAATTCAGTTGTCGAAACCGCCGCCACCGCCACCGCCACCACCACCACCACCACCACCACCACCACCACTTCCCCTGTCGCCTATGCATGAAGAAGAGTTAGATTCTTCGAACGACGAAGATTATTTATATGATCTTTAGTCTTCCTCTGTCTATCTATTTTGAGTTGCAGATACTTTTGTTTTTGTACATTATGGTTATTTTGTGTTGGAAGTTTTTGTTTTTGTGCATGGTTTTTTAGGTTGTTTTGATACAATTTGTTTTTGTGCACAAATATGATAATATAATTAATATTATTTAAGTTCTTTTTAAACATTTTATTTGTGCTGGTACACTTTAAAGTCATTGTTATTAAATAGTTCTAATTAGTATTGAAAGTGTAATAATTACTAGAATCAATAAATCTAAAAAAAAAATTTAATTGCAACGACAAAAATCATCCATGTAGTTTTTTCGAGACCAAATACGTGCCAATAGTTTTTTCGAGACGAAATACGTGCCAATATTCAAATTGGAAGTGGGACATAAAGAGACGACAAATGTCGTCTCTATAGATTCAACATATATTAGGACGACAATTTGTCGTCTCAATAGACCAGTTAAAACGAATATTTGGACAAAGGTAAAAGACGAAAATATAGGCTATAGGGACAATAAAATATCGTCCCTATAAATCGTGAATATATTTGGACGACTATTGTCGTCTTTGTTGACTTACTAGGATGGGCTTATTGGGACGATCTTTAGGGACGATTATGTCGTCCCTTTAGCCCTTTAGCGACGACAATTCTATCTATAGGGACGACAAAAGTCGTTCCTATAACCTCTTTTCTTGTAGTATGTTAGCATAATTTTCGAAATCCCATCAATAAATAAAGGGGTTGCAGTTTTTAGCCACATAAACATATTCATATTTTGGTCAACTTGAAACTATATCACCTTATGGTCGTGCACATAATTAGAAAATGTGTTAAAGGGTTTGAGTTTTTAGCTTAAAAGTCATGCGAGTTAATAGTATATGCATAAACAGATGCCAAAAAGAGCTTTAGTACAATGTTTTTATTTGTCATTGTTGTTTTATCCTATATATGAGGATTATAAGAATTCAAAGTTTTAAAAAATTAAAGTGAAAGGTAGAAATCATTTTCACAATGCTCTAGTCTTTTTCTTGTTGTATTTCTTCGATATTTACTTTAATTTACATCACATTATTAGCACGATTGAAAAGATAGAGAGATGAGGCCATGGTACCAACAGCTTTAGAGTAAGATGATGATGATTGTATGTCAATTGTTGTAAAAATCAAGTAGCAAATTCCGCTATGCAAAATAAATGCATTTCTATTTCTCCTCCCTTTATCTCGTTGACTTGGCTGGCTTATATTTTAGAGTCTTCGACTTTTGTCTAGAAGGATGATTGTAAATAAAACATTTAATTTTGATTTGTTGGATATGAATTTCCTACCTTCACATCATCATTTGGATACTTTTTTTTTTTTTTTTTTTCATATTGTTTATCTCTAATTGCTATTCTCTTTTCTATGATTTTCTATTAGTACGTACTAAATACACCAGCTTTGATAATTATTTATCGAACCTGTTTACTGTTGATCATAGCTCATTTGTTCCCAAAAATTCAGGTTTTAGCAAAAAGAAGAGTAAGATCCCATGAGTTATGATGCAGTTGCAAGAGTCACGGATATTTCTATTCGCGAAGGAAACATCCTTATGCAGCCACAAGTCACACTACCTTTGCACAACATTAAATGGCATGTGGATTCAGCACTATCTTTTTGTTAATTTATTTTGCCTCTTAATGCTTCTTTAATTTTAGTTTGGTGTGTTCTCTTTAGGAGAGTAAAGTACTCTTTTATTTTGTTGACCTTTGTCTCTTGAACTTCTTGATGTTTCAACTTCTTAAGAGTCTGTTTAAAGACTAAAGACAGCAGTCATTGTGGGTGGTTTTTCATTTTTATTATTCAATGACGTTGGAATTTCTTTTAATTGATTTTGAGTTTCTTTGCATTGTATTATTGCTGCTTCAAGTTTGCTTATGTTTGTCGCTACGTTTTAGTAGAGTTTATTATTCTTGTTAGGTTTTGTTGGTCTACTTCCAATAATTTCATTGTTTTATTTAAATTTTGATATCTAGTACTTCAAGTTCATAAACTTTCGAAAATCTAGATTAATTAAATGGTTGTTAATCTACATTGTGTTATCATCACTCTAAATTTAGTGTTTTATTTTAGTGCACACCTTATCTTTCAAACTGCTGAAGTTAGGGTGCGTTTGATTGCAAGTATTGAATTTGGGTGGAAAGAAAATGAATTCTGAGAAATTGAATTGTCAAGAAATTGTTAATTGGAAAATATCAATTTAGAAGACAAATTTTACATGAAAAATAAAACCTCCTCCCCCCCCCCCCCCAAGAAAACTTTTTCCTTATTTTCAAGAAAAATGTGGCCATTTATGTAGAAATGAGAAAACGTTTTACCTGAAAAAAAAAATGACAATCAATCAAACGTGTAGTTGGAAAATAGGTGGGAAAATGCTTTTTCATGGAAAAATATGGCTATCAAACGTATCAGTTGAAAAATAGGTTAAAAAAAAAGCATTTTCCATGGAAAATAGGTTGCAATCAAACGCACCTAGTTATGTTGATGTGAAAGAGTTAATCTACGTTGTGTCATCACCATGAATTTGAGCTTATGCTGGATGACAATAATGGAAATTTGGCATTTTTTCTTATCACTTGACGTACCATAAGAGCTCGTGTAGGACATAAGTTGGATCCTAATATCCTATATTCTTCAAAGCTGGTGAGGAATGTGTTAAATTATTTTTTGATTAAACTAATGAATGAATTACGATTGATCATTTCATGCACCCTATATTTAGACATCACATTGATTGAAAAAAAAAGTCAATCTTGAATTCCGAAATCGTCTTGGTTTTGGATCTATAGTTTCTGATCAACCATGATTTTCCAAAATGAGGAAACATAGCTACTCGAAAAATAGACACAAATTTCTTAATGGCTTGAAAAAAAAGGTAGTTTCCTTGTTGAGTTACATATCTTTTGGCAGAACTTTGTTTAGGTGAGGAGATCCATTAAAAGTAAAAATACGGGTGTCATTGTTATTTTGGAAAGTTTTATGGTTCTCCCAAATATACTGGATGGTCAAAATTCTGAAACACAAAAACTAGTAGAGTAGCTAGAAAAATACATTTTTTTGGATTGAAGTTGCAAAGGTTGTTTTATCGAATTCATCCTTACCTAATTTAGTAAAGGTACTTTTAGTAAAAATTATTTGTAAATATATATAGCTAAATATTTAAATAATATTATGCAACTTGATTGTTAAGTTAATTAATACTCTAATCCATAACACCTCATATTCTAGTTAGTAAGGAGTGTTAAATTCCTTTTCTAGGTGTTTATGGCATTTAGAAAACAAAAAATGTGCCTTGAAGACATTGTCTTCACCTTGAAGGTCATGATTGGGATGGACGCTGTTGTCAAAGTGTTGGTATTGGAACTTTTTTTGTAAAGCCCCGGATTTTCTCAACACGTAGGGTCACTAAAATAATATCTAAAATATATATGACGACTCAAAGTAATATTTCATATTCTCTTGAAGGGTTTTAAAAATATAACTTTTGCGGAAAATAACAAGTGTGCAGGGGAAAATGATTTTTCTTCAATTTTTCATGGGTTTTGCATATACCATGATAGATGTCACCATAATTTATTTGACCATTCAAATGAACTCCAAAAATTTCAAAATTTATATTGTAGATACTTGGGACTACATAATAAAACATGTTAAAATTTCAAACCTTAACTACATCGTTTGGTAGGTGAAAATGTTAGCCGAATTTGCTTGAAAAACTGTCATGGATGCCTTATGGCAGCCCGCTAAAATGTTCATTATAAATTAATACGACGGAATTTTTGAGTGATTCTAATTTCTATTATTAGACCACATATAGAGCTTTCTATGGCCACTAATTTCGCTCAAAAACTCTAAACGTACAGAGAATTATGATTTTTCAAATTAGGGGCAGTAGGATGAAAATTTAGAAAAATGTAACTAGGCAATTTTTTAACTTGAAACTTTTAACGGCAATGAAACCAACTTCTCGTTCTCCATAAATACTACATAATTAAGTACTGAAAATCAAATTCTTAAAATATCGTATTTACATCATAAATAACTCTATCATCTCGATGTCAAAATTAACTTAAATTAAATAAGAAAATTCCATGTCATGCTTGCTAGCCTATGCCATTGCATCAACGCCAACCAATTCAATCTGAAAATTTGTTTGTTTTGGGACAAGTATTTCATATAAAACACTCAGTAGCCATACATAATAACATTTTTGAAAATTATACATAAACATAAATGCTCATGCCATCATTTTAAATGTACATATGAACAACTTAAATTGGTAACCGGCACCATCAACTTAAATGTGATTTCCTTCGATCACTGTCATGCATATGTGATTACCTTCAATTACAATCATAATGTTCCTTCATTAATCATTTACATGGCATTTACGTAACATAATAATTTCCCGAACATTATTAAAAAATCATTGCAAAAGTAGTAAGTAAAACTACATCAAAATTAAATTTTCGATTGAAGTCGTGATAGAGAATGAATTGTTACAGCACTTTTCCAAAATCAAACCCTCAAGCTTGCTCTTTCTTTGTTGCAGATTATACATATATATGATGGATATTGTAGGGAACTTTTGGGACTGAAATTGCAAAAATAATGGATGGGGTATGCTGGCCGAAAATGAGAGTGGAACATGTAGGTTTATGAAGATGAAAAGAAGAAGAAGAAGAAGAAGAAGCAAGTTTGCTGAATCCTTTTCTGCTAGCCGAGAAAGGAGATGAAACGAGGGAAGAACAAGTGATAGTTTGACTAAGGTTGAGGGGAAGAATGAGGAGAGAATTGGTGTATATATTGCTGAAAAGTGGAAAGAAAAAGTAAGGCAAGAGTTTTCACTGTGCTGGCCGAAAATATGGAGAAAAAGATAACCAAAGTTGAATTTTTTTGGGACTGAAAAATGAAGGAAAACTTGGAAATTAAAGGGCCGAAAATGGACAATGAAATGATGAGAGGATGTTGTGATTTTTGATGTTGAATTAGCGAGGGAACATGAGGTCTTGTAGGGGCCGAATTCTTTGGAAAATCTGGAGGTAAAAACACTTATTTTGTGGACTAGGACTTATGGACGCCAAAATTTGAACAAAAAGAGGACAAAAATGATGAACGAAATGGGTGTTAGTTTGCTTAAAATAAAAAGAGGAAATGGAACTTTAAAATGGCCGAAAACTGGGAGAGAAAAGGGACAATTTTCTAGCTGAAAAATGCAAACCTTAGGCAAGGTTTTTCTTCAGTAAAAAGGGGCTGATCAAGGCCATTTTTTGGTAGCAATGGAAGTGGGTTTAGTCTGCATAAGTGAGAGGAAAAATGGCCTGATTAGTGGTGCTAAATGGGGTGTTTTCAGCTTGGTTTTTGGGGCAGCAGTGGGGCGGTTTTTCTGTCTACTTGGAGAGATCTTTTGGGACGGTTTTTGGCAGTGGGGAGGGGGGGGTCTTGTGACGGTTTTTCTTCAGCAAAAAGGGAGAGAGAATTGATGGTTTATGGAGTGGAATAGAGGACTAGAAGTGGGGTTGAATAACAATAAATTGGTGGCTGAACAATGAGGGGTAGAAAAGGACTAAGTGGCTGATTTCATCACTGATCATGGAGCATTTTTGGGGAGCTCTTGGGCACTTTTTTTGGGAATTAAAGGAGGGAACATGGGAAGTTTTTCTGAGGGTAAATTGGCTAAAAATAGGGGGTGGAAGACGTGGGGAAAATGGGTAGGAAATGGGCTGAAATGAGGGAGATCATGGGTGGTTAAAAATTTGGATTTAAGGGCTGTTTGGGGCTGATTTTGGCATGGGAATTAGGGGATGTCCGAGGGTTAAATTTGGCATGAGATTAGGGGCTATTTGGGTGTTTAATTATCATAAGAAAAAAATTGGTTTGGAGATTGAAAAAGAAAATTGGTTTGGTAAAAGAAAATTGAAGGTAAAAATATAGATTTGACGGTAAAAAAAAATATTTCAACCACTCACAATCATATCCAAAATATTGCATAATCCCAGCATAGTCTCGTGAATCCACTCTTCTAAAGGCACCTATAGTAACCTAATCCCAAAACTCACAAACATGTTGAATTCACTTTTAAAGGAAAATAAATTACACACAATGTTAGAGAAGAAGGAACAATGGATTACAATGATCAAAATCAGGAAATCAAGTGACCAAGTTACAAAAGAAAACTCAGCCAGCATGTGACCGAAATCTGTTGATTAGAAGCTTCTAGTATTGATTATATAGTTGTAACTAATTCAGTTCTTTTGCATGTGCATAATCTATTATTTATTCATCTGCATTGTATATAGATCAGATCTATGATATGTGTATATATACTGCATTACAGATTACAGATCAATTAATGAAATTCATTCAGTGAAAGCACATTCAATATCTCTCTCTTCACTGTAATTCGAAATATACAACCTCATTTTCTTTCCTTCGTTTTCTGTCTTGGTATCAGAGCCTCTCTATGGCGAATACTAGCCGCAGCAATCAATCTCATGGATCAAATTCTAACTCCACAATTCAAGTCCCAGTTCTAATGAACAATCTGAATCCCTTCAACATGAACCTAACTCAGGCAGCTTCTGTAAAACTAGACATAGACAATTTTCTCCTCTAGAAGAATGTTATAATGCCAATTGTTAGAGGCCATGGTCTAGAAGACTATCTGCTGGGTACGAAGGTATGTCCTCCACAATTTGTTAATTCACAAGCTAAAATTGAAACTGGAACAACAGTAGAGATAACTCCCAATCCAGAATACTCCAGATGGATTGCAGTTGATCAGCTTCTAATGGGATGGTTGTATGCCTCCATGACATCAGAGATTGTGATGCGTGTCATGGGCTGTAATAGCTCAACTGAGCTTTGGAAGGCTATAAATGAGAACTATGGAATTCTCAACAGGTCAAGAATGACCTTCCTTACCTCTGAATTGTAGAGAATTAGGAAAGGATCCATGTCTATGGATCAATATCTCAGCAATATCAAGCAACTTGCTGATAATCTGGAGATTGCTGGAAAGAAGATTGATCATGCTGATTTGGTTACTCAAGTGCTAGCTGGACTTGATGAAGAATACACTCCTATTGTAGTGCAAGTGAATTGCAGAGATCAGGTGTCATGGCATGAGCTATCTTCAATACTCATGACCTTTGAAAGTAGGCTTGAGTATCTCAGTCAAGTCAGAAACAATTTTGGATCTATCAACCTAACTCAAGGAAGCTCACAGAATGTAAGTCACTATAATGGAAGAGGAAGTAGAGGTGGAAGAAACTCAAACTTCAGAAGAAGAACAAGGGGTAGAGGGAGATTTGGAAGGACAAATGAAACAAGACAATCATGTCAAATGTGGTTTAAACAATCACACTGCTGCTTGGTGTTATAATCGTTTTGATGAAAAGTATATGGGGAAAAGACCCAATGAACAGATTCATACCTCCAATCCCCCTGCCTACATTGTAAGTCCAGATACAGTAGTAGATCAAGCCTGGTATGTTGATTCTGGAGCTAGTCACCATGTTACCACTGATAGGAACAATGTTGATGAAGCCAAAGAGTATGTAGGTAAACAGAAAATGGTTGTAGGTAATGGTACTTCATTACAAATTTCTCATGTTGGTTCTAAAGTATTCAATACTGAATCTGATAAATCTCTTGTACTAAAATGGTTGCTTTATGTGCCAAAAATCAAGAAAAATCTGATAAGTGTTTCTAAGCTAACCACTGATAACAATGTGTCTGTTGAATTCTTTCCTCATGGCTATGTTGTTAAGGACCTACCAACAAGGAAGGTTCTAGTGCAGTGGAAGCTTGAAGATGGATTATATCAACTGAATCTACCTCACTCAAGATCATCAAATACAAGTTCAATCAATAATCATCACTCCAACACCACTCATAATCTTCTCAACGTCAGTCTGAATCACTCCACCAACTCTACCAGTCATAACTCCATGGAAACACAAGCTGAAATATGGCACAGAAGGCTAGGACATCCTTCTATTTCTGTATTACAGCAAGTGTTAAAGTCTTGTAGTAATCTCAAGTTTGTCAATAATAAAGCTTTATCATTCTGTGAATCATGTCAATTGGGTAAATCTCATGCCTTACCTTTTTAATTGTCCTCTTCTCATGCTAAAATGCCTCTTGATCTAATACACACTGATGTCTGGAGACCATCTCACATTAATTCTACCTTAGGGTTTAAGTATTATGTGTTGTTTGTTGATGATTGTACTAGATATACCTGGATTTATCCCTTGAAACACAAATATGAAGTTCTACACTACTTTACACAGTTTAAAAGGTTAGTTGAAAACCAATTTGAGAGGAAAATTAAAGCCTTACAAACTGATATGGGAGGAGAATACAAAACTTTGGACAAACTGGCCACATAATCAGGCATAGAACTCATACATTCTTGTCCTCATACTTCAGCCCAAAATGGTAGAGCAGAAAGGAAACATAGACACATAACTGAAACTAGATTAACTCTTTTAGCTCAAGCACATATGCCTCTATATTATTGGTGGGAAGCTTTTCTTACTGCAACACACCTTATAAATAGGATGCCTAGTCCTCTACTCCAACACAAATCACCTTATGAAGTCTTATTCAAAAACAAGGTAGATTACAAACTGCTTAAGGTCTTTGGATGCACTTGCTACCCCTGTATAAGACCTTATCAGAAACATAAGTTTGATTTCCATAATAAAAAATGAGTCTATCTAGGGCCTAGTATATCTCACAAAGGATACAAGTGCTTAAACTCCAATGGTAGAATCTATATCTCCAGACATGTTGTGTTTGATGAAAATTCTTTTCCCTTTAAGAAAGGTTTACTCAATAAATCACACCAAACTAAATTCACTCCTATAACTTTACACCATCTCCCATTTGAGCAGAACTCTCAAAATATAATCCCAAATTCAGATGATATAATCCATTCAACAGATGAACCTGCACAAAAATCTTCAGCTGGGAATAAAGAAGTGGTTGAAAATGATGAAGGCAGGGATATATCACAACAATCAGTACAGAGAGACATACAGCCTGATCTCTCAGAATCTCAAGCTGGGATTAATATTTGGGTGGATATGCCACGGATTGAGAAGATTACAGAGAGGGTTGAACATCCTATGGTAACTAGATCAAAAGCTGGGATAGTAAAACCAAGAACATACACAGCTGCTGTTATCTCACAATCCTTAGATAATGAGGAACCAGTTAACTTGGTTGGAGCACTGAAGAGTGAAAAATGGTGTAAGGCAATGAAGGAAGAATTTGATGCTTTGGTTAGAAATCATACTTGGGTGTTGGTTCCTCCTGAACCTACAATGAAGGTAATAGGATGTAAATGGGTATTTAAACTGAAGTATGATGCAAGTGGAGAAATTCAAAGGTATAAAGCCAGGTTGGTAGCAAAGGGCTTCTCACAAACTTCAGGAATTGACTACTATAAAACATTTAGTCCAGTAGCTAAAACACCAACTCTGAAGTTATTCTTACATTAGCAGTTTTTAAAGGCTGGGAGATAAGGCAGGTGGACATTAACAATGCTTTTCTCAATAGAAAACTTGAGGAAACAGTATACATGGAGCAGCCTCAGGGATTCGTTGATAAATCAGAACCATCGTTTGTTTGTAAACTCAACAAAGCTATATATGGACTCAAACAAGCCCCTAGAGCTTGGCATGATACATTGAAGAAGACATTATTGGAGTGGGATCTTAAGCAATCTAAAGCTGATAGTTCAGTCTTTTACCAAATTACACAGGATCAGGTACTCTACTTGCTAGTATATGTTGATGACATTATACTAACTGGGAGCTGTAGTACAACAATACAGAAGCTGATTGACAAGTTGAATACTTCTTTTGCTTTAAAAGATATGGGCAAACTAAAAAAGTTCTTGGGGATTGAATTCTTCAGAGATGAAATTGGACTTCACTTGTCACAGAAGAAATATGCTACTGATGTCTTAAAGAGGTTTAACTTTGAAAATCTGAAGCCTAGTATTACTCCTATGGCTGCTGGAAGACTGGTAGGTAAAGCAGATGACATAAGCTTAAGAAATCCAATCCAGTTTAGGAGTGCAGTAGGGGCATTGCAATATCTTACTCATACAAGACCAGACATTTCATTTGCTGTAAACATAATCAGTCAGTATCTTCAAAATCCTAATGGAGCTGACTAAAAAGACTTTTCAGATACATAAAAGGAACTCTTGATATGGGGCTAATCATTCATGAAACACAGAATATGAACATTGTTGCATATGGAGATGCAGATTGGGCATCATGTCCAGATGATAGAAAATCTACTGTGGGTTATTGTGTATATCTGGGTGACAATCTAGTTTCTTGGTCCTCAAAGAAACAACAAGTAGTAGCAAGATCAAGTACTGAGGCAGAATAAAGAACTCTAGCCCACACCACTGCAGAGATCACTTGGATTCAATCTCTACTTCAAGAACTAAATTTGAATCAAACTGAAATTCCAAGAATATGGTGTGATAACTTAAGAGCTAGTGCATTGGCTTCTAATCCAGTATATCATGCACGAACTAAGCACATAGAGTTGGATATGCATTTTGTCAGAGACAAAGTATCAGCAAAACAACTGGTGATAAGCTATGTTCCAACAGCAGATCAGACAGCAGATATACTAACCAAACCGTTGATGAATTATAGACACTTATATCTACGTAGCAAACTTGGAGTAATTGAAGTTAACTCCAGCTTGAAGGGGGGTGTTAGAGAAGAAGGAACAATGGATTACAATGATCAAAATCAGGAAATCAAGTGACCAAGTTACAAAAGAAAACTCAGCCAGCATGTGACCGAAATCTGTTGATTAGAAGCTTCTAGTATTGATTATATAGTTGTAACTAATTCAGTTCTTTTGCATGTGTATAATCTGTTATTTATTAATCTGCATTGTATATAGATCAGATCTATGATATGTGTATATATACTGCATTACAGATTACAGATCAATTAATGAAATTCATTCAGTGAAAGAACATTCAATATCTCCATCTTCAATGTAATTCGAAATATACAACCTTATTTTCTTTCCTTCGTTTTCTGTCTCACAATAACAATGTTGCACAAAAAATATACATTTATAATGTAACATAGGGACACAAACCTCAAAATCACTACCTGCAATGATGTCCCTGATCTCCTTCATATCAGGATCTACCTCGTGATCCCTTGACCTCTCTCTTGTTTTCATGTGCTTTAATTGCTTCGTGCGATTCATGTTATTCTCCTCACTTCTCCATTTCCAACATTTCTCAATCTTCCTCTCACCACTGTCAACAGAATTATCATCCCTCACAATTCCCTCAACATTGTCATCATCTTCGTCAAAACTATAACTCACGTGTGGTCATTTTCATCATCCTCTGCTCTGATGTATGAGAAACCAAAGTCATTTTTATACAAACAACTATTAGAAGGTGTGAGTGACAATACAAACTTAATCAAACAATCAATTTAAACGGTTGATCATTTCATGTTCCCTATAATTAGACATCAGGTTGATTGAAAAAAAGTAAGTCAATCTTGAGTTGCAAAATCGTCTTGGTTTTGGATTTATAGTTTGTGATCAACCTGTTAGGTAGTATTTGCCCGTCGAATAAATATATTTGTATACATGTCATTTTGAAGTAAAATATTTTTGATTAAATTTTCTTAAGCAAGAATTTATTCGTAGATCGTTTTGATATTATAAGTATGAGTGCTTAAGTTGTTAAGTAGGGAAATGTTCAATTTATAATTCGATCGAAATTTTATAGTCCACGATCGGTAAATGAAGACGAATACTTTTATTTTGATAAGATCATCTCATTTTTATTAAAGTTTATCTTTGACTTTTGTAATAAAATTGAAAGTTCATTTGGAATATATTGGACTCGACTACGTGAAATTTTAATTTGTGATATTGACCACATAAATTTAATTTCACTTGATTATCATACATACTACCTTAATTATGAGCGACTAGTGGACTTCTATTACAAACATGAAGTTCTTTGAGGTATCAATGGGTGATATCAAATTACTAGTCAATACCTTGGTGCCATGAAAATTAAAGTAAAACAACGAGAAACGTATATTTGCAATATGGAATCAGTCACCTATTTAATAGGCACGATCATGAACTCAAATAATTTTTTGTGGAATGTTAAATATGAGCTCAATAATTCAACACTGATTATTGGATTAATATTGTGATATGATCACATGGAACTGTGAGAAAGAATATAGGATTTGAGGAATAATTTTTTTTCGAAAAAGGGTGTTTTGGTCATTTCAAACTTGTTCATAATATTCAAAATGGTCGACGGGGGTCGTACGTAATAACAACGAATCAGAGGATCTAATTATTAATTATAGAGCTTAATTTTAATTAGACTGAGAGTTCAAATTTTGTTTTTTAATGGAATAAAACAGGATTAATAAATTATCTTGACTAGACAAGAGTTCACCGAGTCAAGATTAATATATTGGAACTTAGTTTAATTTGGTCCAACTAGGTCCTTTGGTGGATTCAAAATAACAACTGAGAACTGAGATAAATTGTAAGAGTTATAATTTATCATGAATTGCAGAGCAAATTAATTAAATTGACTTAATGCCACATGTACTAGGCTCGTGGCATTGGCATGTGCTACTTGCAAGCTGTGCGTGCGCATTTTTTAATTATTTCCAAACAAGATAATCAAATCCAGCAAATTTTTGAATTATTTCCAAACAAATGGTATCAAAGAAATGTTTTGATATTATTTTGTGTATTGAGTATAATTAACTTTGTTGATTCATGCATGTAATAGTAAAGGGAGGTGTTAGGAATTATGTGATTTATTTTCTTATTGGAATGAATGAATTTTCGTTAGAACAAATTTATGGCCTTAGGATTTTTTGTGCTAAAGAATTGTAATGTTGTCTTAACGAATCTTGTAACAAATGGGGTGGATTACGACTCCATAATTTCCCAATTGATTTATTTTTTCTCGTTTAAATAGCATTAGAATCGGTTTTGTATCACTATTGTATGAATTGTGTAATGGAGAACCAATTTGTGCCATCTTAACAAATCCAGGCACTACAACTGCAATTTCAATTTTCCCATATTTTTGGCAGAGAAGTTGAACCTTTTTTCTTGGGTTTGTCACCAAACATGAGATTTGGCATTAATGATTGGGGCATCCCAATGCTTTGATTTTATCTCACTTATTGAATAACGGTTCTTTGGGTAATAAAGAAGTTGAACCTTTTTTCTTGGGTTTGTCACCAAACATGAGATTTGGCATTAATGATTGGGGCATCCCAATGCTTTGATTTTATCTCACTTATTGAATAACGGTTCTTTGGGTAATAAAGATCAACTTTCGTATGCTTTGATTTTATCTCACTTATTGAAAAACGGTTCTTTGGGTAATAAAGATCAACTTTCGTCGTATAATTTGTCCTTTTATTGTACTACTTGTAAACTAGGAAATAGTAAAATCTTACCTTTTTCTGCTCACGATAGTCATGCTGATAAATGTTTTGAAATTATTCATAGTGATGTTTGGGGAGTGACGTAAGTAATCTCACATAGCAACTATAAGTATTTTGTGACATTTATTGATGATTTTAGTTGTTTCACTTGAATATAATTTCTTCGCACAAAGGCTGATATGCTTAATGTTTTTCTGACATTTGTACCTTACATTGAGATCCAGTTTTCTACCAGTGTCTAATAATGGAGACAAATATATGTCTCGTGACTTTCAAACCTTTTGACAGCAAAAAGGCATCATCTCTCAACGGTCATGTCCTTATACCCCTCAAGAGAATGGGGTAGTTGAACAAAAAAATAGTCACTTGATGGATGTTATTCAAATCATGCTCATAGAATCTTTGGTTCCACCTAATTTTTGGGTCGAAACTTTATCTACAATTGCTCATCTAATTAATCGATTGCCATATCCTAGTTTGGATTTCGATTCTTCTAATTCTCATTTGTATGGTACTCATCCTGGGAATGACATGTTACACACAATTGGGTGTGTTTGTTTTGTTCACCTGCCTTCTATTGAAGCCACAAATTTACAAACCAGTCTGCTTGGTGTGCATTCATGGGTTATAGTATTTCTCAAAAAGGGTTCATGTGCCATGATGGTATCGCTAATCGATTTCGTATTTCTTGAAATGTGGGTTTCTTTGAAAACCAGTATTACTTTCGGCAACATGTTGATTCTTCATCTAATTTGGTACAACTTATTAGCTTTCATGAACTAACTCAACCTTTTGAGCATTTTAAACCTAGTATTGTCTATCAGGGATCCAAGCCCTCATCACCACAACTTCTTCCTGACCACGATCCAGTGCCTTATCCTATAGCTTATCGTCGATCAGTTCGATCTATTCGAGTCCTTTATAGGTATAGTTTTTCTACCACTTTATTATATATATCAATTCCTACATCTTACTCTCAGGCAGCTAAACAGGCATGTTGGGTGAAAGCCATGCAAGAAGAACTGCAGGCTCTTTAAGAGAATCATTCCTGGGATATTGTTCCATGACGTACTGATGTTATACCCATTGGTTGTAAATGGGTATATTCCATTAAGATGCAATCTGATGGGTCTCTTGAAAGATATAAGGCTCGGTTAGTGACACTCGGTAATAGACAAGAGTATGGGGTAGATTATGAAAAGACGTTTGCTCCTGTAGTAAAGATGACCATTGTACGGGTTATACTGGCTATTACCGCTTCTAAAGGGTGGACTTTACGTCAAATAGATGTTAAGAACGCCTTTCTTCATGGCGATCTTAAGAAGGATATTTATTTGACTCCACCACCTGGGTTGTTTTCTATATGATGTTTGTAAGCTGAAGCAGTTACTTTATGGTTTGATACAAGCTATGTGAGCTTGGTTCGATAAGTTTCGGTTGACACTCCTCAGTTTCTCTTTTGTCCATAGTCAACATGATTCTTCTTTATTTATATGCAAAACTGCTAGTAGAGTTGTCTTACTTTTATTATATTTTGATGATATTGTTATCACGAGAACATACTCTAGATTGATTTCTTAACTTCAAGAGCGTCTTCAGGGTTCTTTTCATTTGAAGGACTTAGGTCTTTTGTAGTAATTTTTAGGACTCGAAGTCCACTCTACCCCAGCTGGTAATTTATTGTACCAACATAAGTACACTCGAGAGTTAATTACTTTGGTTGGCCTTCAGGATGGTTGTGTTGTTGATACTCCTTTAGAGGTGAACGTAAAGTACTGCAACGATGAAGGCGATTTTCTCTCTGAGCCTTCTTTGTACATACAGTTGGTGGGTAGCCTGAATTATCTAACTATTACCCAATCTCATATTTTCTTTGACTATTCAAAAAGTTAGTCAATTTATCCAAGCTCCTAGACATCTTCACCTGGCGGTTGTTCGTTGCATTGTTCACTACTTGAGAGTTACTTCTGTCCGTGGGCTTTTCTTTCCTATGGACTCTCACATTCAATTGATGGGTTATACAGATGGTGATTGGGCTAGTTGTTTGGATACTCGACGTTCGATCACAGGTTGGTGCATGTTTCTTGGTAATACCATCATTTCTTGCAAAGTAAGAAGCAAGCTCGTGGGTGACAAATTCAATTCTTTGGCTGTATATGATTTTTCTTGGACTAAAAGGACTCAAAAAATCTGGGCTTCGAAAGTTTTGAACACTTGTATCACGCCAAAACATTCATTTATCCTATGGTTGACTCAAAAGGAAAATTACTTACAAGGGATAGAATTCTCCATACCGAAATTGATAGGAGCTGCATTTTCTGTCATCATACCGAGGAATCGGCCACTCACCTGTTCTTTCATTACCGGTTCTCCTCTTTTGTTTGGACGAATATTAAAATATGGTTGGGTATTCATAGAGCAAGCTCATTTAAATGGATTAAGAAGGAAGTTCGAGGGGCAGGTTGGCAAAGTAAAGCCAAGAGAACAACCTTTGCAGCCACGGTTTATCACATTTGGATTGCTAGAAACTGCTGAATTTTTGAGTATTTCAAGACTAATCCGGAGTATTTAGTTAGGAAGATTAAAACACATGTATACAAAGTTATGTTTTCTTTGTATCTCCATGTTTTGATTCGTTTTGATTCCTTAGCTATAATTCCTTAGATTAGTTTAGCTTTTGCCTGGGTATGCCCAGTGTTTTGGCTTGTATTTTTTGCGCCTAGGGATGCCTAGTTTATATGTATCTTCTTTTTGCCAACATTTAGTATAACATTTTGTACTTAGGTAGTGCTCTGTTGTTTGGTTTCTCCCCGGGAATGCCCGGTGTATTTGTATAGTTTTTGATCTATATATTTTTACATTCGATCAAAAAAAGAAGAAGCAAGCTCGTGTATCTAAGTCCTCCAATAAATCTGAATATCGAGCCATGTCATCCACTTGTTTTGAGATTGTTTGGCTTGGAGAACTGCTGAATAAACATGAATTTCTTCAACTTGAGCCTACTCTACTCCATGTGGATAATACTAGTGCGATTCAAATTGCTGCTAACCTATTGTTTCATGAGTGTACCAAGCACATTGAGGTCGATTATCATTCCATCCATGAGGTATATGATGGTGAGCAATGTGCTCTTTTATTTTGTTGACCTTTAATTTTAGTTTATTGTGTTCTCTTTTGGTGAGCAATGTGCTCTTTTATTTTGTTGACCTTTGTCTCTTGAACTTCTTGATGTTTGAGCTTCTTGAGAGTGTGTTTAAAGACTAAAGACAACAATCGTTGTAGTCGGTTTTACATTTTTATTAATCAACGATGTAGGAATTTCTTTTAATTGATTTAGAGTTTCTTTGTATCGTTCTGCTCCACGTTTGTTGCTGTTTGTGGCTCCGATTTAGTAGAGTTTATTATTCTTTTTAGGTTTTGTTGCTATATTCGCAATAATTTCATGGTTTAATTTAAATTCTGATATCTAGTAATTCAAGTTCATAAACTTTTGAAAATCTAGATTAATTCATTGGTTGTCATCATCAGGTCTAAATTTAGTGTTTTATTTTAGTGCGCATCATATCTTTCAAACTGCTGAATTTAGTTATTTTGATGTGAAAGAGTTAATCTATGTTGTGTCATCACCGTGAATTTGAGCTTATGTTGCATGATAAGAATGGAAATTTGGTCCGTTTTTCTGATCACTTGACGTACCTTATGTGCTCGTGTATGACATCTGCTGGATAGTAATACCCTATATTCTTCAAAGCTACTGGGGAATGTGTTAAATTCTTTTTTTGATTAAACTAATGAATGAATTACATAAAAATCTCATAGTTTCAACATATTTAAATAAAATGTAACTGTTCATTAGTAATTTCAGCTACAATCTCCTCAACAGTGTCATCATCTTCGTCAAAACTATAACTCACGTGCAGTCACTTTCATCATCCTCTAATTTGAGGTCTAGAAACAAAAGTAATTTTTATGCAAACAATTATTAGATAGAGTGAGCGACAGTTCTCACCAACTTATTCAGACCATCAATTTTAAACAATTGATCATTTAATGCTCCCTATAATTAGACATCATGTTGATTGAAAAGAAATCAGGTCAACCTTGAATTGCGATATCATCTTGGTTTTGGATCTATAGTTTCGGATCAACCAAGATTTTCAAAACTGTGGAAACATGGATACTTGAAAAATAGACACAATTGTCTTACTGGATTGACAAAAAAGGTAGTTTCCTTGTTGAGTTACATATCTTTGGGAATAACTTTGTTCAGGTGAGGAGATCCATTAAAAGTAAAAATACAGGTGTCATTGTTATTACAGAAAGTTTTATGCTTCTCCCAAATATAGTAGATAGTCAAAATTCTAAAACACAAAAACCAGTAAAGTAGCTAGAAAAAGGCATTTTTTTTATTGAAGTTGCAAAAGTAGTTGTATCGAATTTCTCCAAACCAAATTTAGTAAAGGTACTTTTAGAAAAAATTATTTCTAAATATATAAAGCTAAATATTTCAAGAATATTATGCTACTTTATTGTTTAGTTAATTAGTACTCTCATCCATACCACCCCTTATTCTAATTAGCAAGGAGTATTAAATTCATTTTCTAGGTTTTTATGGCATTTAGGAAACAAACAATGTCCGTAGAAGACTTTACCTTCACCTTCAAGGCCATGATTGGGATGGACACTCTTGCCAAAGTGCTGGTATTGAAACTTTTTTGAATTTTTAAGGCAAATTTGTCAAACAAAAATTCTGTATGTAGACTGAATGAGTACGTTATAGGTCTTGCATTGTTAGATTCACTTTACTTCAGGGTGAGCAGTGCTATTGTCGCCCACTTTTTTCCTAGATGTAATTGAGATTGTACGCGGTTCATTAGGAATTAGAAATATCATATATGAAATGATATTTTGAACCAATGATTTTAAACATACATTCTCGATAAACCAATGAATTACATAGAATCCCATAGTTACAACATATTTCATTACAGCGTATTTAATTTATATAAAATATACTATAACTATGTCAAGTGAGAGAATCGAGAAGCTAACCATTTCAAATTTCCAAAATGTTGTCTCAAGATGCTGATCAGAATAATCTAGAAGTCGTTATGTAAGTTGATACATGTGAGATAGACAATGCCAGTTTGAGGACACCTAAATTCAATAGGGAAATGCTTTAACAGAACCCTAAAACTCATGCATTGGTGGATCTAAACTTGCCTCTGATTTCCATGGAAATTGAAAGCGTAGAATTGGATAATGAACAAGTTGATCAAATGTGCTTCAAGCAACCAGATGAGCAGTACCCGTGCACGAATCAGATGCAAACGAACAGAATACTGGAAGCTTTGGCACATGGATTCTTAACATTGAAATCTGGACATGAAGGAAATTCATGGAAAAAAACATGCATTAGGCAACCAGGCGAGAAGCGATTTGAGTATGAATCTTCTACGACTGCATAGCACAAAAAACGGGCAGCCAACAACCAGAGCACTGGAATCTTTAGCAAATGGCTACTTAACTGTCAAATCTAGATAGAAAAGAAACTGTCAAATAACATACATCAGGCAACCGAATGAGCAGCGATTGAGTAATTTCAGCTACAATCTCCTCAACATTGTCATCTCAAGTTCGTCAAAACTTTAACTCACGTGGACGCACTTTCACCATCCTCTACTTTCAAGTATGAGAAACGAAAGTCCTTTTTACGCAAACAACTATTGGATGGAGTGAGTGACATTTATCACCAACTCATTCAAACCACAAGTGTAAACTATTGATCATATAATTAGACATCAAGTTGATTAAAAAAATCAAGTCAACCTTGAATTGCGAAATCATCTTGGCTTAGTATTTGTAGTTTGTGATCAAGATTTTGCCAAAATTAGAAAACATAGATACTTGAAAAATAGACACAATTGTCTTATCGGCTTGACAAAAAAGGTAGTTTCCTTGTTGAGTTACATATCTTTGGGAAGAACTTTGTTTAGGTGAGGAGATATCTTAAAAGTAAAATTACGGTTGTATTTTTTATTACAAAAAGTTTAATGGTTCTCCCAAATATAGTAGATGGTCAAAATTCCAAAACACAAAAGCTAGTAGAGTAGCGAGAGAAAGACATTATTTTGGATTGAAGTTGTAAATGTTGTTGATTGAATTCATCCAGACCAAATTAAGTAAACATAATTTTAGTAAAAATTATTTCTAAATATATATAGCTAAATATTTCAAGAATATTATGCAACTTGATTGTTTAGTTAATTAGCACTCTGATCCGTACCACCACTTATTCTAGTGAGTAAGGGGTATTAAATTTCTTTTCTAGGTTTTTATGGCCTTCAAGAAACAAAAAATGTTCGTAGAAGACTTCATCATCACCTTCAAGGCCATGATTGGTATGGAAACTCTTATCAAAGTGCTGGTATTGAAAAGTTTTTTGAATTTTTGAAGGCAAATTTGTCAAACAAAACTTTTGCACGTAGACTGCACGAGTACGTTACCAGTTTTGCATTGTTGTATTCACTTCATTGCTGGGGGAGCTTTGCTACTTCCACTCCCTTTTTCTTAGCCTGAATTGAGATTGTATGCAGTTCATTGGGAATTTGAAATATCATATATGAAATGATTTTTTGAATCAAGGATTTTAACCATACAATCTTAATAAACCAATTAATTACATAAAATCCCATAGTTACAACATATTTTATTATAAAATATATAATTTACATAAAATATGCTTTAACTATGTCAAGTGAGAGAATCGAGAAGCTCACCATTTCAAATTTCCAAAATGTTCTCACAAGATGTTGATCAGAATAATCTAGAAGTCGCCATGTTAGTTGATACTTGTGAGATTGATAATGCTAGTTTGAAAACACCTAAATTCAATAGGGAAATGCTTCAACGGAACCCTATAACTCATATATTAGTGGATCTAAACTTGCCTCCAATTTCCATGGAAATTGAAAGCGTAGAATTGGATAATGAACAAGGTGATCAAATGAGCTTCAAGCAACCGGATGAGCAGCACCCAAGCACGAATCTACTACGGAGGAATAGCACTACAAATTAGATGCCAACTACTAGAGTACTGGAAGCATTGGTAAATGGATTCTTAACACTGAAATCTGGATAGGAAGGAAACTCATGTAAAAAAAATGCATTAGGCAACCAGACGAGCAGCGATTGAGTACGAATCTTCTACGATGGCATAGCATAAGAAACCAGCAGCCAACAGCCAGAGCACAGGAAGATTTAGCAAATGGCTACATAACTGTCAAATCTGGATAGACAAGAAACTATCAAATAACGTGCATCAGGGAACCGGACGAGCAGCAGTTGAGTAATTTCAGGTACAATCCCCTCAACATTGACGTCTCGACTTCGTCAAAACTGTAACTCAAGTGGGGTCACTTTCACCATCCTCTACTTTCAAGTCTAAGAAACAAAAGTCTTTTTAGGCAATCAACTATTGGATGGAGTGAGTGACACTTATCACCAACTTATTCAAACCATCAATTTAAAACGAATGATCATATAATTAGAGATCAAGTTGATTAGAAAAATCACGTCAATTTTGAATTGGGAAATTGTCTTGGCTTTAGATCTATAGTTTTTTTATCAACTAAGATTTTTTTAAAATTAGGAAATATAGATATTTGAAAAGTAGACACAATTGTCTTAATGGCTTGACAAAAAAGGAAGTTTCCTTGTTGAGTTGCATATCTTTGGGAAGAACTTTGTTCAGGTGAGGAGATCTCCTAAAAGTAAAAATACGGGTATCTTTGTTATTCTAGTGAGTAAGGAGCATTAAATTTCTTTTCTAGATTTTTATGGCATTTAGGAGACAAAAAATGTCCGTAGAAGACTTTATCTTCACCTTTAAGGCCATGATTGGTATGGAAACTCTTGTCAAAGTGCTGGTACTGAAAAGTTTTTGAATTTTTGAAGGAAAATTTTCAAACAAAATGTTTGCACGTAGACTACACGAGTACGTTACCAGTTTTGCATTGTTATATTCACTTCACTGCTGGAAGAGCTGTGCTACTGCCACCACCTTTTTCATTGGGAATTTGAAATATTATATATGAAATGATTTTTTGAATCAAGGATTTTAACCATACAATCTTAATAAACCAATAAATTACATAAAATCCCATAGTTACAACATATTTTATTAAAACATATTTAATTTACATAAAATATGCTTTAACTATGTTGATGAGAGAATTGAGAAGCTCACCATTTCAAATTTCCAAAATGTTCCCACAAGATTCTGATCAGAATAATCTAGAAGTCGCCATGTTAGTTGATACTTGTGAGATAAATAATGCTAGTTTGAGGACACCTAAATTCAACAGGGAAATGCTTCAAGGGAACCCTAAAACTCGTGCATTGGTGGATCTAAACTTGCCTCCAATTTCCATGGAAATTGAAAGCGTAGAATTGGATAATGAACGAGTTGATCAAATGTGCTTCAAGCAACTGGATGAGCAGCACCTGTGCACAATTCTACCACAGAGGAATAACACTAAAAATCGGATGCGAACTACCAGAATACTGGAAGCATTGGAAAATGGATTCTTAACACTGAAATCTGGATAGGAAGGAAACTCATGTCAAAAAACATGCATTAGGCAACCAGACGAGCTGCTATTGAGTACGAATCTTCTACGATGGCATAGCATAAGAAACCGGCAGCCGACAACCAGAGCACGGGAAGCATTAGCAAATGGCTACTTAATTGTCAAATCAGGATAGACAAGAAACTGTTAAATAAATGCAAAAGGAAAGTGGATGAGTAGCGATTGAGTAATTTTAGCTACAATCCCCACAACATTGACGTCTCGACTTTGTCAAAACATTAACTCACGTGGAGTCACTTTCACCAGCCTCTACTTTCAAGTCTGAGAAACAAGAGTCTTTTTAGGCAAACAACTATTGGATGGCGTAAGTGACAGTCATCACCAACTTATTCAAACCATCAATTTTAAGAGATTGATCATATAATTAGAGATCAAGTTAATTAAAAACTCTCGTCAATCTTGAATTGGAACTATATTTTTTTATCAACTAAGATTTTCCAAAATTAGGAAATATAGATATTTGAAAAGTAGACACAATTGTCTTAATGGCTTGACAAAAAAGGTAGTTTCCTTGTTGAGTTATATATCTTTGGGAAGAACTTTTCAGGTGAGGAGATCTATTAAAAGTAAAAATATGGGTGTCTTTTTTATTACAAAAAGTTTTACGGTTCTCCCAAATATAGTATATGGTAAAAATTCCGGAACACAAAAGCTAGTAGGATAGTTAGAAAAAGACATTATTTTGGATTGAAGTTGCAAAAGTTGTTGAATCGAATCCTCCTGACCAAATTAAGTAAAGGTACTTTTAGTAAAAATTATTTATAAATATATATAGCTAAATATTTCAAGAATATTATGCAACTTGATTGTTTAGTTAATTAGCATTCTGATCTGTACCACCACTTATTCTAGTGAGTAAGGAGTATTAAATTTCTTTTCTAGATTTATTTAGAAAACAAAAAATGTCCGTAGAAGAGTTATCTTCACCATCAAGGCCATGATTGGTTTGGAAACTCTTGTCAAAGTGCTAGTATTGAAAAGTTTTTGAATTTTTGAAGGCGAATTCGTCAAACAAAACTTTTGCACGTATAGTGCACGAGTACGTTACCAGTTTTGCACCCCCTTTCTCATAGCCTTAATTGAGATTGCATGTAGTTCATTGGAAATCTGAAATATCATATATGAAATAATTTTTTGAATCAAGGATTATAACCATACAATCTTAATAAACCAATGAATTACATAAAATCCCATAGTTATGACATATTTTATTATAACATATTTAATTTACATAAAATATGCTTTAACTATGTCAAGTGAGAGAATCAAGAAGCTCACCATTTCAAATTTCCAAAATGTTATTACAAGATGCTGATCAGAATAATCTAGAAGTCGCCATGTTAGTTGATACTTGTGAGATAGATAATGCTAGTTTGAGGACACCTGAATTCAACAGGGAAATGCTTCATGGGAACCCTAAAACTCATGTATTGGTGGATCTAAACTTGCCTCCAATTTCCATGGAAATTGAAAGCGTAGAATTGGATAATGAACGAGTTGATCAAATGTGCTTCAAGCAACTGGATGAGCAGCACCTGTGCACAATTCTACCACAGAGGAATAACATTAAAAATCGGATGCCAACTACCAGAATATTGGAAGCATTGGAAAATGGATTCTTAACACTGAAATCTGGATTGGAAGAAAACTCATGTCAAGAAACATGCATTAGGCAACCAGACGAGCTGCTATTGAGTACGAATCTTCTACGATGGCATAGCATAAGAAACCGGCAGCTGACAACCAGAGCACGGGAAGCATTAGCAAATGGCTACTTAATTGTCAAATCAGGATAGACAAGAAACTGTTAAATAAATGCAAAAGGAAAGTGGATGAGTAGCGATTGAGTAATTTCAGCTACAATCCCCACAACATTGACGTCTCGACTTTGTCAAAACATTAACTCACGTGGAGTCATTTTCACCATCCTCTACTTTCAAGTCTGAGAAACAAAAGTCTTTTTAGGCAAACAACTATTGGATGGCGTAAGTGACAGTCATCACCAACTTATTCAAACCATCAATTTTAAGAGATTGATCATATAATTAGAGATCAAGTTGATTGAAAACTCTCGTCAATCTTGAATTGGAACTATAATTTTTGATCAACTAAGATTTTCCAAAATTAGGAAATATAGATATTTGAAAAGTAGACACAATTGTCTTAATGGCTTGACAAAAAAGGTAGTTTCCTTGTTGAGTTATATATCTTTGGGAAGAACTTTTCAGGTGAGGAGATCCATTAAAAGTAAAAATACGGGTGTCTTTGTTATTACAAAAATTTTTACGGTTCTCCCAAATATAGTAGATGGTAAAAATTCCGAAACACAAAAGCTAGTAGGATAGTTAGAAAAAGACATTATTTTGGATTGAAGTTGCAAAAGTTGTTGAATCGAATCCTCCTGACCAAATTAAGTAAAGGTACTTTTAGTAAAAATTATTTATAAATATATATAGCTAAATATTTCAAGAATATTATGCAACTTGATTGTTTAGTTAATTAGCAATCTGATCCGTACCACCACTTATTCTAGTGAGTAAGGAGTATTAAATTTCTTTTCTAGATTTTTATGGCATTTAGAAAACAAAAAATGTCCGTAGAAGACTTTATCTTCACCATCAAGGCCATGATTGGTTTGGAAACTCTTGTCAAAGTGCTAGTATTGAAAAGTTTTTGAATTTTTGAAGGCGAATTCGTCAAACAAAACTTTTGCACGTAGAGTGCACGAGTACGTTACTAGTTTTGCACTCCCTTTCTCATAGCCTTAATTGAGATTGTATGTAGTTCATTGGAAATCTGAAATATCATATATGAAATATTTTTTTGAATCAAGGATTATAACCATACAATCTTAATAAACCAATGAATTACATAAAATCCCATAGTTATGACATATTTTATTATAACATATTTAATTTACATAAAATATGCTTTAACTATGTCAAGTGAGAGAATCAAGAAGCTCACCATTTCAAATTTCCAAAATGTTATTACAAGATGCTGATCAGAATAATCTAGAAGTCGCCATGTTAGTTGATACTTGTGAGATAGATAATGCTAGTTTGAGGACACCTGAATTCAACAGGGAAATGCTTCATGGGAACCCTAAAACTCATGTATTGGTGGATCTAAACTTGCCTCCAATTTCCACGGAAATTTAAATTGCAGAATTGGATAATGAACAAGTTGATAAAATGTGCTTCAAGCAACCGGATGAGTAGCACCCGAGCACGAATCTACTACGGAGGAATAGCACTAGAAATCGGATGCCAACATCCAGAGTACTGGAAGCTATGGCAAATGGATTCTTAACATTGAATTCTTGATAGGATGACAACTCATGTCAAAAAACATGCATTAGGCAATCAGACGAGCAGCGATTGAGTACGAATCTTCCACGATGGCATAGCATATGAAACCGGCAGCCAACAACCAGAGCACGGGAAGCTTTAGCAAATGGATACTTAGCTGTCATAACTGGATAGAAAATAATCTATCAAATAACATGCATCAGGCACTCGGATAAGCAGCGATTGAGTAATTTTAGCTACAATTTCCTCAACATTGACTTCTCGACTTCGTCAAAACTATAACTCACGTGGAGTCACTTTCCCCATCCTCTACTTTCATGTCTGAGAAATAAAAGTCTTTTTAGGCAAACAACTATTGGATGGAGTGGGTGACAGTTATCACCAACTTATTCAAACGTTAATTTTAAAGGATTGATCAGATGATTAGAGATCAAGTTGATTAAAAAAATCACGTCAATCTTGAATTGCGAATCGTCTTGGCTTTGGATCTATAGTTTTAGATCAACTAAGATTTTTCAAAATTAGGAAATATAGATATTTGAAAAATAGACACAATTGTCTTAATGTCTTGACAAAAAAGGTAGTTTACATGTTGAGTTACATATCTTTGTTAACAACTTTGGTCAAGTGAGGATATCTATTAAAAGTAAAAATATGGGTGTCTTTGTTCTTACAAAAAGTCTTACGATTCTCCCAAATATAGTAGATGGTAAAATTATGAAACACAAAAGCTAGTAGGGTAGCTAGAAAAAGACATTATTTTGGATTGAAGTTGCAAAAGTTGTTGAATCGAACTCCTCCCGACCAAATTAAGTAAAGGTACTTATGGCAAAAATTATTTCTAAATAAATATAGCTAAATATTTCAAGAATATTATGCAACTTGATTGTTTAGTTAATTAGCACTCTCATCCGTACTACCACTTATTCTAGTGAGTAAGGAGTATAAAATTTCTTTTCTAGTTTTTTATGGCATCTAGGAAGCAAAAAATGTTCGTAGAAGACTTTATCTTCACCTTCAAAGCCATGATTGGTATGGAAACTCTTGTCAAAGTGCTGGTATTAAAAAGTTTTTGAATTTTTGAAGGCGAATTTGTCCAACAAAACTTTTGCACGTAGACTGCACGAGTACGTTACCAGTTTTACATTGTTATATTCACTTCACGGCTGGGCGAGCTGTGCTACTGCCACCCCCTTTTTCATAGCCTTAATTGAGAATGTATGCAGTTCATTGGGAATCTGAAATATCATATATGAAATGATTTTTTGAATCAAGGATTTTAACCATACAATCTTAATAAACCAATGAATTGCATAAAATCCCATAGTTACAACATATTTTAAAATAACATTTTTAATTTACATAAAATATGCTTTAACTATGTCAAATGAGAGAATCGAGAAGCTCGCCATTTCAATTTTCCAAAATGTTCTCACAAGATGCTGATCAGAATAATCTAGAAGTCGCCATGTTAGTTGATACTTGTGAGATAGATAATGCTAGTTTGAGGACACCTAAATTCAACAGGGAAATGCTTCAACGGAACCCTAAAACTCGTGTATTTGTGGATCTAAACTTGCCTCCAATTTCCATGGAAATTGAAAGCGCATAATTAGATAATGAACAAGTTGATCAAATGTGCTTCAAGCAACCGGATGAGCAGCACCCGAGCACGAATCTACTATGGAGGAATAGCACTAGAAATCGGATGCCAACTACCAGAGTACTGGAAGCGTTGGCAAATGGATTCTTAACATTGAATTCTGGATAGGATGAAAACTCATGTCAAAAAACACGCATTAGGCAACCATACGAGGAGCGATTGAGTACGAATCTTCTACGATGGCATAGTATAAGAAACTAACAGCCAACAACCAAAGCACGGGAAGCTTTAGCAAATGGATACTTAACTGTCATATCTGGATAGAAACGAAACTGTCAAATAACTTACATCAGGCAACCGGATGAGCAACGATTTAGTAATTTCAGCTACAATCTCCTCAACATTGACGTCTCGACTTCGTCAAAACTGTAACTGACATGGAGTCACTGTCACCATCCTCTACTTTCAAGTCTGAGAAATAAAAGTCTTTTTAGGCAAACAACTATTGGATGGAGTGAGTGACAGTTATCACCTACTTATTCAAACCGTATATTTTAAACGATTGATCAGATAATTAGAGATCAAGTTGATTAAAAAAAATCATGTCAATCTTGAATTTAGAAATGGTCTTGGCTTTGGATCTATAGTTTTTGATCAAATAAGATTTTCCAAAATTAGAAAATATAGATATTTGAAAAATAGACACAATTGTCTTAATGGATTGACAAAAAAGGTAGTTTCCATGTTTTGTTACATATCTTTGTGAAGAACTTTGTTCAGGTGGGGAGATGTATTAAATGTAAAAATATGGGTTGTTATTACAAAAAGTTTTACGGTTCTCCCAAATATAGTAGATGGTCAAAAGTACAAAACACAAAAGCCAGTAGCTTAGCTAGAAAAGACATTATTTTGGATTGAAGTTGCAAAAGTTGTTGAATCGAATTCCTCCCGACCAAATTAAGTAAAGGTACTTTTAGTAAAAATTATTACTAAATATATATAACTAAATATTTCAAAAATATTATGCAACTTGATTTTTTTGTTAATTAGCACTCTGATCCGTACTACCACTTATTCTAGTGAGTAAGGAGTATTAAATTTCTTTTCTAGATTTTTATTGCAGTTAGAAACAAAAAATGTCCGTACAAGACTTTATCTTCACCTTCAAGGCCATGATTGCTATGGAAACACTTGTCAAAGTGCTGGTATTGAAAAGTTTTTGAATTTTTGAAGGTGAATTTGTCAAACAAAACTTTTGCACATAGACTGCACGAGTACGTTACCAATTTTGCATTGTTATATTCACTTCACTGCTGGGCGAGCTGTGCTACTGCCACCCCCTTTTTCATAGCCTTAATTGAGATTGTATGCAGTTAATTGGGAGTCTGAAATATCATATATGTAATGATTTTTTCAATCAAGGATTTTAGCCATACAATCTTAATAAACCAATGAATTACATAAAATCCCATAGTTACAACATATTTTCTTATAACATATTCAATTTACATAAAATATGCATTAACTATGTCAAATGAGAGAATCAAGAAGCTTACCATTTCAAATTTCCAACATGTTCTCACAAGATGCTGATGAGAATAGTCTAGAAGTCGCCATGTCAGTTGATACTTGTGAGATAGATAATGCTAGTTTGAGGACACCTACATTCAACTGGGAAATGCTTCAACGAAACCCTAAGACTCATGTATTGGTGGATCGAAACATGCCTCCAATTTCCATGGAAATTGAAATCGGATAATTGGATAATGAACAAGTTGATCAAATGTGCTTCAAGCAACGGGATGAGCAGCACCCGAGCACAAATCTAGTACGGAGGAATAGCACTAGAAATCGGATGCCAACTACCAGAGTACTGGAAGCGTTGGCAAATGGATTCTTAACATTGAATTCTGGATAGGATGAAAACTCATGTCAAAAAACACGCATTAGGCAACCATACGAGGAGCGATTGAGTACGAATCTTCTACGATGGCATAGTATAAGAAACTAACAGCCAACAACCAAAGCACGGGAAGCTTTAGCAAATGGATACTTAACTGTCATATCTGGATAGAAACGAAACTGTCAAATAACTTACATCAGGCAACCGGATGAGCAACGATTTAGTAATTTCAGCTACAATCTCCTCAACATTGACGTCTCGACTTCGTCAAAACTGTAACTGACATGGAGTCACTGTCACCATCCTCTACTTTCAAGTCTGAGAAATAAAAGTCTTTTTAGGCAAACAACTATTGGATGGAGTGAGTGACAGTTATCACCTACTTATTCAAACCGTATATTTTAAACGATTGATCAGATAATTAGAGATCAAGTTGATTAAAAAAAATCATGTCAATCTTGAATTTAGAAATGGTCTTGGCTTTGGATCTATAGTTTTTGATCAAATAAGATTTTCCAAAATTAGAAAATATAGATATTTGAAAAATAGACACAATTGTCTTAATGGATTGACAAAAAAGGTAGTTTCCATGTTTTGTTACATATCTTTGTGAAGAACTTTGTTCAGGTGGGGAGATGTATTAAATGTAAAAATATGGGTTGTTATTACAAAAAGTTTTACGGTTCTCCCAAATATAGTAGATGGTCAAAAGTACAAAACACAAAAGCCAGTAGCTTAGCTAGAAAAGACATTATTTTGGATTGAAGTTGCAAAAGTTGTTGAATCGAATTCCTCCCGACCAAATTAAGTAAAGGTACTTTTAGTAAAAATTATTACTAAATATATATAACTAAATATTTCAAAAATATTATGCAACTTGATTTTTTTGTTAATTAGCACTCTGATCCGTACTACCACTTATTCTAGTGAGTAAGGAGTATTAAATTTCTTTTCTAGATTTTTATTGCAGTTAGAAACAAAAAATGTCCGTACAAGACTTTATCTTCACCTTCAAGGCCATGATTGCTATGGAAACACTTGTCAAAGTGCTGGTATTGAAAAGTTTTTGAATTTTTGAAGGTGAATTTGTCAAACAAAACTTTTGCACATAGACTGCACGAGTACGTTACCAATTTTGCATTGTTATATTCACTTCACTGCTGGGCGAGCTGTGCTACTGCCACCCCCTTTTTCATAGCCTTAATTGAGATTGTATGCAGTTAATTGGGAGTCTGAAATATCATATATGTAATGATTTTTTCAATCAAGGATTTTAGCCATACAATCTTAATAAACCAATGAATTACATAAAATCCCATAGTTACAACATATTTTCTTATAACATATTCAATTTACATAAAATATGCATTAACTATGTCAAATGAGAGAATCAAGAAGCTTACCATTTCAAATTTCCAACATGTTCTCACAAGATGCTGATGAGAATAGTCTAGAAGTCGCCATGTCAGTTGATACTTGTGAGATAGATAATGCTAGTTTGAGGACACCTAAATTCAACTGGGAAATGCTTCAACGAAACCCTAAGACTCATGTATTGGTGGATCGAAACATGCCTCCAATTTCCATGGAAATTGAAATCGCATAATTGGATAATGAACAAGTTGATCAAATGTGATTCAAGCAACGGGATGAGCAGCACCCGAGCACAAATCTAGTACGGAGGAATAGCACTAGAAATCGGATGCCAACTACCAGAGTACTGGAAGCATTGGCAAATGGATTCTTAACATTGAATTCTAGATAGAATGAAAACACATGTCAAAAAACATGCATTAGGCAACCAGACGAGCAGCGATTGAGTACGAATCTTCTACGATGGCATAGGATAAGAAACCAGCAGTCAACAACCAAAGTACGGGAAGCTTTAACAAATGGATACTTAACTGTCATAGCTAGATAGAAAATAAATAGTCAAATAACATGAATAGGGCAACCGGATGAGTAGCGATTGAGTAATTTCAGCTACAATCTCCTCAACATTGACTTCTCGAATTCGTCAACACTATAACTCCCGTGGAGTCTCTTTCACCATCCTCTACTTTCATGTCTGAGAAATAAAAGTTTTTTTAGGCAAACAACTATTGGATGGAGTTAGTGACAGTTATCATCAACTTATTCAAACCGTCAATTTTAAACGATTGATCAGATTATTAGAGATCAAGTTGATTAAAAAAATCACGTCAATCTTGAATTGCGAAATTGTCTTAGCTTTGGATCTATAGTTTTTGATCAACTAAGATTTTCCAAAATTAGGAAATATAGATATTTGAAAAATAGACACAATTGTCTTAATGGCTTGACAAAAAAGGTAGTTTCCATGTTGAGTTAATTATCTTTGTGAAGAACTATGTTCAGGTGAGGAGATCTATTAAATGTAAATATATGGGTGTCTTTGTTATTACAAAAAATTTTACGGTTCTCCCAAATATAGTAGATGGTCAAAATTACGAAACACAAAAGCCAGTAGGGTAGCAAGAAAAATACAATATTCTGGATTGAAGATGCAAAAGTTGTTTAATCGAATTCCTGCCGACCAAATTAAGTAGAGGTACTTTTAGTAAAAATTATTTCTAAATATATTATATAGCTAATATTTCAAGAATCTTATGCAACTTGATTGTTTAGTTAATTAGCACTCTGATGCGTACCACCACTTATTATAGTGAGTAAGGTGTATTAAATTTCTTTTCTAGATTTTTATGGCATTTAGGAAACAAAAAATGTCTGTACAAGACTTTATCCTCACCTGCAAGGCCATGATTGCTATGAAAACACTTGTCAAAGTGCTGGTATAAAAATATTTGAATTTTTGAAGGCGAATTGTCAAACAAAACTTTTGCACGTAGACTCCACGAGTACGTTACCAATTTTGCATGGTTATATTCACTTCACTGCTGGGCGACCTGTGCTACTGCCATTCCCTTTTTCGTAGCCTTAATTGAGATTGCATGTAGTTAATTGGGAATGTTAAATATCATATATGTAATGATTTTTTCAATCAAGGATTTTAACCATACAATCTTAATAAACCAATGAATTACATAAAATCCCATGGTTACAACATATTTTCTTATAACATATTTAATTTAGATAAAATATGCTTTAACTATATCAAATGAGAGAATTGAGAACCTCACCATTTCAAATTTCCAAAATGCTCTCACAAGATGCTGATCAAAATAATCTAGAAGTCACCATGTTAGTTGATACTTGTGAGATAGATAATGCTAGTTTGAGGACACCTAAATTCAACAGGGAAATGATTCAACGGAACCCTAAAACTCGTGTATTGGAAGATCTAAACTTGCCTCCAATTTCCATGGAAATTGATAGCGCATAATTGGATAATGAACAAGTTGATCAAATGTGCTTCAAACAACTGGATGAGCAGCACCCGAGCACAAATCTACTACGGAGGAATAGCACTAGAACTCGGATGCCAACTACCAGAGTAGTGGAAGCATTGGCAAATGGATTCTTAACAATGAATTCTTGATAGGATGAAAACTCATGTCAAAAAACATGAATTAGGCAACCATACGAGCAGCGATTGAGTACGAATCTTCTACGATGGAATAGCATAAGAAAACGGCAGTCAACAACCAAAGTACGGGAAGCTTTAGAAAATGGATACTTAACTGTCATATCTAGATAGAAAATAAACAGTCAAATAACATGAATAGGGCAACCGGATGAGCATCGATTGAGTAATTTCAGCTACAATCTCCTCAACATTGACTTCTCGACTTCGTCAAAACTATAACTCACGTGGAGTCACTTTCACCGTCCTCTACTTTCAAGTCTGATAAATAAAAGTCTTCGTAGGCAAACAACTATTGAATGGAGTGAGTGACAGTTATCACCAATTTGTTGAAACCGTCAATTTTAAACGATTGATCAGATTATTAGAGATCAAGTTGATTAAAAAAATCACGTCAATCTTGAATTGCGAA
This sequence comes from Forsythia viridissima, assembly GCA_030279155.1. Lineage (NCBI taxonomy): Eukaryota > Viridiplantae > Streptophyta > Magnoliopsida > Lamiales > Oleaceae > Forsythia > Forsythia viridissima. Next base: position 31,447,069 of record CM059041.1, on the reverse strand, counting down.
ATCGTCTAGGCTTTGGATCTATATTTTTTGATCAACTAAGATTTTCCAAAATTAGGAAATGTAGATATTCGAAAAATAGACAAAATTGTCTTAATGGCTTGACAAAAAAGGTAGTTTCCATGTTGAGTTAATTATTTGTGTGAAGAATTTTGTTTAGGTGAGGAGATCTATTAAATGTAAAAATATGGGTGTTTTGTCAATACAAAAAGTTTTACCGTTCTCCCAAATATAGTAGATGGGCAAAATAACGAAACACAAAAGCCAGTAGGGTAGCTAGAAAAAGACATTATTCTGGATTGAAGTTGTAAAAGTTGTTGAATCGAATTCTTCCCGACCAAATTAAGTAAAGGTACTTTTAGTAAAAATTATTTCTAAATATATTATATAGCTAAGTATTTGAAGAATATTATGCAACTTGATAGTTCAGTTAATTAGCACTCTGATCCGTACCACCACTTATTCTAGTGAGTAAGGAGTATTAAATTTCATTTCTAGATTTTTATTGCATTTAGGAAACAAAAAATGTCCGTAAAAGACTTTATCTTCACCTTCAAGCCCATGATTGCTATGGAAACACTTGTCAAAGTGCTGGTATTGAAAAGTTTTTGAATTTTCGAAGGCGAATTTGTCAAACAAAACTTTTGCACGTAGACTGCACGAGTACGTTACCAATTTTGCATTGTTATATTCACTGCACTGCTGGGCGAGCTGTGCTACTGCCACCCCCTTTTTCATAGCCTTGATTGAGGTTGTATGCAGTTAATTGGAAATCTTAAATATCATTTATGTAATGATTTTTTCAATCAAGGATTTTAACCATAGAATCTTAATAAACCAATGAATTACATAAAATCCCATACTTACAACATATTTTCTTATAACATATTCAATTTACATAAAATATGCTTTAACTATGTCCATTGAGAGAATCGAGAAGCTCACCATTTCAAATTTCCAAAACGTTCTCACAAGATGTTGATCAGAATAATCTAGGAGTCGCCGTGTTAGTTGATACTTGTGAGATAGATAATGCTAGTTTGAGGACACCTAAATTCAACAGGGAAATGCTTCAACGGAACCCTAAAACTCGTATATTGGCGGATCTACACTTGCCTCCAATTTCCATGGAAATTGAAAGCGCATAATTTGATAATGAACAAGTTGATCAAATGTGCTTCAAACAACTGGATGAGCAGCACCCGAGCACAAATCTACTACGGAGGAATAGCAGTAGAAATCGGATGCCAACTACCAGAGTAGTGGAAACATTGGCAAATGGATTCATAACAATGAATTCTGGATAGGACGAAAACTCATGTCAAAAAACTTGAATTAAGCAACCAGACGAGCAGCAATTGAGTACGAATCTTCTACGATGGAATAGCATAAGAAAACGGCAGTCAACAACCAAAGTACGGGAATCTTTAGCAAATGGATACTTAACTGTCATATCTAGATAGAAAATAAACAGTCAAATAACATGAATAGGGCAACCGGATGAGCATCGATTGAGTAATTTTAGCTACAATCTCCTCAACATTGACTTCTCGACTTCGTCAAAACTATAACTCACGTGGAGTCACTTTCACCGTCCTCTACTTTCAAGTCTGAGAAATAAAAGTCTTTGTAGGCAAACAACTATTGAATGGAGTGAGTGACAGTTATCACCAATTTATTCAAACCGTCAATGTTAAACGATTGATCAGATTATTAGAGATCAAGTTGATTAAAAAAATCACGTCAATCTTGAATTGCGAAATCATCTTGGCTTTGGATCTATAGTTTTTGATCAACTAAGATTTTCCAAAATTAGGAAATATAGATATTCGAAAAATTGACACAATTGTCTTAATTGCTTGACAAAAAAGGTAGTTTCCATGTTGAGTTAATTATCTGTGTGAAGAACTTTGTTCAAGTGAGGAGATCTATTAAATGTAAAAATATGGGTGTCTTTGTTATTACAAAAAGTTTTACGGTTCTCCCAAATATAGTAGATGGTCAAAATTACGAAACACAAAAGCCAGTATGGTAGCTAGAAAAAGACATTATTCTGGATTGAAGTTGTAAAAGTTGTTGAATCCAATTCCTCCCGCCCAAATTAAGTGAAGGTACTTTTAGTAAAAATCGTTTCTAAATATATTATATAGCTAAGTATTTCAAGAATATTATCCAACTTGATTGTTTAGTTAATTAGCACTCTGATCCGTAGCACCACTTATTATAGTGAGTAAGGAGTATTAAATTTCTTTTCTAGATTTTTATGGCATTTAGGAAACAAAAAAGTCCGTACAAGACTTTATCTTCACCTTCAAGGCCATGATTGCTATGGAAACACTTGTCAAAGTGTTGATATAGAAAAGTTTTTGAATTTTTGAAGGTGAATTTGTCAAACAAAACTTTTGCACGTAGACTACACGAGTACGTTACCAATTTTACATTGTTATATTCACTTCACTGCTGGGCGAGCTGTGCTACTGCCACCTCCTTTTTCATAGCCTTAATTGAGATTGTCTGCAGTTAATTGGGAATCTGTAATATCATATTTGTAATGATTTTTCCAATCAAGGATTTTAACCATACAATCTTAATAAACCAATGAATTACATAAAATCCCATAGTTACAACATATTTTCTTATAACATATTTAATTTTCATAAAATATGCTTTACCTATGTCAAATGAGAGAATTGAGAACCTAACCATTTCAAATTTCCAAAATGTTCTCACAATATGCTGATCAGAATAATCTAGAAGTCGCCATGTTTGTTGATACTTGTGAGATAGCTAATGCTAGTTTGAGGACGCCTAAATTCAACAAGGAAATGCTTCAACGGAACCCTAAAACTCGTGTATTGGTGGATCTAAAATTGCCTCCAATTTCCATGGAAATTGAAAGCGCATAATTGGATAATGAACAAGTTGATCAAATGTGCTTCAAGCAATTGGAGTAGCAGCACCTGAGCACAAATCTACCATAGAGGAATAGCACTAGAAATCGGATGCCAACTACCAGAGTACTGGAAGCATCGGCAAATGGATTCTTAACAATGAATTCTGGATAGGATGAAAACTTATGTCAAAAAAACATGCATTAGGCAACCATATGAGCAGCGATTGAGTATGAATCTTCTATGATGGCATAGCATAAGAAACCGGCAGCCAACAACCAAAGTACGGGAAGCTTTAGCAATTGGATACTTAACTGTCATATCTGGATAGAAAATAAACATTAAAATAACATGAATAGGGCAACCGGATGAGCAGCGATTGAGTAATTTCTGCTACAATCTCCTCAACATTGACTTCTCGACTTCGTCAAAACTATAACTCACGTCACTTTCACCATCCTCTACTTCAAGTCTGAGAAATAGAAGTCTTTTTAGACAAACAACTATTGGATGTAGTGAGTGACAGTTATCACCAACTTATTCAAACCGTCAATTTTAAACAATTGATCAGATTGTTAGAGATCAAGTTGATTAAAAAAATCACGTCAATCTTGAATTGCGAAATCGTCTTGGCTTTGGATCTATACTTTTTGATCAACTATGATTTTCCAAAATTAGGAAATATAGATATTTGAAAAATAGTTGTCCTAATGGCTTGACAAAAAAATGTAGTTTCTATGTTGAGTTAATTGTCTTTGTGAAGAACTTTGTTCAGCTGAGGAGATCTATTAAATGTAAAAATGTGGGTGTCTTTGTTATTACAAAAAGTTTTACGGTTCTCCCAAATATAGTAGATGCTCAAAATTACGAAACACAAAATCCAGCAGGGTAGCTAGAAAAAGACATTATTCTAGATTGAAGCTGCAAAAGTTGTTGAATCGAATTCCTCCCGACCAAATTAAGTAAAGATACTTTTAGTAAAAATTATTTCTAAATATATATAGCTAAATATTTCATGAATATTATGCAACTTGATTGTTTAGTTAATTAGCACTCTGATCCGTACCACCACTTATTCTAGTGAGTAAGGAGTATTAAATTTCTTTTCTAGATTTTCATGGCATTTAGGAAACAAAAAATGTCCGTAGAAGAATTTATCTTCACCTTCAAGGCCATGATTGATTTGGAAACACTAGTCAAAGTTCTGGTATTGAAAGTTTTTGAATTTTTGAAGGTGAATTTGTCAAACAATACTCTTACACGTAGACTGCACGAGTACGTTACCAATTTTGCATTGTTATATTCACTTCACTGCTGGGCGAGCTGTGCTACTGCCACCCCCTTTTTCATAGCGTTAATTGAGATTGTATGCAGTTAATTGGGAATCTTACATATCATATATGTAATGATTTTTTCAATCAAGGATTTTAGCCATACAATCTTAATAAACCAATGAATTACATAAAATCCCATAGTGACAACATATTTTCTTATAACATATTAAATATACATAAAATATGTTTTAACTATGTCGAATAAGAGAATCGAGAAGCTCACCATTTCAAATTTCCAAAATGTTCTCACAAGATGCTGATCAAAATAATCTAGAAGTCGCCATGTTAGTTGATACTTGTGAGATAGATAATGCTAGTTTGAGGACACCTAAATTCAACAGGGAAGTGATTCAACGGAACCCTAAAACTCGTGTATTGGAGGATCTAAACTTGCCTCCAATTTCCATGGAAATTGAAAGCGCATAATTGGATAATGAACAAGTTGATCAAATGTGCTTCAAACAACTGGATGAGCAGCACCCGAGCACAAATCTACTACGGAGGAATAGCACTAGAAATCGGATGCTAACTACCAGAGTAGTGGAAGCATTGGCAAATGGATTCTTAACAATGAATTCTGGATAGGATGAAAACTCATGTCAAAAAACATGAATTAGGCAACCATACGAGCAGCGATTGAGTACGAATCTTCTACGGTGGAATAGCATAAGAAAACGACAGTCAACAACCAAAGTACGGGAAGCTTTAGCCAATGGATACTAAACTGTCATATCTAGATAGAAAATAAACAGTCAAATAACATGAATAGGGCAATCGGATGAGCATCGATTGAGTAATTTCAGCTACAATCTCCTCAACATTGACTTCTCGACTTCGTCAAAACTATAACTCACGTGGAGTCACTTTCACCGTCCTCTACTTTCAAGTCTGAGAAATAATAGTCTTTGTAGGCAAACAACTATTGAATGGAGTGAGTGACAGTTATCACCAATTTATTCAAACCGTCAATGTTAAACGATTGATCAGATTATTAGAGATCAAGTTGATTAAAAAAATCACGTCAATCTTGAATTGCGAAATCATCTTGGCTTTGGATCTATAGTTTTTGATCAACTAAGATTTTCCAAAATTAGGAAATATAGATATTCGAAAAATTGACACAATTGTCTTAATTGCTTGACAAAAAAGGTAGTTTCCATGTTGAGTTAATTATCTGTGTGAAGAACTTTGTTCAAGTGAGGAGATCTATTAAATGTAAAAATATGGGTGTCTTTGTTATTACAAAAAGTTTTACGGTTCTCCCAAATATAGTAGATGGTCAAAATTATGAAACACAAAAGCCAGTATGGTAGCTAGAAAAAGACATTATTCTGGATTGAAGTTGTAAAAGTTGTTGAATCCAATTCCTCCCGCCCAAATTAAGTGAAGGTACTTTTAGTAAAAATCGTTTCTAAATATATTATATAGCTAAGTATTTCAAGAATATTATCCAACTTGATTGTTTAGTTAATTAGCACTCTGATCCGTAGCACCACTTATTATAGTGAGTAAGGAGTATTAAATTTCTTTTCTAGATTTTTATGGCATTTAGGAAACAAAAAAGTCCGTACAAGACTTTATCTTCACCTTCAAGGCCATGATTGCTATGGAAACACTTGTCAAAGTGTTGATATAGAAAAGTTTTTGAATTTTTGAAGGTGAATTTGTCAAACAAAACTTTTGCACGTAGACTACACGAGTACGTTACCAATTTTACATTGTTATATTCACTTCACTGCTGGGCGAGCTGTGCTACTGCCACCTCCTTTTTCATAGCCTTAATTGAGATTGTCTGCAGTTAATTGGGAATCTGTAATATCATATTTGTAATGATTTTTCCAATCAAGGATTTTAACCATACAATCTTAATAAACCAATGAATTACATAAAATCCCATAGTTACAACATATTTTCTTATAACATATTTAATTTTCATAAAATATGCTTTACCTATGTCAAATGAGAGAATTGAGAACCTAACCATTTCAAATTTCCAAAATGTTCTCACAATATGCTGATCAGAATAATCTAGAAGTCGCCATGTTTGTTGATACTTGTGAGATAGCTAATGCTAGTTTGAGGACGCCTAAATTCAACAAGGAAATGCTTCAACGGAACCCTAAAACTCGTGTATTGGTGGATCTAAAATTGCCTCCAATTTCCATGGAAATTGAAAGCGCATAATTGGATAATGAACAAGTTGATCAAATGTGCTTCAAGCAATTGGAGTAGCAGCACCTGAGCACAAATCTACCATAGAGGAATAGCACTAGAAATCGGATGCCAACTACCAGAGTACTGGAAGCATCGGCAAATGGATTCTTAACAATGAATTCTGGATAGGATGAAAACTTATGTCAAAAAAACATGCATTAGGCAACCATATGAGCAGCGATTGAGTATGAATCTTCTATGATGGCATAGCATAAGAAACCGGCAGCCAACAACCAAAGTACGGGAAGCTTTAGCAATTGGATACTTAACTGTCATATCTGGATAGAAAATAAACATTAAAATAACATGAATAGGGCAACCGGATGAGCAGCGATTGAGTAATTTCTGCTACAATCTCCTCAACATTGACTTCTCGACTTCGTCAAAACTATAACTCACGTCACTTTCACCATCCTCTACTTCAAGTCTGAGAAATAGAAGTCTTTTTAGACAAACAACTATTGGATGTAGTGAGTGACAGTTATCACCAACTTATTCAAACCGTCAATTTTAAACAATTGATCAGATTGTTAGAGATCAAGTTGATTAAAAAAATCACGTCAATCTTGAATTGCGAAATCGTCTTGGCTTTGGATCTATACTTTTTGATCAACTATGATTTTCCAAAATTAGGAAATATAGATATTTGAAAAATAGTTGTCCTAATGGCTTGACAAAAAAATGTAGTTTCTATGTTGAGTTAATTGTCTTTGTGAAGAACTTTGTTCAGCTGAGGAGATCTATTAAATGTAAAAATGTGGGTGTCTTTGTTATTACAAAAAGTTTTACGGTTCTCCCAAATATAGTAGATGCTCAAAATTACGAAACACAAAATCCAGCAGGGTAGCTAGAAAAAGACATTATTCTAGATTGAAGCTGCAAAAGTTGTTGAATCGAATTCCTCCCGACCAAATTAAGTAAAGATACTTTTAGTAAAAATTATATCTAAATATATATAGCTAAATATTTCATGAATATTATGCAACTTGATTGTTTAGTTAATTAGCACTCTGATCCGTACCACCACTTATTCTAGTGAGTAAGGAGTATTAAATTTCTTTTCTAGATTTTCATGGCATTTAGGAAACAAAAAATGTCCGTAGAAGAATTTATCTTCACCTTCAAGGCCATGATTGATTTGGAAACACTAGTCAAAGTTCTGGTATTGAAAGTTTTTGAATTTTTGAAGGTGAATTTGTCAAACAATACTCTTACACGTAGACTGCACGAGTACGTTACCAATTTTGCATTGTTATATTCACTTCACTGCTGGGCGAGCTGTGCTACTGCCACCCCCTTTTTCATAGCGTTAATTGAGATTGTATGCAGTTAATTGGGAATCTTACATATCATATATGTAATGATTTTTTCAATCAAGGATTTTAGCCATACAATCTTAATAAACCAATGAATTACATAAAATCCCATAGTGACAACATATTTTCTTATAACATATTAAATATACATAAAATATGTTTTAACTATGTCGAATAAGAGAATCGAGAAGCTCACCATTTCAAATTTCCAAAATGTTCTCACAAGATGCTGATCAGAATAATCTAGAAGTCGCCATGTTAGTTGATACTTGTGAGATAGATAATGCTAGTTTGAGGACACCTAAATTCAACAGGGAAATGCTTCAACGAAACCCTAAAACTCGTGTATTGGTGGATCTAAACTTGCCTCCAATTTCCATGGAAATTGAAACCGCATAATTGGATAATTAACAATCTGGTCAAATGTGCTTCTAGCAACGGGATGAGCAGCACCCGAGCACAAATCTACTACGGAGGAATAGCACTAGAAATCAGATGCCAACGACCAGAGTAGTGGAAGCATTGTCAAATGGATTCTTAACAATGAATTCTGGATAGGATGAAAACTCAGGTCAAAAAACATGCATTAGGCAACCAGACGAGCAGCGATTGAGTACGAATCTTCTGCGATGGCATAGCGTAAGAAACCGGTAGTCAACAACCAAAGTACGAGAAGCTTTAGCAAATGAATACTTAACTGTCATATCTAGATAGAAAATAAACAGTCAAATAACATAAATAGGGCAACTGGATGAGTAGCGATTGAGTAATTTCAGCAACAATCTCCTCAACATTGACTTCTCGACTTCGTCAAAACTATAACTCACGTGGAGTCACTTTTACCATCCTATACTTTCAAGTCTGAGAAATAAAAGTTTTTTAGGCAAACAACTATTGGATGAAGTGAGTGACAGTTATCACCAACTTTTTCAAACCGTCAATTTTAAATGATTGATCAGATTATTAGAGATCAACTTGATTAAAAAAATCACGTCAATCTTGAATTACGAAATTGTCTTGGCTTTGGATCTATAGTTTTTGAGCAACTAAGATTTTCCAAAATTAGGAAATATAGATATTTGAATAATAGACACAATTGTCTTAATGGCTTAACAAAAAAGGTAGTTTCCATGTTGAGTTGATTATCTTTGTGAAGAACTATGTTCAGGTGAGGAGATCTACTAAATGTAAAAAGATGGGTGTCTTTGTTATTACAAAAAGTTTTACGGTACTCCCAAATATAGTAGATGGTCAAAATTACGAAACACAAAAGGCAGTAGGGTAGCTAGAAAAAGACATTATTCTGGATTGAAGTTGCAAAAGTTGTTCAATCGAATTCCTCCCGACCAAATTAAGTAAAGGTACTTTTAGTAAAAATTATTTCAAAATATATAAATATAAATATTTCAAGAATATTATGCAACTTGATTATCCACCACTTATTCTTTTAAGTTAGGAGTATTAAATTTTTTTCTAGGATTTTATGGCATTTAGGCAACAAAAAATGTCCGTTGAAGACTTTATCTTCATCTTCAAGGCCATGATTGGGGTGGAAACTCTTGGCAATGTTCTGGTATTGAAAAGTTTTTGAATTTTTGAAGGCGATGCTGTCAAACAAAAATTCTGCACGTAGGCTGCACGAGTACGTTACCGGTTTTGCATTGATAGATTCACTTCACCGCTGGGCACAGTGCTATTGTTACCCCTTTTTTCATAGCCTTAATTGAGATTGTATGTAATTCACTGGGAATCAAAAATATCATATATGAAATGATTTTTTGAATCAACGATTTTAACCATACAATCTTAATAAACCAATGAATTACATAAAATCCCATAGTGGCAACATATTTTATTATAACATATTTAATTTATATAAAATATGCTTTAACTATGTCATGTGAGATAATCGAGAAGCTCACCATTTTAAATTTCCAAAATGCTCTCACAAGATGCTGATCAGAATAATCTAGAAGTCGCCATGGTAGTTGATACGTGTGAGATAGATAATGCTAGTTTGAGGACACCTACATTTAGCCGAAAAATGCTGCAACATAACCCTAAAACTCGTATATTGGTGGATCTAAACTTGCCTCCAATTTCCATGGAAGTTGAAACCGTAAAATTGGATAATGAACAAGTTGATCAAATGTGCTTCAAGCAACCGGATGAGCAGCACCCGAGCACGAATCTACAACGGAAGAATAGCACTAGAAATCGGATGCCAACTACGAGAGTATTGGAAGCATTGGCACATGGATTCTTAACATTGAAATCTGGACAAGAAGGAACTTCATGTTAAAAACATGCATTAGGCAACCAGATGAGAAGTGATTGAGTACGAATCTTTTACAACGGCATAGTACAAGAAACCGACAGCCAACAACTAGAGAACTGGAAACTTTAGCAAACGGCTACTTAACTGTCAAATCTGGATAGTAAATAAACTTTCAAATAACATGCATCAGGCAATTGGATGAGCAGCAATTGAGTAGTTTCACCTACAATCCCCTCAACATTGACGTCTCGACTTCGTCAAAACTGTAACTCACGTGGAGTCACTTTCACCATTCTCTACTTTCAAGTCTGAGAAACAAAGTCTTTTTTAGGCAAACAACTATTGGATGGAGTGACTGACAGTTATCACCAACTTATTCAAACCATCAATTTTAAACGATTGATCATATAATTAGACATAAAGCTGATTAAAAAAATCACATCAATCTTGAATTGCGAAATCATCTTGGCTTTGGATCTATAGTTTGTGATCAACTATGATTTCCCAAAATTAGGAAATATAGATATTTGAAAAATAGACACATTTGTCTTAATGGCTTGACAAAAAAGGTAGTCTCCTTGTTGAGTTACATATCTTTGGGAAAAACTTTGTTTAGGTGAGGAGATCTGTTAAAAGTAAAAATACGGGTGTCTTTGTTATTATAAAAAGTTTTATTTAGTAGATGGTCAAAATTTCCAGACAAAAAAGCCAGTAGAGTAGCTAGAATAAGACATTATTTTGGATTGAAGTTGCAAAAATTGTTGTGTCGAATTTTTTCCCAACCAAATTAAGTAAAAGTACTTTTAGTAAAAATTATTTCAAACTATATAAAGCTAAATATTTCAAGAATATTATGCAACTTGATTGTTTAGTTAATTAGTACTCTGATTCGTACTACCACTTATTATTGTGAGTGAGGAGTATTAAATTTCTTTTCTAGCATTTTATGGTATTTAGGAAAAAAAAAATGTCCGTAGAAGATTTTATCTTTACCTTCAAGGCCATGGTTGGGATGGAAACTCTTGTCAAAGTGCTGGTATTAAAACGTTTTTGAATTTTTGAAGGCGGAGTTGTCAAACAAAAATTCTGCACGTAGACTGCACGAGTACGTTACTGATTTTGTATTCTTAGATTCAGTTCACCACTTGGCGAACGGTGCTATTGTCACCTCCTTTTTCATAGCCTTAATTGAGATTGTATGCAGTTCATTGGGAATCAGAAATATCATAAATGAAATGATTTTTTGAATCTAGGATTTTAACCATACAATCATAATAAACCAATGAATAACATAAAATCCCATAGTTACAACATATTTTACTATGACATATTCAATTTACATAAAATATTCTTTAACTATGTCAAGTTTGAGAATCGAGAAGCTCACCATTTCAAATTTCCAAACTGTTCTCACAAGATTCTGATCCAAATAATCTAGATGTCGCCATGTTAGTTGATACATGTGAGATAGATAATGCTAGTTTGAGGACACCTAAATTCAACAGGGAAATACTTCAACGGAACCCTACAACTCGCGTATTGGTGGATCTAAACTTGCCGCCAATTTCCATGGAAATTGAAAGTGCAACGCCCCGAATTTTCTCAACCCGGAGGGTCACTAAAATAATCTCTAAAATATATATGACGAATCTAAATAATATTTCCTATGCCCTTGAAGGGTTTTAAAAATGAAATTGATGCGGAAAAATAACAAGCGTGCAAGGGAAAAAGAATTTTCTTCAAAACTTCATAGTTTTGTCTATACCGTGATAGGTGTCGCCACCATTTATTAGACCATTCAAACGAACTCCAAAAATTTTGAAATTTGAACTGTAGATACTTGGAACTACAGACTACAACATGTTAAAATTTGAAACTTTATCTACGTCATTCGGTAGGTGAAAAAGATAGCCGAAGATGATTGAAAAACTGTCCAGGTAGCCCGTTCCCTTTCCATTGTGGTATATCCACTGGATTTAATGGTCCAACGACCTTTGGTGTTTCAGCCTTTACTTGTTGACACACCAAACACTTAGACACAAATCGAACTATAATCCCTTTTTAGTTTCTCCACTAAAAAGTGTTACGAAAATCCTTTTGCATTTTGGTTCCTTCTGGATATGCGACGTAAGGAAGGAAATGAGCATCAAATAAAATCTCATTCCTCAACCTTTCATCCTTGGGCATGCACAACCAACCTTTAATCATCAAAGTTTTGTCCTTGTCTATTTCAAATCCTTTCCTCTTTTAATTCTCACGTTATCCCTGATTTTATTTTTCAAAAGGAATCCTCTTTCTTAGCTGCCACGACTCTATCTTTTAGTGTCGGTTTTAATGTCAGACTTGTTATCATTGTTGATGCCCGCACTGGTTGTACCAACACTTCAATTCTTAAATTCTCAAATCCTTGATCAATTTCTCTTGCTTTGTTCACAACACTAACCAATGACCTATGATCTTCCTGCTTAGAGTAGCCATAACTACATTTGCTTTACCAGGATGGTACATGATAATGTAGCTATAGTTCTTCACCAACTAACCATCATCATTGTCTTATTTTTAACTCATTTTGAAAGAAGAAGTACTTGAGACTCTTGTGGTCGGTGTAACTCTCACCCTTGTTTCTACTGGCACATTATCTAGTATCGTCTCTTCCGATGATGTGCTAGTGAGATAGACAAGATATCCTTAATAGAATGCCTTAACTCTCAACTGTAATACATAAACTCTTCACCTCCTGGTTGCCAAAACACAACATCTTTCTCCAAAACACACAATTGCGGCAAGGTTATTTCTTAGCCAAAAATATACCCAAAATTATATCAAAACATTTCATTCTACCACAATCAAGTCTGTTTCTAAGATCAAACCATCAAAATCTATCTGTATTGCACTTGATAATTTATCTATATCTATGGCATACTAACCTTTAGTATACTATCATTTCTCAGACATGTAACATTAATAGCTAGGGATGCATCTAAGGTGCCTGAGGTTTGATCATTTAACCTCCACTTTCAAAAATGGTAAGTATACGATTAATGCCAACATCTTGTTGTCACAAACTCGTAGTTCATCGCCCGAATATGTGCTGCCCTATGGCTACCGACATGATGGCCAAACGACCACTTATAATCCATAACAAACTAAATGTAATCATTTCTTTCTGCCTCGGCACGTTCTAGATAGTACTTACTTGGTGGAACCATGTCTGAAATACCAATTATGAAAAGTCTGTTTATGTAGGTTTCTAACATCTTTTAAGTTAATTCCGAGGACTAAAATAAATTTCCATAAAGAAAAAAAAATATAGAATTTCATAAATATAAATTTCATTAACGTCATACTTAAACAAAGAAAGAAAATTATCAAACTTTCTTTACTTCAGAGTTGGCGTAGCGCAACGATGGCGAGTAGCGACGCTTAAATTCTAAAATCGTAACTCATAAATTTTTAAATTGACATAATAAAATAAAGACCATACAAAATAAAATAAAATTTTAAAATTTACGCGAGTCTATAGAAAAGTAAAACCGCTATCTGATACCAAGCAGTAACGCCCTGAATTTTCTCAACCCGGAGGGTTACTAAAATAATCTCTAAAATATATATGACGAATCTAAATAATATTTCCTATGCCCTTGAAGGGTTTTAAAAATGAAATTCATGCGGAAAAATAACAAGCGTGCAAGAGAAAAACTTCATAGTTTTGTCTATACCGTGATAGGTGTCGCCACCATTTATTAGACTATTCAAACGAACTCCAAAAATTTTGAAATTTGAACTGCAGATACCACCATTTATTAGACTATTCAAACGAACTCCAAAAATTTTGAAATTTGAACTGCAGATACTTGGGACTACAGAATACAACATGTTAAAATTTCAAACTTTATCTACGTCATTTGGTAGGTGAAAAAGATAGCCGAAGATGATTGAAAAACTGTCTCGGGTGCCTTAAGGCAGCCCGTTCAAACGTCCATAATAGATTCATCCGATGCAATTTTTGAGTGATTCCAATTTTTGGTATTAGAAAACGTATAGGGCTTTCCATAGCCACTAATTTCACTCAAAAACTTCTACCGTGGCAAAATTTATGATTTTTCAAAAAGAGGACAGTAAACTAAAAATTCTGAAAAATGAAACTAGGCAAGTTCATAAAATTTTGGACGACAATTAAAACAATAACTTTTTCCGTACATTTTACATAATTAATTACTAAATAAAATACTTAAAATATAATAATTACATCATACTTGACTCGATCATTTCGACGTCAAAACATAAACTAAATAAGACTTTCCATGACAAGCTCGTTAGCCTACCGTCATCGCATCAACGCCGATCAGTTCAATTTGAAAATTTATTCGTCTGGGGGTGAGTATTTCATAAGAAACACTCAGTAGCAATACTTATGACATGTGGAAAATTTTACTTAAACATGAATTCGACATGCCATGATTTTTGAAACGTACATCATAACATAAACATTGGTAGCCGGCACCACATAACATCATCATAATCATCATCATACGTGATTTCTTTCAATCACAAACATGTTAAAGTGATTACTTTCAATCACTATCATAACTTCCTTCATAAATAAGTTTGCATGACATTCAAATAACATCATAATTTTTCCGAAACTTCATTTCAAAATCACAGTAAAAACATTAAGTAAATGAGTTTTCAGTTGAAGTTTTTGATGGACGAAATTCATTTATGAAACTTCCAAAATCAAGACCCATACACTATATATATAGATGTATCTATATAAGGAACTTTAGTGTATTAAGAGCAAGGTTAAGTCCCTTTTTCTGCTGGCCAAAAACTGGAACGAAGTGGTGAAGATTGCTGGAAATGCTCACTGCTGGACCGAAAATGATGAAGGAGAAAAGGAGTTTTTGCTTAACTTAGGGACTGGTTTCTGGGCTGCTTTATGGACGAAATTGGGGTGAGAAACTGGAAGTGTTAAAGGAAATAAAAGTTAGAACTTATGGCTAAATCTGGGGACCGAAACTTGAGTGCAAAGGAGGGCCGAAATTGGGATATATGTGGGCTGAAAACGCTCTGTAAGAATGGCAACAAAACTGGACGTTTTCTTATGATTTTTGCTGGAGAAAATGGCCAAATTTTGGGACATTATTGGGGGAAAAAATTGGTTAATCAATGAGGGTAAGTGGGAGGGAATAAAGTGGGAAGTTGTGGAGCAGTTAGATGATCATGGAGGTTGCTGGTTTTGGCTTAAAACTGGGGGAAATATCCACACTGCAGGGACGTTTTTCTTTTTTGATTTGGGGGGAAAACCTTGACCTTAGGGTAGGTTAATGAGGTGGAGAAATGTAGTTAATTGGTGATGGGAGAGTCGGTGAAGAATGGAATGAACATGGCTGCAAAAAGAAAGGCTGCTGGACAGTTTTTTTTTCTGTAAAGGGAGGCAGTTTTATTGCTTCTGTAGGGGCTGTTTGTTTGCTGGAAATGGCATAATTTAAAGGGTTGTTTGGCTAAGTATTTTTTTGTGTCGAAAGGTGAATCGACTTTGGCTAAGAAAGCGAAAGTAAATGGCCGGGATTTTTTTTTTTTTTTAGATAGAACCGGAGAATAAGTTTTAAAATTTAGGCTATAAATTATTTCATTCAACTTGAAATTAAAACTTACCAAATAAAATAGAATAAGGTTCATTTTCAAATTATTTCAATAGACATCGACTAAAATTTTGAAGCGAACATGCACAAAATTTAAACATAACCAAAATTTTTAAAATAAATCATGGGGTAAGAAGCGATGCCGAAAGTAAGAAATTTTTATTTACTTGAAATTGAAATGCGAAAAATTTTGGTTGTTACAACCCTCCCCACTTAAAATAATTTCGTCCTCGAAATTTAACTTATTTAGTTTACGAGATCTGGGTACTTAGCTAAAATATCTTCTTCTCTTTCCCAAGTAACCCTATTTTTCTCGTGTTTATCCCACTGAACTTTAACTAAAGGGACCTTCCGGTTTCTCAGAACATGGATTTTTCTCTCTAGAACCACCGCATGTGCTTCTTCATAAATCACATAATTCTTATATTCCGACGACTCACAGTTTATCACTTTGCGTAGATTCATGCACGTACTTCTTCAACATCAAACGTAGAATACGTTGTGCACCGCCGAGAGTTCGGGGGGGCAATGCCAAATGAAACACTACATTTCCAATTTTCTAAATAATCTCAAATGGGCGAACGTTGGTCTTCACTTTCCTTTCTTTCCAAAATGTAAAATTCCTTTAATTGGAACAACTTTAAGAAATACTTTCACGCTAACTTCAAACTCTAACTTGTTCTTTCTATGGTCGGCTAAACTTTTCTGGTGATCTTGTGCTGTCTAAATTCTAGATCTGATCTTGTCTATAACTTCTACCATTTTCTCAAGTAAATATGGATCCAAAATTCTTCTTTCGCCAACATTGTCCCAAAAAATTTGCAAACAACATCAATGGCCATAAAGTGCCTCATATGGTGGCATGTCAAAAATAGCTTGGAAACTATTATTATATGCAAACTCTACTAACGGTAAGTGACTTTTCCATTTACTAACTAGATCCAGAATACATGACCTCAACATGTCTTCCAGAATTTGAATGGTATTTTGATTGCCGGTAGGTTTGAGGATGATACCCGATACTAAAATCCAATTAATTTCTCATAGCTCCTTGAAGGCTCTTCAAGAAATTTGAGGTAAACTTCGGGTCTCGGCCGATACAATGAACACTGGCACTCTATGGAGTCGGAAAACTTCTCTGACATACAACTGTGCTAGCTGTTCCAAACTAAAATTCATCCGAATTGGAAGAAAATTGAGCAGATTTTGTCAAATGGTCTACTACAACCCTGATGGCATCATGACCTCTTGCCAATCAAAGAAAACCCATAATGAAATTCATTGTGATTTTCTTCCCTTTCCATTGTGGTATATCCACTGGATTTAATGGTCCAACGACCTTTGGTGTTTCAGCATTTACTTGTTGACACACCAAACACTTAGACACAAATCGAACTATAATCCCTTTTTAGTTTCTCCACTAAAAAGTGTTACGAAAATCCTTTTGCATTTTGGTTCCTTCTGGATATGCGACGTAAGGAAGGAAATGAGCATCAAATAAAATCTCATTCCTCAACCTTTCATCCTTGGGCATGCACAACCAACCTTTAATCATCAAAGTTTTGTCCTTGTCTATTTCAAATCCTTTCCTCTTTTAATTCTCACGTTATCCCTGATTTTATTTTTCAAAAGGAATCCTCTTTCTTAGCTGCCACGACTCTATCTTTTAGTGTCGGTTTTAATGTCAGACTTGTTATCATTGTTGATGCCCGCATGGTTGTACCAACACTTCAATTCTTAAATTCTCAAATCCTTGATCAATTTCTCTTGCTTTGTTCACAACACTAACCAATGACCTATGATCTTCCTGCTTAGAGTAGCCATAACTACATTTGCTTTACCAGGATGGTACATGATAATGTAGCTATAGTTCTTCACCAACTAACCATCATCATTGTCTTATTTTTAACTCATTTTGAAAGAAGAAGTACTTGAGACTCTTGTGGTCGGTGTAACTCTCACCCTTGTTTCTACTGGCACATTATCTAGTATCGTCTCTTCCGATGATGTGCTAGTGAGATAGACAAGATATCCTTAATAGAATGCCTTAACTCTCAACTGTAATACATAAACTCTTCACCTCCTGGTTGCCAAAACACAACATCTTTCTCCAAAACACACAATTGCGGCAAGGTTATTTCTTAGCCAAAAATATACCCAAAATTATATCAAAACATTTCATTCTACCACAATCAAGTCTGTTTCTAAGATCAAACCATCAAAATCTATCTGTATTGCACTTGATAATTTATCTATATCTATGGCATACTAACCTTTAGTATACTATCATTTCTCAGACATGTAACATTAATAGCTAGGGATGCATCTAAGGTGCCTGAGGTTTGATCATTTAACCTCCACTTTCAAAAATGGTAAGTATACGATTAATGCCAACATCTTGTTGTCACAAACTCGTAGTTCATCGCCCGAATATGTGCTGCCCTATGGCTACCGACATGATGGCCAAACGACCACTTATAATCCATAACAAACTAAATGTAATCATTTCTTTTTGCCTCGGCACGTTCTAGATAGTACTTACTTGGTGGAATCATGTCTGAAATACCAATTATGAAAAGTCTGTTTATGTAGGTTTCTAACATCTTTTAAGTTAATTCCGAGGACTAAAATAAATTTCCATAAAGAAAAAAAAATATAGAATTTCATAAATATAAATTTCATTAACGTCATACTTAAACAAAGAAAGAAAATTATCAAACTTTCTTTACTTCAGAGTTGGCGTAGCGCAACGATGGCGAGTAGCGACGCTTAAATTCTAAAATCGTAACTCATAAATTTTTAAATTGACATAATAAAATAAAGACCATACAAAATAAAATAAAATTTTAAAATTTACGCGAGTCTATAGAAAAGTAAAACTGCTATCTGATACCAAGCAGTAACGCCCTAAATTTTCTCAACCCGGAGGGTTACTAAAATAATCTCTAAAATATATATGACGAATCTAAATAATATTTCCTATGCCCTTGAAGGGTTTTAAAAATGAAATTCATGCGGAAAAATAACAAGCGTGCAAGAGAAAAACTTCATAGTTTTGTCTATACCGTGATAGGTGTCGCCACCATTTATTAGACTATTCAAACGAACTCCAAAAATTTTTAAATTTGAACTGCAGATACTTGGGACTACAGAATACAACATGTTAAAATTTCAAACTTTATCTACATCATTTGGTAGGTGAAAAAGATAGCCGAAGATGATTGAAAAACTGTCCAAACGTCCATAATAGATTCATCTGATGCAATTTTTGAGTGATTCCAATTTTTGGTATTAGAAAACGTATAGGGATTTCCATAGCCACTAATTTCACTCAAAAACTTCTACCGTGGCAAAATTTATGATTTTTCAAAAAGAGGACAGTAAACTAAAAATTCTTAAAAATGAAACAAGGCAAGTTCATAAAATTTTGAACGACAATTAAAACAATAACTTTTTCCGTACATTTTACATAATTAATTACTAAATATAATACTTAAAATATAATAATTACATCATACTTGACTCGATCATTTCGACGTCAAAACATAAACTAAATAAGACTTTCCATGACAAGCTCGTTAGCCTACCGTCATCGCATCAACGCCGATAAGTTCAATCTGAAAATTTATTCGTTTGGAGGTGAGTATTTCATAAAAAATACTCAGTAGCAATACTTATGACATGTGTAAAATTTTACTTAAACATGAATTCGACATGCCATGATTTTTGAAACGTACATCATATCATAAACATTGGTAGCCGGCACCACATAACATTATCATCATCATCATACGTGATTCCTTTCAATCACAAACATGTTAAAGTGATTGCTTTCAATCACTATCATAAGTTCCTTCATAAATAAGTTTGCATGACATTCAAATAACATCATAATTTTTCCGAAACTTAATTTCAAAATCGCAGTAAAAACGTTAAGTAAAACTACCTCGAGAATGAGTTTTCGGTTGAAGTTTTTGATGGACGAAAATTCATTTATGCAACTTCCAAAATCAAGACCCGTACACTATATATATAGATGTATATGTATAAGGAACTTTAGTGTATTAAGAGCAAGGTTAAGTCCCTTTTTCTGCTGGCCAAAAACTGGAACGAAGTGGTGAAGATTGCTAGAAATGCTCACTGCTGGACCGAAAATGATGAAGGAGAAAAGGAGTTTTTTCTTAACTTAGGGACTGGTTTCTGGGCTTCTTTATGGACGAAATTGGGGTGAGAAACTGGAAGTGTTAAAGGAAATAAAAGTTAGAACTTATGGCTAAATCTGGGGACCAAAACTTGAGTGCAAAGGAGGAACGAAATTGGGATATATGTGGGCTGAAAACTCTCTGTAAAAATGGCAGCAAAACTGGACGTTTTCTTATGATTTTTGCTGGAGAAAATGGCCAAATTTTGGGACATTATTGGGAGAAAAAATTGGTTAACCAATGAGGGTAAGTGGGAGGGAATAAAGTGGGAAGTTGTGGAGCAGTTAGATGATCATGGAGGCTGCTGGTTTTGGCTGAAAACTAGGGAAAATAATATCCACACTGCAGGGACGTTTTTCTTTTCTGATTTGGGGGGAAAACCTTGACCTTAGGGTAGGTTAATGAGGTGTAGAAATGTAGTTAATTGATGATGGGAGAGTTGGTGAAGAATGGAATGAACATGGCTGCAAAAAGAAAGGCTGTTGGACAGTTTTATTGCTTCTGTAGGGGCTATTTGTTTGCTGGAAATGGCATAATTTAAAGGATTGTTTGGCTAAGTATTTTTTTGTGTCGATAAGTGAATCGACTTTGGCTAAGAAAGCGAAAGTAAATGGCCGGGATAGAACCGGAGAATAAGTTTTAAAATTTAGGCTATAAATTATTTCATTCAACTTGAAATTAAAACTTACCAAATAAAATAGAATAAGGTTCGTTTTCAAATAATTTCAATAGACGTCGACTAAAATTTTGAAGTGAACATGCACAAAATTTAAACATAACCAAAATTTTTAAAATAAATCATGGGTTACGAAGCGACGCCGAAAGTAAGAAATTTTTATTTACTTGAAATTGAAATGCAAAAAATTTGGGTTGTTACAGAAAGCATAGAATTGGATGATGAACAAGTTAATCAAATGTGCTTCATGAAACTAGATGAGCAGCACCCGTGGACGAATCTACTACAAAGGAATAGCACTAGAAATTGGATGCCAACTACCAAAGTACTAGAAGCATTGGCAAATGGATTCTTATCACTGAAATCTGAACACGAAGGAAACTCATGTCAAAAAACATGCATTAGACAACCAGACGAGCAGCGATTGAGTGCGAATCTTCTACGAAAGCATTGCATAAGATACCGGCAGCCAACAACCAT
Source organism: Forsythia viridissima (assembly GCA_030279155.1). Lineage (NCBI taxonomy): Eukaryota > Viridiplantae > Streptophyta > Magnoliopsida > Lamiales > Oleaceae > Forsythia > Forsythia viridissima. The sequence goes on along the minus strand of CM059041.1, from coordinate 31,426,036 downwards.
GGAACTGGAAGCCTTATCAAATGGCTACTTAACTATCAAATCTGGATAGAAAAAAAAACTGTCAAATAACATGTATCAGGCAACTAGATGAGCAGCAATTGAGTAGTTTCACCTACAATCCCCTCAACATTGACGTCTCGACTTCGTCAAAACTGTAACTCACGTGGAGTCACTTTCACCATCCTCTACTTTCAAGTCTTTGGAACAAAGTCTTTTTTAGGCAAACAACTATTGGATGGAGTGAGTGACAGTTATCATCAACTTATTCAAACCATCAATTTTAAACGATTGATCGTATAATTAGGGAACATGTTGTTTAAAACAATCACATCAATCTTGAATTGCAAAATCGTCTTGTCTTTGGATCTATAGTTTTTGATTAACTAAGATTTTCCAAAATTACGAAATATAGATATTTGAAAAATAGACACAATTGTCTTAATGGCTTGACAAAAAAGGTAGTTTCCTTGTTGAGTTACATACCTTTGGGAAGAACTTTGTTCAGGTGGGGAGATCTATTAAAAGTGAAAATACGGGTGTCTTTGTTATTGCAAAAAGTTTTACGGTTCTCCCAAATATAGTAGATGGTCAAAATTCCGAAACACAAAAGCTAGTAGGGTAGCTAGAAAAAGACATTATTTTGGATTGAAGTTGCAAAAGTTGTTTAATCGAATTCCTCCCGACCAAATTAAGTAAAGGTACCTTTAGTAAAAATTATTTCTAAATATATATAGCTAAATATTTCAAGAATATTATGCAAATTGATTGTTTAGTAAATTAGCACTCTGATCCGCACCACCATTTATTCTATTGAGTAAGGAGTAGTAAATTTCTTTTCTAAATTTTTATGGCATTTAGATAACAAAAAATGTCCGTAGAAGACTTTACCTTCACCTTCAAGGCCATGATTGGGATGGAAACTCTTGTCAAAGTGCTGGTATTGAAAAGATTTTTGAATTTTTGAAGGTGAATTTGTCAAACAAAACTTTTGCACGTAGACTACACGAGTACGTTACTAGTTTTGCATTGTTATATTCACTTCACTGCTGGGCGACCTGTGCTACTGCCACCCCCTTTTTCATAGCCTTAATTGAGATTGTATGTAGTTCATTGGGAATCTGAAATATCATATATCAAATGATTTTTTGAATCAAGGATTTAACTATACAATATTAATAAACCAATGAATTACATAAAATCCCATAGTTACAACATATTTTATTATAACACATTTAATTTACATAAAATATGCTTTAACTATGTCAAATGAAAGAATCCAGAAGCTCACCATTTCAAATTTGCAAAATGTTCTCACGAGATGCTGATCAGAATAATCTAGAAGTCGCCATGTTAGTTGATACTTGTGAGATAGATAATGCTTGTTTGAGGACACCTAAATTCAACAGGGAAATGCTTCAACGAAACACTAAAACTCGTGTATTTGTGGATCTAAACTTGCCTCTAATTTCCATGGAAATTGAAAGCGCTGAATTGGATAATGAACAAGTTGATCAAATGTGCTTCAAGCAACCGGATGAGCAGCACTCGAGCACGAATCTACTACGGAGGAATAGCACTAGAAATCGGATGCCAACTACCATAGTACTGGAAGCATTGGCAAATGCATTCTCAACATTGAATTCTGGATAGGATGAAAACTCATGTCAAAAAACATCCATTAGGCAACCAGACGAGCAGCGATTGAGTACGAATCATCTACGATGGTATAACATAAGAAACCGGTAGCCAAAAACCAAAGCACGGGAAGCTTTAGCAAATGGATCCTTAACTGTCATATCTGGATAGAAATGAAACTGTCAAACAACTTGCATCACGAAACTGTATGAGTAGCGATTGAGTAATTTCAGCTACAATCTCCTCAACATTGACGTCTCGACTTCGTCAAAACTGTAACTCATGTGGTGTCACTTTCACCATCCTCTACTTTCAAGTCTGAGAAATAAAAGTCTTTTTAGGCAAACAACTATTGGATGGAGTGAGTGACAGTTATCACCAACTTTTTCAAACCGTCAATTAAACGGATGAGTAGCGACTGAGTAATTTCAACTACAATCTACTCAACATTGACGTCTCGACTTCGTCAAAACTGTAACTCATGTGGAGTCAGTTTTACCATCCTCTACTTTCAAGTCTGATAAATAAAAGTCTTTTTAGGCAAACAAGTATTGGATGGAGTGAGTGACAGTTATCACCAACTTATTCAAACTGTCAATTTTAAACGATTGATCAGATAATTAGAGATCATGTTGATTAAAAAAATCACGTCAATCTTGAATTGCGAAATCGTATTGGCTTTGGATTTATAGTTTTTGATCAACTAAGATTTTCTAAAATTAGGAAATATAGATATTTTAAAAATAGACACAGTTGTCTTAATGGCCTGATAAAAAAGGTAGTTTCCATGTTGAGTTGCATATCTTTGTTCAGGTGTGGAGATCTATGAAATGTAAAAATATGGGTGTCTTTGTTATTACAAAAAGTTTTACTGTTCTCCCAAATATAGTAGATGGTCAAAATTACGAAACACAAAAGCCAGTAGGGTAGCTAGAAAAAGACATTAGTTTGGATTGAAGTTGCAAAAGTTGTTGTATCGAATATTCTCCCTACCAAATTAAGTAAATGTACTTTTAGTAAAAATTATTTCAAAATATATAAAGCTAAATATTTCAAGAATATTATGCAACTTGATTGTTTAGTTTATTAGCACTCTGATTCTTACCACCACTTATTATTGTGAGTAAGGACTATTAAATTTCTTTTCTAGGATTTTATGGTATTTAGGAAACTAAAAATGTCCGTAGAAGACTTTATCTTCACCTTCAAGGCCAAGATTGGGATGGAAACTCTTGTCAAAGTGATGGTATTGAAACGTTTTTGAATTTTTTGAAGGTGGAGTTGTCAAACAAAAATTCTGCACGAGTACGTTACTGATTTTGCATTGTTAGATTCAGTTCACCACTGGGCGAACGGTGCTATTGTCACTCCCTTTTTCATAACCTTAATTGTGATTGTATGCAGTTCATTGGGAATCAGAAATATCATATATGAAATGATTTTTTTAATCAATGATTTTAACCATACAATCTTAATAAACCAATGAATTACATAAAATCCCATAGTTACAACGTATTTTATTATGACATATTTAAGTTACGTAAATTATTCTTTAACTATGTCAAGTGAGAGAATCGAGAAGCTCACCATTTCAAATTTCCTAACTGTTCTCACAAGATTCTGATCAAAATAATCTAGATGTCTCCATGTTAGTTGATACATGTGAAATAGATAATGCTAATTTGAGGACACCTAAATTCAACAGGGAAATGCTTTAACGAAACCCTACAACTCGTGTATTGGTGGATCTAAACTTGCCGCCAATTTCCATGGAAATTTAAAGCATAGAATTGGATAATGTAAAAGTTTATCAAATGTGCTTCAAGCAACCGGATGAGCAGCACCCCGTGCACGAATCTACTATAGAAGAATAGCACTAGAAATTGGATGCCAACTACCAGAGTATTCGAAGCATTGGCAAATGGATTCTTAATACAGAAATCTGGACACGAAGGAAACTCATGTAAAAAAACATGCATTAGGAAACCAGACGAGTAGCGATTGAGTACGAATCTTCTACGACGGCATAGCATAAGATACCGGTAGCCAACAACCAGAGCACTGGAAACTTTAGCAAATAGCTACTTAACTGTCAAATCTGGATAGAAAAGAAACTTTCAAATAACATGCATCAAAAAATCGGACGAGCAGCGATTGAGTAATTTCAGCAACAATCCCCTCAATATTGACATCTCGACTTCGTCAAAACTGTAACTCACGTGGAATCACTTTCACCGTCCTCTACTTTCAAGTTTGAGAAACAAAGTCATTTTTAGGCAAACAACTATTGGATGGAGTGAGTGACAGTTATCACCAACTTATTCAAACCATCAATTTTAAACGATTGATCATATAATTAGACATCAAGTTGATTAAAAAAATCACGTCAATCTTGAATTGCGAAATCGTCTTGGCTAGGGATCTATAGTTTGTGATCAACTAAGATTTCCCAAATTTAGGAAATATAGACATTTGAAAAATAGCCACATTTGTCTTAATGGCTTGACAAAAAAGGTAGTTTCCTAAAACAAGTGAGATTCACAACATACCAATATCAATTGTAGTGTGTTAGAGAGAGAAACTCTTAGCTAGAGAGAGAAAGCCTCCCTGGCCATCCACTACATGTTTACTCTTCATTTGAAATTCAAATTCTGCTCCATTCAATGGACATTAATGATGATTTCCTTCCATTAATGTATTGGAAACATTAAATCTGTTAGTGCGGTGACCTTTTCCTTGGGTTTTATTGAATTTTAATTCATTTTCTGCTGTGTTTTTCATTTCTCTACGCACGGCTACAGTGCTCGGTCAGAACAGCTGGGTCCTATCTGCTTTTTTACGGACAGCAGATTCCCTCTGCTTTTTACCCATATTAATTACGCTGTGGAAACTTTGAACAAGAAAGTTTTGTAAAGTTCCTTCGCGGCTTGCATGAGGAATGCTTCGGTTCAGGCAGGAGAGCGAGAGCCACTTCAGCAGACTGTAAGGGACCTTCGCTGCCCCTTTGGATGAATCCTCAGTAGGGTTGAATGGGATTAGAGAAGAAGAAAAGAGGATACTCAACTCTCCCCAAAATCGCTTTCTTGCTCAAGAACATTGGGTAAATATGATATCGTTTCGGATGGGTCGTCAGAGAAATTGCAGCCGGTGAAAGAGGAGAATAAAGATGAACAAAAATTAGGTGGTAACGGGTTGAAAGCCCCTTGGGTCAACCTTTTTAAAGATAACAGAAAACCCAGCCAATGTCTTGCACTTGAAGTGTTTGACAATGTGCCCGATGAAATTGTGTTTGATCATAGTGTTGGGGATGACTTAGAAATGGTTTGGGGTTATAGCCTTGTAGGCTACTTCGCAGGTCGCATTCCTGGGAAGAAAGTGTTGCTCAAACTTTGTGATTCTTGGAATGTCAAATATGAATACCACACACATGCGAGTGGATGGATGATTTTTAAGTTTGATGATGATACTTCACGGCAGAGGGTATTGAATGGGGGTCCATACTTTGTGTTTGGAAGGCCTTTACTCCTAAAGGTCATGCCGGATTGTTTTGAGTTTGATGATGAGGAAATTTGCAAAATGCCAGTTTGGGTTATGCTACCGGGCCTCCCGCTGAATTATTGGAATCCGAAGGCTCTTGGGATGATTGCATCTAAGATAGGGAAGCCGCTCTCTATGGATAATCTTATACAAGAGGCAGACTATCGTATGCTAGGATCTTAGTTGAAGTGGATGCTTCACAGGAGCTCGTTATGTGAGTTACCATTCGCTTATCATCAGGGAAGATTAGAGAGTAAAATGTGTTATTTGAGCATGAACCCAAGTTTTGCCCTACTTGTAGATTATTCGGGAATTCACTTGAAGATTGCACCATGATTAAGAAATCTTTTCAAACCAGCATGAAGGTATCGCAGCCAAATGAAGTTAACAAAGAAGGGCCTCCCTTAGTGGCTCTAATTTCTGATGGTCAGCCGACTGAATAGGGGATCATCGTCATTGATCTATCCAACAATTTGTTGTCCAACAAAGACAAAAATGAGACCATGTTCGGGACAATTCAACAGAGTAATAAGCAGGGACAGTTCAAGACTCTAGATGAAGGAGAAGCACCTTTCATTTTGGTAGACAAAAGCAAGAAACGTTTGGCCAAACAAAAATGGAAGGTCCAAGAGAAGCTTTTAAGGCAGTCTAGTGATAATGCAGGGGTGTCTTCCAACACTGGAATTGATCGAGCTGTAGCAACGAAAGACAGACTTAAAGATATTCCAGCTAAGGTGGGTTCTAACACTTCCTCTCTCGGTAATTCGAAGGGTCACTCCATTCCTTTATTACCATGAAGTCTGCGGCTTGGAATATTAGGGGTTTGCATAAGCCCCTAAAACAAAACGGGGTTCGAGACCTCATGAAACTCCATGGAATAGACTTAATGGGTATCTTGGAAACAAAATTAAATGTGGACAAACTCTCGAGGGTTATGAGAAATAAATTCATTGGTTGGCAACAAGTAAACAATTTTCATTTGCATGATGCGGGTCGTATTCTTGTTTTATGGAACTCGGCTAAGGTTGATTTCGTTACTGCTGGAATTTTGCTTCAGGCCATTCATGGGACTGCTACTTGTAAAGTATCTTCTATTACCTTTCAAGTGAGTTTTGTTTATCGCCTTCACTCGATTGTTAATAGAAGACCTTTGTGGAATTCGATTGATAATATAAGCCTTACGTGTTCATTGCCTTGGCTGGTTATTGGGGATTTCAATAACATTCTAATGGATAGAGAACGCATTAATGGGGCTGAAATTACACTGTATGAAATCAGAGATTTTGCTAACTATTGTCTCTCGGTTGGGTTATCTGACTTGAAGTCCTAGGGTTGTTTTTTCACTTGGAATAACTTATCGGTTTGGATAAAATTGGACAAAGCAATGATTAACAACAGATGGCTGACTATAGATTTCTTCTCGAAGGCAGCTTTCCCGCCTCCTAATTGTGTCTCAGATCACTCTCCGTACATTGTTTTCCTCTTTGATCATTTACACTTTCGGAGGAAAAACTTCAAATCTTTAATATGTGGGTGAATCATGAGTCCTTTAATGATGTTGTTCGAGAAAATTGGACTCATAATGGATGGGGAACGAAACAATTCATCCTTTGCTCTAAACTTAAGAGACTAAAATGGCCGTTGAAATTGCTCAACAAAAGAGAATTCGACTGTTGTGCGATTATAATCCTGCAAGTGGACGGATCGTTGACAAGTAATATAGTAATAAATAGATTGTCGAACCCACGAGGACTAGATATCAATTTAACCTATATATTTATAACCTAAATTCTAACAATATGAATAAACACAAATTCAATTTGGTTTTTGTGATTCTATACTATTTTAATTAAAACTAAATTATCAAACAATTTACTTTAAAATAGTGAGAACGAATTCAATATCTACTAACACTAGGATTTGCGAATCCACCAACACTTTCCTTAATCAAATATCCGTTTAACCGTTTTAGCTTATAATTACCATAGATTGAAAATCAGTGTTTCTAAAATAATCAAAAGTCTCTCTCGATGGTCAATCAATTCTATATGTTATGCGAACCTAATTATCTCTAATTAAGGTTTGAACATAAACACATGCATTAAAATCTGAACAACACCTAAATGGATTTCATAAAGCATAATAGTAATTTCTATCTATTATTGGACCCTATGTTATTCAATACCACGTGCTTAATCTATATTGAATCTCTCGACTTCAATATAAATCACAATATATTCTAATGGTGATCAGGCATTAAAAAATAATAGAAAAACTGCATAAAGAATAATCAACCCAAAAGTAATTAATTACTAAAATGGAAAAACTTCTAATTAATTAAAAATCATGAGGTTTCATCGTTCATCCTAGAAAAAGTAAATTAGCCGGACATGATTTCGTCAATTATTATAATAATTGAGTTCATCATGATCCTGAGAAAGAAAAACAAAAAGTAAAATAAAATTTGTGATCCCGGCTCAATGATCTTCAATCCCGTGCCTTGATCTTCGTCTCTTGCTTTGTATCTTCTTCTCCCCAAAATTTGTCTCCCTTCTTCTGGCTATTATCTGCCTTATTTAAAATGTTCTCCAACCCTCTAAGACGTGTGTTTAAGTTGTTGTTTTATTTTGGAGTTGTAGAGTTCTAATCCCATCAAAAAACTGCCAAAATAGGTGCCCGTTATGCCCATGCGATCGCATGGTTACCAACCTTGCGATCGCATGGTTGGTACAAATTATGTTCTGCAGAAATTCTGGACGCCTTGCGATCGTAACCATAGTTAACCATGCGATCACATGATTAACTTAGGCGTTGTTCCTGATTTTGTTTCTTTGATATTTGCATGCTAAGCTCTTCAGGTCTCTTTGTCTGTTCAATTTAGTCCTCTTTTCTTCTGTTTGCTCTCTTTTCATCCGATTGACACTTGAATTTGATTATTTCCTAAATTAATAAGAAAACAACATGCAATTAAACTGAAATCAAATAATATGACTCATAATCGTCCCTTTTTGTGAGCTCCAATAAGTACAAAATTGTACTTATCATTGGCCATATTTATGTCCGTGCTGAAAATGCTAGAAATGAGTTGATGTCGGCTCAACTAAAGCTTCATGACCAGCCAAATGACCAGGGGCTGCAACTACAGGTTTCTCAATTAAGGAAAACAACGGTGTTCTTATCTGAGTCGGAGATAAGCTTCTTTTTTCAGCAAGCTAAATGCAAGTACATAATGAATAGTGATAAGTGTGCTAAATTCTTCCATGCAATGGTCAAGAGAAACACTAAACGTAACCACATTGCAGCAGTGTGTAAGGAGGATAAGAACATGACCGTTTCTCATCAAGAAGTTAAGGATGAATTCTTCAATTACTATACGAACTTGTTGGGAACGGAAAGCATGGGAGAACAGCCAGACCCTATTATTTTGGCTAGTGGTCTGACGATTTCTAAACAGCAGGCGGAAGACTTGGTTAAAAGTCTCTGAAATTAAAGAAGCTCTTTGGGATATTGAGGAGGATAAATATCCCGGTCTGGATGGGTACTCTTCGTGCTTCTTCAAAAACGCTTGGGAAACAGTAGGTTCTGATGTTTGTGCAGCAATTCAAGAATTCTTTTCTTCTTCAGCTTTGCTTAAACAAATCAACCATTCTGTAATCGCTTTGGTTCCTAAACCAAACCATGCACCATTGGTGGGAGACTATAGACCAATTTCTTGTTGCAATGTGATCTATAAAATTATCTTGAAATTGCTATCTGGCTGCCTAGCTCCTCTGCTGGATTCTATTGTTAATAAAGCTTAACCAGCATTTGTTATGGGTCGTAGCATGGCTGAGAACATCCATTTGGCTCAAGAGTTATTAAGACAATATAATAGAAAGAGGGTATCCCCTAGATGTTTGCTCAAAATTGATCTTAGAAAGGCCTACGATTCGTTGGATTGGAATTTTTTGAAAAAAAATTTGCAGGGGCTGCTGTTTCCTACGACTTTTGTGCAGTGGATAATGCAATGTATTTCAACTACATCATATTCTATTGTGATAAATGGTGAGTTGGCTGGATTTTTCAAAGGAAAAAAGTGACTAAGGCAAGGTGATCCTCTATCTTCTTTCCTCATTGTTCTTTGTATGGAATATCTATCAAGATCCTTGGAAAAATGTACGAATAACAGTGAATTCAATTACCATCCAAAATGTGGGTTGCTTAAAATAACTCACTTGGCGTTTGTGGATGACTTAATGCTCCTCGCTAGAGGAGACCCAATGTCGGTATCTATACTTATGGATTGCTTACATGACTTTGGCAATAAATCTGGACTTAGAGCAAATGTTACAAAGTCTACTTTGTATTTTGCTCGAGTGAGGGAACCAGACTTTCGTCAGATTCAGCAGCTCACTTTATTTCCTATGGGTGCAATGCCATTTCGCTACCTAGGAATCCCACTGGCAGCCGAGAAACTAAACATAATGCATTACTCTCCGCTCATTGATAAATTGGCTTCCTATATTCATTTGTGGAAGAGTACTTCGTTATCATATGTGGGCATATGTGAATTGATTAGGGCAGTTTTACAAGGGGTTGAGTGCTTTTGGTTATCAATTTTTCTAATACCTACTGTAGTCATTTCAAAAATCACACATTTATTTAGAAATTTTCTTTGGGGCCACAAGAAACCATTGGTTACGTGGAAAGAGATTTGTTTACCGAAACAAGAAGGGAGATTGGGATTTCGCCAAATACAAAGCTAGAATATTGGGCTACTTGCGAAGTCCCTATAGAATATATACTCTAAAAAGGATACACTTTGGGTACAATGGGTAAATCAAGTTTACCTTCAATGTAACTCAATTTGGAGCAAGGCATCTAAAAGGCTGACACTCCTTTGTTGAAACGCATCATTGGAATCAGGGATCAGCTCATTCGGGCTGAAGACAGCGACCAATCTACTGTCTCACCGCTGCAGCAATGGAATTATCAACCGAAGTCTTTTTCTTCCTTGGCTTATGACTACTTCCATCTAAAAGGGATAAATAAGGTTTGGGCAGCAGACATTTGGAGACCTGCATTCAGCTGAAACACTCATTTATTTTGTGGTTAACAGCAAAAGGAAAGCTTCTAACGAAGGATAGACTCCCTTTTCTTCAAACAGACAAACGATGTGTTTTCTGCCAGTAGTTTGATGAATCAGCCTCCCACTTATTTTTCCAATGCCGTTTCACCTCCGTTATTTGGATGAACATCAGATTATGGTTGGGGATTAGGCGATCCATGTCTACAATATCTAGCTCTCTCAAATGGATTAAAAAAGAGGCACGGGGATCGAGTTGGAGGAGCAAAGCAAAGAGGATAGCTTTTGCGGCTACAGTTTATCACATTTGGATGGCAAGGAATAGATGGATCATTGAAAATCTTAAAGGCGTCACTTCTAGTATCATTACATCGATCAAAAAACAAGTATACAAGGTTTTGTTTTCCTTGTATCCTAATGTTTTGGTCCATTATGAGTTTTTAGCTCTAACAGGCTAATGTTTCGTTGGTGTGGTGGTTTTTCTTCATTTTGCTTTCACTTTTGTTCTGTCTGGGAATGCCCAGTGTATAAGTTTCTCTTATGTTTATCTCTCGTGATTATTTGATCATACTACTGGTTGTGGTACTATTGATTTTACTTTTACTTGACGCTCTGTATTCCTGGCTATGCCCAACGTACATGTATAGTTTCATTTTTTTATCTATAAAATTTTTTACATTTCAGATAAAAAAAAAAAGGTAGTTTCCTTGTTGAGTTACATATCTTTGGGAAGAACTTTGTTTAGGTGAGGAGATCTGTTAAAAGTAAAAATAAGGGTGTCTTTTTTATTACAAAAAGTTTTATATAGTATATGGTCAAAATTCTGAGACAAAAACGCCACTAGAGTAGCTAGAATAAGACATTATTTTGGATTGAAGTTGCAAAAGTTGTTGTATCAAATTTCCGCCTGACCAAATTAAGTAAAAGTACTTTTAGTAAAAATTATTTCAAAATATATAAAGGTAAATATTTCAAGAATAATATGCAACTTGATTGTTTAGTTAATTAGCACTCTATTTCGTACCACCACTTATTATTATGAGTGAGGAGTATTAAATTTCTTTTCTAGGATTTTATGGTATTTAGTAAACAAAAAACATCCGTAGAAGAATTTATCTTTACCTTCAAGAACATGATTGGGATGGAAACTCTTGTCAAAGTGCTGGTATTCAAACGTTTTTGAATTTTTGAAGGCGGAGTTGTCAAACAAAATTCTGCACGTAGACTGCGCGAGTACGTTACCGATTTTGCATTGTTAGATTCAGTTCACCACTGGGCGAACGATGCTATTGTCACTATCTTTTTCATAGCCCTAATTGAAATTGTATGCAGTTCATTGGGAATCAGAAATATCATATATGAAATGATTTTTTGAATCAAGGATTTTAACCATACAATCTTAATAAACAAATGAATTACATAAAATCCCATAGTTACAACATATTTTATTATGACATATTTGATTTACATAAAATATTCTTTAACTATGTCAAGTGAGAGAATCGAAAAGCTCACCATTTCAAATTTCCAAACTATTCTCACAAGATTCTGATCAGAATAATCTAGATGTCGCCATGTTAGATGATACATGTGATATAGATAATGCTAGTTTGAGGACACCTAAATTCAATAGGGAAATGCATCAACGGAACCCTAAAACTCGTGTATTGGTGGATCTAAACTTGCCACCAATTTCCATGGAAATTGAAAGCATAGAATTGGATAATGAACAAGTTTATCAAATGTGCTTCATGCAATCGGATGAGCAGCACCCGAGCACGAATCTACTACATAGGAATAGCTCTAGAAATTGGATGCCAACTACCAGAGTGCTCGAAGCATTGGCAAATGGATTCTTAACACTGAAATGTGGACAAAAAGGAAACTCATGTCAAAAAACATGCATTAGGAAACCAGACAAGCAGCAATTGAGTACGAATCTTCTACAACGGCATAGCATAAGATACCGGCAGCCAACAACCAGAGCACTAGAAACTTTAGTAAATGGCTACTTCACTGTCAAATCTGGATAGAAAAGAAACTGTCAAATAACATGCATCAGGCAACCGGATGAGTAGCGATTGAGTAATTTCAGCTACAATCCCCTCAACATTGACGTCTCGACATCGTCCAAACTGTAACTCACGTGGAGTCACTTTCACCGTCCTCTACTTTCAAGTCTGAGAAACAATGTCTTTTTAAGACAAACAACTATTGGATAGAGTGAGTGACAATTATCACCAACTTATTCAAACCATGAATTTTAAACGATTGATCATATAATTAGACATCAAGTTGATTAAAAAAAATAATGTCAATCTTGAATTGCGAAATCGTCTTGGCTTTGGATCTATAGTTTGTGATCAACTATGATTTTCCAAACTTAGGAAATATATATATTTGAAAAATAGACACAATTGTCTTAATGGCTTGACAAAAAAGGTAGTTTCCTTGTTGAGTTACATATCTTTGGGAAGAATTTTGTTTAGGTGAGGAGATCTATTAAAAGTAAAAATACGGGTGCCTTTGTTATTACAAAAAGTTTTATGGTTCTCCCAAATATAGTAGGCGGTCAAAATTCCAAAACAAAAAAGCCAGTAGAGTAGCTAGAAAAAGACATTATTTTGGATTGAAGTTGCTAAAGTTGTTGTATCAAATTTCCGCCCAACCAAATTAAGTAAAGGTACTTTTAGTAAAAACTATTTCAAAATATATAAAGCTAAATATTTCTTAAGTAAAGGTACTTTTTGTAAAAACTATTTCAAAATATATAAAGCTACATATTTCAAGAATATCATGCACCTTGACTGTTTAGTAAATTTGCACTCTGATTCATACCACCACTTATTATTGTGAGTAAGGAGTATTAAATTTCTTTTCTAGGATTTTATGGTATTTAGGAAACAAAAAATGTCCGTAAAAGACTTTATCTTTACCTTCAAGGCCATGATTGGGATGGAAACTCTTATCAAAGTGCTGGTATTGAAACGTTTTTGAAGTTTTGAAGGCAGGGTTGTCAAAAAAAAAAATTATGCACGTAGATTGCACGAGTACGTTACCGATTTTGCATTGTTAGATTCAGTTCACCACTGCGTGAATGGTGCTACTGTCACCCTCTTTTTCATAGACTTAATTGTAATTGTATGCAGTTCATTGGGAATTAGAAATATCATATATGAAATGATTTTTTGAATCAAGGATTTTAACCATACTATCTTAATAAACCAATGTAGTATAAAAAATCCCATAGTTACAACATATTTTATTATGACAAATTTAATTTACATAAAATATTCTTTAACTATGTCAAGTGAGAGAATCAAGAAGCTCACCATTTCAAATTTCCTAACTGTTCTCACATGATTCTGATCAAAATAATCTAGATGTCGCCATGTTGGTTGATACATGTGAGATAGATAATGCTAGTTTGAGGATACCTAAATTCAATAGGGAAATGCTTCAACGGAACCCTACAACTCGTGTATTGGTGGATATAAACTTGCCGCCAATTTCCATGGAAATTCAAAGCATAGAATTGAATAATGAACAAGTTTATCCAATGTGCTTCAAGCAATTGTATGAGGAGCACCCGTGCACGAATCTACTATAGAGGAATAGCACTAGAAATTGGATGCCAACTACCAAAGTACTCTGATAAGTGTGGATTTTGCACTTATTTTAGCTCCTAAAAATGGATAATTGTGAGTTCTTCTAAAGTAGTTTACTACTTATTTACGTTCTTTTGATTGTTTAGGTAAAAACCCGAGCTTAGATGGTGATTGGAAGAGATCCACACAAAAAAGGGCAAAAAGGACTATATTTGTACAAATTGTGAATCTTGGGGACCGAAGTATAAAGAATCCAAAATATGGAGGACCTGAGTTGCAATTTATAGAGGACTTATCCTAAAGAAATTAACAAATTCAAGGACTTAAGTCAACATTCTACAAAGTTCAGGGACTGGAATTGTAATTAATAAGAAGTCAAATGCAATCACATTGTAATTTGGCCCATGCGATCTACCGCACGATCGCGAGATGCCAATTTTTTCAGCAGAAAGATTTGAGGCTCTGCCATGTGATCGCATGTGTATTTTGGTAATTTCTTTTCACGTCTTCTAGAGTTAAAGGGGCCGTTTTTCTTACATTTTTTGGGGAATATTCTCATACTCTCTCCCACATTCAAACTCTCCAAGAAGAAAAAAACATCAAGGTTCTTTGAAAACTCCATGGAAATGGGTTTTCTTTGCTTTTGTACATCATTGTGAATATTTTGTAAAATAGAGGAAGATGAATGGAGATTCATAGTGGGTAAATGAAGACTCAAGCTAAATCTTCCATTTCTCTTGACTCTATTAAATCTGGGGATGTATTTTGTATCTAATTTTTTATTTTGTCTTTGTAATACTATGGGGCTAATTTTATTTTACTAGGAATGAGATGAATCTATTTATGAAACTTTAAAGTGCTTTTTCTTGTTATTGATTCCCTATTCTTGGCTTTTATGGTTGTTTATTATTGGGCTTTATTGTGTATTAAGATAGTTGATCAACATTGAAATACTTTTGTGACTTAGTTTGCTACCGGGAGGTTGAAATTAGGTTTAGCACATTTAATGAACAACATAAAGTTTATGGAATGTAGGAATACACTTTCATACTTTGTGCAATCGCTAATGAATGTTCTTAAGTTTTAAGGCATTTTTACATATGCATTCTCTCTGTAGGAATGCTTGAGAGTCTTGTGTAAAAATATGTTTAGGTTTACTCGGGAGAGATTGCTAGATATTTTAGGAGCATTGATTGCCATATTAACCTCGTTTTGGAATTGATAATAGAAAATGAAACTTTAAGGTGGAGTAATTGGTGAAGTCGAATTCCTAGCATATTTCTCTATTTGATTTTATTTCCAAAAATTCTCTTTTAGTAATTTTCTTGTTATTTTCATCAACTTTTAATTCTTAGTTATTCATCAAAACAACATGTTTAATTGTGTGTTTAAAATAAGGCTAGATTGAATTGGATTTTAACAAAAAATATCTATCATCGTGGATTCGACACTCCCTCATCACTTTATTACTTGAACGCGACTCGTGCACTTGCAGTACATATTTTAGCGAACAAGTTTTTAGCGCCGTTGCCGGAGATAGATTTAATTAGTTAGATTCTTGTTATTTCCAGCTTTACTTCTTTAATTTTGTTTTATTTTTCCATTTAAAATTTCAGTGCTACATTTGTTCTTTTCAGGCATATTATCTTTGGTGGATGCAAAATTTTGAAAATCTTGAGAATTTGGTGTTTGACCCCGAGATTGAAAGAACTTTCAGACACTGAAGAAGAGAACAAAGAGAAGCACGACATAGAGTGAACACCGTAGCAGATGATGAAGATCAAATGGTTGAGATAGATGAGGATGACTTCCTAGTTGGGGATATTATTACTCCAGCTGTGGTTTAAAGCCAATCCAGCATATCATATCCGGCTTATGGAAAGGATAATTTTCAATTGATACCAGATGTCAACAACCTCTTCTAGAATACTCTTCAATTCTATAGACGTTCAAATGAAAACCCTCACATGCATCTATCACGCTTCTTGGAGACAGTGAGCAATTTTGAGTATCAATATGTCAATATGGAAGCTATCAAACTCATATTATTTCCACATAATTTGAAAGATGGAGCAAGAGAGTGGTTGGATTCACATTATGCAGGGAGTATTACCACTTGGAATGATCTTGTTCAAAAATTCACGAACAAATACTTTCGTCCTGCCAAAGTTGCAAAGCTGAAGCATGACATCTTCATATTCAGGCAGCAAGACACGAAAAATTTTCATGAAGCTTGGGAGAGGTTCAAAGAGATGCTTCGGAAGTGTCCTAATCATGGTATCAAAAAGGCTTTGCAAGTTCAATACTTCTATGCCAGACTACTTCCACATTATTGTTCCATTGTTGACTCATCCTCAAATGGGTCAATCAACACAAAGACAATCAAAGAGGCATGGGTATTATTTGAAAGAATGGTTGAGACAAGTTCAAATTGGCCGGCTGATAGGGGAGTAACTAAAAGGGCAACAGGGATGCATGAGGTTGATGTTATATCCACTCTTTCAACACAAATTGCCGCCATGGAGAAAAAGATGATGGATTCTATAGCTCGTAATCAGACAGCTCATGCTATTCAGATGCCTACTCTTGAATGTGATGGTTGTGGAGCAAATCATTCAATCAAAAATTGCCCACTGTTGACCAGTTCTTCGACATCCATTGAGCAAGCATGTTATGCTCAGAATCATCCTAGTCAACAAGGTAATATCTACTCCAACACGTATAATCCATCTTGGAAAAATCATCCAAATTTTTCATGGAGCAACAACCAAAATCAACAAAGCACTCCAAGACAACAATCAAATTTTCAATAGAAATGAGGTTGGAAAGAAGCTATGGCTCAGTTGGCACACCAACAGTTAAAGTTTCAAGAACGAACTGAGGAATATATTCAGAGTATCAGAGCATCTGTGAAGGGCTTGTGGTCAGATAGAAATATTTCTCTCTGAAAGACAACAAGGGCAATTACCGAGCAACACTGAAACCAACCCAAGAGAGCAGCTTAAAGCAATTACTACAAGAAGTGGGGTTCAGTTGCATGAGATAGAAGTAAAGAGAAATGTTGCCACTCATGACAAGACACCCTTTGTTGATGATGAACATGTGGATCAATCTAAAGCACAATAGGATTCTAGTCAAGAAAAAGATTTGGATACTCCACCTACTAAGGCAACTCCGCAAGTGAAGGCATATGTGCCTCCAATCCCATTTCTGCAAAGATTGAAAGTTGGATAAGCAATTCGAGAAATTCTTGGAAGTTTTCAAAAAGTTGCAAATCAACATCTCTTTTGCCGATGCTTTAGCTCAGATGCCTAGCTATGCAAAATTTATGAAAGAGATTCTATCTAACAAGAGGAAGCTAGAGGAGCATGAAACAGTGATGTTGATCGAAGAGTGTAGTGCTATCTTGCAGAACAAATTACCACCTAAGCTTAAAGATCCAGGGAGTTTTACTATTCCTTGTACCATTGGTAATATTGATTTTAATAAAGCTCTTTGTGATTTAGGTGCAAGTATTAGCTTGATGCCATTTTCTGTCTACGGGAGATTAGGATTGAGGGAGGCAAAAGCAACAACAGTTTCTTTAAAGTTAGTCGACCGCTCAATCAAATATCCTAGAGGAATCATTGAGGATATCTTGGTGAAAGTTGACAAATTTATTTTCTCTGTCGACTTCATCATTCTGGACATGGAAGAAGACAAGGATATTCCTCTAATATTGGGTAGACCATTTTTGGCTACTGGAAGAGCTTTGATTGATGTGCACAAAGGCCAGATGATATTGAGGTTAAATGATGAAGAGGTGGTATTCAATGTCTTCAAGGCAGTCAAGTATCTAATGGATTCTGACGGTTGTTTTAGGGTTGATGTGGTAGAAGAAATGGTAGCAGAATCTTTTGCACTAAATCATCCTCAAGATCTACTTGAGACATGTTTGGTTCATTTTTTTACTGAGGCTTTCAATTCAGAAGAAACCAAACCCATGGTGAAGCAATTAGAGACAAATCCAGCTTATAAATGGCAACCACCTTTCTAGGAGCTCGGGAAAATGTCAACAAAGTTACCACCATTTATTGAAATGCCTCCGCAGTTAGAACTCAAGAAATTGCCATCTCACTTGCGTTATGCCTATTTGGGTGATGATTCTACACTTCTGGTTATCATTGCAAACTCCATCAGTAATTTGGAAGAGGAAAAATTGCTAAGAGTCCTTCATGAGCACAAAACTGCAATAGGATGGTCTATCTCATATATCAAAGGCATTAGTCCTACCGTCTGTCTGCACAAGATTCTCATGGAAGATGATTTTAAGCCATCATTCCAGCGTCAAAGAAGATTGAATCCAACACTACAAGAGGTAGTCAAGGCTGAGGTGATAAAACTTTTAGATGTGGGGATCATCTATTATATATCAGACAGTACTTGAGTCAGTCCAATCCAAGTAGTGCTGAAGAAAAGAGGGATCACAGTGGTGCCCAATGACAACAATGAGCTCATTCCAACCAGAACAGTTACGGAATGGCGAGTTTGCATTGATTATCATAAACTAAATACTACAACTCGAAAGGATCATTTTCTTTTGCCATTCATCTATCAAATGTTGGAAAGGTTAGCCATGCATTCATACTATTGCTTTTTGGATGGATACTCTGGATACAAGCAGATTCTAATAGCCCCAGAAGATCAGGAAAAGACTACATTCACATGCCCCTACGGTACATTTGCTTATAGAATGATGTCGTTTGGCCTATGCAATGCTCCAGCTACTTTCTAGTGTTGTATAATGTCCATATTTTTTGACATGGTGGAGAAATACATCGAGATCTTCATGGATGATTTCTCAGTCTTTGGAGCCTCTTTTGATGAGTGTCTTCATCATCTATCTTTGGTTTTGCAGCGATGTGAGGAAACCAATCTTGTCCTAAATTGGGAGAAGTGCCATTTCATGGTCCAGGAGGGAATTGTATTGGGGCACTTAATTTCAGCTAAGGGAATTGAGGTTGACAAGGCTAAAATTTAAGTAATTGAGAAATTGCCACCTCCAATATCTGTAAAGAGAATTCGAAGTTTTCTTGGGCATGCAGGCTTTAAAAGATAAAAGATTTCTCAAAAGTCACGAAGCCACTTTGCAACTTTTTGGAGAAGGATACCCATTTTCACTTTTTTGAAGAGTGTCTACATGCTTTCAACACTCTTAAAGAAAATCTTGTGACAGCACCAGTTTTGATTACACCTGATTGGAGTCTACCATTTGAGCTAATGTGTGATGCCAGTGATTTTGCAGTTGGGATAGTGTTGGGGCAATGCAAGGATAAAAATTTTCATGTGATTCACTATGCCAGTTGGACCTTAAATGATGCTCAGCTAAACTATGCCACCACAGAAAAGGAGCTTCTTGCAGTAGTTTATGCTTTCGATAAATTTCAGTCCTATCTTGTAGGGTCGAAGGTGATTGTCCATATAGATCATGCTGCTCTGAGGCATCTGTTTGCAAAGAAGGATGCTAAGCCTCGACTCATCAGATGGATACTTCTACTGTAGGAGTTTGACATAGAGATCGGAGATAAAAAGGGGAGTGAAAATGTGGTCGCTGACCATCTATCTAGACTTGAGATTGGGGAAGAGTCGCGAAGTGAAGAGATAAATGAGGAAATTCCTGATGAGCAAATCTTTGCAGATGAGGAAGCACCATGGTATGCAGATATTGTCAACTTCCTAGCCAGCAACATCATTCCACCAGATCTCTCTAGCCATCAAAAGAAAAGGTTCTTTGCAGACATCGAGCACTACTTTTGGGATGATCCAATTCTTTATAGAAGAGGACCAGATCAGATACTCAGAAGATGTGTACCAGAAAGAGAGATAATGGATATCCTACAGCATTGTCATTCATCAGACTATGCAGGGCATTTTGGGGCCTCTAAAACTACTGTAAAAGTATTATAGTCTGGTATCTACTAGCCTACCTTATTTAAGGATGCCTACAGAGTTGTGAAAACATGTGATCGGTGCCAGAGGACAGAGAATGTTTCAAGAAAGAATGAAATGCCTCTCAACAGTATTCTAGAAGTTGAAGTTTTCGATGTTTGGGATATTGATTTTATGGGACCATTTCCACCATCATTCTCTAACCAATACATATTAGTGGCGGTTGATTATGTCTCAAAGTGGGTGGAGGCCATTGCATTACCTACCAATGATGGCCGGGTTGTGATTAACTTCTTGAGAAAGCACATTTTTACCCGTTTTGGTACTCCACGAGTAATCATCAGTGATGGAGGTAAGCAATTTTGCAATCGCCAATTTGAGTCGGTGTTGGCTAAGTATGGTGTACGTCATCGAGTGTCCACTCCTTATCATCCTCAAACAAGTGGGCAAGTCAAAATCTATAATCGGGAGTTGAAAAGAATTTTAGAGGTAACAGTGAATCCTTCAATAAAGGACTGGTCCAAAAAATTAGATGATGCACTTTGGGCATACCGCACTGCATTCAAACTCCCATTGGTATGTCTCTATATCGTCTGATATTTGGGAAAGCATGTCACTTACCCGTAGAGTTGGAACATCGTGCTGATTGGACAGTGAAAAAGCTCAATTTTGAGTGGAAGGAAGCCGGTGAGAAAAGACTCCTTCAATTAAATGAAATGGATGAGTTTCGACTGGAAGCATATGAGAATTCCAAAATCTACAAGGAACAAATGAAGAGATGGCACGACAACCACATCCAACAAAAATAGTTTGAGGCTGGGCAACAAGTTCTACTTTTTAATTCCTGGCTCAAGCTTTTCCCAGGAAAGTTAGGCTCTAGATGGTTGGGACCATTCACAATTAAAAGAATGTATCCATCTGGAGCTGTGGAGGTTGACGATGCAAGCAAGAGGGCATTTACAGTGAATGGTCAGAGGTTGAAGCATTATTGGGGTGATGAATTTTTCAATGGAAAATCAATTATCCATCTCACCAATCCCGCCTAATCATCTGCTAAAAGTCTAGCTAGTGACTATAAAAAAGCGCTGAATGGGAGGCAACCCATTTTTCTTTCCTTTACTCTTTGTTTTGCAAGTAGTTCATTCTTTTGGCATAATTACATTCCTTGAAAATTAGGTGAATTTTGATTTTTTTTGTCCTTGTTTGGCAGGCCTAATAGCAACGAGTCCACAAAAAGAAGAAATGTAGTCTCCAACAATCTCAATTAATCCAAACAAAGATTTGTGTCAACTTGAAGTTACCATCACCAACCAACTCACCCCAGGAGAGTACCTATTTCTCTTCTATTTTGATTTTTAGTTTTACATTGAGGACAATGTACATTTTAAGTTTGGGGGTATGGATTTTGTTTGTGTTTTTTTTTTTTTTTTGCTTGTTAGAGAGCCTTGCCGGCTAATGTTTTAATTTTGTTGAAACTGCTATGATTCATGGATTGTAGACATAAATGCTACTTGTGATTTTTGATCAATATACTTATTCCATGCTAGATACATTTTAAGCACTTTTGTCATGATGTTCATTGCATGCAAATATTGAGTGCACTTGTTCTTCATAAGTGGTTTCTAGAACTTAAACGTTGTTATCCATTACCTACATATCATCTCTTTAATTTGTCCAAATGGAAGGATAGTTTGGGAGTGGTTGAGCCGTGATTTATCTCCTTAGGAGTGTGTTGATTCCATGCTTGTTGAACATGTACGTGGAGTAGTTTTGACTAACTAGCGGAAACTAGGTAATGACCATATGCTTGGAATCTAATCTCCATATAAAATTTTATGGGTTGTGCTCAAGATAGCTATACTTTTCCTCTTTTTTAAAAATAAATTCTTTTACCTTACTTCGTAGCATATTTGACTTGAGTGATTAAGTCCGTTGGGGTATCTCAAAACCCGGTACCCTTTGGTCTCTTTAAAACCAAGGAGTTACCGACCTAAAGCTCGTTACATGGGTCAAATAGAAAGCTTAAGGGTGTAAGGTTGCAAAAAAAAAGTGTCATGAAATATTCATAGCAAATCTTGCAAGTTTGAGCCACTGTGACTACTTTCGGGATTTAGATGACTAGCGAGTTTGAATTACTTGGTGGAAGTTTGATTGTTGAACTACTCAATTTTTTGGAGAATCTTCACAAGCCTAAGTAGTTACAATCATTGGCTAAATCCAACCAAACTTGAGCAAGAAATTGACTGATTTGAGAGAAATCATTGAATATACACCCCAGGTTAGAGAGATAATATCAAGTTTGGAGGAGTGCATCCAACGAGAAGGAAATAAAAATTTGACCATTGAGGGTTGGGTATTCACCAATTTTCGTTTTACAATGATTCAAAATGACTATGCACACACACACACATCTAACATGGATTAAGTTGAAAAAAAAAATTCTTTTGTTGTAGTATTTTTGTAGACTTTTCATGAATTATAAACAAGTTTCAAAAGATCTTAGTCAGGTGGCAAACTCCCTAACATTTCACGTATTTGTAGACCTTTTATAGTTTGATTGTGCTTGTGTGCTTGCATGATGTTTATAGATAATTTTGTTTGAGGACAAACAAAAATGCGAGTTTGGGGGTGTGATAAGTGTGGATTTTGCACTTATTATAGCTCCTAAAAATAGATAATTGTGAGTTCTTCTAAAGTAGTTTACTACTTATTTATGTTCTTTTGATTGTTTAGGTAAAAACCCGAGCTTGGATGGTGATTGGAAGAGATCCACACGAAAAATGGGCAAAAAGGACTAAATTTGTACAAATGTGAATCTTGGGGACCGAAGTATAAAGAATCCAAAATATGGAGGACCTGAGTTGCAATTCATGGAGGACTTATCAGAAAGAAATTAACAAATTCAAGGACTTAATTCAACATCTACAAAGTTCAGGGACTGGAATTGTAATTAATCAGAAGTCAAATGCAATCACATTGTAATTTGGCCCATGCGATCTACGGCATTATCGCGAGATGCCAATTTTTCCAGCAGAAAGCTTTGAGGCTCTGCCATGCGATCACATGGCCTAATTTTTCTGACTTCCACATTTTTGAACTTGTTTTGAGAGGTATTTTGGTAATTTTCTTTTCACGTCTTCTAGGGTTAAAGGGGCTGTTTTTCTTACATTTTTGGGGGATATTCTCATACTCTCTCCAACATTCAAACTCTCCAAGAAAAAGAAAAACATCAAGGTTCTTTGAAAACTCCATGGAAATGGGTTTTCTTTGATTTTTGTGTATCATTGTGATTATTCTGTAAAATAGAGGAAGATGAATGGAGATTCATAGTGGGTAAATGAAGACAACCATAGACTCAAGCTAAATCTTCCATTTCTCTTGACTCTATTAAATTCGGTGATGTATTATGTATCTATTTTCCATTTTGTCTTTGTAAATACTATAGGCAAATTTTATTTTACTAGGAATGAGATGAATCTATTTATGAAACTTTGTGCAATCGCTAATGAATGTTCTTAAGTTTTAAGGCATTTTTACATATGCGTTTTCTCGGTAGGAATGCTTGAGAGTTTTGTGTAAAAATAAGTTTAGCTTTACTAGGGAGAGATTGCTAGATATTTTAGGAGCATTGATTGCCATATTAACCTCGTTTTGGAATTGATAATGGAAAATGAAACTTTAAGGTGGAAATTGGTGAAGTCGAATTCCTAGTGTATTTCCCTGTTTGATTTTATTTCCAAAAATTCTCTTTTTAGTAATTTTCTTGTTAGCCTACTTTCATCAACTTTTAATTCTTAGTTATTCATCAAAACAACATGTTTAATTGTGTGTTTAAAATAAGGCTAGATTGAATTGGATTTTAACAAAAAAATTCTATCCTCGTAGATTCGACACTCCCTCATCACTTTATTACTTGAATACGACCCGTGCACTTGCGGTACATATTTTAGCGAACAAGTTTTTGGCGAGTACTAGAAGCATTGGCAAATGGATTCTTAACACTCAAATCTGGACATGAAGGAAACTCGTGTCAAAAAACATGCATTAGGAAACCAGACGAGCATCAATTGAGTACGA
The DNA here is from genome assembly GCA_030279155.1 of Forsythia viridissima. Classification (NCBI taxonomy): domain Eukaryota; kingdom Viridiplantae; phylum Streptophyta; class Magnoliopsida; order Lamiales; family Oleaceae; genus Forsythia; species Forsythia viridissima. The sequence continues at coordinate 31,402,186 of CM059041.1, read as the reverse complement.
ATCTTCTACGACGGCATAGCATAAGATACCGGCAGCCAACAACCAGGCACTAGAAACTTTAATAAATGGCTACTTAACTATCTAATCTGGAGAGAAAAGAAACTGTCAAATAACATGCATCAGGAAACCGGATGAGGAGCGATTGAGTAGTTTCACCTACAATCCTCTCAACATTGACGTCTCGACTTCGTCAAAACTGTAACTCACGTGGAATCACTTTCACCGTCCTCTACTTTCAAATCTGAGAAACAAAGTCTTTTTTAAGTTAACAACTATCGGATGGAGTGAGTGACAGTTATCACCAACTTATTCAAACCATCAATTTTAAACGATTGATCATATAATTAGACATCAAGTTGATTAAAAAGAATCACGTCAATCTTGAATTGCGAAATCATCTTGGCTTTGGATCTACAGTTTGTGATCAACTATGATTTATCAAAATTAGGAAATATAGATATTTGAAAAATAGACACAATTGTCTTAATGGCTTGACAAAAAAGTAGTCTCCTTGTTGAATTACATATCTTTGGGAAGAACTTTGTTTAGGTGAGGAGATCTATTAAAAGTAAAAATACGGGTGCCTTTGTTATTACAAAAAGTTTTATGGTTCTCCCAATTATAGTAGACGGTCAAAATTCCGAAACAAAAAAAGTCAGTAGAGTAGCTAGAAAAAGACATTATTTTGGATTGAAGCTGCAAAAGTTGTTGTATCGAATTTCCGCCCGACCAAATTAAGTAAAGTTGCTTTTAGTAAAAATTATTTCAAATTATATAAAGCTAAATATTTCATGAATATTATGCAACTTGATTGTTTAGTTAATTAGCACTCTGATCCGCACCACCACTTATTCCTGTGTGTAAGCAGTATTAAATTTCTTTTCTTGGATTTTATGGTATTTAGGAAACAAAAAATGTCCGTACAAGACTTTATCTTCACCTTCAAGGTCATGATTGGGATGGAAACTCTTGTCAAAGTGCTGGTATTGAAACATTTTTGAATTTTTGAAGATGAAGTTGTCAAACAAAAATTTTGCACGAGTACATTACCAGTTTTGCATTGTTGGATTCACTTCACCGCTCGACACGGTGCTATAGTCAACCCCCCCCCCCCTTTTATTAGTCTTAATTGAGATTGTGTGCAGTTCATTGGGAATCAGAAATATCATATATGACATGATTTTTTGATTCAAGGATTTTAACCATACAATCTTAATAAACCAATGAATTACTTAAAATCCTATAGTTGCAACATGTTTTATTATAACATATTTAATTTACATAAAATATGCTTTAACTTTGTCAAGTGAGAGAATCGAGAAGCTAACCATTTCAAATTTCCAAAATGGTCTCACAAGATGCTGATCAAAATAATCTAGAAGTCACCATGTTAGTTGATACTCGTGAGATAGATAATGCTAGTTTGAGGACACCTAAATTTAACAGGAAAATTCTTCAACGGAACCCTAAAACTCGTGTATTGGTGGATCTATACTTTCCTCTAATTTCCATGGAAATTGAAACCGTAAAATTGGATAATGAACAAGTTGATCAAATGTGCTTCAAACAACCAGATGAGCTGCACCCGAGCACGAATCTACAACAGAGGAATAGCACTAGAAATTGGATGCCAACTACCATAGTACTGGAAGCATTGGCACATGGATTCTTAACATTGAAATCTGGATAGGAAAGAAACTCATGTCAAAAAAACATGCATTAGGCAACCGGACGAGCAGCGATTGAGTACGAATCTTCTACGACGACATAGCATAAGATACCGGCAGCCAACAATCAGAGCACTGGAAGCTATAGCAAATGGCTACTTAAATGTCAAATTTGGATAGAAAATAAAATATCAAACAACATGCATTAGGCAACCGGATGAGCAGCGATTGAGTAATTTCAGCTACAATCTCCTCAACATTAACTTCTTGACTTCGTCAAAACTATAACTCACGTGGAGTCACTTTCACCGTCCTCTACTTTCAAGTATGAGAAACAAAGTCTTTTTTAGGCAAACAACTATTGGATGGAGTGAGTGACAGTTATCACCAACTTATTCAAATTCCATCAATTTTTAACGATTGATCATAAAGTTAGACATCAAGTTGATTCAAAAAAATAACGTCAATCTTGAATTGCGAAATCGTCTTGGCTTTGGATCTATAGTTTGTGATCAACTATGATTTTCCAAAATTAGGAAATATAGATATTTGAAAAATAGACACAATTGTCTTAATGGCTTGACAAAAAAGGTAGTTTCCTTGTTAAGTTACATATCTTTGGGAAGAACTTTGTTTAGGTGAGGAGATCTATTAAAAGTAAAAATACGGGTGTCTTTGTTATTAACAAAATGTTTTATGGTTCTCCCAAATATAGTAGACGGTCAAAATTCCGAAACAAAAAAAGCTAGTAGAGTAGCTAGAAAAAGATATTATTTTGGATTGAAGTTGCAAAAGTTGTTGTATCGAATTTCCGCCCTATCAAATTAAGTAAAAGTACTTTTAGTAAAAATTATTTCAAAATAAATAAAGCTAAATATTTCAAGAATATTATGCAACTTGATTGTTTAGTTAATTAGCACTCTGATTTGTACCACCACTTATTATTGTGAGTAAGGAGTATTAAATTTCTTTTCTAGGATTTTATGGTATTTAGGGAACAAAAAATGTCCGTAGAAGACTTTATTTTTACCTTCAAGGCCATGATTGGGATGGAAACTCTTGTCAAAGTGCTGGTATTGAAACGTTTTTGAATTTTTGAAGGCGGAGTTGTCAAAAAAAAAAAATTATGCACGTAGAATGCACGTGTACGTTACTGATTTTGCATTGTTAGATTCAGTTCACCACTGGGCGAATGGTGCTATTGTCACCCCCTTTTTCATAGCCTTAATTGAGATTGTATGTAGTTCATTGGAAATCTGAAATATCATATATGAAATAATTTTTTGAATCAAGGATTATAACCATACAATCTTAATAAACCAATGAATTACATAAAATCCCATAGTTACAACATATTTTATTATGACATAACATATTTTATTACGACATATTTAATTTACATAAAATATTCTTTAACTATGTCAAGTGAGAGAATCGAGAAGCTCACCATTTCAAATTTCCTAACTGTTCTCACATGATTCTGATCAGAATAATCTAGATGTCGCCATGTTAGTTGATACATGTGAGATAGATAAAACTAGTTTGAGGACACCTAAATTCAACAAGGAAATGCTTCAATGGAACCTTAAAACTCGTGTATTGGTGGATCTAAACTTGCTTCAATTTCCATGGAAATTGAAATTTTAGAATTGGATAATGAACAAGCTGATATGTTGAGATAGATAACAATAACAATCATTATAATCTTGTTTGAATGTGAAAAAGAAAAAAGGAAAAAAAGCTCTCCTTTGTTACTCTTTGTTTTTTGTTGAACTTGTGGGCTCAGATTCTTACCACAATGAACACTGCACTGCAACCCAAGGGAACAGCAATAGGATTTGCTCACCAACCAACCAACTGGAGATAACCAAGACTTTTAAACACTTAGTCCAACCTCACTATGAGAAAAGAATGAAAAGGCTCCTCACTTTTCTTTTCTCTTTTCTCTCTCTGACCTAGATGAAAGACAAATATGATATATATATGATACCCTAATAAGATCTCATCCATCTATTATATCTAATGGTCCACACAAAACAAACCATATTGCCCAATAGACTAGTGCCAAGTGGATTTAGTGACCCACATTCTCACAAACTTCACCTTGGTTCACAATTCCACTACCAAGTTCCCTGGCTACAAGTGCTATCCTTTTGTGGTCTTATTTCATCATCATTGCCCACTCCAGCCCGGTATCTGCTTCACCAATCCTCCACTGCAGCAAGTACTTGTCACATAAGTTAACCCGTATCAATATTCAACATTGATACGCACTTATTAAACTTACCAGCAGCAAGTATTTTGGTTCCAACATCTATAGGGTTATCATCAGTTGCAATTTTAAGCAATTTAAATTCACTAGAAGCTAACTTCTCTCTAATGAAATGGTATTTCGCCTCAATATACTTAGATCTTTCATGATACACAGGATTTTTACATAGCATTAAAGCACTTTGACTATCAGTAAAAATCATGGCATTTTCATTCAAGAAGTTCAATTCACATAAAAGGCCTTTCAGCCACATGCATTCTTTAAATGCTTCAGTTAGTGCAACATATTCAGCTCCAGTGCTCGAGAGTGTAACTAAAGGTTACTACTGTGATTTTCAAGTGATAAAATTATCACCTAACGTGAAGAAGTAAGAAGTGGTAGATTTCCTCTGATCTTTATTCCTGCAAAATCAAAATCTACATAACACTTAAGCTCAAGTTTATCACTCTTCTTTTCGAACACTAACCCCCTTTTAACTGTCCCAGCTAGGTATCTCAACAGCCATTTTAGAGCAATCCAATGATCTTTACCTGGGTTAGACATAAACCAACTCAAGAAACTAATTGCATAAGCTAGGTCAGGTCTAGTGGTAATCATAGAATACATTACAGAACCAATGGCATTAGAATAGGGGACATTACCCATTTCCTGTTTTTCTTCTTCAATTTTAGGGCATTGAGTAGATGATAAAATCATGTGTGCAACTAATGGTACATTGATAGACTTAGAAAATTTCATACCAAATTTGGTTATTACTTTTTCCAAATAAGACTCTTGATTAATAGTCAACCTATTTTCAGCCTTATTCCTTTTATTAACCATACCAAGAATTTTTCTTGCACATCCTAAGTTTTTCATGTCAAATTCAGATTTCAAAATGTTTTTCATTTTTATGATATCAGCTTTACTACTACTAGCAAGAAACATGTCATCAACATATAACAACAAATAAACCTCACAGCCTATCTTAGTGTTATTATAATATAAGCATGCATCAAATTCACTCCTTTTGAAACCAATTTTAAGCACATAAGCATCAAAACGTTTATACCATTGCCTAGGACTCTGCTTAAGACCATACAAGGATTTGTTAAGCAAACACACAAGCTCATACTTCCCTTTCACCTCAAAGCTTTGAGGTTGAGACATGTAAATGACCTCATCTAACTCTCCATGAAGAAAAGCAGTCTTAACATCTAGTTGCTCTAATTCCCAATTGAATTGGACAACTAAGGCCAATACTAACCTGATTGTCTTATACTTAATCACTGGGGAAAAAACCTTATTATAATCAATCCCCTCTCTTTGAGTAAATCCCTTAGCTACCAACCTAGCTTTGTATCTTAAAGGGTCATTTAGTTATACTCCTTCCTTCAACTTGTAGATCTATTTACATTGGACTACCTTTTGATTCTTTGGTCTCTCAACCAACTTCCAAGTATCATTCTTGCCTAAGGAATGAATCTCCTCTCTCATAGCCTTCTTCCAATTTTCAGAATTTTTATAGTTAACCGCTTCTTCATAAGAAAAAGGTTCAACTAACTCTAAGGCTTCACCTGAAACTAGGACAAACTCCATCAAATTTGAAGAAGTGTACTTCAAATTTGGTCTTACCTGTCTTCTCTCCCTATCTCTCACTGATTGGTAATCTCTCAAATTAGTATCTTCAAGTTGTTCTTGGTTAGGGATCACAGTTTCAGGAATTTCTAGTTCAGGTTGTTCTAAGACTTCTTCTTGTTCAGTCTCAACTTGAGGATCAATTTGTTCAGGTTCTCTAACCTCTTGATTAACATCTAATCTCTTTACCTCAATCTGAATCTTCTTCCCAGTAGAAGATTTCCCTTCCTCACTTTGTTTAACCTAATTGTCTAGAGTTTTTAGGCAAGGCATATAAAGCTCATTAAACTTCACATCTCTACTGTTAATTATCTTAATACCCTTAATCCCTAAAACCCACAATCTATACCCCTTGACACCCTCTGGGTATCCTAACATGACACACTTTGTAGCCCTAGGGTCTAACTTACCCTCAACCTGATGTGCATAAGCAGCACACCCAAACACTCTGATGTGTGAAAAATCTAGAGATTTTGCAAACCACAACTCATGGGGCGTTTTAAAGTTAACAGAACTAGAAGGAGACCTATTTATCAAATAAACCATAGTACATAAGGCTTCAGCCCAAAAACCTTTGGCCAACCCTGAACTAATCAACATACATCTGACTTTATTCATTAAAGTCTGATTCATCCTCTCAGTCACCCGATTATGTTGGGGGGTATTTCTCACAGTCCTATGCCTCGTGATACCTCTCTCTTTGCAAAAGTCATCAAATTCAAAGTTGCAAAACTCTAAACCATTGTCCGTCTTAAGAGTTTTTACACATTTTCCCATTTGATTTTTAACTAAGGTATGCCAGGACTTAAACTTGCTAAAAGTTTCAGATTTTGACTTAAGAGGGAAAACCCAAACCTTTCTAGAGTAGTTATCAACAATGGATAGGAAAAACCTGTTCCCACCAGGTGTAGGGTGTTTTTCTGGACCCCACAAATCTACATGAATGTAATCTAATGGTCTCTTAGTGATGTGTTGACCTATATTAAAGCTAAAACTTTGTGTGACTTTCTTAGAACACACGTCTCACAAAAGCTCAAAGGTACAACAGTGTTTTTACCTAGTAAATTCAGGTCACTAAGATATTTTAGCCCCTTGTTCCCAATGTGTCCCATTCTCCTATGCCATAGATATGATCTATCAATATTGAGTGAAACCAATCCTGAATCTTTGGCATGTAAAGTTTCACCTTGAAGGTAATACAACACATTCCTCTTGGGACCTTTCATAACTACTAGAGAACCTTTAAGAATCTTTAAAGTACCAAAATTAGATTTGAACATACACTCCTCATCTTCAAGAACTCCTAAGAAAATTAGATTTCTCTTAAGGTTTGTGATAAACCTAACACTAAGAAGGGGTCGGACAATGCCATCATGCATCCTAATAGCAATGTCACCTATTCCTTCAACTGTTTGTGAATTGTTATCCCCCATGTATACTTTCCTAGGTTCAATTTCTCTATAGTTATAAACCAATATCTCACGGGACACAAATAAAAGGTGGCACCTGAGTCTAATATCCACTCATGGTCAATCTCACCATCAGACACAGTCATAACATGTAAACCATCTAGGGCATCCCCAACAGTAGCAACATTTTGATCTTCATTCTGCTGTTGTTTTATTTTTCTCTTAAGCTCATAGCAATCTTTCTTGAAATGTCCTAACTTCCCACAATGGTAACATTTCTTATTACCTTTATCCTAGACTTAGACCTACCCTTATATTTTCCTCTACCCTTCTTTCTCTGGTAATTGTTCTCCCTCATTTCATTTCTCCCTCTAATGAAGAAACTCTCATCTCTAGTGTTTCCTCTAGACTCATTTTTGTCTTCTAAATCCTTTGATCTCAAAGCACACATCACAATAGCTTGAGTAAAAAATATCTCTAGCATACTTAATCACATTCCTAACATCTCTATAAGAATCAAGAAGAGAATTCAAAAGTATAACAGCTAGATCCTCATCGTCAAATTTCTTATCATTGTGTGCCAAGCTTTTGACAATCTTGCTAAAATCACTCAGATTGGATTCAAGATCCTTCCCCGATTCTATTTTAAAATTGAAAAGTTTTTCTAGCAAATAAATCCTATTTGACAAAGTTTTTGTCAAAAATAACTTGTCAAGAGCTTCCCACAATTCTCTAGCAGTCTTAGCTTCATCAACTTGTCTAACAATATTATCAGATAAATACAATATTATAGAACTGTATGCAATTATCAAATAAGTGCAATATTATCTTTTAATGCATTAGAAAATTTCTCTGGATCATCAAGGGCTTTAGAATTCCTTTGTTGAATCAGAATAGCTCTCATTTTTTGTTTCCAAATTGAATAATCACATTTTCCATTAAATTGTGAGAATTCAACCCTTGAACCCCATGGATGGAAAATCATCCATGAATGAGAATGATTTTGAAAAAGTTTATAAAAAAACTTTACTCACACAAATGCAAACCTAGAACCAAACCCTTTTCAAATTACTAACTAAGATGACACGCAAACACAGTTTATCAACACACAAGTCAATAAAGCAACAAATTACACTAAGGAATTGTAAGTTCTAACCACCTAGTTTGTTTTTACCTCAAATATAATTAACAAAATGTAAAATTAAATAACAGGGCTCAAGAAAATGCAAACTCAGTGGACAAATCTGTTGTCTATATTTATAGGAGAGATGAAACGAATTTTCACGTTCCAAGGCCACTGTTATTTCTCTTAGAACAACCAATAAAGTTGCACCGTTGCTCCACCGACAAAGTAATACCACCAGAAGGTCAGAAATAGACCAATAAGAAATCTGCTTCAAAAAATAGTTGCCGAAAAAACAAGACGCACGCACATGCGCCACCTGAATCCACTGTACACACCGCCGTCTCAGCCAATGGATTCGTCTGCTGCAAACCACGCACAAAAACAGAGCTCGGCCGCACCTCCATGCATCGGACAAAGTAGTTCCAGGTCACTTTTTCACGTTACTCACACACCATTTCCAAAGATCGCACGCGCTACATGCACCGATGGGCTTTGTTTGCCTCTTCGCCGTGAACCTAAATATGGTCTCACATCTCTAGGACGATGAGTAGTTTGGCCAGAATCATGGTTTGAAGTCTCAGGTGATTTGAATCTCTCTGGATCTGGCTCCAACTTTCGACCCACCAACTTTTCTTGATTTTTTCACACCCCTAGATCAACATTCTAGGCTCTGATACCATTTTTTGAGATAGATAACAATAAAAATCATTACAATCTCATTTGAATGTGAAAAAATAAAAGAAAAAAAGCTCTCATTTGTTACTCTTTGTTTTTTGTTGAACTTGTGGGCTCAGATTCTTCCACAATGAACACTGCACTGCAACCCAAAGGAATGGCAATAGGATTTGCTCACCAACCAATCAATCAGAGATGACCAAGACTTTTAAACACTTAGTCCAACCTCACTGTGAGAAAAGAATGAAAAGGCTCATTACTTTTCTTCTCTCTTTTGTCTCTCTAACCTAGATGAAAGACAAATATGATATATATATATATATATATATATATATACACACACACACACACACATGAAATCCTAATAAGATCTCATCCATCTATTATATCTAACGGTCCACACACACAAAACCATATTGCCCAATAGACTAGTGCCAAGTAGATTTAGTGACCCACATTCTCACATGATCAAATGTGCTTCAAGCAACCGGATGAGCAGAACCCGAGCACGAATCTACTATAGAGAAATAGCACTAGAAATCAGATGCCAACTACTAGAGTACTAGAAGCATTGGCAAATGGATTCTTAACACTAAAAACTAGACAAAAAGGAAACTCATGTCAAAAAACATGCATTAGGCAACCAGACGAGCAGCGATTGAGTACGAATCTTCTACGACGGCATAGCATAAGAAACCGGCAGCCAACAACCAGAGCACTGGAAGCTTTAGCAAATGGCTACTTAAGTATCAAATCTGGATAGAAAAGAAACTGTCAAATAACATGCATCAGGCATCTGGATAAGTGGCGATTGAGTAATTTTAGCTACAATCTCCTCAACATTGTGATCGTCTTCGTCAAAACTATAACTCATGTGGAGTCACTTTGACCATCCTCTACTTTGAAGTTTGAGAAACAAAAGTCATTTTTACGCAAACAACTAGTAGATGGAGTGGGTGATAGTTATCACCACCTTATTAAAACCATCTATTTTAAACCATTGATCCTATAATTAGACATCTTGTTGATTAAAGAAAATCACGTCAATCTTGAATTGCAAAATCGTCTTGGCTTTGGATCTATAGTTTGTGATCAATTAAGGTTTTCCGAAATCAGGAATCATAAATGTAGCATCCCAGATTTTCTCAACTCGGAGGTTCACTAAAATAATTTCTAAAATATATTTTATAACTCCAAATAATATTTCCCGTGCCCTTGATGGGTTTTTAAAATATAACTTGTGCAGAAAATAACAAGTGCGCAAGGAAAAAATAATTTTTTCTTTAAATTTCCATGATTTTGCCTATACCATGATGGGTGTCACTACAATTTATTTGACCATTCAAATGAACGTCAAAATTCCAAAAATTGAACTATAGATACTTACTATAGACTACAACGTGTTAAAATTTAAAACCTACATGTTTTGGTAGGTAAAAATATTAGCCGAAGTAGCTTGAAAAAAGTCTCAGGTGCCTTAAGACAGCCCGCTAAAACATTCATAATAAATTCATACGGTAGAATTTTTCAGTGATTCCAAATGCTACCATTAGACCACATATAAGGCTTTCCATATTCACTGATTGCACTCAAAAACTCCAAACGTACATAGTTATGATTTTTCAAAGTAGGGGCAGTAAGTTGAAATTTCAAAAAAATGAAACTACACAATTTCTAATTTGAAACTTTTAACGGCAATGAAACCAACATCTCATTTTCCATAAATATTACATAATCAAATACTTAAAATATCGTATTTACATCATAATTGACTCAATCATTTCGACGTCAAAACTTAAATTACATAAGGAAATTACACGCCATGCCCGCTAGCATACGCCATCGCATCAATGCCAATCAATTCAATCTGAAAATTTGTTCATTTTGGAGTGAGTATTTCTTAAGAAACACTCATTATAAATACATACTAACATGTGGAAAATTTATAAGGAAACATAAATGTTCATGCCATCATTTTAAGCGTACATAGAAACAACATAAATTGGTAATCGGCACCATTAACTTAGATGTAATTTCCTTCAATCAAAGTAATGCATATGTGATTACCTTCAATCACAATCATAATGTTTCTTCATATATCATTTTCAAGGCATTTATATAACATAATAATTTTCTGAACATCATTAAGAATATCATTGCAAAAAATAGTAAGTAAAACTACCTCTAAAATTAGTTTTCGGTTGAAGTTGTGATGATGGAGAAAAATTGTTTCTGCAGCTTCCAAATAATTAAAACCCGCGCATTATACATAAATGTATATATAAGGAACTTTTATGAAGTAAAAAGCAAGGTTAACATCTTTCAACGCTGGCCGAAAACTGGACTGATGAAAAGTAAGGGCAAATGCTGCAAATTTGGGACTAAAATAGGAATGTATGTTGGCCAAAAATCTGGACAGTAAGTGCTGGAATCTTTGTGACTGGAATTGCAAGAAATGGAGAGAGAGTGTTGGTCGAAAAGTAGAAAGAAAATGGAACTTACTGCTGACTTTTGGAGGTCGAAATCTGGAGAGAAATGTGAGGAAAATTGCTAGAATTTTTAGAAGTAAACTAGAGCTATTTGGTCAAATTCATGGACAAGAAAATGAGAGTTTTTCTGCTGAAATTGTAGTACTAAATTTTGGATACTAACATGGGAGGATGTTGCTCGAAAAAGTGGCTGAAAAAGAAGTAAAATTTCTGGGACTTGAGGCCAATTTTTGAAGAGGAAAATGGGAGGTTGTTTGCTTAAGTTAAATGGCTGGGGGTGAAACTTTATGCTGTAGGGGCCGAATTTGGAGTAGATTTGGAGGGAGAAATCAGTTGGATTGAGGGCTGAAAAGGGAAGTAAAGCTAGGGAGTTAATGGGAGGTGGTTATAGGGTCATATGTAGTTTTCTTAGTTGATCATGGGGCTGTTTATTTTGGCTAAAATATGGGCTACTGGGGGACGATTTTTTGGACAATGTGGAGGCGGTTTTGGTAGGAAAAACAAGTTGCATTGAGGTCTAAAAAGTGAGGAAAAGTGGGAGAGAAAATGGAAGTTGAAGAGGATCACAAGGGCGGTTTTCTTCATGGTTGCAAAGGGGTGGAAATGGGTGGTTATTTCCTTAAGCAATAGGGGCTGTTTGAAGTAAGAAAAATGTAGAAATTAAGGGGTTGTTTGGCTAAATTTTTCGATGGTTTTAAGATGTTGATTGGGTCAATTTTTGGGCCATTTGGGGTTGGGTTTTTTGTTGAGTTTTAGAGTCGAAATGAACCGGGTTTTTGGTTAATAAAAATCAAGAATTAAGGGTAGGGGTGGGCATAATTACCTCCAACCCAAAACCGACCGAACCGAACCGAATCGGGTCGAGTCGGGTTGGTTTGGTTTTTCACCATTCGTCGGTTTGGTTTGGGCTGTTTGTTGAAAAAACAATTTCGAGTTGGGTCGGTTTCGGGTTGGGAGAAATAAACCAACCCAACCCGAAGTAAACCGAATCAATTTTAAAGCCCATAAATTAAAATTAAACCCAAGTCCCAACCAGCCCCAACCAAATTGAAACCTAACTTTAATGTTGGATTATATTATATTTTGGGCTTGTTACCAGGTTACCACATTTTGATGCAAATATATAGGATCATAACATGTTTGATTTGAAAATGTTGGGTCATATTAGGACATGTTATCATATTTTGATTCAAATGTATTATGTAGGTTATTATAATTAGCATGTATTGATTTGTTATATTTTGAAAAATAGATTAACAGGTTGCAGGTCCAAAAATTTCTTCAAATGTGATTTAAATATTTTTTTTTGAATACAAATACAAGCCAAAACCACCCAAGCCCAAACTGCCTAATCCAAACCAAACTGACCCAAGATTGGTCAGTTCGGTTTTGGTCGATTTACCCTCACAATTCGGGTTGGTTCAGTTTGGGAGAAAATCAAAACCGAAGTTAGGCCCAAAACCGAACCAATCCACCCCTAGCCCACCCCTAATTAAGGGCCAAGATTTTTAATTAAAGAAGGCAAAAATAATAATAAACCATGTTAGCCAAAATTTAAAATCTAAAATTTACCAAAACTCAAAAATAAAACAAAGTTCGTTTTCAAATTAATGAAGACGAACACTTTTATTTTGATAAGATCATCTCATTTTTATTAAAGTTTATCTTTGACTTTTGTAATAAAATTGAAAGTACATTTGGAATATATTGGACTGGACTACGTGAAATTTAATTTGCGATATTGACCACATAAATTTAATTTCACTTGATTATCATATGTACTACCTAAATTATGAGCGAGTAGTGGACTTTTATTACAAACTTGAAGTTCTTTGAGGTATCAATGGGTGATATCATATTACTAGTCAATACCTTGGTGCCGTGAAAATTAAAGTAAAATAATGAGAAACATATATTTGCAATATGGAATCAGTCACCTATTTAATAGGCACGATTATGGCCTCAAATAATTTTCTTGTGGAATGTTAAATCTGAGCTCAATAATTTGACATTGATTATTGGATTAATATTGTGATATGATCACATGGAATTATGAGAATGAATATAGGATTTGAGGAATAAATTTTTTTTCGAAAAAGGGTGTTTTGGTCATTTCAAACTTGTTACTAATATTCAAAATGGTCGACGGGGGTCGTACGTAATAACGACGAATCAGAGGATCTAATTATTAATTATAGAGCATCAGCAAATTTAATTAGACTGAGAGTGCAATTTTGTTCTTTTAATAGAATAGAACGAGATTAATAAATTATCTTGACCAGGCAAGAGTTCACCGGGTCAAGATTATTATAATGGAACTCAGTTTACTTTGGTCCAACTAGGTCCTTTGGTGGCTTCAAAATAACAACTGAGAACTAAGATAAATTGTAAGTTATAATTTATCATAAATTGCAGAGGAAATTAATTAAATTGACTTAATGCCACAAGTATTAGGTTCGTGGTAGTGGCGTGTGCTACTTGCAAGCTGTGCGTGCGTATTTTTTAATTATTTCCAAACAAGATAATCAAATCCAACGAATTTTTTAATTATTTCCAAACAAATGGTATCAGAGAAATGTTTTGTTATTATTTTGTGTATTGAGTATAATTAACTTTGTTGATTCATGCATGTAATAGTAAAGGGCGGTGTTAGGAATTATGTGATTTATTTTCTTATTGGAATGAATGAATTTTCGTTAGAACAAATTTATGGCCTTAGGATTTTTTGTGCTAAAGAATTGTAATGTTGTCTTATCGAGTCTTGTAACAAATGAGGTGGATTACGACTCCATAATTTCCCAATTGATTTATTTTTCTCGTTTAAATAGCATTAGAATTGGTTTGTGTATCACTGTTGTATGAAATGTGTAATGGAGGACCAATCTGTGCCATCTTAACAAATCTAGGTACTACAACTGCAATTTCAATTTTCCCATATTTGTGGCAGAGAAGTTGAACCTTTTTTCTTGGGTTTGTCACCAAACAGCGGGTGCTGCCGTTGTGATCGGCAAGAGTGGCAGCGTTTATTGCCCAAATCGCACTGGCGGTGGGACCATGGATGCTTCCATTGTTGATAAGCAGCGGTACTGAAGCAGCAGCGCTCACAGGCCCATCGCCTCACCTTGATTGCAGTGGCGACAGGACTATAACTCACGTGCAGCTACTTTCATCATCCTCCACTTTGATGTATGAGAAATCAAAGTAATTTTTATGCAAACAACTATTAGATGGAGTGGGTGATCATTTCATGTGCCGTATAATTAGACATCACGTGATGCGAACCCGCGAAGAAATTAAATCCCGGACCCACAAAGTTTGATCTGAACCCCAAGAAAGCTAAAATCTAGCCGCAATAACTTGACTCGATGAATTCTTGAAACAACGAACCAGAGTTATGAACGCCACAAAGAGATGCGAACTTTGATAAGTTGATGTTAGTTCGATTAAGAACTAGGAAGAAAGTGAATCCTCACTTTAATTAATCTCAAAACGTAATTGTCTTATGTTTACAATGAAAGATGTTTAAATAGTAAACATATGAAAGAAACCTACTCTAATTCAGAATTAATTTAAAACCAATTAAATAAGAGTTCTAAACCAAAAAGGAAACTAAAACTTGCCAAAATCCGGACGTCCTCTGAAAATAAGCCTTGCGATCGCATAGGCCTTTTCCATGCGATCGCATGGTTTGGCCCCAAACCATTCTGCCTCTAAATTAGCACCCTTGCGATCGCAAAACTATATAACCATGCGATCGCATGGTTATTTACCCAGACCCTCTGCGCGGAATTCTGTCCCATCTGCATTTTGGCCCTCCAACTTTGTCTCACGCTCCTTTTGGTCCCCCGATCTGCCATTAGACTCTGATATACTTCCAATATAGTCCTTAGCTTAAATCAAGTGTACCAAAGTTGGCATCGGATTCTTGGTATCGGTTTCAGCCCACATAGCTTGAACAAGACCTTGCATGTCTTCATTGATCTTCTTAGCCCTTGACCTCGTTAATGTTCCTATCAGACTATGTGTTGAGTCCTGGCTAGTCGGTCCATGGTTCACTGGTCCCAGGCTCGCATCATCCCCTACTTCCCAAAAAGGATTCGACCTCGAATCATCACCTGCATCAAAGGGGGAAAGATCAGAAATATTGAAAGTAGCCGAACCATTAAACTCACCGGGAAGATCAATCTTATAAGCATTATCATTTATTCGTTCAAGGACTTGAAAAGGCCCATCCCCCCTAGGGTGTAGTTTAGACCGTCACCAGGCAGGAAACCGTTCTTTCCTCATATGCACCCAGACCCAGTCTCCAGGTTCCAAGATAACTCGTCTACGGCCTTTGTTGGCTTTAGTGGCATACTGTTTATTCTTCTTGTCAATTTGTTGTCGCACACTCTCATGGAGCTGTTTTACCCTTTCGGCCTTCCTGTGTCCATCCAAGCTAGTCCTTTCATCAACAGGTAGAGGAATCAAATCTAAAGGCGTTAATGGATTAAAACCATACACAATTTCGAATGGAGACATATTCGTAGTAGAATGTACACTTCTATTATATGCAAATTCAATAAAAGGCAAACAATCCTCCCAATTCTTTAGATTCTTTTGGATTACGGTACGTAATAAGGTAGATAGAGTTCTGTTTACTACCTCGGTTTGGCCATCCGTTTAAGGGTGACAAGTAGTTGAAAACAACAACTTAGTACCCAACTTACCCCACAAGACTTTCCAGAAGTAGTTAAGAAATTTAACATCTCGATCAGAAACAATACTCTTTGGAACACCATGGAAGCGGACAATTTCTCGAAAGAATAATTCAGCAATGTTAGTAGTATCATCTGTTTTATTGCAAGATATAAAATGCGCCATTTTAGAAAACCTATCAACAACCACGGAAATTGAATCCTTATTTTGTTTTGACCTAGGCAAGCCTAATACAAAGTCCATAGAGATATCAATCCAAGGCTCGGTAGGTACAGGTAAAGGGGTATACAAACCATGAGGTAAGACTCTAGACTTGGCATGTTTACATGTGATACATCTTGCACATAATCTTTCCACGTCACGTCTCATTTTAGGCCAAAAGAAATGTTCATGTAATACATCCAAAGTTTTCCGCACACCAAAATGTCCTATTAAGCCTCCCCCATGTGCCTCACGCACAAGCAACTCACGTAAAGAACTAAAAGGCAAACATAATTTATTTGCTTTAAACAAGAAGCCATCTAGTCTATAAAATTGTCCAAAAGTATTGTTCTCACATGCCCCATACATACCAGCAAAATCATTATCATTAGCATACAAGTCCTTAACATACTCAAAACCTAATAATCTGGTATTTAAAGTAGCAATGAGGGTGTACCTTCTAGACAACGCATCAGCCACAATATTTTCCTTACCCTGTTTGTAATAAATGACATAAGGAAAAGTATCGATGAATTCTACCCACTTGGCATGCCGCCTATTCAGTTTACCTTGCCCCTTCAGGTGCTTCAGGGACTCATGATCGGTATGGATAACAAACTCTTTCGGCCAAAGGTAATGTTGCCAAGTCTCCAAGGCTCTCACCAAGGCGTACAATTCTTTGTCATAAATTGGGTAATTCAAGGCAGCCCCACCCAGTTTTTCACTAAAATAGGCAATTGGTCGTTTCTCCTGCATTAACACAGCTCTGATACCAACTGATGCGAACCCGCGAAGAAATTAAATCCCGGACCCACAAAGTTTGATCTGAACTCCAAGAAAGCTAAAATTTAGCCGCAAAAACTTGACCCGATGAATTCTTGAAACATATCAAGACCCCAATGAAACCCAACACTTTTCTTTATAATTTCAGTAAGTTGTGTAGCTAGCGTGCTAAAATCTTTAACAAAACGCATGTAGAAGCTAGCCAACCCATGAAAGCTCCTCACCTCATTGATGATTTTCGGTGTTGGCCATTCCTTAATGGCCTTAATCTTTTCTTCATCGACTTCAATACCATTTGTACTAACAACATAGCTAAGGAAAACAACTTGTTTCATGCAAAAGGTACACTTTTTAAGATTAACATACAGTTTTTCATGCCTTAAGGCATTAAGCACACAACGCAATTGTTCAATGTGATCATCCAAGTTCTTACTATATACTAAAATATCATCAAAGTAGACTACCACAAATTTGCCTATGAAAGCACGTAAAACATGGTTCATTAATCTCATAAAAGTGCTTGGGGCATTAGTTAAACCAAAAGGCATTACTAACCATTCATATAAACCATATTTAGTCCTTAGCTTGAATCAAGTGTACCAAAGTTGGCATCGGATTCTTGGTATCGGTTTCAGCCCACGTAGCTTGAACAAGACCTTGCATGTCTTCATTGATCTTCTTAGCCCTTGACCTCGTTAATGTTCCTATCGGACTATGTGTTGAGTCCTGGCTAGTCGGTCCATGGTTCGCTAGTCCCTGGCTCGCATCATCACGTTTATTGAAAAAAAGTCAAGTAGTTGATATTGAATTGAAAAATCATTTTGGGTTTTGGATCTACAGTTTGTGATCTACCAAGATTTTCCAAAATGAAGAAACAATAGCTGCTTAAAAATGGACAAGTACAATTGTCTCAATGGCTTAAAAAAAAGGTAGTTTCCTTGTTGAGTTACATATCTTTGGGAAGAACATTGTTTAGGTGAGGAGATCATTAAAAACAATGTTCTAAAAAGCTCGCATAGGTAGCCCCTAGACTCTCACTACAAGAAAGGAGGTATATAGCAGCGACATAAGTTGCTGTTAAAAGATCATTTGTCGTCATTTTACATTTATAGAGACGACAATATCATCATTGTATGTCATTTCAATAGACATCTAGGTTAATAGAGACGACACGCTATAGCCAATTGAATCTATACCGACGATATTGTCGCCGTTACATTGTCTTGCTCTATTTCTTGAAATTAGATAAATTGTGACGACAAAGTCGTCGCTGTTATCGCAAATAGTAGCGACGTTGGGATTGTCGCTATGAACTTTCAAATACCACAATTAGTAGCGACGACAATGTCGTCGCGAAAGTACATCGCTGCGTTTTAATTGTGGTGACGACATTGTCGCCGATAAACATTTTAAATTCTTTTTAAAATTTTGTATATTTTAAATAAAAAAACAATTCTGTTATATACATAAAAGTTGCAGATCTCCCAAACACCCGTCGTCGTCGTTGTCTTCTTCTTCTGGCACAACTCCCGGTATTCTATTCTTCAGATTCGCCATAAGACGTTGAATTGTCCTCTGCATTTGGTGCAGCTCAGCCTCGTACATGAAAAACTGATGATCGTCATTCTGGGGGTCTCTAGAGAACTAATTGGGTGCTCCTCGTGGGACGTTCGATGCAACGGTCGAATCTAAGAAGGGAGAGGTGTCCTTCAGAACCCGTCCAACCCCACGGATGTGTCCTCGACGTTCTCCGAGAACCTCCTTTGCAATAGCACGCTCTTCAAATGACGCGCCACTGGAGGTGACTTGTGTCTATTGAGTCTCCCCCATCTCAATAAGTTTATCCTGTTTAATGATGTTTAAAAATAATAATTAATAATTAATAAGATAATGTCAGATACAATTAACAACTAATTAAAAATTATAAGTTCGTCCTCATGTAGTCACCAGCTGCCACAGGATTAACCCAATTACCATTCTGGTGGGTGTGGAAAGTCCGAAACTACTCAATAATGCCCGACCACTGTTGGGTCTCAGGGTCCTGCTACAACAACGTAAGCGTGAAATTTAATTAAAAAACATGCATATGTAATGCATTGAAGATTTATATTATGATATTGAAAAATTTACGTGTACCTCATCGTAACTCGTGGTAGAGAAGCTCTTCGACTCCTGCACGCTTGGATATTTAGCCTTACCCCGATTAGCCTTATTCTTTGTCGTCCGTTCCTGAAGACATAAAAAATAATTGATTAGATGAAAATTTTATAGTTATAAAAATATGAAAAAGTAAATGATAATACGTACCATGAAAGTAGGACTTGTAAAGAAGTCAATGGACTTCTGTCAGTCCTCGGCAGAGAGCTGGCCATATGGACGGCTCAGTCCGTGCTCTTTCAAGTGCTTATGCGCCTTAAGTTTGTAATCTAGATAACAATCGGCCGCCAGGCGATCTACAGCGGCACAAACCGCCCGGTACTCGTCGGGCAACCGATCGCCCTGAATATCAAAGGAGCTCTGCAACATAGAAAATTTTTTCGTTATTGTATATTAAATAGAACAATTATTTATAAAAAATGCTAATGTAAAAAATAGTGTAAGTCAATACCTCGATAACACTGGTACCTCTGTCCATGAAGGGTAACAAGGGGGTACGGTGAACCAGACTTGTTTTGCAACCAAGCATGTGAAATACTTCGTGTTATTTCTGATCGGCTGTATTGTACGTTCGACATTGTTGAATGCGATGGGAAGTGGCCTCTTCCCGTTGGCCTACCAAACCTTCTCAAGGTTAAGGCCTCAAGATATATCCCGTCACTTAGACGGGGGCGCTGAAAACGAACAAATACGAAATGTGTCATTTTATGAAATTCAACAATAATTGTAAAATAAAAAAAAAATTAAACAAAAATTATTACCAGACTCACAGGCCGAATCGAGCCGGCAAGGTAGCTGATATGTAGGATCGCCTGCACATCACATCCGTGCAACATCACGTCAGCCATACTAGCACATGACAACATGGAACATCAATTAGTGCAGAAAAGGTCCCTATACTAAGTTTATTACGCATGAGTCCCTAAATTATTCTAGTTTATGCAAAATTGATCCCTAACTTTCATTTTACTGATGAATTGGTCCTTAAACTTAGTTTATTACACATGATTCCCTATATTATTCAATTTTAGGCGAAACTGATCCCTAACTTTCATTTTGCTGATGAATTGGTCCCTAAACTGAGTTTATTACACATGAGTCACTAAATTATGAGTTTATACAAAATTGATCCCTAACTTTCATTCTACTAATGAATTGGTCCCTAAACTTAGTTTATTACACATGAGTTCCTAGAAAATTCAATTATATGCGAAATCGATCCCTAACTTTCATTTTAGTGATGAATTGGTCCCTAAAATCTCTCAATTACACATGATTCCCTAAATTTTGAGTTTTTGTAAAATTGATCCCTAACTTTCAGTCGTGCTGATGAATTGGTCCCTAAAGTTAGTTTATTACACATGGGTCCCTAAACTATGAGTTACCACCAAAATTTATCCTTAAGTTCCCTAAATTACCAACTTCATCGAACAACTCCAAATTTTAGGTGAAACCACCAATATTAACCAGCTCATTCACAAAATCAGATTCACTAAAATCTATTGTAAAATCAATCCCAACAAGAACTGTACAAAACAAGTCACAACATAATTCAAAAATTCTGTCAAAAAATTATTCACAGATAATTTCAGTGTTGAAATGAACTCCAATTCACAACAGATTACATCCAGTACAAAATCAACTTCAAATGTACAGGGCATAATTTTCGGGTTTTGAGCTTAATCTAGTGCAAACTGCATCACAAATTAATTCAAAAATTCAATCAAAAAATGATAGACAACTTTTTGGAACACGCACTTAAAACTTGGCGCCAAATTTTCAACAATATTGTTAACATTATCCAGTTGTTGTTTGTCACGGTTTGCAAACTGCGGTTGAGCCGTAGTTCACAGCAACCAATATTTTCCATTTGGTCCTTCCTCTTTCAATATTCTGAACTTTAGTCCTTGAATTTATTCTTTCATTTCAGCTTAGTCCTCTTTTATTTGCAAACCAAGTCCTTCAACTTTTGAATATTTGCAAGTTGGTGTCCATTTTCAAGTCTTCTTGCATTTTCAGTCCTTCTTTGCCTATTTTGCTTTGTTTCTCTCCAATTCCATTCAAACTCAGGTTTCAACATAAAATAATCAAATCAACACACAATTAAGTAAAGATTTACTTAAGGGTATATACAATTGTCTGCTTTGATATTACAGATAAGCGTAAATCGACACTTATCAATCTTCAATTCTTTGTTATCGTACAAATGAAGCCTTATTCGCATATTATTCGTTACGAAATTTTAATAAGTTCATTTCATATATTTTAGTGATGAATGAAAAATTTATTTTGGTTCACTAACAACAACAACGCCAGGATGTGTAACAAAATTATTTAATAAATAATAGTGACGAACACCAACATTCAATCTAATTCACTATCATGAAACGATTGATCCTCATTATCGTCATTGTCATCCTCATTGCTTTCACTCGATGTTTCGTGATCATCGTATTCTTCATGTGTGTCGTCTTCCACATCCTCGTCTTTAATGAACGAAGTATCTCCTGCAATGTCATACGAGGCTCTCATGCTAACCAATGCTCCTATTTCATCAGCTTTACCATCATCTCGATGCAAGGATATGTGCTCTAAGTTACCAAGATCAACGATTAGAGATAAATGAGAAGAGTTGTTATTGTGGAGCAGGTCTATCTCTGTGATGTTAGATTCCATCATATCCCACGTACTCCTATGATGGACTACTTGTACTACTTGCCAGTTTGGACCATGAGAAAGATCTTCAATGTAGAACACTTGTTGTACTTGGCTAGCAAGTATGAACTGATCATCCTTGAACGCATCTACATTGATGTCAATACTGGTAATGTTATTTTCAGTTACCCTCCGTCTCCTATCACACCTAAATTATTTGCATCAGAACATAAAAACTGAAAGTTTCAATCCAAACTGTAGCTTCAGCATCTCTTGCAGCTGCCCGTAATAAATCTCACCTCCAGTGCCTGGGATGGACACTCCACTGTTTTGAGTCTTTCTTCGAATATCACAATCATATATAAGGAAGCGAATTCCTTTCACAACACAGGCCGTATAAGACATAACCTACTAGTAACATCCACTGGCCAACGAAAACACCTCATGAGAGACTTGATGGACGTGGCTTTGGCTCATTGCATATACCTAGATGACGAGGAAGCTAGTTTTAGTCAATGTTACTATGTCGAAGAATGTGGACATATTTGAAAATGTATTCATTCTTTATTAGTTTACTGTAAAACCAACCGTGAAAGTCTCTTCTATGCACCTGATCGATGCTTGGGCAGCCATTGTTCAATAGCTCTTGCCTATGTTCCATGTACAAGGCGTATAAGATGAACTAATTAGTTCAATTAACAAGACAAAAGTTTAGTGAAGATAATTTAACAATATTTACGAACAAAGTCTTACTGCAAGAATGTCTCAATTTCAAAATAGTTGTTGAGGACGTAAAACATCATTTGACTTCGAACATGAGCAGGAAGCATCGTTGGTGTCTTCTTTCCAATTGGGCGACACTGCGACTGAAAAACAAAAAGTTGTCTTCGCGAAACACTAGCATTCACATTTCTGTCCGGTCGGCAAAACCTTGTTTCTATGTCCTCAAAGTACCTCAAACAAAAAGTCAATGCTTCGTCAACAACATACCCTTCAGCTATTGAACCATCGGGCCGAGCTCAATTTCTTACGTAGTCCTTAAGTTTCTTCAAGTATCACTCGAACGGATACATCCATCTCATGTGCACCGAACCTCCATGGATTGCCTCTTCTAGCAGATGCATTACGAGGTGAATCATGATGTTGAAGAAGGCTGACGGAAAGATTCGTTCCAACTTACAGATGATGAGTATCAGGTGATCGTGGAAAGCCATCATATCGCTAACCTTTAGTGTTTTTGCACAAAAATGCTTGAAGAACGTGTACAGTTTAATAATTGTAGTAGAAATAGTTTTATTTAAGAACGCGTGACATCCAACTAGCAATAACCGTTGCATGATAATGTGGCAATAATGTGACTTCAACCTAATAATGCGGTTGTCATTAGGAGCAATATTCTTCCGAAGATTAGAAGCGAAGCAATATGAAAACGCAACCAATCGGATAAAGTTGCAAAACCTCTAACGGTTTGCAATGGACATGGTGTAACATGTGGCAGGCTTCATACACATGTTCCCGTTCTGATACAAGTACAACTCTCTTTTGATCCCTAATTGCATCAGATTGCACCTGGTATTTACTATGTCTTTTGATTTGAATAGATCGTCCAGAATTGTGCCGAGCAAGCTGTCACAAATATTTTTCTCTACGTGCATGACATCGATGTTATGTTTCAGCTCAGTAGAAGACCAATAGGACAACTCATGGAAAATGCTCATTTTTCTCCAATTCAGCTCATCATCACTTCTCCTCTTTCTAGCACCTCCGTAGTTAGGGTGCTTGCCTAGAACACTATGTCTCACAGCTTAACTGTGCTAAAATATATGCAGTCGTTAACCGAGGCAGAGGTGGTCGCCTCTCCATCCTTCCATCAAAGTCTAAATTGCTCCTAAAATGATGCATGGACGGCAGGAATCGTCGATGACCCACGTAAACTGTCTTACCTATCACACAGACTGAAGGAGTCTCCTCGTTGCACGTAAGACATGCCATGTACCCCTGACCGCTCCAACCTGACAAACTACTTCTCGTCAAGAAATCGTTAACTGTCCACAACAACGATGCACGCATTCTGAATACCGACATGTTATTGGTTCCAATGTCACGCGTGTTAATCCCATCGGCCCACAACCTCTTCAACACGTCTACTAATGGTCATAAGAATACATTAATGTCCTTACCCAGTGCTTTAGGGCCAGGTACCAAGAGAGTAAGCATAAGGTATTCGGGTTTCATGCATAACCAAGGTAGTAGGTTGTAAGCAGTTGCAACTACTGGCCACATGTTGTATGCCAGACTCAAGTCACCAAATGGGTTGAATCCATCTGCGGCCAAACCTAACCTGATCTCGCTTGCGAACACTGGATGTTTATTGTCAAAATCTCGGCATGCCTTCCTGTCAACGGGATGCTACATTTCATCTTCATCTCTAGACCTTCTTATACTGTACAAGTGCAACCGCATGAGTTTTACAATATCCTTTGTCACGAACATACGTTTTAGTCTGGGGACCAAGGAAAAATAGCGCAACACCTTATGTGGAACATTCTTCTCATTCACTCTCCCAGAAGTGTGCACCCAACGAGTTTCATGGCAAATCGGACAAGTTTGTCTATCAGCATGCTCACCTAAAACAGTGCATAATAATTCTTGCAGGGGTGAATGGATTTGTAACCCAAACCAAGCTTCGTCATCATCTTCTTAGCTTCGCAGTGGGAGTCCACCAGGTTCATATTTGAGAAAGCTAACTTTAGCAGCTTCAAAAGATCATCGATAGACTTGTTTGTCCATTTGTTCACAACTTTAATATGCATCAACTTTATTAAAAAATTTAGGGACGAAAATGATGAAACTCCCGGGTGTAGTTCTGAATGCAGAGCCTCAAACAATTCGTCATAGTAACCATTGATGCTTATACCAGCATGCTCATCATCGACTACATCGTCCATGACATCCATCATCTCATCCTCCACACCAACTCGCTCATTATGTCTATACACATTCGCAGTCTGAACCTCGGTCTCGCCATGGTATATCCAGGTTACAAAACTCTCCGCAAAACCATGACGAAATATGTGAGCCTCTACAATTTCCAATGGATGTGTGAGACCATTTAAAAATATTGTGCACGAACATTTAATCCTTCCTCTGTCATTTACGTATGGCTCGCCGTGTTTATAAAATACTTTCAAACCGTTCCGAAAATCTGACGATTTTGTGAGATTACTAATTTTGTCCAACTTTTATCAATATCCATACTTGAAAAATACTATATTTTCACAAATACAATAAGAATAATAGATGGAGACGAAGAAATGAAATGTAAAGAAGGAATTTATGGTGAAAAACAATGGACTTGGAGAACAATTATGGTGAAGAAAATTGAAATATTGCAGAATTACAGTAAAGAAATACGGGGATGGCGAGCTAGAAAATGAGTTTCTATAACGGCGACAAATGTCGTCTCTATATATTAAAAAGGTTGTCGCTATACATAAAAACGGGCATCAATTTTCCCACAAATATTGGGTTAGCTATATAGCGACGACATATGCCGTCTCAATAGAGTTCATTTCAAATTACGAGGAGAATCATGAATCACGTGAGTTACAAAATCATTTTTGAGAATTATGAAATGATTGTTTTTGCTCTTCTTGAATCTTCATTTCCATTGCCTCTTCCAAGTTGATAAAAAAATAAAATGTCTTATGCCTCCTCTTTCGTGTCCACGGCTTCTTCCACATCCACGGTGAGGCCACGGGTTCCGTAAATGTGAATTGAGATTTTAGAGCTTGATCATGTCAAGTAGTAGTTTGTGGGCTTCTTTGATTGATTTGAATTTTATGCGCTTTCAATCTTCCTTGCAAATTCTCCAAAGACATGGAAGAAAGATCTTGTGATTCTTTAATAGCAACCACCACATGATCATGTTTACTTGGTAGGCTTCACAAAAAAATTCAACAGCCTTGAGTTTCCAAAATTTCTCCATTTGATGCCATTTGATTAACAATGGAATTTACTTCTCTAAAATACTCTAAATTTTTTTTGTCTTCCACGTCCAACTTTTCAAATTATGCCTGTAAGAATTGCAAACAAACCTTCTTCACTTGATCTTGGTCGGAATAGGTTGTATTGAGAATTTCCCACGAATCCTCGAACCTGTTTTCATTTGATATCCTCTCATATACTGGAATTTTAATAGTTTGATATGCTAGGAAGAACAATTTTCTATTTTTTCTTCTTGTTCTCCAGCAGATTTCTTTACGTTTCTGTTAATTTATTTTATTTTCTAGTAGTTGTTGTACTCCTTCAACCACACTCCATAAGTTTTAAGATTCAAAGAAGAAATTCATTAGACTACTTCAGTAGTCAAACTTTTGTCTATTGAAACGAAGCACGAGAGAAACAAGATTGTTGGTTGTTGTTTTTCTTTTCTAGGCTCTAATACCAATTTGAAGGCAAGAAAATTTAACGCTTATAATCTGAAATTGTTCTTGGTAAAATAGCCTTCGAAAATACTGCAGATTGTAGTACAATTGATAGGTGTTAAATGACCTAGGAATATAAAAATAATAATGTGACTAACCAATCTTCAAGAAGACTCTTCAAACTCAAACATAAAAGATCTATCAGACACTTGACTAAATTAATACGTGAATGTATCTAGAAAATTTAATAGTCAATGTTTCCAATGTATTTTTTGAAAACTTGGAAATTTATGCATTTGGACTAAAATAATTTAAGTTGTATATTATTTTAAAATTCGAAAATGCATTTTCGCGCCTAGGCTTGTAATGCTTGGTGTTTCACTTTGCCGCTTCATCACACATGACACATTTTAAAACCTTGATTATTTGAAAGGAAAAGTGTTGGGCCAACACGGCCCACATTCACGCCTAGCACAGCCTACATGTTTTGGTGTGATGCTCGAAATATGTGAAGCCCGGTCCATTTGGTCTCTTTTTTAGGGGTTGTTTGAGAAAGTATTTTAGCAAATTCTGATAAGAAAATTGATGAAATAAATAGTTAAAATTAATTATTGACTTTGACTTCAACTTTTTAATAATTATATAAGTTTTACGGATCAAATATTTTAAAGAATTTTAAGGTGGGAGCACCTAGTCAACACGGGCCACATACATGGCCAGCATGTCCTACAGTTTTTAGTGTGGGCTCAAAAATATTTGAAGCCTGGTCCATGGAGCCTGATAGCTTTCTTTTTGTTAATTTTGGTAATTTTTTTTAAAGTAAAAGGATTGTTTAAAAAAGGAAAATTTGTAATTTTCGTCCATAACCTTTGTAGTTTATTACTAATCTATCTTTAACCTTATTTTTAGCATCAGACATTCTCAATCTTTCATTTAATTACAAATCACATCCCTATTAAAAATATTTTGATGGATTTACCATTCTCTTAAATAAATAAAATAAAAAACAATAAAACAACAAAGTACATTCTTCCTCACCCGCCTATCCCAACTCATTTCCATACGAATTGGAGAAGGCATGATTTAGTGTACTTTTTGGGAGGAAAGATGCAAGACGAAATAGCCATTTCTATTGGGCGGGGAGAAGCATCAGTTATCACTGTACGTTATGGTGTACGCGTTAGCTTAGAGGTGTTATGACGGGCGGGCCGACCAAACCTGCATCGACCCATAACCGTGGGCCGACTCATGAACTAGGGGGGCTGTTCGCGCGCTGGATGACACTGAACCGTCGGCCCGTGCGGTTCAGCGTCAAACGGCCCGTTTAATATTAAAAAAAAAAAAAACGTTTATGCTTTAACTATAGTGATGCGTTTAGTTGTTATTTGTTTGCATTCTATTTAAATTCACAAAGTTAGAAATAATTCAATGTAAAATAAGATATAAATTCCATGTAAACATTTTTTTGTTATAAATAACAAATGTGAATTTATCATTATTATTTATTTTTTATTTAGTAATTTAACACATTTTTTTTAAGTAAAATAAGTTAGTAATTTCAAAAAAAATTATTTTATTATTTATACGAACTGGACCGCGACTCACATGGGCTCGACTCGGATGGACCGATGAGTAGGCCGGGTTCGTGTTCAATTTTTGTGGGTTGGGTTGGGTTGGGTTGACCCGGCTCGCAACCCGCTGCGATACGGGATTTTTCTAATGTGGGCCGTCACCAAGCTTCATCGGAGGCAGGCCGGATTGACACCTCTACATTAGGTTGTCTTTATGGCTTCTGAGTTTTGATGGTGGTGGTTGACAATGGGGATAGATTAACATATTGGAGTTGGGCAAGGGTGGTAGCCCTAGAGGGGTCGGATTGGGGAAAATGGTTTTTTTTTTCTTCTTTCTCTGTTTTCTCATTAGGGGTAAAGGCCTAGGTTGAACTGAGTTGGAGAAAATTGGCAGCAAATTCCGGCGATATCTTAACCTTTTCCCACAACTCATTTTCTCTCTATCCAAATTTACCCCTTCTTTTTACTGAGGATTTAGCAAAACCCGCTTATTATGTCGACCCAACGCAGACCCAGTTTGTGGATTGAGTTTTACTGCTATCACTGCTTTCTCCCTACTTTCTTGCTGTTTCTCCCTTTTTCCCATAACAAAACTCCCTGCAAAACAAAAACAGTAATTGAAATTAAGAGAAGAAACCCAACCACAAACAATTAAGAAAGCATTTTTACGAAATTAAAATAGAGAGATGGGTCATTAGGGTCGGAATCTATTGATTCTGGCTATTGCTTTACAATAGTATAGTCATCTTTTTCCGGGGCCTCCTGTAAAAATGAGATTGAAAATGGTAAAATCAGACCATAATTTCTGCCTCTTGCTACTTGTTTAGTACAAACAACTGAAATTGCTACTTGTTTTGTTGTTTTATTGTTTTCTTTTATTTTTGTTTGCTTAAAAGAATGTCAAATCCGTCAAAATATGTCAATGGGAATGTGATTTGCAATTAAATGAAAAATTGTGGGTGTCTGGTTCTATAAAAATTGGTTGATGGTAGATTAATAACAAACTGTAAAGATTGGGGACCAAAATTACAAATTATCCTTTAAAAAATAGAAGGGTTATTTTTTTAATGTTACTTTTGTTATATTTAACCAAATGAGGTGTAGTTTTATTAGTAATAAAGAAAAGTACAGCGCCTTAGGCTTGGTTTGGTATTGCTGTGCTTTTAAGAGAATCAGTTTCTGCTGTGCTGCAGAAAGAATCAGCTGCGGGAAGAATCAGATAAGTGTTTGGTAAACTCTTGTTTCAAAATTGATGTATATTTCAAAAGCAGCATTTGAGTGTTTAGTAAACAAAAGTGATTTATTGCTGTAACGGCATTAAATTACTAAAAAAGGACATTGATTATAATAATTTTATTTTGTATTATTGTTATTATCATGAGTAGTAAAATTTATTTTTTTTCCTAATCAAATATTTTTTAAGAAGACAATGTATTCATTATTATTCTTTTAAAATAAAAATAATAAAAACCTAATAAATTTTAAATTTTATAAAAATTACAAAATAAAAGTATAGTCATATAGTGCAAAAATTAATTAAATTTATATATTTTTTATGATCCAACTTGCATCAATTCGGTTTCTCAAATGGGTATTAAAGGAATTAGTTTAATTAATTAGGGGTAAAAGATGTATATTAATAATATAAATGAAAAAGCTAAAAGCAGAATCTGAAAAGCTGCCATTTTGCTGCTTCTCAAAATCTGTTGCCAGGTGAGTCAGATTATTTTATAATCACTTTTAAAAAATTTACCAAACGCCCAAATCAACTTATGATTGTTTGAGAATCAGAAGTTGGACTCCAAAATCAATTCCAAACGGGACCTTAGACAGAGACAAGATCTGATCAATGGATAAAAAAAAAAACGTATAAAAGACTTAAAGAGATACACTGACCTAACTTCTAATGGATATATAATACAATAATGAACTCGACATCTAGGCCAAACATCGCCGTGGAACTAACAAGAGGGTCCTACCAAGTTGGACTGTTGCGACTATAAAAGTGTGTCCAAAAAGGAATGGACCAATATCAAACAACCACTAAAAAATTGCTAACACTCGAGTTACTTACTTGGATCCCTAATCGGCATGAGATTGGGAATTATTTTTCAGAGATTGAACTTTTTTTGACACAACCTAAATTGCTTCCCTGTTTTTTTTTTCTTTCTTAAAAGAATGGATTCCCATGATTTATGTGTAAGAATGCAAATTATGTGTAAGATTCTTTGTTATTTCAAGTTCAAGAAGACGGAATACTAAAAGATGTTACTTATTTTGACAAAAAAAAAATGTAAAAATTATTTTTAAAATAAGTAATTTATTACTTGTAAGTAACTTGAAACTTAGCTAAATATGCACTATGTATCTAGCAAATCAACTATTGTAATATTAGATCACAAACCTGTATGGTTTTTATATTTTCCTTCATTTTCATCATACTAGGTTGGGCTATGTACTTTGTGTTTGGTACATTGAATTAGACTGTATAAAGAATTAAGGGTAAAATTAGAGTAGATATATTATGTAAATAGTATTATAATGAATTAATGACAACATATTTTTTAATTTTTATTCAAAAGAATTTTATTTCCTCAAAAGAATTTTATTTCCACTATTTTTCTTAAACTAACCAGATAACATAGTACTGAGTGAAGAGGTGGGTTTAGGCCGAATAGGAAAGATAGTGTAAATAACATTCTTTTAATTTTAATGAAAAACTTATATATATTATGGGTAATTATATTACCACAACATTATGTGTTAAGCACACTACATTTTAATTGCAATGAAAGTTTCTAATTATTGATCACTTTTGCATTTATGTCTAACTTTTTTTTAACAAATTTTTATCATCAAACTATTAATTTGCACGTCTTGTATTTGTATTTGATGATGATTGTTGTCCAAAAAATTAACTAAGATGGCGTAAAAAATGTTTTTTTTTCTCTAATATTTTTACATAATCAAAATAAATAACAAATAAGAAAGTTTGACAAAATATTTTTTCCTCATTTCAATGCACATTAAAAAAAATTTAGACAAAAATCTTCATAGGATACATGATGCGAAAACTAAATGAAAGTTAATAATAAAAACACGATGAAAAAAGTTAGAGCATCAGTGTCTAAATATCAAAAATTAGGGGACCTTTATTGCAATTATAATGTAGTGTAGATAATAAAAAGTGTAGTGTGAATATAATTACTCATATATTATCCACCTTAATAGTATCTACCTAGTTCTATCTTTATACATACTTTCTTGTACAGTTTATCCGCCATGCCAAACGTAGCCTCAAAACTCACACGGGAGTTTTTGGCTGATGAAAGTAGAAAAATAAAATAGGGAAAAAAAAAAAAGAACAAATCCCCATATTAACTTCTCAGAAAAACCATTTGAAAAACAATAAGGGTCATGTTTAGAATGCCATATGGGACACTAACGTATAATTTTACCTTCATTTTCTTCTTTTATACTCTTGATTGACGTACAATCTATTTTACTAAACATGTAATAAATATATAAATCATACAAAACGCATGATCTCTCAGGAAGTAGTTTGCAATCCCTCTATGTCTTGATTTCAACTCAATTTTGCAATAAAATCATATTAATTTTGAAATAATTCAAGTTGAATCCACACTTGATTGCAAGTTGTGATAATCAAATCTCATCATCCCATAAATGTTGGAGGCTTTTGTATGGGCTTCTTGTTGAATTAACAAGAAATTCTCCCTTCATTATCTTATCTTCCCCCATCTTCTCAATTTCAAGTAAATCATAGTCATCCAACTTGAGATCAAGGGCTTCGATGTTTTCCTTCATCCTATCTTCATTGAAGCTCTTCACAATTACACTAGCTCCTTTGGACAATCCCCAACTTAGGGCAACCTTAAGTTCAAGAAAACAATGTTAGAGTTGGTTGAAGTGATTTGGATTCTTCTCATGTTCACTTTTTCATCATGCTCATTCACACACTCATGTTCATGCTTTAATTTTAGCTAACTTCAATGGAGTTTTTTGATTGTTTTATTTTTATTTTTTAAAAACATTCGACCTGAACAATATCTATTACATGCGTTTCACATGTCCAATTTCAAGTATTATGTGAGAAGAAAATTGTTAAACCCGAGTCAAATGTACCTATTGAATTATTCAAAAATCTAGATTAGAAATGAATTGGTGAGACAAGCTCTTCCCCATTTCCATTGGATGTGCTCATGGGAGTACCTTCAGAAAAATAGAGCCAGAACCCTTTCCTCTCCCTAGCTATTTAAGAAAGTACGTTTATCTCTACAACAACACTTGCATTTTGAATTGTGTAGGAGAGAAAGGATGTTATAATTGGAGTTTTATATATGATAACCTTTTAATTTTTCAGTGTTTTAGTCGAAATAGTAATAAGAACAAGTGGTTTTTAGCTTTTCATCATCATTATGTATCGAG
Source organism: Forsythia viridissima (assembly GCA_030279155.1). Lineage (NCBI taxonomy): Eukaryota > Viridiplantae > Streptophyta > Magnoliopsida > Lamiales > Oleaceae > Forsythia > Forsythia viridissima. The sequence continues at coordinate 31,369,990 of CM059041.1, read as the reverse complement.
CTATTTTTCTACAAGACCTTAAGGACTAAAGTAAAATATTCCATCCCAACTTCAATGACTACATATATAATCAAAGAACTCGTCCAATTATACAATTACATGTTTTTATACACATATCTACCACACGTACAATCCAACAAAAGTTAGGGGTAGGAAATACATGATGACTTGAGTCTTATGCTTTCCTGAATTACCTGTGCTGGAGTGGCTCCATGTTTAAGAGCAATGGATTCTATGATTGGGTTATCCACAACAGCAGTTGAGCCCCATGAATTTCCTGGTCCACCAAGTGGTGAATAAGCACTAACATGAATCTTGTGATCCCCACAAAATTCCCTTAGCTTTCTCTGCCTCCACATTGGATGCATTTCCACCTGCAGTACAATATTAATTTGAAATTAATTAATTATTTATTTAATGTGAAATTTTGAACTTTTGTCATATATTTTAAGAATTTAGAATATTTGTCACATTTAAAATATTTAGAAAAGTAAGGATATTGTTTCAAGTCAAATTTTATAATAATCAGACGTGATATAATCAGTGATCCAAGATACTCTTGAACATAAATCTGATTTAATGCTGTGTATGATATGATTAGTTAGAATCAAAGTCTATATAATTAATTTGAGGCAAGTATGGTTTACTAGACAAGATTAAAAAAAATTGTTAAATGGACAAGATGAAAAAGAAAGAAAAAAAATATTAAAATCTTGTATGTCGAGTAATGACTAGTATTATGTACGGTTGTGGGGAGAGAAATAAAAGTTACCTGATTGAGAGCAGGTGGAACAGAGGAAAAATCCAAGAGGCTTTCAATCTTTGATGAAGAGAAATTGCTGACACCAATAGACCTACACAAACCCAATTCCAGGCATTTCTCCATCCCAAACCATGTTTTCTCCATTTCCAGTTGATCAAAATCTTCTTCTTTAGGCACTGGATAACATACCCATTGCTTCAATCTCACTGGCCAATGCACCAAATACATATCCACATAGTCCATCCCAAGGTTCCTGCAGCACAGTGTAGCAGAATTAGAGCATGTCTAGTTAAAAAAGTTACTTAAATGTGACTTTACAATTTCATAGACTTAGCCCATAAAATTGAGCTGCTGTCATGTTTACTTGTTTCGACTTGTAAAAAAATTTGTTGAACCATCTCGTTTAAAAGTTTAAGCTAATAGAACGCAGACAAATTTATCTATCTAACTTTTGTTTTCAACGAGCCCTCACGTGTAGGTTGGACTTATATTTTCATCTAACAGCTAACACGTGCACAAATTTCATAAATGAATAATAACAAGACTTAAATATGTCTAACATGTTGACCATACACTTCGTTCTAAAGCTTAAACCATTAAAAAATGTATAAATTTATTTATTTGAATTTTGTCATCAACGATACTTACTGCAGAGATCTCTTCAGTGCAGAGACAGGGTCAAGGTGATCACATCCCCACAATTTAGATGTAACAAAAATGTCTTCTCTTTGAACCACTCCATCAAAAATTGCTTCCTTTAATGCATTCCCTAAGGCAGGCTCAGAACCATATATTTTTGCAGTGTCAAAATGCCTATACCCCATCTGTATGTACATACATACAACAACATCAGACATATACAGTCTATATCCATGCAAAAACACTTCACTAAAGTATCGAAAGAAAACGCGTGTATTATTATATGGACCACTTTATATGTACGTAAAACAGTGATGTCATATTCGGTAAAGGTGAATTGGACAATAAACTGTCTAATTCTGTCTAGTACTTAGTACCAAACATGTCAACCATGTGCATAAAGAAGATGCACGGTTTTCATTACAGTGTAACAAAAATCAAGTCTCCATGTCGAAAACTTGATATGTATGTACAACAGTAGTTTCATGTTTAGTAAAGTAGACTCGACAACACTGAACTGTTAAAGAAGAAGAAGAAGCTAACATTTTGTCAATTGTACGTCTAATCCTAGGATATACGTATTAAACATGATCGATCATACCTTGAGAGCCATATGCACAGCATTCTCAGTAGTTCTTCTGTCATTTTCCAAAGAATAAGTGCCCATACCAATTACAGGTATGGTTATGCCATTGTTAAATCTCACTTGATTGCTTCTCATTTCTGCAGTCTCTCTCTCTCTCTCTCTCTCTCTCTCTCTATTTTCCTTCTCTTTGTATACACTATGGATGAGACAACTCCATAAGCTGGTTTATATACAGTTATTCTTACATAAAAGTCAACCTTAAACTAAATTAATAAACTATTCCTTACAACATTTTCGACAACAAAAATCCTTATAAATCAGATTACAATCTATAAAGAAATCAATATAAAAAATATGAACTGATGTTTACATATCAAGGTATAGGGATCTTCCATGTCTAGTGATTTTCATAATATTCTTCATTAAAATAGAGAATCTAATACAGGTAATACCTTTTTCTTTAAGTAGGAGGTACTCTTTTTAAATTTTGAGTTTAACTGATTTTGTAAAAATGGAAGTGTAGATTTGAGTATATCATAAGTTGATCTATTTGAAGATAATTACTTTCAAAAGAATTTCTATGCAAACTTTGAATATTAGATATGATTTCAAAATAATCAGGTTCACACGAGAAATAAGTTTAATGGTTGGCGTCAAATAACTAGCTAATACCTCTAAATGCAGTGGTGGAGTAAGAATTTTTTAGAGAGAGACTACTACTTACCAAAAAAAAAAAATTCAAAAATTGATATTTTTTGGACGCCCGTCTCAATGATTACTTACCAACACAAGATGTAGGTTTGCACTTTTGTAAATATTGATATTATGCAGGTCACATTAAGTTTCTTGTGAAGGTATTTCGAACATTATGAGCTTGTTTGAGAGAGCTCTTTAGCAAATTTTGATAAAAAAATTGATGAAATATGTAGTTGAAAAGATAATAAAAATTGTGCTTTCTATGAAATGTGTGTTAAAATTAATTGGTGACTTTTGACTACAATTTTTTAACATATACTAGTATATCGCTTTCTTACGGTGAGATCTGACTGTAGGCTCTATTATGATGATGGATTGAAACGGTGAACAGATTTTGGAGATGATCGGTAGAAGAAGATAATCGATTGAGGGAGATAGATCGAGGAGGTGAACAGATTTTGGAGATGATCGGTTGAGGGAAATGATCAAATCAGTGAGATAGATTGAAGCAGTCAGCAAATTTTGGAGAAGATGATTTTATGAATTGAGAAATTGAAAACGTAGTAACACAAGGACGTTTAATTACATTTTTCTTTCCGTAGCAGATAAAACTCCCCACGGTCATGCTTAATTTGGACCAAACAAGGAATATGACTTACACAACAGTATCAAATTGAACTAAAAAGTCAAATATAATAAAGGTTTTGAAAATAATAGTATTTCATACTTGATGCTGGCCTCGAGAATTTATTTGTACAGGGTGTGTTGGCGTCATGTGGAGAGCAGTTGAAATGGCCAATGGCATAAGAGTCACACCAAACCTAAATGAAGGAAAATGGATACTCTGTCTGGGTACAGTCCGGACGTTGATCTGCCAAAAAAAATATTGAGGAAAGTCAAACGGTTGACTTTCATTTTGAAAGAAATGAAGTTGAAAGGCTGTCCTTATATGTAATATATAGATTGTATGTATTTTTTTGTGTCACGTTTGATTAAATGAATTGTACTATATGAAAATATTAAGAACAAAAAAGTCAAAATGTTGTATACACTCTAATACTAAGGGATATGAATTTAGAGATGAACTAATCATTGGAAGATTAGAAGAAAGTTTTCTTCAATTATTAATTAGTCAAGCTCTAGAGACTAACCATTCTAAATATATTATTTGGCATGAAAGGAAACTCTAATGGTTGACTTTTATTTTTTAAGAAATAAAGTTGAAAGGCTGTCATTGTAGTATACAATCATATATAGTAATTTTTGGGTCAAAACGGTTATGGCTCGATTGATAAGTATTAATAATATTAAGGAAAAAATAGTTAAAATCTTTTTTATTATTGTACAATTGTAGTTTAATATTACTTAGCAAATATGTTTCTAAAGGACATTTAGTATGATCATGAATTGGATCTTTTACTCGAGTTGATATGATGGTGCACTTAGTCAATTCAACTATACAAGCAATCTTAAATTAAATAAGAGAGACATGTTATAGAATTTATTGGTTATCATATTGAATTAATTAGTCTAATATACTAAACATGATGTTAGAATTTGCATTATGTGTAATTTTGAAACATGTAAATATTAAAATGATGTTTAACATGAAAAATCAAAAAAATTGATAACTTACATTTATCGATTGCCAGAAATTAATTATGACTGAATCGTAAAAAGTTACAAGATGTTAATATTATTATGGAGATTTTTAATAATATGGACCGGCCGAAATAAAATAGTTTAGTGACATACAATTTAACATTATGTCTCCATAAATTTTAAGAATTATAAGAAACTTATAAACACCACACATGATTACTTTATTTTCCAATTGTCCTCTATTTTTCAGTTGAATTATTGTACACTACATGTAACGGTGCTTCAATTTTTCTCGACCGAAAACGATTAAAACCTCTTCAATATTATTAAAGAAATTACAATTATATTTTATTACTTTATCATATAATTATATTGTTCCCAACTCTATACAAAGGGAGATGAATGAAGAGGTGGACTAATCATTTTATGATTAGGTGATAAATTTCTTTAATTATTAATTAGTCAATCCCTATTAACTAACCATTCTAAATATATTGATTGATATGATGTTGGTCAACAATAAATCATTTATAAATGATATATTTGAGTTGACTTTGTTTCCAAAAGTCAAATATTTTGTTAGGAAGTACTTTTCATTTAAGCTTCAACTGTAGAGGTAATTAGGTGCATCATAGATCCAGATATGTTCCAAACAATGCTTAACCTTTGGTTCCTGGATGGGGTCAAATTCCCCACCTCCACACCCAAATTATTTAGTTTAATTTATGCTAATAAAGATATAAGTCAACCCATAATAATGATGCATGTAATCTTATACTTTAACATAATTTAAGAGATCATAATTAGTTGTTCAAGAAAACAAAATGAGACATAAAGTTTAACAAGAATAATGTTTATACGAAAGTATTTGTGTCATTCACATTTATTGCTTCTCACTTGCAATTTAGTGGTTGAAACATTTGTAAACCATCTGTGGAAACCTCACGAAGTTTTTTAACACTACAAGAAATAATGTCTATAGCGGCGACACCAATAGCGACGACAACAAGTCGTCTCTATTGATTCTATACAATAGAGACGACAAAGAAATGTCGTCGCTAAACGTTCAAAACTTATAGCGACGACATATGTCGTCGCAATAAATTAAGAATCGTCGGTATTATTTACAATTTATAACAACGTTTTTCAATGTCGTCGCTAATTACTTTCGGAAACGACGGGAACAATTTCCGCCATTTTGTTGCACAAATAGCGACGACTTTGGTCATCGCAATAGATTTGTCGATTATATTGTCACTCACGTGAATCATGATTTTTCTTATAAAATGTGATGAGATATATTGTGACGACATTTGTCGTAGCTATAGACCTATATCAATTTAGGCGGAAAAATTGACGCCCATTTCTTGTCTGTAGCGACGACATATGTCGTCGCAATATACGTATTGATGATTTTGGTAGGCACATGAGGTATCAATTTCTTCGTAAGTTGGGAAGGATTCTATAGCGACGACTGAGTCATATAGCGACGGCAGCGGCTGACGATGATGAGAATCAATCGTATCTTGATAGTGAATCAGATTAAATGTTTTCACCGCGTCACGGAGTGTAGTTAACTATCATAAAGTGCTTAATTTATTTATAAATTATTTAGATAACTATGAGTTGTTCATTATTATCATTGTACATTTAAATTTAAATAATTTATTAAATATACAATTACATATTTAAAACATATAATATATTAAATTAAATATGAAAAAATGCCCTAAAAAGAGAAATATTTTTAGAATATTTTTTAGACTCCAACAAATGTACAATTTTTTTGTATCACTGAATTTGTTAATTTATACTTTAATATTTTAATTATTAACAATTAAAAAATAATTTTTTTTGACAATTTTAAAAATAAATTTATTGATAATATTAAATATTAAAAATTAATAATTTTAAAAATTATTTCAAATAAAAAAATCCCTTTATAATGAGATATGTACTTTTATTTTATTTATTATATTGTCAATATGTCGTCACTATATTCTTGAAAATTGGGTGCCACGTTTTAGGCGCATGTTCTTAAAATTTGAAAAAAATGTCGTCGCTTTAGGAACTAATAGCAACGATATATGACGTCACTATATAGTCAGACCTTTTATTTCACGCGTGACCTTCTTCTTTTCTATTTTGGCTGTGCTTCTTCTTCTAGTGCCTTCGCCTAACCGTCGCCGCCGTCGTCCGTCTTCCAACATCTTCGCCATCGTCTTCTTCATCGTCTGCCGCTGTCTTCCGTTATTCTCCTGTGACAAGCAGTAAGTAACAATGGCTTTTAGTTGTTTGTTTTTGTGTTTGTTTGATTTTTTTGATTTCGTTTCATGGCTTTTAGTTGTTTGATTTTGTGTTTGTTTGATTTTTTTTGATTTCGTTTCCTTGCTGGAACATTATTATTTTCCATACCAGATGCACATGCTTTAGAAACTTATTCTATTTGTTTGCTCTAAGAACAAAAAACAAATTCCGTCGTTTTTTTTTCCTGATTTTTTGATTGTTTGATTTTGTTAATTTCATTCAGTTGATTTATTGAATTAATGAACTAATGTTGGAGTTGGATTTGGTTCGCAGTAATTAGTTGTGTGCATTTGAGTTCATCAATTAGGGACTTCTTTGAAATAAATTCAAAGTTTAGGGATCTTTGAACAAAGTGGAAAGAACTATTTGAAATTCCATAAGTTTTGGGTCCAATTAAGCAACAAATTAAAATTTATTAGAAAGTACGAAAAAAATTAAAAGTTTAGGGACCTATTTGAAATAAAAATCTTCATAAGGGACCTATTCAAAGAAAATTAAAACGTATTAGAAATTACGCTAAAATTCAAAGTGTAAGGACCAATATGATATTTCATAAGTTTAGGGACCAATTAATCAACAAATTAAAACTTATTAGAAATTACGAAAAAAAATTCAAAGTTGAGGGACCCATTAGATATAAATTAAAAGTTTAAGGACCAATTCTTCAAGAACTTAAAACTGATTAGAAACTACGTAAAAATACAAAGTTCAGGGACCTATTTGAAATAAAGTCAAAGTTTGGGGGCCTATTTAAAATAAATTAGAAGTTTAAGGACCAATTCATCAACTTCAAACTTATTTGAAACTATGACAAAATTAAAAGTTCAGGGACCTTTTTCAAATAAAGTAAAAAGTTTATAGACCTATTTACAATAAAGTACAAGTTTAGGGACCAATTTGAAATAAAAAATTTCATTAGGGACCTACTTATAGAAAATTTAAAACATATTAGAAATGACGCTAAATTTAAAAGTGTAAGGACCTATTTCAAATTTCATAAGTATAGGCACCAATTAATCAATAAATTGAAACTTATTAAAAATTACGAAAAAAATACAAAGTTGAGGGACCTATTAGATATTAATTAAAAGTATAAGGACCAATTCATCAACAACTTAAAACTTATTACAAACTATGAAAAAATTCAAATTTTTGGGACTTATTTGAAATAAAGTCAAAGTCTAGGGGCCTATTTGAAAGAGAGTCAAAGTTTAGGGACCTATCTAAAGTAAAGTAGAAGTTTACGGATCAATTCATCAACAACTTGAAACTTATTAGAAGCTTTGAAAAAATTAAAAGTTTAGTGACCTATTTGAAATACAGTAAAAAGTTTATGGACCTATTTACCTTAAAGAAAAAGTTTAGGGACCAATTCTTCAGCACAGTAAAAACTTATTAGAAATTACGAATAAATTCAAACTTATTAGGATCAATTTCACTAAATGTAGGGACCTATTCCGCAGTAATTGATGTTCGCAATTATTTCATGTGTTAGTATGACTGACGATGATGAAGATCAATCGTATCATGATAGTGAATCAGATTGAATATTTTCACCGCGTCACGGAGTGTTATTAACTATCATAAAGTGCTTAATTTATTTATAAATTATTTAGATAACTATGAGTTGTTCATTATTATCATTGTACATTAAAATTTAAATAATTTATTAAATATACAATTACATGTTTAAAACATTTAATATATTAAATTAAATATGAAAAATGCCCTAAAAAAAGAAATATTTTAGAATATTTTTTAGACTCCAACAAATGTACAATATTTTTTGTATCACTGAATTTGTTAATTTATACTTTAATATTTTAATTATTAACAATTAAAAAATAAATTTTTTTGATAATTTTACAAACAAATTTATTGATAATATTAAATATTAAAAATTATTTCAAATAAAAAAACCCCTTTTATAATAAGATATGTAATTTAATTTTCTTTATTGTATTGTCAATAGCGACAACATATGTTGTTGCTATATATTCTTGAAAATTGGGCGCCACGTTTTAGGCGCGTGTTCTTAAAATTTGAAAAAAATGTCGTCGCTTTAGGATATGTCGTCGCTATATAGTCAGACCTTTTATTTAACGCCTGACCTTCTTCTTTTCTATTTTTGGTTGTGCTTCTTCTTCCAGCGCCTTCGTCTGACCGTCGCCGCCGTCGTCCGTCTTCCAACGTCTTCGTAGCCGTCTTCTCCGCCGTCTGCCGCCGTCATCCATTATTCCCTTGTGACAAGTAGTAAGTAACAATGGCTTTTATTTGTTTGATTTTGTGATTGTTTGATTTTTTTGATTTCGTTTCCTTGCTGGAACATTATTATTTTCCATACCAGATGTACATGCTTCTGAAACTATTCTATTTGTCTGCTCTAAGAACAAAAAACAAATTCCGCTGGTTTTTTTTTATTTTCTGATTTTTTGATTGTTTGATTTTGTTGATTTCATTCAGTTGATTTATTGAGTTGATGAACTGGAGTTGGAGTTGGATTGGAGTTGGGGTTTGTTTACTAAGTTGGAGTTGGAGTTGGTTCACAGTAATTATTTGTGTGCATTTGTGTTCATCAATTAGGGACTTCTTCAAAATAAATTCAAAGTTTAGGGACCTTTGAACAAAGTGGAGGGACCTATTTGAAATTCCATAAGTTATGGGTCCAATTAAGCAACAAATTAAAATTTATTAGAAAGTACGAAAAAATTAAAAGTTTAGGGACCTATTTGGAATAAAAATCTTCATTAAGGACCTATTCATAGAAAATTAAAACGTATTAGAAATTACGCTAAAATTCAAAGTGTAAGGACCAATAAGATATTTCATAAGTTTAGAGACCAATTAATCAACAAATTAAAACTTATTAGAAATTATGAAAATATTAAAAGTTGAGGGACCTATTAGATGTAAATTAAAATTTTAAGGACCAATTATTCAAAAACTTAAAACTTATTAGAAATTACGTAAAAATACAAAGTTCAGGGACCTATTTGAAATAAAGTCAATGTTTTGGGACCTATTTTAAAAAAATTAGAAGTTTAAGGACCAATTCATCAACAAATTAAAAATTATTAGAAATTACGAAAATATTAAAAGTTGAGGGACCTATTAGATATAAATTAAAATTTTAAGGAACAATTATTCAAAAACTTAAAACTTATTAGAAACTACGTAAAAATACAAAGTTCAGGGCCCTATTTGAAATATAGTCAAAGTTTTAGGGACCTATTCATAGAAAAATTAAAACGTATTAGAAATTATGCTAAAATTCAAAGTGTAAGGACCAATATGATATTTCATAAGTTTAGGGACAAATTAATCAATAAATTAAAACTTATTAGAAATTACGAAAAACAATTCAAATTTGGGGGACCTATTAGATATAAATTAAAAGTTTAAGGACCAATTCTTAAAGAACTTAAAACTGATTAGAAATTACGTAAAAATACATAAGTATTAGAAATGACGCTAAAATTAAAAGTGTAAGGACCTATTTTAAATTTCATAAGTATAGGCAACAATTAATCAACAAATTGAAACTTATTAGAAATTAGGAAAAAATGCAATGTTGAGGGACCTATTAGATATTAATTAAAAGTATAAGGACCAATTCATCAATAACTTAAAACTTATTACAAACTACGAAAAAATTCAAATGCCAGGGACCTATTTGTAATAAAGTCAATGTTTATGGGCCTATTTGAAATAGAGTCAATGGACCTATCTAAAATAAAGTAGAAGTTTAAGGACCAATTCATCAACAACTTGAAACTTATTAGAAACTTTGAAAAAATTAAAAGTTCAGGGACCTATTTGAAATAAAGTAAAAAGTTTATGGACCTATTTACGTTAAAGTAAAAGTTTAGGGACCAATTCTTCAGCACAGTAAAAACTTATTAGAAATTACGAATAAATTCAAACTTATTAGGATCAATGTCACTAAATGTAGGACCTATTCCGCACTAATTGATGTTCGCAATTATTTCATGTGTTACTATGGCTGACGATGATGAGGATCAATTGTATCATGATAGTGAATCAGATTAAATGTTTTCACCGTGTCACAGAGTGTTGTTAACTATCATAAAGTGCTTAATTTATTTATAAATTATTTAGATAACTATGAGTTGTTCATTATTATCATTATACATTAAAATTTAAATAATTTATTAAATATACAATTACATGTTTAAAATATTTAATATATTAAAAAAATATTTTTAGAATATTTTTTAGACTCCAACAAATGTACAATAATTTTTGTATCACTGAATTTGTTAATTTATACTTTAATATTTTAATTATTAACAATTAAAAAATAAATTTTTTGATAATTTTACAAATAAATTTATTGATAATATTAAATATTAAAAATTAATAATTTTAAAAATTATTTCAAATAAAAAAAACCCCTTTATAATGAGATATGTAATTTAATTTTCTTTATTGTATTGATAATAGCGACGAAATATATTCTTGAAAATTGGGCGCCACGTTTTAGGCTCGTGTTCTTAAAAGTTGAAAAAAAATGTCCTCGCTTTAGGAACTAATAATAGTGAGACTTTTTAATTCATGCCTGGCTTTCTTCTTTTCTATTTTGGCTATGCTTCTTCTTCCAGCGCCTTCGCCTGATCGTCGCTGCCGTCGTCGTCCGTCTTCCAACGTCTTCGCTGTCGTCTTCTGTTAATCCCCTATGACAGGCAGTAAGTAACAATGGCTGTTATTTGTTTGATTTTGTGTTTGTTTGATTTTTTTGATTTCGTTTCCTTGCTGGAACATTATTATTTTCCATACCAGATACACATGCTTCAGAAACTTATTCCATTTGTCTGCTCTAGAACAAAAAACAAATTCCGCCGTTTTCTTTTTGTTTTCTGATTTTTTGATTGTATGATTTTGTTGATTTCATTCAGTTGATTTATTGAGTTGATGAACTGGAGTTGGAGTTGGGGTTTGTTTACTGAGTTGGAGTTGGAGTTGGTTCACAGTAATTATATGTGTGCATTTGTGTTCATCAATTAGGGTCTTCTTTGAAATAAATTCAAAGTTTAGAGACCTTTGAACAAAGTGGAAGGACCTATTTGAAATTCCATAAGTTATGGGTCCAATTAAGCAACAAATTAAAATTTATTAGAAAGTACGAAAAAATTTAAAGTTTAGGGACCTATTTGAAATAAAAATCTTCATAAGGGACCTATTCAAAGAAAATTAAAACGTATTAGAAATTACGCTAAAATTCAAAGTGTAAGGACCAATATGATATTTCATAAGTTTAGGGACCAATTAATCAACAAATTAAAACTTATTAGAAATTACGAAAATATTAAAAGTTGAGGGACCTATTAGATGTAAATTAAAATTTTAAGGACCAATTATTCAAAAACTTAAAACTTATTAGAAATTACGTAAAAATACAAAGTTTAGGGACCTATTTGAAATAAAGTCAAAGTTTTGGAGCCTATTTAAAATAAATTAGAAGTTTAAGGACCAATTCATCAACAACTTCAAACTTATTTGAAACTATGACAAAATTAAAAGTTCAGGGACCTATTTCAAATAAAGTGAAAAGTTTATGGACCTATTTACAATAAAGTACAAGTTTAGGGACCTATTTGAAATAAAAACTTTCATTGGGGACCTACTTATAGAAAATTTAAAACGTACTAGAAATGACTCTAAAATTAAAAGTGTAAGAACCTATTTCAAATTTCATAAGTTTAGGCACCAATTAATCAACAAATTGAAACTTATTAGAAATTACGAAAAAAAATGCAAAGTTGAGGGACCTATTAGATATAAATTAAAAGTATAAGGACCAATTCATCAACAACTTAAAACTTATTACAAACTATGAAAAAATTCAAAGTTCAGGGACTTATTTGAAATAAAGTCAAAGTTTAGGTGCCTATTTGAAATAGAGTCAAAGTTTAGGGACCTAACTAAAATAAAGTAGAAGTTTAAGGTGATAGTCCAAGAATAACTAACCAAGAAGGGGATGAATTGGTTTTCTCAAACTTTTTCGGAAAATATTCTCAAAAGTGATATTTAAGAAAATAAAATTAATCCACAAAAATATAAGAACAATATAAGTAAATAAAAGAGAAGAGAGAGTACAAACGATATTTTTATTGAGGTTCGATCCAACCAATGATCTATGTCCCCCGTTACCAATCTCTCTAACATTAGCACGGCCTTTCCACTATTTTGATTGACTTATGGTGCAATCGAAACCCTTATAATGTATCCGGTGACTTACAAACAAGGAGCACCGATTCTTATACAATATTGAGCTTTTCAATGGACCTCAATATGACCCAAAAATGTAAAGAGATTGATTTGAGTATTTCTCTCTAGATGAATGATAGATACAAGTTTAGTTCTAAGAGAGACTAACACTTTAATGAATAGCAATAGATGAAGAAAGCTCAAGTGTTAGAAGAAAACTTTGTTGAAAAAGATGAATCAAAAGTTTGATTTAATCAAACAAAGTTTTTCAATAAGAGATATTGAAGATATAAATGCAATGAAGTTTTGAATGAAGTTTTTCAATATGATTCTCTCTATAAATGCTCTTGTAAGTGTTTTTGAATGATAATAAATGAAGTGGTATTTGTAGAGATGAATTTTCGTCACTTTCTATTGAAACGGGTGATCAAACGGTCGATCGGTCAGAACTAGCTGTTGAATTGCAAAAAAATCAGAACGGACACTTTTTGAAAAGTGATACTCAAACGGTCGACTGGTTCAACCGGTTTACCAAACGGATTGTCCGTTTCCACAGTTTTGAAAAATTGATTTTTGGCTTTGATCAAAATATTTTTATACAAGTGATAAAAATTATTTTTGAGCTTTCGTTCATTTAATTGCTAAGGATTAAAGAGTTAATATCTTTACAATTTTATCTAGAAATCTATTCTTCAATCTTGATCTTCGAATCTTGAATTTCGGATCTTGAGATACTTGAACTCTTGTATTAATTTTGACTTGATCTTGACATTGCATGAGAGTTCGATTTGTAGTGCTTTGAAAATTGCTTGAAAATAGATTGTTAGAAAACACACTATTTTGTTTGTTATAATCAAAACATTAAGGTTTAAAGTTAACCATAGGTCAACAATTTCTCCCTTTTTTATTATGACAAACAATGTGAGAATATAGAATAATGAAATAAAATAAAGCATATATATTCTCCATTTCCTTTTCAAATAAACATGGTTTGATGAATTTGTATTACATGATACCATTTTCATTTGATTTGCCAATTTTATCATATATCAAATGTCCAAGTTGATTGTCATAATATTATCAAATTTTCATAACATCACATATTTTCAAATTCATCTCATATCTCACATCACATAATTTCAAATTCACATGTTTTCAAATTCATCTCATATCTCACATCACATATTTTCCCCCTTTTGACATAAACAAAAAAATATAATCGAAACATTAAGGTGAAAACGTATTCCCCCTAAATGATATAAGATATGTCATTCATTGATAAAATTGAAATCTGAAAACATACATAGTAACATAGGATTGTTTTCAAAAACATATAGACAACAAAAAACAAAAAAAAATAAGCTAGGTCTCCTGTGGCGGATGCGGGGGAAGCACGGCATGAAGACGGGAATGAAGAGCTTGGAGCAATGTAGTTATGCCGTCAACTGAATGTTAGAGAGTCCCCACGATATGGTGTAGACTCTCGACTGAAGAGGAAAGCGAGTCGATCCGTTCATGTAGTAAAGTAAATTGGTCCTCGTTGAAGCCGGAGGTGGAGGACCACGGCCGTTGTGATCTTTGTCGGGGTGGGGACGGGGGAGGAGCATCTTCGTCATCGTGTATATCTTCCCCATCGAAGGGTAGAGTGGAGGGTCCCGACTCATCGTCAAACCCTTTTGACTTTGCCACCCATTGTCCGTTTTCTTAGAAAATCTTCATCCGTTTGAGAGTAAGGACATTGATGGTGTCGGTGGCTTTTGGAAGAATGGCGACCAAATCACGGAAGGAGATTTCAAAATATTGAAAAATTTTAGTAAGAATCATTCCGTAGGGAAGCGCCTTAGCTCTAGTGCCGCTAAGGACGCAGTGCATGTGTTGGATCATAATGTATGAAAAATCGAGCTTACGCCCACGGAAGATAGAGTCGAGCACGAAGACGTCAAAATGATTAACCTCATCCAAATGACCCTTTCAAGGGACAATAATGTGGGTGATGATATTATGGAGGACACGACACTAAAGAGTAAGTTGATTCGTGCTAAGACGTACGGTAGCCTCAAAATGCTTGCCGGTGACGTGACAACAAGCTTCGACCGGATCATATTCGGTAGTGTGAGGAATTGTTTTGGTGGTATAGAGACGCTTACCACCATCCTCAAGGTGAAGAATGGAACGAATAAGGTCTTGAGTGATCTTTATTCGTTTGTTCCTAAAAAAGCACGAAATACCCGACCCCGGAGAGAAAACCATAATTGTGTAAAATTCTTTGACAATGGAGAGGGGGTAAACTTTATCATTTAGGGTAAGAAGAGGAACCTAACCCATACCCATAAAAAGGTTTTCTATATTGAATGAGGGTGCATCGTGTGTGAAAGAGGCAAGGTCGACGTTCTTACCTATGAGGACGGGACACCGATGTATTCGTTTTGTGTGAGGATCTTCTTCGGAGGAGAATGAAGAAGAAGGTAGTCTTTCCCTCCTAGATCGTTTGACAGCCATTTTAACCTAATGCATTGTGTTGGAAACCGGATTTGGAGGCTAGGGTTAGAGTTCGTCCGTTTGAGTGATTTTTCACGATTCCGTGGATAGAAATTGGAGATTTTGCGGTTTTGAGCGTGGATTTGATATGGGTTTTTGATTTTAAGCACAAATTTGAAGAATTTCAGAGAGATTTGATGAATGGGAAGAGATTGGGAGTGAAAAATGTGAGTTCGCGCGAAGTTGGAATGAAGAAATTTGAAATTTTTCCAACTTAAAACCCTGATTTCCGCTGAGACGGACGATCGGAAACGTCAAACGGTCGACCGTTTGAACTGAATTTTTGAAATTGTACTCTCTGTTCAGACGGATGATCAGACGGATAATGTGGCGATCGTCCGTTTAAAAACATACGGACGTCCATTTAAGTTAAACGGTCAACCGTTCAAACTTTTCAATTTTGGCAAAAGTCTCTGTTTAGACGGATGATAAACCGGATAAACAATGGTTCATCCGTTTTGCATGAAACGGACGTCTGTTTGGACAATTTTGCAAAATTTTACCAAAATCAATGATTTGATCCTTTGTCAAATAAATTTTAAAGCATGTTTATCACATAAAATGCAATCAATTATAGAAAATATAAGGAGTTAGCCACATATTTCACATTCATCAATTATACCTAAATTTCGTTGAATGTATGAAAATCTTTCAAGTGCTAATGATTTTGTGAGAATATCGGCCAATTGTTTTTCGGTGTTTACAAACTCCAAAGTTATATCTCTCTTTTGTGCATGGTCTCGTAAAAAGTGATGTCTAATCTCGACGTGTTTGGTACGAGAATGTAAAATGGGATTTTTAGATAAGTTGATGGCACTAGTGTTATCACACATAATAGGAATTTTTTCAAAGGAAATGTGATAATCATTTAGAGTTTGTTTCATCCATAGGATTTGAGCACAACAACTAGCGGCGAAGATATACCCAGCTTCGGCGGTTGACAAGGCAACGGAATTTTGTTTCTTACTAAACCAAGAAACTAAAGCAAAGCCTTGAAAATGGCACGTTCCACTAGTACTTTTACGATCAATTGTGCAACCAGCCCAATCGACATCCGAATAACTAAGTAAATCAAAATGAGTTTCTTTGGGATACCAAAGACCTCAAGATCTAGTTCTACTAAGATAACGGAAAATGCGTTTTACGGCACTAAGATGAGAATTCTTAGGATTAGATTGATATCTAGCACATAAGCATACATTAAACATAATATCGGGCCTACTAGCGGTTAAATAAAGAAGAGATCCGATCATACATTGATATTTTGTTGTATCAACGGAAGTACATTGCTCATCTTTATCTAGTTTGATTGATGAGCTCATTGGAGTGTTCATTGACTTTAATTCTTCCATTTCGAACTTTTTGAGCATATCCAAGATATACTTGGTTTGACTAATGAATATTCCATCATTAGTTTGTTTGATTTGAAGTCCAAGAAAGAACTTGAGTTCACCCATCATGCTCATCTCAAATTTCCCACTCATGCACTTAGAAAATTCACATAGGAAAATGTTAGTAGCACAAAAAATAATATCATCAACATAAATTTGAACGACTATCATATCATTCTTTTTGGTTTTTATAAATAGTGTTGTATCCGTCTTACCCATCAAAAAGCCATTTGATAAGAGAAATTTATTTAATTTCTCATACCATGCTCTAGGAGCCTGTTTTAATCCGTAAAGGGCTTTTCTAAGTTTGAAAACTTTGTCCGAATACTTATGATTTTTAAAACCGGGTGGTTGCTCAACAAAAACTTCTTCTTGAATGACTCCATTCAAGAATGCACTTTTGACATCCATTTGAAAGAGAATAAAATTCTTATGACAAGCAAAAGTAAGAAGCATGCGAATTGACTCTAATCTAGCAATTGGTGCAAAAGTTCTTCGAAATCAATGCCTTCTTCTTGATTGTAACCTTGAGCCACTAATCTAGCTTTGTTACGCACAATTATACTATTTTCATCTCGTTTGTTTCGAAAAATCCATTTTGTGCCAAATACGGTTTGTGAAGTTGGTCTAGCAACTAAATCCCAAACATGATTTCTTTCGAATTGATTTAGTTCTTCTTACATAGCTAGAATCCAAAATTCATCAAACTTGGCTTCTTTAAAATTCTTTAGCTCGATTTGTGAAAGAAAGGCACAATTGTTATGAAAATTTCTAGAAGAATTTCTTGTGCTTACCCATTTTGATGGATCACCAATGATGAGATCTTTTGGGTGAGAGGGGATGAACCTCTATTCTTTTGGTAATAATGAAGTGTTGAGATCTTCATAAGGTTCTTCTTCATTTTGTTGCATAGTCGTTTCCTCATCATGTTGAATTTCAATGTTATTTGGATTCCCTTTGTCTTGATTTTGAACACTTAGTTGTTCAAATAGAATTTCCAAATCTTCATCATCAATGACTTTTTCTTGTTCAATGGAGTTAGTTTCATCAAAGACAACATGCATAAATTCTTCAACTACTAAAGTTCTTTTGTTAAAAACTCTAAAGGCTTTGCTAGTAGATGAATATCCAAGAAAAATTCCAACATCGAATTTTGGATCAAATTTTCCCAAATTTTCTTTTGTGTTTTGCAACCAAAAATTTTAAAATATCCGATATTGGGAATTCTATTTTTCCAAAGCTCATTTGGAGTTTTGGTTTTCTTTCGACTAACCAAAACTCTATTTAAAATATAACATGAAGTATTTACAGCTTCGGCCCAAAAATATTTTGGTAATTTATTTTCATTCAACATGGTCCGAGCCATTTCTTGCAATGTTCGATTCTTCCTTTCTACTACACCATTTTGTTGAGAAGTTCTAGGAGCTGAGAAATTATGTTCATATCTATTTGATTTGCAAAACTCATCAAAAGTTATATTTTCAAATTCTCCACCATGATCACTCCTAATTATGGTAATGGTGTATCCTTTTTCATTTTGGACTCTTTTGCAAAAATGTTTAAATGTATTTAAAAGTTTCATCTTTTAAGTTCAAGAAAATGACCCAAGTAAATCTTGAAAAATCATCAATAATAACAAATGCATAATATTTTCCACTTAAACTAGTGATTTTAGAGGGTCCAAATAAGTCCATGTGGAGAAGTTGTAAGTTCTTGAAGTAGAAGAGTGTTGTTTAAGTTTGAAAGAACTCTTTACTTGTTTTCCAAATTGACAAACATCACAAATTTTATCTTTTTCAAACTTCATATTTGGCAACCCTTTTACAAAGTTATTTTTGGAGATTTTTGAAAGTAAGTCCATACTAACATGACCTAATATCCTATGTCATAACCAAGAATCATCTTTTATACTTGAAAGACATTTCATTTCTTTTTCAAGTTCAAATTCAATAGATATGATGTAGACATCCTTACTTCGGCTCCCCATGAACAATACCCCTTCAGATATAGCATCCTCAATAAGACATTTGGAAGAATCAAATTTAATGAGATAACCTTTATCACACAATTGACTTATACTAAGCAAGTTATGTTTAAGGTTATCAACTAATAAGACATTTTCAATGGAGGGAGAAGAACGATTACCAATATTTCCAATGCCTATGATTTTTCCTTTGGCATTGTCTCCAAAAGTTACATGACCTCCATCTTTTCTTTTGAGATTTGATAGTAATGATCGATCTCCCGTCATGTGTTTTGAACAACCACTATCCAAGAACCAATTGCTCTTGACCTTTCGTGGTACCTACAAAAATAATTTTAATTTTTGATTTTTGGTACCCACATAAGTTTGGATCCTTGATAGTTAGTGTTTGTGGATTATTTTATCCACTTGTGTTTCCTTTCAAAATATAGTCTCTTTTTAGTTGAACAATTATAAGCAACATGACCAAATTTTTTGCAAAAACTACATGTGATGTTTTGTTGAGAAAAATTTGATGATTTTACAAAAATGGTTTCAAGGAATTTTTGTTTCAAGAGAGGTTTGTATCCAATTTCCCCTTTGTTAAACACACATTTTTGCTCACCAAGCATTAATTCAAAATTTTTCTTTCCTTGGGTAAATTTGTGAATAATGCTTGTTAAATCAACCACTTTTTCTTTCATTGAAACATTTTCTTTAATTAAGGACTTATGATCATCTATTTTTTTTCAAAGTCCTTTTGTGCAATAAAGAGTTTCTTGACTACATTTTTCAATAATGAGTGTTTATTGTTAAGAATAGAGTATTTTGAAATAAGTTTCTCAAATTTTTCAAGAATTTCATCATAAGAGGTAGATAAGTCATTGCTGTTTGTACTTACCTCATCCTCAATGGCCATAAAGCACATGTTGGCGATTTCTTCTTGAACTTCATCTTCTTCAAGATCATCTTCATCACTCTCATCCCATGTAGCTTAAAGAGCTTTCTTTTTGGTGAACTTCTTTTTGTTCGGGCATTCGGTCCTCTTATGACCGAATTTGTCACAATCATAGCATATGATCTTTTTGTTTTTCTCTTCACCTTTATCATCCTTCTTTTGAAATCGCCTATTGTTTCGAAATCCTCTCCATTTCTTGACAAGAAGAACTAAGTCATCAAGTTCTTCATCACTCATGTTTGTGTTGGAGGATCCTTCATCGTTTGTTGATTTCAATGCAATTTGCTTCTTGGGAGGCTCATTCATCTCTTCTTTGCTTCTCCTTGTTTTATCTTTTGTTTCGGCATTGTTGAGCTCATACGTCATTAATGTTCCATATAGCTCCTCTAATGGATAAGTGTTGACATCCTTTGTGTTTTCTATCAACATCCTCAAGGAGTTCCAATCTTCCGAGAGAGACCTAAGTATTTTACTCACAAGTTCACCATTAGTAAAGTTTCGATCAAAGCCCTTAAGGCCATTAATAATATCGGTAAAGCGAGTAATCATATCAACAATAGGTTCATCTTGCTTCATAAAGAAATTTTCAAAATCTTTTGTCAATAAATTTATTTTAGTTTCTTTAACCTTGTTGGTACCTAAGTGAGTTATCTCTAATGCATGCCAAATATCATATGCGGAATCATATGTGCTAATACGACTAAACTCATTTTTATATAAAGCACAATAAAGTAAATTTTGGGCTCTAGCATTCAAGGACAATTTTCTTTTATCCTCTTCATCAGATTCTTCTATAGGCTTAGAAATAGTTTGGTCCGGTTTGTCATCAACTTTAATAATTTTTGTAGGCACATATGGACCAAACTCGATGACTTCCCAAATATTGTAATCAATTGATTGAATATAAATCATCATTCTAGTGTTTCAAAAATTGTAATGGGTGCCATTAAAGAAGGGAGGACGATTTGTAGAGTGACCCTCAATGTTTTGAATATTTTGGTTAGCCATTACTCAAGATTGTATATTCTTCAAAAAAAGAGCACCTTGCTCTAATACCAATTGATAGCCTAAGAATAACTAACTAAAAGGGGGGTGAATTGGTTTTCTCAAACGTTTTCGAAAAATATTCTGAAAAGTGATATTTAAGAAAATAAAATTAATCCACAAAAATATAAGCACAATATAAGTAAATAAAAGAGAAGAGAGAGTGCAAACGATATTTTTATGGAGGTTCGATCCAACCAATGATCTACGTCCTCCGTTACCAAGCTCTCCAACACGAGCACGGCCTTTCTACTATTTTGATTGACTTATGGTGTAATCCAAACCCTTACAATGTATCTGGTGACTTACAAACAAAGAGCACCGATCCTTATACAATATTGAGCTTTTCAAAAGACTTCAATATGACCCAAAAATGTAAAGAGATTGATTTGAGTATTTCTCTTTAGATGAATGATAGATACAAGTTTAGTTCTAAGAGAGACTAACACTTTAATGAATAGCAATAGATGATCAAAGCTCAAGTGTTAGAAGAAAACTTTGTTGAGAAAGATGAATCAAACGTTTGATTTAATCAAACAAAGTTTTTCAATAAGAGATATTGAAGATATAAATGCAATGAAACTTTGAATGAAGTTTTTCAATATGATTCTCTCTATAAATACTCTTGTAAGTGTTTTTGAATGATAATAAATAAAGTGGTATTTATAGAGATGAATTTTTGTCACTTTCTGTTGAAACGGATGACCAAACGGTCGACCGGTCAGAAATAGCCGTTAAACTGCAAAAAAAATTAGAACAGACACTTTTTAAAAAGTGACACTCAAACGGTCGATCAGTTCAATTCAAACGGTCGACCGATTCAACCGGTTTACCAAATGGATTGTCCGTTTCTACAGTTTTGAAAAATTGATTTTTGGCTTTGATCAAAATATTTTTATGGAAGTGATAAAAATTATTTTTGAGCTTTCGTTCATTTAATTACTAAGGATTAAAGAGTTAATACCTTTACAATTTTATCTAGAAATCTATTCTTCAATCTTGATATTCGAATCTTGAATTTCAGATCTTGAGATACTTGAACTCTTGTATTGATTTTGACTTGATCTTGACATTGCATGAGAGTTCGATTTGTAGTGCTTTGAATATTGCTTGAAAATAGATTGTTAGAAAACACACTATTTTGTTTGTTATAATCAAAATATTAAGATTTAAAGTTAACCATAGGTCAACATAAGGACCAATTCATCAACAACTTGAAACTTATTAGAAACTTGGAAAAAATTAAAAGTTCATGGACCTATTTGAAATAAAGTAAAAAGTTTATGGACCTATTTACATTAAAGTAAAAGTTTAGGGACCAATTCTTCAGCACAGTAAAAACTTATTAGAAATTAAGAATAAATTCAAATTTATTAGGATCAATTTCACTAAATGTAGGGACCTATTCCTCACTAGTTGATGTTCACAATTATTTCATGTGTTAGTATGGCTGACGATGATGAGGATCAATCGTATCATGATAGTGAATCAGATTGAATGTTTTCACCGTGTCACGGAATGTTGTGTTAACTATCATAAAGTGATTAATTTATTTATAAATTATTTAGATAACTATGAGTTGTTCATTATTATCAATGTAAATTAAAATTAAAATAATTTATTAAATATACAATTACATGTTTAAAACGTATAATATATTAATTAAATATAAAAATGCCCTAAAAAGAGAAATATTTTAAGAATATTTTTTGGACTCCAACAAATGTACAATATTTTTTGTATCACTGAATTTGTTAATTTATGATTTAATATTTTAATTATTAACAATTAAAAAATAAATTTTTTTGATAATTTTACAAATAAATTTATTGATAATATTAAATATTAAAAATTAATAATTTTAAAAATTATTTCAAATAAAAAAACCCCTTTATAATGAGATGTGTAATTTAATTTTTTTTATTGTATTGTCAATAGCGACGACATATGTCGTCGCTATATTCTTGAAAATTGGGCACCACGTTTTAGGCGCGTGTTCTTCAAAGTTGAAAAAAATGTCGTTGCTTTATGAACCAATATGTCGTCGCTATATAGTCAGACCTTATCTTTCACTCTGACCTTCTTCTTTTCTATTTTAGCTGTACTTCTTCTTCTAGCGCCTTCGCTCGACCGTCGCCACCGTCGCCCGTCTTCCAACGTCTTCGCCTTCGTCTTCCGTTATTCCCCTGTGACAAGCAGTAAGTAACAATGGCTTTTATTTGTTTGATTTTGTGTTTGTTTGATTTTTTTGATTTCGTTTTCTTGCTGGAACATTATTATTTTCCGTACCAGATGCACATGCTTCCGAAACTTATTCTATTTGTCTGCTCTAAGAACAAAAAATAAATTCTGCCATTTTTTTTTGTTTTCTGATTTTTGGATTGTTTGATTTTGTTGATTTCGTTCAGTTCATTTATTGAATTGATGAACTGGAGTTGGAGTTGGAGTTGGTTCACAGTAATTATTTGTGTGCATTTGTGTTCATCAATTAGGGACTTCTTTGAAATAAATTCAAAGTTTAAGGACCTTTGAACAAAGTGGAAGGACCTATTTGAAATTCCATAAGTTATGGGTCCAATTAAGCAACAAATTAAAATTTATTAGAAAGTACGAAAAAATTAAAAGTTTAGGGACCTATTTGAAATAAAAATCTTCATTAGGGACCTATTCATAGAAAATTAAATCGTATTAGAAATTACGCTAAAATTCAACGTGTAAGGACCAATATGATATTTCATAAGTTTGGGGACCAATTAATCAATATATTAAAACTTATTAGAAATTACGAAAATATTAAAAGTTGAGGAACCTATTAGATGTAAATTAAAATTTTAAGGACCAATTATTCAAAAACTTAAAACTTATTAGAAACTATGTAAAAATACAAAGTTCAGGGACCTATTTGAGACAAAGTCAATGTTTTGGGGCCTATTTTAAAAAAAATTAGAAGTTTAAGGACCAATTTATCAACAAATTAAAAATTATTAGAAATTACGAAAATATTAAAAGTTGAGGGACCTATTAGATATAAACTAAAATTGTAAGGACCAATTATTCAAAAACTTAAACTTGTTAGAAACTACGTAAAAATACAAAGTTCAGGGATCTATTTGAAATAAATTCAAAGTTTTAGGGACCTATTCATAGAAAAATTAAAACATATTAGAAATTACGCTAAAAATCAAAGTGTAAGGACCAATATGATATTTCATAAGTTTAGGGACCAATTAATCAACAAATTAAAACTTTTTAGAAATTACGAACAAAATTCAAAGTCGAGGGACCCATTAGATATAAATTAAAAGTTTAAGGACCAATTCTTCAAGAACTTAGAACTAATTAGAAACTACGTAAAAATACAAAGTTCAGGGACCTATTTGAAATAAAGGCAAAGTTTTTGGGCCTATTTAAAATAAATTAGAAGTTTAAGGACCAATTTATCAACAACTTCAAACTTATTTGAAACTATGACAAAATTAAAAGTTCAGGGACATATTTCAAATAAAGTAAAAAGTTTATGGACCTATTTACAATAAAGTACAAGTTTAGGGACCTATTTGAAATAAAAAATTTCATTAGGGACCTACTTATAGAAAATTTAAAACGTATTAGAAATGACGCTAAATTTAAAAGTGTAAGGACCTATTTCAAATTTCATAAGTATAGGCACCAATTAATCAACAAATTGAAACTTATTAGAAATTACAAAAAAATACAAAGTTGAGGGACCTATTCGATATTAATTAAAAGTATAAGGATCAATTCATCAACCACTTAAAACTTATTACAAACTACGAAAAAATTCAAATTTCAGGGACCTATTTGAAATAAAGTCCAAGTCTAGGAGCCTATTTGAAATAGAGTCAAAGTTTAGGGACCTATCTAAAATAAAGTAGAAGTTTAAGGACCAATTCATCAACAACTTGAAACTTATTAGAAGCTTTGAAAAAATTTAAAGTTGAGGGACCTATTTGAAATAAAGTAAAAAGTTTATGGACCTATTTACATTAAAGTAAAAGTTTAGGGACCAATTCTTCAGCACAGTAAAAACTTATTAGAAATTACGAATAAATTCAAACTTATTAGGATCAATTTCACAAAATGTAGGGACCTATTCCGCACTAATTGATGTTCGCAATTATTTCATGTGCTAGTATGTCTGACGATGATATGATCAGTCGTATCATGATAGTGAATAAGATTGAATGTTTTCACCGCATCATGGAGTGTAGTTAACTATCATAAAGTGCTTAATTTATTTATAAATTATTTAGATAACTATGAGTTGTTCATTATTATCATTGTGCATAAAAATTTAAATAATTTATTAAATATACAATTACATGTTTAAAACATATAATATATTAAATTAAATATGAAAAATGTCCTAAAAAAAGAAATATTTTAAGAATATTTTTTAGACTCCAACAAATGTACAATATTTTTTGTATGACTGAATTTATTAATTTATACTTTAATATTTTAATTATTAACAATTAGAAAATAAATTTTTTTGATAATCTTACAAATAAATTTATTGATAATATTAAATATTAATAATTAATAATTTCAAAAATTAATTCAAATAAAAAAACTCTTTTATAATGAGATGTGTAATTTAATTTTCTTTATTGTATTGTCAATATGTCGTCGCTATATTCCTGAAAATTGGGCACCACGTTTTAGGCACGTGTTCTTCAAAATTGAAAAAAATGTCCTCGCTTTAGGAACCAATAGTCACGACATATGTCGTTGCTATATAGTCAGACCTTTTATTTCACTCTGACCTTCTTCTTTTTCATTTTAGATGTGCTTCTTCTTCCAGCGCCGTCTGCCGCCGTCTTCCGTTATTCCCCTGTGACAAGCAGTAAGTAACAATGGCTTTTATTTGCTTGATTTTGTGTTTGTTTGATTGTTTTGATTTCATTTCCTTGCTGGAACATTATTATTTTCCATACCAGATGCACGTGCTTCAGAAACTTGTTCTATTTGTCTGCTCTAATAACAAAAAGCAAATTGTGCCGTTTTTTTTATTGTTTATTTTTGTTGATTTCATTGAGTTGATTTATTGAGTTAATGAGTTGGAGTTGGAGTTGGAGTTGGAGTTGGGGTTGGGGTTTGTTTATTAAGTTGGAGTTGGAGTTGGTTCACATTAATTATATGTGTGCATTTGTGTTCATCAATTAGGGACTTCTTTGAAATAAACTCAAAGTTTGGGGACCTTTCAACAAAGTGGAAGGACCTATTTGAAATTCCATAAGTTTTGGGTCCAATTAAGCAACAAATTAAAATTTATTAGAAAGTACGAAAAATTTAAAAGTTTAGGGACCTATTTGAAAGAAAAATCTTCATTAAGGACCTATTTATAGATGTTGACGTCTGAACCTGCACCAGTCCACGTGCCAACAGATCTCCAGTCACTCCTCTGCCAGCACGTATGTTACCTGCACACTAGGACGACCGTTAGGCACCAAGATCTCCGGAGAAAAAGGGTCTGGCGATCGTTGGCACTCCGACGATCAAGTCAACTGCCGGTATATGGGAGATACACGGGGGCGGGAACAAAAAAAGGGATGTGGGAGAGACAGGCAGGCAGAGATTTGAGCAGAGTTTAGGGTGGGATTCTTAAGCATAAAAAGTGCGTACTTGGAACAACCGGAGACGTTGTATTTATAGCGCAGGAATTCTAATTGATTTGGAAGACAAATCAATTCGGTCTTCAATCGGATCCTCCTTCCTCATGTGATAAAGATACCCGAGATTGCCTTCCTTCCTTGAGTTTATCACGTTGCATGATTTTAGGAGATCATGATTGTGTTTCCTTGTGGAGATTCATGCGCCCAATCCAACGCAATCTTTCTTTAATTACTTCTCTGGTTGTCCCGGCATATCGAGCTAGTCGCTGGTTACGAATGATGCGTGGCTTGACGAGGCCCTATGGTTCGCATGCGGGCGTCGAGGCCCTCCACATGACTCGCGGATTTCTGGCTGCCGAAGGCCCAAGCGTGTGGCGGGCCCTTCCAAGGCCCTAGCAGGGCCCAGATAGAAAGGTTGACAGATTATGAACTGGGCCCTTACTGGGCTTCGATGGGGCCTGTGCTGACGTGGCAGCCTTGTCGTAATCGTGCGGTAACAATAGTCCCCCAAGTCCAAGCCTATTATTTATAATGGGCGTGGGACTTTTGAGGATATCCGCCATTTGATGTGCCTCGCAGGAAATATATTCTCACGGTGGTTCGGCAGGAAGTAATTCGAGGTGGTTCGGCAGGAAGTAATTTGACCTACCCCCAATATATAGTCCTCCAAGTCCGAAGCCGAACATTCATGACGGGTAAGGGCTTCGAGGGGTCGGGTGGTGGAGAGCATCACGGAGTTTCATCCGGAGTGGGACCTTTCTTCCCTTCGGTAGGACTCTTCTGAGGCTCTGGTTCGCGACGCCTTTTGCCTATCCGACGTTTCGATTCTGTGTACACGTGGGGGGGGGGGGAGGGGGGAAGACGCTCTAAATTTGAGAATCATTCCCCTAGCATTGATGACGCAGACACCCGGTGGAACCTGAAAGGTTGGCGTCTTCAATGCCTTGGGGAAGTAGAACGTCTGTGTGCCATTCCAGATTCCCTGTTATGACCGTATTTATTGCATTACACCTCTTACCAACGTAGTCTTTTATAAATAAGATGCAAGCCTAACAAGGTTCTTCCATCGTGAGACTGTTGCATTTAACCTGCTATTATCGTGCGATCGAGACAGAGATAGAAAACGTGTGATGGTGGTGCGGCAGGAGGGCTGGCATCCAAGATGTCCGTCAATCTGAGAATCAACATTCAGAGGACCAAAAATCTAGCCAATCAACGTTCAGGGGACCAAACGTGAGGGGTGGGGATTTGCCCGACCTTCCCCTGAACGGCTGACGGGGTTGGGGGGGGGTCTCCCACTGCCAATAAAGCATCAACGGTATTTTTTGAGCAGTATGGTCTAATAAGCCACCAAATTAACTCAGGTTGGCTCGGGAGACTCCCGATCATGGTGAAGTCAGGTTTCCCAACCTGGGCGGAGCCAGCGTAGACCAGGGGATAGGGTTAGTAGATCTAGTTACTCCATTCATGTGCCGGCCCAAAGAGGTAGCGGGGGTTGTAGAATATATTGCCGTTATATATGCTTCTGTATTGTATTTCGCATTTAATAAAAAGGTGCCGAGTCACTTCCATATTTGCGTGTGTGTGCCCATATTTTACATACTTGTTTCGGGCCTCGTCGTGATCAACACTCCTTTGCTATGTAGAAATTGTTACCATAATTTAGCGTTCGCGTACTCACGCCCCCACGCGCTTAGATATATTCCCCTAGGGTTTGCCAGACGTGTTTTTAATTCCACGCCACGTGTCGGCCCAACCGACTGCTGGTACCCCGTTGGGCTTATAAATACGATGGAGCATTCTTAACTCATCATTTCCCAGCCATTTTGCCGTCATATCTGGACCTTTGATTACTGCCAGCCATGTCAGGCTTCCATTTCTCCAAAGTCCCTAAATTCAAGATTAGGCGCGGGGGAATAGTGGAGGATGTCTCTCCTCCCCATTTGGCATCATCCGCGGTGTCTGGTTCTAGGCCCACACTGTTGCAGGGCTCGGAGACGGGGATGGGTCACCCGCCAGTTTCGCCTGCGCCGGAGGTGAGAGCGGACGTTCCGTTTTCGACGAATCCTGCTAGACGTAGGTCCTCTTCCGGGAACGTTAGGTCGTCAGCGGGAAAGAAACCAAAGGTCGAGAGTGGGGAACAG
Organism: Forsythia viridissima; assembly: GCA_030279155.1. Taxonomy (NCBI): domain Eukaryota; kingdom Viridiplantae; phylum Streptophyta; class Magnoliopsida; order Lamiales; family Oleaceae; genus Forsythia; species Forsythia viridissima. The sequence goes on along the minus strand of CM059041.1, from coordinate 31,341,495 downwards.
GCGTCCCGAACGTCTGTTTCTCCCCCTCCCGGCATGCGTGAGTACATTAATATTGGAGCCCGTCAAGACGAGCTGGATCCGTCAGTCGTAGAAAAGCTACCTTCAGCGGTTGCCCTTGCGGCTATTTCAGTTCATAAATATTGGACATCTCCCTTTGGGAAGGCGGTAGATACCGCAGAGGTGACGGAGTTGATGAAGTTGGCCGAAATGTACACCTCTCGTAGTCATGTTTTGAATTGCGAGTTGTATAAAATGTTGGAGATGAGGGTTGCCGAAATACAGTCTGCCCTTGGAGAAGATAAAAATGCCGAAGCGATGAGGGCCGAAATCAAACGCCTTCGGGCACGACTCGCGTTTTCAGAAGACGCGCGGAGTCGCGCAACGTACGACGTTACGAAGGCCCAGACGATCCAGAAGGCGTGTATCGTTGCCCAGAAGAAGGCCGAGTCTCAGTTGAAGTCTTGCCAGAATATGATACAGGCCAAAGATAGAGAACTGACCGAGATTTCGAACGAGCTAGCAAAGGCTAAAGGCCTCCTAGCAAACTTGGGGGTCTCCGGTTATACCGAAACGTAGGATTACGTGTATAGGTCATACTTCTTTAGCCATGCCGTTGCATGGATATTTTATGTAATCGAGTAATGAGATTGTAGTGAAAGTCTTTATGTTTGTTCCAAATGTTTGCGTACTTGATACCTTACCATGCGAGCTTAGTAAAGTTTTTCGCGGATCATGCTTCCTCGCGACCCAATGAACCACAATTGCGCGCACGTGCGTCGGATGTTTATCTAGTGACTTGAAAGAGTTGGCCGTGAATCACGCTCCCTTGCGGCGGAGCTTTTTGTACTTACTTGCTTTACGCGTAAAAATGTTTACCAAGTGGGTTGATAGAGTTGGCCGCGAACCACACTCCTCCGCTGCCGAGTCGATTACACTTGCTTACTTACGCGTAAAATATTTATCCAGCGAGTTGGTAGAGTTGGACGCGATCCACACTCCCTCGCTGCCAGGTTAATTGTACTTGCTTTCTTACGCGTAAAATGTTTATCCAGCGAGTTAATAGAGTTGGCCGCGAACCACACTCCTTCGCTGCCGAGTCGATTACACTTGCTTACTTACACGTAAAATGTTTACCCAGCGAGTTAATAGAGTTGGCTGCGAACCACACTCCCTCGCTGCCGTGTTCTTTGTACTTGTTTTCTTACGCGTAAAATGTTTACCCAGCGAGTTAATAGAGTTGGCCGCGAACCACACTCCCTCGCTGCCGTGTTCTTTGTACTTGTTTTCTTACGCGTAAAATGTTTACCCAGCGAGTTAATAGAGTTGGCCGCGAACCACACTCCCTCGCTGCCGATTTGATTGTTACTCTTCGCATGTGGAGCACTTTAGAATTCATAAAGAACGAATATTATAAAACGGCGTCGCGTTTCTTGGCGTCTGCCAAAGAATTGTAAAAAAGACCAAAACAATGCTAAAAACGGTATTACTGGTGATATGGCCTCAGATGGGCGATGTTCCAAGGGTGTCTTGCCTCTCGTCCCTCAGGATCTTCCTGTCTATAAGTTCTAGGGCTAATTTCTTCGATGACCTTGTAAGGTCCTTCCCAGGTGGACCCTAGAGTTCCGGTCCCTGCTTCCTTATTAGCTTGGAATATCTTTTTTAGGACAAAATTATTGAGACGAAAACTTCTGCCCCTGACCTTGGAGTTATAATATTGGATCATCTTCCGTTGGTAAACCGCGAGGCGAAGTTGCGACTCCGTGTGTCTCTCATCTAGCAGGTCGAGGCCCGCTCTTTGTAAATCCTCGTTGGCCACCTCGTTGAAGTGCAGGTGTCTGGGCGAGGGTATTCCTATCTCGACAGGGATCATTGCTTCTGCCCCATATGCCATGGAGAACGGGGTTTCGCCTGTGGCCTTGCAGGAGGTGGTTCGGTAGGACCACAGGGTCTCGGGTAGTTCTTCGGCCCATCCCCCTTTTGTCGACTCTAGTTTTTGCTTGAGTGTGTGCTTAATGATTTTATTCACGGCTTCCACCTGGCGTTGGATTGTGGGTAATAAGGGGTGGAGAAATCCCTCCGGATGCCAAGATTCTCACAGTTCGCGTTAAACTTCATCCCAGCAAATTGCGTGCCGTTGTCGGAGACGACAGAATTGGGAATGCTGAAGCGACAGACAATATTTTTCCATACAAATTTTCAGGCATTCTCCTCTGTGATTTTGGCCAGAGGCTCGGCTTCACACCACTTGGTGAAGTAATCTACCGCTACAATCGCGAACTTGACCTTACTCCTCCCCGTCGGGAGGGGACCGATGAAGTCGATCCCCCATTTGGCGAAGGGCCAGGGGCTAGTGACTGGAGTAAGGTTCTGAGCGGGGAGCTTCGGAACTGCCGCGAACTTCTGACATCTGTCGCATCTCTTCGCGAAATTATGGGAATCCTTCTTCATGGTCGGCCAATAGTTTCCTTGCTTCAAGGCTTTCTGTGCCAAGGCCATCCCTCCCGAGTGATTGCCGCAGATCCCTTCGTGTATTTCTTTCATCACGTACACTGCTTCCTCTTGCGTTAGGCAGCGTAAGAGGGGGTGGCTGAATCCCCTTTTATATAGAATTCCGTCCTGTAATACAAATTTTGCGGCCCTTCTGCGGAGCTTCTGTGCCTCCAATTTGTCTTCGGGTGACACCTGACTAATTAGGTATTCGGTAATCTCCTTCATCCATTTCGGAGAGTCCGAGATGGTTAGGACGGAGGGTGCGGTAGCGTCCTCAGTTGAAGGTCGGTTAAGCTTCTCAACTGGGATGGCCTTCATTAGGTCGGAGTCCCTACTGCTTGCCAGCTTTGAGAGGGCGTCGGCATAGCCGTTTTCCGTTCGTGGGATCTGGAGAAGTTCGTACTCTTCGAAGTGGGATAATTGGTCCTTAGCTTTTGCTAAGTAGGACACCATGGATTGTTCACGTGTCGCGAAGGTCCCATTAACCTGACTTACGACAAGCTGTGAATCGCTATGAATTTGGAGCTTCCTTGCCTTCATCTCTCGCGCTAGTCTCAAGCCTGCTAGTAGGGCCTCGTATTCTGCTGCGTTGTTGGAGGCTTTAAATTCCAGGCGAAGCGCGCAGTTGAGATTATGGCCATCTGGGCTGATTAGCAGGATCCCAGCTCCAGCCCCGGCCTCTCCCGAGGATCCATCGACATATAACTTCCATATCGGTACCTCCAAGGGTCGGGCTTCAAGCGGACCATCGGGGATATGAGCGAATTCAGCCACGAAATCGGCTAAAGCTTGTCCTTTTATCGAAGGCCGTGGCTTGTAACTGATGTCGAATTGACTAAGTTCTATCGACCATTTCATCAATCGTCCTGAAGTATCTGGTTTCTGGAGTATTTTCCGTAGGGGGAGGTTCGTCAAGACATCTATGCTGTGGGACTGGAAGTATGGTCGAAGCTTCCTGGAGGCGACAATCAATGACAGAGCGAGTTTTTCCATGTCTGGATATCTCGTTTCCGCGTCCTGCAGGGCTTTGCTTACGTAATAGACAGGGAATTGTGCTGGACCCTCCTCACGGATTAGCACCGAGCTGACTGCCTTTTCCGAGACGGCTAGGTAAACGAGCAATGTTTCTCCATTCTTGGGTTTGGATAGCAGTGGGGATTTTTCGAGGAGGACCTTGAGGTCTTGGAAAGTTTCTTCGCACTCTTCGGTCCACTCGAACCGCTTCCCCCCTTTTATGGTTTGAAAGAAAGGTTGGCAACGATCGGTTGCCTTGGATATAAACCGATTCAGAGCTGCTAGCCTCCCTGTCAGACTTTGGACTTCCTTGGGGGAGGATGGTGACCGCATCTCAATTAGCGCCCTGATCTTTTCGGGATTGGTCTCTATCCTCCGTTGATTGACCATGTAGCCGAGGAACTTTTCGGATGCGATCCCAAACGCGCACTTCAAGGGGTTAAGCTTCATGCGATATTTGCGAAGGATTTCGAACATTCTCCTCAAGTGATCTATGTGGTCTTCTGCGTTGACGCTCTTTACAAGCATATCGTCGACGTATACCTCCATTGTGTTCCCAATTTGTCCGACGAACATACGATTTACTAGCCGTTGATATGTGGCTCCCGCGTTCTTCAAGCCGAATGGCATCATCTTATAGTAGTATAGCCCTCGGTCCGTAATAAACGACGTGTGATCCTCGTCCCCTGTGAACATCGGGATCTGGTTGTAGCCCGAGTATGCGTCCATGAAGCTAAACAATTTGTGACCAGCGGTCGCATCGACGAGCTGGTCGATGCGCGGTAATGGGAAACTATCTTTAGGGCACGCCTGGTTTAGATCAGAGAAGTCGATGCATACCCTCCACTTCTTGATACTCTTCTAAACCAACACCGGGTTGGATACCCACTGGAGGTAGATCGCTTCTCTGATGAACCCGCTGGCTAGTAGCTTGTCAACTTCCTCTTTCAAGGCCTGGTACCTCTCGGCACTTAGAGGCCTCCTTTTTTGAATCCTGGGGTGCACTTTCAGGTCTATTTTCAAGACGTGGCACGCGATCGATGGGTCGATCCCGACTATGTCGCTGTGTTTCCTTGCGAAGACGTCTGCGTTCTCTCGGAGAAACTGCTTCAGCTCTTCCTTCGTCTTTTCCTCGAGCTTCTCTCCCACCTGCAACATATGGGTTGGTTCCGAGGGGCTTATCGGAAATGTTTCCAGCATCCAATCCTTCGCCGTCAACCTCCGTCGATTCTGAGTGCATGGTCATTACCATTGGGGAGGTGCCCTCGCGTTCGGCAGCCTCCTACAATTCGTCCATGTTATGGGAGCGGCGGCAGACCAATGAACCAGGCTGCAAAGGGCTTCTCCGAGTATGACTACGCTTGGGTCCCTGCTGGAGGGGCTGATCATCCAGCAGCCCTGGCGCGACCTCCATCCGGGCGTCACCCAACTCCAGATCCTGATTCTCCGGTCCCACCATCCGTTTCTGTCGATATTCGGGTGCCATGTTCTTTCGGGTAGAAGACACGTTTTACCAAAAACACTTGGTCGTGTAAGGTTTTTCGATTCCCACAGACGGTGCCAATCTGTTGACGTCTGAACCTGCACCAGTCCACGTACCAACAGATCTCCAGTCACTCCTCTGCCAGCTCGTATGTTACCTGCACACTAGGACGACCATTAGGCACCAAAAATCTCCGAAGAAAAAGGGTCCGGTGATCGTTGGCACTCCGATGATCAAGTCAACTGCCGGTATATGGGAGATACACAGGGGTGGGAACAAAAAAAGAGATGTGGGAGAGACAGGCAGGCAGAGATTTGAGCAGAGTTTAGGGTGGGATTCTTAAGCATAAAAAGTGCGTACCTTGAAACAACCGGAGACGTTGTATTTATAGCGCAGGAATTCTAATTGATTTGGAAGACAAATCAATTCGGTCTTCAATCGGATCCTCCTTCCTTATGTGATAAAGATACCCGAGATTGCCTTTCTTCCTTGAGTTTATCACGTTGCATGATTTTAGGAGATCATGATTGTGTTTCCTTGTGGAGATTCATGCGCCCAATCCAACGCAATCTTTCTTTAATTACTTCTCTGGTTGTCCCGGCATATCGAGCTGGTCACTGGTTACGAATGATGCGTGGCCTGACGAGGCCCTATGGTTCGCATGCGGGCGTCGAGGCCCTCCACATGACTCGCAGATTTCTGGCTGCCGAAGGCCCAAGCATGTGGCGGGCCCTTCCAAGGCCCTAGCAGGGCCAGATAGAAAGGTTGACAGATTATGAACTGGGCCCTTACTGGGCTTGGATGGGGCCTGTGCTGACGTGGCAGTCATGTCGTAATCGTGCGGTAACAATAGAAAAATTAAAACGTAGTAGAAATTACGCTAAAATTCAATGTGTAAGGACCAATATGATATTTCATAAGTTTAGGGACCAATTAATCAACAAATTAAAACTTATTAGAAATTACGAAAATATTCAAAGTTGAGGGACCTATTAGATATAAATTAAAAGTTTAAGGACCAATTCTTCAAGAACATAAAACATATTAGAAACTACGTAAAAATGCATAGTTAAGGGACATATTTGAAATAAAGTCAAAGTTTTGGGGCCTATTTAAAATAAATTAGATGTTTAAGGACCAATTCATCAACAACTTCCAACTTTTTTGAAATTATGACAAAATTAAAAGTTTAGGGACCTATTTCATATAAAGTAAAAAGTTTATGGATCTATTTACAATAAAGTACAAGTTTAGGGACCTATTTGAAAAAAAAATTCATTAGGGACCTACTTATAAAAAATTTAAAACGTATTAGAAATGATGCTAAAATTAAAAGTGTAAGGACCTATTTCAAATTTAATAAGTTTAGGGACCAATTAATCAATAAATTGAAAGTTATTAGAAATTACGAAAAAATGCAAAGTTGAGGAACCTATTAGATATAAATTAAAAGTTTAAGGACCAATTCATCAACAACTTAAAACTTATTACAAACTACGAAAAATTCAAAGTTCAGAGACTTATTTGAAATAAAGTCAAAGTCTAGGGGCCTATTTGAAAGAGAGTCAAAGTTTAGGGACCTATCTAAAGTAAAGTAGAAGTTTAAGGATCAATTCATCAACAACTTGAAACTTATTAGAAGCTTTGAAAAAATTAAAAGTTTAGTGACCTATTTGAAATACAGTAAAAAGTTTATGGACCTATTTACCTTAAAGAAAAAGTTTAGGGACCAATTCTTCAGCACAGTAAAAACTTATTAGAAATTACGAATAAATTCAAACTTATTAGGATCAATTTCACTAAATGTAGGGACCTATTCCGCAGTAATTGATGTTCGCAATTATTTCATGTGTTAGTATGACTGACGATGATGAAGATCAATCGTATCATGATAGTGAATCAGATTGAATGTTTTTACCGCGTCACGGAGTGTAGTTAACAATCATAAAGTGCTTAATCTATTTATAAATTATTTAGATAACTATGAGTTGTTCATTATTATCATTGTACATTAAAATTTAAATAATTTATTCAATATACAATTACATGTTTAAAACATATAATATATTAAATTAAATATGAAAATGCCCTAAAAAGAGAAATTTTTTTATAATATTTTTTAGACTCCAACAAATGTACAATATTTTTTGTATAACTGAATTTGTTAATTTATACTTTAATATTTTAATTATTAACAACTAAAAAATAAACTTTTTTGATAATTTTACAAATAAATTTATTGATAATATTAAATATTAAAAATTAATAATTTTAAAAATTATTTCAAATAAAAAAACCACGTTATAATGAGATATGTAATTTCATTTTCTTTATTATATTGTCAATAGCAACGACATATGTCGTCGCTATATTCCTGAAAACTTGGCGCCATGTTTTAGGCGCGTGTTCTTAAAAGTTGAAAAAAATATCGTCACTTTAGGAACCAATAGCGACGACATATGTTGTCGCTATATAGTCAGATCTTATAATTCACGCTTGACCTTTTTCTTTTCCATTTTGGCTGTGCTTCTTCTTCCAGCCCCTTCGCCTGACCGTCGCCGCCATCCTCCGAAGTCTAAGCCGTCGTCTTCTCCGTCGTCTGTCGTCATCATCCGTTATTCCCTTGTGATAAGCAGTAAGTAACAATGGCTTTTATTTGTTTGATTTTGTTTTTGTTTGATTTTTTTGATTTCGTTTTCTTGCTGGAACATTATTATTTTCCATACGAGATGCATATGCTTCAGAAATTTATTCCATTTGTCTGCTCTAAGAACAAAAAATAAATTTCGTCGTTTTTTTTTTTGTTTTTTGATTTTTTGATTGTTTGATTTTGTTGATTTCATTCATTTGATTTATTGAGTTGATGAACTGGAGTTGGAGTAGGGGTTTGTTTACTGAGTTTGCGTTTGAGTTGGAGTTGGAGATGGTTCACAGTAATTAGTTGTGTGCATTTGTGTTCATCAATTAGGGACTTCTTTGAAATAAATTCAAAGTTTAGGGACCTTTGAACAAAGTGGAAGGACCTATTTGAAATTCCATAAGTTTTGGGTCCAATTAAGCAACAAATTAAAATTTATTAGAAATTACTAAAAAATTAAAAGTTTAGGGACCTATTTGAAATTAAAATCTTCATTCTGGACCTATTCATAGAAAAATTAAAACGTATTAGAAATTACGCTAAAATTCAAAGTGTAAGGACCAATATGATATTTCATAACTTTAGGGACCAATTAATCAACAAATTAAAACTTATTAAAAATTACAAAAATATTCAAAGTTGAGGGACCTATTAGATATAAATTAAAAGTTTAAGGACCAATTCTTCACGAACTTAAAACATATTAGAAACTACGTAAAAATACAAATTTAAGGGACATATTTGAAATAAAGTCAAAGTTTTGTGGCCTATTTAAAATAAATTAGAAGTTTAAGGACCAATTCATCAACAACTTCAAACTTATTTGAAACTATGACAAAATTAAAAGTTCAGGGATCTATTTCAAAGAAAGTAAAAAGTTTATGGATCTATTTACAATAAAGTACAAGTTTAGGGACCTATTTAAAATAAAAATTTCATTAGGGACCTACTTATAAAAAATTTAAAACGAATTAGAAATGACGCTAAAATTAAAAGTGTAAGGACCTATTTCAAATTTCATAAGTTTAGGGACCAATTAATCAACAAATTAAAACTTATTAGAAATTACGAATAAATACAAAGTTGGGGGACCTATGAGATATAAATTAAAAGTTTACGGACCAATTCATCAACAACTTAAAACTTATTACAAACTACGAAAAAATTCAAAGTTCAGGGACCTATTTGAAATAAAGTCAAAGTTTAGGGACCTATTTGAAATAGAGTCAAAGTTTAGGGACCTATTTAAAATAAAGTAGAAGTTTAAGGGCCAGTTCATCAACAACTTGAAGCTTATTAGAAACTTTGAAAAAATTAAAAGTTCAGGGACCTATTTGAAATAAAGTAAAAAGTTTATGGACCTATTTACATTAAAGTAAAAGTTTAGGGACCAATTCTTCAACATAGTAAAAACTTATTAGAAATTACGAATAAATTCAAACTTATTAGGATCAATTTCACTAAATGTAGGGACCTATTCCACACTAATTGATGTTCGCAATTATTTCATGTGTTAGTATGGCTGACGTGATATCGCACGGAGGTGATGGTACATGAGATCCTCCACAGCAGCCATCTCACCGGCTCGCTTCGTCCTGCGAGTCTGGTAATAATTTTCGGTCAAATCATTTTTTTTTTGTATTTTATAAATATCATTGAATTTCATATGATAAATATGGTTCGTATTTGTTCTTTTTCAGCGCCCCGCCAAAGCGACGGGGTATCTCTCGAGGCATCAACCTTGAGAAGGTTTGGCAGGCCCACTTCCTATCGCGTTCGACACGCGAAGTACTTCACGCGCTTGGTTGGGAACCAAGTGAGATTCACCGTGCCCCCGTGCTACCTTTCATGGACAAAGGTTTAAGAGGAACAGCGGGCACGGTTACGTAGTATTTTCGAGATATGAACTTAAATTAGTTTTGTTATTAGCGTAATCAATAAATAATTGTTCCATGACTTCCACATTAAAGTAATTTTTTTCACTCTTGTAGAGCTACTTCGATCTGCAGGGCAATCGGTTGCCCGACGAGTACCGGACGGTCTGTGCCGCTGTAGACCGCCTGGCGGCCGGTCGTTATCGTGATGACAAACTCAAGGCACATAATCACTTAAAAGCGCATGGACCCAGCCGACCATACGGCGAGATGTCTGCCGATGACTGACAGAAGTGCATTGACTTCTTCATTAGTCCTACTTTCGTGGTACGTATTGTTTATTTATTTTTTACGATTTTTTTTATATATTTTTTTAACTATTAAGTTTTCTGCTAATCAATTATTTTTTATACCTTTAGGAACGGTCCTCGAAAAATAAGACAAATCGGGGTAAGACTAAATACCCGAGCGTGCAAGGGTCGAAGAGCTTCTCTGCCACGTGTAACGATGATGTACAACTAAAATTTTCAATATCATTATACAAATCTTTACTACATTACGTAAAAATGTCTATTAACTACATTTCATGTTTAAATTGTCGTAGTGGGACCCCGAGACTCAGTAGTGGCCGGGGATTATTGATTCGTTCCAGACGTTTCACACCTTCCGGGATGGCAATTGGGTGAACCTGCAGGCAGCTGGTGACTATGTGAGGACTTTTAAATGATGTTAATATAATTTTATCTGACATGATATTTTTATTTATTATTCATTTTCACTAAATAGGATAAACTTGTTGAGTTGAGAGAGACTCAACATACACAAGTCGCCTCTAGTGGCGCGTCATTAGACGAGAGTGCTATTGCAAAGGAGGTTCTCGGAGAACGACGAGGTCACGTTCGTGGGGTTGGACGGGTTCTGAAAGGCACCTCTCCCTCACTAGATTTGACTGCTGCATCGAAGGCCCCACAAGGAACTTCCCATCAGTTCTCTGGAGACCTCCAGAATAACGATCCTCGATTTGCCATGTACGAGGCTCAGCTACGCCGAATGCAGCGGAAAATTGAGCTTCTGAAAAATAGCATACCAGTGGTTGTGCCTGAGGAGGACGAGAACGGGGACGAGGACGAGGACGAGGGTTTGGGGGGTCTGTAGATTTTTAGAATTTTTTATACATTATTTCAATTATTTGAAAAAAAAAATTTTAAAAAAATTCAAATTGTTTATAGCGGCGACATTGTCGTCGCTGTATCAAAACAAATCAATTAGTTTTAGTGATGATGAAGTCGTCTCTATATTAGTAGGACACATAGCGACGTATTTCACGTCGCTACTATTTCAGATAACATTGGCGACATTGGCGACGACATTGTCGTCCCTTTTTATCTATTTTCGAGATATAGACCACGACAATGTTGCGACGAAGTTGTCGTCGCTATAGATTCAAATATATGTAGCGATGACATTATGTCGTCGCTATTAATTTAGAGACACTAAACTATTGCGGCGATATTGAGCGACAACTTTATCGGTCTCTATACATGTAAAATGACAATAGATGCAAGCAAAGCAAGTCCTCAAAAATTTTGAGGATAAATGAAAAATGGTGCAAAGTCAATAGATGCAAGCAAAGCAAGTCCTCAAAAGCATTATACAAAGTGCCGTGAGCAATCAGACAATAAGTCAAGCTAAGGACTATAAATAAGCGCTTAATGGGAGGCAATTCATTTTCTAACCCTTTTATTTACTTGTTTTATATGTAGTAGTTTTAATCAGTTTAAATAATTTATTAGTTTTTATTTCATTTATCTATGCCCTTAAAAAGCTTTACTATGTCAATCGTAGGATGTCCTACTTTGCAAGAGTCCCAACTCCACATCTGATTCCACTTCAACCGGACCTTCAGCCAGTCAGATCCATCTTCTTCATATCTATCTCAGGGGAGTAACTGATCTTTTCTCTCTTCTATTTGCTTTATTTTGTTATTACATTGGGAACAATGTAATGTTTTAGTTTGGGGGTGGGTTAAGTATCAGGATACTTAATTATTTGCATATTATTCGGGTCTAAAAAAAAGAAAAAAAATCATTTTTTTTATTATTATAAAAAAAAAAATTCTTTCATAGTTATTGTTGAATATCTTGCTGCCAATGATGAGATTTGTTTGAAGTCGAGTATATTTTTAGTAGAATATTGGACAACACTTGAACACATACTTTTATATTAATACTTATCCATGTTAGACTAGATTTGAAACACATGGCCACTGTTGACTTATCACTTATTGGAAACATGACTTGAGTATATGTGTTGATATTATTGACTTAGATCATTATTAAAAAAAAAATCTCGTTCTTAAATCTTTAGACTAGTAACCAAACTGTTTGAGAACAGTTTGGGGGTGTTAAAGTTAGTACATGTTTTCGTGGAATTTTGATGGTTTGGATTTTCTGGATCTCATCTTTGGTTGAATAAGTTGTAGTCAAGGAATCTGAATCGAGCACTACTCACTGCTGAAAAAAAATTTAAATAAAATAAAATATTTGACTTGAGCAATTAAGCCTGTTAGGGTATTTTAAAATCTGATGCCCTAAAGTCATCTGACTTGGGAGTCATCGGCCCAAAGCTCGTTACATGAGTCAAAAAAAAAAAAGAAAAATTACATCTTTACTTCTCTTATAGCATGTGGGACTCGAGCAATTAAGCCTGTTAGAGTATTTTAAAACCTGGTGCCCTATAGTCATCTGACTTGGGAGTCATCGGCCCAAAGCTCGCTACAAGGGTCACATAGAAAACTAGTGAGAGAGAAGTATTGCACAAGATGTAAGATCGTTTATATTGGTTAAATAAAATAAAAATAGTTAGAAGTGCTCGGTAAGGATTGCTAGGTTAGAACCTAAGAGACTGAAGATGAGAATTTAGAAATCACTCACCATCATGGTTCTAGGAATACAAGTTCTAATTTTTACCACTCTATTTGAAAAAAGCATTGTGTTGATCAATAAGAACCAAATTTGCTAGAACACCTCGGGATTGGAGAGAAAAGCATTAGAAGAGTGATAATTTACGAGAGGTGTAAGGAATAAATGACTACAAAGGATTCGAGATTGTAAAAATATCAACAACACAATATTGGTCGTGGTCTAATACAGGTGTAAGTTCAATATCTGGCTATTCACACACTCACAAAAGGTTGAGCATTGGATAAGTAAAAAAAAAAAAAAATTAATTGTTGTGTTGTTTAATATATTTCTAAAAGTGTTGTTTTATTTTCGAACTTGAGGCATATGGTAAAAAATTTAACATTAATTATACCTATGATTATTCTTTTAGCTTAGTTTAAATTTGTAGTTTATTTTTATTTTTGTTCGAGGACGAACAAATGTTTAGTTTGGGGGCGTTTGATAAGTGCATTTTGTGCACTTATTCAGGCCTTTAAACTAAGCTTTTATCCCGTCATTTTATTGAATTTATACTTAATTTATTGTATTATTCTTCCTATTTCAGTTTTGAACCTGTTTATAAGCACATAGAGAAGATTGGACAAAAAGAGCATAAACTTTGGTGAAATTAACGAGTAAATGATATACCATTGGAAAGATAATCGAATTACGAGTCCACCACTTTTTACGAATCTCAATTTAGAGCTTTCTACAAGACGTTATGGCCGTTTGAAAAACAGCCGCCCATGCTAACTTTTGGATGCGGGAATTTTGTTTCCTTTTCGAATTCTAATTCGATTAGGAAACCTTTTTTTGACACGATTTTCATAATATTTTGAGATATTTTAGGGCACAATTAGGTAACTATATATATGAGTTATTAACTCATAACAAGGATAGAATTTTGGAGAGCCGAATTTGGAGAGAAGAACGGGAGACAAATGAAGAACGAAGATCAAGATTCATCCTTTCAAGATTAAAACGAAGATCAAGTTCAATATTTTATCTCCTAATTATTTTCTTCTTATCCCGGTGATGAACTCTATATTTTCATCTCTTTTTTATTTTCTTCTTCTTAGTATGTTAGGTTAATTCTTTTAGTGCTAGGATCGTGATGAAGTTTGTATCATGAATATTTAATTCTTCGAACCTAGTTTTTGATATTTAAGCATGTTTTATTTTTGAATAATTGATATTGATTTACTCTTCATCTACAATTATATGCGCAATAGTTGTATGATTCTTGTGGGTTGTTTTACCTTCGAGAGATGGAAAATAGGTTATACATATATTAATTGTCGTAGAGTCCGATAGGGGATAGAAATATACCGCTATGCTTTACGTGATCTCTAAGTATTCACAAATTCTAATGCATTCTTGTATGTTCGCATTCGTCATAGAAATATAGTCGGGTCATATATAAGAATAGGTTTAATTCTACTCGAGAGAGATTGTTAAATTAAATTAGGAATATTGATCTTCATAAGTAAATCATGTTATCAAATTTAATGGTTCGGGTAAAGGTAATTGATATAAGTGGAATCAAGATCCTAGTACGTTTTTCTTTTCTTTTCTAATTTTAAAGTAATTTTCATTAATCTAATTTTTAGTTATTTGAATTATAATTAGTTAATTGTTCTAAGTTTGTAGTTTAATTAGTTTTAATCACCAAATATCCAAAGTTCATTAGATTCGGTTAAGGTTAGTATAATTGAACTGAACTATCTAAATCTTCGTGGGAACGATACTTGGACTTATAATCCACTTTATTACTTGAGCGATCCGTACACTTGCGGAATTATTAAACACATAAAATCGCTGACATCAAACTTGCACAATATCTTTGACAATGTTAAGTGTCTGTTTGATTTTGTTAAAAATCAGTTATTTAGCAGATTTTGATAAAAATTAATTAAATGTATGATTAAAATTTATTGTTGGTTTTGATCACAACTTTTCAACAAATTTTTAAATAAAATCAAATAGGGCCTAAGTCATATCTTTGAAATAAAATTTAAAACTATAGTTTACAAGGACTAGAACAATTAAAAATAAATAAATAAATTGGCCACCAATCATGATCAGAAAACAATACCAAGTGAATCATAACATAAGGATGCTAGCTTATCACAATTGAAGAATTTTTTTAGATTGATTTAATTTACTATAAAACATCAAAAGAAATCCCTCGAGAAAAAGATAAGCAAATCACGAGTCTTGAAATTCATGAACCAATTTATCTCATTATTAAGTTTCATACTTCCACGGTGATGCAAGCAAAAACGTGAATAAATGAAATAAAACTCAAACTCAACTCGCTGATTCTTATGAATATCGATTTAAATTGATTATGGTAGAGAAACTCTAAGAATAATATTCTTATTCAATAACGACTTCTATAATGAATGAAAAATGACTTTTAAATACTCAAACCCTAGTTGAAATAAAACTTTAATCGATAAGTAAATGCAAAGAGATGAAAATAGACATGACAAACTAAATATTGTCGTTTTAAACTAACAAAACGACTTCAAATGGCTAAAATTCATCATTGGAACGATTCTGAAAACATATTATAATAGAAATTCTAAGTCCATATGTAAAATTTATGTCTGTTTCTTTAAAGAATGATGATTACGATCCATCGCGTCCAAATAAGTCAAAGCTAGATCATTTACACCATCACACGATCTCTCCACATATTTTTGCAATAGTTATCCTTACCAATGTGTATCACAGGCAACCAAAAACAGCATTAGGGACAACATTTACCCTATTCTTCAAAACTACATGTTTGATATACTAAATTTGAAAAAGTTAGAAATGAGATGTTCATCCAAAGTCGAACATGTCTTTAGTATCTAATATAAATCAAGATACAAGTAATTAAAGTACAGACAATCGAATGTACCAGAAATCTTTAAGTAATGTCTTACAAGCAAGTATTGCCTTAGTTTTAATTATCAATTCAGAGTGCATTTTTCAAAATTTCCTCAAGAAAATTCTCACTCTTCCACCTTGAGCCAATACACAATTTTTACTATTTTATTAATACCATTACATCTTTCATGATTTAGATAGGAAAAAAATGGGATAAAAAATAGAAGAGATCTTAAGCAAAATGAAATTCATTAAGCAAGTATTCTGAAAAACAGATACAATTGAATTATGATGCACCGGTACAGATACACATGTCCGATACGACACGTATCGGATACATGCGATTTTTAAAAAACTACCGACACCGACATGTCGTCAAAACGTCGATTAATTTTTTATTTTTTTAATCAACACACCATCACATCTCCAATGTAGTTTTCAGGCCTCTACTAGGAAAGGATGGGGGGTTCGGATACGCCAACTATATATAAATAACTTATAAAAAATACACGGAGGGCATAAAACCTGACATCCAATCATAAAAACTAAAGAAAACAAATAAATGAATAAATAATAAAGCAATAAATAATGATGTACTATTTCTAAAATAAATAGTCCTAAAAAATTTTATAGACCCCTAACTGTAGGAAGCCCATGTCTATCAATCTGAACTAAGCTGAGATAACACTGCGGTAAGTCCTGAACGTTGTACTCGAAATAGCAACGAAGATCACAACCCTCTGAAGCAAGTAAGTCAGCTACCTGGTTTGTCTCGCGATAAATATGAGAAATAGTATGACGGTCGAAGGCAACGAGATGTCTAATGTGGTGAAGAGTAGCCTGAATAGACCAAGGTCCTCCACCTCTAGTGATGCAGTGAATGGCCAAAGTAGAGTCGGACTCAATCTGTAAATCTGATAGTACAATCTTCTAAGTAATAATGATCCCGTCAAGAATAGCCATGAGCTTAGCCACCAGAATAGGGCACTCGCCATATGAAGAGAAAAAAGGTGAACACACTGACCTAATGAATCTCTAATAATCTCCCATCCACTCATAAATTCATCTTTGAATTAGTGTTGACCTTGTAAAATCCCACTGGTAGAGTACACCAATAAACCAAAACAAGGGAGGAAGTGATGAAATAGTAAGAGAGATACCAAAAAGAGAAGCAATATCCATATCTCATCACCAATAAATAACTCAAAATAAACAACATGTATGTAGTAGGGAGATAGTATGGTATACCCTCCAGATGATTCGTCTCGGCTCCATAGAGATATCTTGGTACTTTGCATCATTTCTCGCAGTCCAAATAACCAGAGAATCAAAAGAGGAATGATCGTGCGAATATGACCCTGCCTGACAAACTAATCCAAGAAACACAAAGACGGAAAGCGATACTGAAAACTCTCCATCGGCCGAAGGGTTATATGAAAAATGTTAGAAAAATGGTGCCAAACCTGGTCGAAAATTCAGCTACCAATAAATAAATGCTAGATAGTCTCAATAGCCGAGCAACACTGACAACAAAAAGTCATATGATTCCCAATCCGCCTCTGAATCAAAACTTCAACTGGGATAAGACCATGCCATAGTCTCCAGTAGAAGAAAAAGATAGTCGTCGGGATAATAGAACTCCAAATCATGCTGTATACAGCCTGAATAGTATGCCCCGTGCGAACTAGTTGTCATACAGACTTGGTAGCAAATCTACCATCTGAGATATCCTTCTACATAATCTGATCATACACCTCAGCAGTGATAGAGATGCTCTATATGATCAACAATAATATATGGTACTAGATGAAGAAGTCAGTCAGTATTCCATCCAGTATCATCAAATAAGTCTCTAACCTGGATGGAAGAATGTGGCAAGTGTGGGTGCTAATCAGCTAATGTAGACTTGCCCATCCAACAGTCATGCCAAAAGAATATCTGCCCATGCCTTAATTGCCAAACAATGTGTGTCTCCACCTATGGGTCTATGTGCTTCAGCCTCTTCCATATAGCTAAAGCATAGTAAGAAATAGTAGACAGTAACAGATGGGTACCCTAACAATACTTACTAAGTAAAAACTGAGCCCATAATGACCGCTGAAATCTAAATAACCATCAGAGCTTTATGGATAATGTATCAACAAGATCCTACAGTCTCTTAAAACCCAGTTCTCCCCCTTTAGTAGGAATACAAAGGTCTTTCCATCTCCTCCAATATAATCTGTGTACGTGATCTCTAGAGTGATCTCTAGAGTCCCAAAGGAACTTAGCAAATATGTCCTCTAATTTCTTCAAGGTATCTTTAAGAGGCTTCATAATCTGAAGGAGATATAGAGGAATAGAGGATAGCATTGATCGTATCATAGTAATCCGTCTCCCAAATGATAGAAGTCTTAAGGCCCAGCCAGAAATTCTACTGCGGACTTTCTAGACTAAGTCATCATACAAGAAAATCTTACTGGCACCTTTAAATAAAGGAACACAAAGATAAGTGAAGGGTTGCTGCTGATGATGAAACCATGTCAGATGCTCCAGCCAATATATCTGACTAATAGAAAATCTCCTAGGTAAGATAATCCTACTCTTATCTTTGTTCGCCAACTGCCTAGAAGCCCCCTCATAGTGCTCAATACACTATAAAACTCGTCTGATAAACTGCTACTGGCCATTGACGAAAATAATCATATCGTCTGCAAAGGACAAATGAGAGGTAAGAGCGTCACCCCTATATCTGTATGCCATCGAAAGAATTTGTTGATACTAATGAGTGAGTAGTCGTGAAAAATAATCTGTAACAATAATAAACAGTGATGGAGAAATGGGATCACCCTATCTGAGCCCCCGAGATGATGAGAAAAAATCACATGGCCTGCCATTAAGTAAGACCAAGAATCGACACTCTTAAATACACCTCCGTATTCGATCAATTCAAATAGAATCGAATCCAAAACCTTCCAAAATAGATATCAAGAAGCCCCAATCCATGTGGTCATAGGCCTTGGCCATATCAAGCTTGAGGATAATATTACTTTCTCGCACTTTTGTATCAGGTGTATGTAGTAACTCATGTGCAAGGAGGACATTATCCCCAATGAGCCGTTCTGAGATGAATCCGTTCTGAAGAGCTGAGATGATCAGAGGTAGTAGAGTAATCAGTCATGAATTCATCAGCTTCATAATCAACTTATTAAATACTGTACATAAGCTGATAGGACGAAACTTTAACCACCTATAGGTATTGTCCCACTTTGGAAGCAAGACAACAGAAGTAACTGCAAAACCCCTTAGGTAGGTGTCCTCCAGCAAAGAAGTCCAAGATTGCCTGAAACATATCCTCCAATACTATGTCCCAACAGACCTGAAAAAAATGAGATGAAAACTCATCTGGCCCGGCGACACTGTCTGGATCAATACTGAAAATAGCCTATCGTACCTCAGTCAAAGTTGGAGTCCGATTAAGCTGCAAATTATCCTAATCAGATACCAATCTATGTATAATACCAGGTCGAATAGGGTTGACAAACTGAGGAAGAGCCGACAGAAGCTCCTGAAAGAAAGATACTGCTGAAGGCTAAATAGTGTCAAGAGACTCAATCACGTCACTCAATTACCTCACCCGAAGTTGAAGTAATAGATCGGATCCTGGTACAAATACGTCGTCCCTGAACTATAGAATGGAAATATCAGGTATTATGATCACCTTCACAAGTCAAATGTGTCCCTGCCTTTTGTTTCCAAAAGGCTTCCTCAATAGATAAAGTACGGTTCAGAACTGCCTGAGCCTGATGCAAAGTATCACAATGAGAAGGAGAATGATCTCTATCATGGTTTAACTTTGCCTTGTCCACCATACACTCTACATCCCTAACCCTCTGAAAAATATCACCAAATACATGTCGATTTCACCAATGAATGCCCTGTTTAAGCCTAAAAATCTTCTCCCAGATAGTAGTCATTCCCGTAAAATGGGTAGGAAATGACCACTTTTGAGATATAAAGCCCAGAAAATTGTGATGCATAGACTAAACATTGAGGAATCGAAAAGGGCGAGGCCCCAAATCATCGTCAAAAGACCATTGAATCAGAAGAGGTGAGTGATCAGAAGTGCTTCGGTTCATATGACGAACCAAAAAATGAGAACAAAATGAGGCAATCAGTGAGTTAATCAAAACTCTGTCCAGACGCTTCCAAACCCTCCCATTTGTCCACGTATATTGACTTCCAAAATACCCTGCATCTGTCAAAACACAATCCATCATCATATCCGCAAAGTTTGAAGTGTCCCTATCACGAGTATTCTTACTAGTACGCTCACCATTGTGAGCGATCACATTAAAGTCTCTACCAACTAGCCACGGTCCATCCATAGAAAGGGATATCTGGTGAAGACCCGCCCATAAATCCCTACGTCCAACTGGTGAGCAAAAAGCATAGACCAGAGTAATGAGCAACGGTCTAGCTAATCTAGGATCCCTAACTTTAATTTAAAGAAATTGGAGATGATCAACAATCGAAGTAACAACAGTCCCCAAATTCTAAAAATAACAGATCTTATCCAACTAATTCTATAACCCCACATCAAAAGAAAGAAATCGTCGGATAAAGTCAAAGTTATTCCTCAAAACAAACGGCACCAACACTACCAAAAAATACACCTGGTGAAGTCGAACCAATTTTTTAAATTATCTACGAGTGGCAATAATGTGCACACCTATCACATTCCAGATGATAACACTCATCAAAAAGACTAGCTACGTAATGAAACACTTGTCTGACTATGAGTCACCCATTTGATTGGGCGCGGGATATCAGTAACTTTCGAATTTTTCTTCTCCTGCACTATAGTAAAACCATCAGCCTCCTGCCGCTCATCTAAACCAACCAAGTCATTAGAAGAATTCCTGCGAAAGTACCCCGACTGATGAACCTCTAGTTGAGTAGAATTAGTAGTATCTAAAAGAATCAAAGCCTCTACATTTTTATGACAACTAAGGCGTGGACTGACATGTGGATCAATGTCAAAAACTGGTTATACTGGCTCTGACAAAATAGGAAACTCACGAGGGACGGACATCAAGTTATCTAAGAGTGGATTGAAAAAAAAATCACGAAAGGGTTTTGAAGCCACAATGGTGGGAATATTATGTCTAGGCTGATGGGTGGTCCCCACATGAACCATTGGAGGTGGTATAGCAACAACTGAAGAAGAACCAACAACTGGGGTCCATTACCTAGGAGCCTCAACAACAATCTCCTTCTCCTTACCCTTCTTGGTCCTATCTACAATCTTCACCTGAACATCAACTGGCTTAGGATCCATAGCAACAAAGGGCTTAGGAGCTAGAGCAAAAACAATCTTAGTAGCCTGAGTAACAATATGATCTACAAGCGGAGCACCCACCCTGTACTGATCAATAATATGGCCCATATGACGACATTTAGCACAAAAATGGAGCAACCTCTCATATATAATAGGCTTCCAAAAACTACGGGATTCACCCCGATCAATCCAAATCATATCTAGGAGCTTATGCTCCAGATTCACCTCAACACAAAACTTGGCTTCATTTGGCCTCAACAAATCAGCAGTCGCCTCATCAATCCTCAATGGCACCCCAACAATTTTAGATAGACCAAATAAAAATCTTTTTGCATGTAAATGAACAAGCAATAAAGGAAAATATATCCAACATGAGCAATGGGTGTCTCAGCATCAGGGTGGAAATCACAAGTCTACTTAAGTATACACATAGGGCAACCCATAATAAACCAAAGTTGTTTTAAAAATAAACTACTATAATCATTCTCATGCGTTAAGTGTATAAGTATGTGCTTGTAATCTATAAGCCTAAGTTTAAAATCACACAAAATCCAAACTTTTGAAAATTATTACGTACTTCCACCAGTTTGGGCTTGCGGTGAGAGAAAACTTGCCAACAAGTGTGAATTTGAATGGCTCGGCAAGAGATGCCTCCTCATCAGATGAAATAACAAAGGCAAGCTCTCCATGATGTAAGTATGGCTCCTTAGCCACAACTGGTGACAAGTAAAATTAGGAGAGGACTAAAGGACAAAAGCAAATGACTTCCTCATACTTTACTGTGGTGAAAAGATAGTCTGTCGATCAGTAATAACTACAGCATAAGTCAATTTGCCAGAATTCAGTGCAGACTGAGCTTCCTGAGAAAAAACATGTGGGCCTGGAGCAATTAGAGCTGAAAAATTAGGTAAACGGAGGGGGACGAAAAAACCAACCGGAGGCGTGCACGTGGTAGCCAACTGTGTGCTGCTTTAGATTGCACACTGCTTCAGATTGTGCATGGACTTTGGCAACCTCTAGGAAAGAGGGAATAACGATTGGGATAGGCACACTAGAAATTGCAAATGGGTTGGGCACGGTTGATAGGTCGGCATAGTTGCAGGTCATCTCATGCGAAGAATGCATCAGGGGTACGTCAAACGCCACCCCTAACTCTGAAATATGGCATCCAAGATGGTCACCCATGGGTGGCGCACCTGCTGGAAGGTCGCCGGTGACAACGCGGCCTATAGGTGGTGCAGCGGAGATGCTAGTGGTTGAAACTAGGGCTTCTACTGTTGACTGGTTTTTTGTGAATTGGGATCAATTATGGATGGTGTGAGGCCGGTAGGGATGATATTAGGAGTGGCCGAGGGTATCCCACTCCTGGTGGTGACCAATTCCGGTAGTTTAGGAGGCGGACGAGGGACATTGGGGTGCGAAGGTGGATCGTCCATAGTTAAGGGGTCAGTTCGTAATTAATTTCTGTAAGGCGTGTTGGTGATAGTAGATGGACTCCTTTATTCCCTTGATTCTGACGAGGGTTAGCACCAGGAGCGCAGAAATTAAAGAAGACCAAAGACTGAATCTTGATATCCCATAAAATGATTTGAAGTAGAAAATCACAGGGCCATTAAATCAAGAAATGATTGAAGAGAGATTATTTCCTTGATCACGAAGATCTGGCCCTGCCAATTTGACAGCCCTAAGGTTTAATCTGCTATTTGTAATCATGAATGCTGCTTTTAGGAAGAAATATAATGAAGAAATCCTCTGTGACTATGCTCTCGACATGTCGATTAATTTTTTACACGCAATTTTTGAAAAACTACCGACACCGAAATGTCGTCGACACGTCGATTAATTTTCTTTCTAAATTTTATAGTGTAAAGAAAATAAAAATTTCTATACTCATTTTATTAAAAACAAATACTCAAAAAATGATTGACTTGTTTTAATATTAATAAACAAATAATTGGCTCATTTAAAATGTTGACCGGACCATAAAGACTGATCTATTTTTTGTAAACCCTAAACAAATACTCGACAAAGTGTTCGATACGTGCCGATGTCCGAAACGTGTTTGACACCGACACGCTAATGCTGGTGGTGTGTCCGTGCTTCTTAACAATTGAATTAGAAATTATAGTACTAATATAATGGAATTACGTTCTTCTTGAAGACGATGTGTTGTTTCCCACCAAAAGATCTATGTCGAATAATTCTTAGAAACAAATGATCATCAACTTATTTGAAGGTTCTAGATTTTTCTCCTTGTTTTCCTTTAAAATAATTTCTCTAGGATATTCCATTATGCCATATATATAACAAGAAAGATCTAGAATAATCATGGAGTATTAGCACTAGAACTTTCTAATTTTTTGTTAACCTCCATTGATGGATCTTACTAGAAAAGTTGTAACCAAGTATAAATAGGGCATTGGTGTATTGTATTTGAGTGAAGTGTGAGAAAATGTAGGGAGTGATAAGAGAGGTTAGAGCGAGTGTTGTATATCAAAAATATAATACAAATATTTATATAATAAAATAAATATTTTTTTGGTTCCAAATTCTACATTTTCATCATATTTTCTTCCCCTACTTTTTGGAGCATGTTCAGGTGCCACATGCTCCAACAAGTGGGCTTTAGTTAGAAGTACATCCCACAAGTTTGGCATTGTTTTGCACCCTTATATTCTTGTGCACCCTTATATTCTTGTGCGTTGAAGAATAGTGTTTAGACAATCCATTTTTATTAAAATAACTGTCACAAAGCTGGCAACAAAAGTCTTTTGTTATTGTGTTAACCATGACTTGTAGCATGAAAGAAAAAAAAAATACCAAGTAGAGCAATATGCCAATACATGTGATGAATAATATAAGAACAAGGAAAATATCCGATTACACAACAAAATGCAACAATACACACAGACTTGCCATAACAATAATATACTAAACGGAGGTAGGTTGGCCTATCACTTGATTCGCACAAGGGAGAAAAAACTGAAATCCAAAACGACGTCATTTTGGACAACATGGTAAATAGTAAATGTCTCATTCATACTTATAGTATAGTAAGGATATATGGGGAAATGGCACAAATGGTCCCTGTCCTTTAATCTTAGTGTGTAAATAGCCCTAACGTTTATTTGTTGGTACAAACGTCCCTAACTTATGTATTTTAAATACTCAATTAGTACTTATTTGATGAAAATGACAAATATGCCATTAATTTTAATAAGAAAAAAAATTACATTTGGGTTACTAATTTTTATAAAAAATACAAATAAGTCTGGCACTTTTATTTTTTTAAAAAAATTAAAAGAAACTAACTAGTTTTTTTTAATTAAGACTTTATAAAATAAATTAATAATATACTAAATTATTTTGTATATGTTACGAACTATTATAAAATAACTATAACAAGCACGTTAGATAAAATTAATAATTTTATTATCAAGTAATTACATTATTTGAAATTTGAAATTTTATTTTATCGTGATAACAGAAAAAAAAACTTTATCACAAACTTGATGCTCAAATATTTTTATTTAATTAAGATATTTGTTTATTAAATACAAATATTAGAGCTTAAACTGTATTTTTTATATTTTAATTTATTGTTTGAAAATAAAGAACACATTATAGCTAAATTAATTTTTATAGTATTTTTAGGATAAATTTTTATTTTAGAAAATATTGAAACAAAATCTTATATATTTATTGGAATCGTATGGAAACTTGAGTGACCGAATTGAAACAAAATAAACTTTAATGACCATCTTGAAATTATATATATAAATGTTATTGCATTTTTACCATGAGCCAACAATTTTTCAGTTTTTGTCACGGAAAGTTTAAAAAATGAGTATCTTTGAGCGTAGGATATGACATTTTGTTTATTTCTAGGCGGATGGAAGGATTGTCCATTCAGTCCACTTAATGGTAGAAGTCAATGAAACGCACGTGACTTTAATTGATTGATCGACAGTTTATATTAGGTTAAAAATATGCACGAAATTATCTTTGGAGACCACACTAATTGAGCGGTTGTGCTCAATGTCACATATTGTGTGTAAACATGTTGTTTCAATTGAGTGTGTGCAAAGTTCTAAGGAGTTGCTCACAACTTCAAATTTTAATGTTCAAATGCTCTTTTGTTATTGTATATAATTATGATACGACGTCCTACTCATTCATTTTTGAAATTCAATTATGTGTTTTGAGTTGAACGTGTGAATTATAATACTTTAATAGACATGTAGATAAATTGCTGATACTGATCGAGCGAGACTTTGACCATACCAATATTTGTGGGTGACTCTTTATCAACCATTTTTCATGCCATTTTATCGATAGGGTGCTCATGCGTCCCATGCAATCACATTAATTTTACATTTGTTAGACGATTTTTGTAACCCTAGAATGAATGTATTTTGTTAAACCACGTTCCTTTCCCCATCAAATTTATTTGGAAAACATTATTAGACAGGAAGAAGTTTGCTCGCCTAGAGTAATTTGATCAATTGACTCTACATATGAAGAGGTAATTGTTACGCACCAATCCTACATGGCAGCCCGTAGTGCCACGCAGGCATTAGCCATCCTACCTGGCAGCCCGTAGCGACACGCAGACATTAGCCGGGCGTTTTGGGCCGACCCTAACCTTTCTCCGATACGGTCCGGGCCGACCCTGACCCTTCTCCGAGGCGGTCTGCACCGAGGAGGCAGGTCACCGAGGCTCATTGGTCGGAACAGCCTAATTGGCCGACCCTGGTTGCGTGTCCAGGAAGCCTCCCTGTAACTCAACCTTGACAAGAGTGATGGGACAGCCTGCCAAGGCGGCTTGTCATGGTCATAGCCCCTTAGTTTGCGGCTGAAAGTGACTTTCCCATTAATGCTAATGACGTGACACCAAGGATGTGACTTGAGAACCCCTCAGATAGAGCCACGTGTCACACATCAAGAGGGATCGTTCCCATAGAATTTGTCTATAAATACCAAACTCATTTCACAAGACAAGGAGGTTGAAAATATTACTATCACCACACATATAACGAGTCCTCCTTTCTAATTACTTTTAAGTGCTACAACCGCCTGGAAATTTGTTAGTAGGAGGCCCTCAGGCTTTCACCTTTGCTTTAAGAGTGTTTTTGACCTTTTATCTTCCTTCCATCTGGACGGGAGGTTATCTACGTGGTTGAATAAACCACGTGGCAGTCTTAGTGAGAGGAAAGCACACGTGGGCATAGGTAGCGTGGGGATCCTGTTGGCAACCATTTTTGGAGGTCAACAGTAATCATCAATGGTGGTTTTTATATCAATAAAGTAGACTGGGATTCAAAAAGTGATCCCGATTGGCAATTGAATCTTGAATGCTAGTAGTTACCTTTTGGCGATTATAGGGTTGAGGACCCAATTTGCACAAATTCGATAGGTTGGAAACCTCTGCTGCAATTTTCTCGTGAGAAGGATAGCCAAATAAGGAGAAATGGATAATGAGTTAATGACAACGCATTCAAGAGACAAACTAAAGACTACTAGAAGAATGAAGACAAATTAATGTAGGAAAACTGCATTGTTGGTCCTCGATATTTTAATCAAGTTCCCAGTTAGTCTTCAAACCTGGGAGTAAGTTGGTTTTTTAACCCTCTAAAATATGTACAATATCATTATTTTGATCAATTTTCTATTAAAATGAAATTTTTTTAATATTATTACGTTTACAAAAGAATTTGAATTTATAATGTTCTTTTTTTATTTGCTGTAAGTAAATTACGACACAAGTTAATGATATAAATTATTACAATATATAGACTCAAAATAATTAAAATAATTGAAGTCATCAAAAAAAATTACGGAAAAAAAGACACCATACTCAACAAGATAAATAGAAAAAATAAGAGTAAAAATAAGAATAAAAATACTGTAATAAAAGAATAATTTTTTAACTTAATGAAATTCTTTAATAAAATACAAGCAATTGTTGTATAAGAATATAATTATAAATTTATCTCGTTTTTAATGAAAAGTAGAAAAATATGAAAAATGAGAAAAAAAAAATTGGTTATGAGAATATTGAAGAAAAATTTACGTTGAAGAGAGAGAAAAAAAAAGTATAATCATCATTTTCATAAAAAAAAAGTTGGTAATTAATCATGTATTTAGGATTCGTAGAAGGAAAACGAAGAAATTGAGAAAAATAGTTAGGAAAATATTGAAAAGAGAACAAAAAATCACATTAAATATAGAAAAATATTAATATTTTTCTCATAAAAAAATATTGATAATTAATTATTGCTATAATGTAAAAAAAAAAAGGTGGAAAAAAATTGGTTAGGAATACATTAAAGAAAGAGAAAAAAAAATATTAATATTTATTTTAGAATTCTTAGAAGGAAAAAGAAAAGATAACTATTGTATAAAGAAAAACATCATAGGACGAAATTTATTTTTATTTTAAAGTGTTTCAAAGTCTTAGGGATGAACGTTGGAGAAATTGTAATATCATTTATTTATACCCTGTGCTCTAAAGTTGTATAGAAAATTCTATATAAAGTCGTTAAAACTCATTGACATTTTAAATATCTCTAAATTTCATAGGATTTTAAAAAGTCTGAATTGGGTAAATTTCACTGGGAGGTCACTGAAGTCACTGAAGTTTCAGTGAAATTATAAAATAGTCACTGAAATTACAAATTTTCAGTATCGATCACTAAAGTATACTAATGCGTTTAGAGGTGGCAAAATTGCCCGGCCCATGTAGCCCGCCTTTTTGGGTTGGGTTGGCCCTAGCGCAAATAAAATCGAGCTAAGATGGCCCGACCCATTTAGCCCGCGGGCTATTTGGGCTGACCCGATTTTGATTTTTTTTTTTTTTTTGATTTTTTGATTTTTTTGATTTTTTTTGCTCGTTAACACTAATCATTTATTTTGTGAATAACTCCAATACATAATTTAAATATTATCAATCTAAAATGATCTAAGCCAAAGTCACGAATAAACATTAATCCAAAAATCTTAGGATCCAACATAAAAGTATTTAGATTTAATTAAAATTTAGTTTAATTTAAGTTTCAATCCAAAATATATTTGGTGTGACAAATAAATTATTTATTTTAAATTTACTTATAAGTAGATCTTTTAATTTAAGCCAAACATGCTTATATCTCAAAACAATAAGACTAGAATGCTTTTACTATTTGTATTTTTTTTAAAGTTTCTACAAATAGTTTACAATTAACAAAAAAAAATTATTATTTTGAAAGAAAATTGACGTTTATCTATTAACTAATACATGAGAGCCCCAATTTTATAAATTAATTTCTTTAAAAATTTTAAAATATATAGTTTAAATTTATCTAAGATTGTATTTGATGTAATGTATTAGATTGTATAAAAAATTTATTTAAAAATAAAAAAAAAAAAAAATTAAGACAAGTTGGGCCAATGTGTTGGACTGGGCTAGCATATTTCTAGCCTATACAAAACCGGGTTGGGCTAGCCCAGTCCAGTTTCATGTGTGGCCCTGCTCTGGCTGGTTGGGCTGGCCCAACCCAGCCCATTTGTCAGCTCTAAATACGTTCACCAACTGTCACTTTGTTAAATTCTCAGTGTAAATTAATGACGTGTTATCGTTAAGTGTCTACGTAACACACAATCGATTGACATTTGATAAAAATTGACGCCACGTTAACATAATGTACTCATAACAATAAATTCAGACCACAAATGATGCATCTAAAATATGATGATCTAGTTACAATTTCTGGACAATATCTAAATCAAATCCTCAAATCATTTGCACAACCCGATTTAACCAATTGGGGTGAAATTAAAGTTTGTGATCGTTTTTTGAGAAATTTTGAGTTGTGCAAATGGATTGCGGATCTGATTTAGATATTGTCTAGAAATTGCATCTAAGTTCTCAATTTTGGCCAAATGCTAATAGATTGTATGTCACGTGGATACTTTACGGTGACACGTCATCAATTCATGCTGGAATTTAACAGTGACTGTCGGTGAACTCGTTAGTATACTTTAGTGACCGTCGATGAACTCATTAGTATACTTTAGTGACTGATGTTAAAACTTTATAACTTCAGTGACCACCAGTGAAACAAGTTCAATCAATAGAATGAAGCGGTTGAAGGATCTTTAACTTTTTGCACCTTAGCCCCAAATTGAGAAACCTAAATCAACAGGGATTCGGTGAATATTGTCCAACTATAAAACACAAGTTCTTCCCAGGTATAATATGCAGCTGCCTTCTCAAATTCGAATACGTACCTTTTCTCTACCAATTCTCTTACCCATTTTTCTAAAGCTATTTCCATTCTCCAAATGTACGGACTACACTGTTCAATTCTCTCTTTCTGCATTTAACTCTATGTTTCTATTTGTGGTTGCATTGATACATACATAAATACGTACGTACATATATGTGTACGCAGCGTTGCACGTACCTAATGTTTTAATTATTTTGTATGCGTTGATAAGTAATATTATAGAAATGGTTGGACTAATTATTTCCTACATTAAAAAATAGCTAATTGAGTGAAAAGTTGAGTATATTGGAATGTATCTAATTTAAGTAACAATTCAACTAATGATTTAATGTGAGAATGTACCAACTAATGATTTAATGTGAGAATGTACGAAAATATATATGATTTAAATGGAATACAAATTAGACGCTTAAAAAATGAGAAAAAATTGTTTGTAGTGCATTTAGGTTGGTAATATGTTATGTCGGTCAAATCGACATAAATGTTGGATTTATGTAGATTTCACCGAAATAAATCTGTTCGTATTGGAAGAAAAAAAAAAAGAAAAGAAGAAAGGTTGTAAAATGGGCAAATGGGTCTCTTTTGAGGCCCATTTGAATGCATGAGAATTGGGGACCAATTTCTGGTTCCTAATATTTGTCAACATTGTCGACATTTTAAATGAGACAAAATCGAACTAATTATACGGTGAAAAAAAAATTCTAAATGTATAATCCGCAAATAATAAATATAAAAAACATATTTTTGAACATACTATTTAATACATTGTAAATTAACTCTTAAATCAATGTAACCAGAAATACATATAAGCTTTAAATAAGAAGATTATATAAGTAAAATGTTGAAGTTAAAACTTGCTATTAAGAAAAGTAGAACTCCCACGGCATTATGAATTACATAAACCAAATAAACACATAAAGAAGTTCTAATTGATTGGGACT
This sequence comes from Forsythia viridissima, assembly GCA_030279155.1. NCBI lineage: Eukaryota > Viridiplantae > Streptophyta > Magnoliopsida > Lamiales > Oleaceae > Forsythia > Forsythia viridissima. The sequence continues at coordinate 31,311,646 of CM059041.1, read as the reverse complement.
ATCAATGGTCATCAATTCAAATAACCAAATCCAATTTAGAGCTTTAAACAAAGAAGTTACATACAAAATTTAGACAAATCAGATCTTAAAATTAACCAAAATGGGTCATTTGAAGAGGATGTATAATGATGAAAAAATCTAGCAATCATTAACCCACTCCACATTTTTATCACTTCATCCTATCACCACACTCCGTTTTCAGTTTCATCCACCAGCGACAAAAATAATTTGTACATTTGTAATCCATACAAATTATTTGTATGCAAATAGAAATCTCAGATTTACTTTAATCCAGACAAACTACTACCAACATAAGATCACTGCAGTCACTAAAAGAACAATCCCCTAAGAAATCTGGAAAAAATAACAAAAACCAAACAAAATAAAAAAAAATTGAAACTGAAACATACCTGAAACATCATATTCATTTCAACAGAAATCTATTATCATCGACTAGAATGAAGTAACACTCCGTAAACGCCGATTATGAGATTTGGTGGAAAGAATAAATATAACCAAATATTATATCAAATCAAACGAAATAAAGAAGAGCAAGAGAAGAAAACTAAAGATCCTCAATCAATCTTCGAAATCCAAAACAAATTTGGTAGAGGGAGAGAAGTCGGTCAGCGTGGAAAGAGATTGAAGGTAAATAAAGTTTGTCCACTAATTTTGTTGACATTGTTGACACAATTGGGAACCGAGGTTGGTTTCCAATTGTGTCGATATTGTCGACATTTGGTACCAACGATTGTGGGAGGCGGAGGAAAATAAACCTAGGTTTTAGCAATCCAAGAAGAAGGAATACAATATAGGTAAAAAAAATAAAAAAAAATAAAAGAAAACAAATTAAACGAATACAGAATAGGATGCCCATGTGATTGAATTGTTTTTTTAATACAAAATAAGCCGAAGCTATAAAAACACAATATGTGTAACGAACAAGGCTGTAACCTGTAATTAAAAAATGGAAGCAAAGAAATAAAAAAAAAAAAAATTGGATGCGGGATTGACCTCAGAAGTCGTGCTTCGAATTGAACTTCTTCGCCAAGAACTTGAAGAAGGCAACACAGAATGAACAACAATTGTAGACAAAAAAAGAGAAACGAAAAAAAGTAGGCGAAAACGTACAAATCCGAACGACATACTACATAAATTATAAGAGGAAACAGGAGAAAACAGCTTACCTATCGAAGCCCACTATAAATTCCATAGTCGCCAACGTTGAAGATCCACATTGGTGAGATCTAGGTTTTTGGAAGAGACAAGAATGAGAAATGATAAATGTGAAAGCAGGATGTCAGAAGAGGGAAAGAGGAAAAAAATTATTACAGAAATTATAAGAGAAAACAGGAGAAATCAGCCTACCTATCGAAGCCCACTATAAATTTCGTTCGGGCAATGGTCTCCAACGTTGAAGATCCATGGAGATATCCAAGTTTTCGGAAGAGACGGAAATGAGAAGTGATAAATGTAAAAGCGGGATGTCACTGGAGGAAGAAAAAAAGGGAAATTTTTTTTAGCCAAAAACGATGTCGTTTTGGAAGATGCTGTGAATCATGAATACTCCATCCATACTTTTAATATAGTTAAGGATATATGTGCGTGTGCGCACGTGCGCGCTACTTCGGATTTTTGTTCGTCATGTGGCACATTCCGTTAGGTGAGAGTGACGAAGATCAAATCGGTGATGGACGGATAAGAATTAAGAAACACGGATGAGTAATTGGATATTTTTTATTGTAGAGAAAATCATCATTTGATATAGCTGTTATGAGTAGAGTTTTTGTTAAAAAGTTGTTGATTGTTTGAATATGAATTCAAAAAGTGCTCTGAAGTGTGTTTGGTTGTATAACTATAAAAGTAGTTTTGTATAAACTTTATATTTAGTTGAATAAACAGTAATTAATTTACACACACATGTGTGCGCGCGCGCGCACTACGTCGGATTTCTGTCCGCCACGTGGCACATTCTGTTAGGTGAGAGTGATGAAGATCAAATCGGTGATGGACGGGTAAGAATTAAGAAATACGGATGGATAATTGGTTATTTTTTATTGTAGAGAAAATGTTTGTTTGACACAGCTATTACGAGTATAGTTTTTGTTAAAAAACTGTTGACTATTTGGATACGAATTCAAAAAGTGCTGTGAATTTGAAACTGTGTGTTTGGTTATATAACTATAAAAGTAGTTTTGTATAAACTTTATATTTAGTTGAATAAACAGTATTTAATAATTATATATCTCATAATTTGTTTAAATATAATTTTTTTATATCTATAACAACTATTAAAATTAATAAATTAATTTAATTATAATAACACAATTATTTTAATATATTTGACAGTAATTAATTATTATAAATATCATATAATTATTTTTAAAATATAATATTATTTTATATCATATAATAACTATTAAAATTAATAAATTAATTAATTACAATAACATAATTATTTAGTATATATATCATATTACTTAAAATTAATTAATTATTTAAATCAAACATATAATGTATAATTTGTATCATATTATTAACATGCCAATGTATATTTTTTACTTTATGTAAATATATGAATCGACAACTTAATATAAATAATTAATGTGGTAAAAAAATTAATATTTTTTTTTATGTATTAATAGTAATTTTGTTAATTTTCAAGTTCGTTAAATGTTATGGTCATCTTCTCCTCTCCGCAATGGAGAAAATTTATCTTCCCCACGTACCTACATGGCATGTTTGTATTAATATTTAGTGAGCACGGATTAAATTTAGACTATTTCTTGAACACAGTCATTAAAATTTCCCAATTGGTCAACTCTTTCTTTCTTTTTTGTTGAACAAACATGATGTAAATCTAAGGTAAATATGGAAATATATGCAAATTTAAGTCTGCTTTGAAGAAGGGGAAAAAAGAAACAAATCTTTTCAGCACAAATCATTCTACAGAATGAAGAGGTTGGAGGATCTTTAAAATTAGGAAACCTAAATCAACAAGGATTCGGTGACAAATTCTTCCCAGGTATAATTTGCAGCTCCCTTCTCAAATTCGAATATTCTAAATTTTCTCTTCCAGTTTTCTTAACTAATTTTCTAAAGGTATTTCAATTCTCCGAAGGTACGCACCACACTGTTCAATTCTCTCTTATCTGAGACTGTGTATATTCTTTCAATCAAAAAATTTATATTAAAATTTAATTTGTAGAAATACTTATCTAAGGACTTTGATTGTGATGGGGGCGGGGTAAACTGGTGAAAGGCTGAACCCTGGATGGTCTGTATTAAATTTTGAAGGATGAATTTTAAACCATATTTTTAAATTCCAATCCAATTAATCACTAAACCGTATAATGGGTGGGAAGACATCAAGCATCTTGCTGAATTTTTCTTAGACTTTTTTTTTTTTTTTTTACTTATATTTCATTATTTTCTTGTTGAATGTATGGACTGCAGTTTATCACTTGACATGGCAGATTGGACTGTTCTTCCAATGGATATTTTGGTTGTTATAGCAGAAAGTTTAAGTGTCATAGAGAATTTTACTTCCTTTAGTGCTGTTTGTAAAGAATGGCAATCAGCGACTGCAATATTGAAAAAGAAACCTTCATTGCCTACTAGATATCCTCGGATCATGCTTTCTGAAAAAGTAGATACCAAGGATAAAGGGAATCAAGATGATCGTTACTTTTTAAACTTATTAACCTCAAAAACATATCAACTCAAGTTGCCAGAAGCTAGTGGCAGGAGGTGCTTGGGAGCACATTATGGTGGTTGTTCACAGTTGGTTTCGATTTGCAAATCAATCTATTACACCCTTTCTATAGACAACAAATTTGCCTACCTCATTACTCACCTTCCCTGATCAGCAGTATGAATATGACGAGACATACACGCCACAAGAAGTTATTAGGTTCTTTGTGAAAAAGATAGTGATATCCTCAAATCCTCAAACTAAGAACAATTTACATGATTATAATCACGAGTGTGTTATACTGGCTATTTAAGGAGAATTTGGTGTATTGGCTTTTGCGAGATTAGGAGATACTCTTTGGACCAACATCCAAGTACCGTCCCGTTGTTACGATGATGTCCTTTACTATAAAGGAATAATTTATGCTGTGGATTGTCATGTAGTTGTTGTTGTTTGTGACATTAATGATAATAATGACCCAAAAGCAATAGTGGTGCCCCTGCTCCATGTGAAACTCATGATCAAATTCAAAAATATTTAGTTGAATTGTTAGGAGATCTTTTATTAGTTTCTCGTACTCGAGGGGGTACATTATTTGAAGGTGATGATGATGATATAATAAGAAAGCTCTATACTATACAATTGACTTCTCTATTTTGAGGCTAGAAGAGTATCACGAAGAAGGGAATAATTGCGCATACAAGTTAACTAAAGTGAATAATTTGGAAGATCGCGTATTGTTCTTAGGAAATAACGTATCTACATCATTGCCCTCATCAGAATGCATTAAAGCTAATTGTATCTATTTCACAGATGATAATAATGAGCTTTACATTATTGGAGAACCAGGTGGAGGTGGACATGACACGGGAATATTTGATATTGAAAATGGGACCATTCAATCAAATTATGTTGGAGAATCTCGAAGTCATCTTTCACCCCCATTATGGTATATTTAGGTTTTCCAATATTTTGAATTTATTGAAGACGTGGGTAAAATCAAATTGGAGAAGAATATGTCTCTTAGCTAGAAGTTCCTTTTTTGAGAATTATGTTTTTATTTTTATTTTTTCTCTAAGTGGTAAGATTAGTTATGATGTGGTAATTAATGGAAATATTGCTCATATACTTTTCTTAATAGTTTCGTAACTTAAGATTTATTTCGAAGAAGCATATTTATTTAAAGTGAATAGTGCAAGAACAAATATATGGTCTTTTACTCTATTACCAATGATTGTATACGATTTAGACGAATAGGATCGCGGAAATTCTATCATGGTAATATGAACAAAAGAGATGATCTTCCAAGTAAAATTTTCATTTATTTTGTTTTCTTTTATTTAATTTACCTTTCTTTAACTACTTCTTTGTTAATTATATTTTTAATTTTTAGTAATTAGAATTTATGACAATTATATAAGTATGTTTTGAATTTCTACTATCACCTTTGAAACAATATGACCAAATATCTTAAATACGTCTCCAATTTTTCAAAGTTGTCACAATTTTATCTCCATTCAATTTTATTTGCTCCAATTTAAATAAACTAAAATAGTAAAATGAAAAATAAAATGAAAAAAATTGTAATTAAGGTTCCTAACCTTTTCAAAAGTGCAAATCCATCATGGGTTTTTTACAGTTTGTTCGCTTAAAACAATTAATAAAATTTTTTTAAAAAAATATTGGTTGAGTTTATAGTTCTTCACTTATTTTTTACAGTTCTTTCATTATTTGGTTTTCTCCTTTAACCATATTGATTCTCGACATATTTTAATCAAATTGAACAGTTGGATCTAATTATTAAAACACTCGTTGTAGCTCCTTCCAATTTGAGATATATATGAGCTTGCTTGGCTAAGTTTCAAAAACATAAAAGTAACTAGATTGATTCTCGATGTTTTTTATTCGAACTGTACGGTCCGTTCTAATTATTAAGACACTAGTTACAACTCTTTTCAATTATATTTGAGATATACAACTTGTAGAAGCTTAAAACCATAAAAATAACAAGATAAATTTTCAATTTTTTTTTTGTCAAATTGAACTGTCCGATATAATAATTAAGATACTCGTTGAAGCTCTCCTGAAATATACATACCTTGAAAGTTCGTTTAATCAACTTTCTTTCTCAATCATGTTAAGATTTTCTATTTAAGTTACTTTTGTAAATTGTAATACAGAAGTTGGCATTTTTAGAAGGGTAAATAGCACAAAACGTCCCTACCTATTGAGGGTATTGTGGAAAACGTTCCTACCTTCAAAATTTTGGCATTTTCACCCTTACCTACTGGATTTCCTGCGCAAAACGTCCTTCAGTCCAAAAATATAGGGGTAAATTAGTCCAACCACTTTTTTCACATATATATTACTTCTTTTAAAATTGAGGGGCTTCCCATGCAATTTCCAAAATTGCACGGCAGGCCCCCATCTCCAAATCTGCCAAAACAGCAGGCCCCCTTCTTCTTCACTGGCCCTGCTGTCGGATGGCGTCCATGGCCATTACTTCAAGATATCCACAAGAAATTAATTTTGACCACAAAGCTCCATGTTTTATAAAATTCAACTAAACCCTATGCCCCAAATCCAATCCCTCACAAAAATGGCACTGTAGCGAGTCCAGCCAAGATACATTTTTCAAGCTTAGCATGCTATGTTAACGAGCTATGAAATCGATATCAAGTTTGGCCTAATTTCCTGCTGAGTTAATCTACCAGTTCAAAAGAGCTTTCAAGTAGCCAATTTCAAACAAACAGAAAGAATATTGGTTCAATTAATTTGGCCTGGCTTCTTCTACAAAAGAAGCCTGCTTATTTTGGCAAATTATTCTTGATACTACAAAAAAAAATGCTTTTAAACTAAGCCAAACATGTTCTAACATCTCCATACATAATACATACCAAAAATTGTATAAACAGACTTAGATGAGGAACCACCGGAAAACACGATGAGAACATTATCGGATGGTGAAATCATGGCATTAGAAGTTACGGCGAACCGGATCTTCCCGAACAAGTTACTCCTGAAACAATCAGCGCAGAATCTACTGCCATCCCCGTAGATAAAATCTGTTGTGTTTGGCTTTTGGCTGGGCCATGGACGCCATCCTACAGCAGGGCCAGTGAAGAAGAAGGGGGCCTGCCGTTTTGGCAGATTTGGAGATGGGGGCTGTCGTGCAATTTTTAAAATTGCATGGGAAGCCCCCCAATTTTAAAAGAAGTAATATATATGTGAAAAAAGTGGTTGGACTAATTTACCTCTATATTTTTGGACTGAAGGACGTTTTGCGCAGGAAATCCAGTAGGTAAGGGTGAAAATGCCAAAATTTTGAAGGTAGGGACGTTTTCCACAATACCCTCAATAGGTAGGGACGTTTTGTGCTATTTACCCTTTTTAGAATTCCACTCTTACTTAAAAAAAGCAAACGTGCTTCTTTTTTAAGCTTTAGCTAAACAGGCTCTTATTGGAAATTCATTGAATTTTATGGAATTGAGTTTTGTGGGCCACGTGCCTTCATAGGGTGCATTTGATGTAGGGAAAATTGTCAATAAGTCATCTCCACATGACTTGTTTCAAATTAGGTCAAATTTTTTTTTAAAATTGTGATTAAGTCATACTTTACATCACTATTTTAAATTAATTCCAAAATACTCCTTTGATCCGTATTTTTCATCGATGCCTTTTTCTATCTCCACAAACCTCTTTTGCAGAGCTTGTAATCGGAAATTATAACTTCAATTCCGGCGACTGTGTGTAGTGGTACCACGAGAATGGAGGGTAGATCAATGATACCACGAGAATGGGTAACTTCAATTTCGACGGAGGCGGAGGTGGAAGTGGAGGTGGAGCAATGGTAACTTCAATTTCGGCGGAGGTGGATCAGTGGTAACTTCAATTCCGGTGGAGGCGAAGGTGGAGGTGCCGGTGGAGGCGGAGGTGGAGCAGTGGTACCACGAGAATGGGTCTGCCTGTGAACAGGTTGTGAATTCAGGAAAGTTTTTAGAAATATTCATCCGCTACTAGTTATTCCAACTGTTAATTATTTGAATGCTGGTAATCCTTCATCCTTGTCGGATAGTGTAGTTAGTTTTCTTCCTCTGGAAGATGTTTTGTCTTTCTTAAAAAAATGCTACTAACGTTGCCATTTGAACAAAATGTGAGGACAAAAAAATATGGGATGAGCGTATAAGTTAATGTTTAGGAAGTATATTTGTTGTGGCCATGATTTGTTGCTGTTAATAGTAGCTTGAATTTCTGTAAGGATGAAAGCTGGTAGCCTTTAGATTATTTCGTTGTGTTGTTAGTCATGTATGTTGTTTGATACTTTATTATAATAAAACAGTATCGCAAAAAGTACCATAACTGAAATTATATAGAATTTGCATACGTGATCAGAATTTCTATTATAATATGTTTTCGGAATCGTTTCGACGAGCCGGTCAAGACCATTAGCTTTGCCACTGCTAATGATGAATTTTAGCCGTTTGAAATCATCTTTTTAGCTTAAAACAGAAATTTTTAGTTTGTCATACTAAAACAGTATCACAGATAAAACAGTATCACAACAAAAATGGGCATAGAATTCGCAAACGTGTTTGATACTGTTTTAATACATGATACTATTTGAATCTATGTGGAATGAGTTTTATTTATGATACCGTGATTTTATCTTTGATACTGTTTAATTATGGCAAGGTTTGAACATGTGATACTGTTTGAATGTCTTAGTTTTGTCTATGATATTGTTTTAATCCATGATACTGTTTTGTTTAGGTAATGTGCATTAGTAATTTTGATATTGTTTTAATCCATGTTCTAATCCATTATATTGTTTTGCATAATACAGTATCAAACAACACAACAACACACATGACTAATTAAACAGTATCAAAGATAAAAGCATGGTATCATAGTCATGTGTGTTGTTTGATACTGTATTATGCAAAACAGTTTCACAAAAAATAGTATCACAATAGAAATGAACATAGAATTTGCACACGTGCTCAGAATTTTTATTATAATATGTTTTCAGAATGGTCTCAACGAGACGGTCAAGACCAGTCGCTTTGCCACTGCGTATAATGGATTTTACCCGTTTGAAGTCGTTTCTTTAGCTTAAAATGGCAATCTTTAATTTTTTTTTGTCAAAACAGTATCACACATCTTCTAAAACAGTATCACAGATAAATGTATCTATATTGAAGCCACCATTCATCTTTCTCTTGTTGAACATCCTTTGAACTTGATCATTTTTCATTAACACTCCTAGTTCTTGATTAATCAGATCCCAGTTCTTCATTATCACTACAAGAATCATATGTTTAACAATATCACAAAAAAACAGTATCACAATATATGCAGACTAGTAGTTGGTTAAAAAAAACCATTGTATATCAACATTTTGCTAAAATCTAAATAGAATATAACATAAGAAAAGTAGAAAGAATTGACGCACCTTCATCTCAAGAAATACAAAAGAATATAACCAAGGGATTCAAGATCATCACGCCTGCTTTGTTCTGCAAAACAAGAAAATGTGATCCACATGTCATCGTGCAGATAACCCATCATTTATCTTCCTCTTCTCCTGATCTAAACGAAAAAGAAGTGGGTAGGAGTACTGTCTTAAAAGATCTTAAAAGAAAAGCTAGAAAAACTGCCTATCAGCTCACCAATCCAAGATGAGTATTACAACTTGCATAGCGTGTAGTTCCTGTTAAATTTTTGTTCTCCCTGCATAGAGAAAAATAAAGCAATGTATACTCATCTTTATATCTTTGTTGTTGAAAATGAACACGTATAAAACTATAAACCAAATCATATAATCACTCAAGTAATAGCCACAAAAAAGAGTTAATATCTTTGTTTTTTTTCCGTGTGAAAAGAAAATGTTTTCTAACCAAATAAGATAAGGTTCAGAACACTTTTGTATCTGCAAAATAAAACAGTATCACAACAAACAGTATCATAAAAAAACAGTATCACAACAAAGCAGTATCACAATTAGCGTTTTTTACAATTAAGGGTATGTTGGTCTTTTAGCTCTAAAATATGACTTTAATTGAATTAAGTTTTGAGCATATGACTTTAGAGTCCATAAGTGCCAAAACAGTGACCGGCCTTGAATTTACCCTTTGATATATTATATTGTATGAGGTTGTATTAAGATATATTGTTATGTTGTAATTAGTGTCATGTCGTATTAGAAAAGTTATAGGATTTTATTTGTAATTTTTTCTTATTTTTTCTTATTTTTTGTTGTTTTATTATTTTATTTTTATTTTTATTTATTTAATGATAAAGACAAATCTATCAAATAATTTAATGGGGACGTGATTTGTAATTAAATAAAAGTTTGAGAATGTTTGGTACTTAAAAAAAAACAATTAATGGTATACCAGTAACAAGTTGCAAAAATTGGAGACGAGTGCAAATTTCTCTTATATTTAACTAATTGGTATTGTTGGTAAATTTCTTTTTCTGTAACAAATTTAACTGATCTAACACTCAATTAATAAAAAAATAAACAAAAACTGAAATTTTAAATAAATTTAACTAATGCAAAAACTATATTTTAAAACTTGATTATTTACTTGTAAAAGGAGACTTTCTAAAGTTAGGGAAGGAATAATAATAAATAATATCTTTTCATGTTAATAGTGTTGTAAAGTTATAGATAATGATGAATGACTATTTAGTTGTATCTGTCTATGTAGTTATCTTCTTACTCCATAAGAGTGTATTTTAATCAGGTTGTAACTCCCTTTGGAACTCTATAAATAAGAGTCATTGTTATAGTAAATTTACAGACTTGAGTTTTGACTCTCTCTAATCTCCTCTCTTTTCTCTCTACTTTTCTAGTTTCATAACACGTTATCAGCATGATAGAGCTCTTCCAAAATAGAGAGAAAACTCGAGAGTTTGTTTAGAAAATTTGCAGAATTTGGGCAGCTTGCGCATCTATGATCAAACAATGATATCTTAACATTCCGTGGTCCGATCGTTGTAAAATTTGGACAGTAACTTCAAAACTCACTGTTCTTAAAATCCAACGGTTAATTATCGAGAAATCTATGCGTGAACATAAACGAAGTTTGAATTCGTTGGAAGAATTTGGACAATCTGCACAACTAAGATCAAATGTTGATATCTCGATTCTCCATTGTCCGATCATCATGAAATTTGTAAAAAAAAGTTCAAAACTCAATGTTCTTGAAATCCAACGGCTGTAATTAAGATCCAATGGTTCATTCGTGAGAAATCACTACATGAACAGAGGTAAAGTTTAAATTGTGTATATGGAGATGAAGCCAATTGAATTAACAAATGTTAGTATTCTCTTTACTATCGTATTTCATTACAGATTTTCTGTATTGATAAATAATAGATAAATATTTATTGAATATTGTTAATTACTAATATCAATATTTAAAATAATATTGTGTTAGTATTCTTAAAAAATATCAATTTATACAAATTAATATTCCAGAAGAATATTTCGTTGGTCTTCCAAAGAAGTACAACTTTATATTATATTAATTTTTCAGTAGAATACATTTGCTCCCGAAGAGCGTAAATAAGTTATTACTCCTGAAGAGCGTAATTTTATAAATCTAATATCTTATAAGAATATTATGATATCACTCATGAAGAGTAAATTTCTATACAGTTTAATTTTTCAAAATAATTTATTGTTGCTCCTGAAGAAGCACAACGTTACTTTAATATTCTGGCAGAATATAAGAGCATAATTCATAAGATCTAATATTAAGCTATTGTTCCTGAAGAGCAAATTTTTATAAACTTTAATATATTTAAAATTATTTGTTGTTACTCCTAAATAAGCACAACGTTACTTTAATATTCTGGCATAATATAAGAGCATAATCTATAAGATCTAATATTAAGCTATTGTTTCTGAAGAGCAAATTTTTATAAAGTTTAATAATTTAAAATAATTTGTTGTTGCTCCTGAAGTAGCACAATATTATATGAATATTCCAGTCGAATATTACTTGTTATCAAATAGCGTAATTTTATAAGATCTATTATTTTATAAAATATTGTATTAATACTCCTGGAGAAGTATAACGTTATGAATATCAATATTTTAAAAGAATGATATTATTGTTTCTGAAAAAACACAAAGTGTATAAAAATATTATAAAAGAATATTGTGTTGTTGCTCCTGAAGAAGTATAATTTAATTAAACGAATATTATATGACTGCTTTTGAAGAGGCATAAATCTGTACATATCAATATTCTAGAAAAAAATATTGTGTTGTTTCTATTGAAAAAGCACAACTTTACAATTTCAGAATATTAATGTTGTGTAATATTAGAGTGATGATATTTATGAAGAAGTACTATATTGAACCAGAAGTTCAATGTCCTAAAAATTTTATTGATTGGCATTACCGGTTAGACCTTCCCAGATCAGTATGATATGAATTATTAATAAGAATATCTATTGAAAACCAGAAGATTTTTCAATATAATAAATTCTCACGTGATGCTTGTTCTCATGATATATAAACCAGTAGACATTCACTAAGTAAAATCAGGACTGAATTCCCTGCATTTCTAAAAATTATTTAGGGTGATTTATGGGACCCATCATCCTCCATGTTGATCATCTATATATTATTTGTATCTGATAGATACATTTATTAGATGATTGTATGGTGTTATTATTCGCAACTTGAAATTTGCGAGATTACTTGCTCAAAGTTTAAGTTATGAACATAATTTTCAGATTATACAACCAAGACGGTGATGTGTCTTGTCAATACTAGTGAGTCTAAGTCTCAAACTTTTAATAATATTAGTTGAGATGATGTTAAATGGTTTAGGAATATTGTTTTTCAACGCCTCCAATTAAATTCTAAACCATTACTATTGAGAACAAAGCGCTTTCCATTTTTGTCTAGGGAATGCTATTTTTTATGCAGAAACATTTATACGCATCATGCCAACATCAAAGTTACCCCCGCTATAGTTGGCTTATGGTCAGAGCCTAATATTACCCATCTAATGATTTTTGATAGTACAATATATGTACAATCGGTCCACCATAGTGCACTGAGATGGGCTTTGAAAAATGTTGAGAATACATGTTTAGTATGGAATATTATAAAATATCTTAACGGGTGATATTCTATAAAACGATTTTTCGAATGTCATTTTAATAAGACAGTTTTCTCAACATTAGGGAAGAGAAATTAAGTAGCTGGAAAGAATACATGAAAATGCAGTATATTATATTTTCTAGATCCTTGCACAAGATAATATGAACCAGAAGTTTGACAAATAACTCATTTGTAAGTTATACAATTGACAGATGCATTTACTGACCAAAAAGATTAAATCAAATCTCATATACTAGCTCTAAATGCTCCAATTTATATTAACGTTCTTGAAGGACAATCCATTAACATTATATCTAGTAAATTAATGACACGCCTGAAGCGTGGTGACATTTGATTCCAAAAAATTCTCAAATTAAAAATAGAGTAAATTATAAAGACGGTCCTATTGAGGAGGTGTATATTCTTGTAGAGTATATAGACATAACTAATTATAAAACTCCAGAAGAGGTTCAGCTAGCTGAAATAATAAAACGAAAAGATCTCGTTAAGTTATGTCGTTATGAGAAAGAAATGGATTCAAAAATAAATGTTATTGACAACACTTTTGTATATAAAGAAGCGCTTCATATTATGAAAGGTAGCAAAGATATTGAAAGAAATCTGTCAAAGAATAAATTGGCCAAATAAAAAGATGCAATCCAAGTAAATTAAACTGACTAGAGAAACCTGAAGTTTTCAGACTTATAGTTGGAGTACCTAAAGGTGTATATTTATGCGAAAAAGAAATGAGAAAATGAAGTCGTAACATGTAATGCACGACTTTTAACATTATGAATTTCGCAAAGGCTTATGTAAAGTAATCACAAGTTGATATCTTGTTAGCCTGTCAATACATGACATATATGCATACAATAAATATTGTTATAACCAACTCATCTCGCATGACTAATAAAAATATGTATTTAAATCCCTGGAGGATTTAATATGTCTGAAGCATATAGTTCAACTTTTCAAAAATTTAATCGATCAAAGTACAGACCTAAAGTGATATTATGATGAGGGGGAGTAAATACGCGTTGTACTCTTTTCCTTGACCAAGGTTTTGTCCCATTGGGTTTTTCTGTCAAGGTTTTTAATGAGACAACTTTAATGGCGTACTAAAGAATTATGTACTCTTTTTCTTTCACTAGGATTTTTGCCTACCGTATTTTTTTCTAGTAAAGTTTTAACGAGACATATTTTTCTGTAAATGACATACAATCGAAAATTGTATAAATATTATAGTTATGGATGTCCATAACCTACAAAATATTTTACTCTCATCATAACCCTATGGTTATATTCCCATGTATTATAAATTGTATATGAGACCTCTGAAAGGAACAACTACAAGATCTATTTTTAATATAATTGCATCAGACCATCATGCTGACTATAGTCAACCTGAGATAGTGTACGAAGATGATATTGCTGGAAGTTATAACATGGAGCACATTTCACCAGAATCGTTTTATACAAATTTTAAGAAGATGGCGATATTGAAGACTTTGACGCACAAGATATAGATAGTTCGATACAAGTTTTTTTTTCATTGATTGAAATCAGTTGGAGTAGCTATACTCTTTTTCTTTCGCTCAGGTTTTATCTCACTGAATTTTCTGACAAGGTTTTAATGAGGCAGCATTTGAGTACTCCAATTTTTGATAATTTTTTTCATTTTATTGGTATTTTTGTCCCATTGGGTTTTTTCCAAACAACGAAGCAGTTATTGTGTAATAAGTCATTCAAGGGGGAGTGTTGTAAAATTATAGATAATGATGAATGACTATTTAGTTATATCTAGATGTCTATGTAGTTATCTACTTACTCCAGAAGAGTGTATTTTAATCAGGTTGTAACTCCCTTTGGAACTCTATAAATAAGGGTTATTGTTATAGTAAATTTACAGACTTGAGTTTTGACTCTCTCTAATCTCCTCTCTTTTTTCTATACTTTTCTAGTTTCACAACAAATAGTAGGTATTCTACGTTCGGCTTCCTTTTCACTTAGAGAACTTTCCATTCTTGTTGCCAAACATGTTCTAAAATTAAATTTCATAAATCAACAAGGATTCGAAAATAGCTAAATTTCTCACAATATAAAACAAAGAAAATCAGAAGCTCATATGCATATTATCAACACCAAATAAAATCAGATATATTTGTAAAAGTACGAACTGCAATGTTCAATTTTCTATTTCTCAAAATAATTTATATCTATACATATATTATATCTTTTCAATCAAATTATGTATAGTAAAATTTTAATCAATCAATACAGATTGAAATATATTAGAGTCTGCAATATTGATGGAATCAAGATAATCGTTGCTTTTTAAACTTATTAACCTAAAAAACATATTGTTGAAGGAAAAGTTGACTTTTAGTTTTATTATAATTGTTTACTAAAGTTGTTACTCAAATGTAAATGTGCTATTGTGTAAAGCACGTTTTCTTCTTTTCTTTCTTTTATTGTATATATGAACACTGAATGACATTTGGGTAATTAATCAATATATCAAATATTTTATTTGTGTCATGTGTTCTTCCTTTTCTTCAGCTTTCTCTCTCTATTCATTACCCTATGTTACTCTTCTGCAAATATAACTTGGTATCAGAGTCGTTTGCTTTACGGCGATGGATCGTGGTGCATCAGGAGATTCTTCATCTGGGGATGTCCCTGCTGGTAACTCTTCGGTCACCAGAGGTGTTGCCGTGACTGGTTGCCCTAATAGTTTTCCTACCCTCATACTTATTTCGATAAATTAGAGAAAGCAAACTATAATTTCTAGAAATCTCAGATATTACCTACCCTTCGTGCGTATGATCTTGAAGGTTTTGTTACCGAAAATCAGGTATGTCCTTAAAAGCTTATTGAGGCCGGATATGATAATATCGGTGATATTAAGCTGATCGAGGCCAGGTTTGATAATATTTATTGTGGGTAAAAATGGATCAGCTTGTTATAAGTTGGCTTCTTGGATCTATTTCTGAGAATATGTTTGGACATGTCATCGGATGCGTTACCTCAAGTCAGATCTGGCCAACATTCGAGCAGCTGTTTGTGTTTCAGTCAAAATCCCAAATCTTACATCTTCGTTCATCTTTGCAATCCACCAAAAAGGAAAATAGGTCAATCAATGACTATTTTCTGATAATGAAAGATATTGCTGACAATTTGTCGACCTCTGGTCATCCTCTGAGTGATGAGGATCTTTTAATGTATATTCTAGGAGGTGATGGTTTTGAATATGACATTGTTGTTATTAATCTTATATCACAGAGTGAGTTTTTTACCTTGTAAGAGGCTCAGTATCTCTTGTAAGCTCATGAGATGAGAATTGAGCAATTATGTACTACAGCAACCGTTGATTTTCGGGCTTCAGCAAATTACTCTATGTCAAAAAGGAGATTCTAGGAAAATTAGGCACCATCATCTTCTTTTGCCAACTCTGGTCAACATTATCAGGGTTCTGGTAGAGGAAGAGGACGTGGGGCTAGATCGAACTTGCAATGCCAAATTTGTGATAAAACTGGTCGCACTACATTGAGGTGCTATAAGAGGTATGATATGTCATTCAAAGCAGAAATGAATTCTCCTCAAAACAGAGGTAGTGGTAATGGTGGAAGTAGACAAGGGTATTCCTCTCACTCGAATCTACAAGCTTATGTAGTATCTCCAGAAACTATTAGAGATGACGCTTGGTATGTTGATAGTGGGGCTTCACATCATGTGACTTCAGATACTGAAAAACTTGAAATTCTTACTGATTACAGAGGAAAGGGTAAGCTCATTGTTGGTGATGGTAATGCTCTTCATATAACACATGTTGGTTCATCTGTTTTTCATTCAAATATGAATACGCCTTTAGTTCTTAAAAAAATCCTACATGTGCCCTTCATTAAAAAGAATTTACTCAGCTTATCAAAATTTCTTGATGAAGGTAATCTTTGTTTTTTGAAAATGATTCCTGTGTTTTCTAAGGACAAAACTTCGAAGCTAGTTCTTTTTCGGGGCAAGCTTAAACATGGACTCTTTCAACTAGATATGTCCAAATCCAAGTCTATCTCAACTCCTTTAAACTTTGTTTTTGCTGATTGTAACTCTAACTCCAATATGTTGCAAGAACATTTAAACTCTATTTCTACTTTTGTCTGTACATATTTGACAAGTGCTGATGCTAATATTTGGCATCAAATCCATAAACATGTTTTGCAAGTTGTGTTGAACTCTTTGAACTATCCTATTGATACTAAAATGCGTATTGTACTCTGTCAAGCTTGTCGTTATGGGAAATTATCCCAATCCACTTTTCATTTATCTAGTATATGTGTTAAGTCTCTCCTAGATATCATATATACAGATGTCTGGGGGCCCTCACCTGTTTCTTCCACTGAGGGATTCAAGTATTATGTCCATTTCATAGATGAGTATTCTAAGTTCACTTGGATTTTTCCAATGAAACTTAAATCTAACCTTGTTTCTATTTTTCAACAGTTTCAACAATTTGTTGAAAGACAGTTCAATATTAAGATTAAATGTCTTCAATCAGATTTGGGGGGGTGAATATAGGAAGTTAGAACCAATTTTGAACAAATTATGAGTTATTTTCAGACACCCTTGCTCTCATACTCACCAACACAATGGTAGATCTAAGAGAAAACACAGACATATTGTTGAAACTGGTTTAACTCTTCTAGCTCAAGGAAGCATGCCTTTGAGCCTCTGGTGGAATGCCTTTGCAACTGAAATCTTTCTAATAAACAGATTGCCCACATCCACTCTTTCAAACAAAACCCCTTATGAAGTCCTTTTCCAAAAAATAAAAAAAAAAAAAAAACCTTTGTATAATCATATTAAGTCTTTTGGGTGTAGTTGTTATCCTTTCCTTAGACCTTATAATAGATACAAAGTTGGATTTGACACTACTCAATGTGTTTTTCGTGGATATAGCAATAAACACAAGGGTTATAGATGCTTACATTCCAGTGGAAAGATCTATATAGCTCAAAGTGTAACATTCAATGAAAATTTGTTCCTTTTTACTTGTGGTTTTTCTACTCCAGTCAAAGTGGCTAATTATGATCAGGTTCACAATCAATTGCTTATTCACAATTGGTTACCTAATGACAAGGACATATCTGGTGATTTTGAACATGTGGCAGCCTCCTCTCCCATGGTTAATCAACCTACAACTTCTTCTTCTTTATCAGAACAAAATGTAAGTCCTCCATCAAATTCTCTTCCAATGAAGAGTCTAATCCTTCTCCCACAAAGACCTCTTCATCATATGCAAACCATATCAAATTCTGGTATTTTTAAACCAAAAACCTTTGCCCTTACTTCTACCTTGTCTCAGCCTACTGAATGAACATCTATTAAGGAGGCATTATTAAGTCTAGAGTGGGTGGATGCCATGAGTGCAGAGCTGATAGCCTAGCACAATAATAACACCTGGAGTCTTGTGCCTTATATTAATTCTATGCACATTGTTGGTAACAAGTGGGCGTTTAAAGTGAAATGTAATCCTGATGGATATGTTGAGAGACTCAAGGAAAGACTTGTAGTCAAGGGTTTTCAACAGACCCTGTAATTGATTATTTTGAAACTTTCAACCCTGTTCTAAAGGCTTCCACCATTAGGATAATAATTAGTTTGGTTGTGACTTTTGGATGGGATATTCAACAAGTAGATATCAATAATGTATTCTTTAATGGTTATCTTGCTGAGATTGTTTACATAGCTCAGCCTAGAGGGTTTGAGGATTATAAGTTTTCAACTCATGTGTGCAAACTTCACAAAGCTCTATATGGCTTGAAACAGGCCCCTAGAGCTTGGTTTGAGAAATTAAGACATGCTCTTTTTTTCTTGGGGTTTCAAAAATTCTACTTCTAACACAAGTTTATTCATATACTTTCATATTGGAATATACCTATTTACCTTGTTCTATGTAGATGATATTCTTATTACTGGATCTAATCAGAACATGGTATTGAAAGTTGTTAATGATCTGAATAAACAATTTACTTTGAAAATACTTGGTTCATTGAAATATAGATCAGTCAGGTTTGTATTTTACACAAACTAAATACATTCATGACTTGTTGGCTAAAACTAATATGTTGGGAGCAAAGGGCTATGATACTATAGTGTGCACAGGTAAAAAATTATCCCTCGAAAATAGTGATGCTTTTGATATGCCTACCTTGTATAGATCAACTATTGGAGCATTGCAATATCTTACCATGACTCGTCCTGATGTTGCCTTTTCTGTTAACAAGCTTGGTCAATTCTTGCATGCCCCTAGTGTTTTGCATTGGCAAGCTTGTAAATGTGTATTGAGATATCTTAAGAATACTACTACACTTGGTCTCTATTTTAAACCTATGTCTGGTTTGAGCTTGGAACCCTTTTCAGATGCTGATTGGGCTAGTTGTGTTGATGACAGAAGATCTACTACTGGTTACTGTATATTTCTTGGTGGTAATCTCATCCAGTGGTGCTCCAGAAAATAAAAAATAGTTGCCAGATCTAGTACCGAATCAAAATATGGGGCAGTAGCACATGCTTCTATTGACGTTGTATTGATCCAGAATCTATTCAAGGAATTACATTTCTCTTTGATTGCTTGTCCTATTATTTGGTGTGACAATGTTAGTGCAGGTTTATTGTCAGCCAATCTAAACTTCCATCAACGCACAAAGCACATAGAGATTGATATCCACTACATTCGAGAAATGGTAATGGCTAAGGAACTTGAAGTACAATATGTGCCAACAGAAGATCAAGTTGCTGACATTCTAACCAAGCCTCTTTCATCTGTTAAATTCAATGGATTTAGAATCAAGCTTACTGGTTCGTTGCAGTTACGCTTGAGGGAGGATGTTGAAGGAAAAGTTGACTTTTAGTTTTATTATAACTGTTGAGTAAAGTTGTTACTTAAATGTAAAGGTGTTATTGTGTAAAGCACGTTTTCTTCTTTTCTTTCTTTTATTGTATATATGAACATTGAATGACATTTGGGTAATTAATCAATATATCAGATATTTTATTTGTGTCCCGTGTTCTTTCTTGTCTTCAGCTTTCTCTCTCTATTCGTAACCCTATGTTACTCTTATGCAAATCTAACTCATATCAACTCAAGTTGCCAGAAGCTAGTGGCAGGAGATGCTTAGGAGCACATTACGGATGGTTGTTGACAGTTGGCAGCGATTTACAAATCAATTTATTGCACCCCTTCTCTAGACAACAAATTTGCCCCCTATGTTGACCTTCCCTGATCAGTATGAATATGACAATGAATTCACGCCACAAGATATGTTCGATTTCTTTGTTAGGAAGATAGTGATGTCCTCAAATCCTTGCAAGGAGGCCAATAATCACGACTGTGTTATAATGGCTATTTATGGTCAATTTGATGTATTGGCTTTTGCAAGACTAGGAGATAAAGTTTGGACCAATATAACTATTCCATCTAGCTGTTACGAAGATATTTGTTACTATAATGGAAAATTTTATTTTGTTGATTGTCATGGAGTTGTAGTTGTTTGTGACCTTGATGACACTAATGGCCCAAAAGCAACACTGGTAACCCGTGCTCCATGTGGAACCTTTGATTGGATTCAAAAGTATCTAGTTGAATCCTCAGGACATCTTTTGCTTATTCCTCGTATTTGAAGTGGCTCATCATATGAAAATGTTGCTTATGATGATGATGAGGAGGAGGACGATGAGGACAACAACGAAGTTGATGATGATAAGGAGGAGGACAATGATGATGACAACGTTGAACAAGATGACGACGATGAGGAGGAGGACGACGATGAAAATGACAAAGTTGATGACAACGTTGAACAAGATGATGATAATGAGGAGGACGTTGACAATATTAAACAAGATGACGATGACGATAACGAAGAGCCTAGTTACTATACAATTGGCTTCTCTGTGTTAGGGCTAAAAGAATGTCAAGAGAAAGGGAATGATTGTGCCTTAGGTTGAATCAAGTTACTACTTTAGGAGATCGGGCATTGTTCTTAGGCAATAGTGTATCTAAATCACTGTTCTCATCAAATTGTATCAAAGCTAATTGCATCTACTTTTTAGAAGATGATTATGAACTATATTCCAATGAACGAGGTGGAGGTGGCTACGATACTGGAATCTTTAACATGGAAGATGGGACCATTCAGTTAACACCTCCATTATGGTATATTTAGGTTTCAATTATTAATTATGTTGTTATTTATGTCAATTGAACAATGAAAAGGTTTGTCAGTGTCTATTCTCTCCTATAATTTATATCATCATATTTATTGATTTGTGTGAATAAATCTAAAAGCATAAAGTTTCAAGGATAAAATTTAAATTTTGCGTGTAAGTTATTGATGTGCATCTTTTTTGATCTTACCCATTTATTTTCCCTTTTTATAGTTTTGCAACTTAAAAATTATTTTGAATAGTATTTATTTGAAGTGATTAGTGCAAAAACGAGCCACTACATACAGAACTTTTTGCTATTGTAACTTGATAGATTTTTGGAACCAATAAATGTTACTTTTTCATTATGAATCCTTAGTTCTATCTTAAATTTAAGGTCCATACCCAAAATTTTAGAAATAGTCTATAGTTCTTGAATGTGGATTCTGTTAATTTTATTGGTAGAGATACAATTTTAAAGCCTGAAATGGTGTTTCTTGCCAGCATAAAGTTGTTTTCAATTCCTACAATTTTTTTTTTATGCAATTTGCCATGTTTATTTGTCATTCAACTCTTTTTTAAACTTGTTTTCTAAATAGAACAAACTTCTAAATCAACTTATACAACTCTATGTAAAGGTGGACAAAAATATCCTCCGCTGTTGTAATACAATGACAAGATTCAAACCAGTTACGTCAATATTTTCAAACGCACAAAATTTACACTTCAATACACAATACCCAATGTCAATTTTCTTGTTACTTTATTATAGAAAGGGAAAAAAAATCCATATTGTCCTATTGTTTTCCTTTTCGTTTTCTTCATAAAATCCAAAATTCAAATGAAGCCAAAATGTTCCATCCAGCATTTGCACAAAAAACCTTGATTAAATACACTACAGCTAATCGTCAACATCTTTCCATACAACTTCACTGCCAATAGGTATAATTGGCAGAATGGAGCTTAAAGCATACAAAAGGTCTAACTAAATTCCGAGATTACATATTTAAGCATATATCAAAAACATTAAAATTGCAATTAATCAGCACTACGTATACATCAATCCAAACAATATAGAAGTACAACACTCCTAAACTCCAGCACCTTGCTTTCATCTGTAAATAAAGACAGATCAAGAATCTAGATGAAACAAAACAAGACAGAATTAGAAAACACAACTAAGTTCTGTTTTCATAAATTTGGAGTCGACTACATGAATCTTTTTCTGCTACTATGGAAGATGTAAAGCTACTAAATTCTCAGCAACTACTACATTCAATGTTAATGGTCTACCTTTCCCTCTTCTCACATGTTCTACTAAAATTAAATCACTCTTACAAACGGGAGCTTCTTTAAGAATTAGACAACACACCCATATTGATTTGAATTATAATAAATTTCAAATTCTTAAAAAGTGGGTTTGACATGCAAAATCTGATGCTAACTGACTAAGCTTTTAATAAGTACTTCCAATGTCTCCATTTTAAACATTAAACTTGATCTGATACTCGTAAGACCAAGATTCGTTACACTAAACAACCGCGCCATTAGCTAATACAGTAAAATTACATGGCATTCCTTAAGAACACACCATGAGTCACAAGTTATGTCTAATTGTCTAGTAGTGTTCAAACATACTACGAGATTAAGCTTTAGAAGCACATAAGTGAGCACTTTGCATATAATTAGTATTTCTTGACAGAAATCATCAGGGAAAGTATAATACTCACCAATTAAATGGAATCACTTGTTTTGCTTATTTGCAACTGTTCTGTGCACACAGTAGATACACCGTCCACAAATTTTGTTCGGAAAAGTACGTTGGCATTGTTAAACATGCCTTCCTTCAAAGAAACAACAATAAACTGCAGCATAAACAAAAGTAGGTTAACGAGAGATGCTATTCTGATTTAAAATGGTTGATTGACAATGACGTTCACAATCTTCTTGTAATTCAATAGCTTTCTAGAATGATATTATTATGATACCATTTCAGATATCACTATTACTTCTCTTTATGCTTCTGCTGTTTAATAAGTTTGGAGAATATACCCCTGCTTCTCTTTATTACAGTTAAATCATTTACCGTAGCAGAAGACACGACCCTGCTTTGATTCTGCAGTTAATTGCATATAAAGAATAATGCTAGGAAAGGAAAAGAATGGACAGGGACAGCAGGGAAAATAATGACCTGGGAATGTGGAAAGTGAGTTCTGATCATCCTTCCAATGTTCTGCGTATGACTTAGATCAAGAGCTGCGTCAACCTGCCAAACAATTTATATAAGATGAGCTTGGATGTTCGTTTGTGTCTTCATTAATGGATCGAATATAATATAAACGACATTAGAAAAGTCTAAACCCCATTGTTTTTACTTTCATAATTTTGGAAATGCATAGTAATTGCTAATAAATTGATGAAATTTGGTAGGACTTTGTGAAGTTTATATACGACAAACACAATATGAAGAGAAAAATTTTACAAGCACATAGTCATGCCATAACAATAATATACTAAATGGGGGCAGGTTGACCTATCACTTGATTCATACAAGAAGCGTGTATCCGAACTTCAAAGGTGAGGGTGAAGCACGGCAATAGAGATGATAAGATGAAGATCGCATAATTAGCATTAGAAGGCCATAAGAACACAAAAAGATAGCAAGGGAATAAAATATGTCATCTGCACTAGGTGTAATAAGACAAAATGTACTACGGTTCTGCAGCTCTTAAAAAATAATACATTATTCTAGTTAGAAGTGTGTGGGACTTTAAAACTGAACAGTAAGCAATACCAACTTTAAAATGTATATATTACTTGATAATAGATATTTGAAGTACCTCATCCATTATATAAAGTGGAGCTGGTTTGAAGAGAAGCAATGCCAAGATTAGAGAGAGTGCAAGCAGAGATCTTTGCCCTCCACTAAGTTCTGATAGGGACTGTTTCCAAACACCTCCAAATGCAACACAAACCTCCAGACCATCAAGGAAGCTGCATCCTTCAGGAGGTTCCAATAATGCCATTGTACCAGTAACAAAGTAGAAAAGACGGATCCAAAATCTCTGAATAAATTGAAAGATTTAGAAGATTTTCACTAGCATGCAAAGTAATAGTCTGAAGAGTTAGTAGATGAAGCACCGCCAATAATTATGGAAGCAAAAATAGCTACTTCCTTTTTACATCAGCCAATAAAAGATTAACAGACAAGCTATAATGAAACATTGCACTCACTTGTTTACTTTCACCAAAGTAACTTTTAGGGTTTCCTTCTTCTTCTCATCAAGCTCTTCAATCACCAGCTTGATTTTTGACTTGTCATTCTAGAACAAGAACTTTGAATAAAAAACAAGCACCCAGTATCAATACATTAAAATGAATCAACAATACTATCTCAATAATGTTCTTTTTGGATATCAAGTCATTATACTCATCTTCAGCTTTCTCAAACATGGCCATGACTTTCTTATTTACCCTTTTCTCAAGGCTACAACAGGAAAAGAGGACAAAATGTCAGAATATATCATTTTTGCTCTTAGGATTGCTTATAAATTTTCGCTGGGTCTACAACTGTAATTTAACAGCCAGCTGAATGCATACAGCCTCAAAATCCTACTGAATTCTCACCCAGATTGTTCAGCTTGCAGTTTTTTGAATTCTTTCCGAGCTTTACAGCCAGCTGAATGCATACAGCCTCAAAATCCTACTGAATTCTCCCGAAAAGTTGTTTCTCAGTTGCAATCCAAGGATGCTTCTCTATTAATTTTTCAACCATCAAAGCACAATCTTTTTGATCCGTCTCCATGCGTTTCACCTACAGTGAAACAAAGAAATAAATTGCATGGTCCAGAGAAACAGGTACAAGAAAATAAATTAACAAATCACCTCTTTCTCCAATCTCTTCCTCTCAAGGTTTGTCTCACTCATTCTATGTTGAAGCCTCTGCTGCTCCTTGACAATGCTAGTAATTTGTGAATCATGTTCCTTAATCTTCATCCAAGCTGAGTTGAGCTCAGATTGGGCCTGATCGTGATCATTTTTTAATGAAGCAACCTGCAAGAAAAAAGAGAGGATAATATAATTGTTCATCCTCACTGTAAAGAAATGCTGTTTTAAATAAGTGAAAGTCAGTATATACTGTATGTACCTTGATCTTGCAAGAATCCACTTCCAAAGTAAGATCATTGATCTGCTTCTTCAAAGCATCCAACTGACATTTCAGTGAAACGTGTTCCGTTTTAACTGCTTCCATTTCCATTATAAGTCTCTCCCGTTTACTCTCATGCACCTAGAAATATGGCCAACCATGTAACTACGGAATCTAAATCCAGAAATAATTTAATCAACAAAAACATTTAATATACAGGAAATAGATTCCGTTGTACAAAACAGAACAGCTAATGTAAAATATTTAAAAGGTGCTGATATTGGCAAGTCAAATGAATTTCACTTAACCATCAGAGAAAGCTTATAAGGAAAGATCTGCAAAAATAAGGAAGGGAAGAAAAATAACCATAGAAATTTTTGGAAAGAATAATAACGATCATATAAATATATCACTCGAACAAATGCCTATGGTGTAGCAAAAAGTTACTAGTTGTTAATGATTAGATTGTTCAAAGAAATTAAAAGAGGTAGAATCAAAGCTAAAGTAAGGCAGTTACACGTATTAAATGATCCAACACTCAAATTAGTTTCATAAAATACTATATTTAAATAAATCACAATTAAACAAATCAACTTTTGGGCAGCAAAAATGATCTAGACACCCACCATTATTCTAGCAAAATATTGGTAATATGTGAGTTATACATAGCATATAACATTGTAGAAACATTTTGGAGTTCTTTTCTACTCAATACGGAACATTTTAAGTCACTCAGCAAAGGAGTCATGCCATGACAATGACCATCACAAATAGCTACTTTAAAATCCCCTTTCACCATTTTCGGTAAGAGGGAGGTAAGAGGAATCAAATGTTATTATGACAGATGCTGTCCATAGCCATTTCAATTAGTCTTGTTAAGAAATTTTCATGATTTAAATCTGCTTAATAAAAAGGAAAATGTAGAAAATCATTATAATAACGAGTGGCTCACTTTGAGAGCAACTACAGAAAACCTACCTTGAGGTCCTTGGATGCTGACTGCATCTGACTTTTAGTAGCATTAATCTTCTTCTCTAACTCTTTAAGCCTGGTTTCCGATTACCAGCATGTTCATGGATTGACTTTTCAAGAGATGAAACTTTAGCTACACAGTTTTCAAATAAAACTTTCTTTTTTTCAATGGCAGATTTTGCTTCTCCAAGCTCTTGCTCGATCCTCTTCACTACTTCAGTAAGCTACCTGACAAAACAATAACACTGAATATCGTCACGATAAAGGAGATCTAGTAACTTAAAATGACAAAAAAATTACAATGAATATGAAGTTTTCAATTCATGTATGTAACTAGTAAGGTGCAAAAGCACAACCTTATGGTGCTCATTTTGTCTCGGCCCTTTTCTGGAAAAGTGAAAGATCATAAGATTTGAGTTCCAACTGTGCCTTAAGGTCTCTAAACTTTCTTTGAAGGGGAAGGAGCTCATTAATCTGAATGCCAAAACAGGAAACCGTGAGAACCATCAGCACAAATCATTAATTAATATACAAATCTCATAAAGACTAATTATTTCTCAAATAATTCATATTGAAAGCTAATATATACTCCATACCAAGCTGAACGTCTCAGATTTTGCTTGGTAATATTATTTAGGTAGGAGTTAAAATATGGTGCTCTTTTCCGTAATTTACCATTTCTATCACTTGTTATGAGATTAAACCAATACATTTGGTTTTGCTATTTAACTTAAAGAGCATGAAAGTGCAAAAGCAGGATTACTTTATCCAGGTATTGACAGATTCCACAAAGAACTTGTTTATGAATGAGTGGGAAGACAATTAATTTAAGATAATAATGGAATAAATAAAAATGCAAACAATAAGAGTTACAAAAATGCAACAGAAACAGAAAGACAAATCTTATTCCGATTGAACTTAATATCCGCTACAAGAATGTGTTGCCACTCTATTCAATTCCACAATCTACTAAAAGGTATGATGAAACCAAATCTTTTGCAACTATATTAAGCCATGTTAGTTTTGGTATATGTCTCCGTCTTCCAAAATGTTTAACAGGAATAGCATAGAAGTTGAAGCTTTTTTAGATCAACACAAAACAGACCCAATCTTCGAAGTCCTTTCTCCCTTCAATTTTCCTCAATGGCTGCCACTACCAATTGGTGTATATCCTCATTTCTCATTTCATCTTTTCTAACATGATAGCAGATCTTTCTTAACTTGAACTATGTCCTTGAGTGGTGGAAGACTTGGTTCCATAACATAGCTCTATAGCACTTGCCTTTTTTAGTTGACAGGTATCTTCCGATCACATAATCTTTGTATAGCACTTTTCCAATTCGACTAAACTGCTCTAATCATATGCATTGCATGCTCTTCAAGCCATATCCTTTTTGATAATCAAACCTAAATACCTAAAACGATCAACTCTTTGAAACAACACGAATCCTCATTGTGACATCATTATCCTCTTCATTTCTACTATAAGGGCATGTTTGACAAAGCTTTTGATAAAAGTTTTAGCAGATTTTGATAAAGTCGATGTAATGTGTGGTTGAGAAAAGTTGTGGGCCCCATGAAATGTGGGGTTAAAATTGAAGTTTGACTAGCCGAAAAGTTTATTTCATTTTATCAAAGTTTCTTCACGCAAACACTAACTAGAATTGCATTTAATCTATTTTGACTTAGTTCTAATTAGCTAATACCTTTAGATTCCAAAGTCCTCCCCCAATGTTCTAAGATACAATAGTCCATTTTCTAATCTCATCAATGAAACCTACATTACCAACGACTACATAAACCAAGAGACCTCATCTCGATATATCTCATAAGCTCATCCTCACTACAATAATGCAAAAAAGAGATATGTTTAATTAAAATACCATTAAATGTAGATAAAAAAAGAAGTTAGTTCACCGTAAATAAGACACCATCCAATTTCCAAAATCACAATCAAACAACATAAAGATTTCATTGACATGGATTTCTATCCATCATGTAGTAAATGAGAATTTAAAATTGCTAGGTGACAAAGAGAAGAATATGATATACTAACAATCATTTTCATGCGATCACTTTTCAAGAATTGTTACTCATGGTTTCAACTTTCAAGTAAGCTAAATTTCATATTTTGCCAGATATTTTCCTTATACCCCAACAAAAACGAGGCGACAAATTAGGAATGTTCTCACTTGTAATTCAAAAACAAGCTTTCTAGGTATTGACCTTGGGATAAATAAATTGGTTGATTCGAGCACTCTATTTCCATGGACAAACACAATATAGACTCAAATTTATCATAGAGACGACTTAGAGGTGTCAATCCGGGTCAGGCGGACCAGGTCGGCCCGCCTCCGATGAAGCTCGGTGATGGCCCGCATTAGAAAAAACCCTCACCACGGCAGGTTGCGGGCCAGGTCAAACCCAGCCTATAAAAATTGAACAGGAGCCCAGCCCACCCGTCGGCCCATCCGAGTTGTGCCCATGTGGACCGCGGTTCGATCCAGTTTGGCCCGTATGAATAAAAAATTAAATTTTTTTTGAAATTACTAAAAAAATTTAGTTACTTATTGTAATTGAAAAAAAAATGTTTACATATATAGCAAAAAATGTGTTAAATTACTAAATAAAAAAATAAATAACAATGATAAATTCACATTTGTTAATTTTTTAATCCAATTTCTATTTTTTTATATATATTTAAAGACTAAAACATCACGCATCTGTCACATCTTTCACTTTAAACGACTTTCTGCCATTTGTTTTTTGCCAAACTACTCGGGCTGTGAACAGCCCGCCCGGTTCATGGGTCGGCCCGCGGTTCGGCCTCTTCGGCCCATAAATGGCCCGCGATTTGGCCTCCTCAGCCAGTGAATAGCTCGCCCGGTTCACGGGTCGGCTCGCGGTTCTGGGTCGAGGCGGATGGGCTGATGTGGGTTCGGCCAGCCTGTCCGTCTTGACACTTCTAGAGATCGTAACACGAGATAGTGTGTGTGTGTGTATGTGTGTGTTGGAGAGGAGGGTAGGGGGTTAATTAGAAATAAGAATAAACTTTGGCATCAATATCTGATAGATGTTTATGATGAAAATAAAGTTTTAACTCGGCCTCTGCTAAAGCATGAAGTTGCCTCAACAGTTCACCACCACCACTGCAATCATTAGTGTTTTACAATATTCTAAAAAATATAAAGTATGGCTAGGCGTGGAGGCTGAGCTTCAAGCTTTTTGGGCCTAAGCGAAACCTAGGCAAGGGCGAGATAAGAGTAAAGTGAGGACGAGGCGTGAGGTGTGGAGGCCACACCTCAAGCTTAGACGAAGCCTAGGCACTGCCTAGGCGGACTTTTTAGAACAATGATGTTTTATAATGTCCTCATGATACTACACAAAATATATGCAGTGTTCCAACACATACGAGTTTAGACAAATTTTCATCGAATGAATTTGTATATAAAAGCTATATGTTTTTTTTCCAATAGTTTGATGAGTCCAAACGAGAATGTCAAATAGAGAAAGAAGTACGTTAACTCTTACCTGCGACTACCACTGGTGAAAAGCCCCCCTAGGTTGAAAAATGTCACCTTCGAGAGTCACACTTGGTTTTCATATTTCTCTATTGAAGGCAACCTACATGTGAAACAATATATTAAAACAGATTGTGCCCAATAAAGTAGAAAGAAAATTATTAATGACATAAAGATTTACAGTAGGACATATAATATTTACTTAGTAATATATAGAGAAGGCATCTCCATGTTAACATATAGAGAAAGTGTCTGCATGTTTTGTCCATGTTAAGGAAAGCTCATTAGCAAAAGAAAAAATGGGATGAGCCAAAATGCTGTATTCAATCAAGTGTTCTTATATTCAAAAAGTATTGAAGAGAGTCTCTAGAGTAACTATAAGTATTCTATTCCTCAACCCATATGATATGTAAATAATGTTGAAGTTACTGCAAAGATGTTCCTTATCTCGACCTCTTTCAGGAAGAAACTAACTTATACATGATGAAAACTTTGGTGTCCATGAATCCGACAGGCCAGGCCAGGCCAGGCCAACCTGTGCTGCTGTTACTCCCAACTATGTATTGCCAATTTCATAGCATAAGTTACATCCATAACCTTATATCCCACAATAGTCTAAGAAAAACTCTATCCAAATTGTTTAGTTAATTATGGTGCACGTGTATTTGTGTAATAAGATTTTCATTTGCATTCTAGAGAAAAACTAAATAGAAAATATGGAAGTATAACAAAGGACTTAAGAGTATTACTTTCACATTATCATTACTCTAAGAAACTACTAACATAAGAGAAATATTTCACTCTATAAAAAACTTACCTCTCGTGCAGCATCACTGGTTTTGCAAACAAAGGTTGATCCAAATACATATTCCATTGCACTTTGCATTACATTCATTTCTTAGGAAGGGTGCAATTTATCATGTTCATACTCCACATTTTCAGAAATATACAGTGGAAAGAACGAAGATAAATAAAGATACTAATGTCTTGATTGGTCATGCTTAAAAGCTGTTTTTTTCAAAATGCAGTAAACTAGGAGCCACAAAGACTTACGTGGGACCCACAATTTGTTTATTTTGTGCCACAAAAGTAGTGGGGGCAGGTGCTTATTAGCTAGTATAAGCACACCCAAACATGCACTAAATCTGGGGATCCGTCACGTGAAAATATGAACACCAGTCATGACTCATTACTAAACCTCAGAGAAATAAATGTTGTTCCATGAACTTTTGACATGTGAGTAATAACAAAAGATGATATTAGTCTCAGAGTGTCTGATGACAAAACCATGACTGCTGAAAATTCAGTTAACAAAACAATAAAAATAGAATTCAAAATCAGAAAGGGATAATGCAAAAACATACTTGCAGTTCCCCGTCATATCCAACAAGAGAAAGTGCCACTTCAGCATTGCCTTTGCCAACCTGAAAATGAAGAAATGCATGTTCTAACAAAACAATTTATGAAGGATGCAATAAAAAACAGGAGAGGCGAATTGCGGAGCTGACCAGACTAACAGCAGCAGTTTGGACTCCCTGTGGGATAAGATGGCTTTGAATTTTGTTCAGAGGAATGATTGTCACTCTCCTTCGTAGGCCACCAATTTGAAGAAGTTGCTTTCCAGTGTTTTTGGTGTCTACAACAACATTATATAACTTCCCGCCCGCGGCAACCTGGAAGGAGATCTCAACATAAAATACCAAAAGGCTTGATCATTGCATTTGTCAGTGAGATTTATACCAACATCATAAAGCCATTGCAGTGATAAAACACGTAAACAAGAGCAGCGTCTCAGCATTGTTATATTAAGGGAGAGGAACTTCGAGTGTTTCCTTTGTTGTCTTGATTTTTATTCACTCAATGATTGACAAGTGTCCTATCTCTAAACACCTTATAGCCATTGGACAATCAAAATGATCAGAAAATTCATTTAATATTGTTATCTAATTTTTGAATATTAAAGATACAATTCTCAATTTTAAATATTAATTTTACTATTGGCACGTACATGGAATGTGCGCAATTAGTAAGTAGGCATTACCAACCTCTAGGGCAGTCATTGCAGACCTATCCTTCACTTTAATTAGTTTTGCAACCACCCTTTTCACCCTTGACCTATCAAAATTCTTTGCAGGGTCGTCGTACTGAAGTCCACATTAGCCAATTGCGATGATAGAATCCGCACTTCATCTTTAAACTGCTGCACCATCTCTACCCCAGCAGCGTGATCCTGACAATATTTAACATATGATAATGAGACAAGACGCGTACGCCTTTCAAGTTGGGAGAACTAGATACCTTTTGCAATGTTTCCATACAGCCCTCTTCATAGGCAAGAGATTCCAAAGCCTTCTGATCTTTTTCAACATCTTTTCCCCTAACATTCAGCTCATTCTCTACAGCTACAGCTTCTTCACGCTTTTATAATAACTGGCTGCTTTTCTCCTTCAGGTCCTTCTCGCAATGACTTATTCTTGTCTGCAACTGCTTCAATTCAGTCTCCGTTCTTCCAACTTCTATCTTGGCGTCACCTAATTGGTCTTCAAGACATTTGTCTTCATTTCCACTGCTCTTACCAGCTAGTACACCCTATAATAAGACTTACCTATATGTTAGGAAATCATATCATTTAAACAAAAATGTTCCATTTCCGATATATCTACCCTTTATCTTTGGAATTCTTACTTGGTACTCCTTTTCGTGCTCTTCCAAACTCTTCGAAAGCTCTTGAGAACTTCTTTTCAGATCAACTGCTCCATCTTCCGCAATTTTCAAAGATCAAGCCTTCTCTTCTTCAGATTGTTTTAATTCTTCAAGATTTCTCTCAATCTGGCAACATTAAAGCATGAATCTGAGTATAGACGACACAAATCGTGCTGTCTCAAGAAGTAAAAACTCAATGACTTTTATGAATGGATTGATACAAAGAAAACAACATATAATATGGAAAGACAAGCTCCCTGTACCTTTGCAGCATTCTATTTTTCGGTCATGAGAATGTCTTCTTGATTTTTCAGCACTGATGTTGCCTTCACAAGATCCCTGGATAGAGAATCAACTTTCTCTGACAGAAGTTTTACTTCCCCATCCATACTTGCTTCTTTTTCAGCACTTAATTCTGATACCTTCTTCTCCATAACCTGTATTTCCTCGTGCATCTTTTCTGCACCATTATCAATCTCAGAAATCTTGTTCTTTAGTTCTTCCACGCCCTGAACTGCATTGTCTCTAATCTTTTCTGCTTGAACATACTCATAAGCAATGCAATATCTCTTCATTCGATCCAATTCTGCATTTTCATTAGACCATTGCATGTACTGCATTCTCTCTTTCCTCAACTTCTCCAAAGCGGGAAGTATTTCCTGATCAAGAAGCTTGTCAATCTCATCTACCTTGCTCTGTTTCTTCTCAAGTGTTTCAGGGCAGCCTCTTTTTTCGTTTCATACATTCTTGTCCCGGCAGCCTCTTCAAGAATAGACAAGATTTCAGGAGGTTTCATGTTCAATACTTTGGTAATACGCCCTTGCATTATAAGAAAATGTGGATTATTCACATTAAGCTGCACTGAGTGGAAAAGATTTTGAACTCGACTAGGCTGAGCAAGGTGCCCATTGATTAAGTACTTGTTTCTTCCACCCACCACAATCTGCAGAATGCATAAAGAATTTCTGACAATACATGATGAAGCAATGGTATTAAAAATAGATGATAAGGTCAAGTCAATGAAAATGGCTCCATAAGCAGAGTTCTACAAATACATTCAACAATAATTTTTCTTGAATGCTATTTAACAGTTCAACTGCACCAAGCAGTCATAAAAAAATTGAAGTGCAATCCGTCCACAGACATTAATAAAAAAGTTAAACACTGAAAAATGACTACAGTAAATAATTCGTTAGACATTATGTTATGTTGCATATTTAAATCAAATCCTACAATCATAGCTTCTATTATTGTGATCTCCTCCCCACAATGGGGAGGATTTATGTTGCCCACCGCGGCTAAAATTCTATATTTACTATAAAAAAATGCAACCTTTTCACGCTATAAATATTTGAAAATGCGTAAAGGAAAGTAATGCAAGTTTCAAGTTAGGGAAAGTGAAAACTGAAAATACCTGGCGGGTGACAGTAATTTCGGGGCAATCTTCGTACTCGAGAGGTCTCCGAGTGCGATCCGAATTATCAAAAACTACAGACACGGTTGCCTTTGGTAATTCCAGCTTGGCCTTGCTTGTACACCAGCTCCTGCAAATTAGAAGCCCTAACTTGTTGCAAATTGGTGATACCCAAAACAAAGCAAATCGAGTCGAGGATGTTCGATTTGCCTGAGCCGTTCAGATCCGTAATTGCGTTGAAGTACGGGTCGAAACCTGGTACCACTGTTCTTGTTGCATAGGATTTGAACCCCTCTAAACAGACCTCCTTTATGTGCATTTTTAGTGAAAAATTGGGGAAGTGAAACCCAGATGTCAGGACCAGTCATCACCGGCAGCTGCGTTGGAAGAGGGAAACACAGATTAACAGAAATAACGGCCATTCAATTTTGCTGAAGAAGACGATTCAAACGGCATCGTTTCGCTTAAGTTCACACGGCGTCGTTTTACTTGGCAAATGAAACAAAACTCACAATAAGTTTTTTGAAGTTGCAATTGTAATTTCACATTTTTTAATAACAGACTTTACATACTGCTGAGGAGAGAGAAAATGTAATTTTTGGATAATTTGGCTGAAATCCCGGAGTTCTTCTTCAATCCCGTTTTCTTCTTTTTAATTTCTTCTATGAAATTCATTTCCATTTTTAATTGATTGTTTAATTCGATGAATTGAGCCAAACTATTTAGTTCATTAGTAACGATTTAAGTTCAACTTCTTCTTCTTTGGGCTCGAATCATTACAATCGGTATCAAAACAGTTTTTTTGGGCAAAGAAAATGGAGACCAGACAAAAAACTAGTGAAAATCAGCTGAGAATGTTAGACAAAAATGTTAATGACTTAGGTACTACTGTTACACTCCTATCGGGTAAGGCAGATTCATCAAAAAAGGTTCTTAAAACATTGTGTGGGAAGCACTAAAGGATTGAAAATTATATGATAGAAATGAATGAAAAATATGATTCCATTGTAGCCATGTTGGTTAAGCTAAGCGTGAGCAAAGATAAACAAGTAGATGAGACCAACAATGGATCCAGCCATGATGGAGGGAGTATAGCTATGAGGAATGGTGGTGAAGGGAGAATGAACAAGGGAGGTTATGATGGGAGGATGAATACTCAATTGCCTAAGATAGACTTTCCTCAATTTGGTGGATAAAATCCCAGGGAATTGGTAAGGAAGGCTAACAAATATTTCCAAATTCACCAAATACCAGGAGAGATGAAAATGGAGATTGCTGAAATGTATTTGAAATGGAGGGCTGACATCTGGTTTCATGGTTTTCTGGCTAGTCATCCTAATGCTGATTGGGGCTTAATGACCACTGAAGTTTGTAGGAGGGTTTCAGATAATACATGGTATGAAGTGGTTGAAACTTTTAGCAAGATCAGGCAGTATGGGAACATAACAGAATATATGGAGAGATTTGAGGAATTGAAGTCACAAGCCATGATAGACTTACCTAACTTACTTGAGTCATACTACATTAGCATTTTCACCAGTGGGCTAAAAGGGGAGATCAAATCCATGGATAAAATGATCAAACCTACCTCTCTAACTCAAGCCTTTGAAACTGCCATTTTACAAGAATTGACCATAAATGCCTTAAATAAAACTACAAGAAACCAAAAACCTTTCATTCCCACAAAAAACCATTATACCAACCAAAAGCCTAGTGAAAACTCTACCCAGTCCTACAACCCACATTCCTTACTTACAAAAAATCCATCAACTACCTATAAAACTATCACCCCCACTGATATACAAACCAAAAGAAACCTTGGACTTTGCTTCAGGTGTGATGAGAAATACACCTTTGGCCGTAATATGTAAGAATAGAATGATAAATTTTATGGTGGTGGAGGATGAGGAGATGGAAAGCCCTATAGCACAAGGAGTGGAAATAGAAGACAAAAGGGATGAGAATGAGGATGAAGAGGTGATGCAGATTTCAGTAAGTGCTTTGGTGGGCAGTCTAAAGCACAGAACAATTAGGATACCTGGTAAACTCAAAGGAAAAAAAGTATCCATTCTTATTGATTGTGGAAGTACCCACAATTTTGTGGATGAAAATCTAATTCAGTCCTTGAAGTGTGAGACTGATTCTTCCAAAACAATGATGGTGTCAGTTGCCAATGGGTAGAAACTTGAAAGTAAGGCCTTGTGCAGACCATTAGTGCGGCAGATGTAGAATTTGGAGTTCCAGTTTAGGTTGAGATCTTTAAAGTTAAGAGGCAGTGACATGGTGCTGGGGTGGATTGGCTCAACCAATTTGGACCAGTGACCTTCGAGTTTATTCAAAGTTCTATCAAGTTCTAAATGGGTGAGGAAGTAGTAGAGTTAAGCAGCAAAGAATCTGGTAGTCAAGTAGAAATGATTGAAGGAATACAAATGAGCAGATGTATAAACCAGCAACAATATGGGTTGGTAGGGCAATTTTGGGCAATAGTGGATGAAAGTGAAGGCAATGATCTACATGGTGCAACCTGGTACAATTCAGGCAGTTGTTACTGGTTTTGATGATGTATTTGCAGAACCTATAGGCATGCCACCATTTAGGTCACATGATCACCAGATTCCACTTAAAGAATGTGCCCAGCCCTTCAAGATGAGACCCTACAGATACCCTTTCATACAAAAGACTGAGGTAGAGAAAATAGTGAGAGAAATGATAGAAAGTGGGATAGTCCAAGCCAGCAACATCTCCTTTGCATTCCCTATGCTGTTAGTTAAGAAGAATGATGGTTCTTGGAGGTTTTGTGTTGATTACAGACAACTCAATAATCTCACTATCAAGGACAAATACCCCATGCCACTAATTGATGAATTGATTGATGAGCTACATAGAGCTAGATATTATTCTAAGATTGATCTTAAATCAAGCTACCATCATATTAGAGTTAAACCTGATGACATCTACAAAATTGCCTTCAAGACTCACCAAGGATTATATGACTTTAAGGTGATGCATTTTGGCCTAACCAATGCCCCTGCAACCTTTCAAGGCCTGATGAATGATATATTTCAACAACACTTAAGAGATTTTGTATTAGTGTTCTTTGATGACATTGTGATATACAACAAAGACTTGGAAAGCCACTGTGAACATTTGAAGAAGTTGTATGCTAAACACAGGAAGTGTTCATTTGGGCAAACACAAGTGGAATACTTGGGGCATATAATTTCAGTAAAGGGAGTATCAGCAGATCCAAAGAAAGTTGAGGCTATGCAGAAATGGCCATCACCAATTAACATCAAACAATTAAGAGGATTTTTGGGAATAACATGTACTATATGAAGTTTGTTAAGGGCTAGCAAGACCACTCACTGAATTATTGAAGAATGACAGATTTGTGTGGAGTGATGTAGTAGAGGCTGCCTTTAACAGCTTGAAGTTAGCTATGAGTTCAACCCCAGTCTTGGCTTTACCAAATTTTGAGAAACCATTTAATTGAAACAGATGCTTGTTATAGAGGTATAGGTGCAGTCCTAATGCAAGATAGAAGGCATTTGGCATACATCAGCAAAGCAATTGGACAAAGAAACCTGGAGATGTCCATTATGAAAAGGAATTACTAGCCCTTGTTACTGCCATTTCCAAACAGAGACATTATTTGGATGGACACCATTTTATTGTAAAGACAGATTATCAGTCCTTGAAATTTCTACTGGAGCAGAGAATAACCACTCCTTTACAACAAAAATGGTTAACCAAATTATTGGGATTAGATTATGTGATTCAATATAAAAAGGGGAATGAAAATTTGGTGACTGGTGCTCTAACTAGAAGAGCTGACATGGTGGGTGAAAATCAGGGGATATCACAAGTAACACCAACTTGGATGCAAGAATTGGTTACTAGCTATGGTCAGGATGAATGGGCTAAGGAAAAAATTCAAGCATTACTACTAGATCCAGGGGCCGTACCAGAATATCAGTATAAGAATGGCCTGCTCAAATACAAAAACAAGCTTTATGTGGGAAGTGGATGTGACATCAGACAAAAATTGATAAACAATATCCATTCATCACAAGAGGGAGGACACTATGGTATTCAGGCAAGTATCTACAGAGCCAAACAACATTTCTATTGGCCAGGTATGATACAAGAAATTAAAAGGGAATTGCTTCAATGTGAAATTTGTCAAAACTGTAAAGATGAACATGTACAAGTGAAATACAGCTATAAAGATGACCTCATTTGAAGCTTTATATAGAAACACCCTTCATACAGCTATAAAGATGACCTCATTTGAAGCTCTATATAGAATTACTCCTCCACAACTAGCCATGGGACCTTACCAACAGACTAACATTATAGCAGTGGAAGAGGTGTTGAGGGAAAGGTATAAGATGGACCAACAACTTAAAGCAAGCCTGGCACAAGCTCGAGCTATGATGAAACACTGTGCTGATAAGAAGAGAACAGAAGGGGAGTTCTCGGAGAGAGAATGGGTGTATTTGAAGCTTCATCCCCATCAGCAACAATCAGTGGTAAGAAGAGTAAATCATAAACTTAGTTCTAGATCTTATGGTCCTTATCAAATTGAAAGAAAGGTTGGGGCAGTAGCATATAAACTCATCCTTTTAGTGGGCACTTGAATTCATTCTACATTTCATGTTTCTTTACTCAAAAAGAAGATAGGAGACAGAGCAGTGGTGATTGAGCAACTTCTTTTAGAGATGTCGCTGGATGAAATTAAGCAACCAGAGAAGATTTTATAGACCAAATTTTTTAGGAAAGGTGATAGTGTTGGGACACACTAGTTGATCAAATGGATTGGACAATCAATGGAGGATGCAACCTGGGAAGACTCTAATCAGATCTTGAAGGAATTTCCTACATTTCAACCTTGGGGACAAGGTTTATTTGAGAGGGATGGTTGTCAGAATCGGTCATCACCGGCAGCTGCGTTGGAAGAGGGAAACACAGATTAACAAAAATAACGGCCATTCAATTTTGCTAAAGAAGACGATTCAAACAGCATCGTTTCGCTTAAGTTCAGACGACGTCATTTTACTTAGTAAATGGAAACAAAAGTCACAATACGTATTTTGAAGTTGCAATTGTAATTTTCACGTTTTTTATTAACAGACTTTAAATATTGCTGAGGAGAGAGGGAATATAATTTTTGGATAATTTGGCTGAAATTCCAGAGTTGTTCTTCTTCAATCCCGTTTTCTTCTTTTTAATTTCTTCTATGAAATTCATTCCCATTTTTAATTAATTGTTTAATTCAACGAATTGAGCCGAAATTCTAAAAACCCAGCTCAATTCTAGTTCATGAGTAACGATTTAAGTTCAACTTCTTCTTCTCTGGGTTTGAACATTACAGTGGAAATTGAAAGAGTTTGAAAATGGAAGCCCCAGATTTTGGAGGAGAAAATGGGGAGAGAAGGGATTGTAAGAGGTGGGAAAGGTTTTTTCAAATGATTCTCTTTCTTTAATTATATATTCCTTGGGCTGCATGGGCTGTGAAAATGTTTGATATGTTGTCCACTGCTGATGTGGGCTGATGTGAGAGTGTCACATCAGCAGTGGAGCCAACAACTGTGTGTAAGACATAAATGTATCCACACACAGTGGACAACATATCCCCTATCCATCATGAGTAGGAGATTATTCCCCTTGGTTTGTTGGGCTATTTTTCCTTTTATTTGTGAAAAAAATATCCACTCTCTTCGAACCAAATAATTTATATATTAAGATTTAATAGCAATATTTGAGAGAATTAAACTTCTAGAGCATGTTTGGTAGCATTAGCAATTGTGTAAAAAAAAACAAGATTTAACTATTTTTTTTGTTCTTAATACTCTTCCATACTCAAAACTAACATATCAAACATTCTAGAAGTAAGAACATGTTAAGTACTATTATAATTCCCATTGCCCTTTCCTTAGATTAACTAAAGAGAGAAATTTTAGATTAAAAAAAAAAGGACAAAGGTAATTAATTTAACTAATAAAAGGTATTCAACTTTTAGGGGATACAGTGTTGTGCGAATACTTGCTACAAAGATTCATGGGGTTAAACAGTAACTACAAGATTGTCAAGTATCATTTGATTATTGATGGACATGAAGGCAATTCACCTAAACAAGACTTCAACTGATTATGTTCCATGTACACAAATGATACATTGGAATATTATCTAGAATTCAACTCCATTGAAGCGAATGTTCGAACACAAGAAAGTTGGCACACGAATTCAAAAATTCTCTTTGCAAAGGAAAAGATGAAGGTTCGATTCTGTAATGTTTAAATTACAGATGTTGGAAACATATGGTAGACAGAGGAAGTTGCCAAACAGACTGATGATTCTGATGTGGGGTTTGGACAGAATAAAGTTGACGGAACCAAGCCAATCACCATTCAGATCACATAACAAGCCAATCACTGCCTCATCTTCACCATAAGCACTTCGATCCGAAACTTTGTCCCAGCAGACGATTCACACACTGCATTACTATTTCCATGAGTATACAAAGAACACCAATAAACTACACAATTGTACCACATCAACCACTTCATAGAGCATCTTGATTTTTGTTTTCCATGTGGCCGATAGACTTACCAGAATGTAGACATCCCTTCCCTGCAAAGCAAAAATGAATTGTCAGAGCTTGTAACTGAACAAGAAACAGGGAACTGAAATGAATTAACAGTGAGATGTGCCACAGAAAGTGACTTGTCGTGCAGGAATAATCGATTGCAAGAAATCAATAAAAACATATGAACATGTGCAGGAAATCCAACATCTTGACACATGGAGGATGACTCATACAACAATAATCATGAAACCAAAATTGATACATTTAGTAATCATCTTGATCTTAGTCAAGCTGATTGTATGGCATTCTATAGCCATCAGAAATCATGAAAGAATTCAATAGCAGCCAAATTAAAGTAAGAGTTTTATTAGTGAAAAAGCAACCAACCTTTTTCTCTTTCTGAATTTCTGACAACACTCCAGCAATTCCAACTAAAGACTTTGAACTTGTCAAATGAACACTCAGAACACTACAAAGTACGAACAGTGTCTTAGAACTTCAACCTTTTCAGTATTAACCACTCGAATTCAAGAGTCATCAAGTGCCAAAACAAACAAGGAGAAATGCAAACTATTTAGCCACAGGACGCAGCAACAACATAGCTCAACTTTAGCGTTCTTTAGTTGATTTCTCCGGTTATACTGTTTGATTCAATTACATTAGACCTTAATACTTGTTCATATTTATCGGAGAAAAAAATGCTAATAGCATGAATACATACGTCAGTATCATCATTTCTTCAGAAAACGTGCCATTATGCCTCCGCTTATAACTATTAGTTTCTTGACCAATCGTGCTTAACATCGCCAAAAAATATTTGACTTACTTAAGCCTCTTTTTCATAGTTGCCTCCACTATCCAGTCACCAACACAATTTAGATCAGTCCCTTTGGGAAGAAGATCGACCTTAATAAAAAACAAAGTAAAAGAAATAAGTGAAAGAAAAATACAAGATCGTCAAGACAGCAAAACAGAAACTAATAACAGAGACAACTAGACAAAAAACTCATTTTGGCACCTTTGTCACCACCAGTATTATGGGATTTACACCAGCAAGGTCACGAACATGTGCCAAGATGAAGTCCACTATATCTACTAACATGTAATCAAGCATTAATTTCTAAAAAATGGAAGAAATAAAAAGAAAATAATATCAGTTGAAATGCAAAAGATTGTCAATAGACACATCTGAACTCAAAACATAAGCTTTGAATAAAAGAAAACTAAGCTTTGAATAAAAATTGTTAGGACTACTTTGAATAAAAATCAATCAAATTTCAAACTGAGCTTTGTATTCAAGGACAGTCAAGGAACACTATAAATATCGACCACCCTCGAACAGTAACCAAACAAATAGAACTTACCAATTTAACAATTAGAGCTTTCTCATGGCGCAAATGCGACAGATTCTCACGGAGCTCCTCCGCTGTAACAAACTGCTTTCCACCAGAATAACCTCCGTTCCCACCAACTGCAGTAATCATATGTCCATACGAAAAAAGCCGGCATCTCCCACATAGCACGGTTCTCAGTTGCCTATGTTTCCTCTTCTACGCACCACAAACATATTAACAAACAACCAAAAAGAGTCAATTTTACTAAATTCAATTAAATCCACCATTAAATCCAAAATTTCATCCATACCCAAATTTCCACGTCAGCCTCAATTAATTCACAAAAAGAACTAAATATGTAGTTTTTCTCAATCAATTCATACCAAATTGTATGTTTTCGGGTCTACGTAACCCGGAGCATCGCATTAGGATGTCTGTAATGGAGCTCCACAACCATAACAACTGTGAATTATATAAGAAGAAACCTTGAATCCTCTCTCTTTATTCTTCTTCTTCTTCTTTGTTTCCTTGTTTTCAGAGAGAAATGTAGTACAAGCTTCCAAAGAGATATGGCGTTCGAGGAAAATGTCGCCTCGGGTCGGGATGGCGGGTCCGGATCCATCGGGTTCGGGTGCGTAAAACTGGGTGGATTTGCAGATGATGAATGTGGGTTTTACAGTGTGGAATTTAGTGAGAGTGGGATTGAGTAGAGAGAATGGAGAAGATAAGATAGGGGTTTAGGCGCCTAAGCCATGGCTGATTGTGTTGGGTGAGTGAAAAGAAGATAGTGCAGGAGGAGGAATAGAATAGATTTTTGTTTTGTTTCGATAACGCTTTTAGAGCAAAATTTCAGAAAAGGGCCTGTGGGATTCTATGTCGCGATTGCAAATATAAGCAAACGCGTGTGGATTGATATAAAAGGAGGAACATGATTTACAAATATGAGGGGCGATTTAATGCCCCCCATGTGGGCGTGCCCACATGCTGATGTGGCAGCATGTGGACACTTCATGTTGCCCACATGGGGGCATTAGAATATTCTTCTTACAAATATAATAACACAGTTACAAATGCGTAGATTATTCATAAAAGTTAAATGGTTTTATAAATGTTTGCATACGTATAAAAGTTACTTTTTGAAAATAAATTTTATTAATAAAAAATTAATTAGAATGTATTATGATGATGGATTAAGACGTTGAACAAGTTTTGGAAATACTGGTAGGGGAAATGATCGATTGAGGGATATGGATTAAGAAGGCAACAGATTTTGGAGATGAGAGATGAATTGAAACGAT
Source organism: Forsythia viridissima (assembly GCA_030279155.1). Classification (NCBI taxonomy): domain Eukaryota; kingdom Viridiplantae; phylum Streptophyta; class Magnoliopsida; order Lamiales; family Oleaceae; genus Forsythia; species Forsythia viridissima. The sequence continues at coordinate 31,268,648 of CM059041.1, read as the reverse complement.
AAGTAAAATTTGAAGGAGATGATTTTGTGACAGTAAAGACATAGTGACACACGGTGTCCTTTTTTTTCAGTAGAGAATAAAATTTCCTACAGTCGTGATTAAAAAATAATATTAAAAAAATTAATTTAAAAAAGTTTGACATACTTCTAGTACGATCAAATATGATTATAAGTTCTATTAATTTTAAGTGACATTGACTAGTTGAATTAAAAAGTTATTGACTTACAAATTTCTTACCGGTTTATAAAATCGGCTTATTGAATTGAATTGGCACAAAGTGTACTTTTGATTTATTTGGCAATGAACAAATTAAAATGAAAAGGCACACAAATTTTGTGGTGTAGGCATATTTTATATTGTTTTAAAGTAAAACTTCATAAAGGAGTCAATAGCATTCTTGTCGTAAATCTAATAAGTTTACATTGTACTTGAATGTGTTAAGAGTGTCAATTTAGAAATATAATTACACAATTACAAATAAGTATGTTAAAATTTACATGACAAAATATTGTAATGTTACAACATATTGAAGTAAGAGAATTCAGGAAGGTAACATCAAAATTATTGGAGGGTTTTGAAAAGCTTGCATCTTGAATGAAATGGTTTAAAAAATACATAGTTAAAAAGATCCAATAACTACGAATCCAATAACTACGAATCCTTGCTGCAATTATTCTATGTTGAGCATCATATATATATATATATATATATATATATATGGGGCCTGATCTCCTGCCCACCTGTGGGCAGGAGATCTTGCCCACATGCTGACAGCATGTGGACAGTTGATGTAAAAATCTGATTTTTACATCATGTGGGCAAGATCTCCTGCCCACCTGTGGGCATGAGATCAGCATTCATACATACATACATACATACATACATACATATATATATATATATATATATATATATATATATATATATATATATATATATATATATATATATATATCAGTCCTGTTCTCCTGCCTACGGTGGGCAGGAGAAATTGTGCCCACTGTTGCAGTGAATCAGAATAAAATTAAATGTCAAATATTAATTAAATATGTATATACATTCTCTCTCACCTTTCCCAACACCCCACCCCCAATGTCAGATCACATCCATTATTTCAATCCCATTATCATCTATTCCCACAACTGCCGATGCACCACCACTGCTCACGGTGCCGTCACCACCGCCACCGCCTCCGCTACCGTCACCACAACAAACGCAAAGTACTTGGCTACAAACCTTAGTGACCTCCCGATGCTCTGCGAGTTGATTTTTTTCCCATTTACATGTGCTGTTTTTTCAAATCCACCGCCAGCCGCCGCTTCCGTTTCCTTCCTTCATTTACAGGTGCTGGTTTATTTAAATCCACCGCCGGTGTCTCCTCCTCCTCTGTGACACAGACAACCCACCGCCATCCTCACGGCGAACCCATGTAGCGAACCAACACCGGCGAACCCACCCATTTTCCTCTGCTTATCTTCCAAATTTATTAATGTCCAACCACTAACTGCTTATCTCCGCTTCCGTTTTCTCGCCTCCATTTCTAGCTGCCGATGTCTCCTCCTCATCCGCGACACAGACAACCCACCGCCAACTCTGACGAACCCACGCAACAAACCAACTCTGGCAAACCCACCCATTTTTCTCTACTTATCTTCCAAATTTATTAATGTCCGACCACCAACTGCTTATCTTCCATATTTGTTTTCATCTCTGTATTCTGTTGCTGCTTAAATTGAAGGTAGAAATGAGAAGAAATTTAGGGCACAAATGGGAGAAAGAGAAATGGGGGGCTGAGAGTTTGGATAGGAGAGAAATTGGGCGCGAGAGAGGTTTGGGGGAGGAAGGGGGAGTGGGGTGAGACGGGGGGCTGGGTATTGGTGGGATATGAGAGATAATGTATATACACATTTAATTAATTTTTGACATTTAATTTTGTCTGATTCACTGCTGATATGGCACTGCCACATCAGCAGTGGGCACAATTTCTCCTGTCCACCGTATGTAGGAGAACGGGACAGTATATATATATATATATACCAAAAACTATTGGAAAATGGCATTGAAAATTGGGGGTGGGGGTGGGGGTGGGGGTGGGGGTGGGGGTGGGGGTGGGGGAGGGAACAAACAAACAAAAAACAAACTCTTCAAAGGAGACTCGTAAACAAGTTTTAACCCACTTTGATATGATGGTCATAGGGTGACATGTTTGTTAAGAAATGAATCTCGCATTAATTAAATATCAAAAATCGAACAAACATATAAACTTGAGCTACTCTTCTTAATAAGATTAATATTTTAAAATAGAACTTCAAATCTTAATATAGTATCAAAGTCCAATAAATTAAACGAGCACACCAATTCTAAGATTAATATTCTCAAATGAACCATCATTTTGTGTGGCGTATTAAGATCATAATTATAAGGGGTCTTTTCACAAATAACCACAATAAATAAAATATTTCTTAAAAAACTGTCATACTTTTTTTATTATAAAAATACTATTTTCAATTTTATAGCACTTTTTTTTTTTTTTTACATTTGTTATTTTGGTTACAATAAATGTGTTACATTTCTTATTAACAAACATAACAAATGTAACAACAATTGTTACAAAAATAAAAAACAGTATTTTTAAAATAAAAAAAGTTAGATAGTCTTTTTTAAATAATTTATATTTTTGTGGTGTATGGTGAAATTATCACTAATTAATTATAACCAACATATAATAGTTTGGGCTACTTATATTTAGCAAATGTTAATTTTTATCAGAGTTCATTAAGCTCAAACAGATAATTTAGTCTGTGTAATGTTCAAAAAAATATTCGAATTCTAAGAATAGTGTGATCAAACGAGCCACCAAATTTGTAAGAACATGTTAATGGATAAATCTCACATCGATTAAATATCAAAATTATAACCATCTTGTGGTACAAGGTGTCAATGATGACCTTTTAAAATGGAACCAAAATCTTAATAGCATTGACGTCCCTCGTTTAAGCTCTACCCTATCGATTTGTGCACTATGTCCATTATACGACCCAATGAACCTAAAGATAGTAGTATCAAGGAAAATCAATTAATATGGAGCTTTTTTTTTCTTATATCAAGTTTTCGTCTACCAATTAACTTAGTGGGGGAAAAAAACCATTTCAATAGGACTCAAAACACAAAGTCGAAAGGAAAGAAGCAATTGTGGCTTCCAAGCTTGTCTCCCCGATGCCTTAAGCCTAGAGTCGGGGGTGCTTGCGGCTTGCAAGAAAATGTTCTATGAGACCAGAAGTGCTCGCGAACCAGAGGTTGTATTTTTCCTTAGTGCCAAAATTATATATTTTTCCTTGGTGCCAAAATTAAAATCAACGAGCTTGCGACAAATGTGTTTATATCAAAGACACTGAAAATGGCTATGTATTTTATGTCTTTACGTTGATGACATACTTATTTTTGGAAGTAACGATAAGATGATTAAATCTAGTGTAGACGTGTTAAATTCAAGATTTGACTTGAAGGATATGGGCTTAGCGGATGTGGTACTTGGAATTAAAATTTCAAGAACATTAGATGGAGTTGTCCTAAATCAGTCACATTATGTGGACAAAATTCTTTAAAAATTTAATAAGGATGATTCTTGCATGGCTAGAATACTGATAGATACTAGTTAGCATCTATTGAAGAACAGAGATGAGAGTATTTCTCAAGTAGAATACTCTAGAATTATCGGAGGTATAATGTACTTCATGAGTTGCACAAGACCAGACATGGCCTACACAGTTAGCAAACTAAGCAGATACACGAGTAATCCAGGAGCTGACCACTGGAAATGAATAATAAGAATACTAAGTATTTGAGATATACTCGTGATTATTGGTTGACGCTAACTAGAAATCTGATATAAAAGACTCAAAATCTACAAGTGGATTTGTGTTCACGCTAGGAGGTGCAGCTATATCGTAGAAATCCTCTAAACAGACACTTATAGCCAAATTCACTATGGAATATGAGTTTATAGCCTAGGCTGAATAGTTATGCCACTTCCTAGAGGATATTCCTAGATGGCCAAAGCCTGTTCCAGTAATTTGCATACATTGTGATAGTCAATTTGCAATTGGTAGGGCACATAGTAATGTGTATAATTGTAAGTCTAGACACATACATCATAGACATAATACCATAACACAACTACTCTCAACTGGATTTATCTCTATTGACTATGTGAAGTCAAATGATAATATTGCGGATCCACTAATTAAAGGTTTGAATAGAGAGTTAGTTAAAAAGTCGTCGAAAGGAATGAGACTTAAGCCTTTGGAAGAATAAATTAATACAATGAAAACCCAACCTAATTGACTGGAGATACCAAGATCTAGGTTCAAAAGGACAACATAATTGTAAAAACTTAATTAGATCATTGTGGGGGTTATCTCTTGTCTATTCGTATGATGAAACAGTGATAACCGTAGAGGAAAAGATAAGCTACAGGCTTTTAATAATTCTTATGCGTGGAGTAGAGCGGGATACTCTTAATTAGGAAATCACCTATGTGAGAGAGAAGTGAGGCCGCTTCTAAGAGAATTGTGTGGGGAGCAATTCTTAAAAACTCTCGCAAAACCAGAAATATGTTCACTGTCATAAATGAACATAACAATGAAAACTGAACTATGTCAGTAAGAATTCTTTGTGAGGTATATCATCGTTTACATAAAAGGCAAAATAGTTCAAGGAGATCACGTCTACTGATCAGCTAGTAAAGTAAATATACTTTCACGAGGGAAGGTTCAAAGGGTAACACCTACCTATCCTATGCAGGTTTCGGACATTGAACTTTATCACCAAGTCTTCTGTGTCTTAGTCAATTTCCATTAATGTAGGGGATTGTTGGAAAAATTAGAAAATTGTACTATGTTTGAGCATGATTTTGCATGAGACCCGTTTTCCATTTGATGAAAACAAAAGTTGATTCGTGTTCTCCTCCGCGAGAACATCAAAATCATATATTTATTTGCCCAAAATGATGCTTAGGTGAATGAAAAATTGAGGCTTAAAGATGGAGTCGGAAATGGTTGAAGGGAAAGAAATTAGTTCTATCCCACATCGAAAAAATAGAAAAACCTGGACTAGTATATATATGGCCATACTTATTGAAAGGTGTAATCATGTGTAGCATAGGGGCTCTCTTTTGCGCGCGCCTGCGGGGAGGGGGGGGGGGCAAATCATGAATTAATTAACACATCGGGCCATTTAATGGAGGAAGAGACTATAAATAGGGTTTGAACTTCCACAATCAAACACACAAAAATTTCTACTCATTCTTTATGTTCCAATTATTCAAGTGTTCTCTTGATGATCCAGTTCTTGTAGTAGCTTAGTTCGCTGTTTTAGCATCTCCGTGCTAACAGTTTTTCCGTTATTTCTTGGAAAGTAGAAGCTAAATTACCCTCAAGAACTTATGGTAGGAGAATGAATCTGTTTTAAGAAAACTATGTTTGCACAGGCCTCGGTTTACACTTTCCTTTCTAATGTTTATTTTTGTTATTTTATTCTGTAGTTCACAGGTTTGGTTTCATGTAGTTAATCACGTTCTGTATATATCTTCTTTCAGAAGAAACCTTCATTGCCTACTAGATATCCTCAGATCATGCTTGCTGAAAAAATAGATACCAAGGATCAAAGGAATCTAGGTGATCAAGATGTATCCCTTCGTTACTTTCAAAACTTATCAACCTCAAAAACATATCAACTCCACTTGCCAGAAGCAAGTGGCAAGAAGTCCGTATGAGCACATTATGGATGGTTGCTGACAGTTGGCAATGATTTACAAATAAATTTATTGCACCCCTTCTCTACACAACAAATATGCTTACCCCCTATGCTGACGTTCCCTGATCAGTATGAATATGATGAGGAATTCAAGCCACAAGAGGTTTGTGATTTCTTTGTTAGTAAGATAGTGATGTCCTCAAATCCTCGAAAGAAGAAAAGTTTATGTGATTATAATCATGATTGTATTATAGTTGCTATTTATGGAGAATTAGCTATATTGGCTTTTGCGAGATTAGGGGATAATGTTTGGACCAATAACTCCATCCCTTCTCGCTGTTATGAAGATATTGTTTACTACAATGGCAAATTTTATGGTGTAGATTGTCATGGTGTTGTAGTTTTTTGTGACATTGATGATGCTAATGGCCTAAAAGCAATAGTAGTATCCCCTGCTCCACCTCAAACCAGTGATCTGTATCAAAACTATCTAGTCGAATCATCATGACATCTTCTGCATGTTTCTCATGTCCGAAGCGGTACATTGTTTGATGGTGATGATGACGGCGACGACGACGACGATGACGATAGTGATGATACTGAGGACGACGAGGGTGATTTTGATGAGGACGAGGACGAGGACGAGGACGAGGACGAAGAAGAGGACGAGGACGAGGACAAGGATGTGGAAGACGATGTCACCAATGACGTGGAAGAGGAAGAAGAGAAAAAAGCTAGATACTATACAATTGGCTTTTTTGTTTTGAGGCTAGATGAATGGCATGAGGAGAATCATTATGCCTATAGATTGACTGAAGTGACTACTTTAGGAGATCAAGCATTGTTCTTAGGTAGTAATGTATCTACATCAATGGCCTCGTCAGAGGGCTTGTTCGGTGTAGATTTTTTTCCAAAAAATGGAAACCCAACATGCCCAGAATGTATCAAAGAAATTGCATATACTTTACAGACGATAATTATGAGCTTTATTTCAAAGAACTAGGCGAAGGTGGCTGCGACACGGGAATCTTTAACATGGAAAATGGGGCCATTCAATTAAATTATGCGGGAGAATCTCGTACTAATTTTTCACCTCCATTATGGTATATTTAAGATTCAATGATTAATTATGATTTGTAATTTATGCCAATTGAACAATGAATTTATTTATGTCTATGAATAATGTAAACTCCATTATTATGAATTAAAATCCCTTAGGTGTGTTTGTACTTTGTACTACCATAGAATATACTGACGGAAAATTCCTCATTTTGCATTGTCTGAAGATGTGCTTGTTCTATCACCAAACACTGATCTGGTCTGATTGTTTTTGTTTATATTTCTAGTATAGAAATGTCAATCTCTCTGCCATCATATGGTGATAGATCGCAAGTGCAGTCTTTTTCCTTTGGGTATATGGTTAGCGTGACTAGTATAACAGTTATGCTGTTGAGTTTTGTATGTGAGTTTACTTCATGTCATTGGATGTTTAGTTTTTTACATTATTCTTCCTTTGCTTGGCTACTATGTGCTTCCTCTAGTTCCACTTGGATGCAGAATTCTACAGTTCATCATTTCAGCTAAGCAACCTGTACTGATGTTGAATGGATGAATGGAGATCAAGCAAAATTTATTCTCCCTGAGATAAATAAGCTATAGGCTAAAGTTTAAGTCGGCTCCTTTTTTTCTTTTTTTTCTTTTTGTTTATCTTGTTTGTTAGATGGGTTTATTAATACTTGGGTTATATCTTAAACAACGCCGTTCTCCTGCCCACAGTGAATAAAAATTATCCTGCCCACTGTTTGCGTGGCATGATTTGTCAAACTCATTAATCCTGTGTGACAAATCCACGTCATACTCCAATATCTCCACCCAACCCCATAGCCCACTCCCGCCCATGCACTCCATCCTTCATAATATTAGTGCCTCACAATCTCTCTCTCTTTGGGCGATTTGGGTGCCCCAAAATTGTCGACTGTCGCCGGCGCATTCACGTAGAGCCAATCACCGATTCACCTCGAGCAAGCTGGAACCACCACTCTTATTGTTTGTTACTCAGTCTTCCATGCTTTCTCTCCCCGATTTCACCACAGTTGGTGCCCTAAATCGAAAACCACCATTTTCGCGAAAACCACCTCCTCCTGCCGCCGACACACCATTGCACAGTAGCTGGACCACCACATAGTTTTTCTGACCCAAGACGGCGGTCTCTGTTACTCAGTCTCACTCTCTCTATTTGTCTATATCTCCGGTTTCAGCAAAATTGGTGCCCTAAGTCACCGAACAACCATTTCCGTGGGAGCAAGTATATTGTCGCCAGCGCTCAACTGCCCTGTCGCCGGACCACCACAAACTCACTCTAAAGTAATTTTTTAATTTATGTTGTAAGGTTGTGAAGATTTGTATTTCGGATAATTGCACATGGAATATAGGATACAGAATTTGTATGTACAAACGTGGAATGAATTTCAAAAATTTTGTAACTTGTCTTTTGTCTTGCAATTTTAGGGCACCCAAATCGCCCAAAAAGAGAGAGATTGTGAGGGACTAATGATATTGGGAGGTGGTGAGAGTGGATTATGGGGGTTGGGTGGGTATGTTGGAGTATGCGTAGATTTGCCACACAGGATTAATGAATTTGGCAAATCATGCCACGTACATAGTGGGTAGGAGAACGGAGCTGATATCTTAAAAGGTAGAAGTAGTCCAAGCTATGTTAGTTAATATTTTGGTATTTAACCGATGTGAGATTTATTCCTTAATATACTCCTGCAAAATGGTTGTTCGTTTGAGCACACCAATCTTGGAATCTAAATACTCGTTTGAGCTTTAGACGGATTAAATTGTTTGTTTGAGTTTTAGACGGATTAAATTGTTCGTTTGAGTTTTAGACGGACTAAGAACATATTTGGTAACTTTTTTTTTTGTAGATTATAAGTAGTGAGTCTTACGAAATGTGTGGATAAAAAATAGATAAAAGTTGTGGGTCATACGCATTTTGTAGATGAAAATAATGTTTGACTGGGTTATAAATGCTTATAAGCACATACAAATATACTCTATAAGTTATTCGTTTGAATTTAATAGAATTCTATACTTGGAGTTCTATCTTAAAAGAGTAGCTGGGAAGATTACATGCTATAACATTTGATAATTTTCCAGCAAAAAATCGAGAACGTGCAACAACTAAAAAGGTTTAAAAAAAGGGGGAATAGATCAAAAAGTGTAAAATCAAAAGCGAATTAATCAGATCACATAATCAAGAACTTACGTGAGAAATATTTGAATTCGGATTTATGAAAGTGAAATGGCGGGGAAACATTTGTCTAATATATATTTGGGAAATTGGCACATATGGTCTATAACTTTTGTCCTCAATGTGGAAATGGCCCAAAATATTTATTTTTTAGTACAAACGTCCCTAACATATGTGTTTTAGTGGCAACTGATCTTTATTTAATGAAAATGACTAATATGCCCTTAATTTTAAATATTACAGTCGAGTTACTAACATTTGCAAAAAGTACAAATGGGTCAAATACTTTTATTTTTTTTTATAAAAATTAAAAAACTAACCAATTATTCCTTTTTCTTTTTTGAATTAACACTTTATAAAACAAATTGATAGTATACTAAATTATTTTGTATATTTTACAAACTATTATAAAATAACTATAACAAGCATGTTATATAAAATTAATGATTTTCTTATTAAGTAATTACATTATTTAAATTTTGAAATTTTATTTTATCGTTATAACAAAAAAAGAGTAATAACTTTTATCACAAACTTGATGTTCAAATATTTTTATTTAATTAAGATATTCGCTTATTAACTACACATATTAAAACTCCAACAGTATTCTTCATATTTTTAACGAAAAAATAGCATGTTTGATCCCACAACCTTTCAAAAATATAATGGATATATCCTTAACCTTTAAAAATAGCACCGGACATCTCCAACGTTTGAAAAATAGGCATGGTAAGACTTTTATGATGAAATTGGCATCCCTTTTAAATAAACAAAAAATAAAAAATAAAAAACAAGAAAAAATAAAAGGAAGAATAGAAATAATCAAATGTACCCCAAAAAAATAACAAATAGGTTATCTTCTTCCACCCAACCTCCTACACTTCCGGAAAACAACACCATTGACAGCGGAAACACATCCCCAAAAACATCTACTACAGAAATCAGACATATAGCAGCAGATTTGGGATAAAATAAATCAGTTTTGCATTGGGAATCGCAAGGCACGCATCCCAATGCACTCAATTCGACATCTTATGATCAGAATTTGGACATGGGACCATCACCAATGATCTCAGAAGCCCCCGAAAACCCCCAAAATGGTGTCCCCAACGTCCAATTTGACCGGAATCAATACTTTGGAAAACGTGCAGTAGATTTCAATTCGCGAACCTGTGGGCCCCACCAATGTACATGCGCCTGACCCACAGATAGGTAATGTTCTTTCGACCACTCGACCAAAATTTCAGCCAGATCGGACCTCGGATGCGCCTGTGGGACCCGATTTTTAGAACGAACAGTTGCTTGGAAAACAGGCCATATCTCCGTCTGTGGACCTCCAAATTGAAAACGCGCCACATGCCTAGAATCAGCATGAAATTCCGCACCTGCCTGTAAAAAATCATCGAATTCTGACAAGGTTGGTTTTGGGGCCCCGCACGGGGAGGCCCGCTAGGATGGCACGTGGGACCCACGCGCCGGCGCCAAAAAACCAGCTTGTTTGGCCAGTTAATCCACACCCAGATCCATCATCAGTTTTTCCACAGGAGGACCAGTCTGCACTTAATCAAGGTAGACAGACATATGCTTCAGCTGTTTCTGGTCGTCCTACACTTTCACAAGCAGAGCGGAATGAAAGGAAATCTTTTTCTGCTATTTTAGCTGCTCCACAGGCTTCAGTTATTCACTCTATTACGCATAGGCCACCTGGGCTACATCGAGGTGAGCCGTCATTTATTTTGATTGTGGAGGAAGAGGCAGCGCTTTCTGAGCCATTCAAGTTTAACTTGTTGGCAAATTCTCACATCGAAAGCCTACTATGGCAAAGGTGCGTGATTGCTTTCTAAAATTTGGATTCTGTGGTGATTATAGGCTTGGCTTGATAGATAGCAAACATGTATTGATTCACTTGACGCATGAAAATGATTATAGTAGATTGTTTTTGCGTTCTTTATATTATATTGATGGATGTCCTATGCGAGTCCTTAAATGGACATGTGACTTTGGACCTGATTGTGAAACCCCTATTGCTCCTGTTTGGTTGTCCTTCCCTTTATTACCTGTGCATATGCGATCCAAGGGTGTGATTTTTGCTTTGGCTAAGATTGTGGGTATACCTTTGCATATTGATGAGGCTACTGCGGATTTGTTGAGACCTAGTGAGGCTAGGGTCTGTGTGGAGGTTAACTTAGAACATAAGTTACCTGAACGGATTTGGATTGATAGGGGTGATGGTCGAAGTTTTTGGCAGACTGTAGTTTATGAGAAACCACCGTTATTTTGTTCTAAGTGTCGACATATGGGTCACTCTCCTGGTCAGTGTCGAGCAGGTGGCCCACCTTTTGCTCCTTATCCCCTAGTTGCTCCATCGGGCCAGCCCCTTCCTAGTACTAGTTTGCCTCCTCCACTTACTCAAACTGTTTCTGCTCCTTCTGTTACTAGCACCGTTACTGAGATTACTGACAGGTCCAGAAAACCTAAGGGTAAGGAAGTAGTTGTTGATCAGCCTCAACAGTGGGCCCCAGTACGATCGAGAGCACAACATAGACGAGGTGTTGGTATCTCCACCTCTGCGGGCCCTGCCACTTCTCTTGCAGGCCATAGCGGAGGTTCTCGCTTTGGTGTTCTTGCAGACCCCACACTTGATATAGTGCAGTGTTCTACAGTTGTTAGTTCTACTACTCTTGTTTCTACCATTTCTCATACACAACAGACTGTGGGCCCAGACTATTGACATGTGGGACCCACTATTGATTTCTCGCATAGTATTCATATGGGCCCCACTTTGGAGGCTCCTATGCCTGCTAGATCCAGCCATCTCTCTACGGCCCCATCATACATTTCATCACTACTTCCTACTCCGATTCTCTCAGTTAGTCAGAGTCTGGATGTTTCTCGGCCAGTGGGCCCCGTCACTGATCTTTTGCAGACATCAGTTTTTGCCTACGATTACTCATTGCATGATCGGCTATTGACTATTGCGGGCCCTACCGGCAGCCCCCCTCTCACGGTGGGCCACTATGCTGAGTCACGCTCAGTTATTGATCCTGTCTATGGTTCCTCATTGCATGATAGACCGACTATCTCCGTGGGTCCCACTACTACTTTGGCTCATTCAGAGTTCTTTGACCCTTTGCTTGACCATATGCTTGCTGCACCACGTGCTGGGGTCTGTTTGGATGACACAATTGATTCTAATCCTGATACTAGCCCTCTCTTGGATTGCCGAGAGAATGTAAAGGCTTCTATTCCATCTATTTCATCAGCAGTTTCCTCAGATACATCTTGTTCTGTTCAGATGGGTACACACCAGCAGGGTCACTTTCGTAGAAGTTCACATGGTGATTTGACTGGTTTGGATGAGCGACAGGGGGCCGATGGTTTCTTTTCAGTCTTGAGTGGGGTCCCACATAGAGTTATTGCTCCTCTACCTTCTAGACCGATCACTCGGAGTATGTCAGGTACTCATGGTTCCCTCTCTCAGTCTTTGTGATGTCAGTCCTCATATGGAATGTTAGGGGGGTGCGTGCTTCTAAGACTCGCAAGAGACTTAGGAAGCTTGTTCAGTTACATCGTATTTTTTTCCTCGCTCTTCTGGAGCCTTTTCTATTTGAGGATAGCTTTGACTTTGTTCGACGTTCTGTTGGGTTTGATATCGGTGTTCAAAACCTGTCGAGTAAGATTTGGTGTTTTTGGAATGTGGGGACGACTGTGTCTGTGATTGTTGATCATCTCCAGTTTCTTCATCTCATGATCGAGGATCCGAGATTGGCTAGACCTATCTTTTTATCGCCTGTGTATGGTTCGTGTTCTGTTGTAGGACACAGGGATTTATTTGAGGGACTTCACCAGGTTTCCCAGACTGTGGATGGCCATTGGCTTGTGGGTGGTGACTTCAATGTCATTGCTCATGATGGTGAGCGGACAGGGGTCAGTACTCGTGATAGGGGGAAGACTGATTTTTGTGATATGATGATGGAGTGTGGATTGACTGATGTTGGATTTTCTGGTAGTCCTTATACTTGGCATAATAGGAGGGTGTGGAAGAGACTTGACAGGGTTTTGATGAGTCATGAGGCTGCATCGTTCTTTTGACAGTTAACAGTGAGGCATCTCAATCGGTCTACGTCTGATCATTCGCCTTTGTTATTGAGTTGGGTTGAGGCTGAGGACGGGGGTGGGCCTAGGCCTTTTCGGTTCCTCAATGTTTGGTCCCGTCATCATGACTTCTTATCTTTTGTATCTCAAAAGTGGTCATACCCGACTTAGTTTACAGGGATGGCTGCTCTTTGGGAGAAGTGCTTTAGGATGAAGCAGGGACTTCGTTGGTGGAGTAGACATGTGTTTGGGGATATATTTCAGAGAATTAGAGATGCTGAGAGCAGGGTGGATGAGGCTGAGATGGAATATGATTTGGATCCATCACCTGCACATAGAGAGCACTTACATCAGGTTTAGGCCCTACTGAACCGTGCTTTGTCTATTGAGGAAGGCTTCTGGAAATAGAAGGCTGGGACTCGTTGGATGTGCGAGGGAGGGCACAACACGAGGTATTTTCATTCAGTGGTGCAGGGGCGCCGCATGCGGGCCCGTATACATTCTATTAGATCTCAGACGGGAGAGACTTTGTCTGCACACGAGGAGATTCAGGGTTCAGCTGTTTCCTTTTTCCAGGACCTCCTTTCTGCTCCCGCCCAGGCAACTGACCAAATTTTACCAGATATTATCCCCTCTTTGGTTACTCAGGAGGATAATCAGGAGCTGAACCGACTTCCATCATTGGCTGAGGTTAGAGATGTAGTGTTCAGTATTGATGCATATAGTGTGGCGGGTCCAGATGGGTTCACCTCTTATTTTTTTCAACAGTGTTGGGAGATTGTCCAGGATGATGTTTTTCGTGCAGTTTTGGACTTCTTTGATGGTGGGCATCTGCCTAGGGGATTCTCTGCTACTTCTATAGCTTCCCAAGCGAGACAACGCTTGTCGATGGACAGAGTATCGACCGATTAGTCTTTGCACGGTGTTCAACAAGATTGTCACCAAGCTTCTGAACTCTCGCTTAAGTTTTGTTTTGCCTCGTATCATCTCTCCACAGCGGAGTGGCTTTATTCAGGGGAGGCTGATTGGTGATAACGTCTTGTTGGCACAGGAGATGCTCCATACATTGGATACCCAGGCCCGTGGGGGCAATGTCATCCTTAAGTTAGATATGGCTAAGGCATATGACCGGTTAGACTGGGACTTCTTGATGAATGTGATGGAGAGATTTGGATTCGTTTGGATGTGGAGGGATAGGATCAGGCGTTGTATTTCTGAGTGCCATTTTTCTGTCTTGGTGAATGGCAGGCCTTGTGGTTTCTTTCCTTCCTCTCGTGGGCTTAGACAGGGGGATCCCATATCTCCTTCGTTATTTATCATTGCAGCAGATTACTTCTCTCGGGGTCTCATTCAAGTTTTCCAGCAGTATCCATCGATGGCATATATTCATAGAGGTGACACTCTTGTCTCACATCTTTGTTTTGCTGATGATATGATCATATTTGCCAATGGCCAAAGACAGTCAGTAAAGAGAGTACTTCATTGTTTGGAGCACTATGAGAGGGTCTCTGGCCAGTTGGTGAATAGAGACAAGAGTGGTCTTATTGTGCCTAAGAGGGCACCTCCTTCTAGGATTCAGATACTTGAGCACCTTACTGGCTTTCGACGTCAGCAGCAGCCTATCACATACTTGGGCATACCCTTGTTTAAGGGGGCCCGAAAGACCTTCTTATATGATGATCTATTTCAGAAGGTCAAGAGCAAGATCTCTGGATGGGCCTTTAGGCTGCTATCTCCTGGTGGCAGGATTACTTTACTGAGATCTGTCCTTTCTTCCTTGCCTCTCTATCTTCTTCAGATTATGCAGCCTCCCAAGATAGTGCTGAAGAAGTTAGAGAGTACATTTGCTAGATTCTTGTGGGATTCTAAGGACCAGGCTCACCGTATGCATTGGAAGAGATGGAAGGATATTTTCTTTCCTACTAATGAGGGTGGTTTGGGCTTCAGAAGATTAGAGGACATGGTCCATGCTTTCTCTTTGAAGCTCTGGTGGTTATTCAGATCACAGCAGTCGCTCTGGGCTCAGTTTTTACTGGGCAAGTATTGCAGAGGCAGCCACCCCCTTCTGGCACCCATACCACATTCTGCTTCTGCAGTTTGGAGGAGGCTAAAGGAGGTGGGACTCACAGCGGAGCCCCACATCGCCTGGCAGTTGGGTCAGGAGCGTATATTCTTTTGGCACGACTGTTGGATGGGTGACATGACTTTAGCTCAAATGTTTCCTCATAGGGAGCATACTTCCGTCCAGGTAGTTGAGTTCTTTGATGATACTGGATAGGATATCGATAGACTCTTGTTGGTCCTTCCACATGATATAGCAATCCAGGTTGGAAGTCTACCGCTTTGTCCCGATGTTCTTGATAGACCTATGTGGAAAGACACCCCAGATGGTAGGTTTTCTACCAAGTCGGCGTGGCAGCTTGTTCGCACTGGGAGTACTCTTCAGGCCTTTTGTCGCATGATTTGGAGCCCCATCATCCCGCAGACTATCTCTTTCTTTTGTTGGGGATTGTGGTAGGGTTTAGTGCCAGTGGATGTGATTATTTAGATGAGGATTCGGGCCCACATGGCATCAAGGTGTCAGTGCTGTTCAGAGATTGAGACCATCCAGCATGTCTTTATTGATAGTCCTATGGCTCACCAGGTATGGCAGCACTTCTCAGCTATTTTTGGCATTCCCCTCAGGGTTGGAGAGATGCTACATCATAGATTTCAAACTTGGAGATTCTCAGGCCAGTTTGTCAGGAGTGTCCATATTCGCACTATCATCCCTTTGCTGGTCTTTTGGTACATTTGGAAAGCTAGGAATGATGCGAAGCATCGTAGGATTGGCATGGAGCCCTGTCGTATCATCTGGTGGGTCTATCATACTATTTCTTTACTGCAGACGGGAAGACTCTTTCGATTTGTGCATTGGCGTGGGGACCTTGATCTTGCCCCACATTTTGGTATTACTCTTACTTCTCCTACCCCCAGCCCCCCTACTTTAGTTTATTGGCGTGCTCCGTTGGCTGGATCTACCAAGATCAATACTGATGGATGCGTCAGGGATGGATTTGCTAGTAGCGGGGGTGTTATCAGAGATCACACTGGGCGTTGTATCAGGGCCTTCTCTACTGGCTACGGAGACATACTTATTTTGGAGCAGAGTTGAGAGCCATTTTACAGGGCATTGAGCTTGCCCGACGGATGGGTCTTGTGGACTTATGGATTGAGACTGACTCTACACTTGCTGTTCATTGCATTTCACGTGGTGGGGGGCCGTGGGTGATTCAGTCAATACCCAGACGCATCCGACATCTTCTATCATTCGATCGAGACACAGTTTCCCATATTTTTCGAGAGGGAAACCAGGTCGCTGACTCTTTAGCTTCTGAGGGCTGGGACCAACGACATTATCAGGAGTATGGATCTTCAGACTTGCCTCGTCGTTCGCGTGGACTACTTCAGACTGACAGATATGGCCTTCCATCAGTTAGAGGTCTTTAGTTTTTTGTTAGTTTGTTTTCATTTGCTTTTACTTTTGCTTTTCAGAATTATGTACCGGAGGTAGTATCTCTTTATTTACTGTGGTTTGAGGAATTTTTTTTTCATTCGTTGTATGCTTCGAGGTCAGGTTCATATCAAAAAAAAAAAAAACCTCCTACACTTCCTTCTTCTTTAGAATCCATTATCTCCAAATGCATTGTCTACCTAAAAAAGAAATCTGCCATTAAATCTCTTAAGCTTTCTTAATCTGTAAAGGGATGGAGAAGATCTCAAAAACTACGAATTTCAGCCGCGACACCGTGTTTGATTCACCGGTAGTGCTCAAGTTTTCCCAAGGTGGGCCATCGGTGACTTTTCTAGTGATAAACCTTTGCATGAAAATATTATTTATTTTAGCCGAGAAGCCATCTTGAGGTTAAAATTCAAAGCAATCAATTTTATCCGATAGCCAGAAATGTCGGTCCTTAAGGCGTGAAGATTTTTAAAAAATAGATTAACGATAATTAGGGCCACCGGTACTACGACCTGACCAATAAAAGAAACATGCAAACAAGATTTGGGGGTTTAGAGTTTTGGATAGTCATGGATTTTGAATTTTTGAGTTTGATAAAGAAGAAGAAGGTCTCTTTGTTATTTTTTATTTTTGGGAGTGCATTTTAAATCTTAATGCCTATTAAAATTTACAACTTTTATTGTCATATATCTTCGACAATTACATATTAAATTTAAATAACTAAATATTCAACGAATATGTTGGAAGGTCAAGGAAGTTGGTGACCTGATGACAGGGGAGCCGGCGTCCGAAGCCCCGGTGAACGGTGGCCGTAACTATAACAGTCCTAAGGTAGTAAAAATCCTTGTCGAGTAAGTTTCGACCCGCACGAAAGGCGTAACGATATGGACACTATCTCGGAGAAAGGCTCACCGAAGCCCCGGTGAATGGCGGCCGCAACTATAATGGTCCTAAGGTAGCGAAATTCCTTGCCGGGCTACTTTCTTTTTAGTCGATCGTGATGGGTCTGTTGTCCTCCTCATTATAGTCCTCCTAGAATCAATAGCATTTCACTAGTCACCAACGATCACGCTAAACTCCCCTGCTGCCCTTCTCCCATTTCTTTGACTAAAGCTTCCCTCGCTTCATAAGCAGAAGCGCCAGGTGCTAAAGCATGGGTGTTTTTGTATATCTCTCTCTCTCTCTCTCTCACACACACACAGTCACAACACATCAAAGCGTGTTGAATTACTATCTTATCTTCTATATTCGTTCCTTTTACAAATTCCACTTCTCCAAAACTCTGACATGCAACCTCACCTCTATTTAATTATATCTCACTTGTCAGTCTTTTTCTAAAAAATGAAAAACGTGTTGAAATATTGTGCGTGGATTGTTATAATATGGTCGATTTACTCATAATATTTTTGTTAAAGAATATTTATATTAATATGATATTTTAGGTGCACTATATTAATATTGAATCATAACGGGATGACACACATATTTAATACTTGTTGATGTCTTTAGACATATGTAATGTTTTTGCACTTTAGACCAAATAAATCAGCAAAATTGATTAAAAAGGAAAAATTGGTAACTATAAATAATTAAAGTAACATGTTGAAAAATAACAAAATATTGTAAAATTAGACTTCAGCAACACAAAATCAGAGGTAAAAATTCACCGAAACTTCCATTTCAATTAAGTGATTGAGAACTTACGTGAGAATATTTGAATCGGATATATAAAAGTGAAATAGCGGGAAACAGTTATAATACACACACACAAGTGAGCGTATGGGAAAAATTGGCCTCAAAATTGTAGAAAATTTTCAAGTTGGTCTTTAAAGTTTAATTTGTTCCAAATCGGTCAGTAAAGTTTCTCCAAAAGTTCTAACTTAGTCACTCTATTAGTGAGATTAATGTCAAACCGTGTGTATGTTAATGCCATGAAGTATCAATCTCATTGGCATGCAAGCCTTAATTTGTTAAAAATGGGATGACGAAACTCCGAAGTTCGTTCTAGTCAACTTCAAATATTAAAATAGATTTGAATAAGGCATGAAATCAATTTAAAAATAAAACAGATTACATGGCATCGTCAATCATTATTAGCAAGAGTTAGGCATACATGGAAATGGAATTCAATGTTCAGTTTTAGTACACAATGACGTTAACAACGTACACATAGGATATGACGTTAATTTCACTCTCAGATTGACTAGACTAGAACCGTATGGAAACTTTAGTGATTGATTTAAAACAAATAAACTTTAAGGACCATCTTGAAATTCTATTTCATCTTTGGGGATCAAATTTGTATTTAACCCGTTCTTTGTGTGTGTGTGTGTGTGTGTTTTTCATATAAATGCAAGAGTTGACAACATGTTATCTCCTAAAAATCACAAAAAACATGGGTCTAGAAGATAAATCCTTGCATGACCATCACCAAGAAGAAAAATCATACTCATCTAGCATCTCTAGTCCAGTCAAAGTTTTATTACTCTTCAACATTCTACAATGAATCAATTGTTCATTACCTGCTACAATTCAATATGCACCTTAATCTCCTTAGACTTCTCCTCTAGAACTAACTAAAAGACTAAATCACAAGAATACAAGTAAGCACTTGAAACAACAATCCACTTCATACAAAGTACAAATAGAATCAAATCTTCTTTTTCTCTATCAAAATTAAGCAACCACGTCTCAAAGAACAAATAATATGAGAGCATTTTCATTACGTAGGTTGAAATTCCAAATTCTCAACAAACTTATCCCCATTCTTATCAAACCACTACACTCTCCTCCTAGGTTTCCTTGATTTTTTGGACAGTCCGCCTTTCTTGGATGGCAAAAATGTCAGTGATTCGTCCTCTTCTTTACTTTCCCAATTCAAACAAACCTTTGGGGACTCCACACCATTCACAAAGTTAGTATTAATTTTATGGCTCTTAACATCCTTTTCATTCATATCCATTGAGAGAAATTATGCCGTCAAAGATATATATTCAGCTATCAATATCAAGAATGATGATTAATTTTTTATTAATATTTATCACGCAAAACAAGAACCCATTTATTAAAATTGATAATTTAGCATCCCAAAATGAAAATGAAAATTGAAGTTTCGATCTTTGTTAGTGAATTGTAAGAACTCAATGCAATCAAGAAAGCCAACTCATGGTTTGACCAAGAAAGCAATTAATCTGAATCTTTTTTTAACAGAAATTCAAGAATATGTGGTCAAACTTCCATTTGAATGGATTGTTGGGGTAAAAAAAGGAAACACACATTGAAATTTTCAAAAACAACTAACACTACGATTCTTTACATCGAAGAACAAAAAATTGAACCAAAACTGTGCGATTCTACGGTCTAGATCTTCAGAAGCCCAATTAAGTTGGATGGTCTTCTCTCTTATGATCAAGTAGATCACTCTGCGTCTCGTACAATGATCCACACCTCTGCACTCCACCTTTGTCAATTATTTTTTTGTGAGCACACAGATTGTGTGATTCCATTCCATTCTTGTAGTGAAACACCCTCTTGCATGGGTAGCAATAGTTTTGAGTTCTCTTTTCACTAGCCATTGGAAGCTTGAAAATTAAAATATACAGACATGCACAAAACGAATGAGTATTTCACAAAGCAAGTTGATTACAAGAACTTTCAAGGTATGTATATTTCAATAAAACAAATTCTATGAAATGATTTATATGAAGGAATTGTATGCATTCAAATAGTCCAGACTTTGGCAGAAAAGTTGGGATCTACGAAATTAAAGTAGAAATGCTCGTCTCAGCATTCCAGTAAACCAAATAACATTAAAGATGGAAACAGAAAAGAAAGATGAAATAGAAGAACAAAAGAAACAGGGACAAAAATTTTGGTAACATGATAACTATGAAACACAACCAATTTTCAATTTACCAAAAGAATAAACATGTTCTGGTGCTAAAGAAAGATTAAATGAAGTATCAACATGATTGCAAAGTTAAAAACTGAAATACAAGCATCTAAATAGATCGAATAAGCTTTAGAAGAAGAATGTACAGATATGCATAAAACAGAGAAGGACTGAAAAACAAGCTTGACTATAGCTCATATCTAGATTTAACATCAGACTAGAAATTCATTAATGTTCTCGAACAGAAAAGTGACCGTATGAACAAAATCAGTCGATTCTTTCAGGACTATAGCACAGTAGATTGATAAACAAAACAAAGTTTCCTCGAAGCTGAAAAATCTTCAAGATTCTACCAAAATAGGAAATGCCATACGGGAAACTCACAACTCTATGGAGTAAGACATCCTTTGGACATAACTTGAATCCACTAAGAATTTCAGAATACTTTATGATGAAGTTAAATTTGGAAACCTCTTCATTCTTAACTAGCATTTGACAACTTTGAAAATTTACGGTTCCAAATCCATTGTCAAACTCTTTTGTCATCCAAAAATAGATTTTAGAATGTATACATCAATCCAAAAGCAACATAGGAATCAAAACAACCTCGAGGGGGTAACTCCTTTTATGTGATTTTATGAAGTAATAGATAAAGTAAGCTATTGAATGTAGTGTTGAGGAAAAGAAGAAAAACCAACTTTGAAGGTCTGTGGTAAACTACACTTGCACACAGACTGGAAACATAAAAACACATTGCTTAAATGCTCCATCAATAATTTGTGTTTTCTTCTTATTTAATATAAAAAAAGAGCCCAATATCTTAAATTGACAAAGAATAAATAAAGGATATGACCTGCAGTCACATATACAGTGATGAAATGACTAAGGAAGGTGGTGATGTTCATATTAGCTTGGGCCAAACAGCTGTTGTACATGAACCAAACTTACTATATAATTATCAAATTAACCTTGAATTGACTATCCCTCGCCATGTTTCTCAGACTAATTGATTAGAATAGTACTTCTGCCTTATGATTTGTTAGTGTATATGTAGGTACTTCATAATTATATTACGAATCGAAGAAACAATATTCTTTTGAATGGCATGACAGAATTACTGAAAAATCATATCAACACTCGCAAAAATGAGGTAAAAAGTATTTGGGTATTGGTATGAAATTGATAAATATTGAAGAAAAACTCAGAAATTGATAAATATTAGAGAATTTGTTTAGGAAATTGACCAAATTTGTTTATGAAATTGATTTTGTTACTTGGAGACAGTGTGTTCGGAAGCACGGCTAGAGAGATGAAGAACAAACTTGGCCAAGAAGATAGTATCAAGGCGGTATATGTATGCTATTGTATGTATGTATGTCTTTGGCGACAAAATGAGCTGGCATTTTGGGCAGAGCTTGCTGCATTTCCGTTGGAGAAAATGTTGCATGAGAGAGAGAAAGAGAGAGAGTGTGTGTGTGTGTGGTGTTTTTATTGTAATTTTAAAGATTAAAATTCCAAGCAGTCTCTAAACTTTCAAACAAATTATAATCCATCCCTAAACTTTAAATCAATTCTAATCGATCACCAATATTACGTTTTTGTATCCCATGGATCCTACCTTTCAGCTTCCGAAAACCCAATTGCTACCTTAACATTTTTCGAATGTTAAGGCATGTGAACTAAGGGATGAGATACACAATGTTTGATCGTAATCAATTTAAAGTTCACAGATAAATTTAATTTTCACTTAGATATTATTTTTCATTTGAATAAATCAATTAATAATTATTCAATTTTTTATACATCAATTAAATAAATAAATAAAAATGAAATAAAACCAATTTTTTAAAAAAAAAAAACATATTTTTCTTTCGACCCCTTCACATGAATTCATTCATGTGGTCGTAATGTCTCACCTCTCTATTCCACTATTGAAAGTGAGGTACCGTAAGTACACAAGATTTGAATTGTAAGTTTCATAAAAATAATAAATTTGTCATTTTGAAACACCACAAGTTTGATTATGTAATCTGGCCTTAATATTATATATGAACACTTTGTATCTTATTTGATATTATAAGTTTCTATAAGAAGTATTTGAAATATCTGTCTTTGAGAAAACAATTAGCTAAAAAACAACACATCACATTGAGTTTTGAAAATTTATACACACATAACACATATAGATTGAACAAGAGAATTTTGAAAATAGAACAATGATATATGCAGATGCTTTTGATAAAATATATATAGATATTAGATTTAATTTTTTTGAAAAGAGAGAATTTGAGAATTTATAATAGTGATAATTTCACCATAAACCATAAAATATAAAATAATTAAAAAAATACTATCTAACTTTTTTTTATTCTAAAAATATTGTTTTTAATTTTTGTTACACTTGTTACATTTGTTATGTTTGTTAATAATAAATGTAACACATTTATTGTAACTAAAATAAAAAATGTAACAAATATAACAAAAAGTGTTATAAAAATTGAAAATAGTACTTTTATAATAAAAAAAAAGTATGACAGTAATTTAAGAAATATTTTATTTATTGTGGTTATTTGTGAAAAGACCCCATTATTTACTGACCAAGTATTGTTAGAGACAAATAAAAGACAAGAAGAAGAATCTCTTTCATTACATGCAAAATAATCTCTTTTTATACAATAATCTTAAATTACTTTTCTTCACGTTTCCATTTACCCAAAACCAGGACTCGAAATCAGTGAGAAAAAAAATTTAACTACGAAATAATTTTCAAAAATAAAATATAATAATAAAAAATAAAATTTAAAAAATGTCTTATAAAACAAAATTTCAGATTTCAATGGAGGCTAGTGGCCTCTGTCCGTCACTGCCCACAGCTAATGTATTGCATTATCCATTGAATTTGAGAAGATGCTTATAACGAGTTTTGACACAATGAATTAAGAGGCTGATCTTCCGTTAAATGGAATATTAATTAATAGGCAAAATTTTCGAACTCATGTCAATCTAGAATATTTGTACTAAAATTTGAACCATTTGTGTGTTCAGCATGGTTTATAGGATGCTGTATACTAATTACACGGTTTAGTTGAATTGGAAAATCAAAAGGTCAAAAGAGGGTTTGATGCCATAAAAAAAAAAAACACGAATTTGGGATATATACTCCAGGGGAGAATAAGTCTGTCATAGATATTCAAGTAAGGTTTTCCCTTCTTGTTTACAAATTCATACCCACTTGATTTATTTATGGGTTTTTTTTTCATAAATAAGCCACTTTTTGAAAATAATTTCAAAAATCCATTCTTATTTCATTTATTCTAAAAATATTGTTTTTTAAAAACTATTATTTTAATTTACTATATTATATATTACATATAGTAACTGAATTATTAATTACCGAATTTGATGAAAATTTATATATTATAGAATCTTTTATTGTTAATTATAGTAACCGAATCCTTAAAAATCAGAATTGATTGAAATATATATATATATATATATATATATATATATATATAGGGTTAATTACATTAATGGTCCTCATTCTTTCACGTTTGTAACGATTTCATCCCCATTCTTTTTTGTTAGCAGATATCATCCCCATTCTTCCATTTATTCTCACATAGGGTCCCCACTCACGGAATCCGTCTATTTTCACCGTTATCTGGGTTCGTACTTCCTTTTTTATCATTTTAAAACGAGAGCATTTTAGGCAGATCCCAAAATATTTCTTTCTCCCCATAAAACTACAGACTTAGCGTGCCATACACACTCAAACGACTGTTCATATTCCTGAAACTTCCGTTCATCATCTCCATCCTGGGAAACCCAGTTCGCTTGGGTTTGTGGTTTTTGTTGCACAAAAAGTGATTATAACATATTCGTTGCTCGTGTACATTTTGCAAACCCAAAAATGCGATTTCGTAGAGAGGCCGATAGTATTCCACAATACAGTAAGTTTTAGAAATTCTGTTTTTTACATTTCAAATGTATTATTTTTTGTAGAAAATAACCCCTATTGCAATTATTGATTCACTAAATGTTGTGTTATGTTTGTTGTTTGAAGCAGAAGAAGATGAACCGCGTTTGTTCACAATGAAATGCTTTCACGGAGAGACATTTTTCTAAAGGATGAGGAACGTGTTCTATTCCCATGGCGAAGTTCATTTCATTGATGATATTGATGCTGATTATTTTTCGAAATTTGAAATAGACTGTATCGCTGAGTCTCTAGGGCTTTCTCAACCGTTAGGATATGTGTATAGAAGGCCAAAGTTGTCCCTCGCTGACGGGTTGATGAGGTTGATGAGTGACAAAGATGTGTTGGGTATGCTTGAAGACCTTAGTTTTCCTAGGATTATTGAAGTGTATTTCATTCCCCCACCAGCACCACGCTTAAGTATCACATTTGAGAAAAATGTAGAAATCACATAAGTAGATGATATTGATGCGGAAAAACATCATTTCGGGACACCGATTGAGCCAATTGTGGAAGAGGTTGATGAAGGATGTGATGAATATATAGTTGAAGTTGAAAGAGACTCAGTAGATATTGCTGAAAGTCAGCCATTGTCGGGCTCACAACCTCCGGTGATATCGCAAGATGATGTTGGTGGTAACAGCGATTACGCAGAAGAAGTAAGACAGTGGGAGGAAATATTAACTAACAATGAGGACTACGGGATTCAGTTTGAGGATTTATTTGACTGGAATGTAGGATTTGATGATCACCGAAATGAACAACATGAGGTTAGACAACATGGTGACGAACAAAATGAAGAAGCTGATGTTGTTGATTAGAATGAAGAAGCTAATATTGTGGACCAGAATGAAGAACATGAATGTAACGGTAATGGTGAACAAGGAGATGAAGTACCTGATGAAGAACATAATGAAATACCTGATGAAGAACATGATGAAAAATTCAATGACTCGGACTACGAGCAGGACGTTCCTATTTTGAATGATGATGCCAATTTTGAGACACATTACACTTGGGATGATGACACACCTATAGTGCATGATGGCAGTGAAGATGATGATTCCAATGAGTTGAGGAGTTTAGACAGTGATAAAGAAGGGTGCGGGATAAGAAAGAAGCGTGAGAATGTGTACTCCGGTAGAGCTGACAATGAAGACCCACAATTTCAGATAGGTAATTCATCTGAAATTTTAGTCCCCATTCTTTACATTTGAATCATTTATGTCCTTTTGAATTGTCTCTGTGTTTGTATACATTTAGGTTTGCAATTTGAAACCAAGGCGCAGTTGAAGAATTTGATAAAACAGTACTCCGTGAAGCATGGTTGAGCTATAAGGTTTGTTAAGGACGATAAGATTCGTTTACGGGCTAAGTGTGTGGAGGGATGTCCATGGATATTATATGCGAGGGTGGTACCAAGGACAACTACATTTCGAATCAACACATTGGATATAAAACACAATTGTGCCATGGTTTTTGAGAATAAGCATGCAACTTCAACTTTTTTCTCAACTAAGTATGTGGACATGTTCAGACATCAGCCGAATTTGACATTTAACAGTTTCGAGGACATAGTGAAGAAAGATTGCACGGTCAATGCATCTAGGTCCCAATTTTATAGGACTTATGCCAAGTGTTTGGAGGCAATTAGAGGGTCGAACAATGAACAATACAAATTACTCTATGATTATATGGAAGAGTTGCGAAAGAGTAATGCTGGGAGCACTGTTGTTTTAAACACAAATGGTAGGTGATGTTAGAGAATTTAGACGGATGTATATTTGTTTAGGAGCTTTAAAAGAAGGGTTTCGATCAGGGTGTAGACGAGTGATTGGTTTAGATGGGTGTTTCTTAAAGGGTGAAAATGGTGGGCACATGCTGACTGCGGTTGGGATTGATGCTGATAACGGAATGTATTCGCTAGCGTATGTGGTTGTGGAGAGTGCAGTTGAAAATGGTTTGTGGAAATTTTACTTGATGATGCGGGAGTTGGTAACAGTTATGGTTGGACATTCATTAGCGACAAACAAAAGGGTTTAGTAGATGCTTTGGAGTCGTGCTGTGAAAATGCCGAGCACCGTTTTTGTGTACGCCACTTGTATGCCAATTTCAGGATCAAGTTCAGTGGGTTGGCATTGAAACGAATGTTGTGGGCTGCTGCAAGGTCAACTATGGAGGCACAGTGGAAGGTTGAATTGGAGAGAATGAAACAAGAAAGTGTGGATGCTTATAATTGGTTGGCTAACAAGCCGGCAAGTCAATGGAGTCGCTCACATTTTAGAGACACGAACAAGTGTGACATCATGATGAATAATCTGTGTGAGTCCTTCAATGCAGCTATTATACAAGCGCGTGACAAACCAATCATTTGTTTGCTGGAAAAAATAAGGTACTACTTAATGACACGCTTGGCCACAAGGAGAGAAAATGTTATGAAATGGGTTCATCCTTTTGGCCCAAAAGTTTGGAAAATTCTGGAGAAGACGAAGGAAGAATCAAAGTTCTGTCAACCTACCTATGCTGGAGACAGGCAGTTTGAGGTGAGAGATAATACTACTGGATTCATCTATGCTGTTGATTTACACAAAAGGACATGCACGTGTAGGAGGATCCAGCTGTCAGGGCTGCCATGTGCCCATGCAATTAGCTCCATTACGAAATGCAATTTACGACTTGAAGATTACGTGGACATGTGCTATAGTAAAGAGTCATTCGTAAAGGCTTATCATCCAGTAATTTGTCCAATGGCGGGTCCAGAATTTTGGGCAGACAGCAAACAAAATCCGATAAACCCACCACCTCATCATAAACAACCTGGAAGGCCGAAGAAAGTAAGAAGAAGAGAAGTTGATGAGGCACCTTCATCGAGCAATAAACGTCGTAGGTTTGGTATTCGTATGTCTTGTAAAAAATGTGGACAAATTGGACACAACAAACGTAGTTGCAAGATATCTACAACAGGGAGCACCGAAGCCAAGCAAGCGACAAAGAAGAAGAAGAAGGCCTGAAAACGTCAGCGGAAGAAGAAGAAGATGCTGTACATTTTGTGGAATCTGAACTACATGTATTTTTTTTTTTGTCCTTAGTAACTACATGCCATTTTGATGTTGTGGATAAGTATTGCTGCTGTTTTAGATCACTTTGGTTGACATGGTTGTGTTTTGATGGTGATGAATGGAAATTTTTTGTTAGTTGCTTCTGTTTTAGGTCACTTTTTTGCTTTGTGGATGTTACTGGGATGTTGTCGGCTGTGGGATGTTTGATTGTGCTGGTTGTTTAGGGTGTTGATTTTGTTGGTTTATGTGGAATGTTGATTTTGCTGGGTTTTAATGCAAAACAAAGCAGATATGTTCAATTTTTTCTTTGAAAGATATAGCTCAGCAGGTCCCAATTCTTTACATTTAGTCACAGTGTACGTCCCCATTCTTTATCTTCAATCACAACTATCATCCCCATCTTTACGTTCAAAAACAGTACAGGTCCTCATTCTTTACAGACATTCACATAAAAGGTCCCCATTCTTTACCTTGATTCCCAGCATACATCCCCATTCCTCAACAATCAATTAGAATGTATCATCCCTTAAAATGTCAACTTATTGCTGTGTACATTCATTCCATTGTAGACTTGAAAATTAACAGATTAATAGCATCGTCATTTCATTTGATTGAAAATTGGAACTTAACATATTTCCCTTTTACTACAGACATGTAACTTAGTACATGAATACCCAGACTCCAAACAACAAAATTATAGCAAAAAAATCCAACTTCGACTGCTTCCAGCTGCCGATGTTTGATTTTGTGCTTGTCTTCTGTTCTCAGCACGCAATTTCCCATTCACTGCTTCTAATCTTCTATTATCAGCTTGTAGTGTTATGTTGTCAGATTCAACACTTGTATTACCAGCTTCTAATCGAATGTTCTCTGCTGCCAATCTTCTATTAGCTGCTTGTAAAGTAGAGATCTCATCTTCTAATCTTCGTGTTGACCTCAACAAACCTGGAATGACTACCTTTGATCGGTCACATATTGGTGGGTCATACCACACAAAGCATCTACAACGATCTCCCTACAAGAAGACACATTTTAATTAGAGATTCAACCAAAAACACCGGTCATTTGTGCTAAATGATACCTTTTGGTCACAGATGAAGAATCTTCTTCCTGGGTTTGCATCAGTCCAAGAAGTCTTCAGATCCATAACATGACCACATCTGCATGTTCTACCTTCCATATCTTGGTTGCAATGGCACAACACAGAACAGAGAACAAAGTTGAGAAGAGAAGAATGAAGAAAATAGTACAAGAGAGATGTCAGATGAGAGACAAAAGAACAAATCTGAACTTCACCATTAATATAAGACATCCCACGTCATGTACTTGACAAATGGAGGGAAGAAAGAAATATTTTGGGATCTGCCTAAAATGCCCTCGTTTTAAAATGATAAAAAAGGAAGTGCGAACCCAGATAACAGTGGAAATAGACGGATTCCGTGAGTGGGGACCCTATGTGAGAATAAATGGAAGAATGGGGATGATATCTGCTAAAAAAAAAGAATGGGGATGAAATCGTTACAAACGTGAAAGAATGGGGACCATTAGTGTAATTAACCCATATATATATGACAATTTTTTATTGTTATAACTGTCAAATATATATCATTGTATCAGAAATATCTGTAACAAATATATATATATATATATATATATATATATATATATATATATATATATATATATATATATATATATATATGACAATTTTTTATTGTTATAACTATCAAATATATATCATTGTATCAGAAATATCTGTAACAGATACAAACAAAACTCATGATCTTTTCAATTTCAATATTTGTAACAATCTGTGTTACAAATTAAGATGTAAAATATCAGTCATATATAATACAAATTTATGTAACATGTGCTGTGTAAAATAACATAATATAATCTGTAATATATTCAGTGATACAAAATATCATTTGTAACATTTGTATCAGATAGTGATACACAATATCATTTGTAATATCTGTATGAGACCGTGATACTAAACAGAAACTGTTACAACTACAAACCAACTCTAAACTTCAACAAGTTCGTATTAATATACACATTAGACTCTAAAAACCTATTGGTACTGTGGAACATCAGTTTGATATAGATATGTAACACAATGTCAAATTTAACAAATAAAACTATTGATTTCATCATTTGTAACATATGTAACATCAGTGATACAGAATACCAATTCATGTAACATATGCTGTGTAAAATAATATAATATAATCTGCAATATATTCAGTAATATATTCAGTGATACAAAATATCATTTGTAACACCTGTATCAGACAGTAATACTAAACAGGAACTGTTACAACTGTTATAAATACAAAACTAACTCTAAACTTTAACAAGTTCATTGTGTCTTTCGTTATTTGTCGGTGACGGGAAGTGTTCAACTCCAGTATGGTTTCTCCTCCAGGCGATGCTGTCTTCGACTTTGAAATTATATATGCGATTTGGAGTCTCCATTCTTCAACCGAGATAAAAAAAATTTAGGATTTTTGGCAGAAGATTTGCTAAGATTTTCAAAGATTTTCTTCCGATTTGTAAATGGTGAAGTTTCTAAATACCTAGAAAGGGGGATTGGAAGAAGATTTGCTAAGATTTTTGAAAGATTTTGTACTGGTTTGTAAATGGAAAGTTCCTTCCGTTTGGGGGTTTTATGGGCCCGATAATCTAGGATATTTACAACTAGTTAGTTATAATTATAGTTTAAAAATTTATTTTAATTCATTATTAAATTAATTAATGTAATATTAACAATGTAGTATTTTTAAAATAAATTAGTTAAGTTGTTAAAGTTTGAAATTATTTTTAGATTGGTAAGTAGTGGATGTAATTTTCACTTTATTTACCTTGCACTCATCCATTAGCAAGGAGTTTATAGGATTCACTAATGTGAATTTCTAAATCTATCATAAGCGTTGTCATTAGGAATCTTATATTTACCGTTTAGATTAGCTAAACCATATTTACGAACTTATGGTACGAGATATTAAGATAAGAGGATCGGCCGACATTACTCAAAACATTTATTAGTTCGTCCCAACATTCTCTACTTGTCCAACAATTGCATATTATTAGCATAAAAATAATCTTGGCATTTTGTAAAATGACGATTGCAGTAGTATTTCTTATTTGTTATAATTGTTTTCATCTTGCTGAAATTTAGTCCTTACTAAAATAAAAGAGCCAATAGCCTATTTACTATTCACAATGTAGTTAAAAACGACGCTGTTTTTGTAATTTCTTTTCCCTAACATCACTTACCTGACTATTTTGCCAGACTCTTCATTTCATTTGGAAGACAAACTGTTGAAACCCTACATGCACGCCGATTCTTGCTCCGTCTATTCTCTACAATTTGTGGTGAGTAATTTTTCATCTCATTCCATGAAAAAATCTTTAGTGCTGCTTAGATTGTACGTCGATTTGCATAGATCGTTAAAATTCCCCTTTAGATTTCTCATTTCATTTGGAAGACAAACTGTTGAAACCCTACCTGCGCGCTGCTTCTTGCTCCGTCTATTTTGCAATTTTGTGGTGAGTAATTTTTCTTTTCATTCCATGAAAAAACCTTTGGTGCTACTTAGATTGTATGTCGATCAGTGCAAATCGTTAAAATTCCCCTTCAGATTACTCATTTTATTTGGAACATATACCTTGGAAACCCTACTTGTGCGCCGATTTTTGCGTGCAGTTGTGGTAAGTGATTTTCCATCTTCTTTCATAAAAAAACCTTTTTTTCTACTTTGATTGTTTGTGGAGTTGTGCATATCTTTCAAATTCCTCTATGATTTCTTCGATTCCAGTGCCCTTGCTCTTTTCCTATGTTCGATTTATGTTTTTGTTTTTATTTTTTTGGATTCCTATGTTTTCCTTTTAGAAAGCAGTGAAAATATGGGCATTATGTGTTCTCTGTTTATGTTGGTTTTTTTATCCGTTTCTTGCCTGCAATTTTGGTGACTAATTTTTTCTCTTCGTCCATAAAAAATCTTTTGTGCTACGTAGATTGTTAGTGGACCTGTGCACATATTTCAAATTCCTCTATGATTTGGTCGGTTCCAGTGGCCTTGCTTTGTTTTTATGTTTGATTTTTTTCTCGTTTTCCAGTGTTTTTCCTTTCAAAGCCAGAGAAAATATGGGCAATCCGTGTTCTCCATTTATGTTTTTTATTTTAAAATATTTTTGTTATTTTTTTTCATTAATAGCTGCACAGTTGGGTCCGGGAGGTTGTTATTGTGTTGAGGAAGTGGTTGAGCTCGGTTGACCAGGAATAATAGAACAACCAAGGTTATTTAATGTCACTTAGTTGCCTTTGGTATTTGCAGCTGATTTTTCTGCCTGATTGTTTCTTTTAGTGATTTTAATATTTGTTATTTTACAACAAATCGTCTGCACTATGTAGATTGTGTACTTCCGTCTACAATGATTTTCGAAAACCTTCAAAATTGACCAAAATCATTTTATTCACCAGCAAAAAGCCGTTAAAACAACGAAAATCTTGTGGATCTATGAAGAACTGTCAAATTCCTTAGTGATTTCTTTGATTCCAATGACCTTGCTGTAATTGTACGTTCGAAGTTTTTTTCTAGGTTCTTTTTGTTCTCCATTTGAAAACATGCGAAAATATATGGTTATCCTTTTCCTCATTTATGCTTTTTTTTTTTGTTTTTAGAAAAATATTTGTTTTGATATTTTTTCTATTTACTACTACAGATTTGGGACCAGAATACTGTATTTGTGTTGGGGAAGAGGTTCAATGCGGTTGTTCACGAACACACATTTAACCCAGGTTCTTTAGTGTCGCTCATTTGATGTTTGTTGTTATTGGCGCTTGTCATTTGACTTTTTTGTTTTTTGTTTTTTTGTTTTTTTTGTGGGTTTTAGTGTTTGTTGGTAGCGTATGATGAGATTGGAGTTGTTGTTTTTTACACTTTTGAAACTGAGTTGGCAAATAATTGTTCCTTTCGTCCTACGTTTTCTTGCTTGATTATATGTGTTATAAAAATGTTGGACATCTCATGTATATTTTTGTTTGATTATTCAGGTTGTTGGCATATGTCTTCAAATGTTAATATAAAGATATCACATGCAATTTTGTTGCACAATGTTTTACCTTCTTTGGCCAAAAAAAAAAAATTGTGCTCTAGATTGTCTTCTTAATTTTGCTATGATTTCTGTAAACCTTCTAAATAGATCGAAAATATATTGTTCCCCTACGAAAAACCAGTGAAATCAATCGAAAATGTTGTGGACCTATATAGATCATTTATATTCATTTATGCTTTGAATAATGCTATTAATAGTCGCTCACTACCGATAGTTATCTTACGTGGCATTACTAAATTAGGATGAATTATTTAATTCAATTGAGTAATGTATTTATAGCCATTAATTATAAATAATTCATTCAATTGAGTAATACCACGTAGGATGACTACCAATAGTGAGCGACTATGAATAGCAATACTCTTATGCTTTTGTCAATTCTAGTTACCTTTCTTTATTTGTGTGCTTGTTTTTTTTTCTTTTTTCTCCATTTAAAAATCAGTGAACGTATGGATTTTTTTTGCGCGTTTGTTTTTTTTATTATTATATTTTTCTGCGATGCTTTTTTCCATTTTGTTGATGCATATTTGGGAGTTAAAGACTATTATTGTGTTGGAGAAGAGGTTAAACGCAGTCATTGAGGGAAAATAAAGCAGATTTTTCATTGTCACTTATTTGATTTTCGCTTTTATCTTCATTCCTTATTGGAATTTTTACGTACTTGTTTCTTTAAGGTTCAATATTTATTGGTAGTGCATCGTTCTTTCTCTCTGAAACCCTTAGACGCGCTTCTCTTCTGATTTTTCTCCACACTTTGTCCACTCTTTGTCGTATTTTGTTGGTGTTTGGTTTTTATTCTCTTGTTTGTTCATAACAATGGCTTGAGAATTTATGTTTTTGTTGGTTGGGTCGTAAATTTGGGTTGGTTATGGTCATTTGTAACAAAACAAAATTTTGCTAAGATCTACTAAATTTTTTTATTTTTTGTGCCATATCATTGATTACGGGGCGTTGGTGTAGGTTGTCATTTGATTTTTGTATATTTTGTCTATATTTTTCGGGTTGGTTGACCATTTCTTTCGATTTAGAGGTATGCGAGTGTAAAAAATTGTTAACACAGTCCTCATATTCGGAATTCGTATTCATTTTTTAAATTGCTTTTTGTTTACCATATTGTTATATAGTTTTTTTTCCTAGTTGTTTGAAATAGGACAGATTTTTACAGATGTGTTGAAACTATTTAATTTTTTTGTGTTATTTTGTTGATTGCAAGGCGTTTTTAGAGGTTGTGGTTCGTCCTTGTGTACTTTGGACATTTTGTTTCGCTGCTTGGATCATTGTTTTCGAGTTACATGTACGTCATTGTAATATATTTGTATCGTAGCACAACATAGACGTTAACTTGCTCAATTTCTATTTGATTTTTTATATTCTCATTTATGTTTGTTTGATTATTATTTGAGAATGTTTGTGGACAAATTGCTGTTCTTTCTCAAATCAATGAAGAAAACTCTTTGTTTTGTTGTTCATATTACAAATCATTGTTGCTTGCTGTGTTACTTTTCGCCTCACCTGCTGATTTTGACTTGAAAGTCTTTCCTTCATTTTTTGTTGTTTCAATTTTCTGTTGGTTTTGGTGTGTTTTGCATTATTAGGAGCTTTTTATTAAATGTAATTGTATATACATCCAATCCTCATTATGACCAACCCCAAATTTGTTGGGAGCATACAAGGATTAGGTTTTTTTGTATATACACATCAAATACAATACGTTATTCTTTTCTTAGTTTGTTATTTATAGGAGTATAGTAGTAAAGAAGAGTGAAGAAGCATAGCCGTTAAGGTTGTGGCGTGTACTAATTTGCTTGTAGAGAATTAATTACTAGATCACTGTTATGAATTGATATACATATTAGACTGCTTGAATTCTAATATTTGGTAAAGTATCTTCTGCTGCAGTAATAATTTTTTTTTAAGTTTTATCTAACACATTTTTCAACTTAACTACTATATTTCCATTTTTTCATGTTTTATTTTGAATTAATTGAATCTTCCATATAATATATTCTTAAAAGTTAGAAAATGTATGTAGATAATTTAGTAGCAATAGTGCCATGCATTCGACCCCATTGCATTACTAATAGTGAGGATTCGATCATCTTAAATTGGGAAAGTAACGACGATATAGCAAGTCCTTTAATGTCTATGATAATCCTTCACATTGGATACCTTGTATTACTGGTGTTCATCAGAAGTTAGGTAAAATAAATCAGTTTGCTAGAATTTATCTAGTTGCCTTATGTTCATGGTTTACTTGTACTTGTGTATCTTAGTCTGCTATTTGTAGTTTAGCTTATTCTTTATAGCCAACTATCTCTACTTCACTATTAGTGTTATAGATCATTTGTTATATATTTGAAGCATTATTCTTCTGCACCAAAAATGTTTAACTATGTCCACAATCACATGTCTTGTCCATTTGCGTTAAAATTATAGTGAATACAACTGTTATTTTTTATTACATCTGGGTCTTAACCTAACTTCTTTCTATTTGTAGGTATTTGACCCATACAGTGTAGGCACACAACAAGCTTATTGAAGACACAATCTTGCGAAAAAACAAATTTTAAAGGTCACTATTGTACATTCAACTATCCAAAAAATCACTATCCACTTCTATTGAGTAGGGATGGCAAAAATATCTAATCCGCCCCAAATCCAAATCCAATGGATACCTAGTCTGAATGGAGCAAAAAATTTCGATCCGCGCATCAGCGGGGCAGATCACGAGGCGGATCGGATCATTTCCATAGAACCTATCTTTTTTATTTTGCAAGCTTTTTATTTTTTATCATTTGATTCTCGTATGTTTTTCTAACTTGCTGTTATCTTATTCGTTGCATAAAGTTTAAGCCATCCTTTCTTATTATTGATGAAAACCCAGCAGTTACAACAATTAGTTTTTTAGCTGACCTTATTATCACCAATATTGTTGTTGCTACTAATACATTTTGTATAATCTTGTTTTGTTCTAAACAGTCTAAAATCTTCTCAACATCCCATTATCCCGCTGTGAGTTGCGTAAATGAAAACTATTTTATTTGCACGCATTGACAAACTTTAGGAAAAATGCTTGATCTCTGTTTGTTATGCATGGATGATTGGAGTTAACCGTTACACGACGTCCAATGGGTGCTTCACGTATCATAAGTACCTTGTTTGACATCAGATTATAGCCTATCTATGTTGCCAAGCTGATTATATTTTATTTCTTAGTATTTCAAATGTTATGTTTTTATCTAGAATGCTATGAATTTTTTTGATTAAAAGCGGCATGTGGATGAGTTCTTAAACATGTAGTACAAACGCTTGTAAGATATGATCGTGTTACGTGGTTTATTGGATATTTTGTCAATTTTTTTTAGATTTTTATTTGTTAAAAAATTCATTGTATGCCCATTTCTTTTATCCATTGTGTTAGTGCTAAGACATTCCTTTTCTTTTTTTTTTTATTCTTTTCCCATTTTCACTCTCTTCTTTGTAAAAATTTTTGTTGGTAACAATTGGCAGGTAAGTTATCACGTTTCCCCCGTCTTTGATTTGAAACAACTTAAATATTCTTGGGATTCAAGCCAATCTTTGTTAAATGATAATGTTTTGAGGGTCTTTGTCTTCAGTTTGTATTCGTTATGGTTGATTCTGCGTTGTTGGTGCTAAAACCTGGTGAAATTTGTCAGATATTTTTTTTTTTAATCTTTCATTCATATTCTCTTGTTATATTTACTGAGAGATTTTATCACATTAAAATTTTCCTAGCTACGTAATTCAAATATACAACAATATTTTTTCCCTCGTTATGCTGATATTATAATATAGTAAGAACGGAGACAGAAGTATGTTGAGCTTTCAAAACCTAAATCTAAAATGACCATGACAAAAACAAGGATTCAATTATTTGAGGATCTTGAAGTCAATCACGTCGATGCAAATATTAGCTCACAATCATCTGGGGAGCTTTAGTGTCTTAATAGTCAGGAGGTTGCCAACTATGATAATTTTTTTTAACTTATTAGTTAGGGGGTTGCCAAATAGTAACTTTATGTATATTAACTAACATATAACATGCAATCAATCATACATAATAATAAATGTAGATGATTATGGACTTTATCTATCTAGTCTTTCTGAGCCATTAGAAAGACTAATTGGTCAATTCCTAGGGGACGTTTCATTCGATCGTCGAATGCTAAATACAATGATCTCTATCTCATGCTGCAATCTGTATCACATATTAGTTGATTCCTTGTGGCCCAACTGTAACGTGTATCATATACTAGTTGGCATGCAGGCCCAAATAAATGAACACGTAGTCCCATATTAAATAAGGAGCTCGAAAATCCAATTAAATAAAATAAAAATTGTCAATAAGTCATCCATAGGTGACTTGTTTCTAATTAGGTCCAAACACTTTCTAAAATTTTAAATAAGTCATATTAATTTATCTAATATCGTAATTACCCCTGTAATCTTTTAAACCAATTTAAACCAGATTTCATCAACTCACGATTCTCATTCACAAGCTGCCATTAACAACTTTCTTCTCCAAATCTCCCCGTCGACGATCACATCACCGACGCACCTCGTAATCGGCATTCTGTGAGTTGCCGCAGTATACAAACCTTCTTTTGTTTTCATAATTGATTATTTTAAGAATTTCACAGTTTTTCAGCTCTGTTTTTCTTCTCAATCATGGAAGGTGGCCTGATTTTACTTTGTAAGTATATTTCAGACACACTTTCTATAAAAGTTTCTACTAGTGGAAATTTTAATGGTGTTTTGCGAAAATTATGTGATTTGTTGATATTAATGTTTCAGACTCTAAAACAGTATCACATGATTGTGATACTGTTTTTGAAAATAATGGAACTGCCATAATTACATATTGTTCTTCAACAAATAGTAGAGTATTACTTTCATCTAGCTGGTCAAGCGTAATTACTCATGTTGGACAGAGGTTCAAGAAAGGTGTAGCTGAATTTAGAGATGCTTTATGCAAATATTCGATTGAGAGAGGATTTAAGTTTGATTATATGAGAAATAACAATAGTAGGGTAGAGATGCAATGTTCAAACAGATATTCTAATGATTGTAGGTGGTATGTTTGTGCAACAATATCAAAGGTTAGCAGTTTTTGTTACATACGAAAGTTTGTGAATGAGCATAGTTGCCCTGTAGTGTTGAGGAAAGAAAAAAGTGAGAGATTAAGTTGTAAGGTGATTTCTGGTTTGATTGTCGATATATTGAGAGAGAAACCAATATTGTGTTCTAACGACGCTGTTTCACACTTTTTAACAAGTTACGATTACACGATAAGCTATGAGAAGGCTTGGAATGCATTGAAGAGAGTGAATGGATTGATTTTTTGGTGACGCATCTAAATCTTTCAAGCAGTTACACTGGTATATTGAGGCTGCAAGGTCATTTAATCATGGAAGTCATATTGATTTAAAGGTGGACCAAGTTTCCAAAAGATTCCAAAGATTCCAAAGATTGTTTGTTTCTTACCATGCGTGCATTCATGGGTTTAATCATTATCGTCTCATGTTATTTATCGATGGAACATTTTTGAAAAGAAGGTTTAAAGGTATCTTGTTGTCTGCAACCACTAAGAACGGCAACCAAGGTAAGATACTATTTTTCTATTCTTTTGTGATACTATTTTTCTGTTCTTTTGTGATACTGTTTTGTAATATAATTTATAAGATCCTGTTAGATATTGTTGTTCTATTATTTTGATAATATTATTTTTTGTAGGCTTATATCCATTAGCTTATGTCGTTGTAGATTCCGAGAACTACGATAATTGGTTGTGGTTCTTGGAACAGCTGCATAGTATTGTTCAGAGTACTCGGGAGCTTACATTTGTGTCTAATCAGAATGTTGGGTTAATAGAAGCGTTGCCAAAAGCATTCCCTACATCGAATCATTTTTTCTGTTTACAACACCTTAAAGGAAATTTGAGGGATAAATTCAGTGGTGGTGGCTTCTCAAATAGTTATAGAGAGTGTATGGTCTAGTTGTTCTAAGAATGTGCGCATGCTCCAACAATTACATTATTTAACCAGAAGTTGGAGGTATTGAAACGTGAGGAGGGAGCTATTGTTCAAAGGTTTCTAGATGGGTTACCATTTAAAAATTAGTCGAATGCTCATAGTGTTGGATGTCAGTATGGAGAGATGTCATAAAATGCAGCTGAGTCTTTCAATGCATGGATAGTTGACTGTAGGAGTTTGCCCATAACTCGAATGGTTGACATGTTGAAGATAAATCTGATGAACATGTTTGTTACGAGAAGAACTAATTCTGGTAATGTTATGATACTATTTTATT
Source organism: Forsythia viridissima (assembly GCA_030279155.1). Lineage (NCBI taxonomy): Eukaryota > Viridiplantae > Streptophyta > Magnoliopsida > Lamiales > Oleaceae > Forsythia > Forsythia viridissima. Next base: position 31,229,663 of record CM059041.1, on the reverse strand, counting down.
TTCTGCATGATAATGTTTTATTTTCAATCTGATATTGTTTTATTTTCGATGTGATACTGTTTTATTTTCTATATGATACCGATGTAGGTAAGTGGATGAGGGTTGTCTGCCTGAAGATGATAGAGATGTTGCAGGGATATGCAGATGAAAGTCAATCATGTTGCAGGGATATACAGATGAAAGTCAATCATGGAATATCAAGTGGTCTTTCGATACAATTTTTGAAGTTTTTTCAGATCCATCGATCTGTGTGAACATCTGCAAAAGCACATGTTCTTGTTCTCAGTGGCAGTTGAATGGGTTCTCATGTGTACATGCAGTTGCTGTAATTAACAGATATGGAAGGCGCATTGATTAATTTATTGATTATTATTTTCATGTTGCAGCATTCCGCAAGTCCTGTGAAGAAGCTATACATCCCATTCCTAGGTCAATTAGGTTGGAATATGAAAATTCTGCCAATTTTGATATTTTACCTCCACCTACAAAGAGACAACTTAGAAGACCTAAAAAGAGGCGAATTAGATCAAGGGACGAACAAGTGCGGATGATACGATGTGGAAGGTGTGAAAATTTGGGGTAATCACAATAAGAAGATTTGTAATGAGTCATTGGCCTAAGAGATTGTTCCCGTGAAGGATATTATTCGTTCTTTTTTAAATATATAGGAATACAATTGTGTTGTAATCATTTGTTGGTTGAATTAATGAAACTAACATTTATTTTTACAAAACAGTATCACAAAATTTAACAAACAGTATCACTAACAGTATCTCATTAAGAACATTACGTTGCAATACAGTATCACAAATTACTATAATCACTGGTGTTTTTAAGAGTTATCTATTCCCGTCAAAGATATTATTGTTTCTTTTTTAAATTTTTTGATGGAGAGTTATTATTTTTTTAATATATAGTAACACAATTGTCTTGTAATCATTTGTTGTTCAAATTAATGAAAGCAACATTTATTTTACAAAACAGTATCACAAAATATTTATCTTAATAAAATAGTTTAACAAAATAGTATCACAAATAGTATTTCATTAATTAACAGCAGTATGTTTGCAATACAGTATCACAAATTGTATTCAGTATTAAAACAAAACTGTAAGTACAATTTACAGTATCAAACCCAAATTCGCAACTAGGAGATATATTCGTCTAGAATGAAGAAAATGTATTCATCTATTCATTCATCTACAACAAATCTCCGGTGAATTGAGAAACCATGTTTGCTTTATATTGTCAACTTCTTTCATTGTCATGATTTCTTCTATCTCTTCATTCTTTGCCAGTCTTTCCATCACATAGAAAACCTGTATTGCACAATCGATACTGCAAAATAAAATTCAAAAACATGTAGTAAATGTCGGTGTGCTGCATAGTCATTTAAACACAAGATAATACAAATAGGGAGTTTGAAGGATTAGTCACTTCTTACGTTCCAATGTGTTGTTGCGGACATTTCTCGTAGGAGATCAATGGATGATTGAATTCTTCTTCTTTGTACTCAACAGTATTTGTAATGGGAGATTTCATAAACAGTTCTTTTTGTTTGCTCTCAACATATTCTTTCTACACGTATTTGGAAAAAAACAACAATGTAAAATGTTAGACTTGTAATTTAAAACTCACTGTAAAAATAGTATATGGTACTGTAACAACTCATCATCTTACCAATATCCTAGCATCGTCCATATATCTATTTGATGTCCCGTCTATTGGCAAATCACTGTTGTAATGTGTCCATTGACCTGCCTCAAAGTCGAATGTGAGTAGTGTCCAATGGTTTGGAACTACGTTAGATCTTTTTCCTCCATTGAGTTCATCGGGAACAGCAAAAGTCGAGGCTGCCCAGTGTTGTGGAGGTGCTCCAACACTAAGTCGATTTTTCGTGATCTTGGAATTGCCATTTCAGAATATGTGACATATAGCTGCAGTATTCAAGTATAATATCAAGACAAGAAATTATTTTGTTATTAGACCTAAGTTTGTAATAGAAATGTTTATGTTAAAATTAAATAATTCACCCAGCACAAAGAATAAAAAATGACAAATCTTTTGTGGTAAATGCTTTCTACAATTGGGTCATTGGCCTTTAGAATTTCTCCGTATGCATCAATTACTTGCATATAAAGTATCATAGTTATGTTTTGTATAAGTTTATAATTTGGGAATATATTCTCTGGTTTTTACAATCTTACAATATTTGATAATGACTATTCTCCAAGAATATCAAACAAATCCTCCAATGTCACAAAACAAAATTCTGCTCCGGTCGGCTTGTAAACCGTCACTCTGCAATATAACAAAACATTAAGCAATGAAACAGTATCACAATATCATAAGTAAAACATTCAGTAGTTGAAACAGTCTGACAATATTTATAAACAGTATCACGAAAACAGTATCACAATATCATAAGTAAAAGTAATTGAAACAGTATCACAATATTTTTAAACACTGTCATGAATCAAAACATCAACAATTAGTGTATGGAAGATACTTACGATGGGTTGTGAATTTTCCTGATTTTTACGATCTTCTTCTTGTCATCTGTAGTTAACTGTTTTGCTGTCAACCACTTTGCATTGATTTTCGTTGGTACTTTTTTTCTTTCCTCATTGGAAGATCGGGAAGGTCCTCAACGTTGATGATATTGTCATCTTCTTCTTCTTGCACCTGAGATTTAGCCTTTTTACCCATTGTAACTCTTTTTTTTCGGAGCAGAGTAGGTGAAATCGTCATCCTTCTTTCTTTTTATTTCCTTTTTTTCTTTTATTCTTTTGACCATTGAAGTTTGCTTTGTTGCATCTTTTGTTTTTTGGATCTCTCTGTCATTCAAAGTTTGAGTGACTTCATGCACTACATTTTCAGTCAACTCATTTACAAGTGAGGTATTCTCTTTTTCCAATAATTTGTTCTCACTTGTAAGAGATTCCAAAATTTCTTGCAGCTTTTTAAGTTGTTCGACAGTGTTATTCTTTTCCTCCAAAACTGCTGCATATAGAGCTATTGACTTTTGTAGTTGGTCTTCTATAATTCTTATTCTTGTGCTTATCTCGTTGAGCTCCTGTATATTCCTTTCATTTTGCAAAGTATCAAAAGCATTTATTATTAGTATCAAAAGTATTAAAATCATATTATTATCAGTATCTTAATTAAACATTATCATAATTAAACAGTATCACCGACAATAGTATCTTAATAAAACAGTATCACAATAAAAGAGTATCATAGATAAAAATAGTATCATATCAGTTTTAAAATAAAACAGCATAATATATTCTAGTATTATAGATTGTTGTATCATATTCATATATATTAGTACATTTCATTCTGCGAGACGCTTTCATCCAACGCAGCTTGCAAGATACGATCCTTTTCTCTAGAGGCTTGTAATTCATCACGGAGTTTGGATAAATTAGTTATGGCTTTCATCGCTGATGAATCCTTGATTGCAACTTCTGCCAGATGACTCAAGGGCAAGTGTAGCCAATTGTCATCCTCCTCTTCAAAACTTCTATGTTCTTCTTCATTGACGTTGCCTTCCTCACTTTCTTTTTTTTTGTTTTCTTCTGTTGAATCATTCTCCTTTATTCGATTGTCATCACTTTCTTCCTTTTCAATATCTTTTGTTTCCGTATCAACTTCATCAGATTCTCCATCTTCATTAGATTCTTCATCTTCATCGAATTCTTTGACAACGTGCAATGGTGTAGTAGTTGTATAATAAATAATACTGGATGTTTGTATGTTGAATAACTCTTCATATAAGATACTGTATGCTTTGAATTGGTGATACTGCTGTTACCTTTTTTTTATAGTTCGTATACAGTCGTAGATTTTAGACTACATGTCAGATCTCTTAAGTCTCATTTAATGCATTTTGGTTCTGCATTCTTCTTCAATATTTTGCAGACATTGAGTCTTTCTAACAACCAATACTGGATTTTCATAAATAAAAACTTATTAGTGCGAATATTAAATTTAATGCAAAACAGTATCAACAAATAAAACAATATCAACAAAACAGTACATAAAAATCAAATAGCTTACTGCTAAAGCCATCACACATCCTGTGACATCAATTGGGTCTTCATTTTTACATAGAGAAGAAATTAGGCATTCAAAGATGTGCTTCGACCAATTGTAAGTTTTTATCTTGTTGACATCTTCAACATACTTGATATATCTCCAGCTCAAAGTAAGGGATTTATTCGGCACAAATAACGATGACATCAGGAAGAGCATCATTAACCTAGAAGCATCGTCGATGTCTTCTTTTTCTTCCATTTGCTGCAGCCCTTAACCGTGTAGATATTATTGTTTTGGTCAATCTACAACAGCCTCTGAACCTTCGTTGGGATAAATCTGAAATCGAGGCTGGCATTTGTTTTTCAACCACCATCAAATTTTCACCTTCGACGATTCCAAAACTACGCTTCACATCGTCCATCTTGAACTTTAGATGGGATTTGTTTATCAAAAAATCCTTCTTTGACTTGTCAAAGCACTCAATAAACTTGTACAGATCCATATCACTTCCACGACAGCAATGTCTATCAATTTTGTCATCCAGTATCAACTTGACAAGATTGTAAAATAGCAATTTCTTCAACTCATTCCTTTGTGGTTTTATTAATGATAACCCTTTCACATCACTGATCACTGTTTGGAGGTTAGAACGATATTGTGGGTAAGCCTTCTTATTTACTTTTCTTCGTATAGGTATAGACTTCTTTTTTCCCTTTGATTTGTATCCAAAAGTTTTTTTGTTTTGCTGCATCATAAATATAAATAAAAACAGTATCAGAAGTATCAAAACAGTATCACAATATGATAATAGACAATTATCATATAAACAGTATATCACAGATAAAGCATGGTATAATTAGGTCATTCCACATGGATTAAACAGTATCAAAGTATACTAATGCACATTACCTAAATAAAACAAAATCATGGATTAACACAGCATCATAGACAAAACTAAGAGATTGAAACAGTATCATAGGTTAAAACTTTGTCATAATTAAACAGTATCAAAGATAAAAGTATGGTATAAGTTCACCGATGTACATTATCTAAATAAAAACAGTATCATGGATTAAACATTATCATATATAAAACAGTATCATGGATTAAACAATATCAAAGTATACCAATGCACATTACCTAAATAAAACAGTATCATGGATTAAAACAGTATCATGGATAAAACTAAGAGATTGAAACAGTATCATAGGTTGAAACCTTGTCATAATTAAACAGTATCAAAGATAAAACTAAGAGATTGAAACATTAAAATAGGTTGAAACTTTGTCATAATATTTCACTATCATTAGAAACAAGAAAAAAATTCGGCAAATAGAAACAGTATCATAAATCAAAAGAGTACCAAGCATTTTGCATGATACTCTTAGACAACCTTGTCATAATTAAAGAGTATCAAAGATAAAACTAAGAGATTAAAACAATATTATAGGTTGAAACTTTGTCATAATATTTTAGTATCATTAGAAACAAGGAAAAAATTTGCAAATAAAAACAATATCATAGATCGAAAGAGTATCAAACATTTTGCATGGTTAAATAACACGTTCTAAGAAAACACCAAAAAAAATCACCAAAACATTACCACATGGTATACAGTATCACGTATTTTAAAGCCCTATATCACTTGTTCTGACAAAAAAACTAACTCGCAGCAATTACATTATCAAAAAAATTATCGAACAAATTACCTTCGCCATTGAGCCTTTGAACTGCTTTGTATGCGGTTAGGATTTGCGGTGAGAAGAATCAAACACGAAGATGAAGTTTGCTAAAGTAAATGGAGGTTTTTGTAGTGGTCTACGTGTTTAAATGGCGGTTTTTGCAATTGGATGGCATATTGGACTTTTAGCACTAAAGTATGACTTTAGTTGAATTAAGATTGGGCCATATTGATTTTTTAGCCCAATTTGGCAGTAACAGTGACCGACAAATTTTTTTTCCTTAAATAAATTATAGGCTCGCAGGCCCATTTAATTATACAATAAGGTCACATGCCCATTTAATTATACAATAAGCTCGCAGGCCCATTTAATTATACAATAGGCTCACAGGCCCAACCAATAATCAACATTAATAATTAATCATACAACCAATCACGTGGGTCGAGTCCATAATCATCCACTAAACCTCCATTTTAATAACTAATATTAAAAAATAATATTAATTTCTAAATTTACAGCCTTGACAGTGTAAGTCTAATATTTTAGATATTTCATAACGGACTAGACAAAATTAAATTATTAATTTTTCAAAATTAAAATTAAGTAATTAATAAATTAATTTTATTCATAAAAGAATTTTTCAAAATTTATTTTATCTACCAGTTTAAAGTCATACAGTAAATTGGGGATAACATTTGTATATGGTCAAAATTGTAATTTTATAGAGTAAAGTCAATTTAATACGGTCAAAAATTTAAAATATAGTTTAAAATGAATTTCAATCAATAATGAGTATTTGACCAGTATTAAAAATTAAATAAATACAATTTTTTCAAAAAAAAAAATTAAAATTATATTTGATACATGTTTTTCTTTTCTTTTAAAGTTTGAGGACTTAATGTGTGATTTTTAAAATTGTACAGTCATTCCCTTAAAATTTTAAAACAGTAGGTCCTTTAATGCAATTTTTAAAATTGCACAGAAGACCCTTCTCTAATTTTAAAACAGTGGACCTTCTCATGCAATTTTGTAAATTGCATGAAAGACCCTTTTTATTTCTTTTGAAACTAGGAGGGCTTCTTATGCAATTTTTAAAATTGCATGGGAAGCTCCCATCTACAAATCACCAAATCACAAAAACCCTAGGGTTTCTGCACAAACGGCACCGCCAACAGATCAACGGTGGTATTCCTGGTGTCTAACACCGGCGGCGATCGCCGTTTGGCATAAACGACCTGGCACCGCTGCTACTTCTAGCAGCGGCGCGTGGTGTTTTCTGCCACTGGACACCACTCGCCAGCGGCAATAGTTTCCAAAGCACCGTCGCTAGTTATCGATTCGGTTTCTGGTTTGCTCGGCCGACTTCGATCAAATCCAAAATTCAATTTCAGATCTATCTTTTTCAAAAATAAAATTCACAAATTTTATTTTTACTATCAAAACTCAAATCAAATTAATACACCGATAACAATTATTGTTCTATTCATCAAAGCAGTCTAACGAACTCTAACAAGTAACAAGGTAGGCTCTGATACCACTATAAAGAATTGACGTATACATGCACAACGAAAATTAAATCTGCAATTCCTATAAGCTGGATCAACCTTGTACTTATATAAAATTCGTGATAAAAGTTTGCATTGATGAATATCGTAGAATCTGATTATCTGATTAGCTGGAGGTACGATTTTCAATACTACAGCTGCCAAATTGTCCATTCTCCAATAATAATCAACACAATAAGAATAGATATAGACTTTCACGATCAAGAACAAATGAAAGCGGAACTTTGGGAATAATTATTTAGTTGTCTTTTGCTTGTGCTAGCAAGTAATGAGACCAATTCACTTAATTTGTTGTGGCCCTAGTATTTAGTCTGACTAGAATTGTGTGTTCTAGACTTACGAGAACTTTGTTAGCCCACAACTAACGAACACAATTATACAAATAAGTATTTAAGTCTGATCCAACTAATTGGACCTTAGACATTAATTCTTACAACATTGTCTTACGAAAACGGAAAACTTAATCAACTTATATTCTCCCAACAACTATAAGGCTATATGCAAGAGAAATTTGTCAAATTTTCCAAATCCTCATTTCCCTTTTCTGTAAAGCGGTAACCAAAAGTAGTTGTCACTTTCGATTATATCTTCATGCTTATGACTTTTAAGTCTTTCAATAAAATATTTTATTCTATAATTTAATTTATAGAAATACTTAATTAAGGATTTTTATTGCTTTGATGTGATGGCGGTTGGATAGTGAATTCTGTAATGTATGTTGCTAGACTAATTAATCACAAAGTGATAATGAATCTTTAAACCATATTTTATAGTCCAAGTCATTAAACCATATTTTAAAATTAATGGGTGGGAAGACGTCAAGCATCTTGCTGAATTTTTCTTAGTCCTTTTTTTCCTCCAATTTTACTTATACTTCATTATTTCAAGCATATAAAATTATGAATAATCTGAATTAATTTAATTTTATATAATAATCATGCCAACACATGTTGAGGCTGGGCTCATGAACCAAGCTAATTGCATTGAGTCAGACAAACCGATTAGCGGTTCTTAATTAAATGGGTCGGGCAGCTAGCATCTCCAAGAAAAACCCAATTATGGCAACTTGAAGATACATTGCCTTACGAAAACGGAAACCTAATCAGCTTATATTCTCCCAACAACATAAAAGTCCAAACAATATCAGAAAGAGAGTATCTTCCAAGTAAATTTTCCATTTATTTTGTTTTCTTTTATTTAATTTACCTTTCTTTAACTACTTCTTTGTTAATTATATTTTTAATTTTTAGTAATTAGAATTTATGACAAGTATATAAGTATGTTTTGAATTTCTACGATCACCTTTGAAACAATATGATCAAATATCTTAAATACGTCTCCAATTTTTCAAAGTTGTCACAATTTTATCTCCATTCAATTTTATTTGCTCCAATTTAAATAAACTAAAATAGTAAAATGAAAAATAAAATGAAAAAAAATTGTAATTAAGGTTGATAACCTTTTCAAAAGTGCAAATCCATCATGATTTTTTTACAGTTTGTTCAATTAAAACAATTAATAAATTTTTTTAAAAAAAATATTGGTTGAGTTTACAGTTCTTCACTTATTTTTTACAGTTCCTTCATTATTTGGTTTTCTCCTTTAACCAGATTGATTCTCGACATATTTTAATCAAATTGAACAATTGGATCTAATTATTAAAACACTCGTTGTAGCTCCTTCCAATTTGAGATATATATGAGCTTGCTTGGCTAATTAGTTTCAAAAACATAAAAGTAACTAGACTGATTCTCGATGTTTTTTATTCGAACTGTACGGTTCGTTCTAATTATTAAGACACTAGTTGCAGTTCTTTTCAATTTGAGATATACAACTTGTAGAAGCTTAAAACCATAAAAATAACCAGATAAATTTTCAAGTTTTTTTTTGTCAAATTGAACTGTCCGATCTAATAATTAAGATGCTCGTTGAAGCTCCCCTGAAATATACATACCTTTAAAGTTCGTTTAATCAACTTTCTTTCTCAATCATGTTAAGCTTTTCTATTTAAGTTACTTTTGTAAATTGTAATACAGAAGTTGGCATTTTTAGAATTCCACTCTTCCTTAAAAAAGCAAACGTGCTTCTTTTTTAAGCTTTAGCTAAACATGCTCTTATTGGAAATTCATTGAACTTTATGGAATTGAGTTTTGTGGGCCACGTGCCTGTTAGGTTGTGTTTGCCCGTCGAGTAAATTATTTGTACTCGTGACATTTTGAAATAAAATTAATAAATTGATTAATATATTTATTATGTTATTTTGAGTTTACATTTATCCATAGGTCGATTTGATATTACAAATTGAGTGTTTAAATTGTTAAACACAGAAAGATTCAATCTGTAATTCGATCTAAAATTATCGTTCGCGATCAGTAAATAAATATGGATAATTTATTTTGATAAGATCGTCTCGATTTTATTAAAGTCTATGTTTGACTTTGGCAATAAAATTGAGAATACATTTAGAATGTATTGAACGGGACCACGTGAAATTAATTTGTGACATTGACCAGACAAATTTAATTTCGCTTGACTATCGTACATGGGACCTTAATCCTGAACGGATAATGAACTTCGGTTACTAGCTTGAAGTTCTTTGAGGTGTCAATGAGTGAGATCAAATTGCTGGTCAATATCTCGACACTTTGGGAATTAGAGTGAATTAACGAGGAACATATATTCGTAATATGGAATCCGTCACCTTTAAGGTATGATCAAGATCTCACTGGTTCTTCTAGTGTACAGTTTAATCTGAGCTCAGTAGTTTGACATTGATTGTTGAATTCAATGATGTGATGTGATCACATCAAACTGTTAGATAGAAGATGAGAGTTGAGAATCTGTGAATATTTGAATAAGGGCATTTTGGTCATTTTACTTATTCTGAATATTCGAGTTGATCGACGGGGGTAATATGTAGGATCGATAAGTCAGAGGATATAATTATTGATTGTTGCTTTAGTAATTTCAATTAGACTAAGAGTGCAGTCTTTTTTTTTAGTGGAATAGAACCTGATTAATAAATTATTTTGACTGATCAAGAGTTGACCGAGTCAAAATTAATTTATTAGAGCTTAGTTTAATTGGGTCCGATTAAGTCCCCTCAGTGGCTCCAATATATAGGGCTAAATAGGCTTATTACCTATTTTGGGTTGTGCAGAAATGGGCCTGGGTTATGGTACTAGGGTTAGTAAGGTTTTGGAGTGTAAGTAGATTATAAATAGTCTCATAAGACTGTTTTTCTAAACAACCAAAACCTAGAGGCAGGACACACACTAAACTGTGAAGTGTGTGTTTTTTCCTAACAAAGAAAACCTTAACCCTAGTATAACCTAGAACAAAAGACGTGACCACACACCGGTATAGCTTCTCTTGGAGAACACTGGGGAAGGCTTGAGGGCTTGGAGCTTTGGAAGTTTAAAGAACAACACGCTAAAAGGGTAATTTCTTCAAACCTATGTGTTCTTACAGTTTTATTTAATCCAGTTGAATGCACGAAATAAATCATATCTTGTGGAGGTATGTTTGATCATCACAGAAAATTAATTTTTGTGATGTCCAGATCCCGGTATCCAACAGTGCCTTCAATGGTTGCATTTGATATATTATATTGTATGAGGTTGTATTAAGATATATTGTTATGTTGTAATTAGTGTCATCTCGTATTAGAAAAGTTATAGGATTTTATTGTAATTTTTTCTTATTTTTTACTTATTCTGAATATTCGAGTTGATTGACGGGGGTAATATGTAGGATCGATAAGTCAGAGGATATAATTATTGATTGTTGCTTCAGTAATTTCAATTAGACTAAGAGTGCAGTCTTGTTTTTTTAGTGGAATAGAACCTGATTAATAAATTATTTTGACTGATCAAGAGTTGACCGAGTCAAAATTAATTTATTAGAGCTTAGTTTAATTGGGTCCGATCAAGTCCCCTCAGTGGCTCCAATATATAGGGCTAAATAGGCTTATTACCTATTTTGGGCTGTGCAGAAATGGGCCTGGGTTATGGTACTAGGGTTAGTAGGGTTTTGGATTGTAAGTAGATTATAAATAGTCTCATAAGACTGTTTTTCTAATCAACCAAAACCTAGAGGCGGGACACGCACTAAAGTGTGAAGTGTGTTTTTTCTCCTGACAAATAAAACCCTAACCATAGTATAACCTAGAACAAAAGAGGTGACCACACACCGGTATAACTTCTCTTGGAGAACACTGAGGAAGGCTTGAGGGTTTGGAGCTTTGGAAGTTTAAAGAGCAACACGCTACAAGGGTAATTTATTCAAACCTATGTGTTCTTACAGTTTTATTTAATCCAGTTGAATGCACGAAATAAATCATATCTTGTGGAGGGATGTTTGATCATCACAGAAAATTAATTTTTGTGATATCCAGATCCCGGTATCCAACAGTGCCTTCATTGGGTGCATTTGATATATTATATTGTATGAGGTTGTATTAAGATATATTGTTATGTTGTAATTAGTGTCATCTCGTATTAGAAAAGTTATAGGATTTTATTGTAATTTTTTCTTATTTTTTGTTGTTTTATTATTTTATTTTTATTTTTATTTATTTAAAAATAAAGACAAATCTATCAAAATAATTTAATAGGGACGTGATTTGTAATTAAATAAAAGTTTGAGAATGTTTAGTACTTAAAAAAACAATTAATGGTATATTAGTAACAAGTTGCAAAAATTGGAGACGAGTGCAAATTTCTCTTATATTTAACTAATTGGTATTGTTGGTAAATTTCTTTTTCTGTAACAAATTTAACTTATCTAACACTCAATTTATACCATTCAATTAAGAAAAATATAAACAAAAACTGAAATTTTAAATAAATTTAACTAATGCAAAAACTATATTTTAAAACTTGATTATTTACTTGTAAAAGGAGACATTCTAAAGTTAGGGAATGAATAATAATAAATAATATATTTCCACGTTAATAGTAGGTATTCTACATTTGGCTTCCTTTTCACTTAGAGAACTTTCCATTTTTGTTGCCAAGCATGTTCTAAAATTAAATTTCATTAATCAACAAGGATTCGAAAATACCTAAATTTCTCCCAATATAAAACAAAGAAAATCAGAAGCTCATATGCATATTAACAACACCAAATAAAATCAGATATATTTGTAAAAGTACGAACTGCAATATTCAATTCTCTGTTTTTCAACATAATTTATATCTATACATATATTATATCTTTTCAATCAAATTATGTATAGTAAAATTTTAATCAATCAATACAGATTGAAATATATTAGACTCTGCAATATTGATGGAATCAAGATAATCGTTGCTTTTTAAACTTATTAACCTAAAAAACATATTGTTGAAGGAAAAGTTAACTTTTAGTTTTATTATAACTGTTTACTAAAGTTGTTACTCAAATGTAAATGTGCTATTGTGTAAAGCATGTTTTCTTCTTTTCTTTCTTTTATTGTATATATGAACACTGAATGACATTTGGGTAATTAATCAATATATCAAATATTTTATTCGTGTCACGTGTTCTTCCTTTTCTTCAGCTTTCTCTCTCAATTCATTACCCTATGTTATTCTTTTGCAAAAATAACTTGGTATCAGAGTCGTTTGCTTTACGGTGATGGATCCTAGTGCATTAGGAGATTCTTCGTCTGGGATGGCCCTGCTGGAAACTCTTCGGTCACCGGAGGTGTTGCCGCGACTGGTTTACCTAATAGTTTTCCAACCCTCATACTTATTTCGATAAAATTAGAGAGAGCAAACTATAATTTCTAGAAATCTCAGATATTACCTACCCTTCGTGCGTATGATCTTGAAGGTTTTGTTACCGAAAATCAGGTATGTCCTTAAAAGCTTATTGAGGCCGGATATGATAATATCAGTGATATTAAGTTGATCGAGGCCAGGTTTGATAATATTTGTTGTGGGTAAAAATAGATTAGCTTGTTATAAGTTGGCTTCTTGGATGTATTTCTGAGAATATGTTTGGACATGTTGTCGGATGTGTTACGTCAAGTCAAATTTGGCAAACATTCGAGTAGCTGTTTGTGTCTCAGTCAAAATCCCAAATCTTACATCTTCGTTCATCTTTGCAATCCACCAAAAAGGAAAATAGGTCAATCAATGACTATTTTCTGATAATGAAAGATATTGCTGACAATTTGTCGACCTCTAGTCATCCTCTGAGTGATGAGGATCTTTTAATCTTGCATCACGGAGTGAGTTTGTTACCTTGCAAGAGGCTCAGTATCTCTTGCAAGCTCATGAGATGAGAATGGAGCAATTATGTACTACATCGACCGTTGATTTTCGGGCTTCAACAAATTACTCTATGTCAAAAAGGAGATTCAAGGGAAATCAGACACCATCATCTTTTTTTGCCACCTCTGGTAAACATTATCAGGGTTCTGGTAGAGGAAGAAGACGTGGGGCTAGATCGAACTTGCAATGCCAAATTTTTGATAAAACTGGTCGCACTACATTGAGGTGCTATAAGAGGTACGATATGTCATTCAAAGCAGAAATAAATTCTCTTCAAAACAAAGGTAGTGGTAATGGTGGAAGTAGACGAGGGTATTCTTCTCACTCGAATCTACAAGCTTATGTAGTATCTCCATAAACTATTAGAGACGACGCTTGGTATGTTGATAGTGGGGCTTCACATCATGTGACTTCAGATACTGAAAAGCTTGAAATTCTTACTGATTACAAAGGAAAGGGTAAGCTCATTGTTGGTGATGGTAATACTCTTCATATAACACATGTTGGTTCATCTGTTTTTCATTCAAATATGAATACGCTTTTAGTTCTTAAATAGATCCTACACGTGCCCTTCATTAAAAAGAATACACTCAGCTTATCAAAATTTCTTGATGAAGGTAATCTGATTGTTGTTTTTTGAAAATGATTCCTGTGTTTTCTAAGGACAAAACTTTGAAGCTAGTTCTTTATCGGGGCAAGCTTAAACATGGACTCTTTCAACTAGATATGTCCAAATCCAAGTTTATCTCAACTCTTTTAAACTTTGTTTTTGCTGATTGTAACTCTAACTCCAATATGTTGCAAGAACATTTAAACTCTGTTTCTACTTTTGTCTGTACATATTTGACAAGTGCTGATGCTAATATTTGGCATCAAATCCATAAACATGTTTTGCAGGTTGTGTTGAACTCTTTGAACTATCCTATTGATACTAAAATGTGTATTGTACTCTGTCAAGCTTGTCGATATGGAAAATTATCCCAATCCACTTTTCCTTTATCTAGTAAATGTGCTAAGTCTCTCCTAGATATCATACATACAGATGTCTGGGGGCCCTCACCTATTTCTTCCACTGAGGGATTCAAGTATTATGTCCATTTCATAGATGAGTATTCTAAGTTCACTTGGATTTTTCCAATGAAACTTAAATCTGACCTTGCTTCTATTTTTCAACAGTTTCAACAATTTGTTGAAAGACAGTTCAATATTAAGATCAAATGTGTTCAATTAGATTTAGGGGGTGAATATAGGAAGTTAGAACCAATTTTGAACAAATTATGAGTTATTTTCAGACACTCTTGCCCTCATACTCACCAACATAATGGTAGATCTGAGAGAAAACACAGACATATTGTTGAAACTGGTTTAACTCTTCTAGCCCAAGGAAGCATGCCTTTGAGCCTCTGGTGGAATGCCTTTGCAATTGAAATCTTTCTAATAAACAGATTGCCCACATCCACTCTTTCAAGCAAAACCCCATATGAAGTCCTTTTCCAAAAAAAAAAAAAAAAACCTTTGTATACCTATATTAAGTCTTTTGGGTGTGCTTGTTGTCCTTTCCTTAGACCTTATAATAGATACAAAGGTGGATTTGACACTACTCAATGTGTTTTTCATGGATATAGCAATAAACACAAGGGTTATAGATGCTTACATTCCAGTGGAAAGATCTATATAGCTCAAAGTGTAACATTCAATGAAAATTTGTTCCCTTTTACTTGTGGTTTTTCTACTCGTGTCAAAGTGGCTACTTATGATCAGGTTCACAATCAATTGCTTATTCACAATTGGTTACCTAATGACAATGACATATATGGTGATTTTGAACATGTGACAGCCTCCTCTCCCATGGTTAATCAACCTACAACTTCTTCCTCTTTATCAGAACAAAATGTAAGTCCTCCATCAAATTCTCTTCCATAGAAGTGGATCAATTGAACTTGATTCTTCCAATGATGAGTCTAATCCTTCTCCCACAAAGACCTCTTCATCATATGCAAACCAGATCAAAATCTGGTATTTTTAAACCAAAAACCTTTGCCCTTACTTCTACTTTGTCTCAGCCTACTGAACCAACATCTATTAAGGAGTCATTATTAAGTCCAGAGTGGGTGGATGCCATGAGTACAGAGCTGATAGCCTAGCACAATAATAACACTTGGAGTCTTGTGCCTTATACTGATTCTATGCACATTGTTGGTAACAAGTGGGCGTTTAAAGTGAAATGTAATCCTGATGGATATTTTGAGAGACTCAAGGCAAGACTTGTAGTCAATGGTTTTCAATAGACCGTGTAATTGATTATTTTGAAACTTTCAACCCTGTTGTGAAGCCTTCCACCATTAGGATAATAATTAGTTTGGCTGTGACTTTTGGATGGGATATTCAACAAGTAGATATCAATAATGCATTCCTTAATGGTGATCTTGTTGAGATTGTTTACATAGCTCAGCCTAGAGGGTTTGAGGATCATAAGTTTTCAACTCATGTGTGCAAACTTCACAAAGCTCTATATGGCTTGAAACAGGCCCATAGAGCCTGGTTTACGAAATTAAGACATGCTCTTTTTTTCTTGGGGTTTCAAAAATTCTACTTTTGACACAAGTTTATTCATATACTTTCATACTGGAATATACCTATTTACCTTGTTATATGTAGATGATATTCTTATTACTGGATCTACTCAGAACATGGTATTTAAAGTTGTTAATGATCTGAATAACCAATTTACTTTGAAAATACTTGGTTCATTGAAATATAAATCAGTCAGGTTTGTATTTTACACAAACTAAATACATTCATGACTTGTTGGCTAAAACTAATATGTTGGGAGCAAAGGACTGTGATACTCTAGTGTGCACAGGTCAAATATTATCCCTGGAAAACAGTGATGCTTTTGATATGCCTACCTTGTATAGATCAACTATTGGAGCATTGCAATATCTTACCATGACTCGTCCTGATGTTGCCTTTTCTGTTAACAAGATTGGTCAATTATTGCATGCCCCTATTGTTTTGCACTGGCAAGCTTGTAAACGTGTATTGAGATATTTTAAGAATACTACTACACTTGGTCTTTATTTTAAACCTATGTCTGGTTTGAGCTTGGAAGCCTTTTCAGATGCTGATTGGGCTAGTTGTGTTGATGACAGAAGATCTACCACTGGTTACTGTATATTTCTTGGTGGTAATCTCATCCAGTGGTGCTCCAGAAAATAAAAAGTAGTTGCCAGATCTAGTACCGAATCAAAGTATGGGGCAGTAGCACATGCTTCTATTGACATTGTATTGATTCAGAATCTATTCAAGGAATTACATTTCTCTTTGATTGCTTGTCCTATTATTTGGTGTGACAATGTTAGTGCAGGTTCATTGTCAGCCAATCCAAACTTCCATCAACGCACAAAGCACATAGAGATTGATATCCACTACATTCGAGAAATGGTAATGGCTAAGGAACTTGAAGTAAAATATGTGCCAACAGAAGATCAAGTTGCTGACATTCTAACTAAGCCTCTTTTATCTGTTAAATGCAATGGATTTAGAATCAAGCTTACTGGTTCGTTGCAGTTACGCTTGAGGGAGGATGTTGAAGGAAAAGTTGACTTTTAGTTTTATTATAACTGTTGAGTAAAGTTGTTACTTAAATGTAAAGGTGCTATTGTGTAAAGCATGTTTTCTTCTTTTCTTTCTTTTATTGTATTTATGAACATTAAATGACATTTGGGTAATTAATCAATATATCAGATATTTTATTTGTGTCCCGTGCTCTTTCTTCTCTTAAGCTTTCTCTCTCTATTCGTAAGCCTATGTTACTCTTATGCAAATTTAACTCATATCAACTCAAGTTGCCAGAAGCTAGTGGTAGGAGATGCTTAGGAGTACGGATGGTTGCTAACAGTTGGCAGCGATTTACAAATCAATTTATTGCACCCGTTCTCTAGACAACAAATTGCCCCCTATGTTGACCTTTCTTGATCAGTATGAATATGACAATGAATTCACGCCACAAGATATGTTCGATTTCTTTGTTAGGAAGATAGTGATGTCCTCAAATCCTTGCAAGGAGGCCAATAATCATGACTGTGTTATAATGGCTATTTATGGTCAATTTGATGTATTGGCTTTTGCAAGACCAGGAGATAAAGTTTGGACCAATATAACTATTCCATCTAGCTATTACGAAGATATTTTTTACTATAATGGAAAATTTTATTTTGTTGATTGTCATGGAGTTGTAGTCGTTTGTGACCTTGATGACACTAATGGCCCAAAAGCAACAGTGGTAACCCCTGCTCCATGTGGAACCTTTGATTGAATTCAAAAGTATCTAGTTGAGTCCTCAGGACATCTTTTGCTTGTTCCTCGTATTCGAAATGGCTCATCATATGAAAATGTTGCTTATGATGATGATGAGGAGGAGGACGATGAGGACAACAACGAAGTTGATGATGATAAGGAGGAGGACTATGATGATGACAACGTTGAACAAGATGACGACGATGAGGAGGAGGACGACGATGAAAATGACAAAGTTGATGACAACGTTGAACAAGATGATGATAATGAGGAGGACGTTGACAATATTAAACAAGATGACGATGACGATAACGAAGAGCCTAGTTACTATACAATTGGCTTCTATGTGTTAGGGCTAAAAGAATGTCAAGAGAAAGGGAATGGTTGTGCCTTAGGTTGAATCAAGTGACTACTTTAGGAGATCGGGCATTGTTCTTAGGCAATAGTGTATCTAAATCATTGTTCTCATCAAATTGTATCAAAGATAATTGCATCTACTTTTTAGAAGATGATTATGAACTATATTCCAATGAACGAGGTGGAGGTGGAGGTGGCTACGATACTGGAATCTTCAACATGGAAGATGGGACCATTCAGTTAACACCTCCATTATGGTATATTTAGGTTTCAATTATTAATTATGTTGTTATTTATGTCAATTGAACAATGAAAAGGTTTGTCAGTGTCTATTCTCTCCTATAATTTATATCATCATATTTATTGATTTGTGTGAATAAATCTAAAAGCATAAAGATTCAAAGATAAAATTTAAATTTTGCGTGCAAGATATTGATGTGCATCTTTTTTTATCTTACCCATTTATTTTCCCTTTTTATAATTTTGCAACTTAAAAATTATTTTGAATTGTATTTATTTGAAGTGATTAGTGCAAAAACGAGCCACTACATACAGAACTTTTTGCTATTGTAACTTAATAGATTTTTGGAACCAATAAATGTTACTTTTTCATTATGAATCCTTAGTTCTATCTTAAATTTAAGGTCCATACCCAAAATTTTAGAAATAGTCTATAGTTCTTGAATGTGGATTCTGTTAATTTTATTGGTAGAGATACAATTTTAAAGCCTGAAATGGTGTTTCTTGCCAGCATAAAGTTGTTTTCAATTCCTACAAGTTTTTTTTTAATGCAATTTGCCATGTTTATTTGTCATTCAACTCTTTTTTAAACTTGTTTTCTAAATAGAACAAACTTCTAAATCAACTTATACAACTCTATGTAAAGGTGGACAAAAATATCCTCCGCTATTGTAATACAATGACAATATTCAAACGAGTTACGTCAATATTTTCGAACGCACAAAATTTACACTTCAATACACAATACCCAATGTCAATTTTCTTGTTACTTTATTATAGAAAGGGAAAAAAAATCCATATTGACCTATTGTTTTCCTTTTCGTTTTCTTCATAAAATCCAAAATTCAAATGAAGCCAAAATGTTCCATCCAGCATTTGCACAAAAAACCTTGAATAAATACACTACAGCTAATCATCAACATCTTTCTATACAACTTCACTGCCAATAGGTATAATTGGCAGAATGGAGCTTAAAGCATACAAAAGGTCTAACTAAATTCCGAGATTACATATTTAAGCATACATCAAAAACATTAAAATTGCAATTAATCAGCACTACGTATACATCAATCCAAACAATATAGAAGTACAACACTCTTAAACTCCAGCACCTTGCTTTCATCTGTAGATAAAGGCAGATCAAGAATCTAGATGAAACAAAACAAGACAGAATTAGAAAACACAACTAAGTTCTGTTTTCATAAATTTGGAATCGACTACATAAATCTTTTTCTGCCACTCTGGAAGATGTAAAGCAACTAAATTCTCAGCATTCCATGTTAATGGTCTACCTTTCCCTCGTCTCACATGTTCTACTAAAATTAAATCACTCTTATAAACGGGAGCTTCTTTAAGAATTAGACAACACACCCATATTAATTTGAATTATAATAAATTTCAAATTCTTAAAAAGTGGGTTTGACATGTAAAATCTGATGCTAACTGACTAAGCTTTTAATAAGTACTTCCAATGTCTCCATTTTAAACATTAAACTTGATCTGATACTCGTAAGACCAAGATTCGTTACACTAAACAACCGCGCCATTAGCTAATACAGTAAAATTACATGGCATTCCTTAAGAACACACCATGAGTCACAAGTTATGTCTAATTGTCTAGTAGTGTTCAAACATACTACGAGATTAAGCTTTAGAAGCACATAAGTGAGCACTTTGCATATAATTAGTATTTCTTGACAGAAATCATCAGGGAAAGTATAATACTCACCAATTAAATGGAATCACTTGTTTTGCTTATTTGCAACTGTTCTGTGCACACAGTAGATACACCGTCCACAAATTTTGTTCGGAAAAGTACGTTGGCATTGTTAAACATGCCTTCCTTCAAAGAAACAACAATAAACTGCAGCATAAACAAAAGTAGGTTAACGAGAGATGCTATTCTGATTTAAAATGGTTGATTGACAATGACGTTCACAATCTTCTTGTAATTCAATAGCTTTCTAGAATGATATTATTATGATACCATTTCAGATATCACTATTACTTCTCTTTATGCTTCTGCTGTTTAATAAGTTTGGAGAATATACCCCTGCTTCTCTTTATTACAGTTAAATCATTTACCGTAGAAGAAGACACGACCCTGCTTTGATTCTGCAGTTAATTGCATATAAAGAATAATGCTAGGAAAGGAAAAGAATGGACAGGGACAGCAGGGAAAATAATGACCTGGGAATGTGGAAAGTGAGTTCTGATCATCCTTCCAATGTTCTGCGTATGACTTAGATCAAGAGCTGCGTCAACCTGCCAAACAATTTATATAAGATGAGCTTGGATGTTCGTTTGTGTCTTCATTAATGGATCGAACATAATATAAACGACATTAGAAAAGTCTAAACCCCATTGTTTTCACTTTCATAATTTTGGAAATACCTAGTGATAAGTACATTTTGTGCACTTATTATGACCTTTAAACTAAGCTTTTATTCCGTTATTTTATTGAATTCTCACTTAATTTGGTATTTTATTCTTCATATTTTAGTTTTGGACCTGTTTAATAGCAATTGGAGAAAAATAGATGAAAATAGCAATAAATTGGAAGATATTTCGAAAGAATGAGGATCCAATTGAACTCAATCAAAAGACGAAGGACCACATTGGAGATTATCAAAAGTTGAAGGACCAAATTGGAGATTATCAAAAGTTGAAGGATCAGATTGAAGATTATTGAAAGTTAAAGGACCATATCGGAGATGATTGGAAGTTGAAGGACCAAATGGAAATTAATGAAAACTTGGAGGACCAAAAGCCACAGAATTCAAAAACCTAAGCTGGGCGAGCGCCCAGCAACCCAAGACAACAACAGGGAGCAAAAAGGGTCTCCTGGGCGATCGCCTGGGATTTGCCTGGGCGAATCGCCCAGGCTATTTTTTGGTTGCGATAAATTTTTTTCCTTTTTCAATTCTAACTCGATTAGGTAACTTTTGGCCCACGTTTTTTTAGGTCTTTTTGGTATCTTTTGGGGCATCATTAGGGTAATATAAATATGAGTTATTAACTCATATAAGAGGTCGTTTTGGAGTGAAGTTTTGGGGGAAGAAAACATTACAAGAAACACAAAATGGAAGATCAAGATTCATCTCTTCAAGAACGAAGATCAAGATCAAGATCAAGATCAAGATTTCCTCTCGCTCAAGATTTCTTCGTTTCCGGGTTATGAATTCCATAGTTTCTTCTTCTCTTTCTTCTCTTATTATTAGTATGTTAGGCTAGTATATTTTGTGCTAGGATTACGATGAAGCTTGTAATCTAAATTCTTTCATCTTAAGACTTGGTTTTTGACAATTTATTTCATTATAGTTTTCAATAATTAATTTTGATTTATATGAATCTACAATTATATGCGCAATAATTGTATGATTGTTGTGGTGTGTTTTACTATCGAAATATCGAAAGCATGCTAGACGCTATTTTAATTATCTTAAAGTCCGATAGGGGATAGAAATATACTGCTATGCTTTAAGTGATCTTTAATTATCCACAGAAATTTAATACTTTCATTTGTATTCGCATTCGTCATAGAGATATAGTCGAGTCATGCATATGAATAGGTTTAATTTTATTCGAGAGAAACTGTTAAACAACCTAGGGATATTGATCTTCATAACTGATGTATTTTGTCAAAACCAAGAATTAAGATAGAGGGATTAACAATTATAAGTGGATTCGGGATCCTAGTACTCTTCTTTCTTAATTTTAAAAGAAATCTGCATTAATCTAATTTTTAGTTATTTGATTTATAATTAGTATATTGTTTTTAGTTCAAATTCTAATTAGTTCTTAAACACCAAACTTCAAAAGTTCAATAGATTCGGTTAAGGTCATTGTAATTGAAATGAATTATCTAAATTTTCGTGGGAACGATACTTGGACTCACAATCAACTTTATTACTTGAGTGATCCGTGCACTTGCGGAATTATTAAACACATAAAATCGCTGATAAGTTTTTGGCGCCGTTGTCGGGGATTTAGTTTTAGTTCTTTTCAATTATTTTGACACTAATTCGAATTTATTTAATTGCTTTAATTGTTTTTATTATTATTATTTTTTTTTAGTTATTTCAGTGTCTGCTTTGTTTCTTTTCAGGCCATTGCATGCGAAGTGTGAGACACGGGTCTCTTATTTCAATTGATCCAGAGATTGAGCGCACTTTTCATCGTAGGCAGAGAGAGATAAGAACGACACACCAAAAAGACAAAAAACAGCAAGGCAAAATAAACAACAACGAAATTGCTCAGGCGAGACACGAGATTGATGAAGACAATATGGTAGTTAGAGACTTTTTGACTCCACAGATTATCCAGAACCAATCTAGCATTGTCTACCCACCTTTTGGGCAGCCGAACTTTCAGTTGAAGACTAACGTCATTCATCTATTCCAGAATGGTCATCAATTCTATGGCAGGATCGATGAAAATCCCCATACACACGTTTCAAGATTCTTGGAAATGTGTCAACACTTCAAATATCAAAGAATCTCAGACGACGCTATCCAGCTACGTTTGTTCCCACATACTCTTAGGGACAAAGCTCTTGAGTGGCTGGACTCACTACCAATTGATAGCATAACCACCTGGAATGATCTAGCCCAAAAGTTCTGCACAAAATTCTTTCCACCAGTAAAGGTTTCGAAGTTGAAGCATGACATTTCAATATTTCAACAGTCAGAAACAGAACCATTTGATGAAGCGTGGAACTGATTCAAAAACATGCTAAGTAAGTGTCCTCATCATGGCATTGGCAAGGGCCAACAAATTCAGTACTTTTATGCTGGACTACTCCCTTCATGTAAAAGTATGATCGACTCTTCCTCTAACGGCTCCTTATCTACCAAAACCGTTGTTGAAGCTCTAGAGTTGTTTGAAAGAGTAGCTACCACCACTGCTATGTAGGCATCAGATAGAGTCATACACAAGAAACTTGCAAGGGAACATGAAATAGACACTGTCTCGGCGTTATATGCAAAAATAGACTCTTTGGTACACAAAGTGGAGAACATGTCACAATTAGCATATGTGATGCAAACACTGCAAACAAAGAAATCAACATGTGAAGAGTGTAGGGCAAATCACAGCACATCAGAATGCCATATTCTCTCACAGCAACCAGAGCAAGTCGAATATGTTCAAGGTGGTCAATACCCACAAAATAATCCATTCTCCAATACATTTAATCCAGGATGGCGTAATCATCCAAATTTTTCCTGGAGGGATAATCAGAATAACAACAGACCACAATATTCTCAGTTTCAGCAGCCAGAAAAGAGAGTTTCATTAGAAGATGCACTCGGTAAATTCATCGAAAGAACTGATAAATTCATAGAAAAAACTGATCAGTTCATGAGACAGACAAAAATCAACTTTCAGAATCAAGGCGCTTCAATTAAAAATTTAGAAACACAGATGGGTCAGATGGCAGTTGCTATATCCAGTAGACCACAGGGTACCTTGTCAATCAACACCGAGGTCAAGCCTAGAGAGCAAGTACATGCAATAACTAACAGAAGCGGGGTTCAGTTGCCAGAAATCCATATAAAAAGACCAGTTGCAGATAAAGAACAGGTACCTTCCACTGATGGAGAGCAAGTGGAACAGACTGAGCAACCAGTAGATATTTAAGAAAGTTCAGTTACACCACAGGCTAAGGCAGCCGTTCCTGTCCAACCATATGATCCTCCCATTCCTTATCCACAAAGCTTAAATCCAAAAAGGAAGAAGCAGGACCAACAATGTGCAGAATTTCTAGATCATCTAAGGAAGCTTCATATCAACATACCATTTGTGGAGGCCCTGACTTAAATGCCCAACTACGCCAAATATATGAGACAGCTGCTTTCAAATAAGAAAAAATTGGCAGAAGGGGATATAATTCAACTTACAGGGGAAGTAAATGCTATAATGGAGAGGTAACTACCAGACAAAAGACATGATCCAGGCAGCTTCACAATTCCAATTATCATCGGTAATCTCGTGATTGACAAGGCATTATGTGATCTCGGTGCAAGTATCAATTTAATGCCCCTCTCTATTTTTAGGCGATTAGGGATTGGTGAAGTTAAACCTGCAAAATTCAATCTTCAGTTGGCTGACCAGTTTGTTAAAAAGCCGTTTGGAATAGTGGAAGATGTGGTAATGAGAGTGGGAAAGTTATTATTTCCCATTGATTTTGTTGTTCTTGATATGCCTGAGGATGCTGAAATCCCTATCATCTTGGGACGTCCCTTCTTAGCTACTTCAGATGCTCTCATTGATGTTTCACGAGGCATATTGACATTGAGAGTTCAGCATGAATGGGAAGTATTTTATATGTTGGGTAGAGATGCAACACCTTCACCATCTCTTTCTTATTGGATAGGTTATCAAGTGGAGACTTTAAAGAAATTCAAGAACAACTTCTTTAAAAAGTTTTGGGATACAAAGCCTACATTAAAAGTGAAAGACAAAGGTAAACAGACTGTTCAGATGCAAGAAGCTGCCGTTAAAGCTGTAGAAGTCATCCCTGAAGCACAAGTTAGAGCTGTTAAATGGAAGACGAAGGACAATAAGACAATAAGTTAAGCTAATGACTATAAATAAGCGCTTAATGAGAGAATGTCCCACTTTGCAAGGCACATGAGTCCTATCCCACTTCAGTCCACTTCAACCGGACCTTTAACCAGTCAGATCCATCTTCTCCACATTTATCTCCGGGGAGTAACTGATCTTTTCCCTCATCTATTTGCTTTATTTCATTATTACATTGGGGACAATGTAATGTTTTAATTTGGTGGTGGGTTAAGTATCAGGATACTTAAGTATTTTGAATTTGCTTATTTTTTTCGGGTCTAGATAATCTATAAAAAAAAAAATCTTTTTTTTTTTATTATTATTTTAAAAAAAATTCTTTCATAGTTATTGTTGAATATCTTACTACCAATGATGAGATTTGTTTGAATTTGAGTACATTTTTAGTAGAATATTGGACAACACTTGAACATATGCTTTTATCTGAATACTTATCTATGTTAGACTAGGTTTGAAGCACGTGGCCACTGTTGACTTATCACTTATTGAAAACATGACTTGAATGTATGTGTTGATATTATTGACTTAGATCATTATAAAAAAATTCTCGTTCCTATAACTTTAGACTAGTAACCAAACTGTTTGAGAACAGTTTGGGGGTGTTAAAGTTAGTACATGTTTTTGTGGAATTTTGATGGTTTGAATTTTCTGGATCTCATCTTTGGTTGAATAGGTTGTAGTCAAGGAATCTGAATCGAGCACTACTCACTGCTGAAAAAATAATAATAATAAATAAATAAATTAATAAATTAAATATCTGACTCGAGCAATTAAGCTTGTTAGGGTAATTTAAAACTTAATGCCCTAAAGTCATCTGACTTGGGAGTCATCGGCCCAAAGCTCGTTACATGAGTCATAAAAAAAAATTAAAAATAAAAATAAATTTTCATCTTTACTTCTCTTATAGCATGTGGGACTCGAGCAATTAAGTCTGTTATGATATTTTAAAATCTGGTGCCCTATGGTCATCTGACTTGGGAGTCATCGGCTCAAAGCTCGCTACAAGGGTCACATAGAAAGCTAGTGAGAGAGAAGTATTGCATAAGATGTAAGATCATTTATATTGGTTGAATAAAATAAAAGAAGTTAAAGTGCTCAGTAAGGATTGCTAGATTAGAACCTAAGAGACTGAAGATGAGAATTTAGAAATCACTCACCATCCTAATTCTGATAATACAAGTTCTAATTTTTACCACTTTATTTGAAAAAGTATTGTGTTGATCAATAGGAACCAAATTTGCTAGAACACCTCGGGATTTGAGAGAAAAGCATAAGAAGTGTGTAATTTATGAAAGGTGTAAGGAATAAATAACTACAAAGGGTTCGGAGTTGTAAAAGTATCAACAACACAATATTGGCCGTGGTCTAATACATGTGTAAGTTCAATTTTTGGCTACTCACACACTCACTAAAGGTCGAGCATTGGATAAGTGAAAATATTTTGTGTTGTTTGATATCTTTCTAAACGTGTGAGTTTATTTTTCAAACTTGAGACATTTGGTAAGAAACTTAACATTGACTACATTCTTGTTAATTCTTTTTGCTTAGTTTAAAGTTCTAGTTTATTTTTATTTTTGCTCGAGGACAAACAAAGATTTAGTTTGGGGGTGTTTGATAAGTGCATTTTGTGCACTTATTATGACCTTTAAACTAAGCTTTTATTCCGTCATTTTATTGAATTCTCACTTAATTTGGTATTTTATTCTTCATATTTCAGTTTTGGACCTGTTTAATAGCAATTGGAGAAAAATAGATGAAAAGAGCAATAAATTGAAAGATATTTCGAAAGAATGAGGATCCAATTGAACTCAATCAAAAGACGAAGGACCACATTGGAGATTATTGAAAGTTGAAGGATCAAATTGGAGATTATCAAAAGTTGAAAGACCAGATTGAAGATTATTGAAAGTTAAAGGACCAAATCGGAGATGATTGGAAGTTGAAGGACCAAATGGAAATTAATAAAAAGTTGGAGGACCAAAAGCTGCAGAATTCAATAACCTAAGCTAGGCGATCGCCTAGCAACCCAAGACAACAACAGGGAGCAAAAAGGGTCTCCTGGGCGATCGCCTGGGATTTACCTGGGCGATCGCCCAGGCTATTTTTTGGCTGCGGTAGATGTTTTTCCTTTTTCAGTTCCAACCCGATTAGGTAACTTTTGGCCCACGTTTTTTAGGTCTTTTTGGTATCTTTTGGGGCATCATTAGAGTAATATAAATATGAGTTATTAACTCATATCAGAGGTCGTTTTGGAGTGAAGTTTTGGGAGAAGAAAACATTACAAGAAACACAAAACGGAAGATTAAGATTCATCTCTTCAAGAATGAAGATCAAGATCAAGATCAAGATCAAGATTTCTTCTCGCTCAAGATTTCTTAGTTTCCGGGTTATGAATTCCATAGTTTCATCTTCTCTTTCTTCTCTTATTATTTGTATGTTAGGCTAGTATATTTTGTACTAAGATTACGATGAAGCTTGTAATATAAATTCTTCCATCTTAAGACTTGGTTTTTGACAATTTATTTCATTATAGTTTTGAATAATTAATTTTGATTTATATGAATCTACAATTATATGCGCAATAATTGTATGATTGTTGTGGTGTGTTTTACTATCGAAAGATCGAAAGCATACTAGACGCTATTTTAATTATCTTAAAGTCCGATAGAGGATAGAAATATACTGCTATGCTTTAGGCTATCTTTAATTATCCACAGAAATTTAATACTTTCATTTGTATTCGTATTCGTCATAGAGATATAGTCGAGTCATGCATATGAATATGTTTAATTTTATTCGAGAGAAACTGTTAAAAAATCTAGGGATATTGATCTTCATAACTGATGTATTTTGTCAAAACCAAGAATTAAGATAGAGGGATTAACAATTATAAGTGGATTCGGGATCCTAATACTCTTCTTTCTCAATTTTAAAAGAAATCTTCATTAATCTAATTTTTAGTTATTTGATTTATAATTAGTTTATTGTTTTTAGTTCAAATTCTAATTAGTTCTTAAACACCAAACTTCAAAAGTTCAATAGATTCGGTTAAGGTCATTGTAATTGAATTGAATTATCTAAATTTTCGTGGGAACGATATTTGGACTCACAATCCACTTTATTACTTGAGCGATCCGTGCACTTGCAGAATTATTAAACACATAAAATAGCTGACAAGTTTTTGACGCCGTTGCCGAGAATTTAGTTTTAGTTCTTTTCAATTATTTTGACACTAATTCGAACTTTTCTTAATTGCTTTAATTGTTTTTATTATTATTATTATTTTAGTTATTTCAGTGTCTGCTTTGTTTCTTTTCAGGCCATTGCATGCGAAGTGTGAGACACGGGTCTCTAATTCCAATTGATCCAAAGATTGAGCGCACTTTTCATCGTAGACAGAGAGAGATAAGAACGACACACCAAAAAGACAAAAAACAGCAATGCAAAATGAACAGCAATGAAATTGCTCAGGCGAGACAGGAGATTGAGGAAGACAATATGCTAGTTGGAGACTTTTTGACTCCACAGATTATCCAGAGCCAATCTAGCATTGTCTACCCACCTTTTGGACAGTCGAATTTTCAGTTGAAGACTAACATCATTCATCTATTCCAGAATGGTCATCAATTCTATGGCAGGACCGATGAAAATCCGCAAACACACGTTTCAAGATTCTTGGAAATGTGTCAACACTTCAAATATCAAGGAATCTCAGACGACGCCATCCAACTACGTTTGTTCCCACATACTCTTAGGGACAAAGTTCTTGAGTGGCTGGACTCACTACCAATTGATAGCATAACCACCTGGAATGATCTAGCCCAAAAGTTCTGCACAAAATTCTTTCCACCAGCAAAGGTTTCGAAGTTGAAGCATGACATTTCTATATTTCAACAGTCAGAAACAGAACCATTTGATGAAGCGTGGAACAGATTCAAAAACATGCTAAGGAAGTGTCCTCATCATGGCATTGGCAAGGGCCAACAAATTCAGTACTTTTATGCTAGACTACTCCCTTCATGTAAAAGTATGATCGACTCTTCCTCTAACGGCTCCTTATCTACCAAAACCATTGTTGAAGCTCTAGAGTTGTTTGAAAGAGCAGCTACCACCACTGCTATGTGGGCATCAGATAGAGTCATACACAAGAAACCTGTAGGGGTACATGAAATAGACACTGTCTCGGCGTTATCTGCAAAAATAGACTCTTTGGCACACAAAGTGGAGAACATGTCACAATCAGCATATGTGATGCAAACAAAGAAATCAACATGTGAAGAGTGTGGGGGCAAATCACAGCACATCAGAATGTCCTATTCTCTCACAGCAATCAGAGCAAGTCGAATATGTTCAAGGTGGTCAATACCCACAAAATAATCCATTCTCCAATACATTTAATCCAGGATAGCGTAATCATCCAAATTTTTCCTGGAGGGATAATTAGAATAACTACAGACCATAATATTCTTAGTTTCAGCAGCCAAAAAATATTTTGTGTTGTTTGATATCTTTCTAAACGTGTGACTTTATTTTTCAAACTTGAGGCATTTAGTAAGAAACTTAACATTGACTACATTCTTGTTAATTCTTTTTGCTTAGTTTAAAGTTCTAGTTTATTTTTATTTTTGCTCGAGGACGAACAAAGATTTAGTTTGGGGGTGTTTGATAAGTGCATTTTGTGCACTTATTATGACCTTTAAACTAAGTTTTTATTCCGTCATTTTATTGAATTCTCACTTAATTTGGTATTTTATTCTTCATATTTCAGTTTTGGACCTGTTTAATAGCAATTGGAGAAAAATAGATGAAAAGAGCAATAAATTGGAAGATATTTCGAAAGAATGAGGATCCAATTGAACTCAATCAAAAGACGAAGGACCACATTGGAGATTATTAAAAGTTGAAGGATCAAATTGGAGATTATAAAAAGTTGAAGCATCAGATTGAAGATTATTGAAAGTTAAAGGACCAAATCGAAGATGATTGGAAGTTGAAGGACCAAATGGAAATTAATAAAAAGTTGGAGGACCAAAAGCTGCAGAATTCAATAACCTAAGCTAGGCGATCGCCTAGCAACCCAAGACAACAACAGGGAGCAAAAAGGGTCTCCTGGGCGATCGCCCAGGCTATTTTTTGGCTGCGGTAGATGTTTTTCCTTTTTCAGTTCCAACCCGATTAGGTAACTTTTGGCCCACGTTTTTTAGGTCTTTTTGGTATCTTTTGGGGCATCATTAGAGTAATATAAATATGAGTTATTAACTCATATCAGAGGTCGTTTTGGAGTGAAGTTTTGGGAGAAGAAAACATTACAAGAAACACAAAACGGAAGATCAAGATTCATCTCTTCAAGAATGAAGATCAAGATCAAGATCAAGATTTCTTCTCGCTCAAGATTTCTTAGTTTCCGGGTTATGAATTCCATAGTTTCATCTTCTCTTTCTTCTCTTATTATTTGTATGTTAGGCTAGTATATTTTGTACTAAGATTACTATGAAGCTTGTAATATAAATTCTTCCATCTTAAGACTTGGTTTTTGACAATTTATTTCATTATAGTTTTGAATAATTAATTTTGATTTATATGAATCTACAATTATATGCGCAATAATTGTATGATTGTTGTGGTGTGTTTTACTATCGAAAGATCGAAAGCATACTAGACGCTATTTTAATTATCTTAAAGTCCGATAGAGGATAGAAATATACTGCTATGCTTTAGGCTATCTTTAATTATCCACAGAAATTTAATACTTTCATTTGTATTCGTATTCGTCATAGAGATATAGTCGAGTCATGCATATGAATATGTTTAATTTTATTCGAGAGAAACTGTTAAACAATCTAGGGATATTGATCTTCATAACTGATGTATTTTGTCAAAACCAAGAATTAAGATAGAGGGATTAACAATTATAAGTGGATTCGGGATCCTAATACTCTTCTTTCTCAATTTTAAAAGAAATCTTCATTAATCTAATTTTTAGTTATTTGATTTATAATTAGTTTATTGTTTTTAGTTCAAATTCTAATTAGTTCTTAAACACCAAACTTCAAAAGTTCAATAGATTCGGTTAAGGTCATTGTAATTGAATTGAATTATCTAAATTTTCGTGGGAACGATATTTGGACTCACAATCCACTTTATTACTTGAGCGATCCGTGCACTTGCAGAATTATTAAACACATAAAATAGCTGACAAGTTTTTGACGCCGTTGCCGAGAATTTAGTTTTAGTTCTTTTCAATTATTTTGACACTAATTCGAACTTTTCTTAATTGCTTTAATTGTTTTTATTATTATTATTATTTTAGTTATTTCAGTGTCTGCTTTGTTTCTTTTCAGGCCATTGCATGCGAAGTGTGAGACACGGGTCTCTAATTCCAATTGATCCAAAGATTGAGCGCACTTTTCATCGTAGACAGAGAGAGATAAGAACGACACACCAAAAAGACAAAAAACAGCAATGCAAAATGAACAGCAATGAAATTGCTCAGGCGAGACAGGAGATTGAGGAAGACAATATGCTAGTTGGAGACTTTTTGACTCCACAGATTATCCAGAGCCAATCTAGCATTGTCTACCCACCTTTTGGACAGTCGAATTTTCAGTTGAAGACTAACATCATTCATCTATTCCAGAATGGTCATCAATTCTATGGCAGGACCGATGAAAATCCGCAAACACACGTTTCAAGATTCTTGGAAATGTGTCAACACTTCAAATATCAAGGAATCTCAGACGACGCCATCCAACTACGTTTGTTCCCACATACTCTTAGGGACAAAGTTCTTGAGTGGCTGGACTCACTACCAATTGATAACATAACCACCTGGAATGATCTAGCCCAAAAGTTCTGCACAAAATTCTTTCCACCAGCAAAGGTTTCGAAGTTGAAGCATGACATTTCTATATTTCAACAGTCAGAAACAGAACCATTTGATGAAGCGTGGAACAGATTCAAAAACATGCTAAGGAAGTGTCCTCATCATGGCATTGGCAAGGGCCAACAAATTCAGTACTTTTATGCTAGACTACTCCCTTCATGTAAAAGTATGATCGACTCTTCCTCTAACGGCTCCTTATCTACCAAAACCATTGTTGAAGCTCTAGAGTTGTTTGAAAGAGCAGCTACCACCACTGCTATGTGGGCATCAGATAGAGTCATACACAAGAAACCTGTAGGGGTACATGAAATAGACACTGTCTCGGCGTTATCTGCAAAAATAGACTCTTTGGCACACAAAGTGGAGAACATGTCACAATCAGCATATGTGATGCAAACAAAGAAATCAACATGTGAAGAGTGTGGGGGCAAATCACAGCACATCAGAATGTCCTATTCTCTCACAGCAATCAGAGCAAGTCGAATATGTTCAAGGTGGTCAATACCCACAAAATAATCCATTCTCCAATACATTTAATCCAGGATAGCGTAATCATCCAAATTTTTCCTGGAGGGATAATTAGAATAACTACAGACCATAATATTCTTAGTTTCAGCAGCCAGAAAAGATTAGAAAAAACTGATAAGTTCATGAGACAGACAGAAATCAACTTTCATAATCAAGGCGCTTCAATTAAAAATTTAGAAACACAGATGGGTCAGATGGCAGTTGCTATATCCAGTAGACCACAGGGTACCTTGCCAAGCAACACCGAGGTCAATCCTAGAGAGCAAGTACATGCAATAACTATCAGAAGCGGGGTTCAGTTGCCAGAAATCCATATAAAAAGACCAGCTGCAGATAAAGAACAGGTACCTTCCACTGATGGGGAGCAAGTGGAACAAACTGAGCAACCAGTAGATATTGAAGAAAGTTCAGTTACACCACACGCTAAGGCAGCCGTTCCTGTCCAACCATATGAACCTCTCATTCCTTATCCACAAAGGTTAAATCCAAAAAGGAAGAAGCAGGACCAGCAATGTGCAGAATTTCTAGATCATCTAAGAAAGCTTCATATCAACATACCATTTGTGGAGGCCCTGACTCAAATGCCCAACTACGCCAAATATATGAGACAGCTGCTTTCAAATAAGAAAAAATTGGCAGAAGGGGATATAATTCAACTTACAAGGGAAGTAAATACTATAATGGAGAGACAACTACCAGACAAAAGACATGATCCAGGCAGCTTCACAATTCCAATTACCATCGGTAATCTCGTGATTGACAAGGCATTATGTGATCTCGGTGCAAGTATCAATTTAATGCCCCTCTCTATTTTTAGGCGATTAGGAATTGGTGAAGTTAAACCTGCAAAATTCAATCTTCAGTTGGCTGACCGGTTTGTTAAAAAGCCGTTTGGAATAGTGGAAGATATGGTAATGAGAGTGGAAAAGTTGTTATTTCCCATTGATTTTGTTGTTCTTGATATGCCTGAGGATGCTGAAATCCCTATCATCTTGGGACGTCCCTTCTTAGCTACTTCAGATGCTCTCATTGATGTTTCACGAGGCATATTGACATTGAGAGTTCAGCATGAATGGAAAGTATTTTATATGTTGGGTAGAGGTGCAACACCTCCACCACCTCTTTCTTATTGGACAGGTTATCAAGTGGAGACTTTAAAGAAATTCAAGAACAACTTCTTTAAAAAGTTTTGGGATACAAAGCCTACAGTAAAAGTGAAAGACAAAGGTAAACAGACAGTTCAGATGCAAGAAGCTGTCGTTAAAGTTGAAGAAGTCATCCCTGAAGCACAAGTTAGAGCTGTTAAATAGAAGACGAAGGACAATCAGACAATAAGTTAATCTAATGACTATAAATAAGTGTTTAATGGGAGGATGTCCCACTTTGCAAGGCACATGAGTCCTATCCCACTTGAGTCCACTTCAACCGGACCTTTAACCAGTCAGATCCATCTTCTCCACATCTATCTCCAGAGAGTAACTGATATTTTCCCTCATCTATTTGCTTTATTTCGTTATTACATTTGGGACAATGTAATGTTTTTAATTTGGAGGCACGTTAAGTATCAGGATACTTAAGTATTTTGAATTTGCTTATTTTTTTCAGGTCTAGATTATCTATAAAAAAAATCTGTTTTTTTTATTATTATTATTTAAAAAAAAATTCTTTCATAGTTATTGTTGAATATCTTGCTGCCAATGATGAGATTTGTTTGACGTTGAGTACATTTTTAGTAGAATATTGGACAACACTTGAACACATGCTTTTATCTGAATACTTATCCATGTTAGACTAGTTTTGAAGCACGTGGCCACTGTTGACTTATCACTTATTGGAAACATGACTTGAATGTATGTGCTGATATTATTGACTTAGATCATTATAAAAAAATTCTCGTTCTTAAATCTTTAGACTAGTAACCAAACTGTTTGAGAACAGTTTGGGGGTGTTAAAGTTAGTACATGTTTTTGTGGAATTTTGATGGTTTGAGTTTTCTGGATCTCATATTTGGTTAAATAGGTTGTAGTCAAGGAATCTGAATCGAGCACTACTCACTGCTGAAAAAAATAATAATAAATAAATTAATTAATTAATTAAATATCTGACTCGAGCAATTAAGCCTGTTAGGGTATTTTAAAACTTGATACCCTAAAGTCATCTGACTTGGGAGTCATCGGCCCAAAGCTCGTTACATGAGTCACAAAAAAAATTAAAAATTAAAATAAATTTACAACTTTACTTCTCTTATAGCTTGTGAGACTCGAGTAATTAAGTATGTTAGGATATTTTAAAACCTGGTACCCTATGGTCATCTGATTTGGGAGTCAGCGGCCCAAAGCTCGCTACAAGGGTCACATAGAAAGCTAGTGAGAGAAAAGTATTACACAAGATGTAATATCATTTATATTGGTTGAATAAAATAAAAGAAGTTAAAGTGCTCGGTAAGGATTGCTAGATTAGAACCTAAGAGACTGAAGATGAGAATTTAGAAATCACTCACCATCCTAATTCTGATAATACAAGTTCTAATTTTTACCACTTTATTTGAAAAAGTATTGTGTTGATCAATAGGAACCAAATTTGTTAGAATACCTCGGGATTTGATAGAAAAGCATAAGAAGTGTGTAATTTACGAGAGGTATAAGGAATAAATGAATACAAAGGATTCGGGGTTGTAAAAGTATCAACAACACAATATTGGTCGTGGTCTAATACATGTGTAAGTTCAATTTTTGGCTAATCACACACTCACTAACGGTCGAGCATTAGATAAGTGAAAATATTTTGTGTTGTTTGATATCTTTCTAAACGTGTGACTTTATTTTTCAAACTTGAGGCATTTAGTAAGAAACTTAACATTGACTACATTCTTGTTAATTCTTTTTGCTTAGTTTAAAGTTCTAGTTTATTTTTATTTTTGCTCGAGGACGAACAAAGATTTAGTTTGGGGGTGTTTGATAAGTGCATTTTGTGCACTTATTATGACCTTTAAACTAAGTTTTTATTCCGTCATTTTATTGAATTCTCACTTAATTTGGTATTTTATTCTTCATATTTCAGTTTTGGACCTGTTTAATAGCAATTGGAGAAAAATAGATGAAAAGAGCAATAAATTGGAAGATATTTCGAAAGAATGAGGATCCAATTGAACTCAATCAAAAGACGAAGGACCACATTGGAGATTATTAAAAGTTGAAGGATCAAATTGGAGATTATAAAAAGTTGAAGCATCAGATTGAAGATTATTGAAAGTTAAAGGACCAAATCGAAGATGATTGGAAGTTGAAGGACCAAATGGAAATTAATAAAAAGTTGGAGGACCAAAAGCTGCAGAATTCAATAACCTAAGCTAGGCGATCGCCTAGCAACCCAAGACAACAACAGGGAGCAAAAAGGGTCTCCTGGGCGATCGCCCAGGCTATTTTTTGGCTGCGGTAGATGTTTTTCCTTTTTCAGTTCCAACCCGATTAGGTAACTTTTGGCCCACGTTTTTTAGGTCTTTTTGGTATCTTTTGGGGCATCATTAGAGTAATATAAATATGAGTTATTAACTCATATCAGAGGTCGTTTTGGAGTGAAGTTTTGGGAGAAGAAAACATTACAAGAAACACAAAACGGAAGATCAAGATTCATCTCTTCAAGAATGAAGATCAAGATCAAGATCAAGATTTCTTCTCGCTCAAGATTTCTTAGTTTCCGGGTTATGAATTCCATAGTTTCATCTTCTCTTTCTTCTCTTATTATTTGTATGTTAGGCTAGTATATTTTGTACTAAGATTACTATGAAGCTTGTAATATAAATTCTTCCATCTTAAGACTTGGTTTTTGACAATTTATTTCATTATAGTTTTGAATAATTAATTTTGATTTATATGAATCTACAATTATATGCGCAATAATTGTATGATTGTTGTGGTGTGTTTTACTATCGAAAGATCGAAAGCATACTAGACGCTATTTTAATTATCTTAAAGTCCGATAGAGGATAGAAATATACTGCTATGCTTTAGGCTATCTTTAATTATCCACAGAAATTTAATACTTTCATTTGTATTCGTATTCGTCATAGAGATATAGTCGAGTCATGCATATGAATATGTTTAATTTTATTCGAGAGAAACTGTTAAACAATCTAGGGATATTGATCTTCATAACTGATGTATTTTGTCAAAACCAAGAATTAAGATAGAGGGATTAACAATTATAAGTGGATTCGGGATCCTAATACTCTTCTTTCTCAATTTTAAAAGAAATCTTCATTAATCTAATTTTTAGTTATTTGATTTATAATTAGTTTATTGTTTTTAGTTCAAATTCTAATTAGTTCTTAAACACCAAACTTCAAAAGTTCAATAGATTCGGTTAAGGTCATTGTAATTGAATTGAATTATCTAAATTTTCGTGGGAACGATATTTGGACTCACAATCCACTTTATTACTTGAGCGATCCGTGCACTTGCAGAATTATTAAACACATAAAATAGCTGACAAGTTTTTGACGCCGTTGCCGAGAATTTAGTTTTAGTTCTTTTCAATTATTTTGACACTAATTCGAACTTTTCTTAATTGCTTTAATTGTTTTTATTATTATTATTATTTTAGTTATTTCAGTGTCTGCTTTGTTTCTTTTCAGGCCATTGCATGCGAAGTGTGAGACACGGGTCTCTAATTCCAATTGATCCAAAGATTGAGCGCACTTTTCATCGTAGACAGAGAGAGATAAGAACGACACACCAAAAAGACAAAAAACAGCAATGCAAAATGAACAGCAATGAAATTGCTCAGGCGAGACAGGAGATTGAGGAAGACAATATGCTAGTTGGAGACTTTTTGACTCCACAGATTATCCAGAGCCAATCTAGCATTGTCTACCCACCTTTTGGACAGTCGAATTTTCAGTTGAAGACTAACATCATTCATCTATTCCAGAATGGTCATCAATTCTATGGCAGGACCGATGAAAATCCGCAAACACACGTTTCAAGATTCTTGGAAATGTGTCAACACTTCAAATATCAAGGAATCTCAGACGACGCCATCCAACTACGTTTGTTCCCACATACTCTTAGGGACAAAGTTCTTGAGTGGCTGGACTCACTACCAATTGATAACATAACCACCTGGAATGATCTAGCCCAAAAGTTCTGCACAAAATTCTTTCCACCAGCAAAGGTTTCGAAGTTGAAGCATGACATTTCTATATTTCAACAGTCAGAAACAGAACCATTTGATGAAGCGTGGAACAGATTCAAAAACATGCTAAGGAAGTGTCCTCATCATGGCATTGGCAAGGGCCAACAAATTCAGTACTTTTATGCTAGACTACTCCCTTCATGTAAAAGTATGATCGACTCTTCCTCTAACGGCTCCTTATCTACCAAAACCATTGTTGAAGCTCTAGAGTTGTTTGAAAGAGCAGCTACCACCACTGCTATGTGGGCATCAGATAGAGTCATACACAAGAAACCTGTAGGGGTACATGAAATAGACACTGTCTCGGCGTTATCTGCAAAAATAGACTCTTTGGCACACAAAGTGGAGAACATGTCACAATCAGCATATGTGATGCAAACAAAGAAATCAACATGTGAAGAGTGTGGGGGCAAATCACAGCACATCAGAATGTCCTATTCTCTCACAGCAATCAGAGCAAGTCGAATATGTTCAAGGTGGTCAATACCCACAAAATAATCCATTCTCCAATACATTTAATCCAGGATAGCGTAATCATCCAAATTTTTCCTGGAGGGATAATTAGAATAACTACAGACCATAATATTCTTAGTTTCAGCAGCCAGAAAAGATTAGAAAAAACTGATAAGTTCATGAGACAGACAGAAATCAACTTTCATAATCAAGGCGCTTCAATTAAAAATTTAGAAACACAGATGGGTCAGATGGCAGTTGCTATATCCAGTAGACCACAGGGTACCTTGCCAAGCAACACCGAGGTCAATCCTAGAGAGCAAGTACATGCAATAACTATCAGAAGCGGGGTTCAGTTGCCAGAAATCCATATAAAAAGACCAGCTGCAGATAAAGAACAGGTACCTTCCACTGATGGGGAGCAAGTGGAACAAACTGAGCAACCAGTAGATATTGAAGAAAGTTCAGTTACACCACACGCTAAGGCAGCCGTTCCTGTCCAACCATATGAACCTCTCATTCCTTATCCACAAAGGTTAAATCCAAAAAGGAAGAAGCAGGACCAGCAATGTGCAGAATTTCTAGATCATCTAAGAAAGCTTCATATCAACATACCATTTGTGGAGGCCCTGACTCAAATGCCCAACTACGCCAAATATATGAGACAGCTGCTTTCAAATAAGAAAAAATTGGCAGAAGGGGATATAATTCAACTTACAAGGGAAGTAAATACTATAATGGAGAGACAACTACCAGACAAAAGACATGATCCAGGCAGCTTCACAATTCCAATTACCATCGGTAATCTCGTGATTGACAAGGCATTATGTGATCTCGGTGCAAGTATCAATTTAATGCCCCTCTCTATTTTTAGGCGATTAGGAATTGGTGAAGTTAAACCTGCAAAATTCAATCTTCAGTTGGCTGACCGGTTTGTTAAAAAGCCGTTTGGAATAGTGGAAGATATGGTAATGAGAGTGGAAAAGTTGTTATTTCCCATTGATTTTGTTGTTCTTGATATGCCTGAGGATGCTGAAATCCCTATCATCTTGGGACGTCCCTTCTTAGCTACTTCAGATGCTCTCATTGATGTTTCACGAGGCATATTGACATTGAGAGTTCAGCATGAATGGAAAGTATTTTATATGTTGGGTAGAGGTGCAACACCTCCACCACCTCTTTCTTATTGGACAGGTTATCAAGTGGAGACTTTAAAGAAATTCAAGAACAACTTCTTTAAAAAGTTTTGGGATACAAAGCCTACAGTAAAAGTGAAAGACAAAGGTAAACAGACAGTTCAGATGCAAGAAGCTGTCGTTAAAGTTGAAGAAGTCATCCCTGAAGCACAAGTTAGAGCTGTTAAATAGAAGACGAAGGACAATCAGACAATAAGTTAATCTAATGACTATAAATAAGTGTTTAATGGGAGGATGTCCCACTTTGCAAGGCACATGAGTCCTATCCCACTTGAGTCCACTTCAACCGGACCTTTAACCAGTCAGATCCATCTTCTCCACATCTATCTCCAGAGAGTAACTGATATTTTCCCTCATCTATTTGCTTTATTTCGTTATTACATTTGGGACAATGTAATGTTTTTAATTTGGAGGCAGGTTAAGTATCAGGATACTTAAGTATTTTGAATTTGCTTATTTTTTTCAGGTCTAGATTATCTATAAAAAAAATCTGTTTTTTTTATTATTATTATTTAAAAAAAAATTCTTTCATAGTTATTGTTGAATATCTTGCTGCCAATGATGAGATTTGTTTGACGTTGAGTACATTTTTAGTAGAATATTGGACAACACTTGAACACATGCTTTTATCTGAATACTTATCCATGTTAGACTAGTTTTGAAGCACGTGGCCACTGTTGACTTATCACTTATTGGAAACATGACTTGAATGTATGTGCTGATATTATTGACTTAGATCATTATAAAAAAATTCTCGTTCTTAAATCTTTAGACTAGTAACCAAACTGTTTGAGAACAGTTTGGGGGTGTTAAAGTTAGTACATGTTTTTGTGGAATTTTGATGGTTTGAGTTTTCTGGATCTCATATTTGGTTAAATAGGTTGTAGTCAAGGAATCTGAATCGAGCACTACTCACTGCTGAAAAAAATAATAATAAATAAATTAATTAATTAATTAATTAAATATCTGACTCGAGCAATTAAGCCTGTTAGGGTATTTTAAAACTTGATACCCTAAAGTCATCTGACTTGGGAGTCATCGGCCCAAAGCTCGTTACATGAGTCACAAAAAAAATTAAAAATTAAAATAAATTTACAACTTTACTTCTCTTATAGCTTGTGAGACTCGAGTAATTAAGTATGTTAGGATATTTTAAAACCTGGTACCCTATGGTCATCTGATTTGGGAGTCAGCGGCCCAAAGCTCGCTACAAGGGTCACATAGAAAGCTAGTGAGAGAAAAGTATTACACAAGATGTAATATCATTTATATTGGTTGAATAAAATAAAAGAAGTTAAAGTGCTCGGTAAGGATTGCTAGATTAGAACCTAAGAGACTGAAGATGAGAATTTAGAAATCACTCACCATCCTAATTCTGATAATACAAGTTCTAATTTTTACCACTTTATTTGAAAAAGTATTGTGTTGATCAATAGGAACCAAATTTGTTAGAATACCTCGGGATTTGATAGAAAAGCATAAGAAGTGTGTAATTTACGAGAGGTATAAGGAATAAATGAATACAAAGGGTTCGGGGTTGTAAAAGTATCAACAACACAATATTGGTCGTGGTCTAATACATGTGTAAGTTCAATTTTTGGCTAATCACACACTCACTAACGGTCGAGCATTAGATAAGTGAAAATATTTTGTGTTGTTTGATATCTTTCTAAACGTGTGACTTTATTTTTCAAACTTGAGGCATTTAGTAAGAAACTTAACATTGACTACATTCTTGTTAATTCTTTTTGCTTAGTTTAAAGTTCTAGTTTATTTTTATTTTTGCTCGAGGACGAACAAAGATTTAGTTTGGGGGTGTTTGATAAGTGCATTTTGTGCACTTATTATGACCTTTAAACTAAGTTTTTATTCCGTCATTTTATTGAATTCTCACTTAATTTGGTATTTTATTCTTCATATTTCAGTTTTGGACCTGTTTAATAGCAATTGGAGAAAAATAGATGAAAAGAGCAATAAATTGGAAGATATTTCGAAAGAATGAGGATCCAATTGAACTCAATCAAAAGACGAAGGACCACATTGGAGATTATTAAAAGTTGAAGGATCAAATTGGAGATTATCAAAAGTTGAAGCATCAGATTGAAGATTATTGAAAGTTAAAGGACCAAATCGAAGATGATTGAAAGTTGAAGGACCAAATGGAAATTAATGAAAAGTTGGAGGACCAAAAGCCGCAGAATTCAAAAACCTAAGCTGAGCGATTGCCCAGCAACCCAAGACAACAACAGGGAGCAAAAAGGGTCTCCTGGGCGATCGCCTGGGATTTGCCTGGGCGATATTTTTTGGCTGCGGTAGATTTTTTTCCTTTTTCGGTTCCAACTCGATTAGGTAACTTTTGGCCCACGTTTTTTAGGTCTTTTTGGTATCTTTTGGGGCATCATTAGGGTAATATAAATATAAGTTATTAACTCATATCAGAGGTCGTTTTGGAGTGAAGTTTTGGGGGAAGAAAACATTACTAGAAACACAAAACAGAAGATCAAGATTCATCTCTTCAAGAACGAAGATCAAGATCAAGATCAAGATCAAGATCAAGATCAAGATCAAGATTTCTTCTCGCTCAAGATTTTTTCGTTTCCGGGTTATGAATTCCATAGTTTCTTCTTCTCTTTCTTCTCTTATTATTAGTATGTTAGGCAAGCTTGTAATCTAAATTCTTCAATCTTAAGACTTGGTTTTTGACAATTTATTTCATTATAATTTTGAATAATTAATTTTGATTTATATGAATCTACAATTATATGCGCAATAATTGTATGATTATTGTGGTGTGTTTTACTATCGAAAGATCGAAAACATGCTAGACGCTATTTTAATTATCTTAAAGACCGATAGGGGATAGAAATATACCGCTATACTTTAGGTGATCTTTAATTATCCACAGAAATTTAATGCTTTCATTTGTATTCGCATTCGTCATAGAGATATAGTCGAGTCATGCATATGAATATGTTTAATTTTATTCGAAATAAACTGTTAAACAATTTAGGAATATTGATCTTCATAACTGATGTATTTTGTCAAAACCAAGAATTAAGATAGAGGAATTAACAAGTATAAGTGGATTCGGGATCCTAGTACTCTTCTTTCTCAATTTTAAAAAAAATCTTCATTAATCTAATTTTTAGTTATTTGATTTATAATTAGTTTATTGTTTTTAGTTCAAATTCTAATTAGTTCTTAAACACCAAACTTCAAAAGTTCAATAGATTCGGTTAAGGTCATTGTAATTGAATTGAATTATCTAAATCTTTGTGGGAACGATACTTAGACTCACAATCCACTTTATTACTTGAGCGATCCATGCACTTGCGAAATTATTAAACACATAAAATCGCTGACACCTAGTAATTGCTAATGAATTGATGAAATTTGGTAGGACTTCGTGAAGTTTATATACAACAAACACAATATGAAGAGAACTTTTACAAGCACATAGTCATGCCATAACAATAATATACTAAATGGGGGCAGGTTGACCTATCACTTGATTCATACAAGAAGCGTGTATCCGAACTTCAAAGGTGAGGGTGAAGCACGGCAATAGAGATGATAAGATGAAGATCGCATAATTAGCATTAGAAGGCCATAAGAACACAAAAAGATAGCAAGGGAATAAAATATGTCATCTGCACTGGGTGTAACAAGACAAAATGTACTACAGTTCTGCAGCTCGTAAAAATTAATACATTTGGATAACTTCTAGTTAGAAGTGTGTGGGACTTTAAAACTGAACAGTAAGCAATACCAACTTTAAAATGTATATATTACTTGATAATAGATAT
Source organism: Forsythia viridissima (assembly GCA_030279155.1). Classification (NCBI taxonomy): domain Eukaryota; kingdom Viridiplantae; phylum Streptophyta; class Magnoliopsida; order Lamiales; family Oleaceae; genus Forsythia; species Forsythia viridissima. The sequence continues at coordinate 31,186,575 of CM059041.1, read as the reverse complement.
TTGAAGTACCTCATCCAATATATAAAGTGGAGCTGGTTTGAAGAGAAGCAATGCCAAGATTAGAGAGAGTGCAAGCTAAGATCTTTGCCCTCCACTAAGTTCTGATAGGGACTGTTTCCAAACACCTCCAAATGCAACACAAACCTCCAGACCATCAAGGAAGCTGCATCCTTCAGGAGGTTCCAATTTTGCCATTGTACCAGTAACAAAGTAGAAAAGACGGATCCAAAATCTCTGAATAAATTGAAAGATTTAGAAGATTTTCACTAGCATGCAAAGTAATAGTCTGAAGAGTTAGTAGATGAAGCACCGCCAATAATTATGGAAGCAAAAATAGCTACTTCCTTTTTACATCAGCCAATAAATGATTAACAGACGAGCTATAATGAAACATTGCACTCACTTGTTTACTTTCACCAAAGTAACTTTTAGGGTTTCCTTCTTCTTCTCATCAAGCTCTTCAATCACCAGTTTGATTTTTGACTTGTCATTCTAGAACAAGAACTTTGAATAAAAAACAAGCACCCAGTATCAAAACATTAAAATGAATCAACAATACTACCTCAATAATGTTCTTTTTGGATATCAAGTCATTGTACTCATCTTCAGCTTTCTCAAACATGGCCATGACTTTCTTATTTACCCTTTTCTCAAGGCTACAACAGGAAAAGAGGACAAAATGTCAGAATATATCATTTTGTCTCTTAGGATTGCTTATAAATTTTCGCTGGGTCTACAACTGTAATTTAACAGCCAGCTGAATGCATACAGCCTCAAAATCCTACTGAATTCTCACCCAGATTGTTCAGCTTGCAGTTTTTCGAATTCTTTCCGAGCTTTACAGGTATCACGGGATGCAAAGTCATAATCTGACCCCGTTCTCCCGAAAAGTTGTTTCTCAGTTGCAATCCAAGGATGCTTCTCTATTAATTTTTCAACCATCAAAGCACAATCTTTTTGATCCGTCTCCGTGTGTTTCACCTACAGTGAAACAAAGAAATAAATTGCATGGTCCAGAGAAACAGGTACAAGAAAATAAATTAACAAATCACCTCTTTCTCCAATCTCTTCCTCTCAAGGTTTGTCTCACTCATTCTATGCTGAAGCCTCTGCTGCTCCTTGACAATGCTAGTAATTTGTGAATCATGTTCCTTAATCTTCATCCAAGCTGAGTTGAGCTCAGATTGGGCCTGATCTTGATCATTTTTTAATGAAGCAACATGCAAGAAAAAAGAGAGGATAATATAATTGTTCATCCTCACTGTAAAGAAATGCTGTTTTAAATAAGTGGAAGTCAGTATATACTGTATGTACCTTGATCTTCCAAGAATCCACTTCCAAAGTAAGATCATTGATCTGCTTCTTCAAAGCATCCAACTGACATTTCAGTGAAACGTGTTCCGTTTTAACTGCTTCCATTTCCATTATAAGTCTCTCCCGTTTACTCTCATGGCCAACCATGTAACTATGGAATCTAAATCCAGAAATAATTTAATCAACAAAAACATTTAATATACAGGAAATAGATTCTGTTGTACAAAACGGAACAGCTAATGTAAAATATTTAAAAGGTGCTGATATTGGCAAGTCAAATGAATTTCACTTAACCATAAGAGAAAGCTTATAAGGAAAGATCTGCAAAATAAGGAAGGGAAGAAAAATAACCATAGAAATGTTTGGAAAGAATAATAACGATCATATAAATATATCACTCGAACAAATGCCTATGGTGTAGCAAAAAGTTACTAGTTGTTAATGATTAGATTGTTCAAAGAAATTAAAAGAGGTAGAATCAAAGCTAAAGTAAGGCAGTTACACGTATTAAATGATCCAACACTCAAGTTAGTTTCATAAAATACTATATTTAAATAAGCCACAATTAAACAAATCAACTTTTGGGCAGCAAAAATGATCTAGACATCCACCATTATTCTAGCAAAATATTGGTAATATGTTAGTTATACATAGGATATAACATTGTAGAAACATTTTGGAGTTCTTTTCTACTCAATACGGAACATTTTAAGTCACTCAGCAAAGGAGTCATGTGATAAACCTCAAATTGTGGCCACGTACAGGAAACGCACCAGGGGGACCAAGGGCAGTAAAGAGATTATAGAAATAGATGGAGGAGGATCACATGGGATCACATGACACCAACAAACACACGTGCAAATCGTTAGTGGAACAGGCCACATCAGCTGCTGGGAAATAATTAGGAACAGAGAGAGAAGAAACTGCATCTTTTGGGAAGGAAGAATTGAGGAGAGAAAGAGCCTCTCGAATTGCTCAAATACCTTGTATTTTTTATTGCGATTTTAGATTCAATCAATTGTAATCAATGAGTGTTATTTCAGAATACTACAACACAATCACTGCTATATTGTCATTTACAAAATTATCCAATATAATTGAATTGCTGTGTGATTTTCTTCTTCATTTTTGTCTTGAGAGGTGAAATCTGCAATAGTTCAGATAACAAACCATTAGAGTCTATCATCATGCCATGACAATGACCATCACAAATAGCTATTTTAAAATCCCCTTTCACCATTTTCGGTAAGAGGGAGGTAAGAGGAATCAAATGTTATAATGACAGATGCTGTCCATAGCCATTTCAATTAGTCGTGTTAAGAAATTTTCATGTTTTAAATCTGCTTAATAAAAAGGAAAATGTAGAAAATCATTATAATAACGAGTGGCTCACTTATGAGAGCAACTACAGAAATGGCAGATTTTGCTTCTCCAAGCTCTTGCTCGATCCTCTTCACTACTTCAGTAAGTTACCTGACAAAACAATAACACTGAATATCATCACGATAAAGGAGATCTAGTAACTTAAAATGACAAAAAAATTACAATGAATATGAAGTTTTCAATTCGTGTATGTAACTAGTAAGGTGCAAAAGCACAACCTTATGGTGCTCATTTTGTCTCGGCCCTTTTCTGGAAAAGTGAAAGATCATAAGATTTGAGTTCCAACTGTGCCTTAAGGTCTCTAAACTTTCTTTGAAGGGGAAGGAGCTCATTAATCTGAATGCCAAAACAGGAAACCGTGAGAACCATCAGCACAAATCATTAATTAATATACAAATCTCATATAGACTAATTATTTCTCAAATAATTCATATTGAAAGCTAATATATACTCCATACCAAGTTGAACGTCTCAGATTTTGCTTGGTAATATTATTTAGCTAGGAGTTAAAATATGGTGCTCTTTTCCGTAATTTACCATTTCTATCACTTGTTGTGAGATTAAACCAATACATTTGGTTTTGCTATTTAACTTAAAGAGCATGAAAGTGCAAAAGCAGGATTACTTTATCCAGGTATTGACAAATTCCACAAAGAACTTGTTTATGAATGAGTGGGAAGACAATTAATTTAAGATAATAATGGAATAACTAAAAGTGCAAACAATAAGAGTTACTGTTCTGTAAAAAAATGCAACAGAAACAGAAAGACAAATCTTATTCCGATTGAACTTAATATCCGCTACAAGAATGTGTTGCCACTCTATTCAATTCCACAATCTACTAAAAGGTATGATGAAACCAAATCTTTTGCAACTATATTACGCCATGTTAGTTTTGGTATATGTCTCCGTCTTCCAAAATGTTTAACAGGAATAGCATAGAAGTTGAAGCTTTTTTAGATCAACACAAAACAGACCCAATCTTCGAAGTCCTTTCTCCCTTCAATTTTCCTCAATGGCTGCTACTACCAATTGGTGTATATCCCCATTTCTCATTTCATCTTTTCTAACATGATAGCAGATCTTTCTTAACTTGAACTATGTCCTTGAGTGGTGGAAGACTTGGTTCCATAACATAGCTCTATAGCACTTGCCTTTTTTAGTTGACAGGTATCTTCCGATCACATAATCTTTGTATAGCACTTTTCCAATTCGACTAAACTGCTCTAATCATATGCATTGCATGCTCTTCAAGCCATATCCTTTTTGATAATCAAACCTAAATACCTAAAACGATCAACTCTTTGAAACAACACGAATCCTCATTGTGACATCATTATCCTCTTCATTTCTACTATAAGGGCATGTTTGACAAAGCTTTTGATAAAAGTTTTAGCAGATTTTGATAAAGTCGATGTAATGTGTGGTTGAGAAAAGTTGTGGGCCCCATGAAATGTGTGGTTAAAATTGAAGTTTGACTAGCCGAAAAGTTTATTTCATTTTATCAAAGTTTCTTCACGCAAACACTAACTAGAATTGCATTTAATCTATTTTGACTTAGTTCTAATTAGCTAATACCTTTAGATTCCAAAGTGCTCCCCCAATGTTCTAAGATACAATAGTCCATTTTCTAATCTCATCAATGAAACCTACATTACCAACGACTACATAAATCAAGAGACCTCATCTCGATATATCTCATAAGCTCATCCTCACTACAATAATGCAAAAAAGAGATATGTTTAATTAAAATACCATTAAATGTAGATAAAAAAAGAAGTTAGTCCACTGTAAATAAGACACCATCCAATTTCCAAAATCACAATCAAACAACATAAAGATTTCATTGACATGGATTTCTATCCATCCTGTAGTAAATGAGAATTTAAAATTGCAAAGTGACAAAGAGAAGAATATGATATACTAACAATCATTTTCATGCGATCACTTTTCAAGAATTGTTACTCATGGTTTCAACTTTCAAGTAAGCTAAATTTCATATTTTGCCAGATATTTTCCTTATAGGTGACCCCAACAAAAACGAGGCGACAAATTAGGAATGTTTTCACTTGTAATTCAAAAACAAGCTTTCTAGGTATTGACCTTGGGATAAATAAATTGGTTGATTCGAGCACTCTATTTCCATGGACAAACACAATATAGACTCAAATTTATCATAGAGATCGACTTAGAGGTGTCAATCCTGGCCCGCCTTCGATAAAGTCTGGTGACGGCCTGCATTAGAAAAAGTCCGCACCACGGCGAGTTGCAGGCCGGGTCAACCCAGCCTGCAAAAATTGAACACGAGCCCAGCCCACCCGTCGGCCCATCTGAGTCGAGCCCATGTGGGCCGCAGTTTGACCCGATTTGGCTCGTATGAATAAAAAATTAAATTTTTTTGAAATTACTAAAAAAATTTAGTTACTTATTGTAATTCAAAAAAAAAATATTTACATATATAGCAAAAAATATGTTAAATTACTAAATAAAAAAATAAATAACAATGATAAATTCACATTTGTTAATTTTTTAATCCAATTTCTATTTTTTTATATATATTTAAAGACTAAAATATCACGCATCTGTCACATTTTTCACTTTAAATAGCTCTCTGCTATTTATTTTTTGTCGAACTGTCTGGGCTATGAACAGCCCGCTCGATTCACGGGTCGGCTTGCGGTTCGGCCTCTTCGGCCCATGAACAGCCTGCAGTTCGACCTCTTTGGCCCATGAACAACTCGTCCGGTTCACGGGTCGGCCCGCAGTTTTGGATCGAGACGGGTGGACTGATACGAGTTCGGCCAGCCCGTCTGTCTTGACACTTCTAGAGATCGTAACACGAGATAGTGTATGTGTGTGTGTTGGAGAGGGGGTGGAGGGTTAATTAGAAATAAGAATAAACTTTGGCATCAATATCTGATAGATGTTTCTGATGAAAAGAAGTTTTAACTCAACCTCTGCCAAAGCATGAAGTTGCCTCAACAGTTCACCACCACCACTGCAATCATTAGTATTTTACAATGTTCTAAAAAATGTAAAGTATGGCTAGGTGTAGAGGCCGAGCTTCAAACTTTTTGGACCTAAGCGAGGGCGAGACAAAGGTAAAGCGAAGACTAGGCGTGAGGCGTGGAGGCCGTACCTCAAGCTTAGACGAAGCTTAGGCACTGCCTAGGCGGGCTTTTTAGAATAGTGGTGTTTTATAATGTCCTCATGATACTACACAAAATATATGCAGTGTTCCAACACATATGAGTTCATACAAATTTTCATCGAATGAATTTGTATATAAAAGCCATATGTTTTTTTCCAATAGTTTGATGAGTCCAAACGAGAATGTCAAACAGAGAAAGAAGCACGTCAACTCTTACCTGCGACTACCACTGGTCAAAAGCCCCCTAGGCTGAAAAATGTCACCTTCGAGAGTCACACTTGGTTTTCATATTTCTCTATTGAAGGCAACCTACATGTGAAACAATATATTAAAACAGATTGTGCACAATAAAGCAGAAAGAAAATTATTAATGACATAAAGATTTACAGTAGGACATATAATATTCACTTAGTAACATATAGAAAAGGTATCTCCATGTTAACATATAGAGAAGGTATCTGCATGTTTTGTCCATGTTAAGGAAAGCTCATTAGCAAAAGAAAAAATGGGATGAGCCAAAATGCTGCATTCAATCAAGTGTTCTTATATTCAAAAAATATTGAAGACAGTCTCTAAAGTAACTATAAGTTTTCTATTCCTCAACCCATATGATATGTAAATAATGTTGAAGTTACTGCAAAGATGTTTCTTATCTCGACCTCTTTCAAGCAGAAACTAGCTTACACATGATGGAAACTTTTGTGTCCATGAATCCGCCAGGCCAGGCCAGGCCAGGCCAGGCCAACCTATGGTGCTGTTACTCCCAACTATGTATTGCCAATTTCATAGCATAAGTTACGTCCATAACCTTATATCCCACAATAGTCTAAGAAAAACTCTATCCAAATTGTTTAGTTAATTATGGTGCACGTGTATTTGTGTAATAAGATTTTCATTTGCATTCTAGAGAAAAACTAAATAGAAAATATAGAAGTATAACAAAGGACTTAAAGAGTATTACTTTCACATTATCATTACTCTGAGAAACTACTAACATAAGAGAAATATTTCACTTCATAAAAAACTTACCTCTCGTGCAGCATCACTGGTTTTGCAAACAAAGGTTGATCCAAATACATATTCCATTGCACTCTGCATTACATTCATTTCTTAGGAAGGGTGCAATTTATCATGTTCATACTCCACATTTTCAGAAATATACAGTAGAAAGATTGAAGCTAAATAAAGATACTAATGTCTTGATTGGTCATGCTTAAAAGCTTTTTTTTATCAAAATGCAGTAAACTAGGAGCCACAAAGACTTACGTGGGACCCACAATTTGTTTATTTTGTGCCAAAAAAAGTAGTGGGGACAGGTGCTTATTAGCTAGTATAAGCACACCCAAACATGCACTAAATCTGGGGATCCATCACGTGAAAATATGAACACCAGTCATGACTCATTACTAAACCTCAGAGAAATAAATGTTGTTCCATGAACTTTTGACATGTGAGTAATAACAAAAGATGATATTAGTCTCAGAGTGTCTGATGACAAAACCATGACTGCTGAAAATTCAGTTAACAAAACAATAAAAATAGAATTCAAAATCAGACAGGGATAGTGCAAAAACATACTTGCAGTTCCCCATCATATCCAACAAGAGAAAGTGCCACTTCAGCATTGCCTTTGCCAACCTGAAAATGAAGAAATGCATGTTCTAACAAAACAATTTATGAAGGATGCAATAAAAAACAGGAGAGGCGAATTGCGGAGCTGACCAGACTAACAGCAGCAGTTTGGACTCTCTGTGGGATAAGATGGCTTTGAATTTTGTTCAGAGGAATGATTGTCACTCTCCTTCGTAGGCCACCATTTTGAAGAAGTTGCTTTCCAGTGTTTTCGGTGTCTACAACAACATTATATAACTTCCCGCCCGTGGCAACCTGGAAGGAGATCTCAACATAAAATACCAAAAGGCTTGATCATTGCATTTGTCAGTGAGATTTATACCAACATCATAAAGCCATTGCAGTGATAAAACACGTAAACAAGAGCAGCATCTCAGCATTGTTATATTAAGGGAGAGGAACTTCGAGTGTTTCCTTTGTAGTCTTGATTTTTATTCACTCAATGATTGACAAGTGTCCTATCTCTAAACACCTTATAGCCATTGGACAATCAAAATGATCAGAAAATTCATTTAATATTGTTATCTAATTTTTGAATATTAAAGATACAATTCTCAATTTTAAATATTAATTTTACCATTGGCACGTACATGGAATGTGCGCAATTAGTAAGTAGGCATTACCAACCTCTAGGGCAGTCATTGCAGACCTATCCTTCACTTTAATTAGTTTTGCAACCACCCTTTTCACCCTTGACCTATCAAAATTCTTTGCAGGGTCGTTGTACTGAAGTCCACATTAGCCAATTGCGATGATAGAATCCGCACTTCATCTTTAAACTGCTGCACCATCTCTACCCCAGCAGCGTGATCCTGACAATACTTAACATATGATAATGAGACAAGACGCGTACGCCTTTCAAGTTGGGAGAACTAGATGCGACCTAGGGAAAAACATACCTTTTGCAATGTTTCCATACAGCCCTCTTCATAGGCAAGAGATTCCAAAGCCTTCTGATCTTTTTCAACATCTTTTCCCCTAACATTCAGCTCATTCTCTACAGCAACAGCTTCTTCACGCTTTTATAATAACTGGCTGCTTTTCTCCTTCAGGTCTTTCTTGCAATGACTTATTCTTGTCTGCAACTGCTTCAATTCATTCTCCGTTCTTCCAACTTCTATCTTGGCGTCACCTAATTGGTCTTCAAGACATTTGTCTTCATTTCCACTGCTCTTACCAGCTGGTACACCCTATAATAAGACTTACCTATATGTTAGGAAATCATATCATTTAAACAAGAATGTTCCATTTCCGATATATCTACCCATTATCTTTGGAATTCTTACTTGGTACTCCTTTTCGTGCTCTTCCAAACTCTTAGAAAGCTCTCGAGAACTTCTTTTCAGATCAACTGCTCCATCTTCCGCAATTTTCAAAGATCAAGCCTTCTCTTCTTCAGATTGTTTTAATTCTTCAAGATTTCTCTCAATCTGGCAACATTAAAGCATGAATCTGAGTATAGACGACACAAATCGTGGTGTCTCAAGAAGTAAAAACTCAATGACTTTTATGAATGGATTGATACAAAGAAAACAACATATAATATGGAAAGACAAGCTCCCTGTACCTTTGCAGCATTCTCTTTTTCGGTCATGATAATGTCTTCTTGATTTTTCCGCACTGATGTTGCCTTCACAAGATCCCTGGATAGAGAATCAACTTTCTCTGACAGAGGTTTTACTTCCCCACCCATACTTGCTTCTTTTTCAGCACTTAATTCTGATACCTTCTTCTCCATAACCTGTATTTCCTCGTGCATCTTTTCTGCACCATTATCAATCTCAGAAATCTTGTTCTTTAGTTCTTCCACGCCCTGAACTGAATTGTCTCTAATCTTTTCTGCTTGAACATACTCATAAGCAATGCAATATCTCTTCATTCGATCCAATTCTGCATTTTCATTAGACCATTGCATGTACTGCATTCTCTCTTTCCTCAACTTTTCCAAAGCGGGAAGTATTTCCTGATCAAGAAGCTTGTCAATCTCATCTACCTTGCTCTGTTTCTTCTCAAGTGTTTCAGGGCAGCCTCTTTTTTCGTTTCATACATTCTTGTCCCGGCAGCCTCTTCAAGAATAGACAAGATTTCAGGAGGTTTCATGTTCAATACTTTGGTAATACGTCCTTGCATTATAAGAAAATGTGGATTATTCACATTAAGCTGCACTGAGTGGAAAAGATTTTGAACTCGACTAGGCTGAGCAAGGTGCCCATTGATTAAGTACTTGTTTCTTCCACCCACCACAATCTGCAGAATGCATAAAGAATTTCTGACAATACATGCTGAAGCAATGGTATTAAAAATAGATGATAAGGTCAAGTCAATGAAAATGGCTCCATAAGCAGAGTTCTACAAATACATTCAACAATAATTTTTCTTGAATGCTATTTAACAGTTCAACTGTACCAAGCAGTCATAAAAAAATTGAAGTGCAATCCGTCCACAGACATTAATAAAAAAGTTAAACACTGAAAAATGACTACAGTAAATAATTCGTTAGACATTATGTTATGTTGCATATTTAAATCAAATCCTACAATCATAGCTTCTATTATTGAGATGTATAACTAGATAATTTCAAATTAATGAAGCATAACTCAGCTTTAGAAAATCCAAAAACACTGCTATTCAAAGACATGCGTGTTCAGGACTATGCAAATGTTTAAGTACTATTCGGCCAAAAAAATGGGTAAAAATCTGACAGCTCAATAAGATTTCTGGGGCACTCACAAATAAATGCAGATTACAAGGTCTGCATCATCGAGTGGTGATCTCCTCCCCACAATGGGGAGGATTTATGTTGCCCACTGCGGCCAAAATTCTATATTTACTATAAAAAAAATGCAACCTTTTCACGCTATAAATATTTGAAAATGCGAAAAGGAAAGTAATGCAAGTTTCAAGTTAGGGAAAGTGAAAACTGAAAATACCTGGCGGGTGACAGTAATTTCGGGGCAATCTTCATACTCGAGAGGTCTCTGAGTGCGATCCGAATTATCAAAAACTACAGACACGGTAGCCTTTGGTAATTCCAGCTTGGCCTTGCTTGTACACCAGCTCCTGCAAATTAGAAGCCCTAACTTGTTGCAAATTGGTGATACCCAAAACAAAGCAAATCGAGTCGAGGATGTTCGATTTGCCTGAGCCGTTCAGATCCGTAATTGCGTTGAAGTACGGGTCGAAACCTGGTACCACTGTTCTTGTTGCATAGGATTTGAACCCCTCTAAACAGACCTCCTTTATGTGCATCTTTAGTGACAAATTGGGGAAGTGAAACCCAGATGTCAGGACCAGTCATCACCGGCAGCTGCGTTGGAAGAGGGAAACACAGATTAACAGAAATAACGGCCATTCAATTTTGCTGAAGAAGACGATTCAAACGGCATCGTTTCGCTTAAGTTCACACGGCGTCGTTTTACTTGGTAAATGAAACAAAACTCACAATAAGTTTTTTGAAGTTGCAATTGTAATTTCACATTTTTAATAACAGACTTTAAATACTGCTGAGGAGAGAGGAAATGTAATTTTTGGATAATTTGGCTGAAATCCCAGAGTTCTTCAATTCCATTTTCTTCTTTTTAATTTCTTTTATGAAATTCACTTGATTGTTTAATTCGACGAATTGAGATGAACTATTTAGTTCATTAGTAACGATTTAAGCTCAACTTCTTCTTCTTTAGGCTTGAATCATTACAATTGGTATCAAAGCAGCTTTTTTGGACAAAGAAAATGGAGACCAAGCAAAAAACTAGTGAAAATCAGCTGAGAATGTTAGACAAAAATGTTAATGACTTAGGTACTATTGTTACACTCGTATCGGGTAAGGCAGATTCATCAGAAAAGGTTCTTAAAACATTGTGTGGGAAGCAAGAAGGGATTGAAAATTATATGATAGAAATGAATGAAAAATATGATTCCATTGTAGCCATGTTGGTTAAGCTAAGTGTGAGCAATGATAAACAAGTAGATGAGACCAACAATGGATCCAGCCATGATGGAGGGAGTATAGCTATGAGGAATGGTAGTGAAGGGAGGATGAACAGGGGAGGTTATGATGGGAGGATGAATACTAAATTGCCTAAGATAGACTTTCCTCAATTTGGTGGATAAAATCCCAGGGAATGGGTAAGGAAGGTTAACAAATATTTCCAAATTCACCAAATACCAGGGGAGATGAAAAAGGAGATTGCTGAAATGTATTTGAAATGTAGGGCTGACATCTGGTTTCACGGTTTTCTGGCTAGTCATCCTAATGCTGATTGGGGCTTAATGACCACTGAAGTTTGTAGGAGGTTTTCAGATAATACAGGGTATGAAGTGGTTGAAACTTTTAGCAAGATCAGACAGTATGGGAACATAACAGAATATATGGAGAGATTTGAGGAATTGAAGTCACAAGCCGTGATAGACTTACCTAACTTACCCGAGTCATACTACATTAGCATTTTCACCAGTGGGCTAAAAGGGGATATCAAATCCATGGATAAAATGGTCAAACCTACCTTCCTAACTCAAGCCTTTGAAACTGCCATTTTACAAGAATCAACCATAAATGCCTTAAATAAAACCACAAGAAACCAGAAACCTTTCATTCCCACAAAAAACCATTATACCAACCAAAAGCTTAGTGAAAACTCTACCCATTCCTACAACCCACATTCCTTACAAAAAATCCATCAACTACCTATAAAACTATCACCCTTACTGATATACAAACCAAAAGAAACCTTGGACTTTGCTTCAGGTATGATGAGAAATACACCTTTGGCCGTAATATGTAAGAATAGAATGATAAATTTTATGGTGGTGGAAGATGAGGAGATGGAAAGCCCTGTAGCAGAAGGAGTGGAAATAGAAGACAAAAGGGATGAGAATGAGGAAGAAGAGGTGATGCAGATTTCTGTAAGTGCTTTGGTGGGCAGTCTAAAGCACAGAATAATTAGGATACCTGGTAAACTCAAATGAAAAAAAAGTATCCATTCTTATTGATTGTGGTAGTACCCACAGTTTTGTGTATGAAAATCTAATTTAGTCCTTGAAGTGTGAGACTGATTCTTCCAAAACAATGATGGTGTCAGTTGCCAATGGGCAGAAACTTGAAAGTAAGGCCTTGTGCAGACCATTAGTGTGGCAGATGTAGAATTTGGAGTTCTAGTTTAGGTTGAGATCTTTAAAGTTAAGAGGCGGTGACATGGTGCTGGAGGTGGATTGGCTCAACCAATTTGGACCAGTGACCTTCGACTTTATTCAAAGTTCTATCAAGTTCAAAATGGTTGAGGAAGTAGTGGAGTTAAGCAGCAAAGAATCTGGCAGTCAAGTAGAAATGATTGAAGGAATACAAATGAGCAGATGTATAAACCAGCAACAATATGGGTTGGTAGGGCAATTTTGGGTAATAGTGGATGAAAGTGAATGCAATGATCTACATGGTGCAACCTGGTACAATTCAGGCAGTTGTTACTGGTTTTGATGATGTATTTGCAGAACCTATAGGCATGCAACCACTTAGGTCACATGATTACCAGATTCCACTTAAAGAATGTGCCCAACCCTTACCCTTTCATACAAAAGACTGAGGTAGAGAAAATGGTGAGAGAAATGATAGAAAGTGGGATAGTCCAAGCCAGCAACATCCCCTTTGCATCCCCTATGCTGTTAGTTAAGAAGAATGATGGTTCTTGGAGGTTTTGTGTTGATTACAACAACTCAATAATCTCACTATCAAGGACAAATACCCCATGCCACTAATTGATGAATTGATTGATGAGCTACATGGAGCTAGATATTATTCTAAGATTGATCTTAAATCAAGCTACCATCATATTAGAGTTAAACCTGATGACATCTACAAATCTGCCTTCAAGACTCACAAAGGATTATATGACTTTAAGGTGATGCATTTTGGCCTAACCAATGCCCCTGCAACCTTTCAAGGCCTAATGAATGATATATTTCAACAACACTTAAGAGATTTTGTATTGGTGTTCTTTGATGACATTTTGATATACAGCAAAGACTTGGAAAGCCACTGTGAACATTTGAAGAAGCTGTATGCTAAACACAGCAAGTGTTCATTTGGGCAAACACAAGTGGAATACTTGGGGCATATAATTTCAGTAAAGGAAGTATCAGCAGATCCAAAGAAAGTTGAGGCTATGAAGAAATGGCCATCACCAGTTAACATCAAACAATTAAGAGGATTTTTGGGAATAACAGGTACTATATGAAGTTTGTTAAGGGCTAGCAAGACCACTCACTAAATTATTGAAGAATGACAGATTTGTGTGGAGTGATGTAGTAGAGGCTGCCTTTAACAGCTTGAAGGTAGCTATGAGTTCAACCCCAGTCTTGGCTTTACCAAATTTTGAGAAATCATTTATAATTGAAACATATGCTTGTTATAGAGGTATAGGTGTAGTCCTAATGCAAGATAGAAGGCTTTTGGCATACATCAACAAAGCAATTGGACAAAGAAACCTGGAGATGTCCATTATGAAAAGGAATTACTAGCCCTTGTTACTGCCATTTTTAAATAGAGACATTATTTGGATGGACACCATTTTATTGTAAAGACTAATTATCAGTCCTTGAAATTTCTACTGGAGCAGAGAATAACCACTCCTTTACAACAAAAATGGTTAACCAAATTATTGGGATTAGATTATGTGATTCAATATAAAAAGGGGAATGAAAATTTGGGGGTTGATGCTCTAACCAGAAGAACTGACATGGTGGGTGAAAATTAGGGGATATCACAAGTAACACCAGCTTGGATGCAAGAATTGGTTACTAGATATGGTCAGGATGAATGGGCTAAGGAAAAAATTCAAGCATTACTACTAGATCCAGGGGCCGTACCAGAATATCAGTATAAGAATGGCCTGCTCAAATACAAAAACAAGCTTTATGTGAGAAGTGGATGTGACATCAGACAAAAATTGATAAACAATATCCATTCATCACAGGAGGGAGGACACTCTGGTATTCAAGCAAGTATCTACAGAGCCAAACAACATTTCTATTGGCCAGGTATGACACAAGAAATTAAAAGGGAATTGCTTCAATGTGAAATTTGTCAAAAATGTAAAGATGAACATGTACAATACCCTGGACTTCTCCAGCCTTTACTTGAACCTCAGCATTCTTGGAGCCATGTATCCATGAACTTTATTGAAGGGTTGCCAAAATCAGAAGGGAATGATGTGATATTGGTTGTGGTGGATAGATTCACCATATTTGGGCATTTCCTTATGTTAACTCATCTCTTCTTTGCCAAGAAAGTGGCTCAACTATTTTTGAATAATATTTTCAAATTACATGGTCTTCCTCAAAGCTTGGTGACAGACAGGGATAAAATCCTTACAAGTGTTTTCTGGCAGGGGCTATTTAAATTGTTGGGAACTCAACTTCACTTCAGCACTGTCTACCATCCACAAACAGATGGCCAGACAGAAAGATTAAATCAATGCTTAGAGATGTACTTGAGGTGCATGACTCACTCAAAACCTAAAGTATGGGCTAGATGGATTTCACTTGCTGAATGGTGGTATAATACCACCCTTCATACAGCTATAAAGATGACCCCATTTGAAGCTTTATATAGAATTACTCCTCCACAACTAGCCATGGGACCTTACCAACAGACTAACATTGTAGCAGTGGAAGATGTGTTGAGGGAAAGGTATAAGATGGACCAACAACTTAAAGCAAGCCTAGCACAAGCTCGAGTTAGGATGAAACACTATGCTGATAAGAAGAGAACAGAAGGAAAGTTCTAAGAGAGGGAATGTGTGTATTTGAAGCTTCATCCCTATCAACAACAATCAGTGGTAAGAAAGGTAAATCATAAACTCAGTTCTAGTTATTATGGTCCTTATCAAATGGAAAGAAAGGTTGGGGCAGTAGCATATAAACTCATCCTTTCAGTGGGCACAAGAATTTATTCTACATTTCATGTTTCTTTACTCAAAAAGAAGATAGGAGACAGAGCAGTGGTGATTGAGCAACTTCTTTTAAAGATGTCGCTGGATGAAATTAAGCAACCAGAGAAGATTTTACAGACCAAAATTTTCAGGAAAGGTGATAGTGTTGGGACACACTGGTTGATCAAATGGATTGGACAATCAATGGATGATGCAACCTGGGAAGACTCTAATCAGATCTTGAAGGAATTTCCTACCTTTCAACCTTGGGGACACGGCTTATTTGAGGGGGATGGTTGTCAGAATCGGTCATCACCGGCAGCTGCGTTGGAGAAGGGAAACACAGATTAACAAAAATAACGGCCATTCAATTTTGCTGAAGAAGACGATTCAAACGGCATCGTTTCGCTTAAGTTCAGACGACGTCATTTTACTTAGTAAATGGAAACAAAAGTCACAATACGTATTTTGAAGTTGCAATTGTAATTTTCACGTTTTTTATTCACAGACTTTAAATACTGCTGAGGAGAGAGGGAATGTAATTTTTGGATAATTTGGTTGAAATTCCAAAGTTGTTCTTCTTCAATCCCGTTTTCTTCTTTTTAATTTCTTCTATGAAATTCATTCCCATTTTTAATTAATTGTTTAATTAAACGAATTGAGCTGAAATTCTAAAAACCCAGCTCAATTCTAGTTCATGAGTAACGATTTAAGCTCAACTTCTTCTTCTCTGGGTTTGAACATTACAGTGGAAATTGAAAGAGTTCGAAAATGGAAGCCCCGGATTTTGGAGGAGAAAATGAGGAGAGAAGGGAGTGTAAAAGACGGGAAAGGTTTTTTCAAATGATTTTTTCTTTCTTTAATTATACATTCCTTGGGTTGCATGGGCTGTGAAAATGTTTGATATGTTGCCCATTGCTGATGTGGGCTGATGTGGGAGTGTCACATCAGCAGTGGAGCCAACAACTGTGTGTAAGACATAAATGTATCCACACATAGTGGGCAACATATCCCCTACCTACCATGAGTAGGAGATCATTCCCCTTGGTTCGTTGGGCTATTTTTCCTTTTATTTGTGAAAAAAATATCCACTCTCTTCGAACCAAATAATTTATATATTAAGATTTAATAGCAATATTTGAGAGAATTAAACTTCTACAGCATGTTTGGTAGCATTAGCAATAGTGTTAAAAAACAAGATTTAACTATTTTTTTGTTCTTAATACTCTTCCATACTGAAAACTAACATATCAAACATTCTAGAAGTAAGAACATGTTAAGTACTATTATAATTCCCATTGCCCTTTCCTTAGATTAACTAAAGAGAGAAATTTTAGATTAAAAAAAAAGGACAAAGGTAATTAATTTAACTAATAAAAGGTATTCAACTTTTAGGGATACAGTGTTGTGAAAATACTTGCTACAAAGATTCATTGGGTTAAACAATAACTACAAGATTGTCAAGTAGCATTTGATTATTGATGGACATGAAGGCAATTCACCTAAACATGACTTCAACTGATTATGTTCCATGTACACAAATAATACATTGGAATATTATCTAGAATTCAACTCCGTACCATTGAAGCGAATGTTCGAACACAAGAAAGTTGGCATACGAATTCAAAATTTCTCTTTGCAAAGGAAAAGATGAAGGTTCGATTCTGTAATGTTTAAATTACAGATGTTGGAAACATATGGTAGACAGAGGAAGTTGCCAAACAGACTGATGATTCTGATGTGGGGTTTGGACAGACAATAAAGTTGACGGAACCAAGCCAGCCACCATTCAGGTCACATAATAAGCCAGTCACTGCCTCATCTTCACCGTAAGCACTTCAATTTGGAACTTTGTCCCAGCAGACGATTCACACACTGCATTACTATTTCCATGAGTATACAAAGAACGCCAATAAACTACACAATTGTACCACATCAACCACTTTGTAGAGCATCTTGATTTTTGTTTTCCACGTAGCCGATAGACTTACCAGGATGTAGACATCCCTTCCCTGCAAAGCAAAAATGAATTGTCAGAGCTTGTAACTGAACAAGAAACAGGGAGCTGAAATGAATTAATAGTGAGATGTGCCACAGAAAGTGACTTGTCGTGCAGGAATAATCCATTGCAAGAAATCAATAAAAACATATGAACATGTGCAGGAAATCCAACATCTTGACACATGGAGGATGACTCATACAACAATAATCATGAAACCAAAATTGATATATGCATTTAGTAATCATCTTGATCTTAGTCAAGCTGATTGTTTGGCATTCTATAGCCATCAGAAATCATGAAAGAATTCAATAGCAGCCAAATTAAAGTAAGAGTTTTATTAGTGAAAAAGCAACCAACCTTTTTCTCTTTCTGAATTTTTGACACCACTCCAGCAATTCCAACTAAAGACTTCGAACTTGTCAAATGAACACTCAGAACACTACAAAGTATGAACAGTGTCTTAGAACTTCAACATTTTCAGTATTAACCACCCGAATTCAAGAGTCATCAAGTGCCAAAACAAACAAGGAGAAATGCAAACTATTTAGCCATAGGACGGAGCAACAACACAGCTCAACTTTAGCATTCTTTAGTTGATTTCTCCAGTTATACTGTTTGATTCCATTACATTAGACCTTAATAGGTGTTCATATTTATCGGAGAAAAAAATGCTAATAGCATGAATACATACGTCGGTATCATCATTTCTTCAGAAAACGTGCCATTATGCCTCCGCTTATAACTATTAGTTTCTTGACCAATCGTGCTTAACATCACCAAAAAATATTTGACTTACTTAAGCCTCTTTTTCATAGTTGCCTCCACTACCCAGTCACCAACACAATTTAGACCAGTCCCTTTGGGAAGAAGATCGACCTTAATAAAAAACAAAGTAAAAGAAATAAGTGAAAGAAAAATACAAGATCGTCAAGACAGCAAAACAGAAACTAACGACAGAGACAACTAGACAAAAAACTCATTTTGGCACCTTTGTCACCACCAGTATTATGGGATTTGCACCAGCAAGGTCACGAACATGTGCCAAGATGAAGTCCACTATATCTACCTACATGTAATCAAGCATTAATTTCTGAAAAATGGAAGAAATAAAAAGAAAATAATATCAGTTGAAATGCAAAAGATTGTCAATAGACACACCTGAACTCAAAACATAAGCTTTGAATAAAAGAAAACTAAGCTTTGAATAAAAATTGCTAGGACTACTTTGACTAAAAATCAATCAAATTTCAAACTAAGCTTTGAATTCAAGGACAGTCAAGGAACACAACAAATATCGACCACCCTCGAACAGTAACCAAACAAGTAGAACTTACCAATTTAACAATTAGAGCTTTCTCATGGCGCATATGCGACAGCTTCTCACGGAGCTCCTCCGCTGTAACAAACTGCTTTCCACCGGAATAACCTCCGTTCCCACCAACTGCAGTAATCATATGTCCATGCGACAAAAGCCAGCATCCCCCACATAGCACGGTTCTCAGTGGCCTATGTTTCCTCTTCTACGCACCACAAACATATTAACAAACAACCAAAAAGAGTCAATTTTACTAAATTCAATTAAATCTACCATTAAATCCAAAATTTCATCTATACCCAAATTTCCACGCCAGCCTCAATTAATTCACAAAAAGAACTAAATATGTACTTTTTCTCAATCAATTCATACCAAATTGTATCTTTCCGGGTCTACGTAACCCGGAGCATCGCATTAGGATGTCTGTAATGGAGCTCCACAACCATAACAACTGTGAATTATATAAGAAGAAACCTTGAATCCTTTCTCTTTATTCTTCTTCTTCTTCTTCTTTGTTTCCTTGTTTTCAGAGAGAAATGTAGTACAAGCTTCCATAGAGATACGGCGTTCGAGGAAAATGTCCCCTCGGGTCAGGGCGGCGGGTCCGGATCTATCGGGTTCGGGTGCGTAAAACCGGGTAGATTTGCAGATGATGAATGTGCGTTTTACAATGTGGAATTCAGTGAGAGTGGGATTGAGTAGAGAGAATGGAGAAGATAAGATAGGGGTTTAGGCGCCTAAGCCATGGCTGATTGTGTTGGGTGAGTGAAAAGAAGATAGTGCAAGAGGAGGAATAGAATGGGGAATTTATCTAAACGGCCTTGTCAAACTAACCTTACAAAGAAATGGCCTATTGTTTTACAAATAAGTTGTAAAGGCCTCTTTTTTTTAGTAAAGTACCAAAATTGCCCTTTTTTAACTTCTTCTATGTCTAATTATTTCCTCGTCACTTAATCTTTCTAATAATTTTAATTTAATCTCTATAATATTTTTGAGTCTAACTAATAACTTATTTATGATCCTAGTTTGTTCTAGATATTCTAAAGATACTTTATCTTGAATATTATTTAATTTTATGAATTCTTCTTCTAATAGATTGCACACGTGATTTTCAAGATTATCGTAACCTTTCAAATTATATCCTGGCATTTAAGTATTCTATATATGCAGATAATTTTTTAAATGCGTTAGGATGTTTCTTTTGAGTTATATATCCTAAAACAATTCCTTCTGATACCTCTTCTTCTAATTCTTTATATTCAGAAATAATATCTTCAATTCTCTTTATATTTTTAGATGTTTCTACAGAATTAATTCTTATATTATTTTTGCAAGCAAAATCTATGCTAGTGTAAATATCTTTGAGCTTAGATTGACCAGTAAAATAAATTTTTTCTAATTTATCAACCAAAGTTAATAAAAACGAGATATATTTATCATCTAAATATAATTTAAGATTACAATCAGTGGATGTGGATGCTTGTGCAGTGTTCATGAAAATAAGAATGTCAAACCTGGAATAATTCCTCAATAATAGAAGCTAGGTTTCCCTTTAGTGATCTTCTTCAAGTCTTTGTCTATAAATGTGCGTTTACAAAGCAAGATCTGCTTTTGTCTATAGCTCATAAGGTTTTCACAGAAGGGTCCAACATGTCTTCCGCTCATTTTCTTTTCTACTTCTTCCTTTTGCATTGATAGTTCAAGCTAACGGATAAAAACCCAAAAGGATTCAATCCTGCCACGAAAATTCAGACTAGCTGTTTTCACCCCTATTGTAACAAATCTTTCAGTTAAGAACCTACTTGATTTTTCCAATGACACTCCAAACACTCCCAAACAAGGCAACACAAGCCAAAACGGGAAAACAAGGAGATTTAAAGGAAATAACACAAGGTTATCTTACTACCGCCGGGGACTGGCTATCAAAGGAAGTTTTCTTTAGAGAAGAGATAATAAGAAAACATTTCAAATACTTTTACAGAAATCGTTATGAGCATATTATAAGTACACACTTGATATACAAAGACTCTAGTAAGAAACACTCTTGGTACTCCCTATGTTTGAAGTTTAGAACTCTATAGGGATTACCTTATTGACGTCTGAAGAAAAGACTGCAAGACTATGGTATGATAGTAGAGAGATATGAGAATACTCAGTGATTGTCTCTAACCTTTGATACCTTACAACTCGAAATGTAAGTGGTATATATAGACTCAAGTTACAAATTATCTTCAATAATTAAACCTTATCAAGAAGGAATCTCCTTTTTATCTTGTCGGTAAGTAGGGACCTTAGCTTTTCCAAAGTGATAAGATTGTCACTGTTGGTAGTGAGTGAAGGGTCCTACCCGATCATTTTTTCTTCAAAGTAATCTGGTGGCATGTTGTCTCCATTGAGGGAGACGTGGTCCATATCTTCAATAATACAATTTGGACAGCTATGTTCAGTGTGACTCACCATTATCTTACACATTTCTTGAAGGAAGTTTGGTGATCCATCATTTTCATTATTCATTATTTTGTCGCACCAGTGGTCAAGAAGGGCCCAATCCTGATCACGAGTCTTTCTGGTACAGTTGCTGAAGATTATGTGGTCTTCACATGGATATATCCAGATATTTTCATTCTTGCTGGCAGCATGGAAATTTCTTTGAGATTTTGGCTAGGATATATACAGAGTATGTTTCCAATATCATACATATGGCGAATCCAATTTGGTGGTGCTCCGGGATAGAAATTCACCTTGTTGTATTTTCCATAGTTTAAAGTCTTCATCTATGGCTTATTACCAATTTCAATAAAC
Source organism: Forsythia viridissima (assembly GCA_030279155.1). NCBI lineage: Eukaryota > Viridiplantae > Streptophyta > Magnoliopsida > Lamiales > Oleaceae > Forsythia > Forsythia viridissima. The sequence continues at coordinate 31,165,054 of CM059041.1, read as the reverse complement.
CAGCAGGCCACAAGATTGAAAAGACATATTTTGTATTTATATCCTGCTTCATCTTTTATCCCAAAGGATAGGAGACTGTTGCAAAGTTGTATGACATTTGATTTGTTAATTTCAGTTATATCTTGTATAATGGATGGTGGGGGCTGAGAGGAGGAAGCCTCTTTATTTTCTTTGATATCTTGTCTGATCTTTTGAATATTTCGTGGAATATCTTCTTTCTGGAGGTTTTCATTCTCCATTTTGTATATTTTCTCTTCCATCTCCTTTATTTTGAGCTTCATTGATTGCAACTCTTGCTTGATTTGCTCCATCTCTGGAAAGGAAATCAGGAAGAAAATTATCTTTACCACGAATATATTGAATATCAAATTTGAAGTTGGCCATCCAAGATTGTATTCTAATTAATGGCTTGTTAGCAACATTTGGTTCTAAATTATTTTTAAGAAAATACTTAACTTGAGTATTATCCGTTCTAATAGTAAATGATTTTTTAATCAAATAATATTCATATTTAGCAACTCCTTTTTTGACAGCAAGTAACTCTTTTCGATTGGAGTCATATCTAGTTTCAACATCTTTAAAGGTTCCCGAAGTATATGCAACTAATTTTTCAGGACATGTTTTTGAACAATCTTTGTGACATGGATAATTTTCACCATGTTTTGATACTGCTTTTAATACTGCTCCCCAACAATAATCTAATGCATCTGTTTCAAGAATAAAATAATCATCATCTTCTGCTATGGATAGTTTAGGAAGATTAGAACAATATTTTTTAATGTGTTAGACCTTTTTAGTATCTTCATCGGTCCAGTTCCAAACTTGATCTTTTTTGAGTTTATTTAGAAATGGCTTTTTAAGTAAAGCACACCCTTCTATAAATTGCTCAGAATAATTTAATAATCCTAAAAAGCTTTGTAGCTGTTTTTTGTTTATTATTTCGTCAGGAAATTCAAGTAATTTTTCTCCAATATGAGATTGTAATTGAATTTCTCCTTCTTTGATGATGAGTCCTAAAAACTCAATTTTTGTTTTAGCTATTTCAGCTTTCTTCTCTGAGAGTATTATTCCATGTTTGTTGATAATATATACAAATTTTTCTAGGTGTTCTAGATGCTCTTTATAAGTAGTAGAATGTATAAGTATATCATCAATATATACTACGCAGAATTTTTTAATTGGTTTAAAAACTTCGTCCATTCTTCTTTGATATATTTGAGGTGCATTTTTTAATCCAAATGACATTACATTCCATTCGAATTGTCCTAAAGGATTAGGAGTGCTAAATGATGTTAGTGGTTTACTTTCTTCATCTAGACATATTTGCCAAAATCCACTTTTGCAATCAAACTTAGAATATATTTTGCTAATCTGTATGACTTTTATGAGAATATCTTTATTTGGTAGGTAATACCCATCAAACTTGGTTTTCTCATTTAGTTTTTTATAATTTATAACCATTCTGGCTTTATTTCTTTTTATTTCAGCATGATTTCTCACCATAAATGCTGGGCTACTATGGGGACTTTTACTTGGTCTAATAATTTTAGCTTTTAGTAATTCTTTTATTTGTATTTCAAATTCTTTTATGTCTTCTTGACTATATGTCATAGGTTTGACTCTAATTATGACATTTGGTTCTATTAATTCTATTTTTGCTGTTGTTTTATTTATTGACCATTTTTCTAATGGGTTTTCTGAAAAGTTATTTTTGAGATTATTTTTTATTCTTTCTAACTTTTCATTTTCAGATTCACTTATTTGTAGGGTTATACTGTTATATAATAGTGATTTGAAATTTTCTTTTTCTATTTCTGTATAACATCCACCACGCTGGGTTGAGGATCTCTGATGATTTATTGGCTTCTGAGCTATAGATATAGCCTTTTGTATTTGTGGTACAATTATTTTGTGATTACAGGGTGTTGTAAATTCAAATCTTGTGGGATTTTTATATTGTATAAAGGGTGCATAATCTTCTAGGAGGAAGGTCTGTCCTAAAAGAATGTCACATTCTATTTTGGGGGCATAGTAAAGTTCTCTAACTATGACTTCTCTATTTCCTAGTAAAAATAGTATATTTTCAGCATATAAAGAGTACGGTTCAAATAGGCCACTAGCTGTTTGAGCATAGTATTTCTTTTTAGGGTCTGTTTTCCAGTAAGAAGCTGGTAAAACATTGTATTGTGTTGTACATAATGTTGATCCTGTATCTAGATAAGCATGAAATGTAATTCTACAATATTCAGGTAGGTTGAGTTTTATTTCAACATAGGGACTTAATGGATTTGTTATGTTTTTGGTTATAGATTTATAAATAATCATCATATAGTTAATAATTCTTTTCTTTTCACTAGTAATTCTTGGGATATGTTGTTCTTCAAGGTTAATTGTCACTTTTAATCTATCATTTTGAATGCTATATGGTTTGAACATATCTAAAAAGTCCATTCCTAATAGGATTGGTGCATTGGTTTCTATTCTCTTGGGGTCTTTATGTATAACTATAGTTATAGGAAATTGTTCTCCTCTTATATTAGTAAGTATAAGATTCATTTCTACGAATTTTCTGATTTCATATTCTATTCCATGATAATCTTTATATTTATATCCTTGAGGTAAGTCTTGTTCAGGTAGCATGCTAACTGTATTTCCTTGAACATGGCTTGACCCTGCTACTGTATTTATTAGGGCAATCATTTCTTGTATTTCTCCTGTAGGTTTTATCCATTCAGTTAGGATGTAGAATTGTTTTTCTATTCCATGTCTATCTAATTTGGCAAATATTGGTATATTCTTTTTCCAATGGTTTTTTGGAGTGGATGTCTCTCCTATGTAGCTTTTCCTAGGAAGACTGAGACTTCTTCTAAGAGAGAATTTTGCTATCATATTTCCTATTGAATCAATAGAAACATTGCCTTGTAGATTACTGGTTTGTCTTGTTTCTCTAATTGTTTTAATTCTTCTTTTGAAATCTAAAACAAATTTTTCAGGTATCTCAATTTCGTGGGATCTGAATTTTCTAGGTAGAATAGCTTGCGCTAATTCTTCAAATCCTTCTTCAAAACTTCTTCTTATTTCCTGATGGTGGCTAGTAGTAAAAGCAAATATAGATCTTATGGTAAGGCTTACTGCCTTAGATTTTTCTGGCATATCTAATCTATCTATTTTATAATATAAATTTAAGAATATGTCTTTATTTTCATCTAATAAAGATACTGCAAATCCTGGTTTTAAGGTAAATATTAGTTTCTGGTATACCAAATTACCTGAAACTGCTCCTAAAAGGGCGTCTATAAGATCATACAATATTCTATTATCCATGCAAAATATGTTGACTGGTATATCCATACCTTGTCTGAAGAATCCTTTCATAAGGATCTGGATTCCTCCAATTTCTACATTTTTTATTTTGTTTCTAATATCAGGCTTTATTTTAGCTAGTTCTTCATTTATCCATTTCCTATTTAGTATGGGAATTGTTGTAGATCCTTCTACATTTTCTATATAAATAGGAACTTCATTTTGTTTTATAACATAAATAGTTTTGTTAAGTTTTTGTAATATGTTTCAAAATGTTTTATTTTTGAAAACATCTTTTTGATTCAAGAATAAAACTTTTTTCATAATTTCATCATATTTTTCTTCTTCGAAGGTAACAGTTTGGCTTATTCCTTCTATATTATCTATGTTAGTCTCTTGTATTTCCATACTTTCTTCAACTCTTACTTCATTCATAAAGTTATAATTTATGAATTCATTTTCTTCTTCACTTTCTATTTCACTATCAGAATATATATATATATATATAGTAGAGATTTTTGATTCGGTTTCACTTATTTCATAAGGTTCATATTCTGAGTCATATATAACTTCTTCGTATACTTCTAAAAATTTTGAATTGGTTTTATTTTTATGTTTATCTGGACAGCTTGGTGCTATGTGCCCTGGTTTTTGACATATAAAACATTTGCATTTTTTAATATATTCTTTTTTAGGTATCCAACCTTTTAGTTTTGTTCTCTTTTTAAAAGGTTTTCTATTTGGTTTCCAATTATCTCTTTTCTTTCTAAAATCTTTCTTTTTGTAAGGTCTAAGAAATTTTTTGAATTTCTTTTTCTTCTTAAATTCTTTTGGATAGCATCCCCATTGATGAGTATGAAAATATCTTGATTGCAACAAAAAGGTTTTTTTTTTGTGATCTTCTTTATAGCTTTGTTATCAGCTATTTCTCTACACCATTTATTATTTGTATTGATAATAAATTGTTCTGTATTACCAAAAGTATCATTTATCTCTAGTTGAGTTATGACAGACCTAATTTTTTTCATATTCTTGGTGTATTTTTATGCTCTAAGGGTAAGGAAGTTTTAGGAACATTATTTTGAGATAATTTAGTTTTTCACTATAACTCATATCTTTATTTAAAGCTATCTTTATTTAAAGCTTTTATATAGATTTTTTCAAAATCTCTTAAGTATCCTTTTAGTTCACACATATCACAAATTTTTAGATTTTCTAATTCTATTTGTGCTTCTAATTTCTCTCTTATTTCTTTCTCTATACTAGTTTCTTCTGCAATTTCTCCTAGAAATTGTGCTTTTAAGTATTTTTCTAATCTTTTTAATATATCCATAATTGTTTGGTTATTTAAATGTTCTCTTAAATCAGCTATCAATTCTTCTCCATATTTTATATTACTTTTTATCTGATCAGAAGTTTTCTTCCACAATTGTTCAGCATTTCCTCTGAAGGTGCGTTCAAGAAAATTGAAAGCTGTATATGTATCTCATCCTTTGCTAAATTGTATAGCAAGGCTAGAGGCTTTAACCCAAGCAGATATCTTTTTATCTTTATCTCCTGAATCTAGATCTAACCATATTCCTATTGTTGGTATTGGTTCTGTTAGATTTTCCATAGGACTTTCTTCTTTGGTAGTTATTTTGAAGTTGCCTTTTAATTTGTTAGGATTTACCCTTTTATTTGGGTTTTCTAATTCTGGATTGAATTTATACCAGGTATATAATTCTCGTTCATCTGTTGGATATCTATAACTATTATATTCTTCACTATCCTTTTATTTATTTACACCACTAGTCTGTCCTGGTCCATCGTATCTTGGTGATATGGGTGGTACAGGACCTAAGCATACTGTAGGATATATTCCTTCAGTTTTTGGTAGTGTAGTAGGTGTAAAAGGAGGTTGGCTTACTGTAGGAGGAGTAGTAGAGCTACTAACTCTCGTGGTACTAGTATTCATCTTAGTATTTCCTAAACTTATATTAGCCATTTGTATTTCTAGATCTTCTAACATTTTCATATATCTTTCAGCATCTTCTCCTGAAGTTTCAAAGAATTTTTCTTCAAGATCTTGTTTGGTTTCATTCATTAAATTATATACGGATTCTAGAGTTTGTGGTTCTTCTTTAGTATAGAATTTTATATGTTTTCCTGTTATAGCTGTTGATATTTTAGTGTTTTCATTAATTTTTGAAAGATTTTCTGAAATATCTTTTAATTGTGTATTCATATTTGGATTTAAGTTATAAGGTACAAGTGGTTGGTAGTATTTATTATTTTGTTCAAGAAATTCTTCTATTATGGTTTCTTCTTCTGTTGGAAAATTTTGTTTTACTTCGTTCATCATAACAATATTTTCTTTTATTAATAGTTTGTCTTTTTCTTCAAATTGAAATCCTAATCTTTTTCCAATTTCAATAATTATTTCTTTATTATCTTTTAATTCATTTTCTATATTTATTATTCTTTCTTCTAAAGTTAAAGGTTTTCTTAATATCTCTATTCTTCTTTTTAATTCTTCTAACTCTTGCTGAGTTTTTATTATTTTTATTTGATCGTTTAACGTTATATATTCTTCAGAAAGTTTATTTCTAAGATTCTGTAATTTTTGTTTATTTGTATTATTTAATATTTCAATTTGTAGAATTTCTTGATCTTCTTTTCTAATAATCTTTTCCTTTATTAATCCAAATTTATATATCAAAAAGTTTTTTATCCAATTAATTTGTTCAATATTATTGATTTTTGATATTTTGTTATAATTATCTGACATAATTATAATTTTAACGAGGCTCTGATACCAGTTTGGGGTGCGGAACCTTAAAATCGTAATTTTAGGGAACAATATAACAATTATTGAAGTTTTTATGTCTAGGGGTATTTTAGGTATTATTTGGTCAAAGGCTATTCTTAAGATTTAGCAATTCTTAGAGGCTATATTCTATATATGCCACGAATAGAATAGATTTTTGTTTTGTTTCGATAACGCTTTTAGAGCAAAATTTTAGAAAAGGGCCTGTGGGATTCTATGTCGTGATTGCAAATATAAGCAAACGCATGTGGATTGATATAAAAGGAGGAACATGATTTACAAATATAATAACACAGTTACAAATGCGTAGATTATTCATAAAAGTTAAATGGTTTTATAAATGTTTGCATACGTATAAAAGTTACTTTTTGAAAATAAATTTTATTAATAAAAAATTAATTAGTATGTATTATGATGATGGATTGAGACGTTGAACATGTTTTGGAGATAACTGGTGGGGGCGATGATTGATTGAGAGAAATGGATTAAGGAGGTAACATATTTTGGATATGAGAGATGGATTGAAACGATAAGTAAAATTTGATGGAGATGATTTTGTGATGGTAAAGACATAATGACACACGGTGTCCTTTTTCTTTCATTAGCGAAGAAAACTTCCTACAGTTATGATTAAAAAATAATATTAAAAAAATTAATTTAAATAAAGTTTGACATACTTCTAGTACGATCAAATATGATTATAAATTCTATTAATTTTAAGTTACATTGACTAGTTGAATTAAAAAGTTATTGACTTCAAATTTCTGACGGGTTTATAAAATCGGCTTATTGAATTGACCTGGCATAAAGTGTAATTTTGATTTATTTGGCAATGAACAAATTAAAATGAAAAGGCACACAAATTTTGTGGTGTAGACATATTTTATATTATTTTAAAGTAAAACTTCATAAAGGAGTCAATAGCATTCTTGTCGTAAATCTAATAAGTTTACATATATTTGAATGCGTTAGAGTGTCAATTTAGAAATATAATTACACAATTACAAATAAGTACATGACAAAATATTGTAATGTTACAACATATTGTTTGAATTGAAGTAAGAGAATTCAGGAAGGTAACATCAAAATTATTGGAGGGTTTTGAAAAGCCTGCGTCTTGAATTAAATGGTTTAAAAAATACATAGTTAAGAAGATCCAATAACTACAAATCCTTGCTGCAATTATTCTATGTTGAGCATTATATATATATATATATATATATATATATATATATATATATATATATATATATATATATATATATATATATATATATATATATATATTTATCAGTCCCGTTCTCCTGCCCACGGTGGGCAGGAGAAATTGTGCACACTGCTCATGTGGCAGTGCCACATCAGCAGTGAATCAGAACAAAATTAAATGTCAAATATTAATTAAATATGTATATACATTCTCTCTCACCTCTCCCAACACCCCACCCCCAATGTCAGATCACATCTATCATCTCAATCCCATTATCTTCTACTCCCACAACTGTCGATGCACCACCACTGCTCACGGTGCCGTCACCACCGCCACCGCTGCCACCGCCACCGCTGCCACAACAAACGCAAAGTACTTGGCTACAAAACTTAGTGACCTCCCGACGCTCTGCGAGTTGATTTTTTTCCCATTTACATGTGCTGTTTTTTCAAATCCACCGCCAGTCGCCGCTTCCGTTTCCTTCCTTCATTTACAGGTGCTGGTTTATTTAAATCCACCGCAGGTGTCTCCTCCTCCTCTGTGACACAGACAACCCACCGCCATCCTCACGGCGAACCCATACAGCAAACCAACACCGACGAACCCACCCATTTTCCTCTGCTTATCTTCTAAATTTATCAATGTCCAGCCACCAACTGCTTATCTCCGCTTCCATTTTCCCGCCTCCATTTCTAGCTGCCGATGTCTCCTCCTCATCCGCGACACACAAACCCACCGCCAACTCTGATGAACCCACGCAGCAAACCAACTCCGGCAAACCCACCCATTTTTTTCTGCTTATCTTCCAAATTTATTAATGTCCGACCACCAACTGCTTATCTTCCATATTTGTTTTCATCTCTGTATTCTGTTGCTGCTTAAATTGAAGGCAGAAATGGGAGGAAATTTAGGGCACAAATGGGAGAAAGAGAAATGGGGGCTGGGAGTTTGGAGAGGAGAGAAATTGGGCGCGAGAGAGATTTGGGGGAGGAAGAAGGAGTGGGGTGAGACGGGGGGCTGGGTATTGGTGGGATATGAGAGATAATGTATATACACATTTAATTAATTTTTGACATTTAATTTTGTCTGATTCACTGCTGATGTGGCACTGCCACATCAGCAGTGGGCACAATTTCTCCTGTCCACCGTATGCAGGAGAACGGGACGGACTGTGTATATATATATATATATCAAAAACCATTGAAAAATGGCATTAAAAATGGGAGTGGGAGTGGGAGTGGGAGTGGGGAACAAACAAACAAAAAACAAACTCTTCAAAGGAGACTCGTAAACAAGTTTTAACCCACTTTGATATGATGGTCATAGGGTGACACGTTTGTTAAGAAATAAATCTCGCATTAATTAAACATCAAAAATCGAACAAACATATAAACTTGAGCTACTCTTCTTAATAAGATTAATATTTTAAAATAGAGCTTCAAATCTTAATATAGTATTAAAGTCCAATAAATTAAACGAGCACACCAATTCTAAGATTAATGTTCTCAAATGAGCCACCATCTTGTGTGGCGAGTTAAGATCATAATTATAAGGGGTCTTTTCACAAATAACCACAATAAATAAAATATTTCTTAAAAACTGTCGTACTTTTTTTATTATAAAAATACTATTTTCAATTTTATAGCACTTTTTTTTTTATATTTGTTACATTTGTTATTTTGGTTACAATAAATGTGTTACATTTCTTATTAACAAACATAGTAACAACAATTGTTACAAAAATAAAAAACAGTATTTTTAAAATAAAAAAAGTTAGATAGTCTTTTTTAAATTATTTTATATTTTTGTGGTGTATGGTGAAATTATCACTAATTAATTATAACCAACATATAATAGTTTGGGCTACTTATATTTAGCAAATATTAATTTTTATCAGAGTTCATTAAGCTCAAACGGACAATTTAGTCCGTATAATGTTCAAAAAAACATTCGAATTCTAGGATTAGTGTGCTCAAACGAGCCACCAAATTTGTAAGAACATGTTAATGGATAAATCTCATATCGATTAAATATCAAAATTATAACCATCTTGTGGTACAAGGTGTCAATGATGACCTTTTAAAATGGAACCAAAATCTTAATAGCATTGACATCCCTCGTTTAAGCTCTACCCTATCGATTTGTTCACTATATCCATTGTACGACCCAATGAACCTAAAGATAGTAGTATCATGGAAAATCAATTAATATGGAGCTTTTTTTTTTTTTCTTATATCAAGTTTTCGTCTACCAAATAACTTAGTGGGGAAAAAAAGCATTTCAATAGGACTCAAAACACAAAGTCGAAAGGAAAGAAGCAATTGTGGCTTCCAAGCTTGTCTCCCCGATGCCTTAAGCCTAGAGTCGGGGGTGCTTGCGGCTTGCAAGAAAATGTTCTATGAGACCAGAAGTGCTCGCGAACCGGAGGTCGTATTTTTCCTTAGTGCCAAAATTATATATTTTCCCTTGGTGCCAAAATTAAAATCAACGAGCTTGCGACAAATGTTTTTTATATCAAAGACACTGAAAATGGCTATGCATTTTATGTCTTTACGTTGATAACATACTTATTTTTAGAAGCAATGATAAGATGATTAAATCTAGTGTAGACATGTTAAATTCAAGATTTGACTTGAAGGATATGGGCTTAGCGGATGTGGTACTTGGAATTAAAATTTCAAGAACATTAGATGGAGTTGTCCTAAATCAGTCACATAATGTGGACAAAATTCTTTAAAAATTTAATAAGGATGATTCTTGCATGGCTAAAATACCGATAGATACTAGTTAGCATCTATTGAAGAACAGAGATGAGAGTATTTCTCAAGTAGAATACTCTAGAATTATTGAAAGTATGATGTACTTCATGAGTTGTACAAGACCAGACATGGCCTACGTAGTTAGCAAACTGAGCAGATATACGAGTAATCCAGGAGCTGACCACTGGAAAGGAATAATAAGAATACTAAGTATTTGAGATATACTCGTAATTATTGGTTGATGCTAACTAGATATCTGATATAAAAGACTCAAAATCTACAAGTAGATTTGTGTTCACGCTAGGAGGTGCAGCTATATCGTGAAAATCCTCTAAACAGACACTTATAGCCAAATTCACTATGGAATATGAGTTTATAGCCTAGGCTGAATAGTTATGCCACTTTCTAGAGGATATTCCTAGATGGCCAAAGCCTGTTCCAGTAATTTGCATACATTGTGATAGTCAATTTGCAATTGGTAGGGCACATAGTAATGTGTATAATTGTAAGTCTAGACACATACATCATAGACATAATACCATAACACAACTACTCTCAACTGGAGTTATCTCTATTGACTATGTGAAGTCAAATGATAATATTGCGGATCCACTAATTAAAGGTTTGAATAGAGAGTTAGTTGAAAAGTCGTCGAAAGGAATGAGCCTTAAACCTTTGGAAGAATAAATTAATACAATGGAAACCCAACCTAATTGATTGGAGATACCAAGATCTAGGTTCAAAAGGACAACATAATTGTAAAAACTTAATTAGATCATTGTGGGGGTTATCTCTTGTCTATTCGTATGATGAAACAGTGATAACCGTAGAGGAAAGGATAAGCTATAGGCTTTTAATAATGCTTATACGTGGAGTAGAGCTGGATACTCTTAATTAGGAAATCACCTATGTGAGAGAGAAGTGAGGCCGCTTCTAAGAGAATTGTGTGGGGCGCAATTCTTAAAAACTCTCGCAAAACCAGAAATATGTTCACTGTCATAAATGAACATAACAATGAAAACTGAACTATGCCAGTAAGAATTCTTTGTGAGGTTTATCATCGTTTACATAAAAGGCAAAACAGTTCAAGGAGATCACGTCTACTGATGAGCTAGTAAAGTAAATATACTTTCAAGAGGAAAGGTTCAAAGGGTAACACCTACCTATCCTATGCAGGTTTCGGACATTGAACTTTATCATCAAGTCTTCTGTGTCTCAGTCAATTTCCATTGATGTAGAGGATTGTTGAAAAAAATTAGAAAATTGTAATATGTTTGAGCATGATTTTGCGTGGGACTCGATTTTCATTTGATGAAAACAAAAGTTGATTCATGTTCTCATCCGCGAGAACATCAAAATCATATATTTATTTGCCCAAAATGATGCTTAGGTGAATGGAAAATTGAGGCTTAAAGATGGAGTCGGAAATGGTTGAAGGGAAAGAAATTAGTTCTATCCCACATCGGAAAAATAGAAAAACCTGGACTAGTATATATATGGCCACACTTATTGAAAGCTGTAATCATGTGTAACATAGAGGCTCTTTTTTGCGCGCGCCTGCGGGGGGGAAAATCGTGAATCGATTAACACCTCGGGCCATTTAATGGAGGAGGAGCCTATAAATTGGGTTTGAACTTCCACAATCAAACATACAAAAATTTCTACTCATTCTTTATGTTCTAATTATTCAAGTGTTCTCTTGATGATCCAGTTCTTGTAGTAGCTTAGTTCGCTGTTTTAGCATCTCCGTGCTAACAGTTTTTCCGTTATATCTTGGAAAGTAGACGCTAAATTACCCTCAAGAACTTATGGTAGGGGAACGAATCTGTTATAAAGAAACTATGTTTGCACAGGCCTCAGTTTACACTTTCCTTTCTAATGTTTATTTTTGTTATTTTATTCTGTAGTTCATAGGTTTGGTTTCATGTAGTTAATCACGTTCTGTATATATCTTCTTTCAGAAGAAATTTTCATTGCCTACTAGATACCTCAGATCATGTTTGCTGAAAAAATAGATACCAAGGATCAAAGGAATCCAGGTCATCAAAATGTATCTGTTCGTTGCTTTCAAAACTTATCAACCTCAAAAACATATAAACTCCACTTGCCAGAAGCAAGTGGCAAGAAGTGCGTATGAGCACATTATGGATGGTTGCTGATAGTTGGCAAGGATTTACAAATAAATTTATTGCACCCCTTCTCTATACAACAAATATGCTTACCCCCTATGCTGACGTTCTCTGATCAGTGTGAATATGATGAGGAATTCAAGCCACAAGAGGTTTGTGATTTCTTTGTGAGTAAGATAGTGATGTCCTCAAATCCTCGAAAGAAGAAAAGTTTATGTGATTATAATCATGATTGTATTATAGTTGCTATTTATGGAGAATTAGCTATATTGGCTTTTGCGAGATTAGGCGATAATGTTTGGACCAATATCTCCATCCCTTCTCGCTGTTATGAAGATATTGTTTACTACAATGGCAAATTTTATGCTGTAGATTGTCATGGTGTTGTAGTTTTTTGTGACATTGCTGATGCTAATGGCCTAAAAGTAATAGTAGTATCCCCTGCTCCACCTCAAACCAGTGATCTATATCAAAACTATCTAGTCGAATCATCAGGACATCTTCTGCTTGTTTCTCATGTCCGAAGCGGTACATTGTTTGATGGTGATGGTGATGATGACGATGACGACAATGATGATAGTGATGATACTGAGGACGACGAGGGTGATTTTGATGAGGACGAGGATGATGAGGACGAGGACAAGGACGAGGACGAGGACGAGGACGAGGACGAGGACGAGGACAAGGACATGGACAAGGATGTGGAAGACGATGTCACCAATGACGAGGAAGAGGAAGAAGAGAATAAAGCTAGATACTATACAATTGGCTTTTTTGTTTTGAGGCTAGATGAATGTCATGAGGAGAATAATTATGCCTATAGATTGAATGAAGTGACTACTTTAGGAGATCAAGCATTGTACTTAGGTAGTAATGTATCTACATCAATGGCCTCGTCAGAGGGCTTGTTCGGTGTAGATTTTTTTCCAAAAAATAGAAACCGAACGTGCCTAGAATGTATCAAAGAAATTGCATATACTTTACAGACGATAATTATGAGCTTTATTTCAGAGAACCAGGCGAAGTTGGCTGCGACACAGGAATCTTTAACATGGAAGATGGGGCCATTCAATTAAATTATGCAGGAGAATCTCGTACTAATTTTTCACCTCCATTATGGTATATTTAAGATTCAATGATTAATTATGATTTGTAATTTATGCCAATTGAAAAATGAATTTATTTATGTCTATGAATAATGGAAACTCCATTATTATGAATTAAAATCCCTTAGGTGTGTTTGTACTTTGTACTACCATAGAATATACTGATGGAAAATTCCTCATTTTGCATTGTTTGAAGATGTGCTTGTTCTATCACCAAACACTGATCTGGTCTAATTGCTTTTGTTTATATTTCTAGTATAGAAATGTCAATCTCTCTGCCATCATTTGGTGATAGATTGCAAGTGTAGTCTTTTTCCTTTGGGTAAATGGTTAGCGTGACTAGTATAACAATCATGCTGTTGAGTTTTGTATGTAAGTTCACTTCATGTCATTGGATGTTTAGTTTTTTACATTATTCTTCCTTTGTTTGGCTACTATGTGCTTCATCTAGTTCCACTTGGATGCAGAATTCTGCAGTTCATCATTTCAGCTAAGCAACATGTACTGATGTTGAACGAATGAATGGAGATCAAGCAAAATTTATTCTCCCTGAGATAAATAAGCTATAGGCTAAAGTTTAAGTCGGCTCCTTTTTTTTCTTTTTGTTTATCTTGTTTGTTAGCTGTGTTTATTAATACTTAGGTTATATCTTAAACAACGCCGTTCTCCTACCCACAGTGAATAAAAATTATCCTGCCCACTGTTTGCGTGGCATGATTTGTCAAACTCATTAATCCTGTGTGACAAATCCACGTCATACTCCAATATCTCCACCCAACCCCATAGCCCACTCTCCTCCATCCACTCCCTCCTTCATAACATTAGTGCCTCACAATCTCTCTCTCTTTGGGCGATTTGGGTGCCCCAAAATTGCCGACTGTCGCCAGCGCATTCACGTAGAGCCAATCGTCGATTCACCTCGAGCAAGCTGGAACCACCACTCCTATTGTTTGTTACTCAATCTTCTATGCTTTCTCTCCCCGATTTCACCACAGTTGGTGCCCTAAATTGAAAACCACCATTTTCACGAAAACCACCGCCTCCTGCCGCCGACCCACCATTGCACAGTAGCCGGACCACTACATAGTTTTTCTGACCCAAGACGGCGGTCTCTGTTACTCAGTCTCACTCTCTCTATTTGTCTATATCTCCGGTTTCAGCAAAATTGGTGCCCTAAGTCACCGAACAACCATTTCCGTGGGAGCAAGTATATTGCCGCCAGCGCTCAACTGCCCTGTCGCCGGACCACCACAAACTCACTCTGAAGTACTTTTTTAATTTATGTTTCAAGGTTGTGAAGATTTGTATTTTGGATAATTGCACATGGAATATAGGATACAAAATTTGTATGTACAAACGTGGAATGAATTTCAAAAATTTTGTAACTTGTCTTTTGTCTTGCAATTTTGGGGCACCCAAATCACCCAAAAAGAGAGAGATTGTGAGGGACTAATGTTATTGGGAGGTGGTCAGAGTGGATTATGGGGGTTGGGTGGGTATGTTGGAGTATGCGTGGATTTGCCACACAGGATTAATGAATTTGGCAAATCATGCTACGTACATAGTGGGCAGGAGAACGGAGCTGATATCTTAAAAGGTAGAAGTAGTCCAAGCTATGTTAGTTAATATTTTGGTATTTAACCACTGTGAGATTTATTCCTTAATATACTCCTGCAAAATGGTTGTTCGTTTGAGCACACCAATCTTGGAATCTAAATACTCGTTTGAGCTTTAGACGGATTAAATTGTTCGTTTGAGTTTTAGACGGATTAAATTGTTCGTTTGTGTTTTAGACGGACTAAGAATATGTTTGGTAAATTTTTTTTGTAGATTATAAGTAGTGAGTCTTACGAAATGTGTGGATAAAAAATAGATAAAAGTTGTGGGTCATACGCATTTTGTAGATAAAAAT
Organism: Forsythia viridissima; assembly: GCA_030279155.1. NCBI lineage: Eukaryota > Viridiplantae > Streptophyta > Magnoliopsida > Lamiales > Oleaceae > Forsythia > Forsythia viridissima. The sequence continues at coordinate 31,149,829 of CM059041.1, read as the reverse complement.
AATATTTGACTAGGTTATAAATGCTTATAAGCACATACAAATATACTCTATAAGTTATTCGTTTGAATTTAATAGACTTCTATACTTGGAGTTCTATCTTAAAATAGTAGCTGGGAAGATTACATGCTATAACATTTGATAATTTTCCAGCAAAAGATCGAGAACGTCCAACAACTAAAAAGGTTAAAAAAAAAAAGGGGGAATAGATCAAAAAGTGTAAAATCAAAAGCGAATTAATTAGATCACATAATCAAGAACTTACGTGAGAAACATTTGAATTCGGATTTATGAAAGTGAAATGGCGGGGACACATTTGTCTAATATATATTTGGGAAATTGGCACAAATGGTCTATAACTTTTGTCCTCAGTGCGGAAATGGACCAAAATATTTATTTTTTAGCACAAACGTCCCTAACATATGTGTTTTAGTGGCAACTGATCTTTATTTAATGAAAATGACTAACATGTCCTTAATTTTAAATATTACAGTTGAGTTACTAACATTTGCAAAAAGTACAAATGGGTCAAATACTTTTATTTTTTTTATAAAAATTTAAAAACTAACCAATTATTCTTTTTTTCTTTTTTGAATTAACACTTTATAAAACAAATTGATAGTATACTAAATTATTTTGTATATTTTACAAACTATTATAAAATAACTATAACAAGCATGTGAAATAAAATTAATAATTTTATTATTAAGTAATTACATTATTTAAATTTTGAAATTTTATTTTATCGTTATAACAAAAAAAAAGAGTAATAACTTTTATCACAAACTTGATGTTCAAATATTTTTATTTAATTAAGATATTCTCTTATTAACTACACATATTAAAACTCCAACAGTATTCTTCATATTTTTAATGAAAAAATAGCATATTTGATCTCCCAACCTTTCAAAAATATAATGGATATATTCTTAACCTTTAAAAATAGCACCGGACATCTCCAACGTTTGAAAAATAGGCATGGTAAGACTTTTATGACGAAATTGGCATCCCCTTTAAATAAACAAAAAATAAAAATAAAAGGAAGAATAGAAATAATCAAATGTACCCCAAAAAAATAACAAATAGGTTATCTTCTTCCACCCAACCTCCTACACTTCCTTCTTCTTTAGAATCCATTATCTCCAAATGCATTGTCTACCTAAAAAAGAAAATTACCATTAAATCTCTTAAGCTCTCTTTATCTGTAAAGGGACGGAGAAGATCTCAAAAACTACGAATTTCAGCCGCGACACCGTGTTTGATTCACCGGTAGTGCTCAAGTTTTCCCAAGGTGGGCCATAAGTGACTTTTCTAGTGATAAACCTTTCCATGAAAAGATTATTTATTTTAGCCGAGAAGCCATCTTGAGGTTAAAATTCAAAGCAATCAATCTGATCCGATAGCCATAAATGTCGGTCCTTAAGGCGTGAAGATTTTTAAAAAATAGATTAACAATAATTAGGGCCACCGGTACCACGACCTGACCAATAAAAGAAAACATGCAAACAAGATTTGGGGGTTTAGAGTTTTGGATAGTCGTGGATTTTGAATTTTTGAGTTTGATAAAGAAGAAGAAGGTCTCTTTGTTATTTTTTATTTTTGGGAGCGCATTTTAAATCTTAATGCCTATTAAAATTTACAACTTTTATTGTCATATATCTTTGACAATTACATATTAAATTTAAATAACTAAATATTCAACGAATATGTTGGAAGGTCAAGGAAGTTGGTGACCTGATGACAGGGGAGCCGGCGTCCGAAGCCCCGGTGAACGGTGGCCGTAACTATAACAGTCCTAAGGTAGCAAAATTCCTTGTCGAGTAAGTTTCGACCCGCACGAAAGGCGTAACGATCTGGACACTATCTCGGAGAGAGGCTCACCAAAGCCCCGGTGAACGGCGGCCGCAATTATAACGATCCTAAGGTAACGAAATTCCTTGCCGGGCTACTTTCATTTTAGTTGATCGTGATGGGTCTGTTGTCCTCCTCATTATAGTCCTCCTAGAATCAATAGCATTTCACTAGTTACCAACGATCACGGTAAACTCCCCTGCTGCCCTTCTCCCATTTCTTTGACTAAAGCTTCCTTCGCTTCATAAGCAAAAGTGCCAGGTGCTAAAGCATAGGTGTTTTTGTATCTATCTCTCTCTCTCACACACACACACACAGTCACAACACATCAAAGCGTGTTGAATTACTATCTTATCTTCTATATTCTTTCCTTTTACAAATTCCACTTCTCCAAAACTCTGAAATGCAATCTCACCTCTATTAAATTATATCTCACTTGTCAGTCTTTTTCTAAAAAATGAAAAACGTGTTGAAATATTGTGCGTGGATTGTTATAATATGGTCGATTTACTCATAATATTTTTGTTAAAGAATATTTATATTAATATGATATTTTAGGTGCACTATATTAATATTGAATCATAACGGGATGACACATATATTTAATACTTGTTGATGTCTTTAGACATATGTAATGTTTTTGTACTGTAGACCAAATAAATCAGCAAAATTGATTAAAAAGGAAAAATTGGTAACTATAAATAATTAAAGTAACATGTTGAAAAATAACAAAATATTGTAAAATTAGACTTCAGCAACACAAAATCAGAGGTAAAAATTCACCGAAACTTCCATTTCAATTAAGTGATTGAGAACTTACCTAAGAATATTTGAATCGGATATATAAAAGTGAAATAGCGGGAAACAGTTATAATACACACACACAAGTGAGCATTTGGGAAAAATTGGCCTCAAAGTTGTAGAAAATTTTCAAGTTGGTCTTTAAAGTTTAATTTGTTCCAAATCAGTCAGTAAAGTTTCTCCAGAAGTTCTAACTTAGTCACTCTATTAGTGAGATTAATGTCAAACTGTGTGTATGTTAATGCCATGAAGTATCAATCTCATTGGCATGCAAGCCTTAATTTGTTAAAAATGGGATGACGAAACCCCGAAGTTCGTTCTAGTCAACTTCAAATATTAAAATAGATTTGAGTAAGGCATGCAATCAATTTAAAAATAAAACAGATTACATGGCATCGTCAATCATTATTAGCAAGATTTAGGCATACATGGAAATGGAATTAAATGTTCAGTTTTAGTACACAATGACGTTAACAACGTACACGTAGGATATGACGTTAATTTCACTCTCAGATTGACTAGACTAGAACCGTATGGAAACTTTAGTGATTGATTTAAAACAAATAAACTTTAAGGACCATCTTGAAATTCTGTTTCATCTTTGGTGATCAAATTTGTATTTAACCCGTTCTTTGTGTGTGTGTGTGTGTGTGTGTGTGTGTGTGTGTGTGTGTGTGTGTGTATTTCCATATAAATGCAAGAGTTGACAACATGTTATCTCCTAAAAATCACAAAGAACATGGGTCTAGAAGATAAATCCTTGCATGACCATCACCAAGAAGAAAAATCATACTCATCTAGCATCTCTAGTCCAGTCAAAGTTTTATTGCTCTTCAACATTCTACAATGAATCAATTGTTCATTACCTGCTACAATTCAATATGCACCTTAATCACCTTAGACTTCTCCTCTAGAACTAACTAAAAGACTAAATCACAAGAATACAAGTAAGCACTTGAAACAACAATCCACTTCATACAAAGTACAAATAGAATCAAATCTTCTTTTTCTCTATCAAAATTAAGCAACCACGATTCAAAGAACAAATAATATGACAGCATTTTCATTACATAGGTTGAAATTCCAAATTCTCAACAAACTTATCCCCATTCTTATCAAACCACTACACTCTCCTCCTAGGTTTCCTTGATTTTTTGGACAATCCGCCTTTCTTGGATGGCAAAAATGTCCGTGATTCGTTCTCTCCTTTACTTTCCCAATTCAAACAAACCTTTGGGGACTCCACACCATTTATAAAGTTAGTATTAATTTTATGGCTCTTAACATCCTTTTCATTCATATCCATTGAGAGAAATTATGCCGTCAAAGATATATATTCAGCTATCAATATCAAGAATGGTGATTAATTTTTTATTAATACTTATCACGCAAAACAAGAACCCATTTATTAAAATTGATAATTTAGCATCCCAAAATGAAAATGAAAATTGAAGTTTCGATCTTTGTTAGTGAATTGTAAGAACTCAATGCAATCAAGAAAGCCAACTCATGGTTTGACCAAGAAAGCAATTAATCTGAATCTTTTTTTAACAGAAATTCAAGAATATGTGGTCAAACTTCCATTTGAATGGATTGTTGGGGTAAAAAAAGGAAAAACACATTGAAATTTTCAAAAACAACTAACACTATGATTCTTTACTTCGAAGAACAAAAAATTGAACCAAAACCCTGCGATTCTAGGGTCTAGATCTTCAGAAGCCCAATTAAGTTGGATGGTCTTCTCTCTTATGATCAAGTAGATCACTCTGCGTCTCGTACAATGATTTACACCTCTGCACTCCACCTTTGTCAATTATTTTTTTGTGAGCACACAGATTGTGTGATTCCATTCCATTCTTGTAGTGAAAACACCCTCTTGCATGGGTAGCAATAGTTTTGAGTTCTCTTTTCACTAGCCATTGGAAGCTTGAAAATTAAAATATACAGAGATGTACAAAACGAATGAGTATTTCACAAAGCAAGTTGATTACAAGAACTTTCAAGGTATGTATATTTCAATAAAACAAATTCTATGAAATGATTTATATGAAGGAATTGTATGCATTCAAATAGTCCAGACTTTGACATAGAAGTTGGGATCTACAAAATTAAAGTAGAAATGCTTGTCTCAGCATTCCAGTAAACCAAATAACATTAAAGATGGAAACAGAAAAGAAAGATGAAATAGAAGAACAGAAGAAACAGGGACAAAAATTTTGGTAACATGATAACTATGAAACACAACCAATTTTCAATTCACCAAAAGAATAAACATGTTTTGGGGCTAAAGAAAGATTAAATGAAGTATCAACATGATTGCATAGTTAAAAACTGAAATACAAGCATCTACATAGATCGAATAAGCTTTAGAAAAAGAATGTACAGATATGCATAAAACAGAGAATGACTGAAAAACAAGCTTGATTATAGCTCACATCTAGATTTAACATCAGACTAGAAATTCATTAATGTTCTCGAACAGAAAAGTGACCGTATGAAAAAATCATTCGATTCTTTCAGGACTATAGCATAGTAGATTGATAAACAAAACAAAGGTTCCTCGAAGCTGAAAAATCTTCAAGATTCTACCAAAATAGGAAATGCCATACGGGAAACTCACAACTCTATGGAGTAAGACATCCTTTGGACATAACTCGAATCCACTAAGAATTTTAGAATACTTTATGATGAAGTTAAATTTGGAAACCTCTTCATTCCTAACTAGCATTTGACAACTTTGAAAATTTACGGTTCCAAATCCATTGTCAAACTCTTTTGTCATCCAAAAATAGATTTTAGAATGTATACATCAATCCAAAAGCAACATAGGAATCAAAACAACCTCGAGGGGGTAACTCCTTTTATGTGATTTTATTAAGTAATAGATAAAGTAAGCTATTGAATGTAGTGTTGAGGGAAAGAAGAAAAAGGTCTGTGGTAAACTGCACTTGCACACAGACTGGAAACATAAAAACACATTGCTTAAATGCTCCATCAATAATTTGTGTTTTCTTCTTCTTTAATAATATAAAAGAGCCCAATATCTTAAATTGACAAAGAATAAATAAAGGATATGACCTGCAGTCACATATACAGTGATGAAATGACTAAGGAAGATGGTGATGTTCATATTAGCTTGGGCCAAACAGCTGTTGTACACGAACCAAACTTACTATATAATTATCAAATTAACCTTGAATTGACTATCCCTCGCCATGTTTCTCAGACTAATTGATTAGAATAGTACTTCTGCCTTATGGTTTGTTAGTGTATATGTAGGTACTTCATAATTATATTACGAATCGAAGAAACAATATTCTTTTGAATGGCATGACAGAATTACTGAAAAATCATATCAACACTCGCAAAAATGAGGTAAAAAGTATTTGGGTATTGGTATGAAATTGATAAATATTGAAGAAAAACTCAGAAATTGATAAATATTAGAGAATTTGTTTAGGAAATTGACCAAATTTGTTTATGAAATTGATTTTGTTACTTGGAGACAGTGTGTTCGGAAGCACGGCTAGAGAGATGAAGAACAAACTTGGCCAAGAAGATAGTATCAAGGCGGTATATGCATGCTATTGTATGTATGTATGTCTTTGGCGACAAAATGAGCTGGCATTTTGCAAAGAGCTTGCTGCATTTCAGTTGGAAAAAATGTTGCTTGAAATTGTGTGTGTGTGTATGTGTGTGTGTGTGAGAGAGAGAGAGAGAGAGAGAGAGAGAGAGAGAATGTGTGTGTGTGTGTGTGTGTGTGTGTGTGGTGTTTTTATTGTAATTTTAAAGATTAAAATTCCAAGCAGTCTCTAAACTTTCAAACAAATTATAATCCATCCCTAAACTTTAAATCAATTCTAATCGATCACCAATATTACTTTTTTGTATCCCATGGATCCTACCTTTCAGCTTCCGAAAACCCAATTGCTACCTTAACATTTTTCAAATGTTAAGGCATGTGAACTAAGGGATGAGATACACAATGTTCGATCATAATCAATTTAAAGTTCACAGATAAATTTAATTTTCACTTAGATACTATTTTTCATTTGAATAAATCAATTAATAATTATTCAATTTTTTATACATCAATTAAATAAATAAATAAAAATGAAATAAAACCAATTTAAAAAAGAAATAACATATTTTTCTTTCGACCCCTTCACATGAATTCATTCTTGTGGTCGTAACATCTCACCTCTCTATTCCACTATTGAAAGTGAGGTATCGTATACACAAGATTTGAATTGTAAGTTTCATAAAAATAATAAATTTGTCATTTTGAAACACCACAAGTTTGATTATGTAATCTGGCTTTAATATTATAGGCTTATTTGTACAAATGGTCCCTGACTTTTGTACATACTGCCAGTTGAGGACCTATCTTTTCATTTTTGGCAGTTTAGCCCCTATTTCAAATGTTTTTGGCGGCAATGGTCCTTTTCATCAATTTCCATCCAAATGACCGTGAAATTTGACGGTGAAAATTTTTTTATTTAAAAAGGGCTTATTTGCACAAATGGTCCCTGACTTTTGTAAAGGAAAATTTGCATCAAAAGTCCCTAATCTTTTAGAAAGTGTTGAAAAGTCCCGTAACCTTCTAATCCTAACACATATGACTCCAAACTTTTTTGACAATTTTACTCCTAACTTAAATAAATTAAAAATAACTCATAAACCTTTTCAAAAATACAAATAAGTCCTAAATCTTTTTATTTTTTTACAGATTTACACTTAAAATAATAAAAAGTGTGTCATTAAGTCTCAAAACTTTTAATTTTCTTCACCAAAATGACACTTAAAATGTGTTTGATTAAAATCAAATTTTTTAGTAAAAGTTGTTGAAATGTGTGGTTGAAAAGTTGTGGGACCATTAAATGTGTGGTTATAATTAATTGGACTTATTTGTACAAATGGTCCCTGACTTTTGCACATACTGCGGGTTGAGGACCTATCTTTTCATTTTTGGCAGTTTAGCCCCTATTTCAAATATTTTTAGCGGCAATGGTTCTTTTCATCAATTTCCATCCAAATGACCGTGAAATTGGACGGAGGAAATTTTTTATTTAAAAAGGGCTTATTTGCACAAATGGTCCCTGACTTTTGTAAAGAAAAATTTGCAGCAAAAGTCCCTAATCTTTCATAAAGTGTTGAAAAGTCCCATAACCTTCTAATCCTAACACATATGACCCCAAACTTTTTTGACAATTTTACCCCTAACTTAAATAATTAAAAATAACTCATAAACCTTTTCAAAAATACAAATAAGTTCTAAATCTTTTTATTTTTTTTACAGATTTACACTTAAATTAATAAAAAGTGTGTCATTAAGTCTCAAAACTTTTAATTTTTTTCACCAAAATGCATCTAAAATGTGTTTGATTAAAATCATATTTTTTTAGTAAAGTTGTTGAAATGTGTGGTTGAAAAGTTGTGGGACCATAAAATGTGTGGTTAAAATTAATTGTTGATCTTGACTTTAGCTTTTTATCAAAATCAAAATTAAAAACAAACGGGCTCTTAGAGTCTTTACAGATTTTGTCCAATGGTCCATTAATTAACAAAAAAATTATACCCATGATCAAAATTTGACCAATTTAAAATTTTAATTTATTTTTTATACCAATTAAAAAAAAGGTGGTGGTGGGCTAAAGATTGTGAAGAACTTTTTTTTTAATTATTATTTAGTAATTGGTAGAGCTGGCAAATAGGTCAGATGGACTAGCCCAACCCGAAATTAGGCGGGCCACATAAAGATTGGACTGTGCTAACCCTGACCCAATTTTACATGGGTTGGTATTTGCTGGGCCAACCCAGCCCGATATTGGGCCACAGGGTCAATGAGCCAGCCAAACTTATATTTTTAACTTATTTTTTCAAAATAATTACTTATAATTTTGTAAAAAAAAACAAAACAAAATCCAATATCTTCCTCCAGATGGTGTTTGAAGTGTGGAGTAGGGACGTGGGAAAAAAAATTTATTGGGCCAGCCCGGTTGGCTAGTTGTACTGGGCTAAATTGACCTAATTTTTATTTGATCAATTTTTTATTAGACCAGCCCAGTCCAAAGACCGGGCTAACCCATTTTGCCACCTCTAGTAATTGATATGAAAAATAAATTAAAATTTTAAATTGATCAAATTTTGATCATGGGGTAAAATTTTTTTGTTAATTAATGGACCACTGGACAAAATTTGTTGAGACTCTAAGAGCCCGTTTGTTTTCAATTTTGATTTTGGTAGAAAGCTAAAGACAAAGTCAACAATTAATTTTTACCACGCATTTTATGGTCCCACAACTTTTTAACCAGACATTTCAACAACTTTTACTAAAAAATCTGATTTTAATCAAACACATTTTAAATGTCATTTTGGTGAAGAAAATTAAAAGTTTTGAGACTTAATGACACACTTTTTATTATTTTAAGTGTAAATATGTAAAAAAAAATAAAAAGATTTAGGACTTATTTGTATTTTTGAAAAGGTTTATGAGTTATTTTTAATTTATTTAAGTTAGGGGTAAAATTGTCAAAAAAAGTTTGGAGTCATATGTATTAAGATTAGAAGGTTATGGGACTTTTCAACACTTTCTAAAAGATTAGGGACTTTGATGCAAATTTTTCTTTGCAAAAGTCAGGGACCATTTGTGCAAATAAGCCCTTTTTAAATAAAAAATTTTCCACCGTCAAATTTTATGGTCATTTGGATGGAAATTGATGAAAAGGACCATTGCCGCCAAAAAAATTTGAAATAAGGGCTAAACTGTCAAAAATGAAAAGATAGGTCCTCAACCCACAGTATGTACAAAAGTCAGGGAGCATTTGTGCAAATTAGGTAATTAATTGTTGACTTTGTCTTTAGCTTTTTAGTAAAATCAAAATTGAAAACAAACGGACTCTTAGAGTCTTAACAGATTTTGTCCAGTCCATTAATTAACAAAAATATTTTACCCCATGATCAAAATTTGATCAATTTAAAATTTTAATTTATTTTTCATATCAATTACTAGAGATGGCAAAATGGGTTAGCCCGGTCTCTGGGCTGGGCTGGTCCAATAAAAAATTGATCAAATAAAAATTAGGTCAATTTAGCCCGGTACAACTAGCCAACCGGGCTGGCCCAATAATTTTTTTTTTGCCCAAGTTCCTACCCCACACTTCAAACACCATCTGGAGGAAGATGGTGGATTTTGTTTTTTTTTTTTACAAAATTATAAGTAATTATTTTGAAAAAATAAGTTAAAAATGTAAGTTGGACTGGCTCATTGACCCTGTGGCCCAATATCGGGCTGGGTTGGCCCAACAAATACCAACCCATGTAAAATTGGGTCAGGGTTAGCCCAGTCCAATCTTTATGTGGTTCGCCTAATTTCGGGTTGGGCTAATCCATCTGGCCCATTTGCCAGTTCTACCAATTACTAAATAATATTTAAAAAAAAAGTTCTTCACAATCTTCAGCCCACCTCCACCTTTTTTTAATTGGTATGAAAAATAAATTAAAATTTTAAATTGGTCAAATTTTGATCATGAGTATAATTTTTTTGTTAATTAATGGACCATTGGACAAAATCTGTAGAGACTCTAAGAGCCCGTTTGTTTTCAATTTTGATTTTGATAAAAAGCTAAAGTCAAGATCAACAATTAATTTTAACCACAAATTTTATAGTCCCAAAACTTTTCAACCATACATTTCAACAATTTTTACTAAAAAAATCTGATTTTAATCAAACACATTTTAAATGTCATTTTAGTGAAGAAAATTAAAAGTTTTGAGACTTAATGACACACTTTTTATTATTTTAAGTGTAAATCTGTAAAAAATAAAAAGATTTAGAACTTATTTGTATTATTGAAAAGGTTTATGAGTTATTTTTAATTATTTAAATTAGGGGTAAAATTGTCAAAAAGGTTTGGGGTCATATGTGTTAGGATTAGAAGGTTATGGGACTTTTCAACACTTTGTGAAAGATTAGGGACTTTTGCTGCAAATTTTTCTTTACAAAAGTCAAGGACCATTTGTGCAAATAAGCCCTTTTTAAATAAAAAGATTTCCTCCATCAAATTTGGTTATTTGGATGGAAATTGATGAAAATGACCATTGCCGCCAAAAATATTTGAAATAAGGGCTAAACTGTCAAAAATAAAAAGATATGTCCTCAACCCGCAGTATGTGCAAAAGTCAGGGACCATTTGTGCAAATAAGCCTAATATTATATATGAACACTTTGTATCTTATTTGATATTATAAGTTTCTATAAGAAGTATTTGAAATATCTGTCTTTGAGAAAACAATTAGCTAAAAAAACATCACATCACATCAGATTAAGTTTTGAAAATTTATACACAAATGACACATATAGATTGAACAAGAGAATTTTGAAAATAGAACAATGATATATGCAGATGCTTTTGATAAAATAAATATAGATATTAGATTTAATTTTTTGAAAAGAGAGAATTTGAGAATTTATAATAGTGATAATTTCACCATACACCATAAAATATAAAATAATTTAAAAATACTATCTAACTTTTTTTATTCTAAAAATACTGTTTTTAATTTTTGTAACACTTGTTACATTTGTTATGTTTGTTAATAACAAATGTAACACATTTATTGTAACTGAAATAAAAAATGTAACAAATATAACAAAAAGTGTTATAAAAATTGAAAATAGTATTTTTATAATAAAAAAAAAGTATGACAGTATTTTAAGAAATATTTTATTTATTGTGGTTATTTGTGAAAAGACCCCTTTATTTTATGACCAAGTATTGTTTGAGACAAATAAAAGAGAAGAAGAAGAATCTCTTTCATTACATGCAAAATAATCTCTTTTTATACAATAATCTTAAATTACTTTTCTTCACGTTTCCATTTACCCAAAACCAGGTCTCAAAATAAGTGAGAAAAAAAATTTAACTACGAAATAATTTTCAAAAATAAAATTTAAAAAATGTCTTATAAAACAAAATTTCAGATTTCAATGGAGGTTAGTGGCCTCTGTCCGTCACTGCCCACAGCTAATGCATTGCACTATCCATTGAATTTGAGAAGATGCTTATAACGAGTTTTGACACAATGAATTAAGAGGCTGATCTTCCGTCAAATGGAATATTGATTAATAGGCAAAATTTTCGAACTCATGTCAATCTAGAATATTTGTACTAAAATTTGAACCATTTGTGTGTTTAGCATGGTTTATAGGATGCTGTATACTAATTACACGGTTTAGCTGAATTGGAAAACCAAAAGATCAAAAGAGGGTTTGATGCCATTTAAAAAGAAAACACGAATTTGGGATATATACTCGAGGGGAGAATAAGCTTGTCATAGATATTCAAGTAAGTTTTTCCCTTCTTGTTTACAAATTCATATCCACTTGATTTATTTATGGGGTTTTTTTTTTCATAAATAAGCCACTTTTTGAAAATAATTTCAAAAATCCATTCTTATTTCATTTATTCTAAAAATATTGTTTTTTAAAAACTATTATTTTAATTTACTATATTATATATTACATATAGTAACTGAATTATTAATTGCCGAATTTGATGGAAATTTATATATTATAGAATCTTTTATTGTTAATTATAGTAACCGAATCCTTAAAAATTAGAATTGATTGAAATATATATATATATATATATATATATATATATATATATATATATATATATATATATATATATATATATATATATATATATATATATATTTTATTGTTATAACTGTCAAATATATATCATTGTATTATAAACAAAACTTATGATCTTTTTAATTTCAACATTTGTAACAATCTGTGTTACAAATTAAGATGTAAAATATCAGTGATATATAATACAAATTTATGTAACATGTGTTGTGTAAAATAACATAATATAATCTGTAATATATTCAGTGATACAAAATATCATTTGTAACATTTGTATCAGACAGTGATACACAATATCATTTGTAATATCTGTATCAGATCGTGATACTAAACAGAAACTGTTACAACTACAAACCAACTCTAAACTTCAACAAGTTCGTATTAATATACACATTAGACTCTAAAAACCTATTGGTACTGTAACATCAGTATGATATAGATATGTAACACAATGCGAAATTTAACAAATAAAACTATTGATTTCATCATTTGTAACATATGTAACATCAGTGATACAGAATACCAATTCATGTAACATATGCTGTGTAAAATAATATAATATAATCTGTAATATATTCAGTAATATATTCAGTGATACAAAATATTATTTGTAACACCTGTATCAGACAGTAATACTAAACAGGAACTGTTACAACTGTTATATAAATACAAAATTAACTCTAAACTTTAACAAGTTCGTTGTGTCTTTCGTTATTTGTCGGTGACGGGAAGTGTTCAACTCCAGTATGGTTTCTCCTCCAGGCGACGCTGTCTTCGACTTTGTAATTATATATGCGATTTGGAGTCTCTATTCTTCAACCGAGATAAACAAAAATTTTAGGATTTTTGGCAGAAGATTTGCTAAGATTTTCAAAGATTTTCTTCCGATTTGTAAATGGTGAAGTTTCTAAATACCTAGAAAGGGGGATTGGAAGAAGATTTGCTGAGATTTTTGAAAGATTTTGTACCGGTTTGTAAATGGAAAGTTCCTTCCGTTTGGGAGTTTTATGGGGCCGATAATCTAGGATATTTACAAGTAGTTAGTTGTAATTATAGTTTAAAAATTGATTTTAATTCATTATTAAATTAATTAATGTAATATTAACAATGTAGTATTTTTAAAATAAATTAGTTAAGTTGTTAGAATTTGAAATTATTTTTAGATTGGTAAGTAGTGGATGTAATTTCCACTTTATTTACCTTGCACTCATCCATTAGCAAGGAGTTTATAGGATTCACTACTGTGAATTTCTAAATCTATCATAAGTGTTATCATTAGGAATCTTATATATACAGTTTAGATTAGCTAAACCATATTTACGAACTTATGGTACGAGATATTAAGATAAGAGGATCGGTCGACATTACTCAAAACATTTATTAGTTCATCCCAACATTCTGTACTTGTCCAACAATTGCATATTATTAGCATAAAAATAATTTTGGCATTTTGTAAAATGACGATTGCAGTAGTATTTTTTATTTGTTATAATTGTTTTCATCTTGCTGAAATTTAGTCCTTACTAAAATAAAAGAGCCAATAGCCTATTTACTATTCACAATGTGGTTAAAAACGACACTGTTTTTGTAATTTCTTTTCCCTAACATCACTTACCTGATTATTTTGCCAGATTCCTCATTTCATTTGGAAGACAAACTGTTGAAACCATACCTACACGCCGATTCTTGCTCCGTTTATTCCCTACAATTTGTGGTGAGTAATTTTTCATCTCATTCCATGAAAAAACCTTTAGTGCTGCTTAGATTGTACGTCGATTTGCACAGATCGTTAAAATTCCCCTTTAGATTTCTCATTTCATTTGGAAGACAAACTGTTGAAACCCTACCTGCGCGCTGCTTTTTGCTCCGTCTATTCTGCAATTTTTTGGTGAGTAATTTTTCTTTTCATTCCATGAAAAAACCTTTGGTGCTACTTAGATTGTATGTCGATCAGTGCAAATCGTTAAAATTCCCCTTCAGATTTCTCATTTTATTTGGAACATATACCTTGGAAACCCTACTTGTGCGCCGATTTTTGCATGCAGTTGTGGTAAGTGATTTTCCATCTTCTTTCATAAAAAAAAAACCTTTTTTTTCTACTATGATTGTTTGTGGAGTTGTGCATAGCTTTCAAGTTCCTCTATGATTTCTTCGATTCCAGTGCCCTTGCTCTTTTCCTATGTTCGATTTATGTTTTTGTTTTTATTTTTTTGGATTCCTATGTTTTCCTTTCGGAAAGCAGTGAAAATATGGGCATTATGTGTTCTCTGTTTATGTTGGTTTTTTTATCTGCTTCTTGCCTGCAATTTTGGTGATTAATTTTTTCTCTTCTTCCATAAAAAAATCTTTTGTGCTACGTAGATTGTTAGTGGACATGTGCACATATTTCAAATTCCTCTATGATTTGGTCGGTTCCAGTGGCCTTGCCTTGTTTGTACGTTTGATTTTTTTTCTCGTTTTCCAGTGTTTTTCCTTTCAAAGCCAGTGAAAATATGGGCAATCCGTGTTCTCCATTTATGTTTTTTATTTTAAAATATTTTTGTTATTTTTTTTTCATTAATAGCTGCACAGTTGGGTCCGGGAGGTTGTTATTGTGTTGAGGAAGTGGTTGAGCTCGGTTGACCAGGAATAATAGAACAACCAAGGTTATTTAATGTCACTTAGTTGCCTTTGGTATTTGCAGCTGTTATTTGATTTTTCTGCTTGATTGTTTCTTTTAGTGATTTTAATATTTGTTATTTTACAACAAATCGTCTGCACTATGTAGATTGTGTACTTCCGTCTGCAATGATTTTCGAAAACCTTCAAAATTGACCAAAATCATTTTATTCGCCAGCGAAAAGCCGTTAAAACAACAAAAATGTTGTGGATCTATGAAGAACTGTCAAATTCCTTAGTGATTTATTTGATTCCAATGACCTTGCTGTAATTGTACATTCAAAGTTTTTTTCTAGGTTCTTTTTGTTCTCCATTTGAAAACATGTGAAAATATATGGTTATCCTTTTCCTCATTTATGCTTTTTTTTTGTTTTTAGAAAAATATTTGTTTTGATATTTTTTCTATTTACTACTACAGATTTGGGACCAGAATACTGTATTTGTGTTGGGAAAGAGGTTCAACGTGGTTGTTCACGAACACACATTTAACCCAGGTTCTTTAGTGTCGCTCATTTGATGTTTGTTGTTATTGGCGCTTGTCATTTGAATTTTTTGTTTTCTTTTTCTTTTTGTGGGTTTTAGTGTTTGTTGGTAGCGTATGATGAGATTGGAGTTGTTGTTTTTTACACTTTTGAAACCGAGTTGGCAAATAATCGTTCCTTTCGTCATGCGTTTTCCTGCTTGATTATATGTGTTATAAAAATGTTGGACATCTCATGTATATTTTTGTTTGATTATTCAGGTCGTTGGCATATGTTTTCAAATGTTAATATAAAGATATCACATGCAATTGTGTTGCACAATGTTTTACCTTCTTTCACCAAAAAAAAAAAAAAAAAAAATTTGTGCTCTAAATTGTCTTCTTAATTTTGCTATGATTTTTGTAAACCTTCTAAATAGATCGAAAATATATTGTTCCCCTACGAAAAACCAATGAAATCAATCGAAAATGTTGTGGACCTATATAGATCATTTATATTCATTTATGCTTTGAATAATGCTATTCATAGTCGCTCACTACCAATAGTTATCTTACGTGGCATTACTAAATTAGGATGAATTATTTAATTCAATTGACTAATGTATTTATAGCCATTAATTATGAATAATTCATTCAATTGAGTAATACCAGGTAGGATGACTACCGATAGTGAGCGACTATGAATAGCAATACTCTTATGCTTTTGTCAATTCCAGTTACCTTTCTTTATTTGTGTGCTTGTTTTTTTTTTCTTTTTTCTCCATTTAAAAATCAGCGAACATATGGATTTTTTTTGCGCGTTTGTTTTTTTATTATTATTATATTTTTCTGCTATGCTTTTTTCCGTTTTGTTGATGCATATTTGGGAGTTAAAGACTATTATTGTGTTGGAGAAGAGGTTAAACGCAGTTATTGAGGGAAAAAATGTAGATTTTTCATTGTCACTTATTTGATTTTCGCTTTTATTTTCATTCCTTATTGGAATTTTTTTCGTACTTGTTTCTTTAAGGTTCAATATTTATTGGCAGTGCATCGTTCTTTCTCTCTGAAACCCTTAGACGCGCTTCTCTTCTGATTTTTCTCTACACTTTGTGCACTCTTTGTCATATTTTGTTGGTGTTTGGTTTTTATTCCCTTGTTTGTTCATAACAATGGCTTGAGAATTTATGTTTTTGTTGGTTGGGTCGTAAATTTGGGTTGGTTATGGTCATTTGTAACAAAACAAAATTTTTCTAAGATCTACTAAATTTTTTTTATTTTTTGTGCCATATCATTGATTACGGGGCGTTGGTGTAGGTTGTCCTTTGATTTTTGTATATTTTGTCTATTTTTTTTGGATTGGTTGACCATTTCTTTCAATTTAGAGGTATGCGAGTGTAAAAAATTGTTCACATTGTTAAACACAGTCCTCATATTCGGAATTCGTATTCATTTTTTAAATTGCTTTTTGTTTAACATATTGTTATATAGTTTTTTTCCTAGTTGTTTGAAATAGGATAGATTTTTACAAATGTGTTGAAACTATTTAATTTTTTTTGTGTTATTTTGTTGATTGCAAGGCGTTTTTAGAGGTTGTGGTTCGTTCTTGTGTACTTTGGTCATTTTGTTTCGCTGCTTGGATCATTGTTTTCGAGTTATAGGTACGTCATTGTAATATATTTGTATCGTAGCACAACATAGACGTTAACTTGCTCAATTCCTATTTGATTTTTGATATTCTCATTTATGTTTGTTTGATTATTATTTGAGAATGTTTGTGGACAAATTGCTGTTCTTTCTCAAATCAATGAAGAAAACTCTTTGTTTTGTTGTTCATATTACAAATCATTGTTGCTTGCTGTGTTACTTTTCGCCTCACCTGCTAATTTTGACTTGAAGGTCTTTCCTTCATTTTTTGTTGTTACAATTTTCTGTTGGTTTTGGTGTGTTTTGCATTATTAGGAGCTTTTTATTAAATGTAATTGTATATACATCCAATCCTCATTATGACCAACCCCAAATTTGTTGGGAGCATACAAGGATTCCTTTTTTTTTTTTGTATATACACAACAAATACAATACATTATTCTTTTCTTAGTTTGTTATTTATAGGAGTATAGTAGTAAAGAAGAGTGAAGAAGCATAGCTGTTAAGGTTGTGGCGTGTACTAATTTGCTTGTAGAGAATTAATTACTAGATCACTGTTACGAATTGATATACATATTAGACTGCTTGAATTCTAATATTTGGTAAAGTATCTTCTGCTGCAGTAATAATTTTTTTTAAAGTTTTATCTAACACATTTTTCAACTTAACTACTATATTTCCATTTTTCCATGTTTTATTTTGAATTAATTGAATCTTCCATATAATATATTCTTAAAAGTTAGAAAATGTGTGTAAATAATTTAGTAGCAATAGTGCCAAGCATTCGACCCTATTGCATTACTAATAGTGAGGATTTGATCATCTTAAATTGGGAAAGTAACGACAATATAGCAAGTCCTTTAATGTCTATGATAATCCTTCACATTGGATACCTTGTATTACTGGTGTTCATCAAACCTAAGGTAAAATAAATCAATTTGCTAGAATTTATCTAGTTGCCTTATGTTCATGGTTTACTTGTACTTGTGTATCTTAGTCTGCTATTTGTAGTTTAGCTTATTCTTTATATCCAACTATCTCTACTTCACTATTAGTGTTATAGATTATTTGTTATATATTTGAAGCATTATTCTTCTGCACCAAAAATGTTTAACTATGTCCACAATCATATGTCTTGTCCATTTGCGTTAAAATTATTGTGAATACAACTGTTATTTTTTATTACATCTGGGTCTTAACCTAACTTCTTTCTATTTGTAGGTATTTGACCTATACGGTGTAGGCACACAACAAGCTTATTGAAGACACAATCTTGCAAAAAAGCAAATTTTAAAGGTCACTATTGTACATTCAACTATCCAAAAAATCACTATCCACTTCTATTGAGTAGGGATGGCAAAAATATCTAATCCGCCCCAAATCCAAATCCGATGGATACCTAGTCTGAATGAAGCAAAAAATTTCTGATCCGTGCATCAGCGGGGCAGATCACGAGGCGGATCGGATCATTTCCACAGAACCTATCTTTTTTATTTTGCAAGCTTTTTATTTTTTATCATTTGATTCTAGAATGTTTTTCTAACTTGCTGTTATCTTATTCGTTGCATAAATTTTAAGCCATCCTTTCTCATTATTGATGAAAACCCAGCAGTTACAACAATTAATTTTTTAGCTGACCTCATTATCACCAATATTGTTGTTGCTACTAATACATTTTGTATAATCTTGTTTTGTTCTAAACAGTCTAAAATCTTCTCAACATCCCATTATCCCGCTGTGAGTTGTGTAAATGAAAACTATTTTATTTGTACGCATTGACAAACTTTAGGAAAAATGCTTGATCTTGGTTTGTTATGCATGGATGATTGGAGTTAACCGTTACACGACGTCCAATGGGTGCTTCACGTATCATAAGTACCTTGTTTGACATCAGATTATAGCCTATCTATGTTGCCAAGCTGATTATATTTTATTTCTTAGTATTTCAAATGTTATGTTTATATCTAGAATGCTATGAATTTTTTTGATTAAAAGCGGCATGTGGATGAGTTCTTAAACATGTAGTACAAACGCTTGTAAGATATGATCGTGTTACGTGGTTTATTGGATATTTCGTCAATTTTTTTTAGATTTTTATTTGTTAAAAAATTCATTGTATGCCCATTTCTTTTATCCATTGTGTTAGTGCTAAGACATTCTTTTTTTTTTTTTTTATTCTTTTCCCATTTTCACCCTCTTTTCTGTAAAAAAATTTTTGGTAACAATTGGCAGGTAAGTTATCACGTTTCTCCCGTCTTTGATTTGAAACAACTTAAATATTCTTGGGATTCAAGCCAATCTTTGTTAAATGATAATGTTTTGTAGGTCTTTGTCTTCAATTTGTATTCGTTATGGTTGATTCTGCGTTGTTGGTGCTAAAACCTGGTGAAATTTGTCAGATATATATTTTTTTAATCTTTCATTCATATTCTCTTGTTCTATTTACTGAGAGATTTTATCACATTAAAATTTTCCTGGCTACGTAATTCAAATATACAACAATATTTTTTCTCTCGTTATGCTGATATTATAATATAGTAAGAACGGAGACAGAAGTATGTTGAGCTTTCAAAACCTAAATCTAAAATGACCATGACAAAAACATGGATTCAATTATTTGAGGATCTTGAAGTCAATCACGTCGATGCAAATAGTAGCTCACAATCATCTGGGGAGCTTTAGTGTCTTAATAGTCAGGAGGTTGCCAACTATGATAATTTTTTTTAACTTATTAGTTAGGGGGTTACCAAATAGTAGCTTTATGTATATTAACTAACATATAACATGCAATCAATCATACATAATAATAAATGTAGATGATTATGGACTTTATCTATCTAGTCTTTCTGAGCCATTAGAAAACTAATTGGTCAATTCCTAGGGGACGTTTCATTCGATCGTCGAATGCTAAATACAATCATCTCCATCTCATACTGCAATCTGTATCACATATTAGTTGATTCCTTGTGGCCCAACTGTACCGTGTATCATATACTAGTTGGCACGGGGGCCCAAATAAATGAACACGTAGTCCCATATTAAATAAGGAGCTCGAAAATCCAATTAAATAAAAGAAAAATTGTCAATAAGTCATCCATAGGTAACTTGTTTCTAATTAGGTCCAAACACTTTCCAAAATTTTGAATAAGTCATATTAATTTATCTAATACCGTAATTACCCCTATAATCTTTTTAACCAATTTAAACTAGATTTCATCAACTCACGATTCTTATTCACAAGCTGCCATTAACAACTTTCTTCTCCAGATCTCTCCGTCGACGATCACATCACCGGCGCACCTCGTAGTCGACATTCTGTGAGTCGACATAGTCTACAAACTTTCTTTTGTTTTCATAATTGATTATTTTAAGAATTTCATAGTTTTTCAGCTCTGTTTTTCTTCTCAATCATGGAAGGTGGCCTGATTTTACTTTGTAAGTATATTTCAGACACACTTTCTATAAAAGTTTCTGCTAGTGGAAATTTTAATGGTGTTTTGCGAAAATTATGTGATAATTGGAAATCATTAGAAGTCGACACTATTTTTTTTGCGTTATTCTATTTCTGGATATGATAGGTGTTTTCTAAGGAATGAAGAAGAATTTAGGAACATGATTTCTTTTATTTTTGCGTTTGAATTGAAATTTGTTGATATTAATGATTCAGACTCTAAAACAGTATCACATGATTGTGATACTGTTTTTGAAAATAATGGAACTGCCATAATTATATATTGTTCTTCAACAAATAGTAGAGCATTACTTTCATCTAGCTGGTCAAGCGTAATTACTGATGTTGGACAGAGGTTCAAGAGAGGTGTAGCTGAATTTAGAGATGCTTTATGCAAATATTCGATTGAGAGAGGATTTAAGTTTGATTATATGAGAAATAACAATAGTAGGGTAGAGACGCAATGTTCAAAGAGATATTCTAATGATTGTAGGTGGTATGTTTGTGCAACAATATCAAAGGTTAGCAGTTTTTGTTACATACGAAAGCTTGTGAATGAGCATAGTTGTCCTGTAGTGTTGAGGAAAGAAAAAAGTGAGAGATTAAGTTGTAAGGTGATTTCTGGTTTGATTGTCAATATATTGAGGGAGAAACCAACATTGTGTTCTAACGACGCTGTTTCACACTTTTTAACAAGTTACGGTTACACGATAAGCTATGAGAAGGCTTGGAATGCGTTGAAGAGGGCGAATGGATTGAGTTTTGGTGACGCATCTGAATCTTTCAAGCAGTTACACTGGTATATTGAGGCTGCAAGGTCATTTAATCATAGAAGTCATATTGATTTAAAGGTGGACCAAGTTTTCAAAAGATTCCAAAGATTGTTTGTTTCTTACCATGCGTGCATTCATGGGTTTAATCATTATCGTCTCATGTTGTTTATCGATGGAACATTTTTGAAAGGAAGGTTTAAAGGTATCTTATTGTCTGCAACCGCTAAGAACGGCAACCAAGGTAAGATACTATTTTTCTGTTCTTTTGTGATACTGTTTTGTAATATAATTTATAAGATCCCGTTAGATATTGTTGTTCTATTATTTTGATAATATTATTTTTTGTAGGCTTATATCCATTGGCTTATGCCATTGTAGATTTCGAGAACTACGATAATTGGTTGTGGTTCTTGGAACAGCTGCGTAGTATTGTTCAGAGTACTCGGGAGCTTACATTTGTGTATAATCGGAATGTTGGGTTAATGGAAGCGTTGCCAAAAGCATTCCCTACATCGAATCATTTTTTCTGTTTACAACACCATAAAGAAAATTTGAGGGATAAATTCAATGGTGGTGGCTTCTCAAATAGTTATAGAGAGCGTATGGTCTAGTTGTTCTGAGAATGTGCGCATGCTCCAACAATTACATTATTTAACCAGAAGTTGGAGGTATTGAAACGTGAGGAGGGAGCTATTGTTCAAAGGTTTCTAGATGGGTTACCATTTAAAAATTGGTCGAATGCTCATAGTGGATGTCAGTATGGAGAGATGTCATAAAATGCAGCTGAGTCTTTCAATGCATGGATAGTTGACTGTAGGAGCTTGCCCATAACTCGAATGGTTGACATGTTAAGGATAAAGCTAATGAACATGTTTGTTACGAGAAGAACTAATTCTGGTAATGTTATGATACTGTTTTATTTTCAATGTGATATTGTTTTATTTTCGATGTGATACTGTTTTATTTTCTATATGATACTGATGTAGGTAAGTGGATGAGGGTTGTCTGCCTGAAGATGATAGAGATGTTGCAGGGATATGCAGATGAAAGTCAATCATGGAATATCAAGCGGTCTTCCGATACAATTTTTGAAGTTTTATCAAATCCATCAGTCTGTGTGAACATCTGCAAAAGCACATGTTCTTGTTCCCAATGGTAGTTGAATGAGTTTTCATGTGTGCATGCAGTTGCTGTAATTAACAGATATGGAAGGCGCATTGATGAATTTGTTGATTATTATTTTCATGTTGCAGCATTCCGCAAGTCTTATGAAGAAGTTATACATCTCATTCCTACGTCAATTAGGTTGGAATATGAAAATTCTGCCAATTTTGATATTTTACCTCCACCTACAAAGAGACAACTTAGAAGACCTAAAAAGAGGCGAATTAGATCAAGGGGCGAACAAGTGCGGATGATACGATGTGAAAGGTGTGAAAAATTGGGTAATTGCAATAAGAAGACTTGTAAGGAGTCATTGGCCTAAGAGATTGTTCCCGTGAAGGATATTATTCGTTTTTTTTTAAATATATAGGAATACAATTGTGTTGTAATCATTTGTTGGTTGAATTAATGAAACTAACATTTATTTTTACAAAACAGTATTACAAAATATTTATTTTCACAAAACAGTATCACAAAATTTAACAAACAGTATCACTAAAAGTATCTCATTAAGAACATTACGTTGCAATACAGTATCACAAATTACTATAATCACTGGTGTTTTTAAGAGTTATCTATTCCCGTCAAAGATATTATTGTTTCTTTTTTAAATTTTTTGATGGAGAGTTATTATTTTTTTAATATATAGTAACACAATTGTCTTGTAATCATTTGTTGTTCAAATTAATGAAAGCAACATTTATTTTACAAAACAGTATCACAAAATGTTTATCTTAATAAAATAGTTTAACAAAATAGTATCACAAATAGTATTTCATTAATTAACAGCAGTATGTTTGCAATACAGTATCACAAATTGTATTCAGTATTAAAACAAAACTGTAAGTACAAATTACAGTATCAAACCTAAATTCGCAACTAGGAGATCTATTCATCTAGAATGAAGAAAATGTATTCATCTATTCATTCATCTACAACAAAATCTCCGGTGAATTGAGAAACCATGTTTGCTTTATATTGTCAACTTCTTTCATTGTCATGATTTCTTCTATCTCTTCATTCTTTGCCAGTCTTTTCATCACATAGAAAACCTGTATTCCACAATTGATACTGCAAAATAAAATTCAGAAACATGTAGTAAATGTCGGTGTGCTGCATAGTCATTTAAACACAAGTAATACAAATAGGGAGTTTAAAGGATTAGTCACTTCTTACGTTCCAATGTGTTGTTGCGGACATTTCTCGTAGGAGATCAATGGATAATTGAATTCTTCTTATTTGTACTCAACAGTATTTGTAATGGGAGATTTTATAAACAGTTCTTTTTGTTTGCTGTCAACATATTCTTTCTACACGTATTTGAGAAAAAACAACAATGTAAAATGTTAGACTTATAATTTAAAACTCACTGTAAAAATAGTATATGGTACTGTAACAACTCATTATCTTACCAATATCCTAGCATCGTCCATATATCGTTTGATGTCCCGTCTCTTGGCAAATCACTATTGTAATGTGTCCATTGACCTGCCTCAAAGTCGAATGTGAGTAGTGTCCAATGGTTTGAAACTACGTCAGATCTTTTTCCTCCGTTTGAGTTCATCGGGAACAGCAAAAGTCGAGGCTGCCCAGTGTTGTGGAGGTGCTCCAACACTATGTCGATTTTTCGTGATCTTGGAATTGCCATTTCAGGATATGTGACATATAGCTGCAGTATTCAAGTATAATATCAAGACAAGAAATTATTTTGTTATTAGACCTAAGTTTGTTATAGAAATGTTTATGTTAAAATTAAATAATTCACCCAGCACATAGAATAAAATGACAAATCTTTTGTGGTAAATGCTTTCTACAATTGGGTCATTGGTCTTTAGAATTTCGCTGTATGCATCAATTACCTACATATAAAGTATCATAGTTATGTTTTGTTTAAGTTTATAATTTGGGAATACATTATTTGGTTTTTACAATCTTACAATATTTGATATTGACTGGTCCCCAAGAATATCAAACAAATCTCCCAATGTCACAAAACAAAATTCTACTCCGGTCGGCTTGTAAACCGTCACTCTGCAATATAACAAAATATTAAGCAATGAAACAGTATCACAATATTATAAGTAAAACATTCAGTAGTTGAAACAGTATGACAATATTTATAAACAGTATCACGAAAACAGTATCACAATATCATAAGTAAAAGTAATTGAAGCAGTATCACAATATTTTTAAACACTGTCATGAATCAAAACATCAACAATTAGTGTATGGAAGATACTTACGATGGGTTGTGGATTTTCTCGATTTTTACGATCTTCTTCTTGTCATCTGTAGTTAACTGTTTTGCTGTCAACCACTTTGCATTGATTTTCGTTGGTACTTTTTTTCTTTCCTCATTGGAAGATCGGGAAGGTCCTCAACGTTGATGATATTGTCATCTTCTTCTTCTTGCACCTGAGAATTAGCCTTTTTACCCATTGTAACTCTTTTTTTCAGAGCAGAGTAGGTGAAATCGTCATCCTTTTTTCTTTTTATTTCCTTTTTTTCTTTTGACCATTGATGTTTGCTTTGTTGCATCATTTGTTTTTTAGATCTCTCTGTCATTCAAAGTTTGAGTGACTTTATGCACTACCTTTTCAGTCAACTCATTTACAAATGAGGTATTCTCTTTTTCCAATGATTTGTTCTCACTTGTAAGAGATTCCAAAGTTTCTTGCAGCTTTTTAAGTTGTTCGACAGTGTTATTCTTTTTCTCCAAAACTGCTGCATGTAGAGCCATTGACTTTTGTAGTTGGTCTTCTATAATTCTTATTCTTGTGCTTATCTCGTTGAGCTCCTGTATATTCCTTTCATTTTGCAAAGTATCAAAAGCATTTATTATCAGTATCAAAAGTATTAAAATCATATTATTATCAGTATCTTAATTAAACAGTATCATAATAAAATAGTATCACAAACAATAGTTTATCAATAAAATAGTATCACAATAAAACAATATCATAGATAAAAATAGTATCATATCACTTTTAAAATAAAACAGCATCATATATTCTAGTATTATAGATTGTTGTATCATATTCATATATATTAGTACATTTCATTCTGCGAGACGCTTTCATCCAACGCAGCTTGCAAGATACGATCCTTTTCTCTAGAGGCTTGTAATTCATCACGAAGTTTGGATAAACTAGTTATGGCTTTCATCGCTGATGGACCTTGATTGCAACTTCTGCCAGAGACTCAAGGGCAAGTGTAGCCAACTGTCATCCTCCTCTTCAAAACTTCTATGTTCTTCTTCATTGACGTTGCCTTCCTCACTTTCTTCCTTTTTGTTTTCTTCTGTTGAATCATTCTCCTTTATTCGATTGTCATCACTTTCTTCCTTTTCAATAGCTTTTGTTTTCGTATCAACTTCATCAGATTCTCCATCTTCATCTTCATCTGATTCTTCATCTTCATTAGATTCTTCATCTTCATCGAATTCTTCGACAACCTACAATGGTGTAGTAGTTGTATAATAAATAATACTGGATGTTTGTATGTTGAATAACTCTTCATGTAAGATACTGTATGCTTTGAATTGGTGATACTGCTGTTATCTTTTTTTTATACTTCGTATACAGTCGTAGATTTTAGACTACATGTCAGATCTCTTAAGTCTCATTTAATGCATCTTGGTTCTACATTCTTCTTCAATGTTTTGCAGACATTGAGTCTTTCTAACAACCAATACTGGATTTTCATAAATAAAAATTTATTAGTGCGAATATTAATGCAAAACAGTATCAACAAATAAAACAGTATCAACAAAACAGTATATAAAAATCAAATAGCTTACTGCTAAAGCCATCACACATCCTGTGACATCGATTGGGTCTTCATTTTTACATAGAGAAGAAATTAGGCATTCAAAGATGTGCTTCGACCAATTGTAAGTTTTGATCTTGTCGACATCTTCAACATACTTGATATATCTCCAGCTCAAAGTCAGGACTTTATTTGGCACAAAGAACGATGCCATCAGGAAGAGCATCATTAACCTAGAAGCATCGTCGATGTCTTCTTTTTCTTCCATTTGCTGAAGCCCTTAACCGTGTAGATATTATTGTTTTGGTCAATCTACGACAGCCTCTGAACCTTCGTTGGGATAAATCTGAAATCGAGGCTGACTTTTGTTTTCAACCACTGTCAAATTTTCACCTTCGACGATTCCAAAACTACGCTTCACATCGTCTATCTTGAACTTTAGATGGGATTTGTTTATCAAAAAATCCTTCTTTGACTTGTCGAAGCACTCAATGAACTTGTACAGATCCATATCACTTCCACAACAGTAATGTCTGTCAATTTTGTCATCCAGTATCAACTTGACAAGATTGTAAAATAGCAATTTCTTCAACTCATTCCTTTGTGGTTTTATTAATGATAACCCTTTCACATCACTGATCACTATTTGGAGGTTAGAACGATATTGTGGGTAAGCCTTCTTATCTACTGTTACTTTTCTTCGTATAGGTATATACTTCTTTTTTCCCATCGATT
This sequence comes from Forsythia viridissima, assembly GCA_030279155.1. NCBI lineage: Eukaryota > Viridiplantae > Streptophyta > Magnoliopsida > Lamiales > Oleaceae > Forsythia > Forsythia viridissima. The sequence goes on along the minus strand of CM059041.1, from coordinate 31,122,866 downwards.
TGTAACCAATTGATTTGTATCCAAAAGTTTTTTTGTTTTGTTGCATCATAAATATAAATAAAAACAATATTAGAAGTATCAAAACAGTATCACAATAATAGACAATTATCATATAAATAGTATATCACAGATAAAGCATGGTATAATTAGGTCATTCCACATGGATTAAACAGTATCAAAGTATACTAATGCACATTACCTACATAAAACAGTATCATAGACAAAACTAAGAAATTGAAACAGTATCATAGGTTAAAACTTTGTTATAATTAAACAGTATCAAAGATAAAAGCATGGTATAAGTTCACCAATGTACATTATCTAAATAAAAACAGTATCATAGATTAAACATTATCATATATAAAACAGTATCATGGATTAAACAATATCAAAGTATACCAATGCACATTACCTAAATAAAACAGTATCATAGATAAAATTAAGAGATTGAAACAGTATCATAGGTTGAAACCTTGTCATAATTAAATAGTATCAAAGATAAAACTAAGAGATTGAAACATTATGATAGGTTGAAACTTTGTCATAATATTTCACTATCATTAGAAACAAGGAAAAAATTCGACAAATAGAAACAATATCATAGATCAAAAGAGTTCAAGCATTTTGCATGATACTCTTATACAACATTGTCATAATTAAATAGTATCAAAGATAAAACTAAGAGATTAAAACAATATTATAGGTTGAAAATTTGTCATAATATTTTAGTATCATTAGAAACAAGGAAAAAATTTGCAAATAAAAACAATATCATAGATCGAAAGAGTATCAAACATTTTGCATGGTTAAATAACACGTTCTAAGAAAACACCCAAAAAAATCACCAAAACATTACCACATGGTCTACAGTATCACGTATTTTAAAACCCTATATCACTTGTTCTGACAAAAAAACTAACTCGCAGCAATTACATTATCAAATAAATTATCGAACAAATTACCTTCGCCATCGAGCCTTTGAACTGCTTTGTATGCGGTTAGGATTTGCGGTGAGAAGAATCAAACACGAAGATGAAGTTTGCTAAAGTAAATGGAGGTTTATGTAGTGCTCTACGTGTTCAAATGGCGGTTTTTGTAATTGGATGGCATATTGGACTTTTAGCACTAAAGTATGACTTTAGTTGAATTAAGATTGGGTCATATTGATTTTTTAGCTCAATTTGACAGTAACAATGACCGGCCCAAATTTTTTCCTTAAATAAATTATAGGCTCGCAGGCTCATTTAATTATACAATAAGCTCACATGCCCATTTAATTATACAATAAGCTCGCAGACCCATTTAATTATAGAATAGGCTCACAGGCCCAACTAATAATTAACATTAATAATTAATCATACAACCAATCACGTGGGTCGAGTCCATAATCATCCACTAAACCTCTATTTTAATGTCTAATATTAAAAAATAATATTAATTTCTAAATTTACAGCCTTGACAGTGTAAGTCTAATATTTTAGATATTTCGTAACAGACTAGACAAAATTAAATTATTAATCCAATTAATTATTAATTTTTCAAAATTAAAATTAAGTAATTAATCAATTAATTTTATTCATAAACGGATTTTTCAAAATTTATTTTATCTACTAGTTTAAAGTCATATAGTAAATTGGGGATAATATTTGTATATGGTCAAAATTGTAATTTTATAAAGTAAAGTCAATTTAATACGGTCAAAAATTCAAAATATAGTTTAAAATGAATTTCAATCAATAATGAATATTTGACCAGTATTAAAAATTAAATAATTACAATTTTTTCAAAAAAAAATTAAAATTATATTTGATACATGTTTTTCTTTTCTTTTAAAGTTTGAGGACTTAATGTGCGATTTTTGAAATTGTACAGTCATTCCCTTAAAATTTTAAAACAATGGGTCCTTTAATGCAATTTTTAAAATTGCACTGAAGACCCCTCTCTAATTTTCAAACAGTGGACCTTCTCATGCAATTTTGTAAATTGCATGAAAGACCCTTTTTATTTCTTTTGAAACTAGGAGGGCTTCTTATGCAATTTTTAAAATTGCATGGGAAGCTCCCATCTACAAATCACCAAATCACAAAAACCCTAGGTTTCTGCACAAACGGCACCGCCAACAGATCAACGGTGGTATTCCTTCTGGTGTCTAACACCGGCGGCGATTGCCGTTTAGCGTAAATGACCTGGCACCGCTGCTACTTCTAGCAGCGGCGCGTGGTGTTTTCTGCCATCGAACACCACTCGCTAGCGGCAGTAGTTTCCAAAGCACCGCCACTAGTTATCGATTCGGTTTCTGGTTTGCTAGGCCGGCTTCGATCAAATCCAAAATTCAATTTCAGATCTATCTTTTTCAAAAATAAAATTCACAAATTTTATTATTACTGTCAAAACTCAAATCAAATTAATACACTGATAACAATTATTGTTCTATTCATCAAAGCAGTCTAACGAACTCTAACAAGTAACAAGGTATGCTCTGATACCACTATAAGGAATTGACGTATACATGCACAACGAAAATTAAATCTGCAATTCCTATAAGCTGGATCAACCTTGTATTTAGATAGAATTCTTGATAAAAGTTTGCATTGATAAATATCGTAGAATTTGATTATCTGATTAGTTGGAGGTACGATCTTCAATACTACAGCTGCCCAATTGTTCATTCTCCAATAATAATCAACACAACAAGAACATATATGGACTTCCACGATCAAGAACAAATGAAAGCGGAACTTTGGGAGTAATTATTTGGTTGTCTTTTGCTTGTGCTAGCAAGTAATGAAGACCAATTCACTTAATCTGTTGTGGCCCTAGTATTTAGTCTGACTAGAATTGTGTGTTCTAGATTTATTAGAACTTTGTTAGCCCACAGCTAACGAACACAATTAATTAATCTAATTAATTAATTTAGTCAAATAAGTATTTAAGTTCGATCAAATTAATTGGACCATAGACATTAATTCTTACAACATTGTCTTACGAAAACGGAAAACCTAATCAACTTATATTCTGCCAACAACTATAAAAGTAGAAACAATATCAGAAGGCTATATGCAAGAGAAATTTGTCAAATTTTCCAAATCCTCATTTCCCTTTTGTGTAAAGCGGTAACCAAAAGTAGTTGTCACTTTCGATTCTATCTTCATGCTTATGACTTTTAATTCTTTCAATAAAATATTTTATTCTATAATTTAATTTATAGAAATACTTAATTAAGGATTTTTATTGCTTTGATGTGATGGCGGTTGGATGGTGAATTCTGTAATGTATGTTGGTAGACTAATTAATCACAAAGTGATAATGAATCTTTAAACCATATTTTTATAGTCCAAGTCATTAAACCCTATTTTAAAATTAATGGGTGGGAAGACGTCAAGCATCTTGCTGAATTTTTCTTAGTCCTTTTCTTCCTCCAATTTTACTTATACTTCATTATTTCAAGCATATAAAATTATGAATAATCTGAATTAATTTAATTTTATATAATAATCATGCCAACACATGTTGAGGCTGGGCTCATGAACCAAGCTAATTGCATTGAGTCAGACAAACCGATTAGCGGTTCTTAATTAAATGGGTCGGGCAGCTAGCATCTCCAAGAAAAACCCAATTATGGCAACTTGAAGATACATTGCCTTACGAAAACAGAAACCTAATCAGCTTATATTCTCCCAACAACATAAAAGTCGAAACAATATCAGAAAGAGAGGATCTTCCAAGTAAATTTTCCATTTATTTTGTTTTCTTTTATTTAATTTACCTTTCTTTAACTACTTCTTTGTTAATTATATTTTTAATTTTTAGTAATTAGAATTCATGACAAGTATATAAGTATGTTTTGAATTTCTACGATCACCTTTCAAACAATATGATCAAATATCTTAAATACGTCTCCAATTTTTCAAAGTTGTCACAATTTTATCTCCATTCAATTTTATTTGCTCCAATTTAAATAAACTAAAATAGTAAAATGAAAAATAACATGAAAAAAATTGTAATTAAGGTTCATAACCTTTTCAAAAGTGCAAATCCATCATGATTTTTTTACAGTTTGTTCAATTAAAACAATTAATAAAATTTTTTTAAAAAAATATTGGTTGAGTTTACAGTTCTTCACTTATTTTTTGCAGTTTCTTCATTATTTGGTTTTCTCCTTTAACCAGATTGATTCTCGACATATTTTAATCAAATTGAACAGTTGGATCTAATTATTAAAACACTCGTTGTAGCTCCTTTCAATTTGAGATACATATGAGCTTGCTTGGCTAAGTTTCAAAAACATAAAAGTAACTAGATTGATTCTCGATGTTTTTTATTCGAACTGTACGGTTCGTTCTAATTATTAAGACACTAGTTGCAGCTCTTTTCAATTTGAGATATACAACTTGTAGAAGCTTAAAACCATAAAAATAACCAGATAAATTTTCAATTTTTTTTTTTGTCAAATTGAACTGTTCGATTTAATAATTAAGATGCTCGTTGAAGCTCCCATAAAATATACATACTTTGAAAGTTCGTTTAATCAACTTTCTTTCTCAATCATGTTAAGCTTTTCTATTAAAGTTACTTTTGTAAATTGTAATACTGAAGTTGGCATTTTTAGAATTCCACTCTTTCTTAAAAAAGCAAACGTCCTTCTTTTTTAAGCTTTAGCTAACCATGTCTTATTGGAAATTCATTGAACTTTATGGAATTGAGTTTTGTGGGCCACGTGCCTTCATAGGGTGCATTTGATATATTATATTGTATGAGGTTGTATTAAGATATATTGTTATGTTGTAATTAGTGTCATGTCGTATTATAAAAGTTATAGAATTTTATTTACAATTTTTTCTTAGTTTTTGTTGTTTTATTATTTTATTTTTATTTTTATTTATTTAAAGATAAAAACAGATCTATCAAAATAATTTAATAGGGACGTGATTTGTAATTAAATAAAAGTTTGAGAATGTTTGGTACTTAAAAAAAACAATTAATGATATATTAGTAACAAGTTGCAAAAATTGGAGACGAGTGCAAATTTCTCTTATATTTAACTAATTGGTATTGTTGGTAAATTTCTTTTTCTGTAACAAATTTAACTTATCTAACACTCAATTTATACCATTCAATTAATAAAAAAATAAACAAAAACTGAAATTTTAAATAAATTTAACTAATGCAAAAACTATACTTTAAAACTTGATTATTTACTTGTAAAAGGAGACTTTCTAAAGTTAGGGAAGGAATAATAATAAATAATATATTTCCATGTTAATAGTAGGTATTCTACATTTGGCTTCCTTTTCACTTAGAGAACTTTCCATTCTTGTTGCCAAACATGTTCTAAAATTAAATTTCATAAATCAACAAGGATTCGAAAATACCTAAATTTCTCCCAATATAAAACAAAGAAAATCAGAAGCTCATATGCATATTGTCAACACCAAATAAAATCAGATATATTTGTAAAAGTACGAACTGCAATGTTCAATTCTCTGTTTCTCAATATAATTTATATCTATACATATATTATATCTTTTCAATCAAATTATGTATAGTAAAATTTTAATCAATCAATACAGATTGAAATATATTAGACTCTACAATATTGATGGAATCAAGATAATCGTTGCTTTTTAAATTTACTAGTTAAAAACACGTACTTTGCACGTGATTTTGTAATAATATCGTGAATTTTTTTTTTGTTAAAATTTTTAAATAATAAAAGTTTGATAGTTATTACTTTATTTTATCTATCCAACCTTCCATCAGTATCTCAGACACTTTGATTAAAATTTAAAATATTACAAAAATTGTCAATTTGCTTATAAATTTAGGAAAAACAATGGAGTACCTCAAAAGTCAGGCTTCTTCAACCTCTAAAAAATATAGATGCTCAATTGCTTGTGTCGTGATGTTAGTTTTCTAAAGATTCTTTAATTTTACACATTAGATATAAGGTGTAGAAAATCACAGATATGTAAAGTGTTCAAAAGTTTTCCATTTTACTCACTCTCTTCGTCATCATTGAGAAAAATCATAAACTTACCGATAATAAAATTCACAATAAAATCCATAATTCATCTTCATTTTCATTTTCATCTTTGTAGGGCAAAACATTTTTTGATGGCATGACATTATCAACAAATGTTGTAGAAGTAATATCCATTTGACAAATTTTGACAGCACCAAACAATTTCTCCAGCAATTCCTCATCCGACTGTGCCTCCACTAAGAAACTCATGTCCATCATCACCACTGTTACGCACCCCAAAGCCAGGCGTAAAAATTGCGGTAGCAATTGTTGAATTGCCAATATCAACATATATTTTAAGATAATTAGGTCCTTTATGGTAATAATAATTTAGAACTTTTCTTAATGGGCATGCAGAGTAATTTCCCACTGCAGTTTTCATGATCCATTGTCCATTCAAAATTTTGTTTACGATCTTAAATCTATTGTTGCGAAAAACATCCGACTCATGAATAAATTGATACAATAGTAAATTAGAGTGATGAGTGATAGTTAGAGTTTGAGGCTAGTGTTTTCAATTAATTATATTTCAATTTATGAAATGAAGAGATGAGAGTAGATGGATATGTGGAGAATTTTAGATGCTTTAATTAAGATTTAATTGAACCAATTTTAAAAGGTATTTTAAATTAATTAAGGGCAAATTGGAAAATCTAAAATATGAGGGAGGATATTTGGTTCTAAAAATGTTTATCCCTTTTAGAGATATAGTATAGATTAAGGGTAATTATATACACACTACAAAATTTATTTGTTGTACCACATTTTAATTGTATTTAAGGTCCTCAATCTTTATTCATTGTAGCACTTATGTTATCAACTTTTTTTCGTCGTTTTTTTAATCATCAATCTTCCATTAATTAGCACATCTCTTCTACGTCCAAAAAGTCTGTTTGTAAGGAGTAAAACTACTTATTTGCCCATCATATATATTTTTTTAAAAAAAAAAGAATAAATACAAAAGTGTGACAAAAATATTTTTATCTCATTTCAAAGCACGCAAAATAGAATATTTTAACAAAAATCATCATCAATGACGAGATATGCTAATTAATTAGAAGGTTAAAGATAAGAATTTGATAAAAAAAAAAAAAAAAAGGTTAGGGACATAAGTATTATAATAGGCAAAGATTGAGGTCCTTAAAATTAATTAAAATGTGGTGTAACAAAGAAAAATTGTGGTGGCAATATATAATCACCCATATATTAAATATAATAAATGAAGATTTAGTCTTTTCAACTTCTAAGGACTATATGTGGTTATACATATTAAATTAGGATTTTAATTATAACATTAACTCAATGATAATTTAGAAAATATAAAATATTAATGAGGGCATATTTGTCCAAAAATATTTCTCCCTTTAAGCCTCTTTTAGATTAGTATAGATTAACCTAAAAAACATATTGTTAAAAGAAAAGTTGACTTTTAGTTTTATTATAACTGTTTACTAAAGTTGTTACTCAAATGTAAATGTGCTATTGTGTAAAGCACGTTTTCTTCTTTTCTTTCTTTTATTATATATATGAACACTGAATGACATTTGGGTAATTAATCAATATATGAAATATTTTATTTGTGTCACGTGTTCTTCCTTTTCTTCAGCTTTCTCTCTCTATTCATTACCTTATGTTACTCTTCTGCAAATATAACTTGGTATCAGAGTCGTTTGCTTTACGGAGATGGATCCTGGTGCATCAGGAGATTCTTCGTCTGGGGATGTCCCTGCTGGTAACTCTTCGGTCACTAGAGGTGTTGCCGCGACTGGTTGCCCTAATAGTTTTCCTACCCTCATACTTATTTCCATAAAATTAGGGTGAGCAAACTATAATTTCTAGAAATCTCAGATATTACCTACCCTTCGTGCGTATGATCTTGAAGGTTTTGTTACCGAAAATCAGGTATGTCCTTAAATGCTTATTGAGGCCTGATCTGATAATATCGGTGATATTAAGCTGATCGAGGCCAGGTTTGATAATATTTGTTGTGGGTAAAAATGGATAAGCTTGTTATAAGTTGGCTTCTTGGATCTATTTCTCAGAATATGTTTGGACATGTCGTCGGATGTGTTACCTCAAGTCAGATCTGGCAAACATTCGAGCAGCTGTTTGTGTCTCAGTCAAAATCCCAAATCTTACATCTTCGTTCATCTTTGCAATCCACCAAAAAGGAAAATAGGTCAATCAATGACTATTTTTTGATAATGAAAGATATTGCCGACAATTTGTTGACCTCTGGTCATCCTTTGAGTGATGAGGATCTTTTAATGTATATTCTAGGGGGTGTTGGTTTTGAATATGACATTGTTGTTATTAATCTTACATCACGGAGTGAGTTTGTTACCTTGCAAGAGGCTCAGTATCTCTTGCAAGCCCATGAGATGAGAATGGAGCAATTATGTACTACATCAACCGTTGATTTTCGGGCTTCAGCAAATTACTCTATGTCAAAAAGGAGATTCAAGGGAAATCAGGCACCATCATCTTCTTTTGCCAACTCTGGTCAACATTGTCAGGGTTCTGGTAGAGGAAGAGGACGTGGGCTAGATCGAACTTGCAATGCCAAATTTGTGATAAAACTGGTCGCTCTACATTGAGGTGCTATAAGAGGTACGATATGTCATTCAAAACAGAAATGAATTCTCCTCAAAACAGAGGTAGTGGTAATGGTGGAAGTAGACGAGGGTATTCCTCTCACTCGAATCTACAAGCTTATGTACTATCTCCAGAAACTATTAGAGATGACACTTGGTATGTTGATAGTGGGGCTTCACATCATGTGACTTCAGATACTGAAAAGCTTGAAATTCTTACTGATTACAAAGGAAAGGGTAAGCTCATTGTTGGTGATGGTAATGCTCTTCATATAACACATGTTGGTTCATCTGTTTTTCATTCAAATATGATTATGCCTTTAGTTCTTAAAAAGATCCTACACGTGCCCTTCATTAAAAAGAATTTACTCAGCTTATCAAAATTTCTTGATGAAGGTAATCTGATTGTTGTTTTTTGAAAATGATTCCTGTGTTTTCTAAGGACAAAACTTTGAAGCTAGTTCTTTTTCGGGGCAAGCTTAAACATGGACTCTTTCAACTACATATGTCCAAATCCAAGTCTATCTCAACTCTTTTAAACTTTGTTTTTGCTGATTGTAACTCTAACTCCAATATGTTGCAAGAATATTTAAACTCTGTTTCTGCTTTTGTTTGTACATATTTGAGAAGTGCTGATGCTAATATTTGGCATCAAATCTATAAACATGTTTTGCAGGTTGTGTTGAACTCTTTGAACTATCCTATTGATACTAAAATGTGTATTGTACTCTGTCAAGCTTGTCGATATGGGAAATTATCCCAATCCACTTTTCCTTTATCTAGTAAATGTGCTAAGTCTCCCTTAGATATCATACATACAGATGTATGGGGGCCCTCACCTATTTCTTCCATTGAGGGATTCAAGTATTATGCCCATTTCATAGATGAGTATTCTAAGTTCACTTGGATTTTTCTAATGAAACTTAAATCTGACCTTGTTTCTATTTTTCAACAGTTTCAACAAATTGTTGAAAGACAGTTCAATATTAAGATCAAATGTGTTCAATCAGATTTGGGGCGTAAATATAGGAAGTTAGAACCAATTTTGAACAAATTATGAGTTATTTTCAGACACCCTTGCCCTCATACTCACCAACACAATGGTAGATCTGAGAGAAAACATAGACATATTGTTGAAACTGGTTTAACTCTTCTAGCCCAAGGAAGCATGCCTTTGAGCCTCTGGTGGAATGCCTTTGCAACTGAAATCTTTCTAATAAAAAGATTGCCCACATCCACTCTTTCAAACAAAACACCTTATGAAGTCCTTTTCCCAAAAAAAAAAAAAAAAGAAAGAAATAACCTTTGTCTACTCATATTAAGTCTTTTGGGTGTGCTTGTTATCCTTTCCTTAGACCACCTTATAATAGATACAAAGTTGGATTTGACACTACTCAATGTGTTTTTCGTGGATATAGCATAAACACAAGGGTTATAGATGCTTACATTCTAGTGGAAAGATATATATAGCTCAAAGTGTAACATTCAATGAAAATTTGTTCCCTTTTACTTGTAGTTTTTCTACTCCTGACAAAGTGGCTAATTAAACCAACAAAATAATATTTGAGGGTTATTTGAGGGGACAAGGTTTATTTGAGGGGGGATGGTTGTCAGAACCGGTCATCACCAGCAGCTGCGTTGGAAGAGGGAAACACAGATTAACAAAAATAACGGCCATTCAATTTTGCTGAAGAAGACGATTCAAACGGCATCGTTTCGCTTAAGTTCAGACGACGTCATTTTACTTAGTAAATGGAAACAAAAGTCACAATACGTATTTTGAAGTTGCAATTGTAATTTTCACGTTTTTTATTAACAGACTTTAATACTGCTGAGGAGAAAGGGAATGTAATTTTTGGATAATTTGGCTGAAATTCCAAAGTTGTTCTTCTTTTTAATTTCTTCTATGAAATTCATTCCCATTTTTAATTAATTGTTTAATTCAACGAATTGAGCTCAAATTCTAAAAACCCAGCTCAATTCTAGTTCATGAGTAACGATTTAAGCTCAACTTCTTCTTCTCTGGGTTTGAACATTATAGTGGAAATTGAAAGAGTTTGAAAATGGAAGCCCCAGATTTTGGAGGAGAAAATGGGGAGAGAAGGGAGTGTAAGAGGCGGGAAAGGTTTTTTCAAATGATTTTCTCTTTCTTTAATTATATATTCCTTGGGCTGCATGGGCTGTGAAAATGTTTAATATGTTGCCCACTGCTGATGTGGGCTGATGTGGGAGTGTCACATCAGCAGTGGAGCCAACAACTGTGTATGAGACATAAGTGTATCCACACATAGTAGGCAACATATCTCCTACCCACCATGAGTAGGAGATCATTCCCCTTGGTTCGTTGGGCTATTTTTCCTTTTATTTGTGAAAAAAAATATCCACTCTCTTCTAACCAAATAATTTATATATTAAGATTTAATAGCAATATTTGAGAGAATTAAACTTCTAGAGCATGTTTGGTAGCATTAGCAATAGTGTAAAAAAAACAAGATTTAACTATTTTTTGTTCTTAATACTCTTCCATTCTGAAAACTAACATATCAAACATTCTAGAAGTAAGAACATGTTAAGTACTATTATAATTCCCATTGCCCTTTCCTTAGATTAACTAAAGAGAGAAATTTTAGATTAAAAAAAAAGGACAAAGGTAATTAATTTAACTAATAAAAGGTATTCAACTTTTAGGGGATACAGTTTTGTGCAAATACTTGCTACAAAGATTCATGGGGTTAAACAGTGACTACAAGATTGTCAAGTAGCATTTGATTATTGATGGACATGAAGGCAATTCACCTAAACATGACTTCAACTGACTATGTTCCATGTACACAAATAATACATTGGAATATTATCTAGAATTCAACTCCGTACCATTGAAGCGAATGTTCGAACACAAGAAAGTTGGCACACGAATTCAAAAATTCACTTTGCAAAGGAAAAGATGAAGGTTCGATTGTGTAATGTTTAAATTACAGATGTTGGAAACATATGGTAGACAGAGGAAGTTGCCAAACAGACTGATGATTCTGATGTGGGGTTTGGACAGAATAAAGTTGACGGAACCAAGCCAGTCACCATTCAGGTCACATACCAAGCCAATCACTGCCTCATCTTCACCGTAAGCACTTCGATCCGGAACTTTGTCCCAGCAGACGATTCACACACTGCATTACTATTTCCCCGAGTATACAAAGAACGCCAATAAACTACACAATTGTACCACATCAACCACTTCATAGAGCATCTTGATTTTTGTTTTCCATGTAGCAGATAGACTTACCAGAATGTAGACATCCATTCCCTGCAAAGCAAAAATGAATTGTCAGAGCTTGTAACTGAACAAGAAACAGGGAACTGAAATGAATTAACAGTGAGATGTGCCACAGAAAGTGACTTGTCGTGCAGGAATAATCTATTGCAAGAAATCAATAAAAACATATGAACATGTGCAGGAAATCCAACATCTTGACACATGGAGGATGACTCATACAACAATAATCATGAAACCAAAATTGATATATGCATTTAGTAATCATCTTGATCTTAGTCAAGCTGATTGTATGGCATTCTATAGCCATCAGAAATCATGAAAGAATTCAATAGCAGCCAAATTAAAGTAAGAGTTTTATTAGTGAAAAAGCAACCAACCTTTTTCTTTCTGAATTTCTGACACCACTCCAGCAATTCCAACTAAAGACTTTGAACTTGTCAAATGAACACTCAGAACACTACAAAGTATGAACAGTGTCTTAGAACTTCAACATTTTCAGTATTAACCACCCGAATTCAAGAGTCATCAAGTGCCAAAACAAACAAGGAGAAATGCAAACTATTTAGCCACAGGACGCAGCAACAACACAGCTCAACTTTAGCGTTCTTTAGTTGATTTCTCCAGTTATACTGTTTGATTCCATTACATTAGACCTTAATACGTGTTCATATTTATCGGAGAAAAAAATGCTAATAGCATGAATACATACGTCGGTATCATCTTTTCTTCAGAAAACGTGCCATTATGCCTCCGCTTATAACTATTAGTTTCTTGACCAATCGTGCTTAACATCACCAAAAAATATTTGACTTACTTAAGCCTCTTTTTCATAGTTGCCTCCACTACCCAGTCACCAACACAATTTAGATCAGTCCCTTTGGGAAGAAGATCGACCTTAATAAAAAACAAAGTAAAAGAAATAAGTGAAAGAAAAATACAAGATCGTCAAGACAGCAAAATAGAAACTAATGACAGAGACAGCAAGACAAAAAACTCATTTTGGCACCTTTGTCACCACCAGTATTATGGGATTTGCACCAGCAAGGTCACGAACATGTGCCAAGATGAAGTCCACTATATCTACCTACATGTTATCAAGCATTAATTTCTGAAAAATGGAAGAAAGAAAAAGAAAATAATATCAGTTGAAATGCAAAAGATTGCCATTAGACACATCTGAACTTAAAACATAAGCTTTAAATAAAAGAAAACTAAGCTTTGAATAAAAATTAAACTAAGCTTTGAATAAAAATTGTTAGGACTACTTTGACTAAAAATCAATCAAATTTCAAACTAAGCTTTATATTCAAGGACAGTCAAGGAACACTATAAATATTGACCACCCTCGAACAGTAACCAAACAAGTAGAACTTACCAATTTAACAATTAGAGCTTTCTCATGGCGCAAATGCGACAGATTCTCACGGAGCTCCTCCGCTGTAACAAACTGCTTTCCACCGGAATAACCTCCGTTCCCACCAACTGCAGTAATCATATGTCCATGCGACAAAAGCCGGCATCTCCCACATAGCACGATTCTCAGTTGCCTATGTTTCCTCTTCTACGCACCACAAACATATTAACAAACAACCAAAAAGAGTCAATTTTACTAAATTCAATTAAATCTACCATTAAATCCAAAATTTCATCCATACCCAAATTTCCACGTCAGCCTCAATTAATTCACAAAAAGAACTAAATATGTAGTTTTTCTCAATCAATTCATACCAAATTGTATGTTTCCGGGTCTACATAACCCGGAGCATCGCATTAGGATGTCTGTAATGGAGCTCCACAACCATAACAACTAAGAAGAAACCTTGAATCCTTTCTCTTTATTCTTCTTCTTCTTCTTTGTTTCCTTGTTTTCAGAGAGAAATGTAGTACAAGCTTCCAAAGAGATACGGCGTTCGAGGAAAATGTCGCCTCGGGTCGGGGCGGCGGGTCCGGATCCATCGGGTTCGGGTGCGTAAAACTGGGTGGATTTGCAGATGATGAATGTGGGTCTTACAGTGTGGAATTTAGTGAGAGTGGGATTGAGTAGAGATAATGGAGAAGATAAGATAGGGGTTTAGGCGCCTAAGCCATGGCTGATTGTGTTGGGTGAGTGAAAAGAAGATGGTGCAGGAGGAGGAATAGAATAGATTTTTGTTTTGTTTCGATAACGCTTTTACAGCAAAATTTCAGAAAAGGGCCTGTGGGATTCTATGTCGCGATTGCAAATATAAGCAAACGCGTGTGGATTGATATAAAAGGAGGAACATGATTTACAAATATAATAACTGGTGGTTTTATAAATGTTTGCATACGTATAAAAGTTACTTTTTTAAAATAAATTTTATTAATAAAAAATTAATTAGCATGTATTATGATGATGGATTGAGACGTTGAACAAGTTTTAGAAATAACTGGTGGGGAAAATGATCGATTGAGGGATATAGATTAAGGAGGTAACAAAATGATCGATTGAGGGATATAGATTAAGGAGGTAACAGATTTTGGAGATAAGAGATGAATTGAAACGATAAGTAAAATTTGAAGGAGATGATTTTGTGACAGTAAAGACATAGTGACACACGGTGTCCTTTTTTTTTTCAGTAGCGAAGAAAACTTCCTACAGTCGTAATTAAAAAATAATATTAAAAAAATTAATTTAAAAAAGTTTGACATACTTCTAGTACGATCAAATATGATTATAAATTTTATTAATTTTAAGTGACATTGACTAGTTGAATTAAAAAGTTATTGACTTCAAATTTTTTACGGGTTTATAAAATCGGCTTATTGAATTGAATTGGCACAAAGTGTAATTTTGATTTATTTGGCAATGAACAAATTAAAATGAAAAGGCACACAAATTTTGTGGTGTAGACATATTTTATATTGTTTTAAAGTAAAACTTCATAAAGGAGTCAATAGCGTTCTTGTCGTAAATCTAATAAGTTTACATTGTACTTGAATGCGTTAGAGTGTCAATTTAGAAATATAATTACACAATTACAAATAAGTACGTTAAAATTTACATGACAAAATATTGTAATGTTACAACATATAGTGTGAATTGAAGTAAGAGAATTCAGGAAGGTAACATCATAATTATTGGAGGGTTTTGAAAAGCTTGCATCTTGAATTAAATGGTTTCAAAAATACATAGTTAAGAGGATCCAATAACTACGAATCCTTGCTGCAATTATTCTATGTTGAGCATCATATATATATATATATATCAGTCCCGTTCTCCTACCCACGGTGGGCAGGAGAAATTGTGCCCACTGTGCCACATCAGCAGTGAATTAGAACAAAATTAAATGCCAAATATTAATTAAATATGTATATACATTCTCTCTCACTTCCCCCAACACTCCACTCCCAATGTCAGATCACATCTATCATCTCAATCCCATTATCTTCTATTCCCACAACTGCTGATGCACCACCACTGCTCACGGTACCGTCACCGTCACCACCGCCACCGCCACCGCCACCGCCACCGCCACCGCCACCGCCACCGCCACCGCCATCGCCATCGCCATCGCCATCGCAATCGCAATCGCAATCGCAACAGGTACTTTTTTTCAAATCCACCGCCAGTCACCGCTTCCATTTCCTTCCTTCATTTACAGGTGCTAGTTTATTTAAATCCATCGCAGGTGTCTCCTCCTCCTCCGCGACGCAGACAACCTACCGCCATCCTCACGGTGAACCCATGCAGCGAACCAACACCGGCTAACCCACCCATTTTCCTTTGCTTATCTTCCAAATTTATCAATGTCCGGCCACCAACTGCTTATCTCCGCTTCCATTTTCCCGTCTCCATTTCTAGCTTCCGGTGTCTCCTCCTCATCCGCGACACAAACAACTCACTGCCAACTCCGACGAACCCACACAGAGAACCAACTCCGACAAACCCACCCATTTTTCTCTACTTATCTTCCAAATTTATTAATGTCCGACCACCAACTGCTTATCTTCCATATTTGTTTTCATCTCTATATTTTGCTGCTGCTTAAATTGAAGGCAGAAATGGGAGGAAATTTAGGGCACAAATGGGAGAAAGAGAAATAGGGGGCTGGGAGTTTGGAGAGGAGAGAAATTGGGCGCGGGAGAGATTTGGGAGAGGAAGGAGGAGTGGGGTGAGACGGGGGGCTAGGTATTGGTGGGATATGAGAGAGAATGTATAAACACATTTAATTAATTTTTGACATTTAATTTTGTCTGATTCATTGCTGATGTGGCAGTGGCACAATTTCTCCTGTCCAGTGGACAGGAATGGGACTGTATATATATATATATATATATATATATATTGCATTGAAAATTGGGGGGGGAAAACAAACAAACAAAAAACAAATTCTTCAAAGGAGACTCATAAACAAGTTTTAACCCACTTTGATATGATTGTCATAGGGTGACACATTTGTTAAGAAATAAATCTCGCATTAATTAAATATAAAAAATCGAAGAAACATATAGACTTGAGCTACTCTTCTTAATAAGATTAATATTTTAAAATAGAACTTCAAATCTTAATATGGTATCAAAGTCCAATAAATTAAACGAGCACACCAATTCTAAGATTAATATTCTCAAATGAGCCACCATCTTGTGTGGCGTGTTAAGATCATAATTATAAGGGGTTTTTTCACAAATAACCACAATAAATAAAATATTTTTTAAAAAACTGTCATACTTTTTTTATTATAAAAATACTATTTACAATTTTATAGCACTTTTTTTTTTTAACATTTGTTATTTTGGTTACAATAAATGTGTTACATTTCTTATTAACAAACATAGTAACAACAATTGTTACAAAAGTAAAAAATAGTATTTTTAAAATAAAAAAAGCTAGATAGTCTTTTTTAAATTATTTTATATTTTTGTGGTGTATGGTGAAATTATCACTAATTAATTATAACCAACATATAATAGTTTGGGCTACTTATATTTAGCAAATGTTAATTTTTATCAGAGTTCATTAAGCTCAAACGGACAATTTAGTCCGTATAATATTCAAAAAAACATTCGAATTCTAAGATTAATGTGCTCAAACGAGCCACCATATTTGTAAGAACATGTTAATGAATAAATCTCACATCGATTAAATATCAAAATTATAACCATCTTGTGGTACAAGGTGTCAATGATGACCTTTTAAAATGGAACCAAAATCTTAATAGCATTGACGTCCCTCGTTTAAGCTCTACCCTATCGATTTGTGCACTACGTCCATTGTACGACCCAATGAACCTAAAGATAGTAGTATTAAGGAAAATCAATTAATATGGAGCTTTTTTTTTTTCTTATATCAAGTTTTCGTCTACCAATTAACTTAGTGGGGAAAAAAAGCATTTCAATAGGACTCAAAACACAAAGTCGAAAGGAAAGAAGCAATTGTGGCTTCCAAGCTTGTCTCCCCGATGCCTTAAGCCTAGAGTCGGGGATGCTTGCGGCTTGTAAGAAAATTTTCTATGAGACCAGAAGTGCTCGCGAACCGGAGGTCATATTTTTCCTTAGTGCCAAAATTATATATTTTCCCTTCGTGCCAAAATTAAAATCAACGAGCTTGCGACAAATGTGTTTATATCAAAGACACTGAAAATGGCTATGCATTTTATGTCTTTACGTTGGTGACATACTTATTTTTGGAAGCAACGATAAGATGATTAAATCTAGTGTAGACATGTTAAATTCAAGATTTGACTTGAAGGATATGGGCTTAGCGGATGTGGTACTTGGAATTAAAATTTCAAGAACATTAGATGGAGTTGTCCTAAATCAGTCACATTATGTCGACAAAATTCTTTAAAAATTTAATAAGGATGATTCTTGCATGGCTAGAATACCGATAGATACCAGTTAGCATCTATTGAAGAACAGAGATGAGAGTATTTCTCAAGTAGAATACTCTAGAATTATCGGAAGTATGATGTACTTCATGAGTTGTACAAGACCAGACATGGCCTACGCAGTTAGCAAACTGAGCAGATACACGAGTAATCCAGGAGCTGACCACTGGAAAGGAATAATAAGAATACTAAGTATTTGAGATATACTCGTGATTATTGGTTGACGCTAACTGGATATCTGATATAAAAGACTCAAAATCTACAAGTGGATTTGTGTTCACACTAGGAGGTGCAGCTATATCGTGGAAATCCTCTAAACAGACACTTATAGCCAAATTCACTATGGAATATGAGTTTATAGCCTAGGCTGAATAGTTATGCCACTTCCTAGAGGATATTCCTAGATGGCCAAAGCCTGTTCCAGCAATTTGCATGCATTGTGATAGTCAATTTGCAATTGGTAGGGCACATAATAATGTGTATAATTGTAAGTCTAGACACATACATCATAGACATAATACCATAACACAACTACTCTCAACTGGAGTTATCTCTATTGACTATGTGAATTCAAATGATAATATTGCGGATCCACTAATTAAAGATTTGAATAGAGAGTTAGTTGGAAAGTCGTCGAAAGGAATGAGACTTAAGCCTTTGGAAGAATAAATTAATACAATGGAAACCCAACCTAATTGACTGGAGATACCAAGATCTAGGTTCAAAAGGACAACATAATTGTAAAAACTTAATTAGATCATTGTGGGAGTTATCTTTTGTCTATTCGTATGATGAAACAGTGATAACCGTAGAGGAAAGGATAAGCTATAGGCTTTCAATAATTCTTATGCGTGGAGTAGAGCGGGATACTCTTAATTAGGAAATCACCTATGTGAGAGAGAAGTGAGGCCGCTTCTAAGAGAATTGTGTGGGGTGTAATTCTTAAAAACTCTCGCAAAACCAGAAATATGTTCAGTATCATAAATGAACATAACAATGAAAACTGAACTATGTCAGTAAGAATTCTTTGTGAGGTATATCATCGTTTACATAAAAGGCAAAACAGTTCAAGGAGATCACGTCTACTCATCAGCTAGTAAAGTAAATATACTTTCAAGAGGGAATGTTCAAAGGGTAACACCTACCTATCCTATTCAGGTTTCGAACATTGAACTTTATCACCAAGTCTTCTATGTCTCAGTCAATTTCCATTAATGTAGGGGATTGTTGGAAAAAATTAGAAAATTGTACTATGTTTGAGCATGATTTTGCGTGGGACCCATTTTCCATTTGATGAAAACAAAAGTTAATTCGTGTTCTCCTCCGCGAGAACATCAAAATCATATATTTATTTGCCCAAAATGATGCTTAGGTGAATGAAAAATTGAGGCTTAAAGATGGAGTTGGAAATGGTTGAAGGGAAAGAAATTAGTTCTACCCCACATCGAAAAAATAGAAAAACCTGGACTAGTATATATATATGGCCACACTTATTGAAAGGTGTAATCATGTGTAGCATAGAGACTCTCTTTTGCGCGCGCCCGCGGGGGGAGGGGGGAGGCAAATCATGAATCGATTAACACCTCGGGCCATTTAATGGAGGAGGAGCCTATAAATAGGGTTTGAACTTCCACAATCAAACACACAAAAATTTCTACTCATTCTTTATGTTCTAATTATTCAAGTGTTCTCTTGATGATCCAGTTCTTGTAGTAGCTTAGTTCGCTGTTTTAGCATCTCCGTGCTAACAGTTTTTCCGTTATATCTTGGAAAGTAGATGCTAAATTACCCTCAAGAACTTATGGTAGGGGAACGAATCTGTTTTAAGGAAACTATGTTTGTACAGGCCTCAATTTACACTTTCCTTTCTAATGTTTACTTTTGTTATTTTATTCTGTAGTTCACAAGTTTGGTTTCATGTAGTTAATCACGTTCTGTATATATTTTCTTTCAGAAGAAACCTTCATTGCCTACTAGATATCCTCAGATCATGCTTGTTGAAAAAATAGATACCAAGGATCAAAGGAATCCAGGTGATCAAGATATATCTGTTCGTTGCTTTCAAAACTTATCAACCTCAAAAACATATCAACTCCACTTGCCAGAAGCAAGTGGCAAGAAGTGCGTATGAGCACATTATGGATGGTTGCTGACAGTTGGCAATGATTTACAAATAAATTTATTGCACCCCTTCTCTACACAACAAATATGCTTACCCCCTATGCTGACGTTCCCTGATTAGTATGAATATGATGAGGAATTCAAGCCACAAGAGGTTTGTGATTTCTTTGTTAGTAAGATAGTGATGTCCTCAAATCCTCGAAAGAAGAAAAGTTTATGTGATTATAATCATGATTGTATTATAGTTGCTATTTATGGAGAATTAGCTATATTGGCTTTTACGAGATTAGGGGATAATGTTTGGACCAATATCTCCATCCCTTCTCACTGTTACGAAGATATTGTTTACTACAATAGCAAATTTTATGCTGTAGATTGTCATGGTGTTGTAGTTTTTTGTGACATTGATGATGCTAAAAGCAATAGTAGTATCCCCTGCTCCACCTCAAACCAGTGATCTGTATCAAAACTATCTAGTCGAATCATCAAGACATCTTCTGCTTGTTTCTCATGTCCGAAGCGGTACATTGTTTGATGGTGATGATGACGACGACGACGATGACGATAGTGATGATACTGAGGACGACGAGGGTGATTTTGATGAGGACGACGAGGGTGATTTTGATGAGGACGAGGACGAGGACGAGGACAAGGACATGGACAAGGATGTGGAAGACGATGTCACCAATGACGTGGGAGAGGAAGTAGAGAATAAAGCTAGATACTATACAATTGGCTTTTTTGTTTTGAGGCTAGATGAATGTCATGAGGAGAATAATTATGCCTATAGCTTGACTGAAGTGACTACTTTAGGAGATCAAGCATTGTTCTTAGGTAGTAATGTATCTACATCAATGGCCTCGTCAGAGGGCTTGTTCGGTGTAGATTTTTTTCCAAAAAATGGAAACCGAACATGCCCAGAATATATCAAAGAAATTGCATATACTTTAGAGACGATAATTATGAGCTTTATTTTAGAGAACCAGGCGAAGGTGATTGCGACACAGGAATCTTTAACATGGAAGATGGGGCCATTCAATTAAATTATGCGGGAGAATCTCGTACTAATTTTTCACCTCCATTATGGTATATTTAAGATTCAATGATTAATTATGATTTGTAATTTATGCCAATTGAACAATTAATTTATTTATGTCTATGAATAATGCAAACTCCATTATTATGAATTAAAATCCCTTAGGTGTGTTTGTACTTTGTACTACCATAGAATATACTGATGGAAAATTCCTCATTTTGCATTGTCTGAAGATGTGCTTGTTCTATCACCAAACATTGATCTGGTCTGATTGCTTTTGTTTATATTTCTAGTATAGAAATGTCAATCTCTCTGCCATCATCTGGTGATAGATCGCAAGTGCAGTCTTTTTCCTTTGGGTATATGGTTAGTGTGACTAGTATAACAGTCATGCTGTTGAGTTTTGTATGTGAGTTCACTTCATGTCATTGGATGTTTAGTTTTTTACATTATTCTTCCTTTGCTTGGCTACTATGTGCTTCCTCTAGTTCCACTTGGATGCAGAATTCTGCAGTTCATCATTTCAGCTAAGCAATCTGTACTGATAATTGAACGAATGAATGGAGATCAAGCAAAATTTATTCTCCCTGAGATAAATAAGCTATAGGCTAAAGTTTAAGTCGGCTCCTTTTTTTTCTTTTTTCTTTTTTCTTTTTTTTTATCTTGTTTGTTAGCTGTGTTTATTAATACTTAGGTTATATCTTAAACAACGTCGTTCTCCTGCCCACAGTGAATAAAAATTATCCTACCCACTGTTTGCGTGGCATGATTTGTCAAGCTCATTAATCCTGTGTGACAAAACCACGTCATACTCCAATATCTCCACCCAACCCCATAGCCCACTTCTGCCCATCCACTCCCTCCTTCATAACATTAGTGCCTCACAATCTCTCTCTCTTTGGGTGATTTGGGTGCCCCAAATTTGTCGACTGTCGCCGGCGCATTCACGTAGAGCCAATCGCCGATTCACCTCGAGCAAACTGGAACCACCACTCCTATTGTTTGTTACTCAGTCTTCCATGCTTTCTCTCCCCGATTTCACCGCAGTTGGTGCCCTAAATCGAAAACCACCATTTTCACGAAAACCACCACCTCCTGCCGTCGACCCACCATTGCACAGTAGTCGGACCGCCACATAGTTTTTCTGACCCAAGACGGCGGTCTCTGGTACTCAGTCTCACTCTCTCTATTTGTCTATATCTCCGGTTTCAGCAAAATTGGTGCCCTAAGTCACCGAACAACCATTTTCGTAGGAGCAAGTATATTGCCGCAAGCACTCAACTGCCCTGTCGCCGGACCACCACAAACTCACTCTAAAGTAATTTTTTAATTTGTGTTGCAAGGTTGTGAAGATTTGTATTTTGGATAATTGCACATGGAATATAGGATACAGAATTTGTATGTACAAACGTGGAATGAATTTCAAAAATTTTGTAACTTGTCTTTTGTCTTGCAATTTTGGGGCACCTAAATCGCCCAAAAAGAAAGAGATTGTGAGGGACTAAAGTTATTGGGAGGTGGTGAGAGTGGATTATGGGGGTTGGGTGGGTATGTTGGAGTATGCGTGGATTTGCCACACAGGATTAATGAATTTGGCAAATCATGCCACGTACATAGTGGGCACGAGAACGGAGCTGATATCTTAAAAGGTAGAAGTAGTCCAAGCTATGTTAGTTAATATTTTGGTATTTAACCGATGTGAGATTTATTCCTTAACATACTCCTGCAAAATGGTTGTTCGTTTGAGCACACCAATCTTGGAATCTAAATACTCGTTTAAGCTTTAGACGGATTAAATTGTTCGTTTGAGTTTTAGATGGATTAAATTGTTCGTTTGAGTTTTAGACGGACTAAGAATATGTTTGGTAAATTTTTTTTGTAGATTATAAGTAGTGAGTTTTACGAAATGTGTAGATAAAAGTTGTGGGTCATACGCATTTTGTATATAAAAATAATGTTTGACTGGGTTATAAATGCTTATAAGCACATACAAATATACTCTATAAGTTATTCGTTTGAATTTAATAGACTTCTATACTTGGAGTTCTATCTTAAAAGAGTAGCTGGGAAGATTACATGCTATAACATTTGATAATTTTCCAGCAAAAGATCGAGAATAGATCAAAAAGTGTAAAATCAAAAGCGAATTAATCAGATCACATAATCAAGAACTTACGTGAGAAATATTTGAATTCGGATTTATGAAAGTGAAATGACGGGGAAACATTTGTCTAATATATATTTGGGAAATTGGCACAAATGGTCTATAACTTTTGTCCTCAGTGCGGAAATGGACCAAAATATTTATTTTTTAGCACAAACGTCCCTAACATATGTGTTTTAGTGGCAACTGATCTTTATTTAATGAAAATGACTAATATGCCCTTAATTTTAAATATTATAGTTGAGTTACTAACATTTGCAAAAAGTATAAATTGGTCAAATACTTTTATTTTTTTATAAAAATTAAAAAACTAACGAATTATTCTTTTTTCTTTTTTGAATTAACACTTTATAAAAAAAATTGATAGTATACTAAATTATTTTGTATATTTTACAAACTATTATAAAATAACTATAACAAGCATGTTAAATAAAATTAATAATTTTATTATTAAGTAATTACATTATTTAAATTTTGAAATTTTATTTTATCGTTATAACAAAAAAAGAGTAATAACTTTTATCACAAACTTGATGTTCAAATATTTTTATTTAATTAAGATATTCGCTTATTAACTACACATATTAAAACTCCAACAGTATTCTTCATATTTTTAATGAAAAAATAGCATATTTGATCTCCCAACTTTTCAAAAATATAATGGATATATCCTTAACCTTTAAAAATAGCACTGGACATCTCCAACGTTTGAAAAATAGGCATGGTAAGACTTTTATGACGAAATTGGCATCCCCTTTAAATAAACAAAAAATAAAAGGAAGAATAGAAATAATCAAATGTACCCAAAAAAAAATAACAAATAGGTTATCTTCTTCCACCCAACCTCCTACACTTCCTTCTTCTTTAGAATCCATTATCTCCAAATGCATTGTCTACCTAAAAAAGAAATCTGCCATTAAATCTCTTAAGCTCTCTTTATCTGTAAAGGGACGGAGAAGATCTCAAAAACTACGAATTTCAGCCGCGACACCGTGTTTGATTCACCGGTAGTGCTCAAGTTTTCCTAAGGTGGGCCATCGGTGACTTTTCTAGTGATAAACCTTTGCATGAAAAGATTATTTATTTTAGCCGAGAAGCCATCTTGAAGTTAGAATTCAAAGCAATCTATCTGATCCGATAGCTAGAAATGACGTTCCTTAAGGCGTGAAGATTTTAAAAAATAGATTAACGATAATTAGGGCCACCGGTGCTACGACCTGACCAATAAAAGAAAACAAACAAGATTTGGGGTTTAGAGTTTTGGATAGTCGTGGATTTTGAATTTTTGAGTTTGATAAAGAAGAAGAAGGTTTCTTTGTTATTTTTTATTTTTGGAGTGCATTTTAAATCTTAATGCCTATTAAAATTTACAACTTTTACTGTCATATATCTTCGACAATTACATATTAAATTTAAATAACTAAATATTCAACAAATATGTTGGAAGGTCAAGGAAGTTGCTGACCTGATGACAGGGGAGCCGGCGTCTGAAGCGCCGGTGAACGGTGGCTGTAACTATAACAGTCCTAAGGTAGCAAAATTCCTTGTCGAGTAAGTTTCGACCCGTACGAAAGGCGTAACGATCTGGACACTATCTCAGAGAGAGGCTCACCGAAGCCCCGATGAACGGCGGCCGTAAATATAATGGTCCTAAGGTAGCGAAATTCCTTGCCGGGCTATTTTCCTTTTAATCGATCGTGACGGGTCTGTTGTCCTCCTCATTATAGTCCTCCTAGAATCAATAGCATTTCACTAGTCACCAACGATCACGCTAAACTCCCTTGTTGCCCTTCTCTCATTTCTTTGACTAAAGCTTCCTTCGCTTCATAAGTAGAAGCGCCAGGTGCTAAAGCATGTGTGTTTTTGTATATATATATATATATATCTCTCTCTCTCTCTCTCTCTCTCTCGCACACACACACAGTCATAACACATCAAAGCGTGTTGAATTACTATCTTATCTTCTATATTCTTTCTTTTTACAAATTCCACTTCTCCAAAACTCTGACATGCAACCTCACCTCTATTAAATTATATCTCACTTGTTAGTCTTTTTCTAAAAAATGAAAAACGTGTTGAAATATTGTGCGTGGATTGTTATAATATGGTCGATTTACTCATAATATTTTTGTCAAAGAATATTTATATTAATATGATAATTTAGGTGCACTGTATTAATATTGAATCATAACGGGATGACACATATATTTAATACTTGTTGATGTCTTTAGACATATGTAATGTTTTTGCACTGTAGACTAAATAAATCAGCAAAATTGATTAAAAAGGAAAATATTGTAAAATTAGACTTCAGCAACACAAAATTAGAGGTAAAAATTCACCGAAACTTCCATTTCAATTAAGTGATTGAGAACTTACCTGAGAATATTTGAATCGGATATATAAAAGTGAAATAGCGGGAAACAGTTATAATACACACACACAAGTGAGCATTTGGGAAAAATTGGCCTCAAAGTTGTAGAAAATTTTCAAGTTGGTCTTTAAAGTTTAATTTGTTCCAAAGCAGTCAGTAAAGTTTCTCCAAAAGTTCTAACTTAGTCACTCTATTAGTGAGATTAATGTCAAACCGTGTGTATGTTAATGCCATGAAGTATCAATCTCATTGGCATGCAAGCCTTAATTTGTTAAAAATGGGATGACGAAACCCCGAAGTTCGTTCTAGTCAACTTCAAATATTAAAATAGATTTGAATAAGGCATGCAATCAATTTAAAAATAAAACAGATTACATGGCATCGTCAATCATTATTAGCAAGATTTAGGCATACATGGAAATGGAATTAAATGTTCAGTTTTAGTACACAATGACGTTAATTTCACTCTCAGATTGACTAGACTAGAACCGTATGGAAACTTTAGTGATTGATTTAAAACAAATAAACTTTAAGGACCATCTTGAAATTCTGTTTCATCTTTGGGGATCAAATTTGTATTTAACCCGTTCTTTGTGTGTGTGTGTGTGTGTGTGTGTGTGTGTGTGTATTTCCATATAAATGCAAGAGTTGTCAACATGTTATCTCCTAAAAATCACAAAGAACATGGGTCTAGAAGATAAATCCTTGCATGACCATCACCAAGAAGAAAAATCATACTCATCTAGCATCTCTAGTCCAGTCAAAGTTTTATTGCTCTTCAACATTCTACAATGAATCAATTGTTCATTACCTGCTACAATTCAATATGCACCTTAATCACCTTAGACTTCTCCTCTAGAACTAACTAAAAGACTAAATCACAAGAATACAAGTAAGCACTTGAAACAACAATCCACTTCATACAAAGTACATATAGAGTCAAATCTTCTTTTTCTCTATCAAAATTAAGCAACCACGATTCAAAGAACAAATAATATGAGAGCATTTTCATTACGTAGGTTGAAATTCCAAATTCTCAACAAACTTATCCCCATTCTTAACAAACCACTACACTCTCCTCCTAGGTTTCCTTGATTTTTTGGACAGTCCGCCTTTCTTCGATGGCAAAAATGTCCGTGATTCGTCCTCTTCTTTACTTTCCCAATTCAAACAAACCTTTGGAGACTCCACACCATTTAAAAAGTTAGTATTAATTTTATGGCTCTTAACATCCTTTTCATTCATATCCATTGAGAGAAATTGTGCCGTCAAAGATATATATTCAGCTATCAATATCAAGAATGATGATTAATTTTTTATTAATATTTATCACGCAAAACAAGAACCCATTTATTAAAATTGATAATTTAGCATCCCAAAATAAAAATGAAAATTGAAGTTTCGATCTTTGTTAGTGAATTGTAAGAACTCAATGCAATCAAGAAAGCCAACTCATGGTTTGACCAAGAAAGCAATTAATCTGAATCTTTTTTTAACAGAAATTCAAGAATATGTGGTCAAACTTCCATTTGAATGGATTGTTGGGGTAAAAAAAGGAAACACACATTGAAATTTTCAAAAACAACTAACACAATGATTCTTTACATCGAAGAACAAAAAATTGAACCAAAACCGTGCGATTCTACGGTCTAGATCTTCAGAAGCCCAATTAAGTTGGATGGTCTTCTCTCTTATGATCAAGTAGATCACTCTGCGTCTCGTACAATGATCCACACCTCTGCACTCCACCTTTGTCAATTATTTTTTTGTGAGCACACAGATTGTGTGATTCCATTCCATTCTTGTAGTGAAACACCCTCTTGCATGGGTAGCAATAGTTTTGAGTTCTCTTTTCACTAGCCATTGGAAGCTTGAAAATTAAAATATACAGACATGCACAAAACGAATGAGTATTTCACAAAGCAAGTTGATTACAAGAACTTCCAAGGTATGTATATTTCAATAAAACAAATTCTATGAAATGATTTATATGAAAGAATTGTATGCATTCAAATAGTCCAGACTTTGGCAGAAAAGTTGGGATCTACGAAATTAAAGTAGAAATGCTCATCTCAGCATTCCAGTAAACCAAATAACATTAAAGATGGAAACAGAAAAGACAGATGAAATAGAAGAACAGAAGAAACAGGGACAAAAATTTTGGTAACATGATAACTATGAAACACAACCAATTTTCAATTCACCAAAAGAATAAACATGTTCTGGTGCTAAAGAAAGATTAAATGAAGTACCAACATGATTGCATAGTTAAAAACTGAAATACAAGCATCTAAATAGATCGAATAAGCTTTAGAAGAAGAATGTACAGATATGCATAAAACAGAGAAGGATTGAAAAACAAGCTTGACTATAGCTCACATCTATATTTAACATCAGACTAGAAATTCATTAATGTTCTCGAACAGAAAAGTGACCGTATGAACAAAATCAGTCGATTCTTTCAGGACTAGAGCATAGTAGATTGATAAGCAAAACAAAGTTTTCTCGAAGCTGAAAAATCTTCTAGATTATACCAAAATAGGAAATGCCATACGGAAAACTCACAACTCTATGGAGTAAGACATCCTTTGGACATAACTCGAATCCACTAAGAATTTCAGAATACTTTATGATGAAGTTAAATTTGGAAACCTCTTCATTCTTAACTAGCATTTGACAACTTTGAAAATTTACGGTTCCAAATCCATTGTCAAACTCTTTTGTCATCCAAAAATAGATTTTAGAATGTATACATCAATCCAAAAGCAACATAGGAATCAAAACAACCTCGAGGGGGTAACTCCTTTTATGTGATTTTATGAAGTAATAGATAAAGTAAGCTATTGAATGTAGTGTTGAGGGAAAGAAGAAAAACCAACTTTGAAGGTCTGTGGTAAACTGTACTTGCACACAGACTGGAAACATAAAAACACATTGCTTAAATGCTCCATCAATAATTTGTGTTTTCTTCTTCTTTAATATAAAAAAAGAGCCAAATATCTTAAATTGACAAAGAATAAATAAAGGATATGACCTGCAGTTACATATACAATGATGAAATGACTAAGGAAGATGGTGATGTTCATATTAGCTTGGGCCAAACAGCTGTTGTACACGAACCAAACTTACTATATAATTATCAAATTAACCTTGAATTGACTATCCTTCGCCATGTTTCTCAGACTAATTGATTAGAATAGTACTTCTGCCTTATAATTTGTTAGTGTATATGTAGGTACTTCATAATTATATTACGAATCGAAGAAACAATATTATTTTGAATGGCATGACAGAATTATTGAAAAATCATATCAACACTCGCAAAAATGAGGTAAAAAGTATTTAGGTATTGGTATGAAATTGATAAATATTGAAGAAAAACTCAGAAATTGATAAATATTAGAGAATTTGTTTAGGAAATTGACCAAATTTGTTTATGAAATTGATTTTGTTACTTGGAGACAGTGTGTTCGGAAGCACGGCTAGAGAGATGAAGAACAAACTTGGCCAAGAAGATAGTATCAAGGCGGTATATGTATGCTATTGTATGTATGTATGTCTTTGGCGACAAAATGAGCTGGCATTTTTGCAAAGAGCTTGCTGCATTTCAGTTGGAGAAAATGTTGCTTGAAATTGTGTGTGTGTGTGTGAGAGAGAGAGAGAGAGAGAGAGAGAGAGAGAGAGAGTGTGTGTGTGTGTGTGTGTGTGTGTGGTGTTTTTATTGTAATTTTAAAGATTAAAATTCCAAGCAGTCTCTAAACTTTCAAACAAATTATAATCCATCCCTAAACTTTAAATCAATTCTAATCGATCACCAATATTACGTTTTTGTATCCCATGGATCCTACCTTTCAGTTTCCGAAAACCCAATTGCTACCTTAACATTTTTCGAATGTTAAGGCACGTGAACTAAGGGATGAGATACACAATGTTCGATCGTAATCAATTTAAAGTTCACAGATAAATTTAATTTTCACTTAGATACTTTTTTTCATTTGAATAAATCAATTAATAATTATTCAATTTTTTATACATCAAATAAATAAATAAATAAAAATGAAATAAAACCAATTTAAAAAAAAAATAACATATTTTTCTTTCGACCCCTTTACATGAATTCATTCATGTGGTCGTAACGTCTCACCTCTCTATTCCACTATTGAAAGTGAGGTACCGTAAGTACACAAGATTTGAATTGTAAGTTTCATAAAAATAATAAATTTGTCATTTTGAAACACCACAAGTTTG
The DNA here is from genome assembly GCA_030279155.1 of Forsythia viridissima. Lineage (NCBI taxonomy): Eukaryota > Viridiplantae > Streptophyta > Magnoliopsida > Lamiales > Oleaceae > Forsythia > Forsythia viridissima. Next base: position 31,093,184 of record CM059041.1, on the reverse strand, counting down.
ATTATGTAATCTGGCCTTAATATTATATATGAACACTTTGTATCTTATTTGATATTATAAGTTTCTGTAAGAAGTATTTGAAATATCTGTCTTTGAGAAAACAATTAGCAAAAAAACATCACATCACATTAAGTTTTGAAAATTTATACACACATGACACATATAGATGTAAAATATCAGTAATATATAAAATATCAGTGATATATAATACAAATTTATGTAACATGTGCTGTATAAAAATAACATAATATAATCTGTAATATATTCAGTGATACAAAATATCATTTGTGACATTTGTATCAGACAGTGATACACAATATCATTTGTAATATCTGTATCAGACCGTGATACTAAACAGAAACTGTTACAACTACAAACCAACTCTAAACTTCAACAAGTTCGTATTAATATACACATTAGACTCTAAAAACCCATTGGTACTGTGTAACATCAGTATGATAAAGATATGTAACACAATGCCAAATTTAACAAATAAAACTATTGATTTCATCATTTGTAACATATGTAACATCAGTGATATAGAATACCAATTCATGTAACATATGCTGTGTAAAATAATATAATATAATCTGTAATATATTCAGTAATATATTCAGTAATACAAAATATCATTTGTAACACTTGTATCAGACAGTAATACTAAATAGGAACTTACAACTGTTATAAATACAAAACTAACTCTAAACTTTAACAAGTTCGTTGTGTCTTTCGTTATTTGTCGGTGATGGGAAGTGTTCAACTCCAGTATGGTTTCTCCTCCAGGTGACGCTGTCTTCGACTTTGTAATTATATATGCGATTTGGAGTCTCCATTTTTCAACGAGATAAAAAAAATTTAGGATTTTTGGCAGAAGATTTGCTAAGATTTTCAAAGATTTTCTTCCGATTTGTAAATGGTAAAGTTTCTAAATACCTAGAAAGGGGGATTGGAAGAAGATTTGCTGAGATTTTTGAAAGATTTTGTACCGGTTTGTAAATGGAAAGTTCCTTCCGTTTGGGGGTTTTATGGGCCCGATAATCTAGGATATTTACAAGTAGTTAGTTATAATTATAGTTTAAAAATTGATTTTAATTCATTATTAAATTAATTAATGTAATATTAACAATGTAGTATTTTTAAAATAAATTAGTTAAGTTGTTAGAGTTTAAAATTATTTTTAGATTGGTAAGTAGTGGATGTAATTTCCACTTTATTTACCTTGCACTCATCCATTAGCAAGGAGTTTATAGGATTCACTACTGTGAATTTCTAAATCTATCATAAGCGTTATCATTAGGAATCTTATATTTACAGTTTAGATTAGCTAAACCATATTTACGAACTTATGGTACGAGATATTAAGATAAGAGGATCAGCCGACATTACTCAAAACATTTATTAGTTCGTCCCAACATTCTCTACTTGTCCAACAATTGCATATTATTAGCATAAAAATAATCTTGGCATTTTGTAAAATGACGATTGCAGTAGTATTTCTTATTTGTTATAACTGTTTTCATCTTGCTGAAATTTAGTCCTTACTAAAATAAAAGAGCCAATAGCCTATTTACTATTCACAATGTGGTTAAAAACGACGCTGTTTTTGTAATTTCTTTTCCCTAACATCACTTACCTGACTATTTTGCCAGACTCCTCATTTCATTTGGAAGACAAACTGTTGAAACCCTACCTGCACGCCGATTCTTGCTCCGTCTATTCCCTACAATTTGTGGTGAGTAATTTTTCATCCATTCCATGAAAAAAACTTTAGTGCTGCTTAGATTGTACGTCGATTTGTACAAATCGTTACAATTCCCCTTTAGATTTCTCATTTCATTTGGAAGACAAACTGTTGAAACCCTACCTGCGCGCTGCTTCTTGCTCCGTCTATTCTGCAATTTTGTGGTGAGTAATTTTTCTTTTCATTCCATGAAAAAACCTTTGGTGCTACTTAGATTGTATGTCGATCAGTGCAAATCGTTAAAATTCCCCTTGAGATTTCTCATTTTATTTGGAACATATACCTTGGAAACCCTACTTGTGCGCCGATTTTTGCGTGCAGTTGTGGTAAGTGATTTTCCATCTTCTTTCATAAAAAAAACCTTTTTTTCTACTTTGATTGTTTGTGGAGTTGTGCATAGCTTTCAAATTTCTCTATGATTTCTTCGATTCCAGTGCACTTGCTCTTTTCCTATGTTTGATTTATGTTTTTGTTTTTATTTTTTTGGATTCCTATGTTTTCCTTTCGGAAAGCAGTGAAAATATGGGCATTTTGTGTTCTCTGTTTATGTTGGTTTTTTTATCCGTTTCTTGCCTGCAATTTTGGTGACTAATTTTTTCTCTTCTTCCATAAAAAAATCTTTTGTGCTACGTAGATTGTTAGTGGACCTGTGCACATATTTCAAATTCCTCTATGATTTGGTCGGTTCCAGTGGCCTTGCCTTGTTTGTACGTTTGATTTTTTTTCTCGTTTTCCAGTGTTTTTCCTTTCAAAGCCAGTGAAAATATGGGCAATCCGTGTTCTCCATTTATGTTTTTATTTTAAAATATTTTTTTTATTTTTTTCATTAATAGCTGTACAGTTGGGTCCGGGAGGTTGTTATTGTGTTGAGGAAGTGGTTGAGCTCGGTTGACTGGAATAATAGAACAACCAAGGTTATTTAATGTCACTTAGTTGCCTTTGGTATTTGCAGCTGTTATTTGATTTTTCTGCCTGATTGTTTCTTTTAGTGATTTTAATATTTGTTATTTTACAACAAATCGTCTGTACTATGTAGATTGTGTACTTCCGTCTACAATGATTTTCGAAAACCTTCAAAATTGACCAAAATCATTTTATTCGCCAGCGAAAAGCCGTTAAAACAACGAAAATGTTGTGGATCTATGAAGAACTGTCAAATTCCTTAGTGATTTCTTTGATTCTAATGACCTTGTTGTAATTGTACGTTCGAAGTTTTTTTCTAGGTTCTTTTTGTTCTCCATTTGAAAACATGCGAAAATATATGGTTATCCTTTTCCTCATTTATGCTTTTTTTTTTTTTTTTAGAAAAACATTTTTTTTGATATTTTTTCTATTTACTACTAAAGATTTGGGACCAGAATACTGTATTTGTGTTGGGGAAGAGGTTCAACGCGGATGTTCACAAACACACATTTAACCCAGGTTCTTTAGTGTCGCTCATTTGATGTTTGTTGTTATTGGTGCTTGTCATTTGACTTTTTGTTTTCTTTTTCTTTTTGTGGGTTTTAGTGTTTTTTGGTAGCGTATGATGAGATTGGAGTTGTTGTTTTTACACTTTTGAAACCGAGTTGGCAAATAATCGTTCCTTTCGTCCTGCGTTTTCCTGCTTGATTATATGTGTTATAAAAATGTTGGACATCTCATGTATATTGTTTGATTATTCAGGTCATTGGCATATGTTTTCAAATGTTAATATAAAGATATCACATGCAATTGTGTTGCACAATGTTTTACCTTCTTTCACCAAAAAAAAAATTGTGCTCTAGATTGTCTTCTTAATTTTGCTATGATTTCTGTAAACCTTCTAAATAGATCGAAAATATATTGTTCCCCTACTAAAAACCAGTGAAATCAATCGAAAATATTGTGGACCTATATAGATCATTTATATGAATTTATGCTTTGAATAATGCTATTCATAGTCGCTCACTACCGATAGTTATCTTACGTGGCATTACTAAATTAGGATGAATTATTCAATTCAATTGAGTAATGTATTTATAGCAGTTAATTATGAATAATTCATCCAATTGAGTAATACCACGTAGGATGACTACCGATGGTGAGCGACTATGAATAGCAATACTCTTATGCTTTTGTCAATTCCAGTTACCTTTCTTTATTTGTGTGCTTGTTTTTTTTCTTTTTTCTCCATTTAAAAATCAGCGAACTTATGGATTTTTTTTGCGCGTTTGTTTTTTTATTATTATTATATTTTTCTGCGATGCCTTTTTTTCATTTTGTTGATGCATATTTGGGAGTTAAAGACTATTATTGTGTTGGAGAAGAGGTTAAACGCAGTTATTGAGGGAAAAAAAAGCAGATTTTTCATTATCACTTATTTGATTTTCGCTTTTATTTTCATTCCTTATTGGAAATTTTTTCGTACTTGTTTCTTTAAGGTTCAATATTTATTGGTAGTACATCATTCTTTCTCTCTGAAACCCTTAGACGCGCTTCTCTTCTGATTTTTCTCCACACTTTGTCCACTCTTTGTCGTATTTTGTTGGTGTTTGGTTTTTATTCTCTTGTTTGTTCATAACAATGGCTTGAGAATTTATGTTTTTGTTGGTTGGGTCATAAATTTGGGTTGGTTATGGTCATTTGTAACAAAACAAAATTTTTCTAAGATCTACTAAATTTTTTTATTTTTTGTGCCATATCATTGATTATGGGGCGTTGGTGTAGGTTGTCCTTTGATTTTTGTATATTTTGTCTAATTTTTTCGGGTTGGTTGACCATTTCTTTCGATTTAGAGGTATTTGAGTGTAAAAAATTATTCACATTGTTAAACACAGTCCTCATATTCGGAATTCATTCGTATTCATTTTTTAAATTGCTTTTTGTTTAACATATTGTTATATAGTTTTTTTTCCTAGTTGTTTGAAATAGGACAGATTTTTACAGATGTGTTGAAACTATTTAATTTTTTTGTGTTATTTTGTTGATTGCAAGGCGTTTTTAGAGGTTGTGGTTCGTCCTTGTGTACTTTGGTCATTTTGTTTTGCTGCTTGGATCATTGTTTTCGAGTTATAGGTACGTCATTGTAATATATTTATATCGTAGCACAACATAGACGTTAACTTTCTCAATTTCTATTTGATTTTTGATATTCTCATTGATGTTTGTTTGATTATTATTTAAGAATGTTTGTGGACAAATTGTTGATCTTTCTCAAATCAATGAAGAAAACTATTTGTTTTGTTGTTCATATGACAAATCATTGTTGCTTGCTGTGTTACTTTTCGCCTCACCTGCTGATTTTGACTTGAAGGTCTTTCCTTCATTTTTTGTTGTTACAATTTTCTGTTGGCTTTGGTGTGTTTTGCATTATTAGGAGCTTTTTATTAAATGTAATTGTATATACATCCAATCCTCATTATGACCAACCCCAAATTTGTTGGGAGCATACAAGGATTAGTTTTTTTTTGTATATACACATCAAATACAATACGTTATTCTTTTCTTAGTTTGTTATTTATAGGAGTATAGTAGTAAAGAAGAGTGAAGAAGCATAGATGTTAAGGTTGTGGCGTGTACTAATTTGCTTGTAGAGAATTAATTACTAGATCACTGTTACAAATTGATATACATATTAGACTGCTTGAATTCTAACATTTGATAAAGTATCTTCTGCTGCAATAATAATTTTTTTTAAAGTTTTATCTAACGCATTTTTCAACTTAACTACTATATTTCCATTTTTCCATGTTATATTTTGAATTAATTCAATCTTCCATATAATATATTCTTAAAAGTTAGAAAATGTATGTAGATAATTTAGTAGCAATAGTGACATGCATTCGACCCTATTGCATTACTAATAGTGAGGATTCGATCATCTTAAATTGGGAAAGTAACGACGATATTGCAAGTCCTTTAATGTCTATGATAATCCTTCACATTGGATACCTTGTATTACTGGTGTTCATCAGACCTTAGGTAAAATAAATCAGTTTGCTAGAATTTATCTAGTTGCCTTATGTTCATGGTTTACTTGTACTTGTGTATCTTAGTCTGCTATTTGTAGTTTAGCTTATTCTTTATATCCAACTATCTCTACTTCACTATTAGTGTTATAGATTATTTGTTATATATTTGAAGCATTATTCTTCTGCACCAAAAATGTTTAACTATGTCCACAATCATATGTCTTGTCCATTTGCGTTAAAATTATTGTGAATACAACTGTTATTTTTTATTACATCTGGGTCTTAACCTAACTTCTTTCTATTTGTAGGTATTTGACCTATACGGTGTAGGCACACAACAAGCTTATTGAAGACACAATCTTGTGAAAAAGCAAATTTTAAAGGTCACTATTGTACATTCAACTATCTCACTATCCACTTCTATTGAGTAGGGATGGATAAAATATCTAATCCGCCCAAATCCAAATCCGATGGATACCTAGTCTGAATGGAGCAAAAAATTTTCGATCCGCGCATCAGCAGGGCAGATCACGAGGCGGATCGGATCATTTCCATAGAACCTATCTTTTTTATTTTGCAAGCTTTTTATTTTTTATCATTTGATTCTCGTATGTTTTTCTAACTTGCTGTTATCTTATTCGTTGCATAAAGTTTAAGCCATCCTTTCTCATTATTGATGAAAACCCAGCAGTTACAACAATTAGTTTTTTAGCTGACCTCATTATCACCAATATTGTTGTTGCTACTAATACATTTTGTATAATCTTGTTCTGTTCTAAACAGTCTAAAATCTTCTCAACATCCCATTATCCCGCTGTGAGTTGCGTAAATGAAAACTATTTTATTTGCACGCATTGACAAACTTTAGGGAAAATGCTTGATCTCTATTTGTTATGCATGAATGATTGGAGTTAACCGTTACACGATGTCCAATGGGTGCTTCACGTATCATAAGTACCTTGTTTGACATCAGATTATAGCCTATCTATGTTGCCAAGCTGATTATATTTTATTTCTTAGTATTTCATATGTTATGTTTATATCTAGAATGCTATGAATTTTTTTGATTAAAAGCGGCATGTGGATGAGTTCTTAAACATGTAGTACAAACGCTTGTAAGATATAATCGTGTTACGTGGTTTATTGGATATTTCGTCAATTTTTTTAGATTTTTATTTGTTAAAAAATTCATTGTATACGCATTTCTTTTATCCATTGTGTTAGTGCTAAGACGTTCTTTTTTTTTTTTTTTAATTCTTTTCCCATTTTCACCCTCTCCTCTGTAAAAAAAAATTTTTGGTAACAATTGGCAGGTAAGTTATCACGTTTCCCCCGTCTTTGATTTGAAACAACTTAAATATTCTTGGGATTCAAGCCAATCTTTGTTAATTGATAATGTTTTGTGGGTCTTTGTCTTCAGTTTGTTTTCGTTATGGTTGATTCTGCGTTGTTGGTGCTAAAACATGGTGAAATTTGTCAGATATTTATTTTTTAATCTTTCATTCATATTCTCTTGTTATATTTACTGAGAGATTTTATCACATTAAAATTTTCCTAGCTACGTAATTCAAATATACAACAATATTTTTTCCCTCGTTATGCGGATATTATAATATAGTAAGAACAGAGACAGAAGTATGTTGAGCTTTCAAAACCTAAATCTAAAATGACCATGACAAAAACAAGGATTCAATTATTTGAGGATCTTAAAGTCAATCACGTCGATGCAAATAGTAGCTCACAATCATCTGGGGAGCTTTAGTGTCTTAATAGTCAGGAGGTTGCCAACTATGATAAAAAAAAATTAACTTATTAGTTAGGGGGTTGCCAAATAGTAGCTTTATGTATATTAACTAACATATGACATGCAATCAATCATACATAATAATAAATGTAGATGATTATGAACTTTATCTATCTAGTCTTTCTGAGCCATTAGGAAGACTAATCGGTCAATTCCTAGGGGACGTTTCATTCGATCGTCGAATGCTAAATATAATCATCTCTATCTCATGCTGCAATCTGTATCACATATTAGTTGATTCCTTGTGGCCCAACTGTAACGTGTATCATATACTAGTTGGCACGCATGCCCAAATAAATGAACACGTAGTCCCATATTAAATAAGGAGCTTGAAAATCCAATTAAATAAAAGAAAAATTGTCATAAGTCATCCATAGGTGACTTGTTTCTAATTAGGTCCAAACACTTTCCAAAATTTTGAATAAGTCATATTAATTTATCTAATACCTTAATTACCCCTGTAATCTTTTAAACCAGATTTCATCAACTCATGATTCTCATTCACAAGCTGCCATTAACAACTTTCTTCTCCAGATCTCCCCGTCGACGATCACATCATCGGCGCACCTCGTAGTCGACATTCTGTGAGTCAACGCAGTCTACAAACCTTCTTTTGTTTTCATAATTGATTATTTTAAGAATTTCACAGTTTTTCAGCTCTGTTTTTCTTCTCAATCATGGAAGGTGGCCTGATTTTACTTTGTAAGTATATTTCAGACACAATTTCCATAAAAGTTTCTGCTAGTGGAAATTTTAATGGTGTTTTGCAAAAATTGTGTGATAATTGGAATTCATTAGAAGTTGACACTATTTTATTGCGTTATTCTATTTCTGGACATGATAGGTGTTTTCTAAGGAATGAAGAAAAATTTAGGAACATGATTTCTTTTATTTTTGCGTTTGAATTGAAATTTGTTTATATTAATGTTTCAGACTCTAAAACAGTATCACATGATTGTGATACTGTTTTTGAAAATAATGGAACTGCCATAATTACATATTGTTCTTCAATAAATAGTAGAGCATTATCTAGCTGGTCAAGCGTAATTACTCATGTTGGACAGAGGTTCAAGAGAAGTGTAGCTGAATTTAGAGATGCTTTATGCAAATATTCGATTGAGAGAGGATTTAAGTTTGATTATATGAGAAATAACAATAGTAGGGTAGAGGCGCAATGTTCAAACAAATATTCTAATGATTGTAGGTGGTATGTTTGTGCAACAATATCAAAGGTTAGCAGTTTTTGTTACATACGAAAGCTTGTGAATGAGCATAGTTGCCCTGTAGTGTTGAAGAAAGAAAAAAGTGAGAGATTAAGTTGTAAGGTAATTTCTGGTTTGATTGTCGATATATTGAGGGAGAAACCAACATTGTGTTCTAACGACGCTGTTTCACACTTTTTAACAAGTTACGGTTACACGATAAGCTATGAGAAGGCTTGGAATACGTTGAAGAAAGCGAATGGATTGATTTTTGGTGACGCATCTGAATCTTTCAAGCAGTTACACTGGTATATTGAGGCTGCAAGGTCATTTAATCATGGAAGTCATGTTGATTTAAAGGTGGACCAAGTTTCAAAAGATTCCAAAGATTGTTTGTTTCTTACCATGAGTGCATTCATGGGTTTAATCATTATCGTCTCATGTTATTTATCGATGGAACATTTTTGAAAGGAAGGTTTAAAGGTATCTTGTTGTCTGCAACCACTAAGAACGGCAACCAAGGTAAGATACTATTTTTCTGTTCTTTTGTGATACTGTTTTTCTGTTCTTTTGTGATACTGTTTTGTAATATAATTTATAAGATCCCGTTAGATATTGTTGTTCTATTATTTTGATAATATTATTTTTTGTAGGCTTATATCCATTGGCTTATGCCGTTGTAGATTCCGAGAACTACGATAATTGGTTGTGTTTTTGGAACAGCTGCGTAGTATTGTTCAGAGTACTCGAGACCTTACATTTGTGTCTAATCAGAATGTTGGTTTAATGGAAGCGTTGCCAAAAGCATTCCCTACATCGAATTATTTTTTCTGTTTATAACACCTTAAAGGAAATTTGAGGGATAAATTCAGTGGTGGTGGCTTCTCAAATAGTTATAGAGAGCGTATGGTCTAGTTGTTCTGAGAATGTGCGCATGCTCCAACAATTACATTATTTAACCAGAAGTTGGAGGTATTGAAACGTGAGAAGGGAGCTATTGTTCAAAGGTTTCTAGATGGGTTACCATGTAAAAATTGGTTGAATGCTCATAGTGTTGGATGTCAGTATGGAGAGATGTCATAAAATGCAGCTGAGTCTTTCAATACATGGATAATTGACTGTAGGAGTTTGTCCATAACTCGAATGGTTGACATGTTGAGGATAAAGCTGATTAACATGTTTGTTACGAGAAGAACTAATTTTGGTAATGTTATGATACTGTTTTATTTTCTGCATGATATTGTTTTATTTTCAACGTGATATGGTTTTATTTTCGATGTGATACTGTTTTATTTTCTATACGATACCGATGTAGGTAAGTGGATGAGGATTGTCTGCCTGAAGATGATAGAGATGTTGCAGGGATATGCAGATGAAAGTCAATCATGGAATATCAAGCGGTCTTCCGATACAATTTTTGAAGTTTTTTCAGATCCATCGGTCTGTGTGAACATCTGCAAAAGCACATGTTCTTGTTCCCAGTGGCAGTTGAATGGGTTCTCATGTGTGCATACAGTTGCTGTAATTAACAGATATGGAAGGCGCATTGATGAATTTGTTGATTATTATTTTCATGTTGTAGCATTCCGCAAGTCCTATGAAGAAGCTATACATCCCATTCCTACGTCAATTAGGTTGGAATATGAAAATTCTGCCAATTTTGATATTTTACCTCCACCTACAAAGAGACAACTTAGAAGACCTGAAAAGAGGCGAATTAGATCAAGAGGCGAACAAGTGCAGATGATACGATGTGGAAGGTATGAAAAATTGGGTAATCACAATAAGAAGACTTGTAAGGAATCATTGGCCTAAGAGACTGTTCCCGTGAAGGATATTATTCGTTCTTTTTTAAATATATAGGAATACAATTGTGTTGTAATCATTTGTTGGTTGAATTAATGAAACTAACATTTATTTTTACAAAACAGTATCACAAAATATTTATTTTCACAAAACAGTATCACAAAATTTAACAAACAGTATCACTAAAAGTATCTCATTAAAAACATTACGTTGCAATACAGTATCACAAATTACTATAATCACTGGTGTTTTTAAGAGTTATCTATTCCCGTCAAAGATATTATTGTTTCTTTTTAAAATTTTTTGATGGAGAGTTATTATTTTTTTAATATATAGTAACACAATTGTCTTGTATTCATTTGTTGTTCAAATTAATGAAAGCAACATTTATTTTACAAAACAGTATCACAAAATGTTTATCTTAATAAAATAGTTTAACAAAATAGTATCACAAATAGTATTTCATTAATTAACAGCAGTTAGTTTGCAATACAGTATCACAAATTGTATTCAGTATTAAAACAAAACTGTAAGTACAATTTACAGTATCAAACCCAAATTCATGACTAGGAGATCTATTCATCTAGAATGAAGAAAATGTATTCATCTATTCATTCATCTACAACAAAATCTCCGGTGAATTGAGAAACCATGTTTGCTTTATATTGTCAACTTCTTTCATTGCCATGATTTCTTCTATCTCTTCATTCTTTACCAGTCTTTTCATCACATAGAAAACATGTATTCCACAATCGATACTGCAATCCACATAGAAAACATGTATTCTTTACCAGTCTCTTCATTCTCCTTTATTCGATTGTCATCACTTTCTTCCTTTTCAATATCTTTTGTTTCCGTATCAACTTCATCAGATTCTCCATCTTCATCTGATTCTCCATCTTCATTAGATTCTTCATCTTCATCGAATTCTTCGACAACCTGCAATGGTGTAGTAGTTGTATAATAAATAATACTGGATGTTTGTATGTTGAATAACTCTTCATGTAAGATAATGTATGCTTTGAATTGGTGATACTGCTGTTACCTTTTTTTTATAGTTCGTATACAGTCGTAGATTTTAGACTACATGTCAGATCTCTTAAGTTTCATTTAATGCATTTTGGTTCTGCATTCTTTTTCAATATTTTGCAGACATTGAGTCTTTCTAACAACCAATACTGGATTTTCATAAATAAAAAACTATTAGTGCGAATATTACATTTAATGCAAAACAGTATCAACAAAACAGTATATAAAAATCAAATAGCTTACTGCTAAAGCCATCACACATCTTGTGACATCGATTGGGTCTTCATTTCTACATAGAGAAGAAATTATGCATTCAAAGATGTGCTTCGACCAATTGTAAGTTTTGATCTTGTCGACATCTTCAACATACTTGATATATCTCCAGCTCAAAGTCAGGGATTTATTTGGCACAAAGAACGATGCCATCAGGAAGAGCATCATTAACCTAGAAGCATCGTCGATGTCTTTTTTTTCTTCCATTTGCTGCAACCCTTAACCGTGTAGATATTATTGTTTTGGTCAATCTACGACAGCCTCTGAACCTTCGTTGGGATCAATCTGAAATCGAGGCTGGCTTTTGTTTTTCAACCACTATCAAATTTTCACCTTTGACGATTCCAAAACTACGCTTCACATCATCCATCTTGAACTTTAGATGGGATTTGTTTATCAAAAAATCATTCTTTGACTTGTCGAAGCACTCAGTGAACTTGTATAGATCCATATCACTTCCACGACAGCAATGTCTGTCAATTTTGTCATCCAGTATCAACTTGACAAGATTGTAAAATAGCAATTTCTTCAACTCATTCCTTTGTGGTTTTATTAATGATAACCCTTTCACATCACTGATCACTGTTTGGAGGTTAGAACGATATTGTGGGTAAGCCTTCTTATCTACTGTTACTTTTCTTCGTATAGGTATAGACTTCTTTTTTCCCATCGATTTGTAACCAATTGATTTGTATCCAAAAGTTTTTTTGTTTAGCTGCATCATAAATATAAATAAAAACAGTATCAGAAGTATCAAAACAGTATCACAATAATAGACAATTATCATATAAATAGTATATCACAGATAAAGCATGGTATAATTAGGTCATTCAACATGGATTAAACAGTATCAAAGTATACTAATGCACATTACCTAAATAAAACAGTATCATAGACAAAACTAAGAGATTGAAACAGTATCATAGGTTGAAAATTTATCATAATTAAATAGTATCAAAAATAAAAGCATGGTATAAGTTCACCAATGTACATTATCTAAATAAAAACAGTATCATTGATTAAACATTATCATATATAAAACAGTATCATGAATTAAACAATATCAAAGTATACCAATACACATTACCTAAATAAAACAGTATCATGGATTAAAACAGTATCATAGATAAAACTAAGAGATTGAAACAGTATCATAGGTTGAAACCTTGTCATAATTAAATAGTATCAAAGATAAAACTAAGAGATTGAAACACTATGATAGGTTGAAACTTTGTCCTAATATTTCACTATCATTAGAAACAAGGAAAAAATTCGGCAAATAGAAACAGTAGCATAGATCAAAAGAGTATCAGGCATTTTGCATGATACTCTTAGATAACCTTGTCATAATTAAACAGTATCAAAGATAAAACTAAGAGATTAAAACAATATTATAGGTTGAAACTTTGTCATAATATTTTAGTATCATTAGAAACAAGGAAAAAATTTGCAAATAAAAACAATATCATAGATCGAAAGAGTATCAAACATTTTGCATGGTTAAATAACACGTTCTAAGAAAACACCAAAAAAAATCACCAAAACATTACCACATAGTATATAGTATCACGTATTTTAAAGCCCTATATCACTTGTTCTGACAAAAAAACTAACTCGCAGCAATTACATTATCAAAAAAATTATCGAACAAATTACCTTCGCCATCGAGCCTTTGAACTGCTTTGTATGCGGTTAGGATTTGCGATGAGAAGAATCAAACACGAAGATGAAGTTTGCTAAAGTAAATGGAGGTTTTTGTAGTGGTCTACGTGTTTAAATGGCGGTTTTTGCAATTGGATGGCATATTGGACTTTTAGCACTAAAGTATGACTTTAGTTGAATTAAGATTGGGCCATATTGACTTTTTAGCCCAATTTGGCAGTAATAGTGACCGGCCCAAAATTTTTCCTTAAATAAATTATAGGCTCGCAGGCCCATTTAATTATACAATAAGCTCACATGCCCATTTAATTATACAATAAGCTCGCAGACCCATTTAATTATACAATAGGCTCACAGGCCCAACCAATAATCAACATTAATAATTAATCATACAACCAATCACGTGGGTCGAGTCCATAATCATCCACTAAACCTCTATTTTAATATCTAATATTAAAAAATAATATTAATTTCTAAATTTACAGCCTCGACAGTGTAAGTCTAATATTTTAGATATTTCGTAACGGACTAGACAAAATTAAATTATTAATCCAATTAATTATTAATTTTTCAAAATTAAAATTAAGTAATTAATCAATTAATTTTATTCATAAAGAGATTTTTCAAAATTTATTTTATCTACCAGTTTAAAGTCATATAGTAAATTGGGGATAACATTTATATATGGTCAAAATTATAATTTTATAAAGTAAAGTCAATTTAATACGGTCAAAAATTCAAAATATAGTTTAAAATGAATTTCAATCAATAATGAATATTTGACCAGTATTAAGAATTAAATAATTACAATTTTTTCAAAAAAACATTAAAATTATATTTGATACATGTTTTTCTTTTCTTTTAAAGTTTGAGGACTTAATGTGGGATTTTTGAAATTGTACAGTCATTCCCTTAAAATTTTAAAACAGTGAGTCCTTTAATGCAATTTTTAAAATTGCATAGAAGACCCCTCTCTAATTTTAAAACAGTGGACCTTCTCATGCAATTTTGTAAATTGCATGAATGGCCCTTTTTATTTCTTTTGAAACTAGGAGGGCTTCTTATGCAATTTTTAAAATTGCATGGAAGCTCCCATCTACAAATCACCAAATCACAAAAACCCTAGGGTTTCTGCACAAACGGCACCGCCAACAGATCAACGGTGGTATTCCTGGTGTCTAACACCGGCGGCGATCGCCGTTTAGCGTAAACGACCTGGCACCGCTGTTACTTCTAGCAGCGGCGCGTGGTGTTTTCTGCCACCGGACACCACTCGCCAGCGGCAGTAGTTTCCAAAGCACCGTTTCTAGTTATCGATTTGGTTTCTGGTTTGCTCGGCCGGCTTCGATCAAATCCAAAATTCAATTTCTGATCTATCTTTTTCAAAAATAAAATTCACAAATTTTATTATTACTGTCAAAACTCAAATCAAATTAATACACCGATAACAATTATTGTTCTATTCATCAAAACAGTTTAACGAACTCTAACAAGTATCAAGGTAGGCTCTGATACCACTATAAAAAATTGACGTATACATGCACATCGAAAATTAAATCTGCAAATCCTATAAGCCGGATCAACCTTGTACTTAGATAGAATTCGTGATAAAAGTTTGTATTGATGAATATCGTAGAATCTAATTATCTGATTAGCTGGAGGTACGATCTTTAATACTACAGCTGCCCAATTGTCCATTCTCCAATAATAATCAACACAACAAGAACAGATATGGACTTCCACGATCAAGAACAAATGAAAGCGGAACTTTGGGAGTAATTATATTTGGTTGTCTTTTGCTTGTACTAGCAAGTAAAGAAGACCAATTCACTTAATCTGTTGTGACCCTAGTATTTAGTCTGACTAGAATTGTGGGTTCTTGTCTTACTAGAACTTTGTTAACCCACAACTAACGAACACAATTAATTAATTTAATTAATTAATTTAATCAAATAAGTATTTAAGTTTGATCCAACTAATTAGATCTTGGACATTAATTCTTACAACATTGCCTTACGCAAACAGAAAACCTAATCAACTTATATTCTCCTAACAACTATAAAAGTAGAAACAATACCAGAAGGCTATATGCAAGAGAAATTTGTCAAATTTTCCAAATCCTCATTTCCCTTTTGTGTAAAGCGGTAACCAAAAGTAGTTGTCACTTTCGATTATATCTTCATGCTTATGACTTTTAATTCTTTCAATAAAATATTTTATTCTATAATTTAATTTATAGAAATACTTAATTAAGGATTTTTATTGCTTTGATGTGATGGCGGTTGGATGGTGAATTCTGTAATGTATGTTGGTAGACTAATTAATCACAAAGTGATAATGAATCTTTAAACCATATTTTTATAGTCCAAGTCATTAAACCCTATTTTAAAATTAATGGGTGGGAAGACGTCAAGCATCTTGCTGAATTTTTCTTAGTCCTTTTTTTCCTCCAATTTTACTTATACTTCATTATTTCAAGCATATAAAATTATGAATAATCTGAATTAATTTAATTTTATATAATAATCATGCCAACACATGTTGAGGCTGGGCTCATGAACCAAGCTAATTGCATTGAGTCAGACAAACCGATTAGCGGTTCTTAATTAAATGGGTCGGGCAGCTAGCATCTCCAAGAAAAACCCAATTATGGCAACTTGAAGATACATTGCCTTACGAAAACGGAAACCTAATAAGCTTATATTCTCCCAACAACATAAAAGTCGAAACAATATCAGAAGGCTATGTGCAAGTAAAATTTGTCAAATTTTCCAAATCCCCACTCCTCCCTCCTCTGTAAAGCTGTAACCAAAGGTACTTGTCACTATCGAAATACACTTCTGGAATTGGAATTAGGTTGTTTGTCCAATTTTCTCTATTTTAAAACTAAACTTATTACTTGTAAAAGGAAACTTGTTAAAGTTGGGGAAGGAATAATAATAAATAATATGTTTCCATGTTAGAGTGGTGATCTCCTCCCCACAGTGGGGGAGGGATCATCTTGCCCACTGCCTACATGGCAGTGGGCAATTGGCCAAAAAAAAAAAAACTTTATTTAATGTTAGCAAAATAATTTGGCCAATTGCAATCGTGTAGGCATTCCATTTTTGTAGTAGGTATTCCATTATTGTTGTCAAACATGTCCTAAAATTAAATTTCATAAATCAACAACGACTCGGAAATAGCTGTAATTCTCTTGAGTATAAAACAAACAAAATCAGAATCCCAGAAACACCAAATAATATCAAATAATTCTGCAAAGGTATGTACCACAATGTTCAATTCCCTGGTTTTTTTGTAGATGCATATATACATAGTATATATTTTCAATCAAATTATGTATAGTATAATTTTATCAATCAATAAAGATTGAAACTTTGTAGAAATATTGAGAAAATCCTACCCTGTTAAATATATTATTTAATCCTTTTTTTTTTGGTTGAATTCATGGTCTGCAGTTGATCGCTGGACATGGCAGATTGGACTGAACTTCCTGTAAAAATATGAGAGAAAATATGTGGAGAAATAATTCTCTGTATTGATTCAATTGAATTAATAGAATTGAATACTTATTACAAGGTAGAAAACCTTATTTATAGGGTTACAATAGTCCTAAAAGGAAAGATTGTGTAATAACAACACAATCAACTATAAAAGAAAGTAATCTCTTGCATTAGAAAAAATATCAAATAGAATAATACCACGATCTTTTCATATCTTCAACATCCCCCCTCAAACTCAATATGGTGTTGTAGAAACCAAATTGAGTTTGAAAATTAAATTGATCCACTGGTAGTGTGGTGTATTTCCAGTTTTTTTTTTTTTGTTTGTTTTTTGTGGAGAAATAATAAGCTGACACCGATTGATTTTCTTGTCGATGCTCAGCAATTTCTTGGCGAATTTGATATATTCGCACATCATTACCTTGAGAAAATTGATCTCGTAGGTCGTTCCATACTTATGTGGCAGATTCAGAGTATATCATACTTTCAGCAATATCTGGATGTATTGAATTAAGTATCCATGATAGTACCATGTGATTACTCCGTTCCCAAATAGAATACTTATCATCTTCTGCTTCTGGCACTTTAATCTTTCTATCAACGAAGCCAATTTTATTCTTGGCAATGAGGGCAATTCTCATAGTCCTACTCCATTGTCCATAATTGTTTCTATCAAGTGGTTTAGAAACGAGGATCAGGCCGGGATGATCGGATTGCTGTAGAGCCATGGGATCCGATTGAGCAATCGTCGCTTATATGGTTTTAGTGCTAGACATCGTTACTCAAAATCGTCGCTTTGATACCATGTAAAAATATGAGAGAAAATATATGTGGAGAAATAATTCTCTGTATTGATTCAATTGAATTAATAGAATTGAATACTTCTTACAAGGTAGAAAACCTTATTTATAGGGTTACAATAGTCCTAAAAGGAAAGAGTGTAATAACCACACAATCAACTATAAAGGAAAGTAATCTCATAAATTAGAAAAAATATCAAATAGAGTAATACCACGATCCTTTCATATCTTCAACACTTCCAATGGACATTTTGGTTGTTATAGCAGAAAGTTTAACTGTCATAGAGGATTTTACTTCCTTTAGTGCTGTTTGTAAAGAATAGCAATCAGCGACTGCAAAATTGAAAAAGAAACCTTCATTGCCTACTAGATATCCTCGGATCATGCTTTCTGAAAAAGTAGATACCAAGGATCAGGGAATCAAGATGATCGTTACTTTTTAAACTTATTAACCTCAAAAACATATCTACTCAAGTTGCCAGAAGCTAGTGGCAGGAGGTGCTTGGGAGCACATTATGGTTGGTTGTTCACAGTTGGTTTCGATTTGCAAATCAATCTATTACACCCTTTCTCTAGACAACAAATTTGCCTACCTCCGTTACTCACCTTCCCTGATCAGCAGTATGAATGTGACGAGACATACACGCCACAAGAAGTTATTAGGTTCTTTGTGAAAAAGATAGCGATACCCGCAAATCCTCAAACTAAGAACAATTTACATGATTATAATCACGAGTGTGTTATAATGGCTATTTACGGAGAATTTGGTGTATTGGCTTTTGCGAGACTAGGGGATAGTCTTTGGACCAACATCCAAGTACCTTCCTGTTGTTACGACGATGTCCTTTACTATAAAGGAAGATTTTATGCTGTGGATTGTCATGGAGTTGTTGTTGTTTGTGACATTAATATCAATAATGACCCAAAAGCAATAGTGGTGGCCCCTGCTTCATCTGAAACTCATGATCAAATTCAAATATATCTAGTTGAATCGTCAGGAGATCTTTTACTAGTTTCTCGTATTCGAGAGGGTACATTATTTGAAGGTGATGATGATGATGATGATGATGATAAGAAAACTCTATACTATACAATTGACTTCTCTATTTTGAGGCTAGAAGAGTATCACGAAGAAGGGAATAATGACGCATACAAGTTAACTAAAGTGAATACTTTGGAAGATCGTGCATTGTTCTTAGGAAATAACGTATCTACATCATTGGCCTCATCAGAATGCATTAAAGCTAATTGTATCTATTGCACAGATGATAATCATGAGCTTTACTTTATTGGAGAACTAGGTGGAGGTGGACGTGGACGTGACACATGAATATTTGATATTGAAAATGGGACTATTCGATCAAATTATGCTGGAGAATCTCGCAATGATCTTTAACCCCCATTATGGTATACTTAGGTTTTCCAATATTTTGAATTTATTGAAGACGTGGGTAAAATCAAATTGGAGAAGAATACGTCGCTTAGGTTCCTTTTTTGAGAACTAGTATGTAAAATGTGCGTCGCACGTTATTTAATATTGGTGTTGTGAGATATATATATTTATTCAAATATTTAAATAATTATAACTTAATTTAATTCTGTATTAAAATACAAAAATCTGACATTAGAAAATACGGTGAAATATAATGTTTGTCTATTGCATATGCTTCCAGAGACTCAATTCTATGCCGGATCTTCTCTTCAGTCCTCCATGAAGATTTTGTGGGTTTTGAATGCGATGGCATTTCCGTGACAGATTTCAGTAACTTCACAGACTCTTTAAGTTCCTTCTCAACAGGCCCTTTGGCATGCTTCCTCCGTAGAAGTTCGTCAACCTAGCAATTGATATTCACTTAATCATAGCTAGTTGACAAGCCAACAAAGCAAATAAGTATCATGGTGGGGCGCATCACGACAAATCAATTAATCGTCCACAAGTTAACATGGAACACCAACTGGAAATGAGCATAACATATAATACCAAACAGACCAAGTGAAACAAAAAATCTGCATTATTAGTGACCAAACATCTGTGTCCCTATAAGAAATTGCAACATACCTGAACAGCAGGTCGAGGCCCATAAACAGAAAATGAACATTTACTCTCCAAAACAGTAAAGTATATGTCATCCTTCGAAAGCAGTAGATGAGCACAATAGGTCTCAAGAGGCTCGGCACAACCAAAAATCATCTATTAGAATGAACTAATGTCATTAGAGGAACACAAAAATGCAAATTTAGTAATGCAAAAAGTTTACCTCAGTCAGCTCTTCCACTCTTACTGATTTATTCTTTTCAAGAAGCTCAATCCAGGCAAATTCAAGCAACATTGGATCCTGAACAAATAACAAAGCAAGTGGTTTTACAAAGTAGAGACAGAATATTATCCAAAACATCTGCATTTTTACTCCAAATGTTTAATAGACCAAATTACTCTGAGCTCTCTGAACAAAGTCTGATATTTCTGTGTAGTCAAAATTTTCAACACTAGGAACAATGAAAGTAATTTGTTGTGGCTTAATGGAGGTCATGGCACCGTTCTGCATAAGTAAAAACCAGGGAGACAATTTGAGAGACCCGAAGCATAAAGTACTTAAGCAGTGTAGAAAAAGCCAAGAATCCAACACCTAGCAACATATCCAATATGCCGCATTAGTTGTTTCTAATAAAACCTGATCGGAAACTATCCAATTCTTCTTACCGTCAGGCTTCTGTGCAACTGCCAGCAATACTCTCTCCGGATCTTTCTTGAACTCTAGCAGCAATACTTTCTGCAGGATCTGCTTCCCTGACTTATTTTTAAGAAGCTTTTCACTGCTTTTCAGTTCCAACCTGCAAAATAGTTCAACAATAAATATTACACATAGTGTGATCCATAGATATTACTATATTATTTAACCGATGAAGGACTCGAAACTTTGTTTCCTTAGCACTGTCACTTACCATAATATTTCTAACAATCCCTTATATCAATTCATCCAGAATTCTGTTAATTATCCTCCCAAATTTCTCAGAGAACTACATTGAGGTCATCACAAAAAATCTCAATTTACCAATTGATCAAATATGAGTTGAGACCTCTCAAGTAGTTATCATAACATTTTTTTTTTTAAATATTCTAGTTAGCTTCTGAATAGTTAAAAAGCATTAGAATCCCAAAACTCATAATTTCTGATGAGGAACCTTCATAAGCAAAGGAAAAATTTTTAATTCCCATCATATAGCTGCAAAGCTTTTGAAAAACTTTTCACAGTTCACACATTTTATCACTGTCAGTTGCACCAGCCGCCAGCTCCAATTATACCAATGGATTAACTTCAACATTACAATTTATTCAAAATTAATTCAATTATTATTCACAAAAATTATATAGTAACTACACATAAATACACAACACGCGGATTATATAGTTTAATAATGATGGAAGGTGAAAGGTTTTAAGATTTTTGAATATGGGAGGAAAAATTATTATAAAATAATTGTACATAAATGAGATTGTGTTATGTAGTTTATTAATGGTGGTATGAGAAAGGATTTTGGATTTTTGAATATGAAAGGGTAAAATATTATAAGAGTATTGTATATTAGTGAGATTGTGTTATAAATACGTATTTAGGAATTACATAATCATCATATGAACATTTGTATTCTGAGGTAAAAAAAAAATGAAGATAAGTTTTCCAAATGATCCAAACAACCCATTATTTTGTTCAATAATGGTTGGAGATGAAAGGTTTTTGGAATTTTTAATTTAATATGGGAGGTTAAATAATCCAAAGATGTAATATATGAAGGTAAAATAGTCATATTTTTATGATCATAAATACATATTTAGGAATTACATAATCATCATATGACCATTTGTATTCTGTAGTTAAAAAAAACTAAAGATAAGTTATCGAAAGGTCCAAACAACCTCTTATTTTGTTCAATAATAGTAGAAAATGAAAGGTTTTTGGAATCATCATATGATCATTTTATTCCGCATTGAAAAAAAAAACTGAAGAGAAATTGTCCAAATGTCCCAAATAACTTATTTTGTTCGATAATATTGGAAGATGAAAGGGTTTTGGATTTTTTGACTTATTGTAGGAGAGTAAAATAGTTCAAGAGATGAAAGGGTTTTGAATTTTTTAATTTAATGTAGGAGGTAATTTAATGTAGGAAAGTAAAATAGTTCGGGAGATGAAAGGATTTTGGGTTTTTTAATTTAATGTAAGAGGGTAAAGTAGTCCAAAATTGTAATATATGAGAGTAAAATTGTTCAAAAACGTTTCTCGCTTTAAGGGACTTTTAGAATTAGTATAGATTAATTTAATATGGGAGGTTAAATAATCCAAAGATGTAATATATGAAGGTAAAATAGTCTTATTTTTATGATCTTAAATACATATTTAGGAATTACATAATCATAATATGACCTTTTGTATTCTGTAGTTAAAAAAAACTGAAGATAAGTTGTCCAAATGCCAAACAACCTCTCATTTTGTTCAATAATGATAGAAAATGAAAGGTTTTTGGAATCATCATATGATCATTTGTATTCCGCATTGAAAAAAAAACTGAAGATAAATTGTCTAAATGTCCCAAACAGCTTATTTTGTTCGATAATGTTGGGAGATGAAAGGGTTTTGGATTTTTTGACTTAATGTAGGAGAGTAAAATAGTTCGAGAGATAAATGATTTTGAATTTTTTAATTTAACGTAGGAGGTAATTTAATGTAGGAAGGTAAAATAGTTTGAGAAATGAAAGGGTTTTGAATTTTTTAATTTAATGTAAGAGGGTAAAGTAGTCCAAAGTTGTAATATATGAGGGTAAAATTGTCCAAAAATGTTTCTCCCTTTAAGGGACTTTTAGAATTAGGAAAGTGTATTCAATTAAGACTTAGTAGGACTTTTATGGAATTTAAAAGTCTAAGTGTATTCAATTCAGACTTTTTAAACTCCATAAAAGTCTTGGGGTATTCAATATAGATTTTTAAAGACTTTTAAAAAGTCTTATAAAGTCATGCGATATTCAATTCAGACTTTTTAAAATCCTACGAAATTTAGAGGTATTCAAAATGTCTATGACTTTTAACGACTTTATAAAAAATTTCATATGTACTAACTTTAAAGCACAATGTATAAATAAAAGATATTACAATTTCTCCCCCATTATCTTAAGACTTTGAAAGTCTTTAGGAAAAAAAAAACATATTTTGTTCAATTATTTTTTTATATGTAACATTTTTCTTTTCTTTTTCTTTCAACAAAATGTAAAGTCCAGATTAATATTTTTCTCTTTCTTCAATGTGATTTTTTTCTTCAATATTCCCATAACTATTTTTTCTCTTTATTTATTTATTTATTTATTATTTTACCATTTCTTATTAAAAATAAGATAAATTTATAATTAAATTCTTATTTAATTGTTGATTGCAATTTATTAATGAATTTCATCAAGCTAAAAACTATTTTTTATTATTACATTTTTTTTAATTCTTGTTTTTTCTGTTTATCTTGATGAGCATGGTTGTATTTTTTTTTTCATCTAAATTGGTACTCTGGTTATTACTTTATGTAATTGTGGTGACTAATGACGTGTTATCTATAGATTATTAAATATAATAAGGGAGATAACGAAGTGGATAAAATTTTTTTGTTGGAAAATATTTTAAAATGAGTCGCATGCCATAATTTTTTGAATTTATCCACAATCTATTTGAAAGTTTTTTCACCCAAAAGAAAAAATAGAGTGAGTTATATCATTAATTTTCGACGTAGTTTACTTGCAACAATTAAATAGAAAATTAATTTTTATGAATATATAAATATTAATATAATTAAATAAATTATTATTAAAATTTTCTCTTGCGACATTTTTTTTTAATTATGGGATATTAAATTTTTAATTGAAAAAACAAAGTCCATAAAAGTGTGTGAAAGTCTATGAAAATCTTTCAAAATAAAATCTATAAAAATTCATAAAAGTTTGTAGGAGTCTGTTAAAATCTATAAAAGTCAATAAAAATTAATGAAATCTATCAAAGTAAGTCATTTGAAAAATGTCAATCAAAATCTTTAAAAGTCTTGATTAAATACACCCCCCCCCCCCCCCCCTAGTATAGATTATGTAAGATTATTTATGATGTGGTAATTTATGGAATTAAAAAACAGATGTTCATCTTTCATGCATTTCCTTTTACATATTGCCCATATACTTTTCTTAATAGTTTCGAAACTTAAAGATTTATTTCAAAGAAGCATATTTATTTAAAGTGAATAGTGCAAGAACAAATATATGGTCTTTTACTCTAGTACCAATGTTTGTATACGATTCAGACGAATAGGATTGCCGAAATTCTATCATGGTAATATGAACAAAAATAATACATGAATGTATCTAGAAAATTTAATAGTCGATGTTTGGTTTATTATTCCAACATGTTTGCTCAACAAACAATGTGATAATTGCTGGGACTTGATGGAATAATACGAACATTTGACATTCGATTTGGTATATCTGACAATTTGAGGAAACTTTTTGACTCTATCTCTCTTTCAAATAATGGCAACGGTATATTAGCCAGTTGCCTTGATTCTACACTACGACTTCTGGTGGATGCATAT
The DNA here is from genome assembly GCA_030279155.1 of Forsythia viridissima. Lineage (NCBI taxonomy): Eukaryota > Viridiplantae > Streptophyta > Magnoliopsida > Lamiales > Oleaceae > Forsythia > Forsythia viridissima. Next base: position 31,068,820 of record CM059041.1, on the reverse strand, counting down.
GTCGTCTCCAATTTTCCAGCCCATGTTTCATTGGTAACCAGTATAAGTTATCACCCTATTGAAAACTATATGATCACTCATCACTCTGTAAAAAAGTCTTTTCTTAGTTCTCACTTTCAGAATAATAAGGTAAGCATTTAGCTCTCGATGTAGAGCTTCTACTTCAAGCATTTAGCCCTCGATCTAGAGCTTCTACTTCAACAATCAACTGAGCTCTTCTGTTGATGGTGTTGGGAAATAATTAAAATCGCAGGATTCGATTATCATGTGTCTTGATTAGAGTATAATAAATTTCGTTAAAATAAACACATAGGTGTTTTTTGGATTAACTTTGTAGCGTACTTTACAAAAAAATCCGTAGCTTTGCCTTCTTGATCTTTTTCTATACTATCTTCAAACCTTTCGGTCTTCTCTAGTGTTCTTGAAGAATTGCAGAAATTCTTTCTTGTGTGTGTTCACAAGAATAATGGAATGTTATATATTAATTGGACATTGATTTATATTCATATGCATGCACTATATATATATATATATATATATATATATATATACATATATATATAGCCACTGATCTCCTACTCCCTTAGGGGCACAGCCCCCTATCTATATATCAATTGAATTATTCCATGAAAATAAAAAGGAAATATCATTCTCACAATTTATCCCCTTCCCATATATAAGTGACACACGCCCGACGCACACCCGGCATGCACGTGGCACACGCCACAACCATGTGTCTAGTACACATGGTATTAAATCCAATTTAATTAATCTTCTCTGTAGTTCATGATAAATTATAGCTCTTACAATTTATCTCAGTTCTTATTTTAAAACTACCAGGAACTTGGTCAGACCCAATTAAACTAAACTCCAATAAATTAATCTTGACCCGGTCAACTCTTATACGGTTAAGATAATTTATCGTTCTATTACACTAAGAACCCGTTTGGTTTGTAGAGGATAAAAGTTATCTAGCTAATAAATATCTGGATAACAGGTTTATCAATATCTTGTTTGGTTCAACTAAGTATAAAAATAGAAAAAATCACTGTTAAAAAATATACTTTTTGTAAAAAAGACAATTCTACCTTTATTAATTAAACGAAAAAAATTAAATAAAAAAATTAAAAGAGAAAAAAATGGGTGAAGCAGCAGGGTGGTGGGGGAGGCGGAGGGCGGTGGCGGATGACGACAGTGGTTGCAGACACGACAGGTGTGGTGACGGGTGGCGACTGGCGACATGCAGTGGCAATTATTCTAGGATATGGATTTCCAAAAATAAATTTGTTTTATGTGACAAAAGATACATTCATCTTTTTAAAAAAATTGAGCGAACTTTCATCTAAATAAAAGTGTCCCCTCTTTTCGAGGATAAAAATTATCCTTATTTTTTGTTTAAATTGTTATTTGGATAAAAGTGTATCCGAACATCAATTCTGCTCAAATAAAATAAGAGAAATTTTATCAAGTATCTTTATCCATTAGTCATATACCAAACAGACCCTAATAGAACAATATTGTACTCTCAGTTTAACTAAAATTACATTGAAGCTGTATAATCAATAATTATATCCTGACTCGTTGTTATTACGCACTACCTCTGTTGACCTTTTTGAATATTCGGAACAAGGTTGAAATGATTAAAACACCATTTTCCAAATATATGTTAATCCTCAAATCCTATTTTCCTTCTTACAGCTCCATGTGATCACATCACAATATTAGCTCAACAATCAATGTCGAATTACTGAGCTCATATTTCACTGTCCACAAGAAAATCATTTGAGGCTATGATCGTGCGTATTAAATAGGTGATGGGTTCCATATTGCAAACATATATTCCTCGTTATTTCAATTTAATTTCCAAAACACCGAGTTATTGACCAATAATTTGATCTTACCCATTGATACCTCAAAGAACTTCAAATTAGTAATCAAAGTCTATTACTCGCTCAGTTATAAGGAACTACGTATGACTGTCAAATGAAATTAAAATTATGTAGTCAATATCACAAATTAAAGTTCATGTGGTCTAGTCTAATACATTATAAATGCACTTTCAATTTTATTGCAAAAGTCAAAGACAAACTTTAATACAATTGAGACGATCTTATCAAAATAAAGTGGCCCTCTTTATTTTACCGATCATGGACTATAAAATTTAGATCAAATTATAAATCAAATCTTTCCGTACTTAACAATTTAAGCACTTGATTTATAATATCAAAGCAATCTATGAACAAATGCTAGCTCAAGATAATTTAATCAAATAATATTTTATTACAAAATGTCACGAATACAATTAAATTTATTCGATGGGCAAATACTACATAACAAATCTCTCACTTGCCCTAGATTAAATGAGACATGTTAAGTATACCAATATCTTCAATGTGCCCCTCAAAAACTCCTAGCATGTAAGTTCTTGGCAAAGGGGTCAACAAATGAGACATGTTAAGTACACACACGTTTTCAATGTGCCCTTCAAAACTCCTAGCAGGTAAACTCTTGGTGAATGGGTCAGCAAGATTTTCTGCAAATGCTATCATGTAAACTGTCACGTCTCCCTGTTGAACATTTTCTCTAATCAAGTGATATTTTCTTTCAATGAGTTTCCCACGTTGACGGATTCTTGGTTCTTTTGCATTTGCCACTACTCCAATGTTATCACAGTACAGAATAATGTGGCAAGATGCAGAAGGAACCACCTCGAAGTCTAGCAAAAACATTCTAAGGCACGTCGCCTCCTTAGCCGCTTCACAAGCTGCCACATACTCTACCTCCTTGGCCGCTTCACAAGCTGCCACATACTCTGCCTCCATAGTGGAATCAGCAATACAAGATTGCTTAATACTCCTCCAAACTACAACACCGCCACCCAATGTGAACACTTATCTTGATGTGGACTTTCGAGAATCTCTATCAGCTTGAAAATCAGAATCAGTATAACCCATAGGGACCAAGTCGCGCTAAATAAACTAGCATATAATCTCTAGTTCTACGAAGGTACTTAAGTATATGTTTAACAGCAGTCCAGTGTTCAAGTCCTGGATTCGATTGATATCTATTGACAATCCCAACATCATAGCAAATATCTGATCCTGTGCATAACATCGCATACATTAGGCTTCCTACAGCTGAAGCATAAAGAACCTGCTTCATGTATTCCACGTCACTACGAGTCTTAGGGAAATGCTCCCGTGACAAATGGATTCCATGTCTGAAAGGCATTTGGCAATACCCGAAGCCATACGAATTTCAAAATTTTGCTATTGTCAACTTCAACGTTGTCCCTCACATTCAACCTTGCATATTGAATACCACTCAACCCACCTTCTAAACTACATGTCGTGGCCGTTATGACATCAAACTTGTGTGATGTAGACGTTATCTGTTTTGGTACACAAATTACACAGTATGTATCCTTGTGAATTGAAATGTACCATTTCAAGTCATCATCATGTAGGTCTACACTGGGAATATTCATTAACGAAACTTTGAATTGCAACTTAATTACAAATAACGAATCATCCACATTTATAAGAGCATGTTTGGCTAAGCTTAAATAGAAGCAACTTTTTATTTCCTAACATATTTGAATAAGTTACATTTTTTACTTTTAAATCAAAAAATGTTCCTAATTTGAAAGTAAGGCTTAACTTACTATCCAAGTAACTGAAAGTAAGGCTTAACTTACTATCCAAGTAACTTACTTTATTGAGACCATTAAAACAATCACTTATTTTAGAACTTACTTAAGTAACTTATTTTAATTTTAACCATTTAAAGAAATCAATTATTTTAAAACTTACTTATTTACTTATAATTAAATGTGCTTCAAAGTTTCAACTTTTTAAGCTTAGCAAAAAAATGCTCAATTATGCTCGTGCATCATTGTGCCTGGATTAAGAACTTATTAGTGTTAAAAGTTCAATCTTCTCGAGTAGTTGAGCTGAAATCTATGAATCTTCATAGCTTGGTTTTCCACTGAAATGAACCAAGTACAGAGTAATGAATATCACCACGTGTAGGCAAACCAGTTATGTCTTCCCTCTTCAAACTTGTCCAGCAAGCTTTTATTTCAACAGAAACTTCATTTGAGCTTTCTGGACAATTTTCAATTGAACTCCCCTTTGTCATCAAATTAGTGGAACATTGTATACCTGTGATCTACCACAACGCAAGTGTCAGGCATCCATAAAAAGCACATTGAATTCAAGATCATCTTCATACTTCCCAATAGCAAACTTGATTCAATATTCTTTATTAACCACAATCTCATCCTTTCTTGAATCAAGACAACCTTACAAGGTTTAGGATGCCAAAAAAAAAAAATTTGGCTTTTCCGCCACATTTTTCGGCCAAACCAATCATTAAGACACATTTCTTCCCATTTTACAAACAAAGTCCTGAAAAATATTGCTCTGCAACTATTGATTAGCCTCTTGAACAGTCTTGATAAGTCGGATAAGTAGACATTCTGCATCAGTGCATCACAATTAGACTCACAACTGTACTTTAGAACTGCATCTTTTGGCTCTTCGTCAAAAAGGGTCATTTTCTTGTTCATCTTGCTCTTATTTAACAAGGTCGACTTCAACCTTCTTTTTGGGGCATTCAGGAGACCAATCAGCAGTTTTACCCCCACCGAAAAAAACAATCCTTCATATCTCCTTGTCTTCTCCACCATGTAGGTTTGGATGCTCAAGTGATACACTTGTTTTCCCCTGAGACCATCTTTCCAGTAGCAGCCTTGAAGCTCTCCCCTTTCTTAAATGAACTCTACTTGTCTTAACTTCGGTCAGGTACCTTGAAACAAGTTGATCATAATTTTCATCCAGCCTAACTTGACTCAGGATCTGGTAAACTGTTTCATATAGAACATCTATAAATTCATTCATGTGCTGGTTCAATTGGTACGGTAGAGAGTTGATAGTAATCCAAAGTGAGAAACTTCACATTCATCTTTGAACTTTGATTCTAGTAATTCCTCTATTCTCATGGCTTCTCTGGTATTGTTTTCACCAATCAAGGCATTATCCTTCAATTTGTGCCACAAGTTAAACCTTCTGCTGCTCACAAAAATTGTTCATTCAACGAATGCTTCTAAAGAAGCGTCCAATCACAATACTCCTATCGGTTGAGCTTGCCCATTTAATCAGGCATATAACTCGGAAACTTCGTTTCATTCCTTCAAGCACGTTATCAACTGTCCCACGATGTAAGGACCAGCACCTGACAACTCAGAATTCCCAAAAGAGATTGAAGAACCAGCAATTTCTTCAACTTTTGAACTAGTAGAGTTGCTCCTGTGATTTTGAGGTAAGGATGGAAAAGGTTTTTGAAAAAGCTCATTCTATGTTTGTTGCAAAGCTTGATTAGATTGGCTTAGTTACACCGGTTCAGCCTGGATATTAACATCTGCAATGTCTCTAATTCGCCCACAAACCTTTGTTTCACACAAGACAAGAATGATTGTGCTCTTGGCATAGTAATGGTAATATCTCACTCTGTAAAATTTGTATCAGCAATTCGGCGGTTGCCTTAGAAACTTGACAGATAGCACTATTTGGAAACATATGGCGTTCCCTATAACTAATTATATAGTTTAATCCAAGGAATTGGGCAAGCATTTGCCTAAGAAACCAAATCACAACCTGCTCTAAAAACAAATTTGAGGTAACCAGAGGAAGAGGAGATATGAAGCAAAACCAGAGGAGAAGAATCATCCAACAGGAAAAGAAATTGACTCTACTCGGCATTGTTAATCACTGACCACAAAGCGACCAAGTCATCCACTTCATTAATTAGGAGAAGTGAACTCCTAACAAGAAAACTATATAAGTACTTCCTTTTTCCCCCTAAGTCTGATCATTTTGTGTTGATTTTTTCCCAAAATAAGGTTAGGCGTACCTCTTGAGCTACACGTTGAGGAGTAAACACTTCCCCAGATACAACTATCTAGATAATAAAGTTCACTTCTAGATAAGTCCAGCACACAGGACTCTACGAACTCGCTTAAATGTAATGATTTGTTATTCATTTAAACAGTACTAGCCAAAGGAGATCTTTATTTGACCCATTGAAAGGTTATTTATGCTCCAGCAACACACCCAAGAGGCACAACTGTGGCAAGATAAACTTTTCTAATCAAGGATTCGGACAAAATAATTCTCCTTTGGGGGAATCAACCCACATTTTTGCAGCATATAGTACTTCGCTCCCTGCTTCTATTTCATACATTCTCTTCTTTAATGTATCATCTGGCATTTCAATACGCTAAATATTTGTAAATAATGATGTAAGAATAAAGCGAGAGAGAAAGAATATAAGGATGCAAAATTTAATATGCAATGCAAACAAGGAGTACTACAGTTACATTTATATTCAAAATTATCACTTACATGCAGGCGATCTACAGAGCGACAGAAGAAAGAATTGTACATTCACTGCAAGGATCCTACTTCTCGTTCAGCAGCTAGATGCAACTAAGTATAGCCATTAAGCAACTGAGAAGTAAGTGACGCAGGATCCAGTTCCCAACAATCTTTAGGAAGGCCTGAGGCCTCGTCACCGGAAAGCTTCCTTGCAGGAATCTGATGTGAAAATAGCTTAATATCATCTTCTTCTAGCAATCTAATAGCACTAGCCCCAACTTCTCTTCTCTTAAAGATTGTCCTGAACCCATGAACCTTCTCAAGGTAAGCCATACTCAAGCCATACACATCGTTGAAACTAGTTAAGCATACAACAATATAGAAGCACGACTTATCCTTACCCCCTTGGTTCATTCCTTCCGCATTTAAAGCATTTTCATCATACAGCGCCCAAACTGAACCCTTCTTAGGATATATCCTATACAATTCTCTGGCTGCTCTCTCACAGTCCACAACATGAGAAAACATGTTCAGATATTTAACTGAAACCTTCCTAGAAACCTTAAACCTCCCACATGAAACATGGAATCCCATTTTCACCGAACCAGTCCACACCTCATTACCATTCCTTTGAAAGTCTAACCAACTTATTGTCACCTCAAACGGATTCACAGAAACAATTTCATCAATCAGTGCATAGTGCCTTGGCATTCCATCATCGTCGTCATATACAGCCCACACTTGTCCTTTATTAAAGCTCCTCCCTCTTCTATCCTTGTCAAAATCGTAGAAATCTGAATCTTCCACCGGCATTATCTCCAAATCATCATTTTTCGATGCTCTAAGCCCCTCAATCTCCAATTCCACAGTACTCTCTAAAGCTCTTCTTTTCATAATATCCAAACACTTATCCTTCGAAATCCTGCGTCTCATCCTCTTCTGGCTCACATGCACCATTTCGTTTTCCTTTTCTTTTTCCTTTTGTCCATCCTTGTCCTTCAACTTCAACTTCTCCTTTTCTACTTCATTTTCTTTCACCTTCAAATTCTCCTCATCCACATCTGTTCTTTCCTTAACATCATCCACCTTCAACTTCTCCTCGCCCGCCTTCTTCTTCACCAACATTTGCATTTGAGCTAATGTCATCATTTCTTCTTCCCGAATCTTTGCTCTCTTGGCCCTTTCACTCTCCACTACCTCAATATCAATATCCCTAACCTCCTCACCCCTATCTCTGACCTTCCCCCCAACTTTCATCGACCTTAATTCCTTAATCAAACCTCCATCACTATTCTTCAAATCCCCATTCTTCTTCAAACTTCCCACCTTTTCTACTCTCTTCAACGTCAGTCCCCTGTTCCCACGAGTACCCCCCCTTCCACCAATATTTATGACTTTTCCCCCTCTAGTTGACTTCAAATTAATGGCCAACCCGACATTTACACCTGCATTTCTCTTTACTTTCCGCCCTGACCTCTCCAACACCTCCCCAACACCACTATTTTTCTTCACCCCAAAACCACCTTTCTCCAAATCCCCTAGTTTCCCACCTTTCTTAACCCTCTCCCTGATCCTAGCACTAATTCTAGTTGGTGCGGCTCCATTCGTCTCTACATTCCTATCAACACCCACATTTTCTTCATTTTCGCAACTCACTTCGACCTCCACAGCCTTAAAACTCTTCTTACACCTGGGACACATCAAATTATGCCCCAAATACTTCTTCTCAAACTGGTGCAACAACCTACAAGTCGAACACGCCGTCCAAAACGTCTCTTCTATTCCCTCAGCCACTTCAACTGCCTCTGACTGCATCGCAATCCTAAGCCTCATGTCAAACTCCTTCCTCCTAATTTTATCTGATAAAACCCGAACCGCCTCAGCTACCAACTTAAACGCTTCTTCCGACGCCACAAACGGGTTCTTATCCGGATGCAGTGTCAACGCCAGTTTCTTGTACTGTTTCTTGATTGTATTGATGTGGGAAAAGCGCTCCACCTGCAGAATCTTATAATAATCCGGAGGGGAGGCGGAGTTGCTTTCTGGGGCGATTTCGAAAATTGGTTTGGCTGCAGTCTGGAGGATTTTGAAGGCAGTGAGCATTTCGGAGAGGCCATCGAGAGTTGGGTACAGTTGGTGTGCTCGTTTAGCGTATTTCATGGCGGATTTCAGGCTTTTGGAAATGTACTTCTTCTCTGCTAAATTTTTCAGAAAGAGAGCTTCTTCTTCTTGTGTGGTTTGAGCATTTGGGGCTTCTCCGTCCTCTTTTTCTGCCATTTTTCTGAAAGGGGAGGAGAAGGGTAACAGATATTTGAGTCGGGGATTTTGAGCTCTTTATAGTTGGGTAATTTGCACGCCCAGTGTCCAACCTTTGGGGTCGGTCGCAAAATCATCCTCAACCTTTTCTGTTTTGACATTAACCTCCTCAATCTTTTTTTTTTTTTTGGTTTTGCATCTCTTTCGTTACATTTCCCTCCCAACTAGACATGGTAAAGCTGTCCAATTACCTATGTTTGGTGTAAAGTCAACTAAAACTTCTTATTCTTCATTTTGAGGAATTTATTTTTTGACAACAATGGAAGCGTTTATCTTTCGTTAATTGACTCATGATGAAAACATGTTAAAAGGTGTCTTAATGATTTTGACAAAAAGTGTGTGTAATTATTTTCTTGTCATGTATTATGATTAGATTGTGGTTTTAACAATAATATGAGGATGTAGGTGTTTTGTATGATTAGACTATTTCGAGACATCATGTGTCGTAATCCCATGCTTATTGAGGTATTTAAGGAGGTTTGAATATGAAAATAAGCATATCCTAGGTTTGTTTGAAAGTTTTAATAATGTTGTTTATGAGATAAACTTGTAGATGGATACAAAATCCAAGGAACTCCTCCATCTTAAGTGAGTAAAATCGTTATGTAATTTTATTAGAGTAATTGAAAAATTGCACGTATTTAGGGTTGAATATGTAATCGATCACAATGCCTTGCACACATACTCAGCAAACTCGACCTGAGCATTGACCCGACTAAGTTGTTGGGTCCCTAGTCAAACTAGTGGATGGAGTCCTGCGTTTGATTGCAATCATTGAATTTAGTTGGAAAGAAATTGAATTCCAGATAATTAAATTGCCAAGAACTTGTTTTCCTAGCAATTGTCAATTTAGTGTATTTGATTGAATTAAATTTCTACCTAGAAATTGTTGTAATTTTCTATCTTTTGGTGTTTGATTGTCTTTATTTTTCATAGAAATTGTAGTTTTTTTCAACTTTTGTTGTTTGATAGTCACTATTTTCCAAGAAAATTATCACATTTTCCATGAAAATTTTTGGGGAGAAAAATTGAAAATTAACTATTCGTAATTTTTAAATTATAATTTAAGGTGTTTTTATCCACTTTTTAACCATACATTTCATAGAACCCACCCCTTTTCAAAATTTTCAAGATATATATTGTATAGTAAAATCCCACGAGCGTACAGGCTCGTTGACAAGTAATATTATTCCTAATCTCTATATGATAGTGGGTTAAGTGACATTTTTAACGAGTATTTGGAAATAAAGTTTCCTAAGATCTTAAACTTAGACCTTCATGTAGTAACACACAATCCAAATCCGAGTATAAGTAACAAAAGGAATAGCTATGTGCTTGAGGTTGAGAGTCTCACAAGGATAAAAATTTAAAATCCTTATAGAGTAGCAGTGATAAGATACATTTCAGTGTTTCACAAACTGGTTTCGGATCAATCATAAATCATCATAAGTTGGCAAATTGTTCACTTTGTTACACAGGGGATGATTTCAATCATTTTTTTTAACAAAAAACATTTAATGATTAGTTAACGAAGATCACTAGCAAAAAGTATTTAATGATTAGATAACAAAGATCGACCCACCCCCAACAGAAAAATTACACATTGTCCTCAATGTAAATAAACATGTAAGGAAAGAAAGAAAGAAAAAGAGAAAAAATTGAGGATTAGAGTGTACTGAACGACCAAATTATTGGGGAGGCGGCGGTGGGTAGAGACTAAAATAATTGAGGAGCTACGTCAGCTAAGCGGAAAGCGCCTCATGCTCCCGTCTGCAGGCTTCGACCTCTTGGACTTGGGCTTCCCGAATCTCCCTGAATCTGTGCTTCGAGTTCGGCATGCGAGGTGCGCCATTCAAGAAGCTCATGGGAAATAGATGCCAATGTTGGTTTAGTGGCTGTCTGAGGGAGGTCCTCGACCATAGGATCGTCATGAGCAGGCTCGGGATCACCAGCTAAAATACCCTGACCGCCAATGGGACCCTGTATGCTTTGCTCCAACTTGCGAGTCATGTGTAGTTCAGAACTACGTATCCTAATTCGGTCTATCTGCATTGTACGCTTCACTGTGGTGATCTCATGGAAGAGGTTAATGCCGTGCAGTTCACAAAGCCCTGTAATTAGCAATGGGAACACCAAACATCTTCGGTTGTTTCGAATATGCCAGACAATGCAGAAGACATAGTTACCAATATTGAGGGTCTTAGTCTGGAGCCAGTGAAGTAGGCGTGCCCGCTCCATAGTTACCGTAGAAGTATGTGTCGTAGGGAGAAAATTAACACTCACCATTTTGTCCAAGGTGCGTACTTGAGGTAAAAGACTTTTATAGTCTAAGGTTTAATCTATTAGGCCAATGATCAATTCTCTAACAAATGGAGGCAACTACTTCGTGGTGCTATGTAAAGAGTGGCATTGGCGTGAAAAAGCATGGAGACCAATAAATGATATGAGCAAATGTACTAAGGAAACAAGCAAAGTGAAAATTATGGGTGAATCAATTTATCAAACACTTGGTGGGCGTATACTAAAACTAGTGTATGAAAATAACATGGAAAAAGCACTAAACCTAAAAAATTTCTCAATCAAACACCAAACCAACAACCGCACAATCATCTAAACCAAAAATATCATTGCCCAACCTCCAAGCGGAAAGAAAAAACTAAACCATAGCATACAAAATGTATAACTTTCAAGAAAAGTTAGCCATGATACCTTGAGTATTTGGAGGGAGGAGATACATGGTCTAGAAGAAGAGATGGGAATAAAATTACTCAATTGACTTGATTTTGTATGGAATTCGTTGTAGTGTAGTGGTGATCTGGGAGGAGAAGAAAAACTTGGATGAAAAAAAGAAGTTGGGCAAATGAAAGACCCGTGGAGATTTAAACCCAACGGGTGCAGTCCGCTTAAGCGGACAAAGACACCCCGTTGGGGGCTTTCTTGTTCGCTCGAGCAGACAGAAAGCCTCTTTGGGGCTTTTTCCTGTTCGCTTGAGCGGACAGAAAGTCCAAATTTTTTATTTTTTATTTTTTAAAGATATATCTACACTAAACGGAATGTACAAATCAAATATTATGCTATGGATGATGATAACCAAATCTCAAAGTGCTCATACTAAACAAAAATTTTAACTTTATTTCACCTCCTTATCATCAGTGATCTGCGTCGTCTCTAAACATACGAAATTTGATTGAATTAGTGTAATAAATGATTCATTTAAATCGAGATATATAGTTAAAGGTTAAATCAAAAGAGGTTAAATATTTGTATAAAATACCCTTATCATATATGTTGCACGTGGATGTAATCTTTCAAAGTTATGTGAAACAGAAGATTCAAACATTCTCACGATTGGAAAAAAAAAAATGAAAAGTGTTGAAACATATGTGGGTTGCCCAATCTTGGTCCTTAACATTTTTTACCAAACTATTCATTGTCAAAATGAAGCACGTGTACGTTATATTCCTAATATAAATTACAATATTGCATTTTTAAAAGTCAAGTATTCACATAAGAAAATGTTCCAGCACACTTGATGAACATGGTAGTAGTAAAGATAAAGGATTAAAATTACAAGGCCGGTGACCTCCAAGTTTACATTACAAACAGGATCTCACCTGTATTTAAGTTATGTGGACAACGTTTTTTTACCAACATACAACACAAAAGATGGTAGACGTATATGACAAAAAAATTAGACAAACTTGTTACAAAACCAACTTGGACCTAAGTTAGACGGACCAATGTTTTCCATAAACATATATGACAAAAGACAAGTATGCCATAAGTCAGAGGTCACCTAAAACATTCTAGTGATTATATATATTTACGCCATACATAATGTGCAATCTAAGGCAATGGAGGCGGATCACGACCAACCTGCTCAAACACCAAAGCACCCATGATTGTTATATTGGTCAAGCTCATAAATACCTTGGCCAAATCACCGTCCGAACGAAAGGCTTTCATGACTTTCATGATGTCAACCAAGTCTAGGTCTATGGCTTCTAGCTTTTCGGTAATCAACTGCCAATTGATGTGATTCAGTGTATCTAGTGTTGCTTGCATTTGTATAGCTTGAGCAATTGTTTTTGATGACTCAGCTAGAGTAGAAAATGAACCATGACTTTCATCATAAGGTTGTGTGTGATTACGCCGAACTTTGGTGGTTCTTTCTTCGGTATTTCTCTTATGCGAGAGAATTGGGCTTGGATTAGTGTTCTCATTTGAAGTGTCAACCTCGTTAACACTTTCATCAACTGATATAGAAAAACTACAAAATAACTGGTTGTAAGTATAATGCAATACAAATAACATATATATTTTATTAATATAATAGAATTATCTTGTATCGGCGAGAAATTATCAAAGCCCAATACAACCCGATCTCCTGCTATATCGTTTCCAAAAAAATGTCTCCATTTCATCATAACGACGACACAATTTCGTCCTCCATTTTTCAAACTCAGGTTTTCCCTACCAAAATATAGAAAATGCTCATAGTTGTGCACAATAAAGTGTAAGAATACAATAGAAGGACTAGCTAAAATATTGTCGATGATAAATAATACATTTACAAGATCATCCCAAACAAGTGAATCGGCAGTGATTCGTTCAGTTTCAGCATCCCACCCAAAGTCGCTAATACTTAATAGCTAGCTGACTTCAGCATATTCCTTCTTCAGAGTCTTCAATCGTGCCCTTACATTCTTTTCTGACACGACCACCCCACACCCCTTGTTCATGCTTTCACTTGCTTTTGATACTTGAAATAAGGTGAAGCCATTGTCACTTTTTTTGTGACCGGCTAACACTTGATGAACTAGTGCGATAATCATAAACCCATTCATTTCGACATTCCAACGTACATGCCGAATCTTAGTATTAGGATCAACTTGGGTAGTGTTTGTATCTATGTCCTCCATGTCTGAAGCGGTTGTTGGTCTTGGAACTCGGATTGGGGCGGCAGAGCTTTGTCGCCGATGTGCCATCAAATTTGTCTACTATCAAACAAAGACCAAGTTAAAAATTCATCCTTCAGAATACCAAATTGAGAAAATGAGAAATAGAAGCAATCTGAAATGATTATCAAACTTCGTGGTTTCCAAACTGAAAACGCAGCAATCTGCAATAACATACAAGGCTACATAGTGAAAAGTTTGATGGACAAATGATGAGCTGTAATGATGTTGGCTCAGTTACAAACCAAAATAATAGCATCAGCAACTGTAACAATATTGGCTCAGTTACAAATATGCAACGTCTTGAGAATTAAAATACAAGCAACAATATTTCAACCATTACATAAGATTTAGGTCCAGAAAAGGGAAAACAAAGGTTTAATCAAAAGCAATTTCAGCATCGGCGTTGGAATTATGATTAGCCCACATTGATTCAGCAATTGCATCCCTATTATTTGACCACGCTGCTTCAGCAGTAAAGGATATATGAGCATTTGGAGTCTCTTCTTCTGGCACATCAGCATGAGTAAGGTTAACCTCATCATCGCTGCTATCCGAGTCCTCCTCACATACATCCTCTACATCATCAATCCTTAGAAAGTTGGAAATAGCACAACAAGCGAGGACTATCTTCGCTTGTGTGCTAATGTCGTGAAAGGGTTGATGCCTCAAATAAGCAAATCTTTTCTTAAGCAGACCTATGGTCATCTCGATCGCATTACGTAGAGAAAAATGTCGAAAATTGAACAGCTCCTTACTATTTTCAGGACGCTGACCCTCAATATCTCTACGATGATAACGAGTTCGACGGTATAGTGAAAGAAAACCCAGAACCAAAAGGAATCCAGTGTCAGCAAGGTAGTATTTACCTATGAAAGAATTATTTTTAGCATTTGTGATTACAATTGAAATCCATCATTAAAATGCTACGAAACTAATGAAAAAACTAACTCATAGGAATTGTTAGCTTAGAGCATCTACAATAGCTTATATATATTTAAAAAGAATCTTTAACATTTTAAAGAGCATCTATAAATTTAAAGAGCAATTTTTTAAAAATATTCCAACCGTATTTTTATCTATACTCTTCATTTTACTTCTTTCAAGAAGTATTTAATATCTTTTCCTCTCCTCTTTTTTTTTTCATATGCTTCCCTCCTAATTTGTATAAATTATTTAATTAAAGTCAATTTGGAGAGCCAAACCCACTCTCTAAATTAAAATGTTAAATTGGAGAGTCGATTGGAGCACAATTTTAAGGGTTGGCTCTTTAAATTAAAGAGCATCATATGTTTAAAGAACTTGTTGGAGATCCTCTTATGTCCTTGGCGTAGAATTGCGCTTCTTAACAACCGACCATCGTGTGCCGATCCCTCCCAATCAGCGAGCACTTATGTAAATTTCATATCAAATGTGCAAGCCACTAAGACATTTTGAGAAATGACTTGCTTCCTATTGTGGTATCTAGCTTGTTCCTCAATAGGGACATTTGCAGCAATATGTGTACCGTTTATCGCCCCTACAGCATCCTAAAATAAAAAAGGGAAAGTGTTTGATTTTTTTAGAATATTTAGCCTCTAAAATATATAATGAAGTAGCTATGAACACCTAACTTGAAAATACGAGTACCACAGCTTTACATTATTCTTCTCGTATGGTGAGTTATGGGTAGTGGCATTGGTCACAACTTCTCTATACAGTCCTAGACAAGCATGCAATACCCTATGGAAGTAATAGCTCACTATTTGTCCAGATATGAAGAAAGCAAAACATCCAGCACGATTACGTTGGTCGTGCCCGACGGTATTGAGAAAAATGGCCACTTGTTCCTCAACTCAGATTGATTTACTATCAACCAATCCAAAGGTTCGTAGACGAGCACATAATCTTTGGAACAGACATGTTTTCATCCTAAGAAGGTTACGACATATTCTATCACTCGTACCAAATATTCATGTAAGTATCATTTCTCTCTCAATATCCCAATTTCTATGAGGAGACCTAGGAAGATGTCTGGTACGACGTCTAATACCGTCACATATCACAATTGCTTGGATGACCATGGTCCAAAACAAGCTCATGCGTTGTATTTGGCGCCGACGTTGTGTCTTTTGTGTATCCATGGCACGCACTACCGTGTATTATTATATACATAAAGAAAACATAGACAAATTAGCACATACAGTTATATAATATTAGAAAGTTCATGCCAAACCCAATATAACGTGTTTAAAAACAACCTGAGTAGCAATGGAGTCGAGCTCATCAAAAAAGTGGATGCAAGGTGCAGATTGTTATTACATACATAAAGAA
The DNA here is from genome assembly GCA_030279155.1 of Forsythia viridissima. Lineage (NCBI taxonomy): Eukaryota > Viridiplantae > Streptophyta > Magnoliopsida > Lamiales > Oleaceae > Forsythia > Forsythia viridissima. Next base: position 31,052,856 of record CM059041.1, on the reverse strand, counting down.
AACATACACAGAGTTTGAAACAAATTTTATTTATCATTTAAAATAAAGAGGTGATCCTAAGATTTGTGAGAGTTGAGATAGTGCTGTTGTTTGGATTTGGGCCAATAGATTAACTAATTGACAGTTTTAAAATTTGTCTCCAGAGAATGAAATTAAAAGAAAATGAATCTCAATAGTTAAGAATAGATATCATTTTCAGTTTCATGTGTTTGTTTTAGTCTCTATATTCGAAGAACTCAAGAATACACTATAGTTAAAATTTGAAGAACTCAAAATCCAAATTAATACAAAAGTTTCAAATCTCCTAAATAGATACCCATGAATAGAAACCCAGAACACCTACATTGAAAAACCCTAATATGTATATATATATATATATATATATATATATATATATATATAGAAATTTGAGAAATCAAGAACTAAACTTAATGAAATGCAAATAATAATAATAATTAAATCGTTAATCTTAATTATTAAGAATAAAGGTTAATTTGTTGTTATTTTTGTCACTCAATCTCTGTTACAATCACAAGCTTATGTAGCAACCGTAATTTTGTAGATGTTCTTGCAAATTGGGATTTAAAAGTTTCACCAATTCTATACCGTATGATTTAGCCAAACTCTAAACGCTTGATGAATGTTAAGATGTGTAATTTTTCTAAAACTGGGTTGTTAACATTCTATAAAGGTTATAAGCTGCAAATGCATAGCAATTAAGCAGCCCACCTCAATAAAGAGAACCTTAACAGTTTCATAAAACCAGAAAAATACATAACAATTTCTCCCATGAAAACCTACGGAAAAGACACAAGATATTTGAGAAATCAAGAACTCACCAGTTGCTAGAAAACTGAGCAAATACTACCACATCTGGAGATTTTTTTTACCTTGTGTGTGAAACTGACTTATGAAGCCTCGTCTTCTTTGGTTTGGGCTATCGAATTCGTATGAAACGGGTGCAAATTTTGGTGATTTTCTTCGACCAGCCGTGCCCTCCACTGTAGAAATGAGGGTGACGGTGGAATGGTGGATGGGTTTTGAGAGAGAGAGAGAGAGAGAGATAAGGGTATCAGAAATGTGAATCCAAAATGATGGCAAATTTTACCAAGAAAATAAAACCTCCTCCAACCTAAGAAAACGTTTTGTGGCTTTTCAAGGAAAATGCGATCACGTGCCAAGAAATGAGAAAATGTTTTACCTGGAAAAAAAAATGACCATCAAACACCATTTTAGTTGGAAAATAGGTGGAAAAATGCTTTTTCCGTGGAAAAATGTGGCTATCAAACGCAGCCTAAAATTTTAAAAATTATTAACGAACTCTCTGAATCATTTACATAATTTATTAATTTTTAAACGATTTATTGTTGATCTTAAAAATAATGAAATTGTTCTTTTAGTTTTCACCTAAAATATATTGGTATTAAAAATATTTTCGATGTTTCTATTTTGTGAACAAGAATATTTTCTAAGTTGTTCCAGTAAAAGTTGAGACTTATAATATGTTTAATAGTGTTGAAATTATTTTTTAAGTAATCACGACCGTAGAGAGTTTTCTCCTCTACAGGAAGAAAAAGTACGTCTGTATGTCCCTACGTCTTCAATTTCATCTTCTCCAAAATTTAATGTCCAATCATCTTCTTCAACGAACTATCTCTAAAATATGCTCATCTTCTCAATCCATCTCCTTTAATCGATCATCTCTCTCTACCGATGATCTCTAATATCTGTTCACCTCCTCAATCAATTATCATAATAGAGCATACGGTCGGATTCCACCACAAAAAAAGACGGTATACTAGTTATAAGATCATCTCCAGTAGGTTCTATGGATTGCACTCTATGCAGTATATAAATAGAAAGACTTTTAATCTATGTGGTATTGATGTCTAATTAATAGACGATCAATCCTAAAATTGATCTTCAATATTGTTGCCTACGTAGATTTTATCAACATTAAAATAAAAATAAATAAAATAAGGAATAAGAGAGAGAAAATCTAAAAAGTATGGCATGTTTTGTTTTTCTTAAAATATATTGAAAAAATAGAAAAATTTCTTAGTCACTCTGTCCAATAGAACTTCTGAATCTAGACGGATTTCTAGACAATGCCTACTTTTTTTTTCTTCTACATCAGCTTGACAGAGTCCCTGTTAGTTTGTATTGGAGAAGAAATTTTTTAGACTTTGTCTACTTTAATAGTGTGGCAAAAATATTTTAGCAATCCATGTTGCATTGGAGATGCTTTAAGTTGTGGGTCCATGGATAATAAGTTGGTAGTAAGTTGTGAGTCCTACGAAATGTATGGATAAAAAGTATGTATGACCATCTTAAATTATAATTTAAACTTAGCCAAACATGAGCTTATACTGATTAACTTTTGATTTAATGGATTTTTATCATTTTAAATAATTGCAAATTCAATTAGAGTAATTATATTCGCACTACAATTTTTATTATCTACAACACGTTTTAATTGCAATGAAGGTCTCCCAAACCTTTTTTATTTTGGCACGTATGTCTCTAATTTATTTTCATCTCATATTTATCATCAAATTTTTAATTTTCACTTCTTATCTTTGTCTTTGATGATGGTTTATGTCCAAAAGATTAATTAGGATAGCATAAAAAGATTTTTTTGCCTCTCGTATTTTTAAATAAGTAAAATAAATAACAAATATAAAATTTTGACAAAATATTTGACCCTCATTTAATAAAAATCATCATCAAAGACAAGATGTGAAAATGAATAGAAAAATAATTCTAAAAAAGCAGTATTCTAAAAAGCGTAAAGCGTGGCTAGGTGTGGAGGCTGAGCTTAAAGCTTTTGGAGCCTAAGCGTGGATTAGACGAGGGTGAGGCATGAGGCGTGGCTAGGCGTGGAGATTGTACTTCAAGCCTAGACGGGGCCCTAGTGCAGCCTTAACGAGCTTTTTAGAACAGTGCAAAAATGTGACAAAATAAAGTTAGGACATAAGTGTCAAAATATCAAAGGTTGGGAGACTTTCAATGCAATTAAAACGTGGTGTAGATAGTAAAATTCATAGTGTGAATATAATTACACATTTAATTATAAATATATTATAATTACATATTTGACCACTATAACGTGTTAGCATAGTGCTATGTTACTTGCATAGTGGCCAACACGTCTACGAATCAAAGTCCATTTTTCTGAGTTTTGGAAATTATTAATACTATAATAAAAAATCGGTAGGTTTTATCAAATGATTCACCAGTTAAATGACTAAACTAGACAGTTCTTTTAGGTCTAATCGATTTGATTACTTAATGGTTGAAATATACTTTCCGGATTGGACCAGGATCTTATTCATCGGATTTTCGCCCCTTACATGATCAGCCAACAATCCTTTAAACCACCCCACTATTTCTCCACTTTCACCTCATGTTACATCCACTAAACCATCTGCTTTTCTCTTCTTTTTCAACCCCATTTTCAGAAATCTAAAAGCCCCAAATCTCATCATTTCAGTCACAAGAAAACTATCCAGGAGTCTCATTTTTTCTTCACCCAATTTCGGCCCCCTTAAGTCCCTTTTTTCTCCTTCTATTTTTCTCATCATACACTTCAGTTTTGCTGCATTTTCACTTCATATATTCATCCCTTAAATTCCTTTAATTTCGATCATTGCAATCACCAAAAATACTCCAACAAGATTAGCTTTTCATTCAATGTTTTTAGACCCAGCTGTAGACCTAGTGTCTCAGTTCTTATCCGGCAAAAAATAGTCCACTTCTCTTCATTTTCAGCCCCAAAGTTAAAATTTTTGTCATCTATTTCCCTCTCTTTTCTGTCAAGAAATCTGGCTACGGCAGTGAGTATTCAACAACCATTTGTTTCCACTTTCAACTCAACAAAAAACGTTGTATCAAGGTAGTTTTATTGACTATTCAAATTATAATTTACAAAATTATTGTGGAAAAATTATTACGTGAAATGAATACCATATTAATTATCTATGAAGGGACTTTATGATTGTAATTGAAGGTAATCACATATCTATGTTAATGATTGAAGAAAATCACATTTAAGTTCATGGGTGCCGGTTACCAAACTATATTTTCCTATGTATGTTTGAAGTGATGGCATATGCATTTATGTTTCCATATAATTTTTTCCGCATGTTAGTAAATTTCCTACTATTGAAATACTCACCGCAAGTTAAACAAATTTTAAGATTGAGATGATTGGCATTGGTGCGATGGCGTGGGCTAGTGATCACGAAGTATGTTTATTATTTTGTAATTAAGTTTTAGCATCGAGATGATGGAGTCAATTATGATATAAATTCTGTAATTTAGATTTTGGTTTTACTATATTTAATCATGTAAAGTACAAAAAAAATCGAGATGTCGGTTTAGTTGTCGTTTCAAATTTTAAAGCAAAAATTGCTTGTTTTAAATTCTGAGATTTCAACTTTCTATTCCTACTTTGAAAAATTATAACTATCTATGTATTTAGATTTTTTGAGTAAAATTAGTGGTTATAGAAATCATTATATGTTGTCTAATAGAGAAAATTAGAATCACTCAAAAATTTCATCGTATGAATTTGTTATGAACGTATTAGAAGACTGCCTTAAGGCACCCAAGACAATTTTTCAAGCAATTTTGGCCAACTTTTTTACCTACCAAACGATGTAGTTAAGGTCTGAAATTTTAACTTAGCCTAGTCCAAGGTCCCAAGTATTTACAATTTAAATTTTATAATTTTTGGGGTACGTTTGGATGATCAAATAAATTATGGCGACACCTATCGCAGTATAAGTAAAAAAACCTTCAATTTTAGAAGTTAATTTCTTTTCCATTGCGCGCTTGTTATTTTTTCGCAATAGTTGCATTTTTAAAACTATTCAATGCCGCGGGAAAATATATTTTCATCAAACATTATTTAAAGATTATTTTATTGACCCTCCGGATTGAGAAAATCCAGAGTATTACATCTTGGATTGGATTGGACCAGGATGTGATTCATTGGAAATACTATTTATATATTAAAATCCCACAACCCAAATCAATTTCCTTCCCTAACATGCAGAACCCGAGCTCCACCTCCGGCTACTGTCATTGCCTCTCACTAGCACCGTCTCCTGCCACTCCAATACATTATGGAGTTCTACCATTTTCAAAGATAATCCACTACATTTTTCACTAATTGCAAATATATATATATATATATATATATATATATATATATATATATATATATATATATATATTTCCTAGAAATCAAATTAATTAGTTTACATTCCCAATTTCAAATTGTGATTCCACATTTTTTCTTGCTGACATCGAGAAAGGCAATGATAATAGAAATTGGTAAAGGGTTGAGGCTTGAAGAAAGATAAATGGAGCTAGCATTGATGACTTTGCACTGGTTTGGAAATCAGTATTCTTCTTCATTCTGGTATGAACTTGATTTTCTTGAAGCCATGGGAAGAGGGTAAAATGGTGACAAAATTTTGCTAATGGTGGGGTCTGGAGGTGGTGGTGGATCTGTGGTGATGAGAAGATTGTGATGGTGATAGGTGGCAGTGTACATCAACGTCAATGGCAGTGGTGGTAAAACATGCGCTGGCGGTGGTGGTAGTATAGATCTATTTGTGGTGACTGAAGTGGTGGTGGTGATGGTAAGATGGTATGACGATGCAGATCTGGTGGTGGCGGTATAAATTGGTGTCGATGGTAGTAGTGGTGGTAGAAACAGACGGTGACAATGGTGATATTGGTAATTTTGGTGGTGGTGGGAACAGGTGGTAGCGGTAACATAACAATGTTTGTTACAAGTATAATACAGTTTGTTACAAGTGGCAGTGGTAGAGTAACAGTGCATATTACAAATGTAACACACTTTGTTACAAGTGGCAGCGGCAGCGACAGCGACGGTTGTAGTGGTGGTAGGAAACATACAGCGAAATATGTATAACAAATGTAATACACATTTTTTGTAACAAATTACAAATGTAACAAAAAAGTGTTACAATAAGTGAAAATAATATTTTTATAATAAAAATAAGTGAAAGAAAATAATATTTTTATAATAAAAATAAGTGAAACAATAATTTTAAAATTCTATTTATTCTCGTGGTTATTTGTGAAACTATCTCATTTAATAACTATACTTGTACTTAATCTCTCGATTATCTTGTAGTATGATTGGTATAGCATTCTGATAATCTAGCTATACACATCATTAACAAACAATAATCTAACACAACATATGAATTAACTCAAAAGCAATAAATAAATTAACCACATAGCAACAATGCATTACTACTAAGTTTAATACCAAACTGATTAAATACAAAGCAACAAATGTAGTTTCGAATACACCAATTGGAATAATTGCAACATAGAACAACATATAAATCTATGTTATCCCACAAAAGAGCAAAAAAAAAAAAAAATCTGTTCTAACTGAAACAATATTGACACCGAACACCCACAAAAAGATAATAAAACAATTTATGTTGCATGCATAATGTAATGTTGGTGGATGAAATATTGCTCTTGCAAGACCTTTTGTTGTGTTCATTATGTTCATCCCTAATCTTCTTCTTTTTTGTGGGTAATAGTTTTGCTTTATCGATTTCCCTTCTTCTCACTTTCTTAGGCCTACCCATATGTCTTCTTACGCAGGGGATACTAGAGGATTCCTACCTTTGTTGCTCCACATTTCTGGTTGAGTCGTTAGATTATTGATCATTTGTTTAAAGGTTCGGGTACATGACTCTATACGATAAAATTGATCCACATACTTGCTTATTTCCCAGTTTATTAGACTCAATGCAACCAGTTGCATGACACTACATAGAAGGCGTTTTCTACATTAGCATGTTCTATTTTGAAGATCAACTCCAAATTGTTCTACATAAACAACTTATTTTCTCTATCCCATGTAGGAGAATAATACCTCGAATTATTTTTGTTCTTCTCTCAAATTTTGCACATTTTGGGATCATATAGTGTTACCACCCGATTTTGGTAAGGCCTCCACGTCAGCAAAGGCCCAGTAAAGGTCCCATCTAGGCCTAATTCAAGCCTCGCTAAGGCCTTATACGCCCAGCGAGGGTCTTCCAGATTCATAAAGGTCCCATAGACCCGGCGAAGGTCTCGGGTGCCCAGCAATGGTCTCGTAAATTCTCAGAAGGCCTCGGAGGTCCATTGAACATCTTAGCATTCTTGAATCAGAGTACAGGGAAGTCCATAAAGGGCCTCGACACCCATGGCCGACCCAGAGAGTCTCGTCGGGCTTCGTATATATTATAACTAGCAGGCATCACGATATTTTGGGATAACAAGAGAAGTAGTTAAAAACAGATTGTGTTTCATTGGCAACTAGCAGGCAGCACGATATTTTGGGATAACAAGAGAAGTAGTTAAAAACAGATTGTGTTTGATTGGCACATGGATTCTCACAAAGGAACCAAATACCAATCTCCTAAAGATTAGGCAACGTAATAAGGGGAATCAACTTAAATAAGGGATAGAATTTGGGAGATTGTATTGAGTTCCGATTATATTTATCCTATAAGGAAGGAGAATCTAATCAGAGTTCTAATTGATTGCTTACACAGAATAATTAGGACTCTGCAACTATAAATACAAGGACTCCAATTATTCCAAGGTACGCACGATTTTGATTACGCACCTTTGACGCTCTTTTTACAGACTAATTTCACCTCTAAACTCTGTTCAAATCTCTGCTTGCTTGTCCCTCCCACACCCAATTGTTTCTGTTCTCCATATATCATTCTATATACCGGGAGTTGACTTGATCGTCGGAGTACCAACGATTGCCGGACCCTTTTTCTCGGGTGATCTTGGTACCTAACGGTCATCCTAGTGTGCAGATAACATATAGGTTGGCAGAGGAGTGACTGGAGATCTGTTGACGCGTGGACAGTGCAGATTTTGACGTCAACATGTAGTTGTTGCCACTTTGCCACAACTTCTCTCACATCTTTGTCATTAGATAGAACGTTATATTTTCTACTAATGTTATAATAAGCTTTGCTCTAGTTTCCATGATTTCCGCATTGAATGATTCACACAAGTTGTATAGAAAAATGTCACATTTGCGAATGTATATGAAATAAGATGTACTCTATTTAGCCTATGTTGTAGGTTTGTCAATCAACCAATTTTAAGCTTCTATATCCTCATCTTTTCCATTTTATGCTTTCATTCAGCCTATGTTGTAGCTATAGAAGCTGAGCACAATAGTTTCTTAAGGGCTAACTATTTGGGAGTTTCTTTAAATTGTTGTGCAAGTGCCTAACACAAAAATACATATGTTCAAAATGTTGACACAATGAATCTATTAGGCCCCTTTTTATCACTAATTAAGGTCCAAACATGAGTGTTCATCCAATAACAATTCTAGAAAACCAATTCTAGCTACTACTATATTCAGACTCCACTTTTTCATATGCTATATGAAAATAGCATTATCCACATCTATTTACCCGTTGTCAACAAATGACCCATATATTCTCCTTGAAGGAATCACTCATCAAGCCCAATAATTGGACAACATCCATCTCTAAAACCTTTTTGAAAGTCTTTCAAGCACATATATACTCTTTTAAATTCTCTTGTATCCAGTGAGATACACTTATTTCGACCGTCTTAAGAGGACTTTTATATTGTACTTTGGGTAATTGGAATGAAAATTCTGTTGATTTTTGTTTTGGTTCTTGTGTGTAGGACCAAACCCAAACTGGGAACTATTGGAGACAAATGAGAGGCTAGAAGATGGAAAAAATAGTATGGAAAGATGATAAGACCCGTTTGAGCATGAAAAAGACTCGCTTGAGCGAGGCACAAAAACCTAGAAGGAAGCCTGGTCAGGCTGGCCTTTACTGGGAAAGCGAGGGTCTTTGTCCACTTGAGCAGACTCAATCTCTACTCGAGCAAACTGGGATAAAAAATTTACATGGTTCTATTTGCTCGAGCAGACAAAAGACCCACTCGAGCGGACGTCTCCTAGGTGCACAGTTCAGCTATGTTGTGCAGATTTTTAGGGCACGTTTTGTGGACTCTTGTGCATAAAATTTTAGGCCTAACTTGTCTATTAGGAATAGGAGAACTCTTACACTTCCAAGGGTTCGAAAATTTGGAGAAGTAAAAAGGAAAAGACACGGGTTTCACCTGGAGAATCTACATCAACTTCGAATTTTATTGGTTTTTAAGCAAGATTGCAAGGAAGATTGTTCAATCTTCAAGTGAATACATTCAAGGGCTTGGAATTTCTATTCTAGTTCTTCCATCTTCAAATAATTTGGGTGATGTATTTGAAATGATTATTGTGTTTTTTGTAAATCGAAGATATTAAGGTAAACCAAATCACACTAGGATGTAATATAAACTTTATGTTTGAAGTTTTAATTCAAGAATTCCTGTTATTTTATATTTGATTGATGTTTGAATAATTTTTTTCAAGTATTTATTCCGTTTGAATGAATGATCAATGTTTGAATAATTTTGTGACTTATTTTGCTTTCATAGAGGTTCGATACTTTTTGACAAACAACACATAGTACGTTAGGAGTTATAGATAATCTTCTATACTTTGTGCAATCGTGGTTGAATAATCTAAAGTTTATTTTCATTTTTGTATACTTGAATCTGTGATACATGTATTATTGGGTCGTATATAAAAATAAATTTATCTCCACACGAAAGAGATTGTTAGACAAAATAGGATTATTGATTGTTAAGTCAAACATAAATTGAGTTAGTTGCGGGATTTTGAGAATTAAGATGGATCACAATGGTGAAGTCGGAATCCTCATGTTATCTCTCATTTGAATTTTCTCTAAGAAATATTTCTAGCCTTTTTGAATTGCATTCATAGAATAGAGATAGATATACTAAATCAAATCATTGTTAAACATTAGTATTTTCGAATTAAACTCGTGTAAATTAAACCAAGGATAGATTATCAATCCTCATGGGATCTCATCACTACTATTACTTGTCACGAACTCGTACACTTGCGGGATTTTCACCAACAAATTTTTTGTGCCATTGCTGGTGATCAAGATATTTAGCTTGAATTTTATTAATTCTAGCTTGAATTCGATCTATTTTCTTTTTATTTTTCTTGTTAATATTCCAATGCTCTTTTTGATCTTTTCAGATGCTTGCATTCGGTGGTATGCAAGAATTGAAAGATCTCATGCTCTTTTCGTTTGATCCCAAATTGAAAGGACATTAAGACATCGAAGAAGATAGCAAAGAGGCGCAAAGTATAAGGAACAAGAAAATAAAATGGTAGGTGGACGCATTCCAACTTCCATAGCCATTCTTCCGCGACTAGCAGATCAGCTTCACCGTAAATGTGGCTTGTACCTTCTAAAAGTCTATATAACTTAAGAATGAGTCGGGGCAGTTGCGGGATTTGGCTATGGGACTAGTGCTTGGCTCTGACTTCAAAACTTTTGAACGGCTTGCAACAGATCCCTTTCACGTGTTTTGAGTATTAGGTTGCGCCGTCTTTCTCTAGAAAATAAAGTAAATTTTGTCTATTAGACGCTTGCACAACAACATCAAAACAAAATCTAAATAAAGTAAATGCACAAATTCCATTCATAATCTCAAGCCATGACACTTATTAAAATGAAAGAGTACACTTTTAGTTGGATAAGAAGAAAAATACATATAAAATGAAAATTTTCTTCTAACTAGCCTATCTATAGTCTCTCCTCATTTTTCATCTCAATCTTCCTCCGGATCTTTCCCCGGTTCTTCTTCATCTTTCCATTTGTTAGCCTTCATTGGTTGAGTAACTTTATCGTCCAATGTCACAACTAAATCAGAACCGGAGTGTGAGATTACATCTCCAAGCTAGGCTTCACAATGATCTATAATAGCATTGCAAAAGTCTACCAATTCGATGTCATTTTGGATTTATTGATGGGACTTGAGCTTCCATCTCTTCTAGTATCATCTTACCGATGCGCTCTTTACGTAGTGCTATTGTGTCTAGAAGGTGTTTTATGGACTGTCGCCCGTTTATCTCGTAACATGTGTACTTTGCCTCAATCTAACACGCATGTACACTTAGGATATAATCTTCTAAATATAGAGATATAATTATCTCGAAGCCTAGATAAGCCCGTATTAAAGTCTCCGGGCACTGATGGGATTTCTTCGTCTAGTTGGTTGTTTTCTCCTAGTCATCTGTCACTGATGTCAAATTTTAATTAACTCGCAAGTGTACGAATCTATTGGAATATAGAAAAGTAGTAACGAGGTCGATCCCACAGAGACTGTAATGAGGAAAGTCTAATTTAATCCAAATTAAATATTATTCTAAGCTAGTTGAGTCGAAAAGAGTTTGGTTGAAATAGTTTAACTGAAAGACTAATAAAATATGCTAAAAAGATGAATTGAAAATTCAAGAAGTTTAAAGTACCAAGGTTTCAGAATCCACCATTGTTTAACTTATCAATTATCCAGTTATTGATTAATTCTCAAACACAAACGACAATTCGAAATCAATCAATTGTTGTCTCAAGATATTTATCAATTCATTCCAAAAGAAGAAAATCCAATTTAGCCTCCCCTTATGCTTCAAACTTAAATTACTTAAGCGTTCTCCGTATCAAATTCAATTAAAAGAAAACAAAAAATCAAAGGTTTCCTAAGTATTCTATGTATCCCAAATTGATAAAAAGATAACGAAAAATCAAAAGAAATTAATAAGACATGTTTAAGCACCAAGCACGAATTAATTAAATCAATTTCTAACAATCAATAATACATGATATTTAAGATGAAAGAAATTTTATCAAATTAATTCAATAAGAACAAATCATGAACGTTAAAGCTCTAAAACAGAATTAAACGAATAACAACATAATCACTTTGCTAAAACAAGGTTTCATCGTCTACCTTGGCTAAAGAAAATTAGAAGAACATAATTAAACTAAAAAGACAAGAATTGATAGAACCCGGCATGGCTGGCATGAGAAGAAATCTTCGAAAAACTCTTCATTGTCAAGTAGTTATTTTCTCTTGTTTCTTTCCTCTTCTTCCAAGTTCGGCTCCCCAAAAATTCCAACCCCTTGTTATGAGTTAATAACTCATATTTATACCACTATAATTGTGCCCCAAAAGATCCCAAAAAGTTACAAAATCTGTGGGCCAAAAGTTACCTAACTAGATTAGAGCACAAAAAAGGAAAGAAAATTCTACGCCGAAAAATAACACTGGGCGATCACCCAGGTGTGCCAATTTGGTCTCTGCTTCTGTTTCCAGCTAGTGGACGCTCGCCCAGCTTGTAGCTTTTCTTCTTTTGCAGTTTGGTCTTTTTAATCTTCACATCCTTCTATTTGGTCCTTCAACTTTAGGTCTTTGTCATTTTAGTCCTCAAACTTCAATATTGTCTTTTTCAATCCTCCAACTTACTGTAATCTCCATATTTGATCCTTCAAGTTTCCAATTGAGTACAATTGAGTCCCCGTACTTCTGAAATATCTTCCAATTTATCGCTTTTTCATCCATTATTATCATTTGCTATTGAACAGGTCCAAAACTGAAATATAAAAAATAACACAATAAATTAAGAAGAACATCTATAAAATGACGTGATAAAAGATTAGTTTAAAGGTACAAACAAGTGCATATCAAACACCCCCAAACTAAACATTTGTTCGTCCTCAAACACAAACAAAACTAAATATAAATTTAAACTAAGCTAATAGAATCAACGAAACATTAGTCAATGTTAAATTTCTTACAATATGCCTCAAGTTTGAAAATAAAGCAACACTTTTAGAACGATATTAAACAACAACACAAAAATTTTTACTTATCCGATGCTCGACCTTTTGTGAGTATGTGAATAGTCAAAAATTAAACTTATACATATATTAGACCACGACCAATATTGTGTTGTTGATATTTTAGCAATCCCAAACCCTTTGTAGTCATTTATTCCTCACACCTCTCGTAAATTCTCACACTTCTAATAATTTTCTCTCCAAACCCGATGTGTTCTAGTGAAATTGGTTTCTATTGATCAATACAATGCTTTTTTTTTCCAATGGAGTGGTAAAAATCAGAACTTGTATTCTTAGAAATGGGATGGTGAGTGATTTCTAAATTCTCATCTTCAGTCTCTGAGCTTCTAACCTAGCATTCCTTTCCGAGCACTTCTACTTCTCTTTATTTATTCTACTCATGTTAACAGTCATACATCCTGTTTAATACTTCTCTTTCATTAGCTTTCTATGTGACCCTTATAGCGAGCTTTGGACCGATAACTCCCAAGTCAGATGACTATAGGATACCAGGTTTTAAAATACCCTAACAAACTTAATTGCTGCTCGAGTCCCACAGGCTGATAGAGAAGTGAAGATGTAAAAATATATATATTTTTTTTCAAATTTTTCTCTCTTTTTTTATATATATGACTCATGTAGCAAGCTTTGGGCCGATGACTCCCAAGTCAGATGACCATATGACACTAGATTTTAAGATACTCTAACAAGCTTAATTACTCGAGTCAAATATTTTATTTTATTTTATCAACAATGAGTAGTGCTTAGTTTAGATTCCTTGACTATAACCTATTCAACCAAAGATGAGACCTAGAAAACCCAAACCATCAAAATTCTCAGAACACAAGTAGTAACTTTAACACCCCCAAACTGTTCTCAAAACAGTTTGGTCATTAGCTTAAGGATTTAATAACGGAATTTTTCATAATGATACTCAGTCAACAATATCAACTCATACACTCAAGTCATGTTTCCAATAAATGATAAGTCAATAGTGGCTATGTGCTTCCTTAATTAGATCTAACATGGATAAGTATTTAGATAAAAGAACGAGTTCAAGTGTTGTCTAATATTCTACTAAAAATGTGCTCGATTTTGAACACATATCGTCATTGGCGGATATTCAACAGTAACTAGACAAATAAACTATTAAATTTTTATTTTTTATTTTTATTTTTTATTTGTTTTTTGAAATCAAAATTATTTCAGTTATACAGACCAGAGTGATAAGCAAATTCAAAAGAAGTGATAAGTAAATTCAAAAGCACTTAAGTATCCTAATACTTTTTAACCCACCCTCAAACAAAAACATTACATTGTCCTCAATGTAATAGCAAAATAAAGCAAATGAAGGAGGGAAGAGATCAGTTATGTCCCTAAGATAGATAAGAAGAAGATGAATCTGACTAGCAGAAGGTCTGATTGAAGTGGGCTCAGATGTAGTGCTGGAACCCTTGGTCAAAAGATGCTTGCCTAGATATTATCCAAGCGGCTCGCAAAGTGGGATATCCTGCACTTGACATGGTAAGGCTTAATAAGTGCATTAAACAATAAATAAAAATAGAAACTACTGAATTATTTAAACTATCTAAAACTACTATATATAAAGCAAGTAAATAAAAGGGTTAGAAAATGGGTTACCTCCCATTAAGTGCTTATTTATAGTCATTAGCTTAATTTATTGTCTGGTTGCTTTACAATACTTTGAATAGTACTTTGGAGGACCTGATTTGCTTGCATGTATTGACTTTGCACCATTTTTCGTTTATCCTCAAAAAGTTGAATATGTGCTCCTCAATTTTCTGTTTCCAATTAGTTGTATCCATGACAGGTGAATTAGTATAAACAAAAGAATCAGCATCTAATGCTTCTATCATGTCAACATCAGCAATATCCTCATTGTCATATGATTGCTTGTTGACATTAAAAACATTCAATTATATTTTCATGTTGCCAAAAGATAACTGCATAACTCCATTCATACAATTAATAATAGCATTAGTTACTGCTAGGAAAGGACAATCAAAAATTACAGAAATATGTTTTGTAGAGTCTTATACCGGTTGAGTATCAAGTACAATAAAATCAACAGGAAAATAAAACTTGTCAACCTGTATCAAAACATCCTCTACAATTCTACGGGGGACTTTTACAGATCTTTCAGCAACTTGTAAAATCACTGATGTTAGTTTTAACTCGCCTAGTCCAAGTTGCATATACACAGAGTAAGGAAGAAAATTAACACTAGTTCCTAAATCTAGCAAAGCTTTCTCAATCTTATGGTTTCCTATGATGCATGAGATAGTAGGACAACCTGGATCTTTAAATTTTGGAGGGGTGTTGCTTTGAATTATAGAGCTAATCTGTTCAGTTAAAAAGGCTTTTTTGCGCACATGTAGTTGTCTCTTTGTCGTACATAAATCTTTCAAGAACTTAGCATAAGCAGGTACTTGCTTAATAGCATCAAGTAGAGGGATATTTATACTCACCTGCTTGAAGATTTCCATGAAATCGTTGATAGAACTACCTTGCTTTACCTTTGTTAGCATCTAAGGAAATGGGGCTTTTGGAATGTAAGATGGCTCATTGTTCTTCTTGGGAGCTTCTTGGACTAAATCAGTTGGGGCATTACCTGGAGAAATTGGTCGAGATGTGTTTTGCTTTGAAATATCCACTTTGTTGTCAAACAGTTTGCCACGTCTCAAAGCCATGATGGATTTAGCCTCATCCTACTGGTTGCTTGAATCGGTCCCAATATTATGCACTCCTTTGGGATTAGAAAATGGCTAACTATGAAACTTTCCTTTCTCAATGGTTGTTGCCAACTGTTGGACAGATGAGGCCAGTTGTCCCATCATGTTTTCCAAATTAGAGATGGATTGTGCCTGTGAGTTCTGGCTTGTGCGTACTTCATTCTTAAATTCAGCAATGGTGTGATAATGGTGCTCTAATGCAGCTTGTGTAGCTCTTGTCAAGTTTTGAATTGCCTCTTCCCATGATTTTAGCTGTGAAAATTTTTGATTGACTTGTCTGGTAGTCTACTGAGGGGCCTGACCTGCCGTACTATCCTGTTGAACACCATGTAACCAAGAAAAATTGGGATGGTCTCTCCATCCTGGGTTGTATGTGTTTGAATAAGGATTGTAAGGTTGTGACATCATCATGTTGAGAGCATTCGCTTGGTCAGAACAAGCATCTGGCTCTGTAGGATTATTGGCTGTCAACGAGGTCAACTTGCGGGAAATATCTTCTATCATGCATTTGACTTCTTTGTTTTCTGAGCTAGGTTCATTGCTTCGAATCACATAAATTCTTCTTTTCTTTGGTTCAGTCCGAGAAGATCGACTCCGCTGTTGTGAATTGTCAGCCTGCTTTTGAAAGAAGCTCCAAATCTCAATAGCATTCTTAGACATAAGCTCTCCACCACTTGTGGCGATCAACCATTCTTGAATATGTGATAGTAATCCTTCCAAAAAATATTGGCATAAGTGCCATTTTTCATAACCGTGATGTGGACATTTCATAAGAAAGCCCATTGAATCTCTCCCAAGTTTCATAGAATAGTTCTTCGTCTTCCTGCACAAACTCCGAAATTTCCCTGTGAATAGCATTAGTTTTGTGAACAGAAAAATATTTATTAAAAAATTTAGCAACCATTTGTTCCCAAGAGGTAATACTATTGGCAGGTAAAGTATCAAACTATTATCTAGATCTATCTTTCAGAGAAAAATGAAACAGACGAAGTTTAACATTATCAGGAGAAACATTCTCATATTTAAATGTCTCACATAAGCATAAAAATCTGTTAGATGATTATAGGGTTCTTCACTATCTAAACCATATAAAGATGGAAGACAATTAAGTACACACGATTTTAGCTCAAAATTCCTAGCAGTTACTTGTAGGTATTGTATGCATGAGGTGCTCAAATTAGCCAATAGACTAAAATAGTCTCTAAAAGCTCTCTTCTCAATTTCATCACCCATAGCGATTATTGCTTCGGTTCCTTCAATTTTATCTAGATTGGTGGCTCGTTTTCGTTGGTAAAAAGTTCTTTCAATCTCACTATCTAGATGTTCTAGCTTAATTTCCAGATATCTACGACCAAGCATGCACTATAAAACTTTTTTTTTTGTTTTAAATAAAAGAAAAGAAAATCTTAAATTATAACTAGTCAAGAATAAAATTAACTAAGATTAAATTAACTTTCAATCGCAATCTCCGGCAACGGTGCCAAAAACTTGATGTCAAATTTTAATTAACTCGCAAGTGTACGAATCTATTGGAATATAGAAAAGTAGTAATGAAGTCGATCCCACAGAGACTGCAATGAGGAAAGGCTAATTTAATCCAAATTAACTATTATTCTAAGCTAGTTGAGTTGAAAAGAGTTTGGTTGAAATAGTTTAACTGAAAGACTAATAAAATATGCTAAAAAGATGAATTGAAAATTCAAGAAGTTTAAAGTATCAAGGTTTCAGAATCCACCATTGTTTAACTCAGCAATTATCCAGTTATTGATTAATTCTCAAACACAAACGACAATTTGAAATAAATCAATTGTCGTCTCAAGATATTTATCAATTAATTCCAAAAGAATAAAATCCAATTTAGGCTCCCATTATGCTTCAAACTTAAATTACTTAAGCGTTCTCCGTATCAAATTCAATTAAAAGAAAACAAAGAATCAAATATTTCCTAAGCATTCTATGTATCCCAAATTGATAAAAAGATAACGGAAAATCAAAAGAAATCAATAAGATATGTTTAAACACCAAGCACGAATTAATTAAATCAATTTCTAACAATCAAGAATACATGATATTTAAGATGAAATTTTTTTTATCTAATTAATTCAATAAGAACAAACCATGAATGTTAAAGCTCTAAAACGGAATTAAACGAATAACAATATAATCACTTTGCTAAAACAAAGTTTCATCGTCTACCTTGGCTAAAGAAAATTAGAAGAACATAATTAAACTAAAAAGACAAGAATTGATAGAACCCGACATGGATGGCATAAGAAGAAATCTTCAAAAAACTCTTGATCGCCAAGTAGTTATCTTCTCTTGTTTCTTCCTTCTTCCAAGTTCGGCTCCCAAAAAATTCCAACCCCTTGTTATGAGTTAATAACTCATATTTATACCACTATAATTGTGCCCCTAAAGATCCCAAAAAGTTACAAAATCCGCGGACCAAAAGTTACCTAACTAGATTATGGCACAAAAAAGGAAAGAAAATTCCGCGCCAAAAAATAACATTGGGCGATCGCCCAGCGCTTTCCCGGGCGATCGCCCAGGTGTGCCAATTTGGTCTCTGCTTCTGTTTCCAACTGCTGGGCGTTCGCCCAGCTTGTAGCTTTTCTTCTTTTGCAGTTTGGTCCTTTTAATCTCCACATCTTTCTATTTGGTCTTTCAACTTTAGATCTTTGTCATTTTAGTCCTCAAACTTCAATATTGTCTTTCTCAATCCTCCAACTTTCTGTAATCTCCATATTTGATCCTTCAAGTTTCCAATTGAGTACAATTGAGTTCCCGTACTTCTAAAATTTCTTTCAATTTCTCGCTTTTTCATCCATTCTTATCCATTTGCTATTGAACAGGTCCAAAACTGAAATATAAAGAATAACATAATAAATTAAGAAGAACGTCTATAAAATGACGTGATAAAAGCTTAGTTTAAAGGCTCAAACAAGTGCATAAAATGCACTTATCAGTCACCCGAAGTTATTCTTGCCCAAATACATAACTTTCAAAAATGAACATAGCTCTAATTCAATTCATTCTTGCGCATAAAACAATTAATCATTTATCATTTATCAACGGAAATGTAAACGCGTGAAAATCACAACTTTTGAAAATTATTATTGTAGAAACATAACGTTTTATAATCTTTTGTGTACATGGATTAAAGGATAGAGTCGATTAGTGGATGTGTAGTACCAAGGAAAATTCAAGTCTCTTTCATTTCAAAATTTATTTGCATACAAAGAACATAGTTGGGAAACTTAGGTAGAAACCATCTTGTATTTATTTTGTTGATATGGCAACAGGATGGGGATTTTTGGGATGCGTGTTCACATTTATCGCTCCATTTAATATATTATTTATTTTAAATATTATTATTCATTTATTTTAAATACGATTTAAATTTTAGAATATAAACATAAAATAAAATAAAAAGATTCAAAGAGGTTCAGAGAATTCGAAGCGAGAACTATGATCTCTGTCTCGGCCATGATTATCTAACGAGGCGAGGATTCTCTATCCCATTTGGGATGGGACAATGCGAGGTGGATCGGTGGCAATGTATTTTGCCATCCTTATTTGTTAAAATCATGTCCTATACATGATACTAAGTATGCTCATGTTCAATGAAGAAAAAAAATTACGTTTTGTACATAGCTATGGATCCAAAATTAGGCATGTAAGAAGTCGTGAAATTTAATCCCTAAAACATATTTAAGTCTATAGAAACGACTCAACTGAGACCTAATACCAAGTTGTAACGCCTCGAGTCCTAAGGACTGAAATGTTACTTGAAAATATACTTTCATTCATAATTAAACTCTTAGCGCGGATAAATATACTTTAATCCTAGTCGAGCCTATGTAAAAAAATTTTAAGTAAATGAAATCTGAAATTTTCATCATAAAATAAAATTTTTATCCATTTGTCACATGATAGGAAAAGTTAGAACAAAACTGGATGGAGACGGAGCCTGGCATCCTCTGGGACCGCAAGGCCGTGCGCCATACATGTCTGTAGTATGGCGGACGTACGCCATACTACAGCCTCGAGTCGTTGCCTCGCCCGCCTTCACTTTTGTCCCTGAATTTCTTTGATTTTACACATTACCTCAATCTATGGTTTACTTTTATAATTCATGTATGCTTTGTTTCTTCTAACAACAACATCAAACACCATAAAAACAGGGACAAAATGATGGAAGTTAGCTAAGTAACCTTGACACCAATTAAAGACTTGATTTTTTCTTGCCAAAATTTACTAAGGTATAACTGAGTCTCCATAAGTCTAAATAGTTCTTACCAAAATTTACAAATAAAAATCTTGTCTCTGTCATACTTTGTGGCATACCACGAAACTTGAATATATAATCAAGGGATACCTTAGCTAATGTAGAGGCTGAAAATGGATGAGATAAGGCCATGAAGTGGCCATATTTAGTAAATCTATCTACCACCACCAAAATAACATTTGTATTATTAGATGTGGGAAGACCCTCAACGAAGCCCATAGAAATGTGACTCCAAGAATGTAGTGGTTTAGACAAGGGTTGTAACAATTCTGGATATAGAACATGCTCTCATTTACCTGGCCAGGCAAGGGTTGTAACAATTGTGGCTATGGAACATGCTCTCTGACACACTTCACATTGGAAGACTATCTTTTTGTTCATACCTGGCCAACTAAAATGTTGTCTAGCTCTGTATATATTGGTCTGAACCCTAAATGTCTCCCTTCTTGAGAGTCATGTATGTTTTTTATCAATCTATGTCTAATGTCACCACCTGTTCCCATATACAGTTTATCCTTGTATTTTAGAAGTCCATTTACATAAGTATGGTCAATAATGGCGGTGGGCTGCACCATTTAGTGTCCCAATCTTTGCCTCAGCAAATTCATCTCCTTGATAGCTGCTAGTTGTCTCTTGGACCCAAAGTAAAGCTACTATGGTTATGGCTATGGCTACACAAGTCTGAACTTCTTGCCTTCTACAAAGCCGCCTTGTTTTCAATTCCCTTTTTATACACTACCTCATAGTTAAGGCCAATTAATTTGGTAAACAATTTTTGTTGAATATGAGTGGTAATTCTCTGCTCTAGGTATTTTAATGATTGGTGCTCAGTCTTTATAACAAATTGGTGGCCTTTCAAGTAATGTCTCCACTTTTCCACAATTGTCACTATTGCCAACAATTTTTTATCATAAGTAGATAGCCCTAGATTTTTCCTTGATATAGCCTTACTGAAGTATGCTATTGGTCTCTGGTTTTGCATCAACACTGCTCTAATCCCATTGTGGCAAGCATCAGTCTCAATAAAGAATGGTTGTTTGAAGTCAAGTGTAGCCAACACAGGGGTATTGGTCATGGCAGATTTGAGTTGATGGAATGCCCTGTCAGCTGAATCAATCTACTCAAAACTATCATTCTTTAGTAAGTTAGTTAGAGGTTTGGCTATTGATCCATATCCTTTAACAAATTTCATGTAGTAACCATTGGGAGCTAAGAATCCCTTCAATTGTTTAATGTTCTCAGGTCTAGGCTCCTTTATAGCTGATGATATGACCAAGATATTCCATCTGTTTTGGCCAAATGAACATTTGGAATATTTAGAATAAAAGCTGATTATCCTTCAAGATCTGCAAGACCTTTCTAATGTGTTGATAATGAGAGTTTAAATCAGGACTTTAGACCAGTATGTTATCAAAGAAAACAAGAACAAACCTCTTTAGTTGTTGCCTGAATTATATCATTCATAAGGCTCTAAAAAGTGGTTGAGGCATTGGTGAGGCCAAATGGCATAACTTTAAATTCATATAATCCCTGATGAGTCTTGAAAGCTGTTTTATTAATGTCTTCACCAGCAACTCTAATTTGGTGGTAGCCTGTCCTTAAATCAATTTTAGTAAAGTACTGAGACTCATGTAACTTATCCAACAATTCATCAATTAAGGGCATGAGGTATTTGTCTTTGATTGTCAAGCTATTTAATTGTCTATAGTCCACACAGAATCTCCATGACCCGTCCTTATTTTTAACTAGGCCAACTGGTGAGGTAAAATGGTTGTTGTTATCTTGGATGATTATACTCCTTAGCATTTCTTCCACTAACTTTTCAATTTTTGACTTTTGTATGAAGGTGCACCTGTATGGCCTGATTTTGAAGGATTTAGCTCCATCCTTAAGAGGAATGTGTTGGTTATGGGACCTAGGTGGATGTAACCCTTTTAGTTCTTGAAACACCTCGGAAAATGATCGCACTACCTCCATTACTAGTATAGGTACCTCTTCTGTTGTTGGTTCACTGATGGAGTATAGTTTCTCCATAAGTCCATATGATTGTGGGTATAAAAGAGGTTAACCTACCTTTTCTCCAATCCACCTTATTTGCTCCCCAGGTTGCTCACCTTTTAGTTCAATTTGAGTGCCATCATGTTGGAAACTTATGGTACTATTATGGAAATCAAACAAGATGTGTCCAAACTGACTTGGGCAATCCACACTCAATATCATGTCACATCTTCTTAACTTGAGGGTTTTCATCTTAAACTCGAATTCTAAACCATGCATCCTCAAACAGCCTTGCTTTGCAATTTTGCCCCATTGGCCATATGTAATATCAATGGCTTAGACTGGTTAGTGGCATATTTAAGTGGAGCTATCAAGTTTTCATCCACAAAACTGTGTGTACTACCACTGTCAGTGAGTATATAAATCTTCTTCTCCTTAATGTCCAAGGACTCTAATGGTCTTTTGCTTCATAGGCATGGTAATGGGCCGAGCCAAGCCGAGCCAGCTCGGCTCATCCTCAAAAAAGGTGCTCGGTTCAACCCACGAGCTCGTAGGCCGAACGAGTCGAGCCGAGCTACCCACGAGCTCGGCTCAGCTCGGCCCTCAATATTTTTCAAATTTGAAAATAAAAAAGAAATACAATATCGAGAATCATTTATGTTAAAAATTAAAGATTGAAAATCCTCCTCTATTTTCTGAGCTTGGGACCGGCTACTTTGAAAGTAGGCAGAGTTAAAATTATACACGAACAAGATGTTACGTGTACAATTTTTTTATTAAAATAAGAAAAAAATATATCAAATACTAATGCAAAATAATACTTACTACTAATATGAATAATCTATATTCAAATCTTCAAGTTCTTTGGACATTATTATCTCTACTTTATCTTGGATTCAAAGTTTGGTGTCATTCTAATCCTTTAGACACAGTATGCTTTCTAAGATGTCGACTTTAAGTCTTGACCTGATATCAGACAAAACCCTGTCACTTGTACTAAATGCAACCTTCGATACTACAGTTCAAACCGAAGGTGTTAGTAGACCACGTACTATTTTTGAAAGAATTGGATAACTACGTTGATGTTGTCTCCATCATCGTAGTATATCAAAAAAATTTCTCTCTTCGTCATCTAACATACTAAACACATCATGCACAAAATACATAACACAACATATGTATCATTAGAACGGAGAAGAAAAGAACTAAAAGAAGAACCAATCGATTGTTGACCTTGACCTTGACCATTCCTATGTGTACTGACGTAACTACATAAGTCAATCTCATCAGTTAATGACGAAGTATATGTTGGATTAGGGGGTCGTACAACATTCGTACCGGCCTTTTACACATATACCTTATACATAGAACATAAAGTTTGTTCTAAATTAGCACATGTTACTGGATTTTCGTAAGTTAATTTTTTTAATTGCTATTATTGTTACTTTCGTACCTTCTAAGTTAAGTCTAGGATCCATAATACATGCTAATGGAAATAACATAGGCAATTTTTCTCAATATTTTCTAAATTTAGCTTCCATAACCTGTATAATACTAGAAAAAATAGCAAAATTTTTATACCTATTAAAATTGTTAGCAATATAATAGAAATGATTTAAAACAAGTGGAGTAGTTGGATAATACACACCAGAACATGCAGTTGTTGCATCGTAAAAAAATTTTAAAAATTTTATAACATGACCACATATTTCCCAGTCATGTAGTTCTAAATCATATTATGAGCCGTGCGAGTGTCGACCGTTATAATATACAATAATGCAATCTTCGTAGCCTTCACATGGTTCAAGCATAAGATATGTTGAATTCTATCTATTGGCAGCATTAGTTGTAAAACTTTTTGATTGCAGCCCATTTTTTATACATAGAGCAGCAAAAACTTGTTTTCTTGATGATGAGACCGAAATATGATTAATAGCATATCTAATTTTTTCTAATTGGGGTTGTATAAATTTTAATTCATCTTGTACAATTAAATTAAATACATGACATACACAACGAATATGAAATAAAATACCATCAAAATCTGGACTACAATACTGCATTAATTTTTCAATTACTATATTATTTGGGCCTGCATGATCAAATGTAAAACTATGAGCCTTAGAATCACATTTAAATTCATGTAACATACATAATAAAACATGATAAATATTATTTCCATTATGATGATAGTCTATTTGTTTAAATGCTATTATTTTTTTTATACATTATCCAATTATTATCAATATAGTGTGCAGTTGCAACCATGTATCTTTTTTAGTTACAATATGTCCATAAGTCTGATGTAAAAGATACAACACCGTTGTAATTATTAATATCATTAATAATATTTTTTTTCTTTGTATTATATCTAACAATAGTATCTTTACGAAGTGTATTTCTAAAAATATTAACGTACCTTGGTTTGAGATATTTTTGAATGAATTTCGTCCAATGAAGATTGTCCACCAAACATAGTAGAAACTCGACATTTGCTATCAATTCCGATAGTCTTTCGTTGCGCATGAGTTCTTGTAAATATATCCAGTTGTTGAGAGGGGAACTACTGGACCCGGCTCTCAGAGATCCAAACTGGAGTTGTGCCTGATTTGTATCCAAACCTTCATGTTTGTATTGACACTTTTTGAAGTGTCTGTTTAGATGGATCGTGCCTATCCCCTTGTGCCAAGCTAACTTCTCTTGACAGTGTAAATACTTTGAGTTCAGGGACTCCGTCCACTAGTTTACAGTCGGTACCAACTCAAAATACTACCAGCACTTAGCTTTTTATTTGGTGACTTTTCGTTTAGTGCTAGAGCCGATAGTAGTTTGTGTATCGGCATCTTCTTGAAAGTCTTCCAAATCAATTGGATCAGTGCTACCACCAAACTAATTAAGAATATCGTCTGGAATTTGAATATCATTAAGACCACTGAAATCATCTTCACTTCGATTATATGCCATTTGAAATAATAGAATAAAGAGAATAGGAAAAGATGAAGATGTAGTTGAAACTAGAAACTAGAAAGTAGAAACCAGAAAATAGAAATGTAGAGAATTAGTAGAAGTGAAAAATTACAACTTAAAACTATAGAGTAATATCTAGATAATGAGATATTAAATACTAATTATAGTAATAATATTGAGAGAATGAAATTTAAGAATTGTTAATGGATTGAGTACATAATTGAATGAGAGATAAGAGATTGAAGTTTGAAAAATGAATTTGGAATATGAGTATTTATAGAAAAATAATGAAATTGAAAAAAAAAAATTAAGTGATCGTTGCACGAGCCACCAGCCAAGCCAGCTCGTGGGCTCTTTTTTTGGCCGAGCCGAGCTTTTTTTTAGGCTCAGCCATAGCTCGTGCTCGTTCTCGTCCCTCGACGAGCTCGAGCTCGAGCTGGGCTGAGCTTTTATGGGCTAAGTCGACGAGCTTTTTTGCTACCCCTAATGCTTCACATTTCCAGCTAAAGCTAAAACATTGATAGATATCTCCATTATCTCTTTCTGAATCATGTTCCTCATTCTTCTCAATTCTCTCCACCTCCATCTCCTCGTTATCTACTAGTATGAAATATAACATCCTGTTTTTACACACATGGCTAGCTGTGTTTTTTCATCACACTTGTAGCATAGGCCTAAGCTTCATTTAGTTTGGAAGTCAGATGATGATATTTTTTTAATTGCATTGGTGGCTTGGAAATTTTTGGAATGGATTCAGTGGCTAGGTTAGTATATGTACTTTGGGAGGGTGGATGATTCCATTTGGTGATATAGTATTTTCTTGTATGGATGCAATTTCAAATGCTTGGGCAATGGTGGTAGGCTTTATCATCTTAACCATTGATTTGATCTCACTTTTAAGTCCACTAGTGAAGATAGAAATATAGTATGTCTCAGGTAGGTTAGGTAGGGACATATGACCCGAGCTTTTAATTTCTCAAACCTTTCCTGATATTCAACAATTGTTCCAAACTATCCGATTTTACTAAAAGTTTCTACTATTTCCTATCCTGTTCTCTGAGCAAATCTCCTACACAATTCTTCAGCAAATATGTTCCAACTAGCATCAGGATGAGAGGCAGCAAACTCATGAAACCATATATTTGCCATTCTCCTCAGATACATTTATGTTAAGCCCACTTTAAATTCCTTAGTCATATAGTACAATTGAAAGTATTTTCTAGACTTCCTCAACCATTCACTAGGCATTTCTCCATTAAAATAAGGAAAGTCAATCTTATGGAGTTTGACTTTCATCCTAACATCCTCTCGGACTTGATTGGTATGGGTTAGTCCAAACCTATTGCT
Source organism: Forsythia viridissima (assembly GCA_030279155.1). Lineage (NCBI taxonomy): Eukaryota > Viridiplantae > Streptophyta > Magnoliopsida > Lamiales > Oleaceae > Forsythia > Forsythia viridissima. The sequence continues at coordinate 31,026,691 of CM059041.1, read as the reverse complement.
GCCTAATCCACCCAAATACAGATTGATGGGCAGAACTTTCTACTTGTTTATCTTTTAGCTTCATTCCTATCCCCATTTATTTGTGCCATCATAGCCACTAATGTGTTATATTTATTATTCATATCAGTCATAATATTTTCAATTTTTTCTTGCCTATTACACAACACTTTGAGAGTTAATTTAGATTACTCTACCTTACTAGTCACTGCGCTGTAAGCTGCACTCAAATCACCCATCTCTTTGTCCACCTTATGCAAGTGTTCTTCGTGAGTTTTGCTCCTAGTTTTTGTCATGTTGTTGAATCAAGTCTCTTATACCAATTGTGAAGGATGAAGAACTTCGGCTGAAATTCTCAATCAATGCCCAAGCTTAAGTAGCAACTTAAAGAAGATTAATAAATGGATTTAGTGAATAAAAGAAAAATTTAAGAAAGAGGTACGAAGAAAATGATAATGGAGGAGTTTAGTTGCAAACTTCAGCTAACAAATTCTACAGAAATGTTCAGATTATGGTCCTTAAGTGCACATGCTGTATTTATACGTATTCAGACAAAATGAATTGGAAAAACTAAAAAAACGTGTTTTCGATGCATTACAATTTTTATATTTAATTAAAATGAAAAACGGCATCATTTGGTTTTAATTCTTTTCTCTCGTGATTTGAATTTGAGTTATTGTTGGTTGCGTAGAGTTCCTTCATTGTTTCTTCTCCAATTAGGAATAACATTTTGCTGCTAGGGATGGCAATGGGCTGACCCACCCCGGACCCGCCCCACGACCCGTGAATTCGCCGGGCAGGGCGGGGTTGGGCAGCCCTTCGACCCACCAACCGCCCCGGTTAAATATTTTTTTTTAAAAAAATTGAAACAATAATTAAAAATAAATAAATAATTTTTTTTTATATATATTTGTACCAAACAAAACAAAAAAAATTATAAGATTGAGGTTATGGTGTAGTGGTTAAGATTGGTAGTTTATAAGTTTCAACCCGAGTTTAAATCTTCTTTAGTCTATTTAAAAATTATAATTTCTATTCTATTTTATGATTTACTTTTTAAAAAAAATGGATGGGCGGATCGGGGCTGCCCCGGACCCGCGGTGGGGCAGAAAATTCTGCCCCAAACCCATCCCTATTATCCAAGGGGCGGGTCGCAGTTTTTTTTGCCATCCCTATCGGCTGCTTGTGACATAAAAATGGTAGAATCTTCTATTAATTTTGCCAAACTAAATAAAGATATTAAATTGAAAAATGAAAAATATACATTTAGTCAAGCTCTAGTTACCATTGACAAAAATTCGAAAAAATATTGTTTTTTTCTTTTAACAACGTAATGGCTATGGAAGTAATAAACGAAACTCAAAAAGAAAAAAAAAAAAAAAAAGGAATATTTTTTGATTGTGCCAAACAAAATAAACGCTAAAAGGTTAAATGAAAAATATATAAAATATTCAAGTTCCAATACAAGATTGACAAAATAAAATAAAATAAAGAACTTTTTCAACCAAAGTACCCGCCCTCAAGAATTCGTAGATTCTATGGGTTTTTTTGAAACATATTATGAAAGCAAGTTGAAGAACTTATGTAGTTTTTGTAGACTTGTAAAGATGAGAGGACTCGAAGACAAAAAAGACATTGGTAAAAAAATGGAAAAATATGAAGACATCATTTTGTCCTTTTTAAAATGGTCAACTCCGTTTCACATGTTGAACTAACAAAGTTTTGGACAATTACCATCCAAAAGTTCTTTTGCGGCATATTTTGCCAAAATTTAGAGATGGCGGTACTGAAAAAAATGAAAGGTTCAGGACCTATGTTCATGTTTTCAAAAGATTAGGGACCCAAGATGCAATTTTACCTACCATTTATGTGCAAAATTTCATTAATTTTTGCCCTCGCCATAAATTGGACTGACCCGATCCGAGAACCATTATACAGAGTGTGCAACTACGACACGTCAAAGGCAATTGACACCTAACCACAATCTCAGCCGTCGATAACAGTCCACGACTCCATCGAATCATCCAATCATCAACCCCTTCAAATCCACGCTGGACTCTCTCTCCCCGCCTGAAAATCGTCGACACAGCGATTCCATCGTATCGACAATCGCTCACAGACAAAGCCCTATTTTTCTCTCTCTAAATCGTTTGAGATTCAGTATTTTTCTTACTTACCACCTCCCTTTTTTGATACATATATGTTTTAATTAAAAGTTTATTGGGGTGTTGTGTAACTGAGTTGACTCACTGGTTCAGATTTACCGAGTTACGGCTCGTTTTTTTGCGGTAATTCTCTTGTAGTTAAATTCATGCAGCTTTATCTTTATATTTTTATTTATTTTATGCTATTTTTCATGAAATTTCATTGACTTTTGATTGTTTTATGGATAAAATTATGTCTTTTCCCACGTCTGTGTATCTCCTTGGGTATAATATGTACTTTTTCTGACTTTAGTTTATGTTGCGTGGAAATATAATGGTTAACGATTTTACTTAATAATCTATCTGATTTTATCTTTTAATATAGTTGATTAATGTTAATTTCTTACTTACGACCTCCCCTTTTTTATGTATATGTTATAATTAAAAGCTTATTTGTGGCCATTTTTATTTTTTAATGAAATGAGTGGGTATTAAGGTGTTATGTAACTGAGTTGACTCATTAGTTCAGATTTACCGAGTTACGGCTCCTTTTTTGTGGTAAATTTTTTAGTTGAATTCACACTGTTTAAATGTTTATATTTTTATTCATGTTAGTTTATGTTAATTTGCATGAATAAGTTTTGGTGGTTTTAGTTATTATATTTCTTTTGTGTTTCTGGATAAATTTGTCGCATGTATCTGTGTGTAAATGCTTGGATATAAAATTTTAGTTTATGGTTGCATGATGTTACTTTCTTTCTCTACAGCTGTCCACTTTTCACTATCTTATCAAAGTATACATTTTTAGACCCTAAGTAAATACATCAATGCATCTTAAAGTTTTCATGTGCTGGACAAAGAGTTTAATTGTATGTACTTAATTTCTGTCTGTAGCAGGATGTTTTTGTTTTGAACAGATGCACATTCATGTGTATAACAGGATGGTTTGAGTGATATTGGAGGAAGTGGTGTACTCTAAACGATGGGTAGTACTGAGATGGATAAATCTTCCAAGGAGGGGAAAGAAACAAAGGAGTCAAAAACTTCTGCTTTGCAGGTAACAGTGTGTGCGGATTCGTGATTTTTATGCATGTTTGTGTTAGCTAGTTGGAAATAATTTTTTTTTTGTTTTTTGTTTACTTAATTTTTGTTGTTTTTGAGATTTTTAGGAGCAGAATTCAGCAACTTCTGGTATGGTTACTGCTGATTGGGCTGCCTTTCAGGTTAAAAGATCTCTAGAAGATACCCACTTGGCCTTTATGCTTCATTTGTCAGCATTTTAGCATTGGTAGTTATAGGACATTGGTTGTGGTTGTGCAGGCGTATTCTCCTATGCCTCCACATGGGTTCTTGGCATCAAGTCCGCAACCACACCCGTATATGTGGGGAGTTCAGGTATCTTTTTGCATTTTTGTTTGGTCTCAAGTATTATCTAGCTATTATTTCATGTTGCAGGTTATTATATCTATGCAAAATTAGCAAATGAAAGGCTTTCATAAACTTTATCATAGCACCTAAGAAAAGGTTTTCATCCAGGTCATGAATTAGTAAATTCATACAATCTCCGTTACAATCCCTACTGTGTCAAAATTTTATTTATGGAATGCAATTGGATCAAGATCAAACCTTATTCCATGATATTTACTTTAGGTCGTCTTTAAGAAAATTTCGAGAGGCTTAGCCGATCCATAAATTATTTTTCATGTCCTTTATTTGCTTCCTTACATTATTTTAAAAATTAATGTATACTCCTACTAACAAGGAACTTGAAAAAGTTAACTAACAGAGTTGGTCCATGATAGGACCAAGTTAAAAGTGGAAACATCTTGACATGGCTTAATTCTGGGTGGGTTAACCTTCAAGGGTCTCTGTAAATATTGCTTACTTAATCTAAGAAAGCATAATCCTACACATTGATTTAGCTGATTATCTTCAGGAATGACTAGTTCTCTATCTTCTTTGAACAGTGAACCTACATGTTGTGATTGAGCATATATAAAATATGTTTGGATTGCTCAATCATATAAGAAACTAGTAATGCTCAATCATATATAATGTCCTCGCCAACCCCCCATGCGCATAAAACTGAAATAAGATTTTGTTGACTCCTAAAACCTAGGGAAAAAGAAGAATGACTGATAAATGCAAACTACCTTCAATGGAATATAATTGCTTCATCGGCATGCTTCTGAATTCCCACCGGATTTTGTTTTTCTTTTGTGTTGCATTATACACCCTCGACGATCTCCCTCTCGTTGAGGAGAAAGACAGAAAAGTTGGCAAACTATTTTTCATTTGTCTGAACATATTAGTTTTTTATGTTACAATATTTTTGGACTCTCCCAACTTACTTGACATTTCCTAGAAAACATGGTTAACTAGCTCTTATATAAAACTTGATACTTCTGCTGGGTAGGAATAGTACAAAGAAAATAATTAGGCTGGATGTAGGATCCCACTTACATGTGAGGCGCATTCATCGCAAACTAGTTTCCCCATAGACAATATTAATAGATAGTTACGTTTCAATGTTCCTAACTGTCTGAGAAAGTTCTCTAAGTCACATTTATGGGGGCAATTAAATTTATCATCTTCATGTCAATTGATGTTGCTATGTACCCTTGAAAATTTAATGATTATTCTGAAGATCACAATTTTTGTTTGAAATTATTATTTTGCAGCAATTTATGCCGCCCTATGGCACTCCACCACATCCATATGTTGCAATGTATCCCCCTGGGGGCATATATGCACATCCAACTATACCTTCGGTATCTTGTTGCTTTGTTTGTTAGTGCATAGCTACATCATATTCCTTTACTGAATTCCCTAACATTTATATGCTGTCTTTATACTTGATTAGGGATCATACCCTTTCAGTCCTTTTGCTATGCCATCTCCAAATGGTATTGCTGAAGCCTCTGTGAGTTACCGTAACACTTGTTATATTCCCTATCTTTCTTCTCCTTTGGTTTTTTTGTTTTTTGTTTTTGTTTTTTTTAAATTATAATTTCCATTGCTGACAAGATTTTCCCATGACCTCTTGGTAAATGATTCTCAAATTTGACTTATAGCCTAACAATCATGGAAACATGGAACTGAATGGTAAGTCATCTGAGCGGAAGGAAAAACTGCCCATCAAAGTATCTAAGAGAGGTTTAGCCAGTTTGAATATGGTTACTGGGAAGGATACTGAAACTGGTAAAACATCTGGTGCATCTGCAAATGGTGTACATTCTAAGAGGTATGGTGAAAGTATGGTACAATTAAATTGAGGGGACAAATAATTTCATTATTGTAGTAGGATATGAAGGTACACTTACAATTATTTGTGCTAGGCTCTTACTTTTGGCAAGGTATTGGAAACAGGATTTAATAGAACATTGCTGCATCCTATTTGTTCTTGTGGGTATTTAGAGCTCTTAGGAACATCTTGTTACTTCGCTGTTGGGTTTTATTTATATTTAATTCATTTGCTATTGTATTTCCCGGGGGAATGATGTTTGACAATGCTCCCTTTGCCATTGTTTCTCTTGATTTTCTCCTTGATTGTCTCTATGTTTGCTTAGTTTTATGAAATAGTGTAAATTAATAGAAAGTTGATAACTACAATCTATTTAACTTTATTGTTCAAAATTGTCAGGAAGATGAAGACTATATGGTGCTTGTGTTATGTGTATAACTTGTTTCCTCTTCCTGTCAATTGTTAAGGAAAATATTGCCAATTCTATTTGCAGTGGTGAGAGTGCAAGTGAAGGGTCGAGTGAAGGAAGTGATGCAAATTCTCAAGATGTAAGTGTTACCGAATGTGTTGCTAGATTCTATTGTAAGGTTTGTTGGCCATTTTGTCCATGTGGCTATGTCTAGCCACAAGTCGGGATGAGTTTTCATGATTTTAGACCTTGCACTACTGAGGTTGAGAATCCCATGCTTGAAATTACAATATTCTGGCCATTGATCTACAAACAAATGAACAATGGTTCTTCTGAGATAACAGTTGGAAAGTCTTATTTGTTTGGTATCAAAACTTGGGAGAGCTGATATACATATCCATTGGTTATTCTATATATTGGGTTCTGGCCTTCGGGGTGCTCAGATATCATACTGATCCTCGGTAATTAGCAATGCAGGCAACTGTAGTTTTTTATTCAATGAAATATAGCAAATTTAGAAATATCCAGCTAGAATAAGCCAAAATCTAAAGAAACAATATATTTTCATGTAGATTGTTTCTCTTGTTATTGTTAGCGACACTATGATGTTAACAGAAAAAAATGAATTTTTTGATTGCCACAGGAGTTTCCTTTAGTAAGCTTCACAGATTAAGATCTATGATCTGGAAAAGGAATACTGTTAAAAATAATAAAGGTGGCTGTTCCCCATTAAAAAAGTTAGTACTTAAGCAGGCGATCACAAAAAAAGATGTTCATCAAGTAATGACACTGTTCTCATTTGACCTCTTCCTCAGTTCTGATCTTTGTTCTGTTACGTACAGGACTCACAAATGAAGTCTGGGTCCCTGCAAGATTCAGGTGGGGTTCTAGGAATTTGTACTTCTATTGCTGTCGCTATCTTGTTCATAAGTTTTGATTGCAAACCTTATTTTTATAACTCTTCTACAGCTGAAACATCTCAGAATGGAAGTGCTGGTCATGGTTCCCAGAATGGAGGACCAAATACAGCTCATTCAATGGTAAATCAAACTCTTGCTATCGTGCCAATGGCAGCAGCTGGGGCTGTGGGTGGTGTTCCTCCCACCACTAACTTAAATATCGGCATGGACTACTGGGGTGCTGCTACACCATCGACTATTCCTGCAATGCGTGGTAAGGTACCGTCTCTCGGTGCTGGAGGAATGGTCACTTCCGGATCACGGGAAAATGTTCAGTCACAGCTTTGGATACAGGTTTTCCTTTCTCTTTCTTTTTGCTATTTACTGAATTGCATTTTCCGTGCTTTTCTGGTTTTTGGATTGCGAGGACGTGGGTTCATGGGCTTGTGACTAATTGCTTTGCTGTTAGGATTCAGTACTGTGTCTAGTCTTATGTCATGGCTGTAACTGATTATTTGGTCTAGCAGCATGATAATATTGAGGTTGAGTGGATGTAAACATTTAAAATAAATTGTTAATTTTGGTGATATATTTTAGAACTAAAGAACTGGTCCATTTAATAGAAAATGTTTCTCAACTTTTACCAATGGGCAGTTGATGCATGATGCAAAAAAGTTGCCTGCTAAAACCCAGTGTCTATTTTTCATGGGGAAGTGAATTGATTTGGCTTAGCATGTCTTTTTGGTTGGTAAATTGGATACTTAGTTTAGAAGCTACTTATCTTAAGTGTGTAGGCTGTCTACTGTACTCATGATGGTTTATAAAATCCTTTCTGTAAATTTCGTGTACAAAACTTGAAAGTATTAAGAATTGACTGTACTCATTGAAGAAAATAGTAGTTCAATATTGCTACAGGTCTCATATAATTTGATGCACTTTTGACTTTTTAGTTTTGGATGTCTTATAAAAATGTTTCCACCCTTAAACTGAAAAGCTTAATCGTTTAGATTTCAAAATCGTCCTTTCAGAGTTACTAATAGAAAATTGAGGAAATGTTATGGCCATATTTTCAAATTTGTCCCAAAGCATGTTGTTAAAGGTGGAATGCGGTTTTGAATATGAGATTGTGATGATGACCTGTTAAAAGAAATTCCTTTTCTTAAACTTTGAGCCAAGAGGGAAGTGTGAAGGGTCATATGAGATGGAGGGAGCATCTGATGTTACTAGTCTATAGGCATGGCACAGCTCGGCCTATAAAATACGAGCCAGACGAGCCGAGCAGAGCCGGAGCTCGGCTCGTCCCCAAAATGCTTGCTCGGTTCGGCCCACAAGCTCGTGGGCCGAACGGGCCGGGCTGCCGGCCCTAAAAAAAAAAAATTTGTTTTTTAAAAAATTTTGAAAATGAGAAAGAAATACAATATCGAGAATCTTTTATGTTGAAAATTAAAAATTGAAAATCCTCCTCATTTTTTTTGATATTAGATATTAGATACTAATTATAACACTAATATTGAGAAAATGAAATTTGAAAATTGTTAATGAATTGAGTATATAATTGAATGAGAGATAAGAAATTGAAGTGTGAAAAAATGAATTTAGAATAAGAGTATTTATAGGAAAATAATGAAATTAAAAAAAAAAAATAGTGTGATCATTGGATGATCATCTAGTGGTCACGATTAAGTGACCGTTGCACGAGCCACGAGCTGGCTCGTTTTTTGGCCGAGCCGAGCGAGCTCGGCCCTCTTTTTTTTTTTTTTTTTTGGGCTTGGCTCTAGCTTGTGCTCGTCACTCGATGAGTCTGAGCCCGAGCTGGGCCGAGCTTTTATGGACTTAGCCGACGAGCTTTTTTGCCATCCCTACTAGTCTATGTCCTAATACATATGCATATATAACTTCGAATAAATCTGAATATTCATTTTGCCATCAAGGCACTTTCTTTGTTCTGTTATTGAATGTTGACTTTCTTTGTTCTGTTATTGAATGCTGGGGTGAACGTTGGACATTGGTTTATCAGATTCGCCCTTTTGTGGTGTTGTTTGCTCCTTTGCACTTTCATGGTATCCATTCATTGCCCTTCTAGTGTACATGTTCTTAAATTCCAATTTTATGGGCCATCTAAAATTATTAGAAAGTGAAAAAATCAATGTAGCCCTGCTTTGCTACTATTCAATATTTGTTTGAAGTTAGGAGACGAAGGATAGAGAAAATATCCTACTTAATAGGAAATCCTGAATTTATTTAAAAAAAAAAAACAAGGAGTTGTTTTACTCCTTATTCTAGAGACCCCGTGATGAGTTAATCAGAAGAATTGAGTCTTCCTACCTTGAGTCCCGAAGGCTCCCAGGTCAAATAAGTGGGGAATTTCCCAAGGGATATTGTTACCATATAGAAAGGATACCTACCCCCAGGGCCCTTTACGAAGCCCCCCAATGTACGAATTTTTAAGTCCAAGGAGAATCAAACAGAAGAAATCCTGTGTGTAATGCATCCTTACTGCTAACAAGGAAACCTAACAGTGCAAATATCAATATAGCCCTGCTTTATTGCTAGTCAGTGTCATGACATACAATCACATGGGGGCAATGTGTCTCGAGGCAAGGCCTATATTCTCGCAAGTGGTCATCATGAGCTTGTTTAAATTTTTGACAATCCTTCTTAGAATAGTATTCTTTTTCTTTTGGACTTAACTTTAGGTAGTTGTAGGTTAAGTTATATTTTGGACTCTTTAGTATTTTGTATTTCTTTTAGTTTTTTTCTGCCTGCAATTGAATGGCTTTTCCATAGCAAGTTAAGTTGTCCTAGTTAGAGTAGGTTTTGGAATCTTCGATTTAAAGAGTTTATGAATAACCTGTGTTCTTCAGCAAACATATCAATCGATAACTCTCTTTTTCAGTCCAGAAAAAAATTCTCGTTTGTGGAATTTTATGCGTACAGCGCCAAGTCTCTGGTGTTTTACTTCTATGTCCACAATAATCCCTTTGTATTTTTAGTCTTTATATTATTTTATTGCTTAAAGCTTGTCCTCCCACCAAGCAGGTCGAACCCCCATCATCTAATAACCCACACTATTTTTTTTTTTTTTTTTTTAATGTTTTGAGATCCCACATGCTTTGGGGTGCAGGGGTTTAGGAGGAGGGGCTGTGCATTTGTTGACCAAGAACCCAACCTAAGAACAATTATTAGATGGTATAGAATGTAAAAGAACATGCAAATGATAATTGAGCATGGCCATGGTTTGTCTAGAATTTCCACAAAATGCCAAACCCCAAGAGCAACTGCAAAATTTGGCAGTCTGCATTTCATTCTTGTGAAAAAGAGAAGACAATAAAAGGTTATTCTAATATATCATATTGGATTGATGGTATGCTTTCTACAATCATTGTATCTCTGATTGTCATCAATGGTAAAGGTAAACCATTTGCATAGCTTTATCCCGTAGAAGCGTTATACACCTTATGATTCAAAAAAGTTACAGTTCCCCTTGTCATTCTGAAATTCAAAGAGAAACTATTATTGGTTCACAGCATGATAGAAGGTTGGGAAAAGCCCGTGGCAATGGCATATATGTATGATTGGAGTTTTCTGAATTAGAAACATGGGTTGATCATTCTCACCGTCTTACTTTGTTTTGTGGTATACTTGTTATTTTCATCTTCACAAGTTAATTCATAACTGTGTACAAGAGAACTCTGACAAGTATTAGAAAGGAAAAAATAAAATTCAAAAAGGTTTTATGAAATGTCAACTATTTCCCGTTTGGTTTCACATACGTATAAAAAGATGCTTTGTAAATTGAATTGGTCTTCTAAACTTGAAATGCACTTGTGTCTATGAAAATGTACTGTCAAGTCTTTTCATCGGGGACCCTTATTTTGAGTGAAAATGGTGTCGAAGGGGACTGCAGAATTAGCATATGACCATGTGGGTAGGTTTTTTGCTTTTAGTGGGCAGTGTCTCCTACAGTCCATGATGTTTGCTTTACGTTCATGATTGGATATCAGTTCTTTTCCTTGGCAAAATAACTTTTCTTTTCTTTATACTATTAATATCCTTGAGTGACTAGCTACTTGAACGCCTTTATGTTACTTCTAAATTCAGGATGAAAGGGAGCTTAAAAGACAGAGAAGAAAGCAGTCAAACCGGGAATCTGCTCGCCGATCCAGACTGCGCAAGCAGGTAAGACAGTTATATCACAGTTAATTTAGTCTATGCACTAGTTATCGTGCAATCCTTAATGCTGTTTCATGTCTTGTTATATTGTATTTAGGCAGAATGCGATGAGCTTGCCCAGCGTGCTGCAGTTTTAAAAGAAGAAAACGCATCTCTTAGAGCAGAAGTGGCTCGAATAAGGAGCGAATATGAGCAGCTCCGTGCTCAGAATGCATCTCTGAAGGTATTATCCAATATTTGAGTTCATAGTCTTACCAGAAATCTTGGTGCAAAGCAATATTAAGATTTAAGCTAGCTCCCGATGCTAATATTTAAACATGTTTGTAATGCCTGATGTTTTTGTAAAAAAACTATTGAAAAGCAGGTAAATTCACTGGCAGTTACTGAACTTATATAGAATTCTCATCTCGGTCACTATACTTTTTTTTTTTGGGTCTCAAACTGATTACTAAACTTATAATTAGTTTCAATGTTAGTCACTCAGTCCATTCCTGTTAGCAAAACTAATGGAGAAGTCCGACGTGTCTATTAATGTGACAGCACGGAATGTTGATGTGGCAGTCAACTTGGAAAATGAGTGACTTGATTAAAATAAAAAACGTTTTGTAAATCTATCGAAATTTCTCAATAAGTTTTATTTTATTTCTTTTGCTCTTTGTTTTGCCTATTGTAATGGTCATCGAAGAGAATAATGCTTATGAAAATTTTCTTCTGCAAATATGATTTTGCAGGAGAAACTCGGTGAAAGGTCCAGTCAGGATGATCCAAGGTGCAGTCCGGATTCCGGGCAAGCAGAAAATGAGCAGAATGAGCAATGAAGTTGTAGCTCTCTTGTTTCGAGAATGAGTGGTATGGCTTAACCTAACCAGTAGTGACAGGAACTCCCAATTTAGGTAGTGTGTATTTGAAAATTATGTCAAAACCGACCATCTTAGTCTCAAAATATGTTTGTCAAATACTACCCATTACTCTCCATTTGACCAATCTTTTATATATCATGTAGAGCTGGTAATTTTTGCTTTACCCTTATTCAGATACAAAAGGGTATTGCATTAATCCATGTTAATTTTTTCTGCAGTGTCTTGTTATGGAATTTGAACTGTCAGAATATTATAAACACGTGTGGCATGTTCGTTAAGATAGATTAGACAATATTAAAGAGAATAGTGTCCAGTTCTGATCAATACTGTGTGCTAAAAATGTCTAGTTTTTATATGGATGTAGGTTTGTATTATTGTAACATTTATTTGTTCGCCATTTCATTTGGCACTTATATGTAGTGTAGCTATGTGCATTGTTGTTGACTTGATTACAACTTAAATGGAGCATGATAGATATTATATTTGGATATGGTCTTCAGGCTATTCTATTCCGTCCAGATTGATACATGGAAGGTTTCCTCTGGATGTAACTTTAGTGAACAGTTTTGACCTTAATTTTTGTTCTAATTTTGATGGCATATGAGTACATTAAGATTCAATTTTTAGCAATATTAGTTTCTTATAATGGTTCCTATCTTTATGAGTCATTAAATAGCGTTCGGGATTGTTTTTAACCATTTGAAATACTCTTGCTCTCTTAGCCATTTCAGATCAGTGTCTCTGTGAGAGATCAACGAATACCTTCAAGCGTGTATTTCTATTACGTTAACATGTGATTATTGAATGTCTTTGAACATTGTTTTCTTTTATTAATGTTTCTGGAATATACTTACATTGGCTAATTGCATGTCTAGCATTCAAATTAGATTATTTATCACTTGACCAACTATTTGTAATTTTATAACATGTTCACTATGTTGGATTCAACAGGGTTAGGGAAAAGAGACGTGTGACATGTTTGTGTGTTGTTATTCCCAACTAGCCATAGAATTCAAATAACACCATCATGAAATGTTGACTTCATAAAGTCATCATTTGGGGCTTATAACTATATAACATTGGTGGAAATTCTGCTTCTCCCATCACTTTATAGAGAGACTATATGTTGCCCAAATCGGCTACATATAATTCCCGTCACTTTATATGATGACTTTGTTTGTGATTGTGTGTGTGCGCGCAAGCTAGCACAACATTATTTGTCTCCTGTTTTATATTCTTTTCTGGTTCAAATGATACAAATTCTTGGGCTATGGAAATCGTTTCTTGGGCAATCAAATTTTCTTGTTCATCAAACATTTGTTAATACAAGGTGAGTTGATAATAAAAGTAGTCCAGGAACACCAGGCAGGCTCCACCTTGATGGTCGAGTTTCACAAGATGCTACAATATTTTGGTAGCATGTTTGGTACACGGGATTGGTCCATACTGGACAGGATTCGGGAAATTGAAATTCAAGTGTTGATGTGTATCAAAAATGAGAAGTATTGGGTTCTAAATTTCGTTTTAAACGACAATAAGTGAAATGAGCCACTACAAATGTATGCACAATGATTAGATTTAGTGCATACACAGTGATGTTAAATTTTAATTAACTCGCAAGTGTACGAATCTACTGGAATATAGATAAGTAAAAACGAGGTCGATCCCACAGAGACTGCTATGAGGAAGGTGTAATTTAATCCTAATTAACTGTTATTCTAGGCTAGTTGAGTCAAAAAGAGTTTTGTTGAAATTATTTAATTTAAAGAATAACTAATTATGCGAAAATAATGAGATTGAATAATCAAGAAGTGTAAAACACCAAGGTTTCGGAATCCACCATTGTCTAACTTAGCAATCATCTAATCATTCATTAATTCTCAAAGAAAACATACGACAACACGAAATCAATCTATTGTCGTTCCTAAAGATTTATCAATTAAGTTCAAAAGAAGAGAATCAAATATAGGCTCCCCTTATGCTTCAAACATAAATTACTTAAGCATTTTTCATATCAAATTCCATTGAAAGAAGACAAATAATCAAAGATTACCTAAGCATTCTATGTATCCCAATAAGAATAAAAGAAGATGAAAAATCAAAAGTAATTAATAAAACTTATTTAAGCATCAAGCATGGATTAATTAAACCAATATCTAACTATCAAAAATACATGATATTTAAGATGAAAGAAATTATGTTTAATCAATCTAGTTAAGAACAAACCATGAACGTTAAAGCCCTAAAAAGGAATTAAACGAATAATGAAATAATTACTTAATTAAAACAAGGTTTCATCGTCTACCTTGGCTAAAGAAAACTAGAAGAACATGATTCAACTAGAAAAACAATAAATGATAAAACCCGGCATGGATCTTAGGAGAAGAAATCTTCGAAGAAATCTTGATAGTCGAGGAAGTCTTGATCTCTTGTTCTCTTGATGTCTTCTCTTGATTTGCTCCCCAAAAGTCCAACCCTTGTTATGAGAATATATCTCATATTTATACTACCCTAATTGTGCCCCAAAATATCTCCAAAGAGTACAAAATTCGTGGGTCAAACGTTACCTATCGAAATTAGGGCTAAAAAAGGAAAGAAAATAAAAATTAAAAACGCAGACAAAAATTGCACTGGGCGATCGCCCAATGCTTTCCCGAGCGATCGCCCAGTTTGGCTGATTTGGTCCCTGTTGCTTGCGTTGGCTGCTGGGCGCTCGCCCAGCATTAAGCTGGGCGATCGCCCAGCTCGTTACTTTTTCCATCTTGCATTTTGGTCCTTTAACTTTAACGGTCACCACTTTGGTCCTTCAACTTTGGGTCAAGGTCATTTCAGTCCCCCATCTTTTCATAACATCAAATTTGGTCCTTCAACTTTACATCATCTCCAGTTTAGTCCCTCAACTTTGCATCATCTCCAGTTTAGTCCCTCAACTTTGGGTTGAGTGCAATTGAGTCCTCGAACTTATGAGACATCTTCTAAGTCATTGCTCTTTTTGCCCAAACTTCTCCAATTGTTCACCAACAAGTCCAAAACTGAAATAAAACAATAATAAACTAGATTAAGTAGAAAAGCAACTATATGACGACATAAATGATTAATTAAAAGGCCAAAATAAGTGCATAAAACGCACTTATCAAACACCCCCAAACTAAACATTTGTTCGTCCTCGAACAAAAACAAACCTAAAATATAAATTAAAACTACGCTAATAGAATCAATGGAAAATCAGTCAATGTTAAAATCCTTACCATATGCCTCAGGTTCAAAAATAAAGCAACACTATTAGAAGGATATCAAACAACAGCACAAAAATTTTCACTTATCCGATGTTCGACCTTGTGTGAGTGTGTGAATAGCCAAACATTGAACTTATGCATGTATTAGACCATGACCACTATTGTGTTGTTGATATTTTAGCAATCCCGAACCCTTTGTAGTCATTTATTCCTTACACCTCTCGTAAGTTATCACACTTCTAAAGCTCTTCTCTCAAATCCCGAGGTGTTCTAGCGAAGTTGGTTTCTACTGATCATCACAATGCTCTTTCTTTTCAACAAAAGTGGTAAAACTTAGCACTTGTATTCTGAGAATTAGGATGGTTAGAGATTTCTAAATTCTCATCTTCAGTCTCTAAGGTTCTAATCTAGCAATCTTTCCTGAGCACTTCTACTATTTTATTTATTCAACTCCTGTTAACAGTCTTACATCCTGTGCAATACTTCTCTTTCACTAGCTTTCTGTGTGACCCTTGTAGCGAGCTTTGGGTCGATAACTCCCAAGTCAGATGACCATAGGGCACCAGGTTTGAAAATACCCTAGCAGACTTAATTGCTCGAGTCCCACAGGCTAATAGAGGAGTGAAGATGTAAATTTATAAATGTCGCTCTCTTTTCTTTTTCTTGTTTTAGATCCAGGACTCATGTAGCGAGCTTTGGGCCGATGACTCCCAAGTCAGATGACCATAGGGCACCAAGTTTTAAGATACCCTAACAGGCTTAATTGCTCGAGTCAGATATTTTATTTAAATTTATCAGCTGCGAGTAGTGCTCAGTTTAGATTCCTTGACTATAACCCATTCAACCAAAGATGAGACCCAGAAAACCCAAACCATCAAAAGTCTTAGAACAAAAGTAATAACTTTAACACTCCCAAACTGTTCTCAAAACAGTTTAGTCACTAGCTCTAAGAATGTAGGAACGGAATTTTTTTATCATGATACTCAGTCAATAATATCAACACAAACACTCAAGTCATGTCTCCAATAACTGATAAGTCAATGTGGCTATGTGCTTCCATAATCAGGTCTAACATAGATAAGAATTCATATAAAAGAACGAGAGTGTTGTCTAATATTCTCCTAAAAATGTGCTCGATTTTGAACAGATATCATCATTGACGGCAAGATATTCAACAGTAACTAGACAACTAAACAAATTTTTTTTTTTTTTTAAAAAGTATTTCAGTTATAGAGACAAGAGTGATAAGCAAATTCAAAAGTACTTAAGTAACATGATACTTTATAACCCACCCCCAAACAAAAACCTTACATTGTCCTCAATGTAAGAATAAAATAAAGCAAAGAGAATGAGGGAAAAGATCAGTTACTCCCCAGAAAGAGATGTGGAGAAGAAGGATCTGACTGGTATGTAGTGGACTCAGATGTAGTGCTGGGACACTTGGTCAAAAGATGATTGCCTAGATATTATCCAAGTGGCTAGTGAAGTGGGACATCCTGCACGTGACATGGTAAGGCCTAATAAGTGCACTAAATAAAATAAAACTAATAAATTATTTAAACTATCTAAAACTACTGCATATAAAGCAAGTAAATAAAAGGGTTAGAAAATGGGTTGCCTCCCATTAAGCGCTTATTTATAGTCATTAGCTTGACTTATTGTCTGGTTGCCTTACGGCACTCGGAATAGTGATTTGGAGGACCTGATTTGCTTGCATCTCTTGACATTGGCACGCGTTGGAAGTGGCTCAATTTTCTGTTTCCATTAGTTGCATCCACGGCAGGTGCTGATACAAGCAAAACATCAACTTCTTTTATAGCATTATCAACATCAGAATAAGAACCCAAATGAGTTAAGCACATGTTTAACGCATCATCATAATTAGTGTAAGCAAGACAATCATCATCTAATGCTTCTATCATGTCCAAATCAGCAACATCCTCAATATCATGTGGTAACTTGTTGACATTAAAAATATTTAGTTCGGCTGTCATGTTGCCAAAGGATAGTTGCATAACTCCATTCCTGCAATTAATAATAGCATTAGATGTTGTCAGAAAAGGACGACCAAAAATTACAGGAATATGTTTTGTAGAGTCACGTACTGGTTGAGTATCAAGTACAACAAAATCAACAGAAAAATAAAACTTGTCAACCTGTATCAAAACATCCTCTACAATTCCTCGGGGTACTTTCACAGATCTATCAGCAAGTTGTAAAATCATAGATGTTGGTTTTAACTCGCCTAGTCCAAGTTGCATATACACAGAGTAAGGAAGAAGATTAACACTAGCTCCTAAATCTAGCAAAGCTTTCTCAATTTTATGGTTTCCTAAGATGCATGAGATAGTAGGACAACTTGGATCTTTAAATTTTGGAGGGGTGTTGCTTTGAATTATAGAGCTAACCTGTTCAGTTAAAAATGCCTTTTTGCGCATATGTAGTTGTCTCTTTGTTGTACATAGATCCCTCAAGAATTTAGCATAAGCAGGTACTTGTTTAATAGCGTCAAGTAAAGGAATATTTATATTTACCTGCTTGAAGATTTCCATCATATCATTGATAGAATTACCTTGCTTTACCTTTGTGAGCCTCTGAGGAAATGGAGCTTTTGGAATGTAAGATGGCTCATTGTCCTCTTTGGGAGCTTCTTGGATTGAATCATCAGTTGGAACAGTACCTGGAGAAAGTGGTTGAGAAGTGGTTTGCTTTGAGATGTCCACTTTGTTGTCAAACAGTTTTCCACGTCGCAAAGTCATGATTGATTTAGCCTCTTCATGTTGCACTCCTTTAGGATTAGGAAATGGCTGACTAGGAAACTTTCTTTTCTCAATGGTTGTTGCCAACTGTTGGACTGATGAAGCAAGTTGTCCCATCATATTTTCAAGATTGGAGATGGATTGTGCCTGAGAGTTCTGGCTGGTGCGTACTTCATTCTTAAACTCAGTAATTGTGTGATTCTGATGCTCTAATGCAGCTTGTGTAGCTTTTGTCAAGTTATGAATTGCTTCCTCCCATGGTTTTGGCTGTGAAAAATTGTGATTGAATTGTTGAGTAGCCTGCTGGGGGGCTTGACCTGCTGTATCATCCTGTTGAAACCCCTGTGACCAAGAGAAATTGGGGTGGTCCCTCCAACCTGGGTTATAGGTGTTGGAGTAAGGATTGTAAGGAGGTTTTCTCATCATGTTGAGGGCATTAGCTTGCTCAGCACCTGTTTCTGGTTCTGTAGGACTATTGGCTGTCAATGAGGTCAATTTGCGAGAGATGTCCTCTATCATGCACTTGACTTCCTTGATTTCTGAGCTAGGTTCACTGCTACGAATTTCATAGATACCCCTTTTCTTTGGTTCAGTTCTAGATGATCGGCTCCGCTGTTGTGAATTGTCAGCCTGCTTTTGAAAGAAGGTCCAGATCTCTGTAGCATTTTTAGACATAAGCTCTCCCCCGCTTGTGGCCATCAACCATTCTTGAATATGTGGTAGCAATCCCTCCAAAAAGTATTGGCATAAATGCCATTTTTCATAGCCGTGGTGTGGACATTTCATGAGAAGCCCGTTGAATCTCTCCCAAGTTTCATAGAATGGCTCATCGTCTCTCTGCATAAACTCTGAAATTTCCCTGCGAATAGCATTAGTTTTGTGAACAGGAAAGTATTTATTCAAAAATTTAGCAACCATTTGTTCCCAAGAAGTAATACTATTTGCAGGCAATGTATTAAACCAAGATCTAGATCTATCTTTCAGAGAAAAAGGAAATAGACGAAGTTTAACATTATCAGGGGAAACATTCTCATATTTAAATGTTTCACATACAGCATAAAAGTCAGTCAAATGATTATAAGGCTCTTCACTATCTAAACCATAGAAAGATGGGAGACAGTTAAGCACACTCGGTTTAAGCTCAAAATTCCTAGCTGTGACCTGAGGGTATTGTATGCATGAGGTGCTCAAATTAGCTAATGGACTAAAATAGTCCCTGAAAGGTCTCTCCTCAATTTCATCCTCCATAGCTACTATTGCTTCGGTTTCTTCAATTTTATCTAGATTTGATTTTTTGAATTTTTTTTTTTTTTAAAAAATTAAAAAAAATAAAAACGAAAATTAAATAAATTAAATAAAATCCTAAATTATAACTAGTCAAGAATAAAATTAACTAAAATTAAATTAACCTTCAGACGCAGTCCTCGGCAACGGCGCCAAAAACTTGATGTCAAATTTTAATTAACTCGCAAATGTACGAATCTACTGGAATATAGATAAGTAAAAATGAGGTCGATCCCACAGAGACTGCTATGAGGAAGGTGTAATTTAATCCCAATTAACTGTTATTCTAGGCTAGTTGAGTCGAAAAGAGTTTTGTTGAAATTATTTAATTTAAAGAATAACTAATTATGCGAAAATAATGAGATTGAATAATCAAGAAGTGTAAAACACCAAGGTTTCGGAATCCACCATTGTCTAACTTAGCAATCATCTAATCATTCATTAATTTCCAAAGAAAACATACGACAACACGAAATCAATCTATTGTCGTCCCTAAAGATTTATCAATTAAGTCCAAAAGAAGAGAATCAAATATAGGCTCCCCTTATGCTTCAAACATAAATTACTTAAGCATTTTTCATATCAAATTCCATTGAAAGAAGACAAATAATCAAAGATTACCTAAGCATTCTATGTATCCCAATAAGAATAAAAGAAGATGAAAAATCAAAAGCAATTAATAAAACTTATTTAAGCATCAAGCATGGATTAATTAAACCAATATCTAACTATCAAAAATACATGATATTTAAGATGAAAGAAATTATGTTTAATCAATCTAGTTAAGAACGAACCATGAACGTTAAAGCCCTAAAAAGGAATTAAACGAATAATGAAATAATTACTTAATTAAAACAAGGTTTCATCGTCTACCTTGGCTAAAGAAAACTAAAAGAACATGATTAAACTAGAAAAATAATAAATGATAAAACCCGGCATGGATCTTAGGAGAAGAAATCTTCGAAGAAATCTTGATAGTCGAGGAAGTCTTGATCTCTTGTTCTCTTGATGTCTTCTCTTGATTTGCTCCCCAAAAGTCCAACCCTTGTTATGAGAATATATCTCATATTTATACTACCCTAATTGTGCCCCAAAATATCTCCAAAGAGTACAAAATTCGTGGGTCAAACGTTACCTATCGAAATTAGGGCTAAAAAAGGAAAGAAAATAAAAATTAAAAACGCAGACAAAAATTGCACTGGGCGATCGCCCAGTGCTTTCCCGGGCGATCGCCCAGTTTGGCTAATTTGGTCCCTGTTGCTTGCGTTGGCTGCTGGGCGCTCGCCCAGCATTAAGCTAGGCGATCGCCCAGCTCGTTACTTTTTCCATCTTGCATTTTGGTCCTTTAACTTTAACGGTCACCACTTTGGTTCTTCAACTTTGGGTCAAGGTCATTTCAGTCCCCCATCTTTTCATAACATCAAATTTGGTCCTTCAACTTTACATCATCTCCAGTTTAGTCCCTCAACTTTGCATCATCTCCAGTTTAGTCCCTCAACTTTGGGTTGAGTGCAATTGAGTCCTCGAACTTATGAGACATCTTTTAAGTCATTGCTCTTTTTGCCCAAACTTCTCCAATTGTTCACCAACAAGTCCAAAACTGAAATAAAACAATAATAAACTAGATTAAGTAGAAAAGCAACTATATGACGACATAAATGATTAATTAAAAGGCCAAAATAAGTGCATAAAACGCACTTATCAACAGCAAATGAAGTGCGTGATTCCCTTTGGAATAAAGATAGAGGCGGGTCCATTGAAGAAAATCAAAGCAAAATACAGCTTATCAAAGGGCAGTCTTAAAGGAGAGGACTCTAATACGTGCCAATGCAAGTAGAAAAAGGGGATGAAAGAAAATTCGATCAAATTTGCAAGTTGTAACAACTAACAAGAGTTCTGGCTTATGTGGGCTTCTGGGTAGTTCAGCTCATGGATCAAAACCTAGTAGTTGTGACTCGGTGTTGAAATTGTCAAGGCCTAGTGCTAGGCCACACCTCGATTGGGCAAATAGGTCGAGGAAAGTAAGTTTTGAGTTCACTACAATCATGTTACATGTTAAATCAATTGCGTCACATACATGCTCTTCTACATAAATCAAAGTCGATCGCATAAAATTATGAGCCACGTCAGAAATCAGGGGCTAAACAGGTCTGGGTTCATTTTTGTATGGTGGGGGTATACTTGTGGCTGAAAAGGATGTATGACAGCACAATGTTCTTGCATGACAGTCCCCCACCCTAAAATCTGTCTGTGTTGGGAATCTACTGAATTTAGGTTGTCCTTAGGATTAAGAATTTTTCTGTTTTCTGATGCTGTGATTAATGCTTTTGCCTCTTTGTTTGGTTGCATGACTTGGATTAAATTAATTTGCACTTTTCCAATATGTTGAAGGATTTGGACTAATAATGAGGATTATCTGACTCTCCTCGACTTTGGAAATTCATTCTAAGTTATTAATCTCAAATTTTCTTTGTTTTGTGTTTTTTTCATAGTTTTTGTTCGATTTTTTTATAAGTCAATAACAATCAGTACTGTCAAGTCTTTAGTTTAAAACAAACAAAAAAAATGCTTAGACATCTCCTGGTGAACACTAACTTATTCGATATCAACTTTGTGACACGATTTCCATGAGGGTAGTGTATGATTGGACTTCATTAATTAGTTCTAGACATTTTTTTAACTCGAAGAGCGTCTTCGGTACGCAATACTGCAACAAAACATAAAAAGATGCTACAAGGGTCATATGAGACAAATAATAACTAGAACATTAATTTTGGTTCCAAAAAACAAAAACCCTGGTGGAAAACCTTACCAAAAATTATTTTAAAAATTACATAGAAAATATCAGAAAATCTTCACCAAAACAAGTGTTTTTGAATGGATTACAACTAAGAAACCATACTTCAATATTTATGAGATTTTAAATGAAAGAACCCAATAGAGCTCTAGCTGTACTTTTGAGATTTCTTGAATTTGACAATGCCAAAAATTCTCCCAATTTTCGCAAAAATTTATATCATTTATGCAGCTTCCAATATTGGAAGAGACGTGTGAGAAGCAAATCAAAAAGGAAAAGCTTCATAATATATGTATACAAGGTATTGACTTTTTACATCCACTAACCAATATGGAGAAAATGACCCAAACATTGCAAAAATTGGGAGAATATATGGTGCAATAACCATCTTCTTGAGTTGAGTTGTTATTCTATTATATGATACGAGCTCAACTAAAATATTGTATAATTCAGAGCTCTGCTAAGAGTCGAAATTGAACATCTTTGTCGTGGCCAATCTTACTCTTTAAATTTATGGAGAGAAAATATAAAGTTGTAATGTATGAATATTAGTAAAAGATTGTGGTATTTATATAAGTATTTGAGATCTTATACGATTCATTGAATTTAAATTTCATAATCTCATATACCCACCATTTAATATCCATTGATCTCCAACCCATGTTTACCACAATAGTATCCTTTTTTATTAATTTCTTATAACCAATAACTACTATCCCACTTTCTCCCTAATAGAGTATGTTCTCACCATCCTCCTAATGTGAGGTAGCTCCTCCAACCTCTCATCTTCAAGAACCTAATTCTGCCTTCCACTTATCACATGCCTCCTTTCTTACAACAATTCTTTTCATCAAATACACCATGATTTCCTCTAGCATTGTCAGGATGGGTTTCTCTCTTGTATTGACAATAGTGCTGTTGAATGACTCACATTAGTTGTTCAGGAGCATATCGCAGTTGGTCCACTCTCTGAAATGAGATTTGGTCCAATCAGAAGCAGGTTTAGATTCTAGCCATCCATACGCCGCCGGCTCTATATCCAACATCCTTTGCATATGTTCAAGCCATTGTGTCACTGTCGTAGCTCTAGCGGCATCCCAAATACAGTTCTTCAAAGCCATTCCCTTATGAGTTATACTGAAATTATTGTAAAGATGTCTCACACAAGTTCTATGCTCTGAATGCTCGAATAATGACTCAATAGCATTGACCAAGCCTTTTTGTTTGTCAGAAATAAAGGTCCAACCATGGCTGTTATTCATGTGCAAATCATCCTTCAACATTCTCAAAAACCACCTACAATTCTCCCCATTTTCAACCTCAACAACTGCATATGCAAGTGGGTACATCCCATTGTTCCCATCTATCCCAACTGCAGTTAACAGCTGTCCATCATGCTCTGTTTTAAGAAATCATCCATCTAGACCAATAACCCTTCTACAACCTCGAAGGAAACCATCTTTCAGTGGTCCAAGGCAAATGTGAATCCTCTTGAACTCCCCAGCATGCCCTTCAACCTGAGCAGTAGTCCCAACATTTGTTCTCTTTAACTCTTCACAGTAATCTCACAATATTTTGTAATGATCCACAACACTCCCTCTAATCTTTTCTAGGGCCTTCTCCTTTGCTCTGTATACTTGCCAACTTGAGATGTCACATAAACCATCCCTTTTCACCCTTCCATGAATGTGATGATTGGCATGTTTGGTTCAGATCTCCAATCGGATAAATACTTATCAGCCAAATATGTGGAGCTAACTCTAAATTTCTTGTACACCATAGCACAAGTATGATCTTTGGTGTAAGTTTTGATGACAAAACTTGTTTTCTTATGTTCTTTAGTCGCATACAAAACTCATGGACAGTCTCCCTTGCATATTGCTCTGACTCTGTCAACGTCATCCTATCCTTCTTGTAATTAATCTTCCTATTGATTTTCACCGAGTGTGCAGTTATAGCATATTTAAGCACAACTTTGGACTCAAATGTCATACCTATACAATTTAAAGAAGACAGAGTCAATTCAGTAGAGGGACGTGTACATAAATGTAATAATTAAAATAGGGATGCTTGTCGCAAAACTATGTCAATGATAAGGTTGTCTGCTACTAAAATTTCAGGAAGGTAAGAACTGCAACGTATACTTGATGAAAAGGTAGGGATGACATGCTCATACATATGCAAAAGCTAGGGACGTTTTACGCAACTTACCTATTCTGACACCTAGGTCTTCCAAATCTGTATGTGGGTTGAAAGCATCAACTCTAGATCTCTTCTTTGAACTTGTTTCTGCACCATCATCACTTCCAACACTTTGTAAATCATCGGAGTCCCCATATTCGGTATCCAAATCCCTAGGTTGATGCCCATTTGTTGTACCAAACTCAAAATCAAAATTTATTGGTGGATTGTCGTCTTCATTAGTGCCTTCATGCTCTTCTTCCATTTCATAGTCTGACTCAACCAACAGACCTCCATCTTCAACTGCTATTTCTTCTTCATCACCAGCCTCCACCCCTAACTCCTCTACTTCATCACCAGCCTCCACCCCTACCTCCTCTTCGTCACCAACATCCACCCCTACTTCATCATCAACTTGGACATCATTTGTTGCAGGTTGTAATCCTATAGACTCCCCATACCGGGACCACAAATCTTCAATAGTCTCATTCAAATATTGGTCAGCCCAAACAAATTTAGGATCACCATCATTGTGTTATGCTATAACGGGTGCATAACATCCTTTAAATGCTTCAGATGCGTCTATTGCTTGTTCATCAACTACGGCATGAACACCCTCATTTGGAACGAGTGGCAGTGCATGAGATTGTATTGCACGTACAATATAAACTTCAACCACCCTACTCTCACCCCTATCTCTAAGCATCTCTCTAACATCATCTTCACTCTCTAATCTCTTCAACCCTGCCCCGAACTCATTCTTGGCACTACTAAAAATTTGACAATTGGGGACGGTTATTAACCGTCCCTAATACTAGATACCCCGTCCCCAATACATATTGGGGACTATAACTGCAGCCGTCCCTGTTAGACGTGTTGCGGATACTATCAGGGACGGTCTTAACCGTCACAGAAACATATGTATTAGGGACAATAATTATCGTCCCTACTATTGAGTTTTATTAGGGACGGATGTCAACCGTCCCTAATAAGACGTGGGGCAGAAATATATGTATTACTCTTGGGTCTTATTAGGGACGGTTGCCAACCGTCCCTAATGTAAGTATTTTTTTTTTACAAATTTTTTGATTATACAATACATGTACAGGCCTTCTGCAATGCTCCCGGTGAACTCCATATTAGCTGCAAGCAACTGTCGCAGCAATACTACAAACCCAACAACAGCGGATCCTCTGGCTAGTGGCATGAAATTATACCTGCAAAATAGCACGTCTTATCATAAAAAGGAAATAATATATAAACTATGTGGATTGATCATTGGCAAGTACAGGAAATCATATATTACCAGTAATATGTCATCCTTAAAATTGCCCCTCTCACATTCTCAAGCACATCAAAATCTGTTGACCCGTAATTTTCCCCACAATAAGCATCACACAATGCCTGCACATTCATTATTAACAACACAATTGGAACCTCAAAAAATATTAATCTAGAATCAGTAGAAAGTAAGTAATGAGCTTTTCTAATAGACTTTTGGTCAAAAAGTAAGAAGTTGAAACAAGCTGAATTAAGAAATTATGTGAAATAAGTGGATGCAATAGCCTAGAAGTCATTTCCACATGAAGACATACCTCCCATGCTGAAGTCATTTCCACTTCAAAGTCCTCCCACCTAGAAGGTGTACAAGGTGTTCTAATTCCAAAGTCAAATCCATTTTCACCCTTAAAGAATGAAAAACACATAAAAGGAGCAATCAACAAACGAGTCAACAAAAACAAGCAATTCAACAGTGTAAAAAATCTGCATCTTACGATTTTAATAGGGTGATCTGTGTGCCTTCAAGGCGCTTCCTGAAACAGGAAAACATGACCAACAAGGGCCGATATTAGAAATTCTACATACCATTATAAGATGAACTGTATAAAACAGCAAGTGGAAATTCATAAACAAGAAACACGAACACAAAAAGATACTCCTGAATTGCCGTACTCTTACGCCAAGTAGCCAACTAGAAATCTCATACTTTTTTGCTTTGCCCCAACATTTTTTCTAATTGTCGTGTTTAGTACTTGATGCAATACATGTCTTTGCGTGTTTATCTCGATCAAGGTAATATTTGGAATATTCAGAATGGCTTCATGAGCAGCCAAATTCATCTGACAATCTTAATTACATTTTGTTGTGTTGTTATATACTATTAGGATCTATAAATGAGTTTTTTGTCGTAAATTTGTGTATATCAAAAATACAATTGAATCCCAGTTAGGAGACCTTTCATAGGGACAAAATTGCATATATACTTTCAAAAGATAATAGAGACAGCAGTGGAAGACCAAGACCGGAAGGCCACTCTCTATTTGGTTCAAGTTTAAAACCCCACCATTCTTCTTGTTTCAGTTAAAAAAATAAATAAATAAATTCCCTTTAAGTCAATTAACCATGTAAACTATAGTCATAGAGTGTGTCATTCAAATGTAAAGAAAATACCAGTGATCAAAAAGAAGGAAATGTATTGCTTTGAACATAAGAGCAATCACAATAATATATTGCCACCCTAGTGTTGGAGTGTGTCTACGTATTGAGCGTATATCCGAAAATGAAACTGCTTTAATAGTGTAAATGTTCTTATCTGCACCAAGATATTTGATAAACATAAGCAATACATAATAATGAGAAACTAACACATTTGTATGTATTTTATGCATCATAGAAGAGAAATTACAGTAAGCGAAATTCAGGCCTTGTGTATATCTGCAAATATAATTAAACCTTGTATATATCTGCAAATATAATTAAATGAGTGGAACAAAGATTAAATGGAAGAAGGTAACATGATTAAACCTTGTATATATCTGCAAATATAATTAAACCTTGTATATATCTAGTAATCTGTGAGAAGGAGACTAGTTCAATGCAGATTGTGTTCGAAAGAAAGACATGCTAGAATCCTCGATGAAATAGTTTGTTCAAATCCCCATTTTGAACACACTTTTTTTATCCTATATAAGTGGAACACTTGCATTGGGAACTTACTCATTATCAATTTTTTTATAACACGATCTTATTTCCTTAAACAATAAAAAATGATAGCATAAATCTCAATATACTATTTCTCTACTTCCGCATTTTGTTTGAACAAGATCCAATAGTAATTGTAGCCAAAGCTGCCTCGCCTATATTTAACAAACCTAGTTGACAAAATTAGATAAATTAAAGCTCCAGAAAACAAAAATAGGTTAATTGCAAGATCATCTTGCTTAAGAATTAGAGAGATGTGAAACTAAATAAATTACATTTCTGAACTAGATCAATCTTCAAATTGTGCAAGCAGACCTCAAAATGACAAGTAAGAACCAGTGCCCAGTTCCTAACGAAAACAAAATGGAAAAAAAAAACCCATGAATTCAGAACCCCAATTAACAATCTTAATCAATATTCTCACCGCATAACCACACTTATTGATATAATTGTCGTCCATCACCAACCAATAGTTGTAATTGAACGACAAAAATAAAGCCCAGAAACTGAATAATCAGAAACAAACTGATATAGAAAAATATGGATCCAAGAAAGTACTGCAGATATTGTACAAATGAGAAATCAGGAAAAAAATCATAATTGTAGCTATTAATCAGAGTCAACAAATAAATGGGAAAAATAATCAAATTCAAACCTGATGGAAATTGAGCCTCCAATACGAAAAATGTAACAGATCTGAGAGCAGAAAATGGATAATTATTGTGTAGAGAGAAACCAAGAAACCGAAAGGGACAAAAAAAATTCACAGCCCAGATATCGTTGCGAACAGAAGATGATTTTGGATGGGTATTATGGATTTCTGGAGCGTGGATATTGGAATGTGGCTGTAGAATTTGGATTTTCGGTATGTGAATTGATGATTGCCAGGAGATGGATATGGAATTTGTAGGGAGGATTGAGATTTGTTCGGAGGTTTTGGTTGTATTTTTGTGTTGTCAACACAAACGTATATGAGAAAAGTGTGTGTGTAGGGGTGAAATTCTGGAAAGAATATTTAGCGCCTAAATTTTCATCTATTGGGGACGGTTATTTTTGGAAACGCATGTCCCCAATAATATTGTTTGGGACGTTTTACACAACGGTCCCCTACATTTTTTCCGCTAAAAAATTAGTGCATAATTAAAATATTTTTCGCAACGGATACAAATGTCCCATATAATTGATTTTTGGGGACAAATCTTATAAAAACCGTCCCTACTTATACACTTTTTGGGACACATGTTTCTAAATCGTCCCTAATAAATGACTACTAGAGACGAATTTTTAAACCGTCCCTAATAAGGTATCCCCAAAAATCAATTTTTTAGTAGTGTGGCCTTCTATAATAAAAATCCAACAACACATTCCTACCCAGTGACCATAAGAACAACGTTAAGTTGTCTCTTGTGAACCATGCAGGATGGAAGAAATCAAAAAATAACACTACTCCTCATTCGTATGCCACATTGTTTGGCTTATCATAAAATATGCCTCAATGATGGACTTCAATTGTGAAATAGTCTATATTGTCGCCTGCAGACACACAAATTTGGCCAATGAAAAACCCAATATGTTATCTGTGCAAAAAAACACGTTTTCAACTCAATGTACACACTGATAAACACAAATCATTGTACAGAAAAAAAAATCATGATATAAAACAAATCAATGTACACAAATCACGTTATAAAACAAAAAATAACTTACGGTAGATAGGTGGATCATCTTCGGGCTGTATGCAAATTGAAGGTAGCATTTCTTTTGGTCGATGAATCTTTGATATGGTATCTGTAATGTTAACTCATAAATAAAAAAAAATTCTATTATCACAACTGCAATGCAAACCCGCGAAGTCCCAAACACCACACACACAAGAAAGCCTGGAATTGAAAATGTAATGAACCAAAGATAGGAGATTCAAGCTCATCAAAATAATGTTGACGACAGTTCGCAGAATGCACAGTCGGAAATAGAAGAGTTCGTCGACAAAATTTGATGAACAGTTATGAAACTTCTAGACTTTTGTGCACCCGTTCATAAACTCCAGTTTCAAGCAGATGAGAAGAGAATAAAAGTGGCTGGACTAATTTACCCTTAAAATGCATTATGAGTCGTGCTGGTATAGTGAGTTAACAGCTGCTTTTTGGACGGAAGGACATTTTGCACAAGGAATGAGGTAGGTGAGGGTGAAAATGCACACTGGTACTTACAGTTTCTCAGCACACGTCTTCCAAGATACAACGACCACTTCTCATAATAGGAATACTCCTAATTACGATAACAACGAACTGGGCAACGTTTTATTCTCTTTAAATGAAAACTAGACTTGAACTTTATGTAGAAATTATTTCAATACTAAAATGATTTACGCAAAAAGTGCAGTTAGATATGGCAAACAGACTTATCCGGCCGTAGGCCCGGTCCGTAAAAAGACTGACCCAGACTCGGACCCAGACGTGAAATAAATCACAGGCCAAGCCTGGATCGGCCCGTGAAGTCCACGGACCGGACCGTGGATCCAGCCCGTAGGCCAGTTCGTGGACTAGGCCCGTGGCCCACGGATCAACCCCGTGGACTACGGACCAGGCCCGTGGTCCGTGGTCCATTGGTTTGGGACTAAATTGGTTCTCCAGTTTAAGCTGGAGACCAACTGTTGCAAATTGCAACGGACTGCAACGACTGCAACGGTCATATTTATGACCGTTTGCAATTTGGTCCTCAAATTTTTTTTTTTTTTGGTTTTCAAACAGCTATAATTATTTTTTTCCTATAAATACCACATAAATGATCTTTATTCTTCACAAATCTCTAAATTTACAATCTTTCATTCATACAACAATCCAAAAAAATTATATTGTGCAATTTATTGTTGAATTTCTAGATTTATAATCTTCTACATTTCTACAATTGTCCAAGCTCGAAAAAAGGAAGAGTGTTTGAATTTAAAATTTTATCTTAAGTTATTTCTTTTTTTTAAAAAACTTCACAAAAAAAATGTATTTCACGTTGGTCCGGACCAAGATTTTTGGGATGGGCTCGGCCCGTCTCTTCAAGGGCTGAGCTCGGCCCGTTACAAGGGTCGAGTCGGATCTGTTATGGCACAGGCCGAGCCAGCCCGGCTCGGCCCATTGCCATCTCTAAGTGCAGCGATATTTTGTGTAAAGTGAAGTTTTGTAATTTCTAATCATAAGGGGCCTATTGATAAAATTTGAAAAGTTGTGTATCAAAAGATACAACTTCATAAAAAGACACATCTAAAAAATATGTCTTTAAGTTGAAAAGATGTGACTATTAAGAAATGACATGTCCAAAAAGACACAATTTTTCATCCAAACAGATTCTAGAATATTCCGTAATATTATAATCCCATTTTTCAATAATATTCGTGTATTTAATTGATTCACTTTGGACCTTAATTTCTCATTCACCCAAAATTGGTTCGAGAAACTAAATATACTTTGTTAATCTACTTGCGTAGTAGAATACGGTTGCTTTACAATTCCCATACTTAACTAACGGGCTCTACTTAAATAATTGATCAAAACCAACATTATTAAACAAATTTCCAACAATACTAATATTTTTTTATCAATAGATGAAGTAGGAGTCAATGTCAAACCGAGGTGAATTTTATCTAATCCTATTTATTAAAAGAGGGAATGGAGCGTAGGTACTATTCATATGAATGAGTGCCAAGTTATTATTCATTTTTTTAACTTTTTCTAATTTCTTATCATTTCTTTCCTTTTCATTTTTTTCAATTGTAGATCTTTATCTAATTTTTTTCCGCCCTAATTTTTTTCCAACGTTTTTCTATTTTTCTCGTCTTCCTTTGGTCGTCTTGTTCGTCTTTCTTCTGACTTTAGTCATGTCTTTCGAAAAACTGCCCAAAATTTTTGCAAATATGTTTATTATTTTTTATACCCAATCAATTTTTTTTCTTGTTTTTCTCCAGAAGAAGCTATCCAAATGCCTAATAATTTAAACTATTGAAACATAATTTAGCTCCACACATATATATATTAGGTTCTAGGTATGGCCTCTTAGACCAAGACATAGTAATATATACTAAGCAACCCTCTTTGAACTTCAAAATCATTTGCAATCGAAATAATTTTCCTTCAATATAATTACTTATATTAAATTAGCAACACAATAATCAAGATTACAAGAAATACATAGTTTTAATTCATTTTTTCTGACGATTACTGAATCAAATTACAATTAAGTCTAAGAAGATATACCCACAAGCGCAAAATCTTGCACTATACAAAAAAAAAAAGAAGAGAAAGATAATATTATTCTCAAGATAGAAGTTACAATAGTAGAGAAATAAAATATATCCATGAGTACAATCCTGTTCATTATACCAAGAAAATAATTACTAATTAACAACTTATGCTAATCTATAATAAGCATTTTACCTACTTTTACCGCAAGTTCACAAGAAATCTTATGCATATCTCACGACACTCATGTGATTTAAACTATTTTTAATATTTGATACATTAGAATGAATAAAATTAAATTGAAATAATTGAAATAATTTACAAAGTCGGGTCATAATGAGGAGAAATATTGAATAAGTTTCAACTTTAAAGCAGCAGAATGATCTTGTGAGATCATAATTGAAGTATCCAGTTCTAGAATTTGTATTAATCAATTCTGTTAGTAGACTACACATCATTCATTATATTATTTAAAAATGAAGAATATTTGTGTTAAAGATCAATTGAAGCTATATCGCCCATCTTTTAAATAAAACGTAGTTTTCTCAATAAGTTTTAATATATATTTTATTTAGTCTCTCATAAGTGAAAAATAATTAAGAAACTCACTAAAAATGACCACATTATTAAATATTTAATTAAAATACAACACGTACTTTGCATGTGTATTTGACTAGTAATACAAAAAGATTCAATCGTTTCATAGTTTCAAAAATTCTTTTAAATCGAGGTTCGGCCGGACTCCTCAAATCTTTTACCTTTTTCTTTTCAATTTTCGAACACGTTTATCAACATTGATTTAAACCACACGCAATTCATGCGATCATCCAAGTGGATTACACCCAACATAGGACAAAGGATGGGAATCTCTCTCTCTCTCTCTCTCTCTCTCTCTCCTAAATGATGAGATGCATGTCCTATAATTTCGTTTTGCTTATATTAATAAAGAAAGACATACAAGATTGTGAGTGAGAGAGAGAAAACCTTAACCAAACAAAATTAAAAGAAAAAAATGGAATATGGCATTCATTCAAGAACCCTCTTCTTCTTCTTCTTCTTCTTCTTATACACCACCACAGCTTTTAATCTTACCACCCTCAGATTCGATGAAGCCTATTCCCCTCTCTTCAGTGATTTCAACATTCAACGATCACCCGACGACAA
This sequence comes from Forsythia viridissima, assembly GCA_030279155.1. Lineage (NCBI taxonomy): Eukaryota > Viridiplantae > Streptophyta > Magnoliopsida > Lamiales > Oleaceae > Forsythia > Forsythia viridissima. The sequence goes on along the minus strand of CM059041.1, from coordinate 30,994,333 downwards.
GACCGTTCGTCTCCTCCTCAACCGTTTCTCGGGTAACCATTTCATTTAAAATCTTAAACACTAACATTCATTTATTCAAATCTTTTCGTCACCCCAACCAATAAAGTTATATGTATTTATGCATGTATCTATATGTTAACAAAAAAAGAATTTGTGGGTTGGAAAAATTCTGTTGGAAAATCGTAGGAAATTAGCGGCGGAATTTATGTAAACGTGTTTTATTTATTTATTGGCTATTGAATAATTATATATTTATATTGTTCAGGTTCTGGAATTATATCATCTGATTATTACAACTATGGTTTCTTTAGCGCAAGCATCAAGTTGCCGGCAGAATATACCGCCGGCATTGTCGTCGCATTCTATGTAAGTACGATAAAAAAATTTATGGAATTAATTTCTAGACATTAAAAGGGATTTTTTTTTAATTATTATGGTATTTAATTTTTGTGAACATATGTTACCTTTTCTTTTTAAATTTTTTATAATGATTCAAACCCTAGTTAGGGGTGTATATATCTAGTTGATTAATAATTGAGCCAAAAATTTGGTGTAGACATCGAATGTAGACACATTTGAAAGGAACCACGATGAACTAGACATCGAGTTTATGGGAAATGTAAAGGGGAAACCATGGAGGTTCCAAACAAACATGTATGGCAATGGAAGCACATCCCGGGGAAGGGAGGAGAGGTATCGATTGTGGTTCGATCCGAGCAAGGATTCTCATCGCTATAGCATTCTTTGGACCCCTAAGAACACAATGTAAGTTGCCTATTTTGAAATCACTTATGCTTAATTTGCCTTTTGATTTAATTTCCACTTTTCTTATTCTTGAAATCTTGGTATATAATGCCTTAGAGATTAAGCTTACTATTATTAGCTCCACATTACATGTGATATATAAGTTTTCTCAATGATCATAATCATCATCATTATTATTCAACTTTTTTATTAACTTTAATTCACTCGAGAGAGAATAAAACCTAAACATTTTCCACTTAAGGGCAAGCGACGGAAAAATTACATTAGTAAATCTCTACGAGGTACCTTGATCGCTAAAGGGTATCTCCCTTGTGGACGATGAAAGCGATAAGCTTTTGATGAACGATCTGTAAAGTTATTACCAAAATGGAAAAATATAGCATGATTTACACAAGGACTACCTCGAAAGGAAAATAATGTAAAAGAAGAATGGAAATTAATTCATGAAGGGCTAGTTTTTCAAGTTTCTGCACAAGATTGGATGCCCTTATATTGCCTAGCTAAATTTGGCATTCTAACCAAAAAAAAATCAAAATTTATTTTATTTATGTATTCATGAAAAGGTGAAGGCACTTGATTTTGTCAGCTGGTTGAGTAATTAATAAAGCTTCTAAGGAACACTTTTTTCTGTCTCTCTCTTTGCCATGTTCAAATAAACAAAATAAGTTCATCAAAAGTAGAATAAAAGTTTTCTTTTCAACAAGTAATTGCCTGTCAAAGGCTGCAATTGAGAAGTTGGTTCTTCAATAGGTAGCCCCCCACCTCGCCATCCCCCACCCCCACCCCTACCCCTACCCTACCCCTACCCCTACCCCTACCCTGAAAGTTGATCAGTTATCAAATCATTGATTCTAATAGTATCTCTAATGCACTCCTTCTATTGTAGTCTACGTGACAAGTAAAAATAGACGGACTTTTAATCCATGTGGTACTACGTCTATTGAATAGACGGTCAAATTATAAACTCATCTTCAATTGGTTCCGTCTAAAACTAATATGACCGCTTATGTAGTAATAATTTTTTTAAATTGGCGGGTCATCAATTTTTACTTCCATCGTCTGACTTTTTTTTCTTAATAAAATGCTTAATTGGATTTAAATTTGCTGAGAGCATCTCCAATGCATTCCGTATATTGTAGTCTACGTGGCAACTAAAATAGACAGACTTTCAGTCTATATAGCACTAAATTCATCTCCAATGATAATATTACCGATTATGTGGCATTAATTTTTTTAAATTGGCAGGTCTTCAATTTTTATTTCCATCGTCTGACTTTTATTTTTTTTTAATAAAATACTGAATTGGATTTAAATTTGTTAAGTCATTCCGTCTAGAAGTCCGTTTGAATTTAGACAGACTTGGAGACGGAGTCTATTTTTTGGTGTGCTACATCAACTGGATGAAGTCTTCGTCAGCATGTATTGGAGAGGATTTTTTTTATAACTCTATCTACTTGTGCTTATATGGCACATCTAAAAAGTAATAAACGGAGTGCATTGGAGATGCTCTAATGTTACCAAACTTGCAAGTTTAGTTAACAAAATTAAAATCTGGTTTATCCTTGGAATCAGTGTTCTTAAAAGCGTGACTAGATGTGTAGGTCAAACTTCAAATTTTTCAGGCCTAAATAAGGACAAGGCGTGAGGCGTGGCTAGACGTGGAGGCCGCGTCTCATGCCTATGCGAACTTTTTAGAACACTGCTTGAAATAGAGTAGCCCTTGAGTTCCATTTCAAAATCATCAACCTTAGTTCAAGAAAATTTATCGACTTCTTCTTTAATATGTGTGGGATTTACCATTCATATGCTCTCAGAAGATGATGATTCATTTGAGAACATCAATCTTGAAATTCAATTGCTCATTTGAGTTTTAAACGTATCGAATTATTTGTTTGAACTTGTTGAACTCTAAAACCATCTTTTAGTTTTATTTTAAAAGGTCGATATTGTTAAGAGAGATAGTCTAACCTTATATGTTCATGACAATCCGAATACATTATACATTTCAGATTTTACGTGGACGAAGTTCCGATACGGGAAATAGTGCGAAACACAGCAATGGGTGGGGATTATCCATCGAAGCCAATGTCATTATATGCAACCATATGGGATGCTTCAACTTGGGCTACAAATGGTGGAAAAGAAAAAGTAGACTACAAATATGAGCCCTTTGTGTCTGAATTCAAAGACCTTGTACTTGAAGGTTGCATTGTCGATCCCATTGAACAAGTTTCATCAACAAACTGCACTGATAGAATTGCAACTCTACTTGCTAAAGAATACTCCACCATTACGCCGGAGGGTCGAAAATCGATGAAATGGTTTCGCGAAAAGTACATATATTATTCCTCTTGTTATGACAATATAAGGTATCCAGTGCCACCACCAGAATGTGTGGTGGTACCTTCAGAAAGGGAGATGTTTCAAAATAGTGGAAGGCTAAGAGAAAAGATGAAGTTTGGTGGCAGCCACCGGCGCCACCGCCGTGGTCGGAGATCCCGGCGGCCGAGAAAAGTGGCAACGACCGGCGGCCAAGAAGCTGCTATGTAAAGTGGCCAAGAAAGTGTTGCATGTGTAATATGTATATATGATATATTACATATTTACATATAGTGTGAGATATATATATGTTATGCTCTATACTAGTTTCTTGTGAAAATTAGGTCAATTTTTTTATGAATTTGTTGTATAAATATAGATATATTAGTAAGGCCAAGAGATTTTTACTTATTTTTCTTCAATTTTTTCTACTTGTAGTATTTTTTGTCTCTACGCAAAATGATACATTTTGTAGGCGGATAGCACACAGTTATGTATAAAAGTATCGTAAGAAACTACCATATCTTGAGGAACATTATAGCACGCAAAGCCGTTGGAATTTTATTTTATACATTGATAAAATTCATTTTGTTATTAATAGATCAAGAAAAGGTAAAAGAATAAACGAAACATTCTCGATTCAAGATTGTTTAAAATTTTATTTTAGGCGAAGAGAAATTACACCAATCTACAGTGAACTTCGTGACTAAACTCTAACCTGATCGTCGTGAAATAAATATTTCTTCAACTGGCATTCAATTGTGACATGCATGGAATATTGTTTTAATTTCTACAATTTGGGATTTATGTGAAGTAAAGTAGGAAACATGAAAGTGTGTGAGATGCTATTTGTTTTTAGTTTCTTTTTGTTGTTATAAACTGAAAAGCAATTTCCTTTTTCTATTTCCTTTTTCTATTTTTTCCTTTTTCTATTTCTTATGAGGGTGTCCTCAATTTAAATTTTAAAAGATTTGTTAATATTTATGAATTTGAATGAATTTCATAAACTTTATAAGAAGAAAATGGGAAATTGGCGCAAATGGTCTCTAACATATGATATTAGTATGCAAATCGTCCCTAACTTTTTATTTTTGGCAGAATGGTCCCTAACCTATCTATTTAGATACGCAATTGGTCCTTTTTGACGGATTCCATTAAAAATCTATTAAAAACCTATCCATTTAGGTGCGTAAATGGTCCCTAACCTTTTTTTTTGCGCAACAGTCCCTTACTTATATGTTTTGGTGCACAATTAGTCCTTATTTAATAAAAAAAGACAAAAATATCCTTAGTTTTAATTAAAAAAAAAAAAGAATAATTACATATTTAGTCTCCAACCTTTCAAAATCGTGGGTGATATGCCCCTAACCTCAAAAAAAAGCATCACACACTCCCAACATATAAAAAATTTGACGTGGTAAGTCTTTTATGACTAAATTGCAATTCCCTTTAAATAAACAAAAAAAAAATATAATTGAAAACTAACCAAATGTACTCCAAAAAATAAAAAGTAAAAAATGTACCCTAAAAAAATAAAAAGTAACAAATAGGTTATCTTCTCCAAAAAGTCCACAAATTTTATTTGTACCAAATTCGCCGAAAAACACCACAAACTCATCAAAAAACCAACCTATTTTCTTGGATTCCAACTGAGAAAAAAACCACTGGTGACGTCCGGCAACTTCTATAATCTGTAAAAAAAAATTTACCAAATAAGTACTTTTAATTGTTAGGATCGATTCTCGAGCTGCCTGCCTCGTAATTCGTGAAGTTCTTCAACCTCCTATCAGACTCATTCCTTTCAATTACTGACAAGTTCCAATACTTGAAGTTCTATGTACTCTGAAGTTCTGAAACTGGTCTTCTTTTTCTTTTTTCTACATCAGTCTGGAACTCTTTTTAACTCTTGATTTTCTTATGGATTTCAGATTTGCAAGAAAATGGGGGATGATTGCATGGATTGTCGGCGCAAGGAGAAAGATATTTACTGGTCTCGTTTCCAAACAGTCCAATTCTTTCAGATTCTGTCTGGGCCTTTTGATCAGCAGCTTGTGAGTCCATATTCTTCTTCTTCTTCTTACTCGCGTACGTGTGTATTTGTGTGTGTCTGTGTTTTGCAGTGTGTACTTTGAGGAAACTGAAAAAATGTAAGTTAAATCGTGATGTATATTATATTTGTTTTCTTTTTTTTTTTTGCTGTTGGGATTCTCTTAATATAGATGTCAAAACACGAGTTTGTGTTATTATTCGACGAATTTGGTACAAATAAAATTTTAAGACTTTTTGGAGAAGATGACCTATTTGTTACTTTTTATTTTTTTGGGGTACATTTTTTACCTTTTATTTTTTGGAGTACATATGGTTAGTTTTCAGTTATGTTTTTCTTTTTTCTTGTTTTTTGTTTCTTTTTTTTTTGTTTATTTAAATAAAAGAGCAATTTGGTCATAAATGATCTATCACACCAAGTTTTTCATACGTTGGGAATGTGTGGTACTATTTTTTTAGGTTAAGGGCATACTGTTGTGGGATTATAATCCCGCAAGTGTACGGTTCGTTTACAAGTAATATACTGATGTGTAGAGTGTCGAACTCATGAGGACTAGATATCAAATTGATCAATTAATTTGTAATTCAAATTATAACAATATAAAAAACATCATAGTTGGGAGATTGTCAGAGTTCAGTCTTTTGACACAAGGAGCTTCTTATGATTTGTGTGTGTAATCCTAAACTAATTTAACTATTTCAATTAAATTTAAATATCAACCAACAACTTTAAATGATGAAAATGAATTCGAGTTTTACTAACACTAGGATTTACGAATCCACCTACACACTTTATAATCAATTATCCACTAATCGCTTTTTAGTTCTTAATTACCTTGGATTGAAAATCGGTATTCCTAAAATAATCAAAAGCCTCTCTCGATGGCCAATCAATTCTGTACGATATGCGAACCTAATCATCTCTAATTAAGCTTCGAACATAAACATATGCATTAAAATCTCAAGAACACCTAAATAGATTTCATAAAGCATAATAGTAATCTCTATTTATTATTGGACACTATGTTATTCAATATCACGTGCTTAATCTATATTGAATCTCTCGACTTCAATATAGATCACAATATATTCTAATGATGATCAAGTATTAAAATAATAGAAATAATGAACAAAGAATAATCAACTCAAAAACAATTAATTACTAAAAAGGAAAAACTTCTAATTAATTAAAAACGCGAGGTTTCATCGTTCATCCTACAAAAAGTAAGTTTAGCCAGACATGATTTCGTCAATTATTACAATAATTGAATTCATCATCATCTGGAAAAAGAAAAACAAAAAGTAAATAAAACCCGTAATCCTGGCTCAATGATCTTCAATCCCGTGCCTTGATATCCGATTCTTCATTTTTATGTTCTTCCCCCAAAATTCGTCGTCCGCGATATGTCTCTTATTTTCCTTTTATACTCGTTTCCCAACTCTTGAAAACGTGGCCTAGGTAGTTGAATTAATTTGGACTTGGTAGTGTTGTAATCCAATCAGAAAACTGCCAACTGTTTTCTCGTTTGAACCATGCAATCGTATGGTGTAACACCTTGTAATCGCATGGTGTTCACTAATAGTGTTCTGCAGGATTTTTGGCCATGATGGGATCGCAACCTTGGACAACCATGCGATCGCATGGTTATCTGGGGTAAAGTTTTGGTTCTTTTCCTTGATATTTGCATGTCAAGTCCTCCGAGTATCTTTATCTTTGCAATTATATCCTATTTTCTTCTATTTGCTCTCTTTTCGTCAGATTGACACTTGACTTTGATAATTACCTAAAATAATAAGAAAACAACATGCCATTATACTGAAAACAAACAAGAGTACTTATAATTGTCCCTTTTTGTGAGCTCAGATAAGTAAAAAATTGTACTTATCAAATACCTCCAAACTTGAACTTTTATTCGTCCTCGAATAAATTAGCTAAAGATAATCTTGCACTTAATAAAATAAGCAATAACACAATTCACACTATAAATAGTTTACCGTTCTTGCTTCAGCTTTTGCAAAAAGAAAAACTTATAATTCATGACAAGTGTTCAGGTAATACAGTTGTAACGTGATTATACTTAAATCATACTTGAGATGTGTGTGAGAGTAGTTAATCCGATCCCAGCAAGTTCTAATGTGGTGATAGCCCAACCACTTGGTCAACTTTTCTTTTCCCTCTCGTAAGGTACACTTTTCCCAAAATGATGTTCTCTTTCAATTCTCGAGATTTTTGGGTCTAAGGTTATGGTTCACATTCTTTTCTTGCTCGAGGCTGGTTGAGAAAGCTGATGATCGTGACATCTAGGTTTATGATGATTCTCTAATTTTTGAGCACTCTCAACCAGAAAGTTTCTACTAAGTAAGTCAAACACATTAGTTACCTAATCTCCAAATTTACTTTGCAAAGGATTTTTTTTACTGGACAGAAAAAAAATTAAATTTAAATAAAATTTTTTTATATAGATCTTATGTGCAAGACTCAATTCATTAAGTTTTTTAAATGACTCATGTAACGAGCTTGAGGTCGATGACTCCCAGATCTTTCGAACCTTAGGGCATCGGGTTTTGAGAAACCCCTATGGGCCTTTTCACTCAAGTCAAATAGGCTACGAAAAGAGTTAAAAGATATTAATAAGGTGCAAAACTCAGTCCATTAAGCTTTCTAAATGACTCATGTAACGAGTTTGAGGGCGAGGACTCCCAGGTCTTTCGAACCTTAGGGCACCGGGTTTTGAGAAACTCCTATGGGCCTTTTCACTCAAGTCAAATAGGCTACGAAAGAGTTAAGCACTAATAATTATAATTTTGTTCCTTGTGTGCAATAAGTTCATTCTAGAGGACTAGATTCCTAACATTCGATCAATACCTAGCTTCCTCTAACTGGTCTACAGTGCTCCACACAATTTTGTTTTTCAACATACACGGAATCAATCATAACCTAGATAGCCACCATCACAGCTTATTTACTACAATCACTCACTCTATTGGTTACTTAGTTGAGATACAGATGATTCTAAAGTTTAGAAAAGGCTATCCTATTGTTTTCAACTTAAGTGCACCAACATAGCTACAAATCATCGTAACTGGCCGACACAATACGAGATCAGATATGATTAAGTGGCCTCACATTTAAACAAAAGTATACTCTGTTCACACAAGTCATGATTTAAAGCTAAAATTAAATGAAAAATTACATCATTAGTCGGCAAAGCTATTCATATCACATAAACATGCAAATAAATAATTATTATTATTTTTTCACTAAAACAAAAACAAGTTAAAAATCAAATATCAAATATCCCGAATTTTCAAGTCAAGCAAATTTTCATTAATCACCCCAAAACTAGAAACATACATTGTCCTCAATGTAATTCAAAAGAAATGAACACATAAAAAATTTAGAGACTTCTCGGAGGTGGGTCTGATGGTGCCTACAAGAGTAGTGTAGAATGATCAACCGGTGGAGGTGCTGGCATGGGTGTCGGGCGGCAAATCTGGTCATGGATGTCATCTAGCTTGCCCGCACATCTGTTAACCCGCCTCTTGACCTGGTCACAGTCGGCTCGAATCTGACTCTGCTCCAGGCCAGACTGATGCTGACTGATCTCCATACTCATCTGAGTGTGTTGGACTGCATCCACTCGAGATTGCAACGTCGTCAACTCCTACTGTACAATGCGCAACTCAGTCTGCGTCGCAATAATGAGTCGTATTTGCTTAGCCTGACCCTCCAGTAGGCGATGTAGCATGGATGCTATGTCTCCTGGTGGTGCGGCATGCTAAGGTGCGGCCGGCTGATCTTCTTGAGGCTGTTCATCTGTGGATGGGGCTGTCCCCACAGCTCGTGCAGTATGCCGTCTCGCATTTTTCAAAGTAAAGTGGTTGATAGGTCCATTTGCCTTCAATACCGGCTCTGCAGGTGAGATCTGGACCCCCGCTGCCTCATAGATACTACTGATCAGAGCTAAGAAGATGGTTGTGTACCTCTTGTCTGTCTGGAAGCCTAGCATGCTGATCAGGGTGTAGATATAGTTCTCCAAGTCTATCTTCCTCCCATGAGCCAGATGGTATAACAGTCGAGCCCTAGCATCATTGATAGTAGTACGATGCCTGGTCGGGTCGATGTTATGGCTCACAAACACATTCAGTATAAGGAGGGAATATGTCAGTTTGCTGTGCTCAAAGTCCCTCCCAGGTAGTGGCCATGCATCTTCTCGGCTATATAGAAATCAGGCCACCTCACCCATATCCTGAATAGAGGGCAGATGGTGAATATCTTCAATGGTTATACCATAGAAGTCGTTGATGACCCTCGAAGTAAACATGAACCATGTACCCCGTACCCATGTCTGCCTATAGTGCTCTGTCCCATGAATGTCGATCTCTTTGTTGAAGTTGGTGTAGAATTTATGGACGAGCTGGGAGTAAACTTTATGAGATGTATCAGCTACCTTGGACCATCCGCAAACATCAATGAGGTTATACAGCTCAAAGTGAGGGAAGTCGGCTAAATGCAATCTCCGCTCCCCCCAAATGGTCCACTGGCTAATGTACTTGGTGAATCTTTCCTCGTGCTCCTCGGAAAGATAATGGCGGGAGTCGGTGGTGTCTACAGGTGCTCTTTTCGATGTGCTGCCGGTTGCCTTCTTCTTTCTTTTTTAGGTGGCGGTTGGGGTCGTTTCGGAGCCATAATCTGTAAAATGAACAAAAATAAGTTAGATATGAAAATAACATATATGATTTAAGACATCACCCCAAACTATTTTAAACATTAGGTAAAAATTTTCGAAAAAATGTGTTTGACTAAGCTACTTCATACTCCGAGAAATCTACCTAAGAATTTGCAAAAGTAAAACGGAAGAGGGTGGCATGAAAGTGCATGCTTTGGTCTACCACATACTCAAATTTCAAGGATTTCGATGTCATTTGGGCCAAACGGATGGGGGACGAAGGTGCTAACGGAGGCAAGCTGCTGTGGCATGCCTGTGAGCTGCCATGGCAGGCTACAGGCTCTATGGTCACGGTTGGAGTTATCTCGTGTTAAAAATGTGCCCAAGCCGAGGTGAATGCTTCTAGATGATAACATTTGTCTAATAAACTAGCCTATGAAATCATTTCCCAAGATTTGGCAAATGTCGTGGTTAGTGCATTTCGTCAAACAACTTGTAGGCATTGAGTTTTCTTCAAGGGTTTGAATAAAATTGGGGGATTCAATCAAACACAAATTTTTCACAACTATTCATCTAAACCCAATCATAACATATTTCCCTTTCAATCCAAAAATTTTTCACAACTATTCATCTAAACCCAATCATAACATGTTTCCCTTTCAATTCAAGCCTAAACTAAACTAACTTCATGCCACATTTATCAAATAGCATGAACTTATGAACATTCCAAGGTAAAATCCGAAAATAGCATTACAAAAATGTGCACTTACTGTTGAATTCGTGGATTTGGATGATTATGAAAGCTTGATTGAGTGTAATTTGAAGCCCAAAGATGCTAAGTTGGGTTTTTGAGGCAAAAAGATTGGAGAGAACCTTATGTTGATGAATGAAAATATGAATGTTTGAAATGAAGTGTTTTCCCCGGTTTTAAGTTAACTGGTATTCCTTGCGATCGCAAGGAATTAAATTCCCGCGATCGCAGGTATACCAATTTCTAGGCAGAATATGCGATCGCATAGTTATGCACCAAGTTTCAAAAAAAAAAATTAAATGACTTTAAAATAAATGAAAACGTGGTCAGGCATGATGACGATGATCATAGCCTCTTTTTCTAAGGTTGAAAAACCTACTTAAAATCCTAAAAACCTAAACGTGCAAAACGTGAATTAATTCTTAAAACTTAAACGATGCTGAAATTTAAATAAAAGGGAGAAAATGGGTTACCTCCCATTGAGCTCTTGTTTAAAGTCTTTAGCTCGACTTTATCATGGTGATAACTTTGGATTGCTCAAAGCGGTAAAGGACTTTTCTTTCGAAAAATCACCCTCCAAGTATTGCTTAAGCCTTTGTCCGTTTACTTTGAACCTGCCCTTTGTGTCATGAGCTACTTCTACCGCTCCATGTGGATAGACTTTCACTATTGTGAATGACCCGGACCATCTTGAACGTAGTTTTCCAGGAAAGAGCTTGAGTCGAGAGTTAAAGAAAAGAACTTTTTGTCCCGCCTCAAACTGCCTTTTTTGAATGTTTTTGCCATGCCAATTCTTGGTTTTCTCTTTATACAGTTTGGCATTTTCATAAGCCTCGAACCTGAATTCTTCCATTTCGTTCAACTGAAGCAGTCTTTTCTCACCGGCTTCTTTCAAGTCAAAATTCAACTTCCTCAATGCCCAGTAGGCTCGGTGCTCCAACTCAACCGGTAAATGGCACGCCTTCTCAAAAACTAGGCGATAAGGTGACATTCCAATTGGTGTTTTAAATACAGTTCAATATGCCCAAAGGGCATCATCCAGTTTTCTTGACCAATCTTTTCTCGAGGTACTCACCGTAAGCTCTAAGATCCTTTTCAACTCCCGATTGGAGATTTTCACCTAGCCACTAGTTTTGGATGGTACGGAGTAGCCACACAGTACTTCACACCGTATTTTGCCAAAAGAGTTTCAAATTGCCTGTTGCAAAAATACTTACCTCCGTCACTTATTATTGTTCGAGGGGTCCCGAAACGCGTGAAAATATTCTTTTTGAGAAAATTTACCACCACCATGCCATCATTGGTTGGTAAGGCTACAGCTTCTACCCATTTACACACGTAATCCACAACCACCAAAATGTAGGAATTTGAGAATGATGGTGGAAACGGTCCCATAAAGTCAATCCTCCATACATCGAAAAGTTCAACCTCTAAAATGCTTCGAAGGAGCATTTCCTGCTTTCAAGATATATTTCCTGTCCTTTAGCACCTGTCACATTTTTTTTACCAAACTGTAGGCATCCTTGAATAATGTCAACCAATAAAACTCGGATTGTAAGACTTTGGCTGCTATTTTGGTAGCTCCGAAATGACCTCTGTATGGTGAAGAATGACATTGCTCCAAGACAGTCTCCATTTCTTCCTCGGGTATACATCTCCGAATTACTTGATCAGCTCCCCTTTTGTAAAGAATAGGATCTTCTCAAAAATAGTATTTAAGTTCTGAAAAGAACTTTTTTCAGCATTGATGATCATAATCAGGTGGCATGATATTACTTGCAAGGTAATTCACATAATCTGCATACCATGGTACACTTCTCATCTGCTCTATCTCAAAAATCTACTCGTCTGGAAATTTTTTATTTATTTCACCTTCTTCATTTCCTTCTGACTGCTCTATTCTTGACAAGTAGTCGACTACCACATTCTCACTCTCCTTTTTATCCTAAATTTCCAAGTCAAACTCTTGAAGAAGTAGTATCCACCGAATCAGTCTTGGTTTTGCATCTTTTTTAGCAAAAATCTATTTCAATACTGGATGATCAGTGTGCACTATGACTTTCGATCCAATGAGGTAAGATCGAAATTTTTCAAAGGCAAATACTACTGCTAGTAATTCTTTTTCTGTAGTGGCATAATTCATCTGAGCGTCATTAAGAGTTCGACTAGCATAATATATGACATGTATGACTTTTTCTCTATGCTGTCCCAAAACTGTTCCGATGGCAAAGTCACTTGCATCACACATAAGTTCAAACGGTAGATCTCAATCAGGTGGTACAATCACAGGTGCTGAGATTAGACTATCATTGAGAATGTTGAAAGCTTTAAGACAGTCTATAGAAAATTCAAACTTAACTTCTTTTTCTAGTAAACTGCACAACGGTTTAGTTATTTTTTAGAAATCTTTTATGAACCTTCTATAGAAACCCGCATGTCCCAGAAAAGATCGAATTTCCTTAACTGTTGTTGGAGGAGACAGTTTCTCTATAACCTGAATCTTTGCTTTGTCGACCTCAATGCCGTTAGCTGAAATCCTGTGTCCCAACACGATGCCTTCTTGGACCATAAAGTGGCATTTTTCCCAATTAAGTACCAAGTTAGTTTTCTTACAACGCTGAAGTACCAAAGTCAAATTTCTGAGGCATTCGTCGAATGATGATCCAAAAACTGAAAAATCATCCATGAAAACTTCAATGAATTTTCCAACCATATCTGAGAAAATAGACATCATACAACGCTGAAATGTCGCAGGAGCGTTGCACAGGCCAAATGGCATATGCCTATATGCAAACGTGCCATAAGGGCAAGTAAATGTAGTATTTTCTTGATCTTCTGGCGCTATATGAATCTAATTGTAGCCTGAATACCCATCAAAGAAGCAATAATGAGAATGACATGCCAATCGTTCCAATATCTGATCAATGAATGGTAGAGGAAAATGGTCTTTTCGAGTGGCATCATTCAGCTTCCTATAGTCAATACAAACTCGCCAGCCTGAGTCAATCTGACTAGTATGAGCTCGTTATTATCATTCTTCTCAACTATAATCCCTCCTTTTTTAGGCACTACTTGAACCGGGCTTACCCAAGTACTATCTAAAATAGGATAGATGATACCGATATCAAGTAGTTTCAACACTTCAGCTCGGACTATTTCTTGCAAATGAGGATTCAATCTGCGTTGATGTTGCACTGCTGGTTTATATGCCTCTTCCATTAGAATATTGTGCATGCATATAGATGGGTTGATACCTCTGATGTCTGCTATAGTCCAACCGATGGCTGATTTGTAAGTCCTCAAAACTCGAAGTAGTTTATCTTCCTGATCCTGATCAATAGAATTTGCAATGATGACTGGAAGAGTAGATGACTCACCGAGATAAGCATACCTAAGGTGGGAAGGCAATTGCTTTAACTCGAGAATTCGTGCCTTTTGAACCGAAGGTGGTTGTTGATGAGGTGTGGTACCCAAATCCATATATTTAATTCTTCTTTTCATTCGTTCTACTCCTTGTAAATAACATTCTTCAAGAACTGGAGAATCGGAATTTTCTTCTTGAGAATGCATAATACACGCTTCCCATGGATTTAAAGGATTTTCCAATGCAAATGTGTTAGCTGCCTCGTGATCAATGATATCTATCTGAAAGCATGAGTTAAAAGAGCTTGGATACTGGATTGCCTTGAACACGTTGAAAGTGACTTGCTCATCGTTCAAGCTCAACATTTGCTGCCTTTTTTGCACATCAATTAGTGCTCGTCCAGTAGCTAAGAATGGTCGTCCCAAGATAAGTGGTACATCCCTGTCTTCTCCCATATTTAAGATAATGAAGTTAGCTAGGAATATGAACTTGTCCACTTTTACCAAAATATCTTCAATAACCCCACGTGGGCGCTTAACTGATGATCGACTAACTGTAGTGATATTGTGGTTGGCTTTACTTCTCCAAGACCTAGTTGCCTGAAAAATAGAATAAGGCATCAAATTAATGCTAGCACTTAAATTACACAATACTTTCTCGAAAAATGAACTACCAACAGTACAAGGAATAGAGAAATTCTCTGGATCTTTTAATTTCGGCGGTAGCTTATTTTGCAAGATAGCACTACATTCATCGGTAAGCATAACTGTTTCATGCTCTTCCAACTTCCTTTTGTTTGAAAGGATTTTCTTCATAAATTTTGCATAACTTGGCATCTGTGCTAGAGCATCAGCAAAAGGTATGTTGATTTGGAGTTTTTTGAACACATCGAAAAATTTCTCGAATTGCTTATCCAGCCTATGTTTTCGCAGCCTTTGAGAGAATGAAATTGGAGGGACATAAGCCTTGACCGGTGGCGGAATATAATCTGGTAGAGAGCTTTCTTTTTCTTGATCAACTTCTGCATCTAATTTGTTATCTCTCTGTTTACCTAACGCAGTTTTCTTTTCAACACCAGATCTTTTCATATGAATTTCTGGCAACTCAACTCCACTTCTTGTGGTGATTGCATTGACTTGCTCTTTGGAGTTAACTTTGGTATTGCTTAGCCATGTACCTGGTTGTCGTTCGGTCAACATTTTAGCCAACTGCCCAATCTGATTTTCTATATTTTTTATTGCAACATCCTGTCTTTTCTACATCTCCTTCAACTCAAATTCCATACGCATAACAGTGTCTTCCAATCCTTATTTTCTCTCTTGTGGTCTCTCTTGATTTGGTGGATTCTGAATATTTTGGGTGTTGCCATATGAGAAGTTTGGATGATTTCTCCATCCTGGATTGTAGGTCTGTGAATACAGATTATTCTGCTGTTGCTGAAAATTTTGAGCATAAGCAACTTGTTCAGGAGATGAAATATCAACTTTTATCAAAGGACACTCTGAAGATTGATGGTTTGCCCTGCATGTTACACAAATTGGTGGAGAAATCTGAACCATATTAGATGAATGAGAATATTTCATTGCTTCCATCTGCTTTGCCAATGCATCGATTTTCGCCAGTACAAGCAAATACGTGTCTACTTCATGTACCCCTGTTGCTTTCTTTTGTACCCCTCTGTCTGGCCACATAACAAACTGTTCACTCATTGTTTCATACAAGTCATGGAGGTCACCGACAGACCTATTTTGGATAGAGCCACCTGCTGCAGAATCAACTGAAGAACGACTGCTAGGAACTAAACCAGAGTAGAAAAAATGATTATGTGCTGCTAAAAGAAAACCATGACTTAGATACTTTCTGAGCAGTTGCTTGAATCTTTCCCATGCCTCGTGAAGGTTTTCCAACTCAGATTGTTGGAAATTGGTAATTTCATATTTTAATCTGTTCACTCTGGCTGGAGAAAAATATTTTAATGTGAACTTTTGGATCAGATCTGCCCAAGTAGTGATGCTCCCAGGTAGTAGAGAATCTAACCATTCTCTAGCTTTATCATTCAATGTGTGTGAGAAGAGCCTCATTTTCACTGCTTTTTCATTAACACCGTGGTATTTGAAATTTCTACAGTATTCATCAAAGTGAGAAATATGGTAATAAGGATTTTTATCTATCATACCATAGAACGGTAGATTGTTCAAGAACAAGTTAATCACATCCGGCCTCAACTGGAAGTTGTCGTGTCCATAAGGCAGATAGATTATACTGGACCGATTTTCAACAATCGGTAGCATCATATATTCACCCATAAGGATATCTCGCTCATTAATTTCAACTGGTCGAGCTATTGGTGCTTGATTATTTCTGCCATCTGCAGGTAACAGATTCTGGATTCGGTTATCTTCCATTGTGTCTTTTTGCTGTCTTGTCTTTTCTTATTTTTCACGTTGTCGTCGGTGAAAGCTCCGTTCAATTTCTGGATCTAAATCAAATAGATCAAGATCCTTTGTACGGCGCATACACACTTAATACCTAAACACAATTTTAGAATTCAACTGTAAGACAACGAATTTAAAATAAATATAATAATAAAAATAAATAATACTAAAAAGAATTGTTAAAAGCTAAATTATAAATTAATGTAGCAATTAATAAAACTAGTCCCCGGCAACGGCGCCAAAAATTTGTTATGCGATTATAATCCCGCAAGTGTATTAATATACTGATGTGTAGAGTGTCGAACCCACGAGGACTATATATCAAATTGATCGATTAATTTGTAATTCAAATGATAACAATATAAAAAACACAGATTTGATTTGTGTGTGTGATTCTAAATTAATTTAACTATTTCAATTAAATTTAAATATCAACTAACTACTTTAAATGATGAAAACGAATTCGATTTTTACTAACACTATGATTTACGAATCCACCTACACGCTTTATAATCAATTATCCGCTAATCGCTTTTTAGTTCTTAATTACCTTGAATTGAAAATCGGTGTTCCTAAAATAATCAAAAGCCTCTCTCGATGATTAATCAATTTTATACGATATGCGAACCTAATCATCACTAATGAAGCTTCGAACATAAACATATGCATTAAAATCTCAAAAACACCTAAATGGATTTCATAATGCATAATAGTAATCTCTATCTATTATTAGACTCTATGTTATTCAATACCACGTGCTTAATCTATATTGAATCTCTCGACTTCAATGTAGATCACAATATATTCTAATGGTGATCAAGTATTAAAATAATAGAAATGATGAATAAAGAATAATCAACCCAAAAGCAATTAATTACTAAAAAAGAAAATTTTCTAATTAATTAAAAACGCGAGATTTCATCGTTCATCCTACAAAAAGTAAGTTTAGTCGGACATGATTTCGTCAATTATTACAATAATTGAATTCATCATCATCCGGAGAAAGAAAAACAAAAAGTAAATAAAACATGTGATCCCGGCTCAATGATCTTCAATCCCGTGCCTTGATCTCCAATTCTTCGTTTTTATGTTCTTCTCCCAAAATTCATCGTCTGCAATATGTCTCTTATTTTCCTTTTATACTCGTTTTCCAACTCTTCAAAATGTGGCCTGGGTAGTTAAATTAATTTGGACTTGGTAGTGTTGTAATCCAATCAGGAAACTGCCAACTGCTTTCTCATTTGAACCAAAGTAATATACTGATATGTAGAGCGTCGAACCCACGAGGACTAGATATCAAATTGATCAATTAATTTTTAATTCAAATTATAACAAAATAAAAAACACAAATTTGATTTGTGTGTGTGATTCTAAACTAAACTATTTCAATTAAATTTAAATATCAACTAACTTTAAATGATGAAAACGAATTCGAGTTTTACTAACACTAGGATTTACGAATCCACTTACACGCTTTATAATCAATTATCCGCTAATCGCTTTTTAGTTCTTAATTACCTTGGATTGAAAATCGGTGTTCCTAAAATAATCAAAAGCCTCTCTCGATGGTCAATCAATTCTATACGATATGTGAATCTAATCACCTCTAATTAAGCTTCGAACATAAACATATGCATTAAAATCTCAAGAACACCTAAATAGATTTCATAAAGCATAATAACAATCTCTATATATTATTGGACCATATGTTATTCAATATCATGTGCTTAATCTATATTGAATCTCTCGACTTCAATATAGATCACAATATATTCTAATGGTGATCAAATATTAAAATAATAGAAATAATGAATAAAGAATAATCAACCCAAAAGCTACTAAAAATGAAAAACTTCTAATTAATTAAAAACGCGAGGTTTCATTGTTCATCCTATAAAAAGTAAGTTTAGCCAGACATGATTTCGTCAATTATTACAATAATTGAATTCATCATCATCCGGAGAAAGAAAAACAAAAAGTAAATAAAACCCGTGATCCCGGCTTAATGATCTTCAATCCCGTGCCTTGATCTCCGATTCTTTGTTTTTGTGTTCTTCCCCCAAAATTCGTCATCTGCGATATGTCTCTTATTTTCCTTTTATACTCGTTTCCCAACTCTTGAAAACGTGGCCTAGGTAGTTGAATTAATTTGGACTTGGTAGTATTGTAATCCAATCAGGAAACTACCAACTACTTTCTCGTTTGAACCATGCGATCGTATAGTGTTCACTGATAGTGTTCTGCAGGATTTTTGGCCATGATACGATTGTAGCCTTGGACAACCATGCGATCGCATGGTTATCCGGGGTAAAGTTTTGGTTCTTTTCCTTGATATTTGTATGTCAAGTCCTCTGAGTATCTTTATCTTTGCAATTACATCTCATTTTCTTCTATTTGCTCTCTTTTCGTCAGATTGACACTTGACTTTGATAATTACCTAAAATAATAAGAAAACAATATGCCATTATACTGAAAACAAACAAGAGTACTCATAATGATCCCTTTTTGTGAGCTTAGATAAGTACAAAATTGTACTTATCACATACCCCCCCCCCCAACGATTTTGAAAGATTAGGGACCAAATATACAATTAGCCCTTAAAAAAATTTGCAATTGGATTTCTAACATTTGCAAAAAGTGAAAATTGGTCCGATACTTTAGTTTTTTTATTAAAAATTAAAAAAAAAACTAACAAATTGATAATATACTAAATTATTTTGTATATTTTATGAACTATTATAAAATAACTAAAATTTAAGCCATAATTATTAACAAATGTGCTAATGAAAATTATTTTATTATTATTAAATAATCATATTATTTAAAATTTAAACTTTAATTTTATCATTACAACATCAAAACACATATTCTTTAAGTTTTGATTATGGAATATTGATGGGTGATACTGAGAGTTGTAGTAGTAGAGCATCGGAGTGGTCGCCAATTCAGAGCCGAAAAAAGAGATAGAAAATTGAAGTTTATTATGAAGTGCTCCAGCGATTAAGAGATTTGAATAGTGAAGAGACCTTTAGTCCTGAGTTTGAAGCTCAGTTATGGGCTCATTTTCATATGCTTCCTCTTAGGTATTTTTTTATTTTTCTCGTTTCATAGTTAATTTTGGATGGATTTAAACTGTTTTAGAAAGTGAGAGTTCAAAAGGAGAAGAAATTATGTTGATCTGGTTGAATTTTGGTTTAATTCTTTTTTTACTTGACATTTGATGTTTCATTTTCAAATGTTTGGCTAAGTAAAAAGGAAAATAATTTTGTCACAAATAAAAATTTTAATTTTGCTCAAACTTGTGACAGTTATTTTTCTTGTGACATACTTGTGACAAAGTTAATTTTCTTTTTATGTTGTAATGATAAAATTAAAGTTTGAATTTTAAATGATATGATTACTTAATAATAATAAAATAATTTTAATTAACACATTTGTTAATAATTATGAGCTTAAATTTTAGTTATTTTATTATAGTTCATAAAATATACAAAATAATTTAGTATATTATCAATTTGTTAGTTTCTTTTAATTCTTAATAAAAAAAATTAAAGTATCAGACTCATTTTCACTTTTTGCAAAGGTTAGGAATCCAATTGTAAATTTTTTTAATTAAAACTAAGAATATTTTTGTCTTTTTCATCAACTAAGGACCAATTGCGCACCAAAATATATAGAGTAGGGACTGTTGCGCTAAAAAACAAAAGTTATGGACCATTTCCACACTAAGGTAAAGGTTAAGGACCATTTGCGCCAATTGAAAGAAAGAAAAAAAATGTAACTCGACAATTTTACCCCCACTAATAAAGACAAAAAAATGAGATGGACCATTTGTGCACCTAAATGGTTAGGTTTTTAACGGATTTTTAACGAAGTCCGTTAAAAAGGACCAATTACGCACCTAAATAGATAGGTTAGGGACCATTCCACTAAAAATGAAAGGTTAGGGACCATTTGCGCACTAATGTCATACGTTAGGGACCATTTGTGCCAATTTCCTGAAGAAAATAATTCTATTTTAAGTAACTAAAGATTTTTAGCTAATCAAATCAAGATCATACAATCATACTAAATTATAGATTGATTGCTTCCTAACATAGAGTGATTTATATCTTTCTAATACTCTTCCTCAAGTTGAAGTGTAGATTTCAAGAACACATAACTTGCTAAGATGTGTAAGAAAAACCACTTGCCCCAAGTATTTTGTCAATATGCCATCGATTTGTTTTCATGTTTGTATATAAGCAGTTTCAATTTCTCCATTTTAAATTATTTCATAAACAATGTGGCAATCAACACTATATGCTTGGTTCGCTCGTGATATACCGGATTCGCTGCTATGTATATGGCTGATTAGTTGTCACAAAACAATCCTCCATTTGGGATGGTGGACATGTAAGTTGTGTAAACAATATCTTAGCCAAGTGAGCTTATAAGTTGTCACCGCCATGACCCGATATTCAGCTTCAAGTAAAGATTTAAACACCATTGTTTGTTTTTTACTTTTCCAAGACACTAGTGCTTTTCTAAGGAATATACAATAGCCTGTGACTGACCGCCGTGTGGTTGGGCATCCGGCCTAATCCACATCACAAAAACCAATTATTCTGAGCTGTCCGTGAGAAGAGAAAATTAAACCTTGATATGGGACTTCTTTCAGATACCGAAGGAGACGATGGACAGCATGAAGATGTGGTCTTCTTGGTTGTTGCATGAACTGATTAAAGGAGGTGTCCTAAACTTAGATTTGAATAGATTTTAAAAATCCATGTAAATTTTGGTGTCCCCAACTCAGATTCTAATAGATTCAATTGAAATTTAGGTGTTCTCAACTCAGATTTTAATAGATTCAATTAAAATTTAGGTGTTTTCAACTCAGATTTAAATAGATTATTTAGAAATTTAAGTGTTCTCAATTACTAGTGGATTTCTAAAGATTTCATTAATTAAATGATTTAAACATATTTGCATAGATTTCGAGCTCATAAATATGAATACTAAATTCTTTAGGAATTCTATCCCACCCCTCAAAATTTTCAAACAAATTATTCTCTTACGCATCTTTTTCCTCTCGCATCTCTCATCAATTTGTGCCACAAGTTTTTGTAGTAAACTCTTGTTCTTGATTTTCAATTTATAATAGCATGAAAATTTATTGAATTTTTTATTTTTTATTTTAATATTATTTTGGTACAATTGTCAAACATCGTTTTTAAAATTTCATTCTTGATGTTCTATGACCATTCATTGAATCAAACAATTGGGCTGAAAAATATAAATAATATATTGATAAATATTAATTAGTATATAGTCTAATACCAAATTAGACAATTAGATATTGAACTATAAAATCAGTGTAGCAATAAAAAAAAATTGAACTTGGGAAAGGTTTACTCGTCAACTGCGACACATTTAAATTATCGTTTTAAGTCATAAATAACTTTTTATACAAGATGGTTAACCAACTGATTTTGTAAGAGAATGAATCTTGAATATCCATCATCTAGTCTCAGATATGAAAGAGAAAATTTAATAAAAAAAGACAAGTAAAAAGAAAGTGAAAATTAAAATTTTATTTTAATTTTTTGTAAGAAGCCTTGATTTTTAATCAATTTTTTTTTTAAATTCAAAACTGAGGAAATTAATAATAGTAACCCCACCCCACCCCACCCCACCTGACCTGAACAATAAATCTAAGTGCGCTTCGAGTTTAGGGACGACAGATGACTTATTTATTAATTTATTCTTTAAAAGCTTAGCTGACACAACTGTCAAATTTGTATACCTCCCAATCCATCGGATCATTCACCTCTTTGACTAAAAAGAGTTTTTACTTCTTTATATTTCAATAATTTTTCTCTTTTCAAAATTCTACTCAAAATAGTTGTTTATGTAGGACATCCATTTGAACTATTTAGAATAAAAACAATGTAAAGTTACTATTTTTAATAAAAAGATCACAAATTCATAAAATTCATAGAAATCCATAAGAATATATTGAAATTTACAATATAAAATTATGTTAAAATTTTATAAATTTTGTGGAATTCTATTCAAATTCATGAAATTCATTTAAATTCATAAATATTAACAAATCTTTTAAAATTTGAGTTGAAGACACCCTCCTAAGTGTAGTGACTGAATATGTAATTTCTGGCCTTGTGATGGTCAAATAAATCAGCCTACGAACTAATCTTCAATAATGGGTTGGGTCTTTGAGAAGACCACCAGATGGGGTCAATTTTATATTTTACTCCATTATAAATGTAGCAGGTTTCGCACCAAACAAGATAGCTTCTTCTAAAATGTAGAAAGTGTATTCCGTTGACAAATAGAAATTCCAATATTTGAACGTGCAAATTCAATTCCGAGGAAATACTTCAGGGGTCCAAGCTCCTTGATTCGAAAACTACTACTTAGAAACTTCTTCAGGTCACTTATTGCTCTCTCATTGTTTTCTATTATAATCATGTCATCCACATATAGTAAAATAGCAGTAAAAGAATTTTCATGAACCTTGATAAATAACAAGCAGTCAGCCCTTGATTGTTGGAAACCAGCTGTCTGAATTGTGGAGGAAAACTTCTGAAACCAGCTTCTAGAAGTTTGTTTGAGTTCGTACAATGACTTGTTGAGACGACATACAATTTTCTCCTCCTGTTGGCGAAAATCTAGTAGGTGCATATAGACCTTTTCATCGAGATTTCCATGAAGAAAGGCATTATACACATCTATTTAGTGTAAACTCCAATTTCGAACAGCAGCTATGGCCAATAGACAACGAACAGTAATGAGTTTGGCAACGGGAGAAAATGTTTCCTTATTGTCAATCCACTCACATTGTGTAAAAACTTTGGCGATGAGTCGGGCTTTGTAATGCTCAACTGTCCCATAAAAATATAATTGATCTTAAAGATCCATCTACACCCAATAGGGTGGTAACCTATAGGGAGATGAACTATGGTCCATGTGTTGTTGTTCTCAAGAACCTGAATTTCTAATTGCAGTGCCTCAACTCATTTACGGTCCTGACTAGCTTGTTTATATGATAATGTTTAACCAAGTGAAAGATATTGTGTACAAAAGATCAATTAGCAGTAGAGAGATTGGAATATGATATATACTGATAAAGTGGATACCTGGTGCTGAACATGGAAGAAGTGATTGTACCCGGAGCAAGCAGGATGACATGATTGGTTTTCTAGTCTTTGAGATAAGAAGGTGGTCAGATAGATCAACCAGACCAAGTAGTATCTAAAGTGGAAGGATGATGTGGCGGCATGTGTATGTCATTAAGGGCAGGTGGTGAGGTCACAAGAGGGTGGAATGATTGGTGGATAGAAGGTGGGGTCATTTAGGGGTTGGTCAATGTTAAGTAATGGGCATGATGTGGGCTAAATAGAGTGGGTTGGAGGGCTTGGCAACATGACCTGTGATTGGGATGTGTTTGGTGTAGGTGGCATGTGTGGAGTTGTGTAATCGTGGAGAATAGAAAGTATAGGATAATCAGATTGCTATTCCGATGGTGATCTAGCAAAGGAGAAAACATGTTCATGAAACACGAAATCCCTGGAAGAAAATAATTTCTTGGTATCAAGGTCATAGACACGGTAACACTTTTGATGCAAAGAATATCCTATACAAATATAACTATGAGCCAGTTGATCAAATTTGTGAGATGGTGTAAGGTTGCGAGCATAACATATGCACTTGAAAAGCCGTAAGTGGGAATAATTAGGTGGAATACTTCTTAAAACATCGTATGGTGATTTTTGTGACAACAAGGGTGTGACAATGCGATTATGAGTTAGCAAGCCGTTTGAATACATTCTCCCCAGAATTTTAATGATAAATTTGATTGAAAACGAATAACACATCCCACGTATAAGAGGTTATGATGATTGCGCTCCACAACTCCATTTTGTTGATGTGTGTGAGTACTAGAGTGTTGAAAAACGATGCCATGATCATTGGAAAAGTTTTGCATTGATGTAAATTCAGCACCATTGTCGGACCATACGATTTTAATGTTGCAATTAAATTGGGTTTTAACCTAAGAAAAGAAATATTTTAATAAAGATTGTTTCTCGGATTTAAAATTCATAAGATGAACTCATGTAAATCGAGAGAAATAGTCCACAGTTAAAAAATAGTTTGCACCAAAATGAGAATGTATTCTATGATGTCCCCAAATATCACAATGAATTAGATCAAAATGTGCAATTGATGAAATTGAACTGAAAGGAAAAAAAGATAAACAACTTTGTTTGGCTAAGGGACAAATATCACAAACATGTTGAGAATCAAAAATTATTTCTGGTGTGGTCTTGGATAATGCTTGAAGTGGGGTGACAAATGGATGCCTAAGACGTTGGTGCCAAATGTTGGAAGTAAGGTTGACACTGTGAGCAAGATGTGGGTTTTAACTAGTTGTATAGTATAGCCCATTAAGTTGCTTGCCCTGGCTAATCATCTTCTTCGTAGCCACGTCCTGCACAATACAAAAATCAGGGAAAAAAAATCACAATGCATCTTAATACTCCAGTAAGTTTACGAATAGATAAGAAATTGATCAGAAAATTTGGAACACGTAGTACTATGCCAAAAACCAAATTATGATACAATTTAGTAGATCCAATATATTTAATTTTAGCTCGTTCAACATTAGGCAATTCCACAAAATCAAAATGAGTGTCATACTTATTGTGTGTTGGTGGTATTTTAGATATATGATTTGTTGTCCCCACTATCTACAATCTAATATAGCGTTTGATGTAAATTATTTTGAACAGTATTGCAGCTAGGTGTAATCATACCTGTAGCATTTGCAAGAGGTTTAGTATTACTGTTCCATTCACGAAGAAAAGCCAAAATTTGATTATACTGCTCGGTGGTAAAGGTGGGCCTCTTGGCAATTGTAGTTTAAGTATTGTGGGTAGCAGTTGTAGGCTTTGCATGCTTGGTTTTTGGCTTTACATTTTTGCCGTACAACTTGTGGCCCACTAAAAAATTATTAAGATAATAACAACAGTCTACAAGGTGGCCTTCTAGATCACAATAACTAATAATGATGTGCTTTCTCAAGGTCTAACCTCCTTGTACAACACAGGATCGATTATGAGCTCCAATTTGCATCGCATGGTGAGTAATGTCTTCAGCGCAGCTGGCTACATCTACTTGTCGTTTTTGTTGCAAAACCAAGGCATAGGCCTTGCGTGTGTCTGAAAGTGGATTCATTAACAAGATCGAGCCACGGACAATATAGTATGACTAGTTTAAACCCATCAAAAATTGCATAACATTTTCTTTTGCCTCTCTATTGGCCAATTTGTTTAGTCCTGCACTGGAACATGGAATTGGTTCAAGGTAAGAGGTCAATTCATCCCAAAGGGCATTCAATTTGGTGTAGTAAACTGAGACACATTGTTGCCTCTATCGATGTTCGACAATTTCTTGCCAGATTTGATAAATTCTAGAGTCATTGCCTTGTGAAAAGCTCTCCTTAAGGTCATTCCACACTTTGAATGTAGTATCTGCATAGATAACGCTGTTGGCTATGTTCGAATGGACTAAATTTAATATATGTGCCAACACCATGTCATTGTCTCGTTGCCAAATATGAAATTTTACATTTGTAGACACTAGAACCTTTACGGACCCATTGATAAATCCAATCTTGTTCTTCGCACTAAGGCTAATACGCATAGCACGACTCCACCATCTATAGTTGTATCCTTCGAGAGTTTTGGAAACAAGAACAATTCTCGAGTGATCCGAATAATGTAAAGTGAGTAGGTTGAAAACATCAATTGATGTTTCAACTATGATCTTTGATTCTGTCTTTCTATTGTGTTTATAGCAGAAGGTGTTTGGGTTCACAGAGATATGAGGATTGCTCTCTGATACCATGTAAAAATAAGAAAGATAAACTAGAGAGGAAAAAACTCTTGCATTAATCAATGTATTGTGTACAATGTTTCATAAGCTTTTATAGGGAGAAAATAATTATATTCTAAATAAGTAAAGACTTCTAGCTAATCAAATCAAGATCATACAATCACGAATCTGCAATCACCTTAAATTATAGATTGATTGCTTCTTAATATAGAGTGCTTGATATCTTTCTAATAAATTAACTTTTTTATGGAAAACTGAAATGAGCATTATCAATTAGTTTTGAGAAGATTTATGGCATGTTTTTATCTTGATTTTTATCATTGTTTATCATATATAATAGAAATTGCTGATAATGTGTATAACTTAAACAAATAAATTTTAAAAAATATGATATATGTTAAAATAATTGTTCCATTATAGTTTAATTAAAATAATAAATTTTATAGTAGAGTAAAATAAAATTTATTTATGATAGTAAAAACTATAAGATATAAAGAAAATTATCAATGTTTAGTCAAATAAATATGTAATTTATAATTTTTTTTGTCAAACAATTCATTTAATATTGACAGCACTTTACGAATTGACAACTAAGCAATCAACAATTTTTAAAAAATTCTTTCTTAAAAAGTTATACTTACTACAATTGTGTCATATGGACCTTAAGATAGACACAAATTTTGCAAGGTTCTAAAAGATATAAAGAGTGGTAAGAAGACAATGTCAAATTTCAAGTTTTACGAGCCTACTTGGTAAAGCGACTAGATCAAGCCTTAAACTTTACGAGCGTAGATGTAATAAAGCACTTTTTTATTTTTTTTAATATTATTTTAATTATTTTAAGATCATTTTAATAAGATTTTAATAATTTTTTTATTTAATTAATTTATTTAACTTTAAAAAATTGAACAAATAAATAAAAAGACGCAAACATTTTGGTGCATAAGCTCGTATTATGTGGTAAAAAAATTAGAATTGACCACATTTTTCATGCATTCTCTATGTGTGAGGCTTCTTCCACATACCTCACGCTTATACCATCGTAGACTTTGTTTTTTCTCACTTTTATAGAACACTCAAATTTTGGTCTTCACTTCTTAAACCACGTCGATTTCCATTAATTGACTCCTATTTGCAAATACCTTTAATAAAGGTGCATAATTAAAGAGGGTTGACTAGTTTGGGTACAATTAGTTCAACCAACTGAACCTACATATACCAAACCATTAATATAATAAGTATGGAAATGAATACAATCGTATACCTTCTATTTTTAATAAGTCATAAACTAGATTAGAATTATTTTCAATTGTTAGTATTATGCCTTAGGCTTAATGATTATTATTGTATTATTTTTTATTTTATTTTATTTTATTATCAAATGCAATTACATCTAAATAACAATTGTAAAACTGATACTTAGACTTGAAATCATCATAGAATAATATGTGGATCGACATACTTTTGATGGTGTGATTGGACGTGACTATTTTTTGGTTGCTAATACAACACTAATTGGGTATAACGGAAATCACATTAAGATTGATGGAAGATAAAGATGTAATTCATCCTCCTACTTAGTATGAAAATATATCCTGACATTCGTAGGCTTGACTATTGATATTGAAAGTCCATAGTCAATGTAAAGTTATGATTTCAAATGATTTTCAAATACAACTCGATAAATCAATAATTCAATGTAACGATAAACATAATTGGTCGAATGAGATTGACATTGATTCCATATCTCTTAAACAATTGGGACATAGTTGATGAAATTATTATATGTCACGCTAATCGAACATTTTAAGTCTTGTCATATCACACGACTTATCCCATCATATAAGTAGCCTTGACACATTGTTAGATGTCAATCTCGAATATTTAATATGGATAGATTAATTTGAATTAATCAATAAATTGAAATAATTTTTAGTTTATATAATCTTAATTTGATCTAGGTAATAATTCTTATTAATTGTCATCGTGACTAGGATTCTAATGGGTCACACACAAAGAATGAGTAGTGAAAGATAAAAGTGGTGATTTAATTAATTGATAGATGTGAGACAATTTATGTGATTAATTAATTGGTTGATTAGATTATTAAATAATGAGTCGAAATTATTTAATATGATTAATTAATTTTGGGTTTAATTAATGAGCCCAAATTACTTAATATGATTAATTAATTTTGGGCACAATAGCTTTAGGATTTTTAGTTTTTTAATGGCCCGTTTGGCATTGGACAATGGCTAAAGATAATGAATAAAATTTGGTTTATCCTATTTTGGCAGAATCGATGTTCGGATAAAATTTTATTCGGATCATCATTTAAGCCAAAATGAGAGGAGGACAAAAAAAATTATCTGAATAATCATTCACTCATTTTTTTTTTAAAATGACGAATTTACCTTTTTTAATATAGAACAAATCTATTTTTGAACATCAATACCACAGGATAATCGTCACCACCTGTCCTCTGTCTCTGCCACCACCCACCACCTCCCGCCACCGTCCTTCAGCCACCGCCTGCCCACCTATTTTTTTCTATTCTAATTTTTTTATTTACTTTTGTTTTGTTTAATTAAAAATAAAGGTAGAATTATCTTTTTTTATCAAAAGCTAATTTTTTAATAGTGATTTTTTTTATTCTTATACTTAGTTGAACTAAACAGATAATAGTAAACATATTATTCGGATTACTATTATTTAAATAATTTTTTAATCTAGATTAAAAAAAATTATCCACAAACCAAAATATACATAGTCCAACATTCGGGTTTGAAAATATAGCGTTTGTTTGAGAGATTTTTAGCAGATTTTGATAAATGTTAATAAAAGTTGCGGGTCCCATAAAATGTATGATTAAAATTAATTGTTAACTTTGACTTCAACTTTTTAGCAAATAAGCACCACCAAACTAGCTCTAATCTTTTGATAGCACAAAAATAATTCTAAAACCCTAATCTACAATACAATTCGGCCACATTGTTCCTCGTGCAGGAATTTTTGTCTTCCAACTCTTCCATGTTGTTTACTGTTAGAAGTAGAATGATTGAGCTGCTATGGTAGATCGAGATTTGAAATAAAAGAATTGTTGTTGGACAAATAGAAATTAGTTTCTACAATCTGAATTGATAAAAGGTAACGATTTTTATCTCAAATCATGTCATAACATCAAAGTTGATCATGCATTCACTGTGCATGTCTATTTAATTCCCAACATCAACTAGTCCATAAGTGATCCCATTTTTTTTATCGAGCCCGGGCAAAGACCAAAGATTTGAGCGACCAGTCCAGTAATAACTCAAAAAATAAAGAAAGAAGTATCATTAAATTTTTTATGCTCATTTCAAGTTCGAACTACCATTTGTACGAATAAAAATTTCATTCGTTAAATAATCTCTTCTTCGTATCGATAGATATAAAATCTATATGGCAACTACTTAAAAGTACATTTTATGCTACGTACCTTATTTCCCATCTGATAAAAAAAGATCCCATGATTCAATAGAATCGCAAATCCCAAAATTGTCTTCACACTTGACATATACTAGATCGTGTTAGGAGTATTTGATCATGCCATCTAATCTCGGTCTTTTAGAGGGGTTGAATCAGTCACCCGATTATTGGACGACGGACAAGGAAGAGCAAACTAGTGGCAAGATATCCAAGAATCATTCGATGATTCTAGGAGTGCACCTTATGCAACAACGCCAATTTTTTACTTGAAAAACCCTCCAATACATAATTAAAATCACCAGACTCGGGATATGCTCAAAATAAAAAATGAACCAACTTTTTTCTACTCAAAAGTTTCTGAATTACAAAGAATTACAAAGTTTCTGAATTACAAAGAATGTGTAGCATTTCCTTTTGAACATTTGACAGGACAAAAATTAAGGATGATAATGACCCATCCGAGGAGACACTATACATTTTCTCCTTGATGTTTAGCCATGCATTAAAAATCATGGAAACTGGAAGGACCCTCCAATTTGATTGTTACCTGATGGGGGGTTGATGGCAACCCAAAGGAGGGAAATAGTAATTGCAATAAGTCCGGACCAAACGAATACAATCGTAGGTGTCCTTCCTCGTCTTCCCATGAGTCCTTTCGCGAAAGGATAGAGATGAACCAACACCCAGAAGCTAAAGAATACCCCTCCAATCAAACGGCTCCATTGTGGTATGGCGCTATATATAGTCCGGCTAACACCAACTGCTATGGCAATTAAGTTGGTCATCATGATAGTTATTGGGGGAATCATCAACGACGTCCATTTTATGATGTAGAGATCGGAAAAATCATCATCGTTATCATCACCAGCAGACTTTGATGTCAAAGTAAATGAGATCTCAATCCCGGCAATCACCTTCAATAGTCCCTGGAGCACAGCAGCCAGATGAGCACTTGTCCCTCCGATTAACCAGAACTGCTCGTTACGCCACCATTCTTCCAAATTAATTCCCGACCACTTGATCTCGAGCACGGCCAGCATACAAAGCGTCAGAGTGATGACAAGCAGGTACGTGAGGAAGGTGACATTTAGTGTCTGGACAATGAATTGACCAGAAAAGAGGGACAATGCCGGGAGAAAGCAGTAAACAATAAGAAACAATGACGTAAAAGGATAGATACCAACGTTTAGGTAAGCAACTCTCTGCAAAAGCTTCATCTTAGGACTAGCCAGAAAAGCATTATTACGTGAAAAGAAGATCTCGACCGAACCAGTGGCCCATCTTAGAACCTGGTGAAGCCTGTCAGTCAAATTAATTGGTGCAGTTCCACGGAAAGCATCCCTTTTTGTTACACAATATATAGATTTCCAACCCCGATTGTGCATCCTATAACCCGTCACAACATCTTCAGTAACAGACCCATAAATCCATCCGACCCGATTGCCCCACTCGGTTTTATCTTCATACCAACATGAGATGACACTGATTGCCTCAGCAACTGAGGATGCATCAAGAAGTTCCCTCGAAATTGTTAGAGCACCAGGAGGTCGTCCATTCTTTACAGCCGGGTGATCTGCAAGTGGTCTGCCTTGGAATTCTGCCACTGGAATGGAATCAATAAGGAAATTGGAGTTTCCAAACCTTTTTGAGTATAGAGAAGGATTCATTATGTCATCATCAAAATCTCCCATCTTTAGTGCTCTGTGCTCCTCGGGTGCGGAAGAAACAGATGCACTTTTCTTACGACGAGCAAAGCAACAGCTGCAGCAACCCGAATGTTCTTTTGATCGGGGTGGGTCAAAGCCATAAAGTGCTGTCCGGCGAAAGAGGCATCCCGTGCCCACATAAACTGGACCCTGAAGGCCATCCAGAGCACGCATATTGACATCAAAGAAAACTGTATTATGATTAGCATAGCGATCAGATGGATCAATTCCCTCAAACCTTTGAGGAAACTGGACAAAACAAATACGGTCTCCGCCTCGGTCCATCATAAAACACAAGCCTTCTCTTATTGCCTGCGAGTTGTAGATGTAGTGATCGCAGTCCAGGTTAAGTATAAAGGGGCCATTAGACATGATGGCTGAGGCTCGAACCAATGCGTTCATGGCCCCAGCTTTCTTATTGTGATCATAACCAGGGCGCTTTTCGCGGGAAACATACACAAGCATGGGAAGCCGAATGTCGACTTCAGTAAAATCAAGTGGGCTATTGTCCACAGTCATTCCATGTAGAGGTTCATCACTCGGAGGTTTCAACATTACCTACAATCAGAACAAGAGCTATTTAAACTCAGCATAAGGAAGTCTAATACACAATATATTGCCAAGAGCTATTTAAACTCAACATTACATTTTTTGTACTGTTAAAGCAAGCAACGAAAGAGATAATGTGCTTTTAAATTGGCAGTACGAGTAAGTAAGTAAATGCCTTAACAAAATCAAGGGTACAAGGATTAGATAACTGATTTTTTTCAGAAAATTAAAAAATAAAAAATTTAGGTGGCCTAGGTTAAAACGAGGATATGCCAAACTGAAGTTAATATAATCAAACAGATGCCTTAAGAATGTTATAAGAAAAGTCCATTCAAGGAAAAAAGTTATCCCATTTGAGCTAGCATAAACAAAATGGCAGATGGCATGGACCATGTTTTAAAGGTGCAGGTTGGCACTAAAACCAAACCACAGATTCTACAGTCAATATAAATTCCCATAGGAATTATAAAAACTGACATTGATCGCCATACATGATATTTGGGTGCATGAATAAATGCTACAAGGAAAGTTTAAGTCCTCCAAATACCAAATTGAAAATTCTTCGGCCAGTGAGAAATTGGCAAGGTAGTATGAATCAGTGGAAAGGGATCTAGAGATTCCTTCTGACCATCTAAAGTACAACAAATGTAACTTAGAACAGGAAAGGGGGGTTTAGATTCTCATTGTCAGGGAAACAATCCAGACTACATGATCAAGTACTTTGGCTGATAATAATAAACTTATGAAGCTCATAACTAATGCCAAGTCTTCTCTAAAATAAATACCTGTATGATTCCAGCATGGTCACCCTTAGAATGTTCAGGAGAAGGAATCACCCAAGTGCCTGGCCAGTGGGTCCCATCTGCCATCCATGTTGCTTTAGAGACCTTCACAGGTTCCAATGGTTCATCCCCAGCAGTCTGTCTCTGAAGTTTCATGGCCTTGATTTCTTCGCGAGCATTATAGGCATCAGAACGACGACGAATTGAATCAGGAAGGCTATTGATTCGAACCTTGAATTCATCATACTCACGCTTAACCCTTCTACGGTCCTTGACAAAATCCTGACGCACCTTATTCTTAAAGGGGTCTTTTTTCAGGCAAAAGTAAGATTCTGGGTTTCTTGGTTCGATATCATGTTTTCGACAAAATGGTACCCACAAGTTAGCAAAACTTGCAGCTTCTGCCATCGCCTCAAATGTCAGGAGGGCACCTCCATCATCAGAAACATAGCAAGAAAGCTTTTCAACAGGGTAATCTGCAGCGAGAATAGACAGAATAGTGTTTGCAGTAACAAGTGGAGGTTCTTTTTCAGGATCAGCAGTAGAAACAAATATATCTACCCCTGGAAGGTCAGATTTTCCGGTTGGATTGGCAGGACTGGGCGTCTCGAATTTTTCTTTCAACACATTAAGGTCAGTAGCACGATTAACAGGGCAGAACTTTGGAAGCTGATCAAGTAGCCAAGAAAGTGCAAACCAGATCTCACAGATGACAGACATCAACCACAGCCATCTTGCATCCTCATTAGGGTGGCTGATTCTCCATGCCAGAAATAGTCCAAGAACAACCATACGAACAAATATCAAGAGTCTGCAAGAGGCAGATTCACCCAAAAAAATGTTTATCAGCCTTTGTTACCTCTTTCAATTCAAACAATACAGAAATACAGGCTTAATGTACTATTTGTCAGCATAATGTTGGACCAAATTAACAAGAATGTGAGATTAAACAAGATATTCATAGATCAGAAGTTCTAATAATTTAATGATCTAAACAATTTTCTGAGAAAAGATACACAAGAAGTCGATGTAATCAGGATTCTTCAGTTTAGACAAAAAACCAAAACCATTATACCACCCCAGACCAGAGTGTACTAACATCAAACTAGTCAAAGTTCCTGCCAATACTAGGACACGAAAATGGAAATCACAATTTCACTTAAGCCAAAAAACAACTTATCAAACTGTATTTATCAGGCACAAAAGGCTTCCTTAAAGAGACAGACAGAAGCTAAATTAGCAACAGATTAGACCCAGCAGAGCATCACTAGACATTATCATGTCATATATAAGGTACAAACACTTAAAAATTTGATGTTAGGTCCAGATCGTGAAGAATTATGGGATCGCATAATATTGTTCTGCATGGAAAGATGATAATTGATTTATTAGATCCATTAAGCTACTTCCTTCTTTTCATTATATTCCTTAACCTAACTATCACTGTATTCATTCTTGACAAATTCGAAATGTATCTACACGTGCCCAATATAATTTCTGGGATTTAACTAAAGAAAATAGAAGAAGAACCAAACCAAAGAAACAGTATAGAGAACGATGATGGAAAATGACTTCACCTATATGGGCTGAGTATTGCAGCTGGTATCTTCAATTTGCGGGTGAGCGGCCTCCATGGCTTGTTGAGTTCGGGAGGTTGACCTGCTTCATCATTTTTATCATTCTCCAGTCCTCCATCCTTTGGCCATATAGCATTGCCATACCCATAAGTTCCTTTTGTCTCAAATAACCATCGGTTATGATCAAAATCAACTCCTGTTTGGCTCCTCATCAGCCCCGAATGGCTTCTTATTATTGCTGACCTGTTGGCCGATTTCATCAATGACAACCTCCTTTCCATCTTTGACATCCCAACATTTGTTGGCAGAGGCAAAGGCCGACCAGACTCCCCTGAGTTTGTAGCCAACTCTGTACTCTTGTAAGGTTCTTTACAACCAGGACAGATCCCATCACCAGTTTTTACAGCATCAATGAAGCAATCTCTGCATATCTTGAAATCACATTCGCAAGGGAGAATATCTTCACCCCTCTCATCACTCACAACCTTTCCATCACAACCCGGGACTGCACACGATGACCCTTTTGTTCCAGCCATCTGGGGATGATTAGTCTCAGATTCGATCACCTTGTCCA
Organism: Forsythia viridissima; assembly: GCA_030279155.1. Classification (NCBI taxonomy): domain Eukaryota; kingdom Viridiplantae; phylum Streptophyta; class Magnoliopsida; order Lamiales; family Oleaceae; genus Forsythia; species Forsythia viridissima. The sequence continues at coordinate 30,959,433 of CM059041.1, read as the reverse complement.
TCAAGTGGGCACGAGTGACACTGTTATATCCACCAGTAAACAAAGAACTAGATACATACTGCTCCTCCACCCTCTGCGACATCGAAGGATCCATGGGCTGATTATCAGGTGTTGGCGGTATTTGAACCGTGTAGTTTGTGAATTCAACACCACTTATCTCACTGTCAAGACTATCCCTCGATAAATTGACATACCGACCCTCTGATGTCTTCCTTGCAAAAGTCACAGTAGGAGGTACAGAAGCCATCCCAGATTGTGAGTCTGAAACTTTGAAGGATCTTCCTGCCATTCTGCCAATATTTGCACCTAAAAGTTACCTATTTGTTACCAGAACCTGAAACTTCAGGCAGAGTAATCAAATCAAAACAGGATTTCATTAGCTAAGACTCAGAACTAGAAGCACAAAAAGCATAATTGACAAGAATTCAAAATTTAAAATCTCAAGCTCTCATTCTCACTAAAATATTTTCTCTCCACAAAATGCTATTATGTTTTAGCATCTACTAAACCTTTATTCTTTAACTGCTTCTGTAAAGTAATCCACTTTCTGTGCTTTTATTTTAAAATAAATAAAAAGATGCTTTTGAGGTCAAAATTCCAATATTTTTCCCACCGAAACACATGAAAGATCAGTTTAAAATAACATAAAAGCACAAAAAGAAGCACCTGTAATCTCTAGATACCGGAAAAACAGTGATGAAGAACAAGACTACCATACACCATTTCTCCCTAAAGATCTCAACCTATCCAAGAGCCCAAAACCTACAAAAATTTTCCAATCAACCAAACGTCGCACAGACTTCAAAAGGTGTGAACAAACATATCCCAGATGAACAAGAACGTACGCAGAGAAAGAAATATATCACCTCATCTCTACTACTGCAAACACCATAACTAAAATGACACGTAAAATGCATATAAAAACAAAGAAACGGCCTCCCCAAGAAGAATAAGAAACATTCAGACATAATCTGTCAAATTACTATTAAATAACTAATATATACTATACGTCATAGTCTGCACCATCCATGTATTTACACACATGAATGCAAATATTACAAATTACAACTGTAATAGCAATGCTTTCATGGTCCACATAGTTTTTTAATACGACGCAGTCATCAAATTCTTCCAAAACACTATTTTCTTATACACACACTAGTTTAATAACCCATAAAATCTATCATCAACTCTCGGTTTCCCTCTTCATATTTTCAAAGTTGTTTGCATAATACTCAACGCTTCAATACTGAAACCAAAGACTTTTGGTATAGAATCAGTACTAAAGCCGACATACACTTTATTTTTCGAAAAAACCCACAAGCTCAAATCATTTTTTATACACAAGCATTATTTCTAGGCATAAAAGTATTGGAAAAAAACGTGGGAGAAAGAGAGATCTGAGCATCTGCGACGAATATACCTTGTTTAGTAAATAATTAAGGAAAATGGGGTACCGTTAAAGAGAAAATTTTCAGAACATTTGATATCGACTGTTCGAGTAAAGACTTGAAAGCAAAAAAGATCTGTTTAGTATTAACAATGGGAATACTGGTATCAGCTGCTGGCTGCTTTTGGATTTCACATTTGTGGGATAGAAGAATTTTTGCTTGCGTTGATGGAAAGAGAAAGGAGAAGAAGACAGGATGGCCTAATATTGCGGGAGGGCGGGGTGCGGGGTATGTGAACGGGAATTTAGGGGGTTCGGTCTAGGCAAGCTTTCGACGCGTTTCAGTAAGTTGGATCCAACGGTGAAAAGCCTGTTTAGTGTTTAGAGACAACTGTATGTACAAGTGAATTTTAATTTTAGTTCGACAAAGTGTAAATAGATTTTAATAAAAATTAATCTAATGCATAGTTAAAAAATTAATAAAATTATAAATCTTATGGATCGTGTGATTAAAATTGAAACTTGATAAGTATCAACTTTTATTAAAAAACAGTAATTTTCAGTTGAATCAAACAAGTACTAAAGTGTATTTGAAATCAATTAAAATTTTGTGAAGAGCACGTAGAAAAACTTATATTTGCTCATCGTATTTTTAAATAAGTAAAAAAAATGACAAATACAAAAATGTAATTAAATATTTACACTTTATTTTGAAGTACGCTAACAGAATTTTCAAACAAAAATCGTCATCGTCAAGAACAATATGCTCTAATAAATGAAAGTTGATAATGATAATGATAATGTAATATAAAAAGTTGACAAACATAAATGCGACAATAAAAAAAAATTAAAAATCTTTAATACGATTAAAATATAGTATGTATTTATATATTTATAAAAAATGTGATGTAAGCTTTTTAAACTAAAAATAATAAATTGTGATATTTTTCACTTTGGGCATTACAAACTAAAGTGCTACTTTAAATTCTTCAAGGCCGTTGCAATGGGCCCCACTTAGGCCGCCTACTGAACAAATTTCATCAATGCCGTGAATCATGGTGGGACATGTTGACGATTTTGTCTATTAATGTTAACATTGCCAAGCTACAAGTTTAAGTTTAAGGTCACGTTTGGTGCATCATATGAGACATGACAAATGATTAATTTGATCATATTCACTATTTAGTGTAAATAAAATTGTTGGTGGAATTTCTAACTTTTTATTTTTGACACCACCACTTCAAACATTTGCTAAAATATGCGGCACTAGGATCTTCTTTGGATAGCAATCGTTCGAAAGTCTATCATTTGACCAAATATGCATCACTTAATCATTTTTAAGAATGACAAAATGATATCTCCACATTTTCCTACTTTCCCTCTAATGTGCAATGTTATTTTCCCTCTATTTATTTCCTATATTAACAAACTCAAGCATTCTCCTTCTCACATCACGCACATTTTTACTTTTTCAATTCCTTAATGAACTCCAATCTCTTCGAATGTGGAACCCCATTGGAAATGAAGATGTCGTAGATAGATCCGAATCCTAAAAGATGTTTTTTTACTTGCTAAAGAAAACAGGTGAGTTTAGTGCACTCCTATTTTCCCCTATTAATGTTGACTAATTAGCGGTCGAATATTTCTACATGATAGTGGAGAATGTTCATTCTTTACTTCGTACGATCCCTCCCCCAATGTCTAAGATATCGAAGGAACTCATTTTTGGTTTACCTCACTCGAAGTAGGGAACCAAAAATGAAATCAGAACATTTTGTTCAAGAAAACCTAGTTTTTGAAAAACATAAATGTTTAAGTTTGTTTGTGAGGTCATTATGTTGTTTAATGTGGTGTTTTAATGACTTTTGCTATTTATATAAAATTTAGTGTTTCTTTCGTTGTCCTATTTTCATTCTCTCTGTCTCTACTAATGAGTAATTTTATTTAAAAATAGCAGCACAAATCCTAAACCTTTTCAAGATGATGCAGCTCTAGTTCTAAACCTTTTATAAATGTAGTGCAAGTCCTTACCTTTTTCATAAATATTGAAATAAAAGACCAAACCTTTTCACAAATTTAACGAATAGGTCCCTTGTTAAACAGAAAATAATTCAACAATTTGTACAGTTCAATATAGAACTGAGAACTAATAAAGTCAAACTAGACAATAAACAAAACAAAAACTAAATGTGACAAAGTGACAACTTGCTATTGATAAAAACTAGAGCATTACAATAAGTTCTTCAACATTCAATAACTTACAAAAATTGTAGCATTACAATTACATTTACTTGTCAAAAAAAAATATTACATTTGTCTTCATTAAACATAAAAAATTTGTCTGGTAGCAATAAACATAACAAAAATATACATCCAACATTTTGTTTAACTTGTTCCAACTTCGTTCACAATTGAGGTATAGATGTCCCTCTCTTTTTCTTGGACTTAGTCTTTCTTTTATTGCATGTCTCAGGCCAGACAAGTCATCTTGTTATGCTCAGTTTCCCCACACTTCTTACATGTCATTTTCATACATTTTCTTCTAATCTTGGATCCTTCTATTAGCTCATCTCCCTTGTGTAAACCTTTTTTCCATTTTTCCTTTTATTATGGTCCAAACGTTTCAAACCTCTTAATATGCTTTCAGTTACAAACCTCTTAATATACCTTCAGTTACAAAGTTAGAATGTTTTCTCATTGATTGTGTTGAACAAAATTGGTAGCAGATGGACGTTCTTGATGGGAGGACGTGTATAAATACATGATTTGGTCCCTAAGCTCAAGCACCCTTTTCTTCTTTGTTATACACCATCATATTGGGTGTTCTGAGGGCTTAGAAACGTCAAAACCAAAAGAAACTCTATATCAAGAACTCAACTAGAAAGACTACAATGGCAAGAGTTATCTTCAATCTCTTTGTGCATTGATCTAAGTGTTGTTTAGATGTTTTGAAGCATATTAGATTGTATTTTAGTCTAACAGTTGTTATCATATCAAGTTGAAACTCTGCCTTATTGTTTTGAGTTCTAAGGAAAACATTCGTAAAATACCGTGAATTTTTTCTTTTGATTACAAAATTTATTTTTCTAACTTTGGTGCAAAGCGAGGTTTGGGTAATTGGATTTCTAACATTTCTGTTATTTGAAGAAACAAACGGGTCTGCAACCGGGGTCTGAAATTGGGTCATTTGAACTGGTTGGAGGTTGAAGATGATGTTCATCTGGTTTGACTTTTGTGCGGTCATTTTAAAATATGCATAATATTAACTTTAATTATGCAATAATTTGTTTATGTTTAATGCTTAATATATGAGAATATTGTAGTGCATAAAATGACATATTGTGGATAGGGATTATTCTCATAACACTTAATTTTATGCATAAAATTTAAATGTCTAGTGATCCATATAATTTAATTAATTAAGAATTAGCTACAACATCTTTAATAGATTATGATTACATAAGGATTTATAGACATTAAATGTAATTAATTATACTTAATATAATAAATTTTATCTCACATGAACTTTTATTATATTTATATAATTAATTATGATAAAATATCAAATTATTTTCATAATATACCCCCATGAATTATGAATAAGTACATAATTTGATAGTTTTATAATATTGTAGGATAGAATATCAAAGTATTCTCATATTGTACCCATAAATCATGAATTAAGTACATAATTTGATAATTCTATCATAAGAAACACATAAGTCTGCTTGAATTAAAATTTTAGCCCACATGTAATTTTTATGTCATCAGATTCATTTTTGCATGATTTACAATGGTAAAACATAAAATTTATTCAATTAGACCTCAAATTATGACATAAGCATTTATAAAATTTATGCAGCTTCACAACCTGCTAATTTTTCTAACATTCGTTGTGATATTCCTGAACTAAATGGTGATAATTATAAGATATGGAAGGAGGGAATTGTTCTCCATCTAGGATGTATGGACATTGACTATGCTATTAGTAAAGACGAACCACCAACAATCACTCATACCGGTACTCCAGCGAACATCGCACTTTATGAACAATACGTGGTTCCGTCGATCAGCATGAAAATGTTCGAGACTTGCTGAAAGCAATTGATTATCAATTCATCACTTCAGATAAGGCACTGACAAGCACCCTAATCATGAAGTTATCATCCACAAGACTCACCAGTGTGAAAGGTTTGCGTGATCACATCATGCAGATGAAGGACATTGCGGCTCAACTTAAGAAACTCGGGGTTGAGATGTCTGACTCCTTCCTGGTGCACTATATCCTAAACTCCTTCCCACAGTAGTACGGGCCATTCAAAATCTCGTACAACACGCATAAAGATAAATGGTCAATCACTGAATTAATGACCATATATGTTCAAGAGGAAGGAAGACTTGTGATGGAGCATAGTGAAAGTGCAATGCTGACTACAACGCGCGGGAAAGGCAAACCCTCAAACCAATCAAAATGGAAAAGGCAAAATACCACCCCAGGCTGATATCAAGAAAGAGCCCACGTGTTACTTTTGTAAGAAGAAGGGACACATGAAGAATGGGTGCGCTAAATTTAAGAAATAGCTTGAGGATAAAGGTAATACAACCTCGTTTGTTTGTTATGAATCTAATATGGTTATAATATTAACACCTGGTGGATTGACTCTGGTTCTACAATCCATATTGCAAACTCCTTGCAAGGTATGCAAAACCTAAGGTAGCCAGTTGGAAGTGAACAAAGCATCTTATCCAGAAATAAAATGGGCTCACAAGTGGAGGCTATAGGAACATGTGTTTTAATTTTAAGTAGTTGTTTTGTTTTAAAATTAGATACGACCTTCTATGTTCCAAGTTTTTCACGAAACTTGATTTCAGTTTCAAACTTATACCTTTGGGATATTCTTTAAATTTTGCAAACATATCATTCAATTTGTTTTAGAAGTCTGATTGTGTTGGGAATGGTACTTTAAGTCTGATTGTGTTGGGAATGGTACTTTGTCTAATGGTCTTTATAATATTAATTTACAAGACATTGCCACTTATAGTTCATTGCATGTTCATAATGGCACTAAAAGGTGTATTACTAACAAGGACTCCTCTATATTATAGCACCAGAGATTAGGACATATCTATATAGATAGAATTATGATATTAGTAAATGATGGGGTACTTAATACTCTAGATTTTATTGATTTTGAGACATGCGTGGACTGCATTAAGAGAAAGCAACCAACAAGTCCAAGAAAGGTGTCAATAGGAGTTCAGACATATTAGAAATCATACATACTCATATTTGTAGTCCAGACATGCACTCACATGGTCAGAAATATTTCATTACCTTTATTGATGATTACTCTCGATAAATGTACTTCTACTTGCTTCATAATAAGAGTGAAGCATTAAATGCCTTTAAGATTTTTAAGTCTGAAGTACAGAAACAATGCGAAAAGCAAATCAAAATAGTAAAACTAGATAGAGGTGGAGAGTATTACGATAGGTACACTGAGGATGGATAAGCACCTGGTCCGTTCGCTAAGTTTCTTCAAGAATATAGAATAGTTGTTCAATACACCATGCTTGGTTTACCAAACCAGAATGGTGTGGCAGAAAGAAGAAACCAAACATTATTGGACATGGTGCGGAGTATGCTTAGCAGTTCCAATCTTCCTAAATCCTTGTGGACTGGAGCACTAAAGACGACAGTGTATATATTAAACCAAGTCCAACCAAGGCTATTCCAAGGACGCCATTTGAATTATAGAAAGGTTGGGAACCGAGTTTACGACATATGCACGTTTGGGGATGCCCGTTGGAAGTGAGGATTTATAATCTACAAGAGAAGAAGCTGGACCTAAGGACCATTAGTGGATTTTTCATTTGATATGCCAAAAGGTCTAAAGGGTACGTATTTTATTGTCCATCTCACAAAACTAGGATTGTGGAATCAAGAAATGCTAAGCCCCTGTTCTCTTTGGTGTTTTTAAGTCGTTTTTAGTTTTCAATTTTTCAAAACAGTGAAAATGTGTTTACTTATTCATTTTCAAAAATGCATTTTGGAAATACCCAAAAAATTTACAAAGAAAATGGAAAATGATATTTGTGTCGTTTTCATCATTTTCTTTACAAAACAAAGTTTTCATCCAAAATAGCCAAAACACGAAAAACGCACAAATGGACACCATTTTGATTCATCCCCACATCATTTTGAACGCCTTTATTTATTTTTTTCTCTCCAACCTATTTTAGCCGTCTTCTTCTTCTTCCTTCTTCAGCCTCAAGTTGTCTTCTTCTTCTTCATTTTTCCTTCATTTTTCGTCTCTCCATTTTCTCTTCTTCTTTCATTTCTGCGATAATTTCTTCTATTTTTTGGTCAAATTTAGCATATTTGTACTATGCAATAATCATTGGCTTATTCGATTGAGAGAAATTCAAAAGGACTTTTGAAGGTAAGAAATTTTCTTTTTGTTGTTTCAGTTTTTTGTAAATTCTTTATGGGTTTATAAAACTGGGTTCAAAGTTTTTACTAGAAGTTTTTATTGATTATTCTTGTTTAGCTGCCTATATTTTTGCGGTGGGTTTTTATTTGAAGTAATATAAAGAGCTCTTGGAGTTTTTATTTTTGTTGGATTTATATTTATTTGAAAATCAACGTTTTAAGAGTTTATGCATGATTGAATAAAATTTTGAGCTGAGTTTATTTATAACAGTTCGATTTTTAGGGGGATGTATTTAATTAGGATTTTGTAAGAGTTTTATGGACATTTTTTAAGTAATTGATTTTAATGGATTTCATTAACTTTTATTGACTTTTATAGATTTTAATAGACTCCTACAAACTTTTATGGATTTCATTGTAAAAGACTCTGATATACTTTTATGGATTTTTATGGACTTTGATAGACTTTTATTTTTTCAATTAAAGGCTTGTTCGGTAGAGTTTTTTTGTTACTTTTTGACTTTTCAAATTATTTTGTAGTGTAAAAATGGTTGAAAAGTCAAAAATTTTAGGCAAAAAAGTGAATTTTTTTGGAAAAAAACTCTACCGAACATGACTTAAACATCTTGAATATAAAAAAATATTGTTCTACGATTACAAAAATAAAAATAAAAATTATCCCATAAGAAATTCTATTTATAATTTATTTAATTACATTAATGTTATTAAATTCATAAAAAAATTGAATTTATAATGTTCTATATATTTACCACAAGTAAACTACATCAAAAGTCAATGGCAAATTATTCGCTCACTCTTTTCTTTTTTCTTTTTCTTTTTTTGTTCTTTTGGGTAAACAACGAAATTCCAAATTGAATGTTGATATATCCAAAAAAAAAAAAAACATGGCTACATTTGATAATCTATAGATAACATATCATTATAAGTCACTTCAATTACATAAATAAATAATCAAAGTACCAATTATTTTTAAAAAATCCAATACTATTTGTATAAATTAAAAAAGAGAAATTACTAATGGTCAATATTATTAATTTGCCCATTATAACTCCACATATCAATAGCTATAGCAGCCCTCCACTCATTAGCACTCTCTTTTTGTTGTTCTTGACTCTCATAAAATAGTCCAAAGTTGTCCACATGATCATTTAACACCGGTGAACATGATAAAACTTCATTTTCTGGTTCAACTGGAAACTCATCAGAATGACACTCCTTGCGAAGAAAATTGTGTAATTCTGCACAAGCTAACACTAACTCTGCTTGTGTCATATGGAAATGGAGGAGCTGTTTTGAAAATCATGAATCTCGATTTGAATATACCAAAAATCCTTTCAATTATGTTTCTCAATGATGCGTGTCGAAGATTGAACAACTCTTTTACATTTCAGGGTCACGGCCTTGACCAACAAAATCTTGAAGATGATAGCGAGTGCCTCGAAATGGAGCTAAAAATTGATCTCGATTTGGAAATCCGCAATCTACCAAACAATATTTTCCTGATTATATAATAGTTGTAGAATTAGTAAGCAATGTATAACATTTATAATCATAAAATATATGTATAAGTGACATAAATTAGTGATTGCCAATTTTTAAAATACCCTGTGGTACTTTAAGTCCGTTATTCCTTGATAAAGCATCATCAATACTTTTGAATCATGAGTAGATCCCTCCCACCCGCTAAGCACGTACATGAATTCCAAATAAAAGTTACATACTGCTAAAACATTCTGTGAAATTGTTCCGTGACGATTACGATAACGACTTGTATCACGTCCAATTACCATAGCAGTAATATGGGTACGGTCAATTGCTCCAATGCAATCCTAAAACATTAAAATTGTAATAATAAATAATGAGAAAAATACTCCAACTACAAATAATAATAATAATAATAATAATAATAATAATAATAATAATAATAATAATAATAATAATGATAACTTACTTTAAAATATGGGTAAAATCTTGTACTTTCTCTAATTCTTTCTAGCATTGCAGATCTAGGTTTAGCCATCATATCTACTGAAATTGTGTTTAATACCTTCAAAATCTTGTTGAAACTTTGACTAGTTGTGAAATGTGATCGCCCATACGATTCACGAATTACACAATATCGAGAATTTTGACCGACAATGCGTAAAAAGGTTGCAAGCATTTCTTCAATACAAATAAACCTTGTATCTTGCACGAGTGCTTTTTCTCTAACGATGTTGCATAGTTTTATAAATACACCAGGATACATTCTATAAACTTTTCGAAAGTTTGTCGGATCCTCATTTAATATTTTGTGTATATAATTGTATCCACCTGAAGTTTTTGGTCGTCTATTTAGAGGACGTTGAACACGTTCGTAGCACATGGTAACTATTAGTTCATTAAGCATACATTGAATTGCTTGAATTGCCTTCAATGTATATCTAATGATTTCAATCAATTTTTCTCTCCTTTCTATTTCTTCCATCTCTTCATTATCTACCTCATCTTCATGCATGTTGATACTAGACATTATATAAATAGAGCGCCTGGAATCAAAATTAGAATTAAATTGTGTATGTGTATGTGCATGTAATTAGTTATGGAATCAACAATAAAGTTAATGCAAACAAACCCAAGAATTACTCATTCAAAACACAATCAATAACAATAATTATAAACAATCTCCAAACTTTAAAAGGTTGATCTTAAGTATTTAACAGGATAGCATTTAACATGATTTTAGAAAAAATGCTTTTAAAGAGAGTAATTGCCCAACACCTCTATTCTTTGCAAAAAGAGTACAAAATGATTTCTAGCTTTCAGCTATTCTTTTTTCTTTTTTCAAGTAACCCAATAAAAAAAGCTACTTAATTCAAATCAAACGACATGGAAAAATAGATCACAATTTGGTAAATAGGAAAAATGAAGAGTATCCCCTTTCAGGCTGACTACATATGAATGCACCTTAATTTGAAATGGATTGTTATGGATTGTTATTACATATAAATGCACCCCTTATTACATACGAATGCACTCCCTTTCAGGTTGACTACATATGAATGCACCCCTTTGAAATGGATTGTTATTAACATAAAAAAAGAAGACACTCACCAACATATGAATGCACCTTAATTTGATCACATATATTATGAATAAAATTGAATCTGGACAATTTAAATCAATCACCCATATTCTCTGATTAACGTGAGAATTCATTGCTATAATGTTTAAATCTTGGATTAAAAGATTTTCAGCTATGCCTTCACAGTGTCTCTTTCCGTCTCTTTCCTCAAATAATCAAGAAATTAATAAAACAATCTTTTGGGACTCCACATTGGGTAATGGATTTTCCATAATTTCTCTACACATCCCACTCACTTCCAAGCCTCCACCCCACCCCACCCCACCCCACCCCGCCCCGCCCCATGCCACGTTAATTATAAAATAGCAAATATCAATTGATTTCATAAAAAAATTTAATGAATTATATGTCAAAATCTTCAAATCTTCAATATTCAATATTCTATGAAAATATGCTTATCATGGAAATACACGTTCTTCAAAGGAAATGACAGGTCGACATTGAAAGTAGTTGAAACTCACCGGAAAGCAGAGTGAAAAACTCACCGGAAAGCAGTGGAAGGGGCTGGAGCTGCTACAGCATTTTTGCCGTTCTTTGAAGACAGAGAAAGGAAAAAGAAAAGTCTTTCAAAAGTTTTACGTTAGAGTAGAGAGAAATAAAGAATTTTGCTATTTATATTTACCACTAAAAAGTCTATCAAAGTCTAGCATATATAAATTTCTATTAAAATTATTGACAATTTGAATACCCCTAAATTTCGTAAGATTTTAAAAATTCTAAATTGAATAACACGTGATTTTTAAAGACTTTTTAAAGTATTTACAAATCTATATTGAATACTCCAATATTTCTATAGAGATTAAAAAGTCTTAATTAAATACACCTAAACTTTTAAAGTCTATAAAACTCTTTCAAAATCCTAATTAAATACACCCCTCTTAGGTTCTTATTTCTGTTTTTTTATTCATTTGGTGTTTAGTGAGGTGGGCATTGTATAAAGTACAAATCAGAGTCTATCTATTTTAAAGTTTTGATTTTGGGCTTTCTGTTGGACTAAGAATATGGGGAAGCCTGTTGGGAACAAGAAATTTAAAATAGGATCAAAATCCAATGATGGAAATGTGAAACAAACCAAAGCTCGGGATCGTAACGCGAAAGCATTTGATGAAGACACTGTTATTTTGATTAACATGTCCCATGAGTTGAAGGAAGGAGGCAACAAACTATTTCAAAAGAGTGATCAATAGTCGATTTTCAACATGGCAGGTTGCTACATGCAAATGGATATTGGTGAGTACCTTGAATAGCAAGGCACTATTGAAGATGTCAAGGTGTTATAAGGCCTTGAATAGGCTTGATTTGGCACTGTGTGTTGAGCATGGAACCAAATAATTTGAATGCAATGGAGATTGCTGATAAGGTGACAAACGCGATTTAAGAGAAGGGTCTAAAAGTTGAAGAAAGAGAATGTGGTCATGAAGACGGTGGAGTTAATTCATGGAGAAGATATAAGATAGGCTCGGCTACCGGTTAATTGTAGCATTAGACTTGTGAGGGATATAGTTTTGGATTGATTTCCGACTTTGGAGGGTGTACTTATCAAGTGTAAGAATCAAGAAGGTGATTTAGTTACAATCACAACAAATGATAAGCTGAGATTGCAGAAGTATCAGGTGATCCTACTGGTTTTCTGAGACTGCACATTGTAGAAGTTAGTCCAAATACAGAACCACTTTATGAAGGAATGAGCAGTGAAGAGGAAATATACCAAACCAATGAAAACCAACTAATTTTATAGAGAACAGTATTGTGGAGAAAGGGCTAACTTGTGTTGAAGACTGGATTTTCAGTTTGCAAGGCTCTTCAAGAATCGTGTTGGGTTTGATTGTGATTCATACTTAGATCTTCTTGAAATAGGAATGAAGTTATACACAAAAGCAATGGAAGACACTATTACAAGTGAAAATGCACAAAAACTCTTTGAAATTGCTGCACCGAAGTTCCAAGATATGGCCGCTTTAGGATTGTTTAATTGGGAAAATGTTCGCATGTCTAGAGGAAAGATGGTGTGTCTTTTACAGAAGACAGTTTTGGGGAGTCGTCTTAGTGCAAGTCAAAGACGCGTACGATTGGGCGCAAAAAGAATATGTGAAAGTCGGAATGAAGTATGAAAAAGATCTAATATTTAATTCTATATTTTCTAATCACTACAACAAAATCTCTATTTCACGACAAGATATTTTGCGACATACATAAAGTTGTCGCAATAAGTGATTTAGCGCGACACGTTTTTAAAGTTTGTGGCAAAAATTTTGGTGGAAAAATAACTAAAAAAAAATATATAAGGCAACATAAAAAGTTGTCGCGAAATGTCTAAATGCGCGACAAGTAATAAAGATTGTCGCCGAAAACATTATGGGAAGCTTGGCACCAAAATATATTTGGTAGAAAACTTATGGCGACAAACTTTTATTTCTTGCAACAAAGTTTTTTGTGATGCAATAGGTCTACTTTTTGCAATAAGTAATATTTGTTGCTAAAAATTCTAGAATAGAGGAAAAAATTTGCAACACCTATATTTGTTATTGCTATAACTTGTAGGGATGGTGGAAAATAAATTAGTGACATTCAGATTCGTCGTCTATCAGTCTTTGCAATTAATACCATTTGTCACAAGTCTATTTTACTATTGTTCATAAATAAATATTTCAATTAATTAACAAATCATAATAAATTATTAATAAGTATGCACAAACTTGCAATTGGATTTTTTTTTCAATATGAATTTATTTTTTATACTATTTTATTGCGTGTAACATGTGAATCGTAAAATTTCAAATAATTTTAATTCGATCTGCAAAGATGAGGGAAGAGCCATCAATTTTTTTTTTTTAATTACAAATAGTTCATAGTAAGATAAGCAAGCCCAACTATAGCAATACCCAATACATTAATCGACATAAGTAGGAAAGCTTGTTGTCTAGTATGGTAGCATCTAAAAATGGTACCATAAATAAGTGGCACTGGAGAACTCCAAAAGTTTGGAAAATTACATAAAGTTTAAATTAATTTTAAGGGTGGCCGACCATAATAAATCTTCATTGGACAACCCGAGTATAACCACACTTGAAAGAGTATTTCATCCAAACTATTTATCTTAGGTGAGTTAAAGTATAAAGAAAAAGTCAAAAATCATGATAAATCACAACCTTTGTGAAGAATTCACAATTAACTTTATAAATTAAACTTAATTTAGTCCAAAATAGTCTTTCAATAGGTACTACTAAGTTTTAAGTGTATTCATTTTACCAATTTTTATTAGCTTACTTGCTAAATCTTGTGAAAGATAATTAAGAAGGAAGCAAAGAAAAAGGCCAAAGATCCAAAGTCTTCATGTAGTTTATACATTGACAAAAAAAAAAAAAAAAAAAAAAGGTAAACATAAGTAAATGTTTGAGAGATAAGTCAAAATGGAACAAGAGAACCAAATAAAAAAATTAAATAAAAAAAAAGGAAGGAAAAATGATAAAAATCTTGTAAGGAAATGAAAATAACAAAGATTTGGTCCATGATTTTTGTAGAAATACAACATGATTTCAACCAATAAAAGAAAGAAATGATAAATATAAAAAAAATTCAAATATATAGTTCACATTATTAATCATAAAAAGAGAACAAATAAATGGTAAATGCCTAACTAGAATTTATCAATCCATAAAACAAGAAATAGACTTCTCAATACTGAAAGAAAATTTGTGACACATATATATAGTCAACATGCGGTGGCCTGTTGAAGATTGTTGCTAGTTCAGATGGTTGTGAAGGCGTGCCAACTTGACCCGATACGATCATCTTTATTAGTGTCTCAAATTGAGATAGTCTAGCACGCATATCTACTCAGTATTAGTAGATGTCAAATTAAGAGAGTGGCTTGAGGCAGGTTTTGGACCATGTCCAAGTCCTCTAATGTAACCTCTACATTTTTCTAAAACCTCCAGCATGATCTCAAATTCAGTTGGGACTTGAGATCTCACTAGAACATGTTGCTCTTTAATCTCAAGCATTTTATCCTATAGATATGTCAAGAGAAAAGGGGAAAATTATATTAAGAACAAAAAATATAATAAATGTCAATGAAGAAGAATAAGTGTTAATATACTTATATATCTTGTTCATACCTCATCATTTACTCACTATTTGTTCTTGTTGTAATGAGTCTCGTAATAAAGGTCAATTTCTCCTCGCGCGTTGTTTTTAGTAATTGGTCTCTGTTTGAAATAACACAATCCATGTTATATAACTATCTTTATTTTTATAAGTTGAATGTGTTATAAAAATTAAAATAAAATCAGTAAAAACCAAAAATTAAAAAATAAAATAAAAATAAAGGAAAGAAGCATGATGGGTTGAATTAACAAAATTAAAACAACCCATTCTTTCGATCATTAGAACCCAAACCAGCCCATTAAATTAAATTTACAAAGGTAAAGAACCGTATTGGAAGTAAACATAATTCCCTCCCCTGCTTCCTCCCTCCCTCTCACGATTTCCCTCCTCTGGCTGCCTCCCTCCCTCCATCCCTCCCTCTCACGACTTCTCCCCTCTGGCTGCTGACTCCCTCTATGTCTCTATTCTCACCAGAAAAAGGAAGCAATAACTCCCACTCCCAGGTCCAGCACCCAATTAAGGTTGGATTTCTAGATTTTGTATTTTAATTTGTCATCTATCCGCGTTTGATACTTACAAGTTACAAAGAACTTTAATTATACCATTAAGGGATAACATGAATTGAACCATTGTGTATATTTAAAGATTGGATTTATTTCTTCTAATAGGTTCAGTCGTTGTTGGTGATTGGATTTGTTTCTTCTAATTGGGTCAATCGTTGTTGGTGATTGTATTTATTTTTGCTTATAGTTGTTCTGTTGAGGGTTAGATCTTACTTTTCCAACTAAGGATTAATTTAACGTCTATTATCCCCCAGGAATGGGGGAAAAATGTGCATCTATTATCCCCCAAGTTTATAGGTGATTTGCTTTAACTTATATTTATGTTAATTTTTGTGATGACAATCGACCTCATATTTGAGGTTCTCTTCCCAATTTCTACCAGGCTTGGCTCCATTTTTCGGGAGATTAATTGCTCTAGAAAAAGGGAAAACTAGTGTTGCATTTAAATTAGTTCTCCAAATTTCACCTATCTTATAATTATATTCACATCTGCCGGTTCAGAATATTCAATTAGTTGTTGAATCATCTTAATGCATTGGCTCTTCATAATTCCAGACTCTTTCTTAACATCTACTGCTATTGGTGATTTAAAGGAACCATATCCGTAGTCGTCCATTGGAAGCAAAACCTTCTGTGTATTGTCTTCAATTTGTCATTCAATTTTACTTCTTTAGTGTCATTTCGTTTCGGCGATGCTAAACTATTGCCTGCATTTGTAACTGATTCATTTGCAGTATGGACCAGTTCTTTGAATGTGTTGATGAACTGAGAAATTCAGTCTGCTTTAGACAACAGTGGTGTGTGGAATTGGACATGTTATGTGTTCAGTGCAATAACTGCTGCATCCAATTGCAAACCGAATTTGGTGAGTTACAATACTCTGATTGATGCGTATGGATCAAAAGGTTTTCTAGCTGAAGCTGTAGAATTGCTGCGAGAAATGGAGCAAAATGGTGTGCAACCAAATGTTGTCTCAATTAGTACTCTGCTGGCTGCATGTGGTCGATGCTGTCAAAAGGTGAAGATTGACTCCATACTTAAAGCTGCTAAGATGTGAGGCATAGAATTAAATACGATTGCATACAATTCTGCAATTGGAAGTTATATGAACATTGGCGAATATGAGAAAGCTTTAACGTTATATAGGTGCATGACGAACAAGAAAGTTAAACCCGATTCTGTTACTTTCAATGTTTTAATAAGTGGATGTTGTAAGATGTCAAAGTACAATGAGGCACTTGAATTGCTTGTTGAGATGATGGATCTCAAGATTCCTTTGTCAAATGAGGTATATTCTTCTGCAATCTGTGCCTACAGCAAACAGGCAAGTATATAAGTTTGCCTTTATGAATAATGCGACATCATGAGTAAATCCTAAACCTCTATCCTTATCTTCCTGATTTCAGGGTCAATTATCTGAAGCGGAATCTACCTTCCACATGATGAAAATGGCTGGTTTTCACCCTGATGTTGTTGCATATACGACAATGTTACATGCATATAGTATTGGTGGTGAGTTCATATCTTGAATAGTAACTTTGAAATCCTCGCTCAAGAAAATATCTAGAGCTCGCTGAAAAGAACCATACTTTGCAGAGAACTGGGAGAAAGCTTTTGCAGTTTTCAAGAAATAGAACTCAACGATGTCCAGAGAGATTCAGTAGCTTGTTCTACTGTTATGAGAGCTTTCAACAAGAGTAGACCCTTGCCTCTGGGTCTTTACATGTTCCCTCGGGTACGTGCTTGACTGAATATACATCATTTGTCTTGTTCTTTTTCTTCTTTCATATGAGGAGCTGCGTCCGCACTTATTTCTGATTCTTCAACTGTCAATGCTATGGTTTTTTCTTGACGATCAGGGAAATGTTCATTTGGTAGATCAAAGGTGAAGTTATTAAAGATAAACATAAGTTAGAATTGGTAAGATTAAGGTGTTCCTAGGTTTAACATGATCTTTTAGAATCACATGGTTTCAACTTTCAATCATCATATCCAATTGATTTAGCTATTAAGCCATCCAATGGAGTAATGGACCAAAGGAAGTTTGGACCAAAAACCTCCGTAGTTGATTAAGGATAAAGTCTTGGTGAACACTTTTACATTTTTCCCCTCTCTAATGAGTAACATATTCAGAAGCCTCAAGTGAGAGCAACCTTTACAGAAATAGAGTGTGAAATCAGGTTGGCTAGTGTCTGGTTATAAATGCTGCTGAACTTGGTCATACCTTGTGTTCCTTGCTCTAAACAATGGGATATTACACCGTAAGATGCTGTTGCACTACAGAGATGGAAGTTTCCAGAATTGAGCTTTTGTCGAAATATGAAGCTACTTGTCATGGACCAGAGAAATGGCGAAAAGTAGTCATGTTTTTACAACAAAGGTCTGCATCATATTATTTTACTTTTTATGGATCGGTTGTATTTAACAATGTCACACTCTCCAGCTTGGAAGGTTCACTTCTTGACATCATCAAATAGATCAGATTGGAATGTGTAGTTTAGATAGTTCTATGAGAGTTATTAATTGTGTATCTTAGTAAAAATTCTACAATTTTAAGACAATAATATTATTTATAATTGATTAATTGTACAAGCTTTAATGATGTAAGTTACATTTTTCAAATAAATGTGTATCTTAGTAACAATTCTACTGTGATGAAAGAAATTGAAAATTTATCGTTGTTTAAAATATTATGCAATGAAAAATCAAATTGTCACAAAATGATATTTACATGTTTTGAAATGGAATACACGATATATATAAACAATTACAAAATAAATTGTGCAACAATTATAGAGTGTTGCACAAATGTTGACGCGACAAATTCTCTGTGTTGTAAAATAAATTCAACTACAAATACACATTGTCACATAAAATAATATTCATTGTCATAAAATAATATTTGCAACAATTTTATTTGTTTTAAAATAGAATACACGACATACATTAGTACAAATAAACTAAATTGCGCAACAATTATACATCGATACTCTGTGTTGTAGAATATATTTAACTTCAGACACAACCTGTTATATAAACGAATATCCATTGTCACCAAATAATATTTGTAACAATTTTTATATGTTGTAAATTATAATACGCAACCTATATAAATAGTCACTACATAAATTAGGCAACAACTATATATCGTTGCACAAATGATGATGCGACAAACTCTCCATGTTGCTAAATGAATTTAACTACACACAAAATTTGTTACATAATAAATTATACTACAAATATTGAATATCTTATAATATATTCTGCAACGAAGCAATCTCATTGTAAAATAAATTACACGACAAACATGATTTATTATAAAATATATATTACTCTAAGCATGTTTTATTGCAAAATAGAATAGGTAACAAGTGTCATACTTTTAAAATAGGTTTCGCAACAAACATTTCTCCTCGCAAATTGTGTTTTGGAATAAACGGTGCGACAAATTGACTTGTTGCCCTTTTAATTTTTCGCGACATCTATGTATTGCAACGACATTATGGCAACAAATATGTTGTTGCTATTTCATACTTTCCGCGGCAAACAAAAAATGTTGCAAGTTTGCTTATGCGACGAGTGACTGATAGTTGTCCCAGAATACATTCTGTGGCGCTTATTGCGCGACAATGCCTGCAACAAACAGCTTGTTGTCGCTAAATTAATTTGGCGACAAAATCTCTATTTAAGCGACAACATTTTTTTGTCGCAAAATGGGTATTTTTTTTGTAGTGAATATTTGCCAAATTTAATTTAGATTTTGTTTTTTGTAACTAGAAAAAAATATTTCAAGATTCACCAACTTCAAAATTTATATGTTATTTAATACTATATTAGCATTAAACTATTAAAAAATTTTGAATAATCAAATTTTTTGAATAAAATATTATAAAAAAAACTCAAAATTTTAAAGTAAACGCGTTTTTCATTTTTCTATTTTGAGAAATAGTTTTCTAGAATGGTAAAAAGAAAGTAGTTTCAGCAATCTCAAAACACACACTCAAAACACAAAACTAAAAATAAATTCAAAAATTCAAAACAAAAAACTGAAACACAAAGAGAATGGCCTCTAAGTATCAGCAATCTCAAAACACAAAACTAAAAATAAACTCAAAAACTCAAAACAAAAAACTAAAACACAAAGAGAACGGCCTCTAAGTTTCTTGGGAATGAGTTGATCAGTAGGAGCGATCAAATTAGGAAGAAAGTACCTGAGTATGATCATTTAGAATCTCAACCTTCCAACTCAAGTAATAAATTAGTTATAGTTCACATCACCCCTCAAGTACCAACCAGTGTTAAACAACCAATCAATAAAGTTCCACAAGCTGCTGACAACATTCCAATGGATCAAGCCGTTCATGAATTACCAGAACCTCTTGAACAGCCAGTTGAACCACAAGCTTCTCAGGAAGATGTTGATACAACATTGAGGAGATCCACTAGAACTAAGAGGTCAGCAATTCCTAGTTATTATGTACTGTACCTACAAGAATCTGACTACAATATTGGAGCTGAAAATGATCTTGAGTCCTTTTCACAAGCCATGAGCTGTAAAGAGTCAGAATTATTGTATAATGCCATGAAGGAATAAATGTGTTCTATGATGAGTAACGGAGTCTAGGATCTTGTTGAGTTGCCTGATGGTGAAAAAGGCATTGGCTGTAAATGGGTCTTTAAGACTAAAGAGGACTCATTAGACAACATTGAGAAATACAACGCAAGACTCATTGCTAAGGGATTCGCTCAAAAGGAAGAAATCGATTACACAGAAACCTTTTCTCCTATATCTAAGAAAGATTCATTGCACATTATTTTGGAATTAGTAGCCCATTTTGACCTTGAGTTGCAACAAATGGATGTGAAAACGGCTTTTCTCAATGGAGATCCAGAGGATGAGGTTTATATAGAACAACCTGAAGGATTCCCTTCTAGTGATGGTGAGCATTTGGTTTGTAATCTCAAGAAATCCATTTATGGTCTCAAACAAGCATCCCGTCAACGATATTTTAAATTCCATGCAGTAATTTCTTTATTCGGATTTGTTGAAAACCTATGGATCAATATATATATACCAAAAGGTCAGTGAGAGTAAGATTTGTTTTCTTGTTTTATACGTGGATGACATTTTACTTGCAACCAATGATAAGGGTTTGCTACACGAGGTAAAACAATTATTCTCTAAAAATTTTGATATGAAGGATATGGGTGAGGCATCTGATGTCATTGGCATTAAGATTCATAGAGACAGATTTCGAGGCATCTTGGGTTTGTCTCAGGAAACCTACATCAATAAAGTTTTAGAGATATTTTGGATGAAGAATTGTTCACCAAGTGTAGCTCACATTGTGAAAGGTGATAGGTTCAATTTGAACCAATACCCGAAGAACGATTTTGAAGGGGAACAAATGAAGAATATTCCATATGCTTCTGCTGTCAGAAGTTTTATGTATGCTCAGGTCTGCACAAGGCCAGACATTGCATTTGTTGTAAGAATGTTAGGACGATATCAGAGTAATCCTGGTATGGACCACATGATATCTACAAAGAAAGTGATGAGATACCTTCAGAGGACCAAGGACTACATGCTTATGTATAGACAGACAGATAATCTGGAAGTGATTGGCTGCTCAGATTCTGACTTTGCTGGCTGTGTTGATTCATGTAAATCAACATCAGGGTACATTTTCATGATGGCTGGTGGAGCTATATAATGGAGGGGTGCCAAGGAGACCTTGACTGCTAATTTCACTATAGAAGCCGAGTTCGTCTCTTGTTTTGAGGCTACTTTACACAGTGTATGAATCAAGAGTTTCGTATCTGGGCTTAAAGTTATGGATTCCATTTCTAGGCCATTGAAAATTTATTACGACAATTCAACTGTTGTCTTTATGGTTAAGAACAACAAAAATTAAAGTCGGAGTAAACACATCGACATTATATACTTAGCCATAAGGGAACGTATTAAAGTAAAGAAAGTGGTCATTGAGCACGTCAGTACTGAGTTGATGATTGCTTGTCATTTGACTAAGGGCATGCCACCATTGAAATTCAAGGATCATGTAGATAAAATGAGACTTGGTCCCACTATGTGATTGTATATATATGAATGGAACTCTTATTTATTGTGATGTTTTCTCATATTCATGTGCACCTTAGTTTATTTGAGAAAATACATCTGTAAAGGACCAAGAATAAATATAAGGTTTATTCATTAAGTAATGTTTCCACATAAAGAATAGTACTTGAGAAAATAAATGCATTGTAATACATGGAAGGTAATACTCGTTGTTAGAGGACTTACTGCTATGATTCATGTATTTATTTCTTAAGAAAAAACAATCAATGAGACTAAATTTGAGACATGGGTTAAATGTATGGACCAAGTGGGAGAATGTAAACCTTTTTCCCCTTTTTTCTTTATTATGGTCCATACGTTTCAAACCTCTTAATGTGCCTTAAATTTCAAAATTCTTAATGTGCCTTCAGTTACAAAGTTAGAATGTTCCCTCATTGATTGTGTTGAACAAAATTGGTAACGGATGGACGTTTTTGATAGGAGGACGTGCATAGATACATGGTTTGGTCCCTAAACTCAAATACCATTTTCTTATTTGTCATACACCATCATATTGGGTGTTCTAAGAGCTTAGAAGCGCCAAAATCGAAAGAAACTCTATATCAAGAACCCAATGAGAAAGACGGCAATGGCGGGATATAATCTTCGATTTCTTTGCGCATTGATCTAAGTGTTGTTTAGATATTTTGAAGCATGTTAGATCGTATTCTAGTCTAACACATTCTTCTAACTCTCTTCGGCCTTCCAACCTATCTCTTCTTTAATGGAGGTTGTAATAAGTGTTTGTCCATATTTGCCCAAAGCTTAGGCCCTAACATGAGGTTTATCTATGGAGTATAAGCCTTCAAATATGCCACTTTTTTAAAACATGCATCCACATATTTTTTTTTTCCATAACTAAATTCTGTGACTAGGTGTTTGCAACAGCATGAGCACAAAGAATTTCACTCACATGCCATTTTGACATTTTACCAAATCTACAATCAACTGCTTTCCATTACTATGTTTAACTTGAAAATTCTCTACACCTACCCATGTAGCTCTTAAATACTTGGTATCTATCTTAGCATTTTCTAGTATTTCAACAATCTTTGACCCATACTCTTCATCCCATTTATGCACTAATTCTCTCTTTGCAACCATATTGGTCGTGAGTTGAAACCTTAACATTAAATGATTTACACATTGTTTAACAGAATGCCAAATTTTGTTTTTCTCTGTGAAGCTGGGTTTTCTTCAAGCCAAACATATGCTTCATCACTTAACTAATGGATGCCATTCGTGGTCTCTTTTCATTCACGCACAGTTGTAGCCTTAGCTGTAGTCCAGTACAAGTTTTTCAATGTCATTCTCATGTACCTCAAACTGAAGTTATTATATGAATGTTCTAGCACTGAAGTTGTTTTTCATGTCATTTTCAGTGTTCTAGGATTTATTTGTACTTTCGAAAAGGTTAGGGTTCCAATTGTAATTTTTTTATTGTATTTTTTATCATTTTAATTTATTTAAATCAAGAGCAAAATTGTCAACAAAAAGTCATTTTGGGACCATCTATACGAATAAATTAAATGATGTGGACGATATCTACGAATAAAATTGAATGGAAATGATATTGTTACAAACCTGAAAGAATAGGGACGATTATTGTAATTAATCCTTCAATTAATGGATCATTGAACGACCAAAAGTTTAAATAAAAATATGAGAAAGAGAAATATGGCCCTAGTTTAAAGAGTTAAATATTTTCAATGTCACTATATTTTGCTAAACATCTTTGAAATGTCATTATATTTTAAAACATTCATAGGATGCCATTGAACTTTTAAAAATGAATTTCATATGCCACTTCGTTATATTCTGTTTTTAAAATAGAGTGACATATGGAATTCACTTTTAAAAGTTTAATGACATATGAGATTCACTTTTGAAAGTTCAATGGCATTCTATGAATGTTTTAAAGTATAGTGGCATTCCAGGAACATTTAGCAAAGTATAGTGGCATTGGGGGTATTTAACTTCAAGTTTAAAAGCCATAGTTAAAATAGAAATTTGATAATTAAATAATTAATAAATATTATTTCAATTTTTTTATTTGTTCAAAGTGATTTTTTATTTATTTATTTTAAATATTATTATATGAAAAGATAATGAAAAAAAGTTGGTTTTTTACTAAGGAAGAACACAATCCAGTTTAGACGATTTTTGACCTATTTTCAAATCAAATCAAATAATTTCATTTTTCAAACCAAACTAAACCAAACCATTTTTTACAGTTCAGTTCAATTTTAAACTACGATTGACCTATTGACATAACAGTAATGTATTTAAAACAAGTTAAAACATAAGTAAATTTGTTTAAAATTGTCAATACAATTTTAAACGAGAACTTTTTAAACATATTGTTGACATATGGTTGACTTTAACTTTAATATTTTGATCATAACAAACAAGTTAATCTTGTTTTACTAACAAATGATTTAAAGTGATCATAGTCTTCAAAGCACTCAATGATAAATCGATCGTCATCAAAGATAAAGATTAAGACTATCGTTACAAATCACACTATCAAATAAGGTCAATATCAAAGTGACTTCGTTCAAGAATTCAAGATGAGAGCTCAAGAGTCAATTTCAAAAAAGATCAAAGACTAAAGCTTTTTGACCAAATGTAAATGTACTAACACTATAATCTTTAGCATTGAATGATAAACGCTCAAAACGATTTTATACACCAAAAACTATTTTGATATCTTGCATAAAATATTTTGATCAAAGTTAAAATTGTTTTTTCAAAACTTTTCAGATCAGAGATTTCGGTCATCCAATATCTAGTTAGGTCGATCGAACTTCATCTATCGATCGACCGATTGGAACATAGGTCGACTGATTGAAACACAGGTCGACCGAACTTCCAACGTTTAAAAATTTGACCGTTCTATCTTCGGATCATGTAATGTTCAACGGCTTTTTTTAGTCATCTGAACTTACGTAGACCGACCGATCCCTCATCCAAACTGAAAAGTTTTGCAGATGGTTCTATATAAATTGTCTTTATTTTACAATCAATGTAGACACTTACAAGAGCATTAAAGAGAGAAATATTCTCACCAATCTTTGACATTCATTACATTTATTATTTCTACATCTTCACATTGAAATTTTTTGATTGATTGAATCAAACATTTAAACCATTATAATCATGAATGTTTCTCACCTAATACTTGAACTTTTATTCATTGCTATTTATTAAAGTGTTAGTCTCTTTTGGTACTTAATTTATTTCTATTATTTATTAAGAGAGAAAATTCATTATAAATCAATTTCTTTATGGTCATATTGAAATTTCGTTAAAACTCAATATTGTATAAGGATCAGTGATATTTGCTTGTAAGTTACCAGAAGTGTTGTAAGGTTTTGATTGCACTATAAGTCAATCAATATAGTATAAAGGTCTTACTCCTGACAGAGAGCTTGGTAACGGAGGACGTAGATCATTGATTTGGATCGAACCTCCATAAACATATCGTTTACATTCTCTCTACTCTTTTATTTATCTATAGTTTGCTTACGATTATTACTTAATTGATCTACATATATTAAATTGCTAGTTTTGAGATTATTTTTCGAAAAAATTTTTAAAAACCAATTCACCCATTATTGGTTAGTTATTATTGGGCTATCACATACATATTACATTACATTAATATTTGTCTCCATTATTACATTACATTAATATTTGTCTCCATATTACATTACATTAATATTTATCATAGAAGAAAATGGAAACAAGGAGAAAATTGATAGAAATTAATAAATAACGGGGCCCCGGTGAACTTGTGGGTTATGAGCTAGTGGTACAATAATTTGACAAAAAATTAAATAAGTCTGCCTAATAAATTTATTATTGTATTGTACTTTGCTCACTTGCTCACTTTGTAAATATATAAGTAAGTAGAATTAATTTATTTTTAATTATAAAAAATTAAAAACGATTTGATTCGATTTAAATCCAACCATTTTCAAACGGTTCGATTTGTTTTAAAACAGAAACATTGACATATCTATGTGAATCCAAACCATCAAATTTGATTCAATTTACGGTTTGACAGTATTTTTGTGCCGCTTTAATTTTTACCTTATATGATAATGGTTAAAATCCTATTTTTTAACGTTTTAATCACACAGTACAATGGTTGGGAGCCTTCATTTAACCTTAGGTGGAGGCCTCAAACCACAAAGGCTGAATTTTTTAGTATGCTGCAAAAACTCATCTCATTCGTGATAATCAAACGGGTTTGACCCCGACTGTAAGAATTAATGTTCAAGGTCCAATTAGTTGGGTCGAACTAAATTACTTATTGAACCAAATTAATTGATTAGATTAATTAATTGAGTTTGTTGGTTGTGAGTTAACAACAATTCTAGTAGGACTAGAACTAGGGTTAGCGCCGTCTATAAATACTAGGGCCACAACAGTTTATGGGATTAAGAGAATCAAGTTAATCTGTCTTCATTACTAGCTAGCACAAGCAAGAGACAGAACCCAATACAATTTCTTTCAAAGTTTCGCTTTTATCTGTTCTTGATCGTGGGAGTCCAGATCTATTCTTGCTGTGTTGATTACCATTGGAGGCTGGACAATTGGACAATTTTGGAATTGAAGATCGTACATCCAGCTAATCAAATAATTAGATTATACGGTGTTCATCGAGGTAAACTTTTATTACGAATTCTATCTAAGTACGAGGTTGATCCGACTTATAAGAATTGTAGATAAATTTTCGATGTGCATGTATACATTAATTCCTTATATTGGTATCAGAACTTATAACTTTGTCACTTGTTAGAATTCGTTAGACTACTTTGATGAATCGAACAATAATTATTATTGATATATTAATTTGATTTGAGATTTGACGCTAAAATAAAATTTGTGAATTTTTGAAATTAAAATATGAATTTGATTTAGATATTATTTTAGAACGGGTCAATTTAATCGAAAAAATGGTTGGAAGCCGACGGTGCGTGGCGGAAGTCAGAGTAGTGCTGCGAGAATCGGTGGTCTCCGCCGCACTGCCGCTACTAGAAATAGTAGAGGCACTGCCTTCACAAGCTGTTGTTCGACGCACAGAGGCAGTGGACACCAGGGTGCCACTGCCAAAAGATTGTGTGCGGTGCCGAGTTGTACCGGTGCCGCTTGAAGAAACCGTTTCAGCTTTTTTTTAAGAAAAATTGGGACGTGGGCTTCTTGTGTAATTTTGAAAATTGCATGGAAAGCCCCCTAATTTTAAAAGAAATAAAAAGGGCCTCTCATTCAATTTACGAAATTGCATGAAAAAGTTCATTATTTTAAAATAAAATAGGGATCTTCTGTGCAATTTTAGAAATTGCATAGAAGGCCCAATGTTTTAAAACAAGAAAGCCAACTAATTTTCTTAATCAAGGGACTGACTATGAAATTTCAGAAATTGTAGAGTAAGTCCTCAAATTTTAAAATGAAAATATGGTCTTAAATGCAATTTTGAATTTTTGGAAAAAAAATGTAATTATTTAATTTGGTCAAATATTTATTATTGAATAAAATCGTTTTTAAACCATATTTTGAATTTTTGACCGGATTAAATTTTGAATTCATTATTTTATAAAATTAAAATTTTGAGCATATACTAATTTTATCTGTATGTGATATTTTGTGATATACTCTTTGTTAGACATTGAAGTGTATGAACAAATTGATTAATTAAATACTTGTCTACATTTTAATGGCAGATTTGTTATTCTTAAATTTTATTATTTAAAATAATAGAGTTCAAAGAAAAGTTCGTAATAACTTGTTAAATACAAGGTGTTGTGATTGTGAGATACAAGTTATAAATAACTTATTCTTGAAATATCCCTAGTTATAGTAATAATGAGATACACATATCATTATCGTGGATAGACTAGCATGTGTTGCATTTCTTTTCAAGAAAGTAGCTGATCTCACAAGATAAGATGTAGAGGGACATCTGAATGAACAAGTGAATGCATTATTATGAGAACATGACATTGGATGACCTGCCTAGAGATTCCACATGGATAACTATCCGAGCATCAGTTGTAATTCTCTAATGCGTGGTAGTGAATTTGGTCATTTGACTTGAGGATGTTATATAATCTTATGTGAGGATCGCTATACTTTGACGAGCGTTTGATGGAGCCCTAAGATTATGAGTCACTAGGAAGACGTCATACGGGTATAATGAGAATCATATGAAGGTTGTAAATATCCAATATGAGGATTTGTCACTCCTGGAAAGTTTGATATTATGACCTGTATTTTGCTCACTTAAGTTGATATAAATTTCTTCAGCCTCGTGGAGTTATGAGTTGAAAATGTTTCAATCACTTAACTAGATTAGATCAACGAAGAGTTGAGGTGAATAATATATATAATTGGTTGAAATGAGATTAACCCTGATCCATATCTCTTAACCAATTAGGTTATATTGATGAAGTGATTATATTTCCATGGTAACCGAACATATATTGATTCTAACATACTACATGATATTTCCCTTCACATGGATTGCATTAACACATTGCTAGACGTCAATCTTGGATGGCGACGTAAATTAATCGATCTAGATGAATCGATGAGAATATCACTGCGTTTGCCATTGTGAATGGAAACTTAATGGGTCACACACAAAAGGCGAGAATTGAGCATCTGGAGTTGGACATTGTCCAAGTAGAAGATTGTAAGAATTAATGTTCAAGATCCAATTAGTTGTGTCGGATTTAATTACTTATTGGACCATATTAATTAATTAGATTAATTAATTGAGTCCGTTAGTTGTGATTTAACAAAGTTCTAGTAAGACTAGAACACACAATTGTAGTAGGACTAGAACTAGGGTTAGCGTCGTCCATAAATACTAAGGCCACAACAGTTTATGGGATTAAGATAATCAAGTTAATCTATCTTTATTACTTGCTAGCTCAAACAAGAGACAGAACCCAATATTACTTTCAAATTTTCACTTTCATCTATTCTCAATCGTAGAAGTCCAAATCTGTTCTAGATTTGTGGATTACCATAGAAGCTGGACAATTGGATAGCTATGGTATTGAAGATCGTACCTCCAGCTAACCAAATAATCAGATTACACGGTATTCATCGAGATAAACTTTTATTATGAATATTATCTAATTACAAGGTTAATCCGGCTGATAGGAATGGCAGATTTAATTTCTACTGTGCGTGTATACGTCAATTCTTTACACCAACCTGGTTCAATAGTTTCATTTACTAGACAATAGGTTAGGTCACGGGTTCATTGATCTGATCGACCGATTCAATCCAATTTTAAAGATATTTGTGTTGCCAACAACCTCTACAACAATTTGTTAACACATTTTCAATTTGTACTAGGACAAAATTTTATTGTCATTTGGGAAAGCACCATTTATTTAATTTAATTTAAATTAACTATATAACCAATTTCTTCTTAGTCAGTTTAAAATAAATAAATAAATCTTCTAGTCCATCACCTCCATCCCACATTATAATTGTAATAGACATTATGGGGTAAAAAACTCTAGTTGTACTTTAGTAATTTATTTTCTTAAACTTTAAAATATAGTTAGTTAGTTAGTTTAAGTAGAGTTAACGACTGTTATTACAACGGTAAATCTAAACCTATAAGAAGAAAATACAATACTGTGAAATCTTATTTGAGGAGTAGCATAATTAAAGTGAATTATATTAAATCTTGTTTTCCATATCCATTAATCAATGCCTTGACAAGAGAGGTGGTATAGAATTGATCGAGAGGGATAGGACTTAAACCCATTCATCTATAAATATTTGTTAAAATGTGTTGTCCATAATTTTTAAACCCGACCCAGTCGATTACACTGGTTCAACAGGTGAATAATTCAATTGATGGATCATTGACCGACCAAAAGTTCAAATAAAAATATGAGAAAGAGAAATACAGCCCAAGTTTAAAAGCCATAGAAAAAATAGAAATTTGATAATTACATAATTAATAAATATTATTTCAATTTTTGTATTTGTTCCAAGTGAAATTTTTTATTTTTATTTTTTGTAAATATGATTACAGGAAAAGATAATGAAATAATAGTTGGGTTTTAACCTTATATGATAATGGTTAAAATCCTATTTCTTAACGTTTAAACATAGTGTAGTTGGTTGGGAGCCTTCGTATTAACCTTGAGGTTTCATTAAATCAAACGAGGTTTGACCAATTCCTTAGGTGGTGTTCTCTTTGTGTTTATGTTTTGTGTTTTGTATTTTGAATTCATTCTGTGTTTTGTGTTTTGAATGTTTGTTTTGAGATTTTTGAAAATGCGTTCTTTTTGGAATTTTCGAAAATTATTTCTAAAAACAGAAAACTCGAAAACGTGTTTCCTTGAATTTTTTTAGAAATTTGGACTTACTTGGAATTAAAAACAATTATTGTTAGAATTAAAAACAATAAAAAAAAACTTAGAATTATTTGGAAATAAAAACAAATATTCATTAAAAACAATTATTTTTTGAATTAAAAACATTTAAAAATATTTAAAAATAATTGTTGTTGGAATTAAAAATATTTAAAAACAATGAAAAACTTGGAATTATTTGGAATTAAAAATAAGTATTAATTAAAAAAAATTAAAAAAAAATTATGTTTGGAATTAAAAAAAATTAAAAATATTTAAAAACTATGAAAAATTTGGAATTATTTGGAATTAAAAATAATTATTAATTAAAACAATTAAAAATAATTATATTGGAATTAAAAAAAATTATAATTGGAATTATTTGGAAGTTAAAACAATTTAAAACTATTAAAAACACTTACATTAAATCAAAACAATTAAAAGGGGAAATGGGCACGCTGGG
Organism: Forsythia viridissima; assembly: GCA_030279155.1. Classification (NCBI taxonomy): domain Eukaryota; kingdom Viridiplantae; phylum Streptophyta; class Magnoliopsida; order Lamiales; family Oleaceae; genus Forsythia; species Forsythia viridissima. The sequence continues at coordinate 30,928,824 of CM059041.1, read as the reverse complement.
AATTGAACTCGTGACCAACCAAAGCAAAATGGCGAACCTTACCATTTTGGACAGAAGCTGCATGTTTATGAATAAAACGCGGAAATTGATTATATCATTGTACTTTTACCCCGCGTAAAATCAAAAAAAAAAAAGGAAGAAACACTAGAATGCCGGATGAATGGATCGAACCTGGGACCTCCACGGCCAAAACGCGCGTTTTGGCCGTTTTGTAAAACACCCATTTTTTGTAAAGGAAATGCAAAAACGGATAATATGACATTTTCTATTTCCTTTGCAAACTTTTGTGTGTTTTCAAAAATGCATTTTTGAAAATGGCAAAGAGAACACGTTTTGACTATTTTCAAAAATACAAAATAGAAAACGGGTTGAAAACACCAAAGAGAACAGGGCCTTAGTGACATGGTTCAATAGTTTCAATGTTATTCATGACAATCGGGTCACCAGGTTTCAATAAATCAAACGGATTTGACCGATTCCTTTGCGACTTGGTTCTATAGTTTCAATGACTAGACAGCGCTCTGTGTAACGGGTTCATTGATATGACCGGCCAGTCCATATAAATGTAACAATTCTTCTTAGTTGGTTTTAAAAATATTAAAAATTCTAATCCATAACCCCCATCCTAGAGTGCAATTGTAATATATGGTATAGGGTATAAAAACTGGGGATAGTTGCTGAACTTACACCAACTCCATCCCGTTGTCACAATCTATGCCTCTAAATGTTGAAATGCCACATTTACCATACTCTGAGGACCAACATATAGCATAACCAGATAGCTTGCCTGAAGGTCCTGTACACTGGTCAACCAGTTGACCGGAGTCCATCCGTTCCAACAGAGAACATAACCGGTCGACCGGTTCCCTCATCCGTTTCAACAGAGAGCTCAAACGGTCAACCGCCTTCACCTACCGGTCGACCGGTTGAGCAGTTTTCCCCACCTTCACCTGACAGCCAGCCAGACCAACCTCCTATAGTACCAAATGACCAAATTCGACGTTCTACAATATCAGTTCAAACCCTATTTCGCCTGAAAGATTACTATGTCAATCATGCTCTGCCTGCTCAAGCTGGGTCTCTTCCGATCAAATCCAGTACTTGACATCATATATCAAAGTATGTATCATATAGCAATCTTTCTTCCTTTCATCGTACTTTTACATACAATGTTTCTCGTATCATTGAGCTAGCTATATATGAGGCCACATGTCAGGATCCCAAATGGGTAGCTGCTATGAAAGATGAAATTCGTGCCTTGGAAGAAAACAATACTTGGTTACTTGTATCACTTTCTTCGGGTCATCATCCTATTGGTAGTAAGTGGGTGTTCAAGGTTAAATTTCATTCTGACGGTACAGTTGAATGATAAAAAGCACGGTTGGTAGCAAAGGGGTTTACACAGCGAAAAGGGATTGATTATAATGAAACTTTCGCTCCAGTTGTAAAGTTAACAACAGTCAGATGCTTACTTACTATCGCCTCTATTCGCAACTGGACACTTCATCAAATGGATGTGCAAAATGCCTTTTTTTTATGGTGATCTTGATGAAGAGGTCTATATGACTCCCCCACCTGGTTTTCGTCGACAGGGATAGCCACTTGTATGTCGACTCCATAAATCTTTATATGGATTGAAACAGGCATCTCGTTCTTGGTTTCAAAAATTTGTATCTGCTGTTATTTAGTTTGGGTTCAAACAGTCACATACAGATTACTCACTCTTTTTCAAGGTCAGTGGTTATTCATTTACAGCTATTTTATTATATGTGGATGATATGATCGTCACACGAAATGATAAAGAAGAAATTTCTTATACAAAGACGTTCATTGCAACTCAATTCAAGTTGAAGGACTTTGGCACATTGCTCAAGATCAGATATTTCAATAAATCAAAGAAAGTATACTCTTGACATTCTCCAAGAGGCAAGATTACTTGGAGCAAAACCTGCAACAAACCTGCAACATTTCCCATGGAGCAGTCATTAAAATTTAATTTGACAGATGGAAAGTTGTTGAAAGATCCCACATATTATCGAGGGTTGGTAGGAAAGTTCATTTATCTCACCATTACTAGACCAGAAATCTCATATTCGGTCAACACACTCAGTCAGTTCATGCAGGCACCCAGACAACCCCATCTTGATGCAGTTCACCGATTGATTCGATACTTGAAAGGGGCACCAGGACGAGGATTATATTTCTCATCAAGTAGAAAATTGCAGCTAGCAGGATTTTGTGATGCAGATTGGGCTGGAGATATTACTACACGGCTGTCAGTTATGGGATATTGTATATTTTTGGGAAAGACGCTCATATCATGAAAAAGTAAGAAGCAAACGACTATGTCCAAATCCTCAGCAGAAGCATAGTATAGGGCAATGGCTTCCATTACTTGTGAGCTTACATGGTTGAGACAGTTGCTGACAGACTTATGTGTGGATCACCCACAAGCAGCAACCTTATATTGTGACAATCAAGCAGCAATACACATTGCAGCTAATCCAGTATATCATGAGATGACAAAACACATTGAAATAGATTGTCATATTATTCGTGAACGAATCGTTAAAGGAGAGATCAATACTGCCTATGTTCCAAGCAGTAATCAGATTGCAGATTTATTTACTAAAGCACTGGACAAGAAGGCATTTCACAGTTTCACTCGTAAGTTGGGCACTTTTGACATACATGCTCCAACTTGAGGGGGAGTATTAACAAATATTTACTTACCTTATTATTATTTACCTTGTTGGTAGAATTATATTTATAGTAAGATATCATATATGTAATATTTCTATTTTAGGTAGAATTTTTTTTCTATTAGTATATATATGCTTTGTACTATTATACAATTCATTCAATTGAATCAATACAGAGAATTATTTCTCCGCGTATATTTTCTCTCATATTTCTATAATGTACGATATTTAAAGTCTAAAACATATTTCGTGAGTCCTTCAACTTAATATTATGCATGAACTCTATTTGTCTCTAAAAACGATTACGTTCAAAAATATTTATAGATGTTCTATGTGAACAACAAATAAAAAAACAACAACCTATAAAAGTATGTCACGTGATGAGTAATATAGGATGCAACATTATAAATATTTATATATCATCATGCTAAATAAAGTACTTAAAATTCCTTCTTTGTCATGTAACAATCAGTATATTTGGATATTAAAATTTTTATAACATGTGAATAGGTCGAAAATTGTTTAAAACTTGAAATTGAAGTAAAAGATATGAATCAAATATTTGACTAGGACATTCAAAACATTGGCCGATAAGACGTTGTATAAGAGGTCAAAGTTGTGTCTAAAACAAAACATGCTTTATTTTATATATAGAAGGAGAAAAGTGAAAGGTCACATGAAGAGGGCCAAATTGTGGTATAAAAACATATTGCACGCCACAAACGGCGGAGGAAATGGAATGAAGTGACACATATTTGATTACTACCCCACAAGTAAAAGCTATTTAATAGTTGGGGCATCATTTTCATAATTCATATGCATGCAATGTTGAAATAATTTTGTTCATTCCCAATTTCACTTTACCACATTTGTTCATTATTGCAATTTGCAGGCCAACCAAAGTGTTCCTCTTTTTTCTTTTTTTTTTTTTTTGGAGATATTAGATACTAATGAATTTAATCTTTAAGGAACCGAGCCCACATTAATTAAACGAGGGCTCCATACTCTCAATATTGTCTAATACTAATGATGATAGAAAATTTAGTTTTAAATTTTTGTATAAAGCGAAAACTACAAACATATTCTTTTCTTTGAAGAAATATCTTTTTTTTTTTTGAACTGTTGTTGGGGAGTCGATTGATCTGGGTTGATTTCTGGTCACCCAGATCAAACGGCATTTCAAAGCACATGAGGATCGTGTGTTTAGTTCTCATTAGAAAGAAATTTCTTGAATATTCTTTTTTTTCCCCTTACTTGACACGCAATGAGATTTAATTGGCTCCAAATTTTATAGTTGAAGTTACTTGTAGAAAGAATATTAAGAGAACAAACACGCAAGAAAAATATAGATACCATGAAATGTATAGTTAAATTAATTGTTGACTTTAGCTTTAACTTCTTAGTTTTTTTTCTTTTTTCTTTTTTCGAACAAACTATAACGGGTTAATACAATACAAAACTATTGTCAGCCCATTTTTCTTGTACAAAAACTACTAAGCCCACTAATACATTCCATGGGCCTTATGTATCAGCTTGCTTCCTTTATGGGCCAGGCCTTTTTCCTTCTTTCCAAGCCCAAAAAAGCAAATGCAACCCAGCTAATTTAAATTAGAATAGTAATTACTAAAAAACCTTGATTACAAAATTACGAAATACATTATAACACCGTCACCACCGTCGTTGATATTCTTCTCAACAATCTCCACACTAACTTGGCCCGTTGCAGATCAAAGCCAAATGGAAAAGGAGAGGGAAGAAATAAAAATGAAAATACACTATAAGTGCCTGAAAAATTGTAGTGAAATTTTGGTACTTCTAAAATTTTTATATTAAGGATCTAATTTAAGGTGGGACGAAAAAGAATGTTCAATATCACTCTAGAAGCTTTTTTGTCATTGCTTAAATTATAAATTCAGTTAGTCAAACTGACTTTTTATCTACATATTTTGTAAAACTCATAACTTATTATTCATTTATTATCAACACATTCTATATGACTCACTTATTATAAACACTTAAAAAATAATTTCAACATCATTAAATATGCGCTACTCGCAGTGGGGTCCATACTCCGCAATTGGAGATCAATTATTTGAATAATGATCACAAATCATGAATTGTGGATTTCATTGTCATCTAGACTTTTGTTAAACACCACTTTTGATACATAACATTATTTAACGAAAAACTAGAACAACAAATTTTCATTCATTGAATTTGGTTTGGTATTGTTGTGCTTTTAAGAAAATCAGTTAATGCTGTGCTGTAGGAAAAATCAAGTAAGTGTTTGGTAAATTCTTATTTCAAAATTGTTGTATGTTTCAAAAGCAGTATTTGAGTGTTTGGTAAACAAAAGTGATTTATTGCTGTAACGGTATTAAATTACTAGAAATGACATTGATTATAATAATATTATCTTGCATTATTATTATTATCACGAGTGATAAAATTCATTTTTTTTAAGTCAAATATATTTTAACAAGACAATGCATTCACTATTATTATTTTAAAATAAAAATAATAAACACTTAATAAATTTCAAATTTTATAAAAATTACAAAATAAAAGTATAGTCATATAATGTAAAAATTAATTAAATTTATATTATTATTTATGCATCCAACTTTCATCAATTCGGTTTCTCAAATGGGTATTAAACGAATTAGTTTAATTAATTAGGAGTAAAATGAGTATTTTAATAATACATAAATGAAAAAGCTAAAAGCAGAATCTGAAGAGCTGTCATTTTGCTGCTTCTCAAAATATGCTATCAAGTGAGTCGGATTATTTTATAATCACTTTTAAAAATTTTGCCAAACGCTTAAATCAACTTCTGATTGTTTAAGAATCATAAGTTGGGCTCCAGAATTAATTCCAAACGGGGCTTTAGTGCTTTATAACTAGGGCAGCTATATTGAAATTACAATCACTTATAAACGCATTACATTTTAACTGTATTTAAGGTCCTCAATATTTGTCTATTGTAGTATTTATATTATTAATTTTTTTTCATCGAATTTTTACCTTCAATTTTCATTAATTAGCACATCTCATCATTAATGATATTTTCTATCAAGATAATTTGTTTGCACCCTTTGAAATGAGAAAAAAATATTTTGTCGTAGTTTTGTATTTATTATTTTTATAAAAATATTCGTTTCACATTTTTCCAATGAATGTTTAGAAGAAAACCATTATCATGCACAAAACGTGTAATTAATAATATAATTTAAGATAAGAATTCGGTAAAAAAATGGCAATGCCAATTTCAACCCATTTGAAATTCATACAAAAACTCTATAAATAACTTCCACTTTCTCCATTTAGTTGCATCGCTTTGTAAGATTATCAATTAATAAATATTATTCTATCTCTTTTCTTCAACTACAAGGTATAATATCTTGTTTTTGGCATTTATAATTTTTTTTTTTTTTTTTTTTTTTTTACAATTGGTTTGATTATTACAAACTATAAGTTCTTAATTTGAACAAATAGATTTTTTAAAATTGTAGATTTCATAATGGCAATGTCGTTTTGTTATATATATCAAAATGACACCTTATCGTTTCGTGAAGAGTTGGGTTCTTTAGAAAACGACGTAGTACCGTTTTAATAGTTCTTTACGTAACGATATGATATTATTTTATTATAGTTATCAAAATGATACTCTACCCTTTTAAATTAGAAGTATTCAAGTCATTTTATCATCACTTGAGGCCTTTTAATTTAACACATTGAGTGGATGCATTTAAAAAATAATAATAATAATAATAATAATAATAATAATAATAATAATAATAATAATAATAATATAAAATGATACTCTACCCTTTTAAATTAGAAGTATTCAAGTCATTTTAGTGATAATTTCACCCTATACTACAAAATGTAAAATAATTTAAAAAATACTATTTAACTTTTTTTATTCTAAAAATACTGTTTTTTTATTTTTATAACACTTGTTGTTACATTTGTTATGTTTGTTAATAACAAATGTAACACATTTATTATAACTAAAATAACAAATGTAACAACAAGTGTTACAAAACTAAAAAAAACAGTATTTTTAGAATAAAAAAAACATGATAGTATTTTAAGAAATAGTTTATTTATTGTGGTTATTTTTGAAAAAACCCCGTCATTTTATCATCACTTGAGGCCTTTTAATTTAACACATTGAGTGGATGCATTTAAAAATAATAATAATAATAATAATAATAATATCTTCGGAAGAATGACGAAAATAATTACAAATTTAGACAAGATTAAAAAAATGAAAAGTGGTGGACAAATTTCACTTCTCTCTATAAAAGTGAAACCAGTGTTTAAAATTAAATATTTTCATTTTCCATTTAAAAATCAACATTTTTACTTGTTAAATGTAAAAGTAACGTACTTGAATAGTTGGTCTTGATTTCCTACCTACTTATCCTACCTATTTATAATGTTCATACTGAAGTGGAATCACATGGTTAGTAATTCATGGCCACACACTTGTGATTTCTATCAATTATGTTTAGCCACCTCACATGTTGACATTATATCTCTTACCCACTACGAGTAGGAGATCAGACTCAATAGTTTAACATTTAAATATTTCAATTTTTTATTAAAAAAACAATATTATAAGGTGACAATGGTTATTGTGTACTTGTTTTTTTATTTATAGAGTAACAAATTAGTTTTACAAATTTTATGATTTTTACAGTCACACACTTTAAGATAACATGTGTTCGAGCATTTCTAAAAAACTCTTTAAACATAAAATGTTCTATATTTTAGAGGGTCAATCTTTAAAATTATGTTCTAAGAGACTCTTCAAATTAGTTTTTTAAAACAGAGAGTGAGTTTGGCATATCTCTATAATTAAATGTATTCAAACAATTACAAATTTCAATACTTCATATGTTGATTGAATTAAATATTATATATAATAATAAAATAGAAAAAATGAAGCAAAATCATATAATAATTAGGAATGAAGCTTGTTGAAATAAGAGTAATGTTGTTCATAGTTACTCACTACCAGTAGTCAGCCTATGTAGCATTACTCAATTGGAGTAATTATTTATATTTGTTGAATATAAACAACATTACTTAATTAGAATAAATAATTACTCCAATTGAGTAATACCACATAGACTAACTATTGGTAGTGAACGACTATCAATATCATTATTCTAAAATAAAATATAAAAAAAATAATAAATATTTATTAAGAGAAGTAAAATTAAGTGCTCAAAATAAAGAGAGTGTTGGAGTACTTTAAAAAATTTATGGACTCACTAAAATACGAAAGATGCTCTTTATAAATAGATAGCTTTTTGGATATGCTCTTAGTGTGTTAATCCATCCCCAACCATCCCTGCTTCTTTTAGCCAACAAGCACCATCTTCTTAACTCAATAGCATGCTATTCATTCATAATCAAAATTCATCTAGTAACCTATTGTGCTACATTCAAGTAACATAACATGTAACTTTAAGTAACATATATAATGTTACCACCACCATCGCAACACAATCCTGTCCAACGCTGTTTTCCAACTTTATTTTTGCCTTCCACCACCACCATGATCCTCACACTGCTACTGACTGGGTCAAATTTCTCCAATCGCAAATCTCAACCATCCCCAACTTCTTTTCCCCACCTAACACTGTCCCGCTTGACCGCTGCCTATTTGAAGGAAAATTTGAGTTGCCATTGTATTCAATTTTAGCCACCAAATGGTCAACTGTTTCATGGAATAAATAGCCACCAAATGGTCACACTTACAAAGAAAATCCCCTGAATGTTTTTAGAATTTGTTTTTCCACTTTAATTCCAACTTCTTTTTCTCCAACATATTAAGGGATAAATTTCATTATTGACATATTAACCGAAATATAAGGGTTTGGACTACTACTCATAACAATATTGACATTTTAATATAAAACTTTAAATTTCAATATAGTATCAGAGCTTATTAAGTTCAAACGAACGATTCGATCCAACTAAAGACTAAAAAAACACACACACACATACACGGATTTCAAGATTAGTATTTTCAAACAAGCCATCATCTTGCAAATGCATACTAAGAGCATGTTCGGTAGAGTGTTTTCTCCAAATAATTCATTTTTTTGCCTACAATTTTTGACTTTTCAACCATTTTTACACTATAAAAAATTTTGAAAAGTCAAAAAGTACCCCAAAAAACCCATTTTTTCTCCAAAAAAAATTCTACCGAACAAGCCCTAAATGATAAATCCCACATCAATTAAATATTGAGATATTAACCAACTCTGAATTACTCTCAACAATATTGACATTTTAAAATAAAACCCAAGTCTTAATATAACACACCATTTGCAGCTACAATTCTCATTATAACATTAAAACCAATAACAGAAACCAAATAATTCAAATCAACTCTTTTGGTTCCATTGTTTGAGCCTTTGAGCAATACACGTAAAAGAATTTGTGTTCCTTCATCGCTAATTTTAGCATACTGTTGGAGGCCATGTCAAGAGAAAAGTTCAACAGCGGTCAGGCAGCGGCAGATTCGCCAGTAATGGCCATACGGTAACAATGAAAATATAGCGTAGTTGTGGAATTAAGTAATGCAAAACCGGTCATTGGATCTAGAAAAATGAGTGGGAATTTATGTTTTCTTTGTTCATTTGATGATTGGCAGCCAATTTCAGAGGTGGCGACGCCGGTCGCCGGGCGAATTGAAGAAGAAAACTGCCTATCTAGTTCGATCTAAAAATTTCAGATCAAAACCTCGGCGGTAATGGTGGTGGCGGGGTTTGGATGGTGTTTTGAATAATTCAAATGTGAGGTAATAGTTAAAAAATTATAGAAAATTTCTTTTTGCATGTGCTATATTTAAACAATGAGAACTTTTGAAACAAGTTGAAAATAGTTATTTTGAACAAATATAACTCCAAACAATCCAAACAATTACTTAAACATTCAATATATCCTAGTCAAATCTAATTTAAAATCAAATATATTATTTCACTAAGGCTGTGTTTGATTGCAAGTGGAAAATTTGGGTGGAAAGAAAATAAATTTCATATAAATGAATTGTCAAGAAATTATGGGTTGGAAAAGGTTAACAAATTTTCCATAGAAAATAAATTCTCCTATCCCACAAAGAAAATATTTTCCTTGAAAACAAGGAAAATGTGGCCAAAATTGGGAAAATGAGAAAAAAAAATTCATAGAAAAAAAAAGATTGCAATCAAACAAAACAAGGAAAATAGGTGGGAAAATACCTTTTCCATGGAAAATTTTGGACAATCAAACATACAAGTTGGAAAATAGGCGGAAAATCTTCATTTTCCATGGAAAATATTTGCCAATCAAACACACCATAAAATCAAATCTTGCTCCACCACTCACCGCTTCGTGCCACCGTTTTCGCGCCATCATTCATCACCAACAAACTCACCCAAGTAATTTACTATATTGATAGATTAATTTAAATTATAAAATAACAAAAATTCAATAGGTTTTATGCTATAGATCTGAAAATATGTTGAATATAATTGCTCAAAAATTATTGAAAGAGATTGAGTTTATAGATTAATGTCTGGATAAAGAAGAAGAACATGGAAACGAAAAAAAACAAGCGAAGTGAGTTAAACAATTGTTGTACAATTGCACTGTCTCAAAAAGGAAAAAGAGAAAAAAAATAATAATTAATGTTGACCAACAGGTTAACTGTCGGGGTCAACATTAATTTTTTTTTTCTTGTACCTGGTAGTTGAATAACAAAATGTAAAAATAGACGACAGTTGAACACCGTCTTTCGTCAAAAGAATATACATGACTTATTGTACCAAAAGTTGCATTTTTTTTACAAATGTTATTAAAAATTACTATTATTAAAAACGTTCCTTCGTATTTGTCTATATTTCTAAATTTTCCTAATTAAAATAGGATTAATTTCAATAAAAGTTTGATTAAAATGAATAATTATTATTAAGTAAATATGGAGAATATTTCAGTTTTTTAAACAAAAGTAAGTATTTTGTACAATTTTCACTTGTTTTAAGAGGAATTTATAAAACTAGACAAATGTAAATAGACATTTTTTAAAATAGCAATTTATAATAACATTTACAAAAATGACAACTTTTTTATTCAAAAAGTAATATACATCCATTTGAAAAAATGACTAGTTTTTCTTTTCTGACTTCCAAGAGATACTACATAGTAATTTTTTAAAAAAAAAAAAAAACGACAGCTGAGTTAATAAATGATAGCTTGATGTCGTTCAGCCTAAGCTATTGAACGACATTTGAACTGTTACTATCTTAAAAAAAATGTAAATAAATAACTGTCGAGCCGAAAATTATTTTTCTCTCTTTCTTCTCAACAATTTAACTGTCGAACGACAATTCTCTCTTCTCGACAATTTTACTGTCAAAAGACAGTTGAGATTGTCGTTCGACAACGCTCAATCCACCATTTTTGTTTGCTTTTTCCGTTTCTACATTCTTCTTCTTCAATTATATATTAATCCATGAACTCAATCTCTTCCAACAATTTTTGAACAATTATATTCAACATATTTTCATATTTAAAAACAATTCAAACTAATCTAGCACAAAACCTTTTGAATTATTGTTATTTTATAATCCAAATTAATCTATCAAAAACATTAAATTGGGTTAAGTTAAGTGATAACTAGTGGTAGCGCAAGATGGTAAAGAAGTTTTACTTTCAATTTTTAAGTGTGCAATTATAAATTTGACTTTAATTACCTTTGACTATATTTAAATGAAATATCTAAAATAATTTTATAATGCTTTTAGGAAATTTTTGTCTAAAATAACAATTTTTAAAATTGTTAAAAATTGTTATAAAAATCCATCATATTTTAAAAATACGGTTTGGATAGTGTTTTGAATACTACAAATGTGAGGTATAATTAAAATAGGAAAAATTTCAATAAAAGTTTGATTAAAATGAATAATTATTATTAAGTAATTATGTAGAATATTTCAGTTTTTTTAACAAAAATAAATATTTTTTACAATTTCCACTTCTTTTAATTTGTTTATATTGCCGAAACAAGCAATGCTCTGGCAACTCCGTAACCAGAGTGGGAATAGCTGCTGTGTTGCTCGCATTAAGGAGGCTAGAAGAAACTAAAACAATCTCCCCCCATGCATCCTGTGAAGGACAAGAAATTGTACCGACTAATCTAGTCCAGTCTAGTCGACTTGTGATTAGTAGTGTAAATGGAGTCGACACAGCCCAGGCTTGGCTGTGTAGATGTCCGACACAAGGTACTTTCTAAAAAAAAAAAAAAAAAAGAAGAGAGAAGCCCATCAGTCCTTAGCATTAAAATTCTTGTCGCCTATCTCATGTTAGAAGTGCCCAACAATGGGTTTTAAATTCCTAGAAATACTTCGACAGTCTCAGACTACTGCACAGTTCGATGGGCTATTAACTAGTTTGAGCAATCTGTACAAAAAAAACTAGCCTTTTCCACTCCTTAAATATGAATCACTACGTATACCCACCATCAAATATCACCAGCACGAACATTTCACCGAGAACAAGCACGAGCGTATTGTGCACCTACACGAGCATAAGTTGCACCGACACGAACACCTCATGCAGCCAGGTTTGAAACATGACATGCAGCCAGGTTTGAAACATGAAAGGCAATTCGGGCGACACTCTGGGCATTTTGGACATTTGGGCCACCGGCAGCACTTAAAGCAATTTGGATAATAACATTCTGGGCATTTGGGTCGTTTGAGTTTAATGTTACAGCACTTACTCGAAGAAAACTTTGACCTTTTCTGCAGACAGAGAGTCTCGCGGATCTTTCTGAGTCGAGTTTCAGTAGTCATATTCTCCATTTCTTGAACAAACCTGCTAAGATGGCGGATGTAATCTGGGTAAAGCTCCAAATTGCAGTGCCCGCCTCCCTTAATCCACAGTGGCTCGTACGGTTCCCTAGCCAATTTCCATAATCCATTACCATGTAACCAATTCACCACATCATCGTCTGTACCCTGTAAAAACACGCCAATACTAGTCAATGCACCAACAAAAAAGTTTCAAAGGACATCCACCAAGGAGTTGTGCACAAATTCTTATATCACATAGTAGAACCATGTATACACATGAAGGGATATACTTTCAACAAAATTTGATGTCACAAGATAAATAATCTTGAAGTGTTCGACCAATTAAACCCTTTTTTGGATAGCTTAAAAAGTAGCTAAAAAGTTAAAGTCAAAGTCAACAATTAATTTTAACCATACAACATATGAGACTCACAACTTTTATCATCTTTTCAACTACAAATTTCATCAAAATCTGGTAAAACTTCTATTAGAAGCTTTGTCACAGTCCCTAAATAAAGAGCATCTAAAATCAAGCAAAGTCTATTGACTCAATTTTTAAAATTTGCTGGTAACTGAGAACTAGCATACAGTCTAACAGGATCATGTCTGGTTGGTCCCTCAAGGGTAATATAGGAGGAGGGATGAATAGATACAAAATTTGGTAGATAAATGCATACCTTTCAAAAGGTTTTTGCTAATGATACCAATGCAGCACAAAGAGTGTGCAAGAGAAAGCAGCATGTAGTGCAATGGATAAATGGAAATCAAATTAACATGCCAGTAGTAAGCAAGTGATCAATGCTGATATGTTATGAGGACAGAATTACAAATAGTTTCATAAGTTGCTTGATGTGTATGAGAAGAATACAAGTTAGGTTGAGGTAATTGATGTGACTAACACTTTTGTTGGATATCTGAGCCTAGTCCAAATTCAACCGCGTGGTGTTCCTTTTAGAAATATGAAGAACATAGAAATAGATATAAAGAATAATAAGAAGAAAAGACAGGGATTTATGTAAAAAACCCTAGAAGACAGATTTGTTCACTGTGTGAAAGTTTGTTACGATCACACAATATCTCTTACAAGTTACACCCAAACCCCCTTTATACCCAAAAATATACAAAAAATAGGGGATTACAAAAGAGTACAACATAGTCAAACCGAAATTCATCACAAAGTATATACTAGGTGAGACTACAAAGGATTTCCACGTCTCACCACAAGATATTCCATAACAATCTCACAAACTAAGATGTAGAAAATACAAATGGAGGCTCATATTTATAGATGTACAAAAGGGGAGGCTTTAATTTCCATGTTCATTCTATTGCAAGTAGGAAAGTCAAATCATACTCTCCATGGGATTTGTTCAAATTCAATTCGTATTCTATATGGGACTGCAAAGTCACCATCTAACAACTTTTATGTTGTTTCAAAATATTTGCGAGACAAAGATATAGTGTTAATCACTATAATTATAATGTGTGATGGAAAGTATAGATCAAGCTTGAAATAGATATAATAATTTAGCATAATAATGATGACTGCAGAGAACGTAAAGACAAATACAACAAAGATCAACACAAGTATCCAAACGACCTATGTCTACTGCCAAAAGTCATCCCTTCAGAATTTGAACAATAACAATAGCTTCTATTACTTCAACCGAAATCCTTATGTTTTAATTCTAGTTAGTAAGATCCGTCCAACTTACAAGATAATCAATGTAAATTCTCACACCTTCAAAAGATTCGTTAAAGAAAACTCAGTCCTTTTAAAATATAAAAATGAGAGCTCCAGAGATGTAAGTATTATAAGGCCTGAAGAATATTTTGCAGTGTAAAGGTATCAAACCTTTCATCCCTACTGTTTGCTAGAACCAGAATGAGTATTCGTATGAGAAATTGATAATTTGAAACATTAGCCATTAGCAACATACGAGAGTTTTCTACAGAAGATGAACGACAGGTAAATGCAAAAGAAATCTTGTTGAAATAGAGCTCTGATATATGGCCATGTGATTACAGAAGATGAACAACAGGTAAATGCAAAAGAAATCTTGTTGAAATAGAGCTCTGATATATGGCCATGTGATTGTAGAGAAAGTACACTACTATCTGGAAAAGTGAGCTTTTACATAATCACCTTTTCAAAAGTTTTAACGTTCAAGACACAAGATAGATAGAATTAGGTGACAAGCACATTTCAGTTCATATCAAAGAAAAACAATGTTTCAAGGAAACCCGTTTCAAGACATTTGAAACTAAAGTTCTGACTTCCTCTTTGCACCTTAGCATCATGAAGTCTTGCTATTAGCTTGACTTGAAATGTTCAAGTCATCTTTGTTCATGATGTTAAGTTGAAGTCTTTCAGTTCAGCCTTGTTCATCTTATCATCTCTAGTGGGAAATTATGTAACTTACAGAAATAAGAAGAAGAATAACTCCTGTCTTTTAAATTACAGAGAGAAAGAACCCTCTATATAGGGTAAACATAACCAAAATAGGGAAGTTCAAAATATCTACCATTATCTTCCCTATCAATAGATTCAATACATAAACATAATATTCTCCATGAATACCTTTCATAATTTGTCTAATAAAGACTTGTCGTAGTATGTCTGATACAAAGAAAAGGAAACTAGATTAAGTGCTTGTTTGGCAATGCTTTTGGTAGATTATAAGTAGTGGGTTCTACGAATGTGTGGAATAAAGTTTTGAGTCCTACAAAATATGTGGATAAAAATAATGTTTGAAACTTATAAGTTTGAAAAGGCGATAACAAACATGCTGTTCTAATAAGGAATGGAATGAAAAAGCTAGGCGCACAAGATTTGACTGAATAAGGAAAGTTATATCTTCTAACACACTTCCTCAAGCTAGTGCAGAGATATTTCTCATCACCCTCCTTATCTAGGATTTGACTAAATAAAGAGAGTTAAATCTTCAACACTCTCCCTCAAGCTCAAGACGGAGATGTAGAAACCAAATTGAATTAGTCCTTCTGTGGCCTGCAATTTCGATCCACAACCTTGAACGTTTAGTCTAGGCACACTAGTCCAACTACTAGCAAATTTTCCCCTCCAGGGACCATGACATGACACTCCAACGAACTTGGATAAGTTTTCCAACAGAAAAGCCCAAAGGTGACTCTACAGCTCAGTGCACAATGCCTAGCAACTAAAATCAACCAAAAAAAATGAAAAAATTTAGTTGGTGTGAAAGAATATCATCATCTACCAATCTGACAAAATAATCACCAAGGCTTGATGGAAACATCCCACGAACAGAACCAATAAAGCCACAACCAGGTCCTTGAGCAGCTTTTCATGACTAAAAGCTTATTCAGAACAGACCATTTTAGTAATAGCACTCCTAATATCCATAGGTTGAACTAGCACTCCACCCAAAGATGAAGGAATAGACTCACTAGCAAAACCCAAATCTCTTTCGATGTTGACAAACATGATGGAAATTAACGTGATGGAAGAGAAAACAGGACTTTCTTCCAGACAATTCATCAAGTAAACAAGGGGACCAAGAAGAGGGTTATAAAGAAAATAACTTATATTTGACTAAATGTTGCATAGAGCAGTCCTGTAAGTAGAATGTTAGCTAGTTGTCTTTCCTAGAAGATCTGCATTAACATTCCATCAACCTTTAGAAGTCAAAAATAAACAAAAAATAAATGTTAGCTGGTGTCTCCCCCAGGAATTTCAAAATAAAAAATGCGTTAATTTCACGAAGAATGTCGAATGAATAAAGAGAAACAAGAAAATCTCAAAGTTCTATTCAATAATCACCAAATACAATCAAAACCGTAGTAGGCATTTTTAAATAAGAAAGCCCTTTGACGAAAAAAGACTAAAGAACTCGTAACTAAATACAATATATAAAAGAGTATTTTAAAATAATAAAACAATCTATTAATCCCCTGCCTCAGTGTTGTTACCTCAAGGATGCCTAAATTGCTCAATGGAAAAAACAAAAACTATCTTGAAAAGTTAGAACATTAAGATGTACTTTTGTATATCTTGCTAGTGCAAGTCAACATTAGATATTGATTTCCTAGAGAAGATTGTTTAAGAGATCAACCGGACACAAAAATATATAGAGGGATGAAGAATAGTCAGTTTATACTTTATCAGCTGCCAGTTTTGGTTGAGCAATTTTCTAAAGCAAAATGCTCTTGATAGCAAAATTTTGCTAGATGGAAAAGAAGAGAGAAAAATGGAGCTTAAAAATGCTGACACTGCAAAGAGAAAACTAGGAGCACTAGTTCTGTTCATGAAAAGGGATCAGGGACATCAGAGGACTAGTAAATGCAGTCATATACTGAAGCCAGATAGTGCTAGGGTTCCGATAGCTTGCAACTCGAAGATGAGCCAAGTTTTGATAAATGAGAAAAAGATAATGTGGCTGCTAGTGGGACCAAGAAAACTTTTCACTATCTAGATTCATTTATGACTCTTTCTTAATTCATGCATTTCTTGGTCCCTATATATCCGAGCACCACATTTCTTTACAATGTGGTGCTATTTATATAGTACAAAAGAATTATTTAGGCTCTAGATAAATAACTATGCATTGCAAAACATTGTCATCAGTTGTCCCTATATAGAGAAGTAACTATGTACTGCAAAACATTGTCATCGGTTGTTGGTTTTCTGAAATATTAAATGCAGTTACAGAGTGACATTTTTATTTTTGACATTTACTGCCTCCGTTCCAAAAAGATTGTCCAGGTTTCTATTCTGTTATTCCAAAATAACAGTCATACGTAACAAGGGAATTTTCGAGGTCTTGTACTTTAAGAGCAACATTTTCTTGTATAAAAATAATATTTCATGATGTAAAAACATCTTCAGACTGATGTTATAGTGGATGCCTGCATGACATCGACTCCATTAGAAGCAACAGGGAGCACATACCATGACCAACATAATAGCCATAGGATAGCACTTTGTTTAGCTAATGTTCTGTTATAATTCCAGTGCAAATCAGGAACATCATTCATGAAAATACTCAAAAACATTATGCCAGAGGAAACGAAGAAATGGTTAAAACCTGCCAGTGATAAAATCAGTCCAATAAACTTCACTTGCAAACAGTGGAATCAATGGACAGACACCTTGGGAGCTATCAAGATATTAATGCACCCATCCTAAAGAAACTTGGACAATATTCACCTACCCATATCTTCAAGAACCAAAAATACATTACTTATTTCACTACTCAGTATCTCCTGCAGCACTACAAATGTACATCAAGAATAATTATGTAATTTAGTTGAGACACTGTACTAGATATCTCAAGAAAAATTCTCAAGCATTTAATGATAAAGTTTGTTATCTGTTAGACACCAGTTACACAAGGTGCTCTGTCTAACTAACAGAATAATGTGATAACAGAATAAAGTGATCTTATGCAGTCCAATTTGGGTGCCCATTTAGGTACCAAACAGACCCCATCATTGATTTGAAGGAAAAGGAAAATCTTCTCTGCAGTTTATTAAGCTGTCTACTAGAATGAAAATAAGGGATAGATATAAGAAGTCAATACAATGCCAGATCATTTCTCTAGAAATAAAAATCTTCTAAACATGCATATAGAATACTTCTAAAATCTTCTCAAACAACAGAGATATGATAGGTTGACGGTAGACTACCAATTGGTTAATAACTAAAAAGAAAATCTCGAATACCAATGAGACAATAATTCATTTATTTTAAAAGAAAAAGACAACAGCGTGCTATCAATTCGTCATTGAGAAAGTCAAAACGCACCCCTCCATTATGTAGCTTACATTTCTTACACAGATGAATACAAAAGAATTGTAGGAACATTTTAAGCGCATGTTTGCTCTGGTTTAACTGAAACCAGTTTATAAGCTTTTGACCAATTGTCCCACTAGCATGTGCATCTCTTGAAAATTCAAAAACCAATCTCACATCTGCAATAATTTTGCTCGAAATTATCATTTTTAACCCTCATTTCACGGATACTTTTCAGAAGGTGAGGTGTATGCTGAAGTCTTCCATTAACTTTGCCAAAATTTCCATTTGTGCCCCTCAATTCAACGTGCAATTGTTCACTATTACACTTTGGAGAATTCAAACAAACATGATTATTACAACATTTTGTGGTGTTTTGTATTTGTTAAAAAAAATTAAAAAAAATCTTTATTTGTATGATTACACAACGTCGAATCAATTGTGATTAATTTTTATTGGTTTCTAATTTGATTACCACATGTAGCAACCGTCACGTAACACCAATCAAAGTACAAGGGAAAAAAACCAACGAATATGCCAACGTCATTCATTTGCAATCACGACACTATCTTGTATTTTGCACTACGTATACCAAAGCTGGTCCCATTTTGTGTTAGGATGATGAGGTGCATTTTAATCAGATGTTGTTTGTTCTATCTTGTCTATCAAATCAATCTTCGTTGCGTCTACAACCTCTTCCGTGGTCCGGAATTCCCCGCCCACTTGTCCTCCACGCCGAAAAAAGTTGTATACCGCCATTGTCGCTACATCTACTGCAGTTTGTTTCCTAAACGTGAAATGGGGCATACAAACCAGAATGTTTCACTTGTTTTTGAGGATTCGAACGCACGCTCAATCACGTTTCGCATGAACGAGTGTTTGAAGTTAAAGCGCTCAAGCGCGTTCCTGAAACACCTATGTTCTTCCACGTTGGTTTTTTTTTTTCTTGTACTTAAAAACCAACAACTTAAAAACCAACAAAAATTCGTCACGATCAATCATACAAATAAAGATTTTTTTGTTTACAAATACAAAACACCACAAAATGTTATAATAACCGTGTTTGTTTGAATTGTACAATGTGTAATAGTGAACAATTGCGCATTAAATTTAGGGACACAAATGAAAATTTGAGCACATTTAATGAAAGGCTTCAGCATACACTTCACCTTTCGAAAAAGTGCACATGAATGAGAATTAACAATGATAATTTCCAGCAAAAGTTATTGCACATGTCAAATTGGTTTTTGAATGTTCAAAAGATGCACATGCTAGTGGACCCATTGGTCAAAAGCTGACCAAACAGGCACTAAATTTCAACTGTCTAGGGGAATCCACTATGTATCCTTAGTTTCTTATACACACAAAAAGTAGAAAGAATTGTAGGAAATTTTTTTATCCAAATGTCTAGAGTTGACAGGAGAACTTACATGTATTACAAGCACCGGACATTTCACCTTCCGAATTTTGTTTACATTCTGCACATTGACGCTGGATAGTTACTAGCTTTAAGTGATAGTAAATACTGTAAACAATTGAGTAAAGGCCAATTATAATTTTAATATCAAATTGTTTGAAAATGATGTTAGCATGATACATGGACAGAAACATAATGCAGAAAGCATGTTTTTAAATGCTAATTTCCTGCTAAAATAAAATAACTCTTTCTAAATTTTCAGGACACCAGGTGCGAATCACCAAATTCTTCATCTAAATTTGATTTGCACCATTAGACGAGCTTCAGTTTTTAGCTATGTCAATGCTCTTTTCTAGCCTACATCTATGAGTATGCAGTTTGTTGTTAAGCACTCAACATCTACATAGGAATCATATATCAACTGGAGTAATGATGTGTTGGGAGAGATTGTTGTAGAAAATTCTACAACTTCATTATATATTTATTGTTTCTAGTTTAGAGCAAAAGATACTAGATTTGATCTCCTTGGTTTCGTCATTATTTGTTTAAAAGGTCAGTAAACTAGTCCGTTTCTTGTATTCTCGGTCAGTGAGCTTGTCAATGATATTTCTGAACATATTGCATCACCTTACTTTGGAGCACTATATGATCCAAGGACTCCTATTACTCATCTTCCCAAACAGGTAAACTAAGCTAATTGAACATGATTGATTTTACTAGTCTGTTTGAAAATAGATGAGGTGTATACCACAAAGGCCAGAGTCACGTGCTAAATACAATTCATCTAATTTAATCATCCCTTTTAAGGGCATGCACATGACTTGACGCCCTTTATGCACAAAAACCTCTGTTAGTCCAACAATAAGACTGATCTACGAGTTTTTTACGCGTGATCTTTCTTTTGAACCAATAGCAATTTTTTCTCATCCAGGTGATATAATAATAACTAACGACCAAACGTTTTAAAAATCCAAGGGGCAAAATGAGAGCTATAAACCTTAAGAACAGATAAACAAGTATTTCAAATCAACGCGTCATTTTTGCAAAGAGTCTACGTTTCCAACACAGATACAGAACTTGCCCCAGAGGTGAAACTACATTATGGCTGCCTAATTTTCCTCCATTTTATGTTATTTCTAGAACATTCTTAAGCAGGAAATCCATAATTCTATATTAAGCATATTTCTTGCTTGAGGCTCGCCAATACAAGAACAACCGGCCAAGATAGTTCCCTTTCTATTTTAAATGAGAATCAAGATGCATACCGACCTTGTAAATATCACAACAGAGTGTGTACTTCACTTGACAGAGAACGCGAATGCCAGAAAGAATGGCACTGTGCAGAACTACACCTCTCAACCTTGGCAGTTGAGCTGCTAAGTGCAATGTTGGGCCGCTTCCAACAGACTGCCCATATAGAATTAAATCTTCTTGGCTAATTCCATATTCAGTCTGAAGACACTCATATACTGCCTCTATGTCCGCATATGTATCAAATTCACTGGGCTGTATCATGTCAAATAATAGTTCGAAACATAAGCAAATAAACTCGTACCAGGAACTTTCTGAACTAATGTAAGCCCAGGCTAAACCAGACAAAAAATTAAATTGAAATGCTTATTGTTCAGAAATAGAATATCAAAAGTTAATTGATGAACAAAAAGAAGAAATTCATTCAATAACTCAATCTATCAGAGTCATCCATTCAAGGATAATTTTTTTCTCGTTGTCATATTATCTCCCCCAACTAAGGTGGACAGCCCGCCCTTTGGAAGAATTGACACCAAATATTCACACGTTTCAGCAATTTATGAATGTTAGACTCATGCCTTGCACTCGATCCTACAAATTTACTATAATTATATAAAACGAGAAAAAACAGGCTTTTTTCAGTGCACTTTGAATAACAAAAGAGAAACAACAGAGACATTATCCAAATAATGCTGACCAAATTGAAGTTTACCTTGCCAGTACAGGCTCCATACCCAGAATAGTCATACCTGTACATTTAAATTGAGATGAAATAAATATTACCTAATACTGAAGTAAAGACGTATACACAGAAATAATGCCTCGGGGACATTCATATGATTTATTGAATTACACATCCAAATGGTCAACAAACAAACAAATGCAAAACCCATAAGATTACAGTCTTCAGTCTTATCACACACTAAAGGAACAAATTAGTAAATGCAATATTCAGTAGTTCACAAATTTGACTAGAAATGTGTGAAGTAAAATAAAAACAATCTCACAAAGAAAATTATACTAATCCATAAAGTAATAAAAACCCAATTATTATTTGAGACAAAAATTCTGAAAAGGATGCAAATGGGACACAGAAAGCTCTCCCAGATACAAGTTCCAGAACCACTGTATCTGACATAGACAATAAAATGCACATGGAAAGACAGATCAAGAGCAAACGTGAAAGCATAAGCTAAATTTCACTGCCTAAAAGCACAAACTCCTGAAAAAGCACCTTGATTAATGTCACTGACACGCCAGTAAAAGTCTTTTTAACTTTTGCAGTTCATAGTTCGGTGATTCACCATTGAAATTAATCGCTTTGGGGTAAAAAGGACGAGGAAAAAAGAGAAAAAAAAAACATGAAAAGTTGGAAAAGGACTTGTAACAACAATAAAATTATAAGGCAAGTACTTGTTATTATATTAACAAGTGAATTCATTATCCATTGAACATCCAGTGACAAAAATCACTAATATATACAACTACAAAATCCCAGCCTACAAAAAATTGGCAACCCCTATGCCCTACCCCCCCCCCCCTTTTCTCTTAAAGAAACCAATTGCACAAAGAAAATTGCTACTAAAAACAAAACCTTTACCAACCACAAAGATGTGTTTGTTTATGCATGTAGAAAACGAATGAAAGAAACATATATTCAACGAAATAAATGTGAAATCTAATGTAACCACATCAAAAAAAAAAATTTAAATGTCAAATCATGAACAAAAATTAGGAGAAAATAAGGGGAAAAAAAAAGGAACCCATCATTTTCAGCATGTGTACAAGCTTTGAAAAAAAAAATCCCTAGAAGTGGAAAAGGCAGAAAAAAGAAATGAAAACCAAAAAAAAAAAAAGAGAGACAGAAATACTCGAGTATATTAAATGCACAAAAGATTTGTATTTGGTGCAAACAACAAAGAACAGAAAAGTGGGAAATTAAAAAAAAAAAAAAAAACTGAGTTGATTATCATAAAGATTTGTTTTTTATTTTGTTTGAAAATGAGAGAAAAAGAAAAGAAGAAGAACGGACCCAATGAGGTTGACTCTAAGATTAGCTTTGAGCTGAACAAAGAGATCATAAAGCTGTCCCAGATCGGCGGCGTTGCCATGAGAGTACAAAACTGTGAGCCTTGCATATGGATTCCTCAAATAAAATGCAATAATCTTGTTTCCTCTCTTAGTATTTATCGAAAGCACGTCAAATGAAGCGTCATCAACTGCTATTGGCATAGATGATTGAGTTGAGACCGCTACAAGTTTGCCGTCGTCCCGTTTCTTGACCTGGTACGTCGCTGGCGCCGGTGGAAAAAAGGCAAATTTGGCCGCCAGCTGAGAAATCAGACAACCCATTTTGATAAAAAACTGTGTTGTTTTTGTATAACTATGATTATAGACACCAGAACAAGAAGCACCACCTCAGTACAAGATTTGTGTCTTAAAATCCTACTCATGAATGCATGTGTGTTTTTGGTGGTGGAGTAATGTGGGTTTGTTGAGGGTGGCTGAAATTGGGGGGAGGGGTGGGGTTGGGAAGTGGTAACAGTGTTGGGAGATGGGAGAGTGAAGTTTGTGTGTGTGTGTGTGTGTGTGTGTGTGAGAGAGAGAGAGAGAGAGAGAGGAGGGAGGGGGTGGTTAAGAGTTGGAGTTTTTCAAGGGGTCAGGAGTCAGGACCATTGTTGTTTGGCTTAATGTGTGTAAGATGAGATCATATTGGTGTAGGCTATTTTGATGCAGTGCAAGAGAGAGAGAGATAGTGTGTGTGTGTGTGTGTGAGAGAGAGAGATGAGAGAGAGAGAGAGAGATGGGAGGGGAAGGTGAAGGGCAAGGGGTCCGAGCTTGTCTGTGAAGATGGAAAAATAAAAGAAATGAAGAAATGACTCAACGAGAGTTTTGAGGGACGCGTGGAGAGAGATAGTGGAAGTGAAACTGTGTGAGAGAGAGATATAGGGATTGAGTGAGTGAGTGAGTGTGAGTGTGTGTGTGAGAGAAAGAAACAGAGGGAGTGACTGAGAGTGTGTGTGAGTGAGAGAAAGAAAGAAACAGAGGGAGTGAGTGAGAGTGTGTGTGAGAGAGAGAGTGAGGGAGAGAGGGGGCGGGGGGGGGGGGGGGGGGGGGGGGGGGGGGGAAGGGGGGAGGGTGTGTTTTTTACGCATAGTATGAGTAGAGAGAAGAGTGTACTTTTTTATGGTCAGACAGAGTGAAAGGGCTTTGCTCACTTGCAAGTTCATCTGTTCATGCATTAATACTCCTTTTGGACTCTTGCTAAAAACACTTTCGGGAAAATTAAAGTTCGGTCTTCAACATTTGTAAAATAGAGTATTTAACTCTTCAACTTTTGTTACGTAGCATACGAGTCTCTAACATATCTTGTCCATGTTAAAAGTTGACGTGTCCTTAATTAAAGAAAACTATCTCTTGCGGCTTATCAACGTCCTTCGGCGATTCCACAACCACCACCGACTACTCCATTTTCTCCTTTCTCATTCTTTTTTTCTATCAATTATACTAATAATCACATACTTTCTATTACCATTATTAGAAATTATATCGATTATATCATTTGAACATTTAGACAACTCTATTTTGACCCAATGTCAAGAGACCACCCATCTTTCACCAACATGTCGCACCAAGCACTATCAAGTGTTCTGACCTCTTCCACCCCCACACAACCTTGAATGAATTTAAGCAAAAAAAATAAATAAAATAAAAATAAAAATTGAGTTCAACAAGTAATATTTCAATTGTATTAAAAAAAAAGAAGTTTTAAAAAGATTTAGAGTATCATCTGTGTATCATTGACGACTTCTAAAAAATGAAGATGAATGAGTATTAAATACAACTCTCCGTCTTGAAGAACATTAAATAGTAGTGTACACAATCTAATCTTTTGAAAAAGCAAACGAACATGACTAGAGGAAGGACAAACAAAGATAAGGATACTATTGAATTTGTACTTACCGTCAACTTGGTAGCACTTGGCCGGAAGGGAGAGAAATCTAGTGACAAGGAAAAATCATGGGGTAGAATTCAAGTTGGTGGGAGCAGACACGAAATGAGGGTGGAGAAGAGTGGCAATGGTAAGCACTAGAATAAGTAGTAGATTTACGACATTTTAAATCGTAATTCAATTGACTATCTATTCGACGTCAAATTGACTTGAAAATTTATTTGAGCTTATTAGATATCTAATGAAATATGTCATCTAAATTTCAGAGTCTTTTGAACATGGGATGTAACTCAAATTATTTGAAATGTGTCTCACACTTAGTGCACACACCACTAAAAATCATATGGTTTGGTCTTGTTGTGAATGGAAACTCTCTTGTATCTAAGCAAGAACTAATGTAACTAGTCTTGGGAGTTGGTATGTTGGTTCTCTCTCTTAGCTCCTTGTCACTCGTGCACATCTCTCGATTTACAACCCGCTTGATCAAAGGGCCTCTGACACAGGTGGGAAAGTTTCGCCTTCGGGACTTTCTCCTTAACAAAAAAAAGAACTAATGTAACTATTAATAATACTATAAATCAAATAATTAAATTTAATAAATAGTAAACACGAGTTGGGGAATAATACATTTCCTAATTAACGTGTGATGTTATCCTTAATTTAAACACCTTGAAATCAATTTAGGAAGATTTCAATGTTCAAATACTAAAACAACAAAAACAATTTTTGTTCTATAAATTCTCTTGTGGGTAAAGGTGTCAAAAGGCTTCAAGTCGAGTTCTTGTTTGGCTTAGTTCAACATAATTTAAAATGACTCGATTCATATAAATAATTTTATTAAAAAAAACAAAACTATCATAGACTATATATATTAACGAAATATCAAACACTATGATGCTTTATCAATTGAATCAAAACAACAATGATGTCAATTAGAACAATTCTGAATTCATTTTTCCACGTTTTATGGTGTTTCGTCTATAATTTTTTTTTAACTAAAGGTGTTAAAAATTCTTCTGTCGAGTTATTGTCTGACTTAGTTCGACACAACTTGAAACAATCATCATGTCAGCACAATTACTTTAAAAATTGTCATGACAACATATATCGATGTTAGAAAATGTTTGGTAAAAAAGTAACTTCC
Source organism: Forsythia viridissima (assembly GCA_030279155.1). Classification (NCBI taxonomy): domain Eukaryota; kingdom Viridiplantae; phylum Streptophyta; class Magnoliopsida; order Lamiales; family Oleaceae; genus Forsythia; species Forsythia viridissima. The sequence goes on along the minus strand of CM059041.1, from coordinate 30,902,728 downwards.
TTATAAATTGCAGATCCACAAGTTGCGTGGACCAAAATCTACACAATACGGGTACCGTGATTTGTAAGTCAAATAAATTGACTTATAAGTTGTGGGACCCGAAATTGTGTAGATTTTGCTCTACCCATGCAGATTTTTCAACTTACAAGAAAGCTATTTTTTTGTCAAACATACACATGCTCTTAAAATATGTTTGACAATATTTTTAAGTATTTATAAATTATAAATTCTACGATATATATATATATATATATGAATTATAAGTAAATAGTAAGTTATAAATTCTATAAATTTTAAAATAAATAATATATTTGACGAACGCACTTAATCGAAAATATTTGTATATGGAGAGGAGGTGTTTCTAAGGATCGGGGCGGGGCGGGGCGGCCCTCTCCGTCCCAGCCCCGTTGGAGAATTTTTATCCCCATACCCGTCCCGTTCTCCGTTTAAATCGAGCAGGGTGGGGGTGGGGTTCGGGGTTGGGCGAGCAGCTTACCGCTCTGTTTGCTGTCCCGTTTATTTATTTATTTTAATTTTTAATTTTAAATATTTTCTTGTAACCGTGATTTTTAAAATTAAAAAAATTAAAAAAAAAAAATGCATTTCGGGGCGGGTTTGGGACGGGGCCGTACCCGCCCCGAATACCCGATTGTCCGGGCAGAGAAATTTTAAACAGGACGGAAGACGGGACGCAGGATAAATTGTCATTCCTAAGTGTTTCCAATGATATTGATCTCCCGACCACCCAAGTGTCAACTGCCCACATACTAACAAATGAGCAAATGGACAAGATATCTGTTGTTTCCAAACGCCCCCATCAGAGTGTATTGAACTGACAAATCCCAAACAAGTGGGTAACTGACTATCTGCTAGCTACTCCACGTGAGAAGCACGTGGGTCCATATTGTCTACTGTCAGTCTCGTCGGGTCACAATACGCCTTTTGATTGATTTTTTTAGATACTATGATTTCGGCTTTGACTTCACAAATTTTAGTGACGTTTTAGGGCCCATTTTTAATCACTATTATCTTCTTATTATTGGGCCCAATTTTAGCTCTTTGTTTTCTTGTGTAAATGCCATATCCTCTTCACCTGCCACGTAATTACACATACAGATGGATAGACTTATATATATACACACATACATGCATTATGTATGGATAGGATAAATTTCTCTAAGGTACCAAATCTTTTATAAGTATTGCAGTTACGTCTCCAACCTTCTATTTATTGCATTCACGTCTCCTGCCGTGAGCGTGGTATTCTGGCCTGGCAGAAAATGTATGTTTAGGTATTAAATGGCCATATAAATTCGCATGATGTTTGACAAAAAAGGAAAATTGTTTTCAAAAAAACAATATTTAATAAAAGTTGAAGAGTCACATTTTGATTTTTGGATTAAATGAAATTTTTTTTGAACAATTTTACCATTTTGACTACACATCATGGGCACATGGATTGGATATTAACGTCTTAACAAACATTTTTCGTCAATTGAGAATACCGTACGTACAATATTAAAAAATTAAAGATATAAATGTCATAAATAAAATATTGAAAACATCTATTACACTTATAAAAGATTGAGAACTTCGATGAAATTTACCCTTATATATACATGCATAACCGGTTCCGCTATGAGGCAACTCAGGTCCTTGCCTCGTGCCCAAAAATTTTAGATTTTTAAGAGGGATTTTTTTATAAATAAGTCACTTTTTAAAAATAATTTCAAATTTAACAACTTGACAAATTTATTTTAAAAACACTACATTCTTAAAATTATATTAATTAATAAAATAATAAATTAAAATCAAATATATACCTCAACGTGAATTCTAATAAATTTGATTCAAAATTTAGATTTTTAAGTGGGATTTTTTTATAAATAAACTACTTTTAAAAAATAACTTCAAATTTAACAACTTGACAAATTTATTTTAAAAATACTACATTCTTAAAATTATATTAATTAATAAAATAATAAATTAAAATCAAATATATACCTCCACGTGAATTCTAATAAATTTGATCCAAAATTTAGATTTTTAAGTGGGATTTTTTTATAAATAAACTACTTTTAAAAAATAACTTCAAATTTAACAACTTGACAAATTTATTTTAAAAATACTACATTCTTAAAATTATATTAATTAATAAAATAATAAATTAAAATCAAATATATACCTCCACGTGAATTATAAAAAATTTGATCCAAATTTGCTTCTTAAATCCTTGCTTATTTGCATGATAAGTCCTTTATTTTTATGATATCTCTACCTTAGTCCCTATACTTCCTATTTCATTTCAATTTCGTCCTCTTTTATCTGCAACACATGTCCTTCAACTTTTAAATTTTTACAAATTGATCTCCATATTTATACTTTTATATCTATTTAATCATTTATAGTATCACTATTTGATACATATGTTACAAATAATATTTTATAACAATCTTTGTTACAAATTGAGATGTAAAACATCAGTGATACAAAATATCAATTCATATAACATATGTTGTGTAAGATAACATAATATAATCTGTAACATATTCAGTGATACAAAATATCATTTGTAACATCTGTATCAAACAGTGATGCACAATATCATTTGTAACATCTATATTAGATCGCAATACTAAACAGAAAATATTACAACTGTTATAACTGCAAAACCAACTATAAACTTCAACAAGTTCATATTAATATACACATTGGACTCTACAAATTTATTAATATTGTGTAACATCAGTATGATACAGATAAGTAACACAATTAAACAAATAAGTAACACAATTAAACAAATAAAACTCATGATTTCTTCATTTGTAACATACGTAACATCAGTTATACATAATACCAATTCATGTAACATGTGATGTGTAAAATAACATAATATAATTTGTAACATATTCAATAACATATTCAGTGATACAAAATATCATTTGTAACATCTGTATCAAACATTAATACACAGTATCATTTGTAACATCTGTATTAAATAGTGATACAAAGGACTAAATTGACATAAAAGCATAAATATGAGGACCAACTTGCAAAAATTCAAAAGTTTAAAGACTTGGGTTGTAAATAAAAAAAGACGAAATTGAAATGAAAGAGAAAGTACATGGACTAAAGTAGAGATATTATAAAGATGAAGGACTTATTGTGCAAATAATCAATGACTCAATCATCAAATTTGGAAATTTCGCATTGTCTTGGTCCATTTGATTTTAATTAATTATTTTATTAATTAATATAATATTAATTATGTAGTATTTTTGAAAAAAATAAGCGAAGTTGTTAGATTTGAAATTATTTTAATATTGATAAGTAGTGAGTGTAATATTCACTTTTTAACTTGTTAGACCAAGTCCAATCTGAAAAAAAAATACTTAAATTATTTAGTTGGGCCAACTAATGGCCCAATCCAGAATCGTGCCTCCAACTTTTGATTATCATTCCAAATTTTCAATATACTCAATTTTTATTCTCAGCCTCGGTAACTCTTCTGTACTCATTTCACAATTCACGAACTAGCTCCAACTTTTGAAATCTTGAAGTCAATTGCTGCAAAAGAAAGAATGCACATTATTTTGTTCTCCAGACTAAGAACATCCCAAGAGGCTCTTTAAACATAGATGATGATTTCCATTTTAAAGAGTCCAGTCTTACCACCAAATTAACTTTTTAAAATAGATATTGCATTTGACTCTCCAAATTTGAAGTGTCAATCTCACCTTTTATAATTAAATGTATTTCAAATATTTCAATTTTTTATACTCATATGTTGACTAATTTAAATAGTATATACAAAATAAAATAGAAAAAATTTATATAATAATTAGGAACGAAGCATATCAAAAAAATTATATATAAGAAAAAATAATAAATATTTATTGAAAGAAGTAAAAAAATAAAGACGCTGTTAAAGTATTTCAAAAATTTTACTCTTCAAATTTATATATACTTCTAAATTGCAAAAGTTATTCTCTTTATAAATAGATATATATACTCTCTAAAATGCAAACGTTACTTTCTTTATAAATAGATAGTCTTTTGGAGACGCTCTAAGTATTTAGATAATTTTGAAGTACTTTTAATATATATTTTAAATCTCTTTGATTCTTAGTCCAAAATTTGAATTTTATTTTGTTTCTATTCTGAAAATCAGAGTATGTTCTCTTGTTTATTATTGTAGTATCTAAGTTCAGTGTTTTGAGTATCATTCTAGTTATATAGTTTGAAATTTTTGAAATTTAATTTCTACTCTATTTTTACCATTTTTTTATGGACTGCTATTTATTGGCAATTGCCTATAAATAGCAGTCTATTCTATTTCAGGTATTCTCTAAAAAAAAAAAAAAATTGGTTACACGTACTCTACATAAAAAAAATCGATATATTCTACTCCTATCGACTTTTGGAGTGGTAACGAGGGAGAAGAGTCCCAGAACTTTTTTTAGGTTTTAAGCCGCGCGCGCCTCCACCAGTGGAAGAAGAGATTGTAATTGATAACGTCAGTTTTGTCTTGTACTAGTTGTCAAGATTTAAATTTAAGATATTGTTCTTTGTAATTGCGACGACAAAAATACATAAAAATTTGTAAAAGAAGTGCTTCTTTTTCTGGTTTTTTTTTTTTTTTTTTTTTTGATAACTTGAGTTTCTTATATATATATTTTTAATTCTGTCATATTATAATATATAGACAACATTGATTTAAAATTACAAGAACAGTAATATATCATAAGATAACCATTTAAAAAAAATTCTTTGATATATACCAACGAATTCTTATAAATACAAAACTCATACCACTTTGAATTCTTATGTTGACTCTAACTTTAACATTGTTAAAATATTTTATTACTATTTTTTGTGCTAATAATTGGACAATAGTCATATATCGTGCTTCAGTCTCGAACGTTTGAGTCACACTATTTTTTTATGCTAATAATTGGACAATAGTCATATACATGCTAGAGTTTGGAATGTTTGAGTCACATTATTGTTTTAGCACTTTGAATTCTTACTAATTTTTTCTTCCTTTTGGAACATTCTCGACATTGTTAGTTGATTATAATATAAATATTTTGTATAATATATTTTATTTGTCGTTTTATTATTGAATCTTGGATTTTGATACGATTTGGAGTCTATAGAAAGTTCAATTTATAAAGTTCACTTCAAACCTGAAAAATCACATGACCATAACACACTCCAATTTTGAGTCACATAGACGAATTAATGAAAGTTCTTTATTTGTGGAGGTGGGGTGGGAAAGGGCCCGGGGTTAATATAATACAATCTTATAAGAAAGTCCACAGTTTATAATTTGTTTTATTTATTTAAAAAATTTAAAATCAAAGTCAAAAATTAATTTTAATCATATAATATATGTGACTTATAATTGTTATTAATTTTTTAATCACATATTTAATCAACTTTTATTAAAATCTATTAATTTTTTTTTTTTTTAATCAAAAACTTTGCTGAACAGACCTTAAATTCTTCAAAATTTTTCCTTTTTGTAGGACCTTACGTTGTTTGGATATCTTATATCAAGAATCCGAATGCATGTTTGAGTGGTTCCTTCTTGCTTTTTCCCCTCTCCCTTTTTGTCTTTACTGGATAATATTTCTATCCATTTTTCAATTTGTTTGGTTAACTTTAAATTATAATTTATTTATATATTTCATAGGATTTATAATTTATTATTTACAAATTTAATAAGACTCACAATTTACAACTTATAAATACTCAAAAAATAAATTCAACATTATAAAACATGAATTTTGTCTATTAGAGTTTCAATAAATTAATTATTTTGACCTTGAATTTGATTTTAATTGAGATCCCGAATCTTTACTCTTTTTTTTTTTATTCAGTGCATGTCGAATTTAAAATATTGGTATAATAAAATTATATTGTTTGTGGATCTATAAGAAACTTCTAAGTGAAAAAAGGTTAATGACTATATTACTATGTTGTAGATTTAATATATAAAATTAATTCTTCAAGTGTTTTTGTTAACGTGTTTTAGTCGAACATGTGTCTTAGAGTTCAGTATAAGTTATGATATAATACACGAGGCCAATATTATTGAGCAATATATGCTAAAATATTGTTCTGAGGTGAAATTCAACTGAATCGAATTCTATTAACTTCACGTCTAAAATAACGACAATATGAAAAGAAGAAATTAAAACAGAATTAAAATGCAACAGTGCTCCCCACATGAGTGGATAAAAGTGTGTTTTATAGGACAAGTAAAACACTTATCGGATACAATTTTCATGAAAGTTACAATTAGGACAGAGTCATTATTTTTTTGGAGCATAACCACTATTTAAAAAAAAAAAATTGTACTTCAAAAATTGATTTTTTTTTTTTTTTTCAGAACAGCCCTGCCTCCGCCACTGTTTGCAACCGCCTTCAAATTTCAAAAATTTACAATATGAAAATTATAAAAACTTATAACTGATATTTGGGTGGCAAAAGTGAGAAATATATCAGAGGATGAGGCAGCACTGTTTGGCAGATATTTTGAATTTCTTTGGATTTTTCCCTATTGAGTTTATGATTCTCATTGGATTCTTTGAATTTGATCTCATTATTGGCTATGTGTATGAGCGTATGTATACAAAATGGAATAAAAAACAAATTCAAATTCAAACCACAAATTAGTGCCTTTCATATTTGTGGTTTGTTGCTAACATCCCCACTAAAGTTATGAACTTTTGGCATTCCTACTTATTTCTACTTAAAGAAAAATCGTACCGAAACAAAGAAGACACTACATCTTACGATATTCTACGTGTTTGACACACTTGTCCTGGTGAGCATTATAACAATACCCACCGGGTACATTATATCAAAACCGTATATGTATATATAAATAGTAATATTTGATAATATTGTACAAGAATCAGATAAAATCTTTTAACTTTCTTTCTTCCTAATCACGCTTAGTATTGTTCAATCTAAGCTATTAAATATGTATGAAAAAACGAGTCGGGATGAATTTAATATAACCTAAAACTGCATTAGAATGTGAGATGATTCTACAACCTCGTGCATGCAAACAATATAGTAATTTAGTATTATACATTAATCTGCCCAAAACAAACACAAGACATTATAAAAGGGACAAAAAAGTGTTTGGTGGAATAAAATAATTTGAAAGATTCATTGAGAAAGAAGATGTGAACTTCACTTGACACTAAAAACAAATCTTAAAAAAAAAAAAGGTACACTGAGCATACCAATTTTTTTTAATAAAGAAAGAGGTTTTTCTTTGGAGTAGATTGCAAGGACAGTTTCTTGTCTTCACCATCATGATATTATTGTTACTTTTGAAATCAAGATTTTCTCTTTTTTTGCTTTTGATGACAAGTAGAATGTGACTTTTTGGGTACATGCCATTACTTTCTATCTATTCTATTACTTGACATGAATTTGGTATTGGTAATACGAGTCAACAATGTGTGTTGTAATTTAAGATAAAATGAAAAGTTGATCATTCAAGCGAAAATTGATCGCTTTTCACTGAAACTTTTTGACATAAAAAACAATTGCTCAAATACCATATAGACTAGATATTTTGGGTCGACCACAACTGAGTTATGGTACAAGGGGTGAGAAAACCTGTAAAAATAAATAATATTTCAAACAAATAATTTCTCGACCATAGTCGAATCTAGGTAATTAGAATCTCAAGAAATTTGTACTATTTTAATCAATAAACATAGTGCAAATATCAAATATAAATTAATGGATGAAATATGTTTAGCAGAATAGATTTAGGATTCAAATTTCAAACTATAATAAGCACTCAGTATAGAATGAGAAAGAAACTCGATGTATTTATAAACCACAAATTAAGTTTTTCACTAATAATATGAGATTCTGAAGTAGTCGTTATAATATATATCTCTCTAAAATTGATGTTTCTGAAAGCACATTTTTTCATGCCAAGTCGCCTCACCCTTAACAAGAGTCTCTCGAGGAGTGCGATACCATTGTTAATAACACTTGGGTGAAGTTCCCGTAAGAAAAAGCAACTTAATATGAGTGATATTGACAATGAAAATAGCCCGGTTGCAATATAGAAATTCCAATGTAATATGGATTTAGTATTGTTATAAATCAAATTTTATGAGATTCACTCTAACTTGATCTTGGCTTCCATTGGGCTATGGATTAACACCAATTTCAGTAACTTGTCAAATTGTCCCACCTCACTGATTCGCACTCAACCATCCCAATTTACACTCCAAAATTTTAGTGAAGGTTATTCAAAGTTTTCGAGTAGTTGTGTTAAATTTGATGTACTGTTTTAGACTGTAAAAAAAATTAATATAAAATTAAAATGGCTATGGTAAATAATATTCTTTAATCTTTTTGTTAAAAAATTGTTAATTACATGAAAAAACTAGTATAAATCTTTTATATCTTAATCCACCATAATACAGTCACATACTAGTATCTATTCTAATATTATGCTAAATTCTTTATAAGTTCTAATACTATGCAGTGTCTAGGGGTGGGCGTGGGTCGGGTTGGGTCGGTTTTGGGCCCAACCCGACCCGAACCTATTTAAAATCTGTTTAGAGAAATCAAAACCGAAAAAAAAAAAAAATTTGAAAATGGGCCCGAAACCGACTCGGGTCGGTTCGGGTTTTAAAACCAAGTCAGTTTCAGGTTGGGTGAAACCGACCCGAACCGGTTCGGTTCGGGTCGGTTAGGTTAGTCAGTTTTTTTATTTTTTTGCCCACGCCAGTGTCCATTGAATAACATATCCAAACTTAAAAAAACCATTTGCACCCATCATACAATGAATTTTATTATGGATAATTATATTCACGTCACTATTTATTAACCTTACCACATTTTAATTGCAATAAATATCTCCAACTATTGCTCATTTTTGCATTTATGTCAACTTCTTTTTATCACATTATTATATCAACCTATTAATTTACACATTTTATCCGTGTCTTTGATAATTATCTCTCTCCAAAAAATTAATTAGGAGGCGTAAATAAATTTGCCCGCCTCTCGTAAGCAAAATAAATAATAAATACAAAAGTTTGACAAAATATTTTTCCCTCATTGCACATTATTTGGACAAAAATCATTATGTAAAAATTAATTGAAAGTTAAAAAAATATGACAAAAAAATGTTAGGGATACAAGTGCCAAAATGTCATAAGTTGAAAAATCTTCATTGCAATTAAAACGTGGTGTAGATAATAAAAAAGGTAGTGTAATTATAATAACCTTTTATGATTGAGAGCCTGACTCTTCCTTGCACCTTCACTAGGTATATAATACCCAAAACCAGCTTTGTTTTGAAGAATGAAGGATTTATGAACATTGCCCCATTGTGCAAAAAAGCAGAACACTCTGTAGAGCAATTGAGTTTTAAGCATCTTACTTCATTTTGCATGTATGCTCTCAATCAAAATAAAAGTAGAATATACGCATAATTGCTCATCAATGACTAATTTTCGGTCTTTTACATGAACTACGAAGAAACTGTACAGAGCTGAGCTCAACTTGTGAAGCTCCAAAGGCATAACCCGTCTTTCCCCCTTGTAAAAGGGTTTTCCAGACCAAACATTAGAAGCTCAAGACATAAACTTGCTGTAAGCTTGGAACTTGCATTCTTAGATTATACTATATGCAATTTTCAGCTTCAAGTGCTATGGTCACGTCAAACGATATTTAGCCTGAAACAGATCATGCAGAATGTCCACTTTGAATTAGACAACCTAAAACTACTACAATCACTCGATTGCAAAAAAATGGCTAAGCAGATGAGTTCAATTGTGATGATAAAGATCTAGCCAGATAAAGAATATTCTCCAACTGATTTTTAGTAAATACAAATGTACCTGGTTATAAAGCAAAATGATGGAAAAGGTATGAATAGAAAGCTATAGCCATGGTTGTGACAGTGAGACAGTAGCAGTTGACGCCTTGAGACCTTGCTTGCCATGTACCGCAGATTTGAGCACGTTGTATTGCTCGTTGACAGAGGAATACAGTGATCGTGAATATGCAACCTTTGCCTGCAATAACAAAACAACCATACTATTGAAATGAAATGTCCATGAATGCAGGATTAATCTCCAAATAATTTCTCACGACTAATTTAAACTGCAATAGAAAGCTAAACAAACTTCAACTAAAAAATTGCTCTACATCATCAAGACGACCCAAAGAAGAAGAAGAAGAAGAAGAAGAAAAAACAATAAACAATAAACAAATGGCAAAAATCGTGCCACATTTGACAAATGTGGTAATAAGCTCCATAAAAAATACTATACCTAAATCTGTACTACCATCAGTTGGAAGGGGGTCTCGAATTAGGGGTAGGAGAGAACATAAAAATCCATCTACATGGATTTCCACACGTGCAAGAGTATAACCATTCTCACCCATTTCTTTCTTCCACTGTTTCTCAAGTTTTGACAGCTATTGGGATTCACGTGTACATAAAATTGATAAGAGCAGCATTTTTTTCAAGTTTATATCAACACCAGATAAGTAACTTGGCAATTAAGATCATTTAAAATGACCAGATTGATATTTTGGGTTTGTGTATTAAAGGCGAGCCTAAAATTGTGAATATTGGTTCCAATAAGACCCATATGAACATATGCATCTAAAGGAAATAGTAAGACGTTTAAAACACTTGGCGTGTTTCAAGATTTACCATGTCACTGTACAATGAATTGACAAATAAAACTTTCACTGTACTATAATGATATAACCATATTTGATCCAACCATCTCAAATGAATTTGCTTATGCATGTTCATAAGACTCTACGAGCGTTAAAGAAAGCTCTAAAGGGAAAAAAAATGGTGCTCATACTTCAGGGTGGCAATTACAATTCTAATATCATATCTATATGTCCCTCAAAATTCAAAAGATAAAATGTAAACAAAAAGAAGGATCATGTTTAATTATTGACAAAAATCCGAATGATAGATCACATGTTTGTATAAAGATATGAAACCGAAGGCTAACTCAAGAGAGAAAGTACAAAGCATCCAGCTAAGACTAAAATCTTTGTATAGAAAAATCAGAAATAGATGGCGAAATCCATTTAAAAAATGCCCCTGTTAACATTTTTATGCATTAAATCCTCAAACATTATGCATGTTATACTGAAGATTACTCAAAAAGATGCTCTAATACAATGAAATAGATTAATCCAACCCGTGAAAAAGGTTCAAATTATTAAACTAAGAGGACAAACAACGTCATATTTAAGAAGTAACCTCTTCAGGGTCTTCAAAAGCAGCAGCAATTTCATGATAACTGATATTGGGTGCAACTGACAATCCAGCACCATGAAAGGATATCACTCTTTTCTCACCAATTTCTTTCTCAACCTACAAATAAGTACGCTAATTAGCTGCAGATAATAAAAAATGACTCCATGGATCGAGAAACGACAAGTCAGATTTAAGAAGATACCTGAGCCGGAGGAGGCATAATATCGTAGCACAGTATTGCTAAGGGGTATATATTCCCAGGAACACCAGCATGTTCAGTAAGCCTTCTCATATTGTCCACAGAGGATGCATCAAAAGGTGCCTGTAAATTTACCAAGAAGAACTGATCATCATGGCACTACAAGAAGAAGAGATTGGCTAATCCAACCAAGAGGAGCAAGTATGAGAAACGGATAGTTTGAAAATCAATCACCAACCATGATGAAAAATGAACACCAACAGATCAGGGCTACAAAAACTCTTTTCAAATGGTAAATACAAATAGGAAGTACAAATAGATGCATTCATCTTTCATAATAAGCTTTTGTAGAAACAAAACAGTGCTACAGTATCACATGCTAATCATTCCTATAACTTATTAATCTTGCAATGATGTGAACACGTGTGAAATACCAAAGGATGGAAGTTCATCCCAGGGAATTCACTGTGGAAGAAGCAAGATCCAACTGATGGAGAGCCATTTTCATTTTTCGAGAAGGGCATGCATTTACCCAAAGTAGAGTGAAAGGCACGTAAACCTGTTTATGCTAACTTAATCAATAAACAGTTATTATCGATTACGTAAGCAGATACAGGTGATAATCATCTTATAAACTCTCCACGTGAATACATTGACACCGTAAGACTTGAGGTTTCCAAGCCTGGCGTGAAGCAAAGAGATTGGGTTTAACCTATTGATTACTTGTTTCCACATTTTGATGCTTCAAGATAGCTATGGTGTAGACTTCTCCAAGAAGCTGGTTTTTAATTGGGTCTTAGTTTTTACTGAGTAGGTGAATGGATTACTCCTTGAAAAGCAATTGGCTTGGGTACGGGCAAGATTAATTTGGTTTTGGAAAATGATGGTTTCATCATCTAATGGATGATTTGGACAGAGAAACATGGATTTCGAGCAACGACACCAAGAAGTTTCTGAGTTATGGGTGGAGCAAAGTTTTGATTATCGTTATGGATTTTACAGATGAAGATTTGACGGTGTCCCTTTTTCTTTAATTAAACTTAGCTGCAGAGAGAGATTGTATTCTTGTGTTGTTCTTATTTTTAGATCTTAGAGAATTCTTGATGCACTTAACAATTGTAATTATGCTTCTATAATAGAAATTTGTGTTCTTTATAAAAAGTTGAACATGTAATAAATATGAAGGAGAAGTTGAGACTTCAAGTCAAATTGATATGTAAAACTCTCTTAATAAGGACGAGTCAAATTGTAGGGAACATATTTATATAGCACTTCACCAAAATTCTGTACATCTGAGCGGAAACTCTCCTGGGATTAACACTTCTATTTTCTATCACTGCTCGACTCAAACCTATGATGCTCGGACTCGGGTACGGGTATCGGGTAGGGGTACGTATCTAAGTGTCAGATCCTTTTTTTTGGTTAAAATTTAAGATACAGGGACACGGCTAAAAAGAGTCTAAATTTCAAACACGGGTATGTGGGTACGGATTTCGAACTTCATTTTTTTTCCCGAAAATATACATGTATAGAAAAATATTATTTTTTTTAGTTGGCTGATTGAATTAAAGTAGGATACTATAACATTTAATGGGTCGGGTTTTCTTTAGAAACAACAATTCATGCATCAAAAATCGCAATTTAGGCTTTGAAAATTGTAATTAGGTTTTTTTTCAAAAAAAAATAGCAAGCGGTATTTTAAATCACTTTTAATTGTTTAAAAGTTGTGGAGCCAAGTTATTTAAAAACAGCCAATGATGCTTCGTAAATCGCAATTCATCTTGGAAATCAAAATTGATTCTTTAATCACTTTTAATGCTTTTTTAATGTTGTGGGCTAGGTTTCTTTTCTTCAATTAGGGTTTTCTTTCATTGCCTTTCTCTTCCTCCTCTTCTTCTTCTTCCTGCAACTTCGACATCCACCAATGGTGACTTTCCTATGCCGTATCCTCTTCAAATTTGAAGGATTCGAGCAGTATCCCATACCCGTACCGGTGTCGTGTCGACACGGGTACTTCCTCCATTTTGAAGAGTCCGAGCATCAGAGACTCAAACAACTATTAGCTCAAATTTCTCTCAAGTGCTGCCAGTGAACCTCAATTTATATGACAGGCACATGTAGATTAAGAAACAATATCTTACTCAAGGGAAAATTACACATTTATTTATAAAATAGTAATGGTATTATCTTATGAAAATAAATATGGATGTTTCTGGGTTACCCATTAGTAATCAAGATATAATGGAATTCTAGCACAAAAGAAACAGAAAACCCTAATTTGACCAGAAAAGACACCGTAGAACATAAGTCATCAATCCTTCAATGTTTAATATAGTAATCAAGGTATAATGGAATTCTAGCACAAAAGAAACAGGAAACCCAAATTTGACCAGAAAAGATAGCGTAGTACACAAGTCATCAATCCTTCAATGTTTTGTGATTTCTATTAATTCCAAAATATGAGGAAAACGAGGGTAAGTAGAATAGTGCTTACTGGATACCATTCTTTTGTGAGTGGATCTGGGCGGTCCCTTCCACCACTTGGTGCAATCCATATAATTTTCGATCCACCCCTAAGCCCAAGAAAGTAGAGTCATCAAGCTACCCAATACCAACATCACAAAATTAAAAATAAATTGATGAATAGAGCTAAGAATTCACTGGAGTTTAATGGTCAGGGCAGAGCCTGAAAACCTCCTACTGGCATTTTTATTAGAAGTTAACAAGCCCAGTTCTAAACTAAAAGCGCCACTATAATCTATCCTCTTATCTTATTTGCAATAACCTTGGAACGTTTAACAACACATGACAATGCTGTTTAAATCTCGTCGAGAAATTAAATGGGGACAGTGTGCCATAGAATAGAAGTGCGTAGTTCCTTCAGACAATGAAAAGCACAAGGGACAGGAAAGTGAGATTTTTGAATGGCGGCTAAGGTAAGAGTATTCAAAATCATATGGTTCACAATTCAATTCAACTTACATCATTGATTCAAACCAGTAAGACAAATTGAGTGGAACAGTAAGCAAATCTTACTATTTCAGACATTTAGGTCTTGATCTGTTGAAATTTATTGTTTTCTAAACCTTTATTTTACCTGCAGGAATGTTTGCATCAGAGACCCATACTCTTAGGCTAAGCAACTTAAATTAGCATTTTTTTTCAACTGTCTTATTTAGTTTTTGTCTCTAAGCATTTTGAGCATACTTTTAGGCATAAAAATGGAAAACATAACAATTCTCTGATTTTCTTCCATTTTTCTTAAGATACCTTCAATCGTGATTCTGTACTTCTGAATTTGAAGCAATTATCAAATAAAAGACTTTTTTCTTTCAAATGACTCACATTCAAGTAGCTCTCCACCGATTATTTCAGCCAGATTGTGGAGAATTTTGGATTGTTGGAACTTTGAAGTTAATTTGAATTTTCTCAAGTTTATTAACTTTGCTTTGTAGCATTTTTTACCTTTTCTTTATCAGTGTGGAAACCTAGAAGAATTTTCGAATTTGGTTGCCTCTAGCCCATCATTTTCAAAAGCTCCCAAGGTTTATGCCTTGAGACGTGCCTGATGTGAGGCATTCATAATAGCCTCGAAGCTTATGCTTTAGTGCCATTTTCCAAGGCTACGCATTATTACTAAGGCACATACCTTAGAGCGCCCAGGTTCTGCGCTCCTTAGTCTTGCCTTTCCCACGCTTTTTCTTTCGCGGCCTCCATTATTTGAGCTGCTTTTTTCATAGCCAAGAACGTTTAAGGGTATATTGGATGTTTTAAACACAACCCAACTCTAAAATCTAGAAACAAAGAACTATACATAGAAGAGAACAAGTGAAAAGTTAGGCGGACCCTTGTCTCCAACAACTCAGTGCATTACCCCGTCCCCCCAAGCAAAGTTGCAAGTTGCAACTTTTCAGCAATAGGCTGCTGATTGCAACACACTTTTCTCTTACTTTTATATTTTTCTTCTTCTTGTTCGTGTTTGTGTTTGTGTTTTCTTTTTTTTAAATTTCTGGGTTATCTTTTCTTTTCAAGTCAAAACAAGCAAATTTCTAAATAGCTGATTAGTTATTCCATTGTCTAAACTCCCAGTTTTAATTGTGGATTAGTTGCCTTTTCTGTTGCATATTAGACTTTAATTTGTCAAATGTTTTATTATGGAATTTTTTAGATGGTTTATGGTTTATTATGAGTATACATTTGTATCTATATATTTTTTCGAATTATTTTATTGGTTTATGTTGAGGTTTACGCCTTGCAGGAGGTTTACATTCACACATCATGGAGGCTTGATACCCTATTTAGCCTTTCTAAACACTGCTCCTGCCTGTTAATTCTTTTTTATTCTCACTTTTATACATATGTTGATAACTAAACTTATAAAATCATGTTTTCTTCTTGTTAATGACCTCTCAGAAAACTTGTAGTAACCAAACTTGAGTGCATTTCATCATGGACACCTGTTCTGATTAATGAAATTGAAGTATTTTATTGTTCAAGAAAGTTGCCGTAGGTTGTTGGATTTTGTTTGCAAAGAGAGATAGATGTCTAACAAATTGTGCCTTCTGCCTAAATTAGCTAGCCAAGGAACTTAGGACAAATTGACGAAGTTGGAGAAAGTCATTCTCTTTCAAAAGCATAACACTGCTTTAGGTTTAGAATAGAAAAACTTTTTAGTTAGCTGTGTCAAATGAAACAATGAACAGTTGGGCTCATTAGTGATGATTATTCTTGTCTTCGGTTTTCAAAATACCAACAGTTGGGCTCATTAGTGATGCGTCTTTAGCATTTTTCCCTAAACAATAAAGATTTTGCTCTTTACACACTAAAAAGTGTCAATTAAGACTTATCCTTGGAAAACCTTATAATTCAATTCGGTTCGCAATTCATGATTCACCAGAGGAAGCTTTTGATTGCCAATTTAATCTCAATTAAAAACTGTGGCAAATATATCTGATCATGTTAATACCACCACATCATAGATGGCGATTGGTTCCAACAATTGGAGAACATATCTATCTAGGAAATCAAATTCTTCAAAAGGAGAGCTTGTCATGCAGAGTAGGGAGAAGGGCTTTGAAGGAGGCTGAGAAAATCTCAATTATAACCTGGAAATCTTCCTAGTTCTTACTGATCAAAAAAAAAAAAAAAAAAAAAAAAAAAAACTACAGGAATAGTAAATTTACCTCAAAAGAAGGGCCATTTCTTTCAAGCTTTTTGTATTTGCTCTTTTTTTCATATCAACAAGCTCGGGATCATCATTCATGTGTTTTTTGGAATACACACATAAAAGATTCCTAATCAATTGAAAGTCCAATATAGGTAAATTGACATGGTAATAGATGCACGCCTTATCATAAAAGCTTATTTTAAGAAAACTAACAGCTAAGCACCTTCCCATACTAAATGGTTTGCAAAAAGGATCTGTAACCACCCTATCTCCTGCCACATAGATCTGCATAACATGATAAACACATTGGAAAACCTATAAATGCCTAAATGCAACAGCAATGGTATTTTCAGTTCAAGGAAAATCATTGTTACCAAATTCTCAGCAAGATGTGGACAAGTGGATTCCAGCAACAGAGCAATAATAGCTGGATCCGCTTCACTTTGGTGGTTGGATATTAGTATAATATTCTCACCCTGAATAATGGTACTGATACTTATCAGAAACGGATGAAAGCTTACAACAGATCGACAGAGCAAGCAAAACGAAAATACAGCCTTTCTACGGTCAACATTCACAATCAACAATGGTGAAGAGGTACTGAATATACTAGCTCACAGTAGCAATTCATGATAGCAACTCTCGTCAATAAGGTGAGTAGTACTTTGTCATCCCTCTGCGTTTCCTTTTCCTTGATTTTTGTTTATGTACACACAAACACAATTTTTAATATGAACGCATATGCTAAAGAGTATAC
Source organism: Forsythia viridissima (assembly GCA_030279155.1). Lineage (NCBI taxonomy): Eukaryota > Viridiplantae > Streptophyta > Magnoliopsida > Lamiales > Oleaceae > Forsythia > Forsythia viridissima. The sequence goes on along the minus strand of CM059041.1, from coordinate 30,885,318 downwards.
ATTGTCAACATCTGGAAACAATAACCAATATGCCTCGAGTGACGGATTAAACCATATTTTTCTTTTCTTTTCTCTTTTATTTGTATTCAGACTCCTTTTGGCATCATTCAGATTATTTTCATGCACCTCACAAGGGTTTGGAATTCAACTTCACTGGTAGATATATAATTTCCTTGCCAGTTTCTTATGCAAATTTCATACTAGAATTGCACAAGTTTTATCACATAGGTGAAGACCTCCGAGTAATGCACTTAAACTTACCACGACCAGGACTACTTTTCATGAGAATCATCCAAGTAGAAGTTTGTCTTCCCCATAATTTATGTTAAACTTGTTAAATTGAATTGCACAGCTTAAGTGCCAATCAAGCAGCACAATTCTTGATTTTTTGATTTTTTTTTTAATTGACGTTGAGATTGTTGATTTGTGCTGACTTTATTCTTCATGAATTCTTATCTCTTACATGTCATTGTTTCACCGCTTGGGTTTGCCACTTTTACAATGATAGATGATGTCAATGTTGGATAAGATCATTTATCTGGGAACAAACTATTGAGTGCTGCAGTGGCATATTTAGGCCTAGATTCAAATTTAACCTCTCCCTGAAAAGGAAAATGACAGGAGATCAGAGCCAACTCAGTAATGCCCACAAATAATTTAGGATGGATTGAAATATGCTTATGTATCCTTTTTAAGCTAAGCACATGTTTGGTAGAGTTTAAAATAAACTCTTTTTTTCTCACACTCTTCTTTAACCACATATTTCAAGAGACCTACAACTTATATCAACTTTTCAATCACATATTTCATCATTTTTTATTAAAATCTCCTAAAAAACTACTTTTTAACTCTACTAAACAGGCACTAAATGCTTCACAAATTATCTTCTTACTTAAGGTTTCTTTTCTTAGAGGAGCAGTGACTTACTAACAGAAATCGTACAAAATATTTCATTATAGTGGGAAAGAGCTCATCCAAGGTCGAGCTTTAGGTCATTTAAATATTTTTGAATTCGGTTTTAATTATTGGTGAACAAAATATTCAATTCAACATTTAAGAACCAATGTGGCAGGTAGTCACAAAGAGTTTTCACAAGGTGTCATTCCTTTTCTTATTACAGAAAACTTATACATGGAAAACACAAAGCAGGAATATTGGTTATTCCTTAACAAAACAAAATATCATATACAGAGGGGGTGGGGATAAAAGCACACTAGGATAAAAAAGAAACAGAAGACAGGCAAGTATAAAAGAAAAAAAGAGAAGTGGACATGTATGAAGAATAGGACCATATATTGGGAATGCTGGTGAATAGGCACTGGAATACTGTGATATTGATATCGGAATAAACTCGTATATGTCAAACAACTAGAATAAGCACCTCAAGGTTTGATTTCAAAAATATCAATAGGGTAATCTATACAGAATAATGAAAAAAAGAATCACAGCTATTCGTAATGTTCCGTTACTTTGGGAAGAACATAAGGACTAACAGAGAGGGATGCAAAGAGACAGAATTTGAAAAGAGAATCAATGTTATTCATAATGTTCCCGTACCGGGACGAACATAATTATGTCTTCATGAGAACTCTATAGGCACTGGGCTAACAAAAGTTTTACTAAATTATCCATGCATGTTTTGAGGGGAAGGGTGAATTCCCAGAAGGAACAACAGTGTCAACAGTAAGAGATTTATGTGTAGAAATGCTGTCAGTAATAATACAAGCATGACAAAAATGAGAACAGAACAGCAATTGACAGAAGCAATAAAATTGTGCACCTGCTGAAGCTTCTTTTCCATTTCACTGAAAAGTGAGATGTTTCCGACATATGAACTTCTGAAAAGTAAGAGACAATTAAATTTAGAAGCAGTAGAGATTTTAGATGCACATCAGGAATTATTGCATCCCTACGTGCTAAACACTAAAAGGACAAAGGACTATATTGTAATGTATATTGAACAAATTCTGTTCATTCCAAAGTTTTACGATTGCAATAGAAAGAAAATCCTCAACCACGGAAGAGAAAATATCATTTTGCTTGTTTTCCAAACCACTCGAAATAGCCAACTTTAACAAGCAATTTTACTGACAAATCCAATAAGCAATATGCTAGTTTTTACACGTGCCCTGTGAAGCACACGCAAAATCCTCCTAAAGAGGAGTATCTGAGTCCGACAAGTAACAGTCACCCTGGACACATGCCCTATTTTCTTATATATATTATTTTAATTTTTAGACACCCTCGGGCATGTTTTGACATGCCATATAGCGTGTATTTTTATATTTTTTTAATTTTTAATTTGCCACATGGAAAAGCCCAACCTTGTAAAATTTGGAATTATTATGATAATTCTGTAAAAAAAAAGTCAAAATAATGTGAATTTTTTTTGTACAAACTCGGTTAATATTATATATTTGTATAAACCCAGTTAATAATATATTTTATTCCTTAATTTTGTTATAGTTAGGAATTAAGGACTTCGTATGGTGTTAGCCTACGTTATATGGGAATCAGGATAGAAATGTTATTTAAAGATAAGAAAATTGGAATATTGCTAAAGAACATTGGCATAACGGTTAGCTAAAAATGTACTGTATGATAATATTTGAAAAATTAATGAATTCCTTACCCAGAAAACATTGAAAGAACAATGTAAACTCTTTGTACAACACATAAAACTTAGACCGCAATTCTATGTCATAAAATATAAGATTTTGAATCTAAATCATTAAGAATTAATTAATCACAATCTCAGATGACCAGGGCCACACTAATAATCAAAATTAATTCCAGTGATCCATTCCAATCAAAACATGACTCCCAGATCAAGGAAATCAATGTATGTACACCAGAGCAAATGGCCAAGTCAATGTATGGCTCTTTTTTTTGGCTCTTAAATCAATGTATGTACACCATAGTAAATGGCAAAGTCAATGTATGGCTGTTTTTTTGGCTCTTTGGTTCAACATCTATTCATACGTTGAGTGAAGATTCCATGCCCTCCACAATAATTCTAGTGGTGAGACCAAACTAATTCTTGTTAGTTATCTCAAAACAGAAGCTGAACTAATTAAAGATAGGATTTGGTAGAGCCACTTGTGTATCAAAAAGTGATTAGAATTTCAGGCCACCTCTTATTTGCAGGTCTCAGTAACTCATTAATAAATTAAGAGTAATATTAGTGATTGAAATGAATTCCAGGTGATACACTTCAACCATGACCCAGCCCCAATGAAATCAAACCACAGCAACACGAGCAAACTTCCATTATATTCCTTCCTCTAACTCCCTACTAATCTCAAAATCCGTGAACTACAAGTACTGAACATATGTTTGTGCCATACCGCCACGCCAGAGCAATAGTCAAGTCTGTGTAGAACAGGAATTCTGGACCGTTTCCTCAACATTCATTCACCAATTTTACAAAGATTAACCTCCTCCAGAATAATTCTGGCAATGGGAGTGGACCAAGGCAAATTCTGGTGAGTCCGCTCAAAATTGATGTTGAACTAATCCATTATTGGATTGCAGGAGCTGCTTACATGCTGATTAAGAATTTGACCAACACAGTCTGACTAGCTTGCAACTCAAAACAAAATAATTTCAGGAATACACGTAACACGCAGTAGTTGACTGACCTGAAATCAGTCAATGGACGGATATAATTTTGACCAAACTTGTAGTAGTCAAAAGGTTCTCGAATGGCTTCATGATATGGAGAGAATTCAAAAGGATCCTGAAAAAGTGATGATGAAGAGAAAATGAAAAAAAAAATAGCTGAGAACATGATGAAATTTGATAACCAACACACTTAACAAATTGAGACAACACACAGAGTGGAGCAACTACCCTCGCATCCATGAAAATACGATCTAACGCAACAGCCATATTAGACAAAACAATCTCCTTAGCTTGGGGCTGTCCACTTTGGAAAACCTGAAGGTTGAGAGTATGATGAAAAAATTACACACATTTCAAACATCTCAGAATGCAAATAGAAAACGGGAAGCTAGCAGTTAAGAGAATGTAAGATGTTAATTCTCATTGAGATGATATCCAAAGATAACTATGACGGTGTTCACTAAGTCAAGCAATTAGTAACCCAGACAGTCAAAAAACAATTTTTATATAGGGAAAAAATGAGGGCTTGAGTTTCACATTTAGAGCATGTGGCATGATACATCTAGACACGTAAGCAAGCAAAACTGGAAAAGAAATAAAGCCCCAAATGAAATCACGGCATTGGAGCATACGATTCATTAAGAAACAAGATAGTATTGACCCCATCAAATTAAAAGAAGTGCACAGGGGTTTTGTCCCTTAAATTCTTAATTTACTTTAATAGATGAACAAGGCATCATTAACAATGAACAGAAATTCTTTTTCAAACATAGAATCGCATTACAACTATCTGTTGCGATTCACATGAACCGACTCATGACACATAAACAAGACTTGGAAACTTATAATCCAGAGAGCCGAGACCAGAGATACTTGAGAATGACAAACATGCCATGTGAATATTCCCCTATATACGCATTGGAAGGACAAATATTTAAGCTAGATTTTCAGATTTGAGCGCCGCTCAAAAGATCGGAAAATGGATGGGCTTTATGGGGTTCGAGATATGTCTTGGACGGGTGAAGGTTAAGGCTTGAAAATAGGGCAATAGAGAAATTCTGAAGGCAGAACAGCAGGCTGATGAGAAGTTCCATGATCAATAATTTGCAATCATAAAACAGGAATTCTCTCTTTTTATTTTTATCAAGTAAAAGGTCACTTACATTGCTTCGTTAATAAGTGTTAGCAAGCAATAAACCTCACCATACTCTGCACTTGCTTTACGAAACACACGTTAGAAAATCAAATTTAGTCAGCGGTAACAAGCAGCAATGCATAATGAACTATCTGCCTTTTTACATTGGATCGGTAGGCTATGAAACCCATAGGTAAAAATGCGAGCCAAAAATTTGAAATGACACGAACCCCACATCTAGGTGGAAGTGTAAACACAGTTCATCTTTTCCCTTGTTACACAAGCTACCACTTTTTGGATAAATATAAATGCCTAGAAAGTCATCTTTCACGCAATAATCACCAGAAAAACTGGAATGTTGAATGAATCAGGTTGTTGATGAATCAAGATTTTCTTGCCTATTGGCAATGGTCAAGTCATGTTTCACGTGATGAGAATGTCGTAGCATAACGGATATACAATCAGTATTTAATCATCGGAAAACTTAAATTAACAAATCAGTCAACTAAAGATAACTTGTGATTTTGATGATCGTTGATGAAAGCACATGGAAGAGGGCAAAGTAACACATCATATATAAAATTTCCAAAGAAAAATGTTGTTCTAGCAGTATTTCCGTTCTGTAGGTTTTTGATATTGAGGTTTAAACTTGAGTATGGTGGGGATAGCGTTAGACTTCAAGGAAATCTTTGACATATAATATGAAACAAAAATAGACATGGCATTTCACAACTAGAAGAATATGCACCAAAAGTAAATAAGAGACTCGGGAGATATGACCGTGTACTTTAATATACTACACTGGAAAAGAACATTGCACCATGAGCAGAAGAAAATTAATTTACTGCATTTCGGTAATTCTGATACAACTCCTCCATCCCCTGAGCAATAGGTATTGGCAATCTTCCAGCTTCTGTTTCTTTTTGTATCACCATTAACAGATCTGTAAACACAGAATCGACAAAGATGAAGGTGGGAAAATTATGCAGATACTTTTGCAATAAGATCTATAGATACTTGTGCAATATGATCTATTGACTTAGAAAACAAAGCTCACAAGGATTTCTAGAGCTCAAGGCGCAGTAAGCCTTCAATCATAGCAGAGCACAAAAGACCGGCCACGCAAATAGTACAATTCAAGGTAAAAAGGTCCCATTTAGAGATAAATCCAATCAAAACATGGAACAGAAAATATTGTTCTTACCAAACAAATTGAAACATAATTTACATTAAAAAACACAAAATATTACCGAAAAAGGAAACATCCCTTTCCCTAAATCAGTGAAACTTTCATATAGTTAAATATCAAGGTGGTGCCTCCTACAGTCCTACTCATATACCTTAAATCAGAAATTCCAAATTGAAAACAAACCCGGCAAAAAATGTCTTTTTTTGGATACATTATATTAAAGAAGCATCAGCAGGCGTGACCAATGAGGAACTGCATTTGAAGACAAAAGAATACGTAGCAGAGAGAAGTGGAACCAGTGGATGTTCAGAATTCATTTTCGAAGCGTAGCACCCTAGAGGATTTACAGCTTTGATATATCTGGCCTCCGTATCAATATAAAGAATTGTGGATCCAATGTTTCAGAAAGGTAAAAGTTTGGAGGCTTGGTCTCAAAAACCCGTGCATTATAAATATAATACCCTTTCTCTTGGTTATCCTTTTATTCTGATTGTCAGATGAACATATCTAGATTTTTGTTGCAGAATGCTTAGAATGTCTGGTCAGAGAAGCGGAACCTTAAAAGACTTTTCTACCAACTCATCATATTATTATATGCTATTTTTGTCCTTTCCTTGATTCTTGTTGATAGATTTGAAGGGTTGGAAAGGATTTCATGTTCAACGTCAAGTAATATTAACCGGAGGTTGTAAGAATCAATCCCATAAACAGTTAGAAATTAGAGTTAGCTTAATCTTACTAATCAAGACCCAAGATTACGAAGGGCAATATGCAATCATGTTCAATTATTTTGTAACAGCATCATAAAAATACAACGATGATTCTTGACTTCCTTTAAGCAAAAGGACAAAGATAGGTACAACAGCATGTGTGTGGATTACCATCAGTGTTAAAAAGAATTATTTATGCCACCCTAAATAAGGAAACCATGAACCAACATAGAAGTATACTAAAGACTGACTTGTTTTTTAGCATATTTTCTCCTTGAAATCACCTTGCGTGATGACACATATCAAAACTTTTTTATCCAGCTTATTATTGGGAAAAGCGGAGATGTAACAACCGGAGCATTAGTTATTTCACATAAATATACTGTGAATTAATAGGGCAGAGAGAACAAAAGTTGTTAGTGTGACTGATATGGAAAATAATTTGATAGAAGCATCTTTCCTGAAAGCCATCTATCACCACTGTTCAATAATAGCAAGCTCATGTGAAATAGCATTTAGCTCTCCTGCATCTTTGACCATACATCCTTTCTCTCTGCTCTGATCTTTCAATTCTCATCCTTCTCCTTTCTGTGTTCCATGACTCAAAATTAAGCACTAGAATTACACATAGACCTATATCATTGTCAATTCATGTTACATAGACTCTTCTATTGAGTCTCAAGTACCTGAGCCACACACTCGACACTTGGGAAAGGGTAGAGCATACGAATCCTTCATTTTCATAAAATGGTAAATATTGTATTGGCAAGCGCAACACTTGGTAGATGTGTACATGTAACCCCCCATGCCAACACCATGTAACAAGCTTCACTATTTGCTCAATTTTGTTTCTTTTCACAAATATTTTTAATCAGTTCTGCTATTCACAGAATTTTAAAACACTTTTGAGCATATGCTTGTTATAAACGAGCAACAATAGCAACTTACTGCAGATGATTCTTCTGCAAATGTCAATTGGGGTTTAACTCACAAAATCATCCTTGTTCAGTAGTAGACTAGTAGTAACATGATTACTACTTAATAGTTCAAACACAAAATATCATTGTAAATGCAATCCTTTCCTTAGAATATGAGCTGCCTGTCATTGAACAAATTGCTAATCAAGTTGGTCACTATAGATTCCATCAAGAAATACAAGCGTTCACTGTTCTTTTTTAATTCTTTCACATACATTAACAAGGTGGAAAAAACACGTGCATATATCTGTGTGTCCATACATAGACCTACATATGTATAGACTCACCTTCAGGCAACATCAGTTTCAAATGTTCCCGTGGATGAAATTTATTGCAGCCATGAGTAATCAAATGCAGTTGAATGTTATCTTCCTAATTTGAATTTTCCATATAATCTTCATACTCTAGTACTACCTAGCCATTCTTCAAAATAAATGGGCCTTTAGTACTGCAGTTTGCCATTCACGGGAAGCAGGTTTGCGTTAATAACTCACGAGCATGCAATTTGTGTAAGACTTGGACAATCAAAGATCAAGAAAATCCTATAATATTTTGGATTGACATTAGATTACTACATGAAAATTGATGAACTCGTGCACTTGAGGAGCTTCAGCAACCGAATATTTTTCCTATATATGACAAGATTACAGGAGTTAGACAATCAAGTTCCAACATAAAACTAAAAAATCTGCCGCCCCCTTAAATATGACAAATTCTACCACGTTGAAATATGTTTGAATGTAGAAAAAGTTGGAAAAGACAAATTGCTGTTACAATTACGAGCATTGACAAACGGAATACTAAAACCATAAAAAAGATGCACCGCATACCATATTCCTCATCACCAAAATGCTATTAGAATCTGCAGAATAGAAGTAATGGATTCCCAATACATATTTGCCAACAAAACTCTCCCAACCAAACCAAAAACACATAGTTATAGCCACTTAATTTATATTCATTTCCATTTCTAGTGTCCTGGTTTTTACTTCTTCTACGGACACAAAGCAGGCAACCACTTGAAGAAAATTTAATTAAGAATTAATTTCAGAAAAACCCCGTTTTCCAAGAATTTTAAGGGAAATGACTAAGAATGCCCCCACCAAAGTCAATTTAGTTTCACACATACAGGTATCCAAAAAATCAAATTTCTACGAAACATACATAGAAATAAACACGTAAGCAAACGCAAACACTTTTAAACATAATGCATTGAATAAGTTATAAATAATTAAAAGATTCAATCAATATCCACAAACTAATCCGCATAACATCAAATATCGTTGCATGAACAATCTAATTAATTTCTCATTAAACATCAAATCGCATGGAGAGAAATACAATGACTACCTTGTTCAGAACGCGCATCTAGGAAAGTCCGCGAAGGCGAAATCTCGTGGCCGGAGCTGGAAGCCACCATTGCTGCGGCGCCCTTCTTCGAGTCCAGCATCTCCTCTATTCCTCGAACCTTTGAAGCACAGAAGACACTACACGGGCACCGGCACCGTCTCAAGCCAGCAGCGGCGGAAGAGATTCTGGAATTAGAAGGTACTACTAATGGAGTAGAAATGGAAAACCTAGCAGTATTGGGTGAAATGAAGAGCGAAGGGGAAGAGGAAATAGAGAAAATCATTATAATTTCATTAGTTAGTGTGTGGAGTGGAGAAACTGATGAAATTATGGTGTGGATTGAATTGAAATGGAGGAAGAGAAGAAAATAATAATCTTTTTATTTATTTAGATTTATTTTCTCAACAGCACATACTTATCGATCTAGTGTGTGTGTCTCTGAGAGAGAGAGAGCGAGAGAGAGCTACTGGTTATTTGGTAACCCAATTTTGTTGGGCCTTTTTTATCACACCACCACCACATGGGATAAATAGACAAATTTATGACATGCAGACCAACTTTTTTAAATCGGAGAGCGTTAATACGGATGACATTAAGTGGAGGTTCTTAAATTATAATTTTAATTAAGTAAATTTGTTAAATATATTTTTTATCTATATATTTTGTACGATCTACAACTTACAACCTACTTTTTATCGACACATTCTATAGATCCACAAATTAAAAAATAGTTTCAGTACTACCAAAGATATACTCAAATAATTTTAGATAATGACTGTATTTTTAATATTATTATTTTTTGTCTATAGCTTCATACGAGATACAAGACAAATATTCTCTATAGAATCCTCTTTTATTAGAACACATTATCTGTAGAAGGAATAGCTCAAACAACCAATAGTTATGTATTTTTAGAAAACTAGGCTGCGGTTAGGAGTTAGTTTGTTGGCTGTGTAGGTCGATCACTTCCTTTATTGGCCATTTGCTTATTCGGATAATTAATCATTCGCTACATGATAACTTTTCTATCTGATAGAAAAAGATCCAATGATCCTGAATTGATTTTATCGGGGAAGGCAAATCCCAAATTTGTCTATGAAGAGCGGATCTAATTGTTTTGAATAGTTAATGTATTTTTAATATTATTTTTTTGTTTATAACTTCGTCTTCTTATTTTTAAAAATTAACGATTTTCGATAACGTTGTGGAGAGAACCGTTATTTTTTAAATGATCTAGAGTGATGGGTGAGAAATAAGGTTAAAAGTATAGTGACTGCTAAAAAACAATTACGAACTCTTTAAAAAAAACTTTAAAATTACAATCGTGCAGTTGAGAAATGATATAAAAATTGTTTTTTTACAGAAAAATTATAGTCATTAATAAAATGTTGAGGATATTTATTAGTTATAGTCCCATTTAATTTTATTTGTTACACGCTACTGATAAATTAGTATTATAAAATATTACTAAGTATAAAAGTTTTGAATTTGATTGTCGAGTTGGTTTACCTCGCGAAGCTTCATCAAGAGCAAAATAAGCTCTAACTACATAAAAATAGAATTTAATAACTTAATCTTTGCAATAATCACTTGTTAAAAATTGTTTGAAAATCCATATACATTTATGGTTTCATGTCTTGAGAGACGTATTAAAGAATATTTGAAAATGCATTATTTTTAAAGCTTAATAAAATTGAATTTTAACTTAATATCTCCAAGAATTGGTGCCGTATATAGGGGTGGGCGTGGGTCGGTTCGGGTCGGGTTGGGCTCCAACCCGACCCGAACCGACCAAAAATCGATTTGACGAAAGCCAAACCAAAAAACCAATATATATATATATATATATATATATATATATATATATATACTTTTTTTAATAAACCAAGTCGGTTTCGGGTTGGGTAAATCCAACTCGTAACCGACCCGAACGGGCCCAAAAACCGACCCGAACCGACTCGGGTCGGTTCGGGTCGGGTCGGGTCGGGTCGGGTCGTCGATTTCGCGGGTATTTTGCCCAGCCCTAGCCGTATAAATAAGTTGCACTTGATAAGATACAAAGTTTTCATTTGTTTGATACATATTTCGTATATTAGATGAAAAAAAAGAATACGTAACAAAAATTTTCAATTTCTATGCTCAATATGTATCGATCCAAATACACCGTATAAACAAATAAGGAATAAAAAGTATATTTTAAGATTGGAAAAAAGACTTATTTTTCTATTCGTAGAAAATATCATTTTCATTATAACCGGCCAAAATACATTTATAGGGAATGACATTTCTAATTTGACATGACATTTCTTGCTACCATTTGTATTATATTCAAATTGATAATCATTTCCATACTCCAAATGGTCCATTGTTCTCATTTTTCTATTTGTAGGGAATGTTTGGCTGTGTTTTTTAAATTATTATTAGGGAAAATTACAACCGTTTTCCTCAACTTTTGAAGTATTTATACTTTTATTCTTTATCTTTATTTTTCTTGATGCACATATCTCAAACTTTTCATTTATTAGTGGCCATTGTTTTTAAAAACGAAAACCATCCAAATCTCTGTTAAGTTGATATAGAGAGACTTAGATTATGTTTGGTAAATATTTTTATAGATTATAAACAGTATGTCTTACGAAAACTATGTGAATAAAAATAATATTTGACTTGCTTATGAATATTTATGAGTACTGACAAACATACCCTCATTTACCCACTCATTCAATGAGCAAAACAAATAATTTGGCATAAATAAAACTCTTTTTTTTTTTTTTTCAAACTCATTTTCAACTGCATATTTTATGAGATATTTTTTTCATGTTTTTTTTTTTGAACTTTTTCTTTACATTCATTTTCAACTACATATTTTATTGTACCCACAAATTTTATCAATTTTTCAATTACACATTTTACAAACTTTTTACAAAATTTCTTTAAAAACTACTTTTAAACTCCACCAAACATTACAAAAAAAAAAGTGAAAAATTAAATATATTTTTAGTTCAGGACAAACACTCCCCCTACCCCAGAACGGGCCAACTCCCCTTCCACCAAAACCAACAACCACCAACCCCGCTGCCGCTACCCAAATCAACCAACCACGAGTAAGCCACCGATCCTGAAAGTTGACATCAGTCGCCTAAGAACATCTCCAATGCATCTGTGGATTGGACTAAAAAATGTGTTACATCATTTCAAAATACTTACATGAGAAAAAAAAAGTGGAGAAAATGTGTGTTAAATATTTTTTATTTAATTTTTTATAATTTATCTCCATCAAAATGTGCTAATTATCTTTTATTTATTTATAATTTATCTACATCACCTCCTGTACAAATGAACCATACTTTTCTTAATCCACAATCCCATTAAAAATGCTCTTCTATCCGTCTCTATTTTCTTTGCCACGTGTACAACCACCAACTCTTAATTAGTACAACACCAACCCAACAAGATCTAATTTAAATACAACCCATTAATATTTTGAAAGCCTTTCACTGCGAATTTTCACCCAAGAATTAGCTGATAATATTCCCGAAAGCAGAAGGGTTTTGCAATTTTCTCGAAAATAAGTGATACTTTAAGCAAAACCAATTAATTAACAATATTTGTTGTTTGATTACATGCTCATAATGTTTCTGAAAGCAGAAATGTTCTTGATATTGTGCATTATTATTAACAATTATAACAAATCTTGAAATCTGACTGTGTATTTGGATCTTGATTAGAGAGAATTTCCTTGAATCTGAGAATTGCAGTTTGGTCCTGATTTGATGTGTAATGTTTTTTTATGTTGGGAGCTTGCTGTGGTGGGTGGGGATTGTGGTGGTTGCGCTGCTGCATAAATTGGGCAATCACATGGCAATTTGGTCTTATTATTATCATTATTACTATCAAAAGTTAAAAAGTAAGTGTAAGGTTATTTTTAAAAAGTAACTCTTAAACACAATCAACTCTTTAACTAATTTAAAAACTAAACTTATTCTTCTATACAACTTCTTCTAACCCCCGTCTTAACGGGTAGTTCTCACCTTCATCAAATCACGATGCACGACTTGTTAACTAACAACCAATTGCAACCAACAAAATCTTAACCACAAGTACACCATTCAGTAGGAAGTATAGATAGTTGAACAAACAAGATTTTAACATTTTTATACCATCTAGTACCCCTCTTACAAAACAAGCAATAAGCAAATTAATAGCTTTAATAAGCCAATTCTTTCTCAATCAAGTCAAAATCACCATATAGAGTTTGTCGCTGGGGCCTTGACCACATAACGGATGAGCATTGTTGTTGACACAATTAACAAGGCTAGTTTGATAATTCTCAAGAATACGAATTAAAAAAAAAAAAAGGTAGAGAGATCAGTCCAAGATTTTAAGCAAATGTCATTAACAACAAAGACAAAAACAATTAACACGGTTAATTGATTGAGGATAAAGTTTTGTTGGCTCATAAACAGACAATTTTAATGTTATCATGCAAATGCCAAACTCTGTCTCGCCTAATTATCAAAACTTGAAACCAATTTTAATTTTCCAAAGAGACAAACTTATCCAAGGAAGTTCATGTTAACCAGATGAAGCACCAAATTGCAGAGAACAAAATCTGCAAAAGCTCGTTCCGGAGGTAAATCCTGCAAATTCAAAGCAAAAAGTGGTGTGGGAAATTAATCAGAAAAAATCTCGTCTCAATTAAGTAAGCAAAAGGTCAATGCTGTGCAATTGCCTGTTTCAATCTTCACTCACTTTGGCCAAGCCAGTGTTTTGTACGTGTTTGGCTAAAGCTCAAAAATGGTAAAAGTTACCTTGAAGTAACTTACTGTTTCCAATCGTGTTTTGGTTATGTTACTTTTGTTCCCAACTTTTAAGTAAGAAAAGTTCTATATTTCGAACAAAACTCTTACTTTGCTGAAAAAATAAATAATTTATTTTTAACTTTGACAAATAAAGCTTAGCCAAACATACTCCTAGGCTACTCTTACTTCATCAGATCATGCTACAGGGAGTGTACCTAATTTCCCGCGTGAAGCTACTCCTTGGGCCAAAAGAACAACCACATGTTGCCCATTTTATACTCCACCAGTGGAGGATTATGACAAAATGAGTACAGAAGACATAATGAGAAACATAAAACTACTAAAGCAACCAGTCAAATATGTATTTTTCTTTTCTCCCACTATGCGGAAGCCGATAAAATGATTAAAAAAATATTGCATTAAGTGGAGAATGAGTTTTTTTCACAGACAAAGGTTACCTTGAATTCCTTGTTTTCTTTGTTCACTTGGATACGTAGACAAACTGTCACCAAAGAATGCCATCAATTAAGTCGCAAACTATCAGTTTTACTAGATCTAATGTACATATGCAATATCAATCAGGACATCAACTTACCAGCAAGAACAGCAGTCCCTACACATGAAAGTTCCCCTGATAGAAAGGAGTTGAATGGGAATGATCCAACAATAGCCATGTAAACTACCTGGTTTCGACAATAGGGGAAGAGAATGTCAAATCTAGAGAGGCAGAGAAGTGCCCATTTTCTCCTTACCTCTAAAAGAGAAAAATAATATCTAAAAAGGTAAAAAAAAAAAGCTGATTTTCTGTGACAACATACACACACACCCATAAAGAGTTAGAGTGGGCTGCTTTGTTTGAAGAAAATCTGTCAACTGACAGATAACAAGCTTTCTCATCTTATCCGTTCATTGCCATTTCATCGGAGATAGAAAGTGTGGGCAGTCAGAAAGCTATGTAAAAATTGCTATTAAATCTTTTGTATTCTTGATTTCATCTCGATGGCTTTGTAAAAAATCTGTTTCAGATAGTTAGGGTAACAAGAAATCTAAGTCTCATAGTGATGACCTCTACAGTGAATGTCTTTGAGTTTGCCTCAAGAAGGTGATAAGTACTAAACACGTAAACATGTATACAAGGATTGAAGGTCACGCTTCTGAGGATCCAAACTGTTGGAGACTCTGGAGATAAGAATATCTCACACGAATAGCACATAATTGGGAAATATTGAACTGTGTGTTATGCCAATGACCAACAAGATCTTGGAACAAATAACTCCCCAACTCCCTTAGCCCCTTAGAAGTGAAGATTCGTATATTAAGATATAGCCATCCAAACTAATTATCAGAGATAGCCTTAAAAAGGGGGGGAAATCGATTTAAACGTCGAGGAAAAAGATTTTGAATTAGAGCCCGCACGGACAACTAACATCACTTTCTCACATTTGGTAGTGCTGAAATTATTTTTTAAGTGCTTATATTTTAAGTTGTTGGTGAATGTGTGAATAAAAAGTGGGTTGTAAGTTGTGGACCCTATTAAATGTGTAGATAAAAAGTATTTGATCAACTGAAATTATAATTTAAGCATTGCCAAACATATGCTTTCTTTACTTTTTGTTTAGGTGGAGTAAGCAATGGTTTTAGATGTTCAATTTCTAATTAGAGGATAGAACGAGCAACAAAGTAAAGTGGAAAAAGGAGAGCAAAAATATTAAGCTAAAAGGTATCTCAATCCCAATTGAACTTTCATCTCTCAACCAGGTGTTCTACCCGTGGCTTCAGGGGGTATTCACATTTGGCACATGCTTGCTCTGATAGATATCTTTGGGGATGATTCTACACTATAGTTCGGTGGAGGAACTATAGGAAACCCTTGGGGAAATGCGCAAGGAGACGAGTAGCTATAGAAGCATGTGTGAGAGTGGTTGAAAAGGATAAATTGGGTATTGAGGCATTTTTTCTTCATGAGGTGGGGTGTAAGCCTCAAGACACTTTAAGTCTAATCCTCAATGTAAACCAATAATAAAGTTGTTCATACTAGAAATCCAAAATTATAATCATAAACCATAAATCATCTACAAATTTGTAATTAATCATTTCAACAAAATTAAAAGTTGTTCGCAACTAGAAACAAAAAATGGATAAAAAAGTAGTAAATAAAGATAATAAATTAAAAGAAGTAAAAATCAGATAATTTAAGAATTTTTCTTGCTTTGACTTCTAAAAAAAGAACACGAAACACACAAAAAATCAACCAGAAAAATATAAAGAAAGATGCGAGCAAAGTTACGCGTCACCAGTACTCTAAATAATTCTTAGGGTAAAACTGTGTTTATAACAACCCAAAAACCTCTAAATGCATTGTGTATTAGTACCATTCAGTATGACCTAATACACGTCTAATACTGCAAGCATGAACTAAATTTCTAGGCCATGAAATAAAGTAACCCAAAAGGTTGAAGTCGGTAAAAAAAAACCCAAAAAAGGTATGACCAAGCAGCACAAACCTCAACCCCATTATTCCTTGGTGCATGCTTCAACGTTGAAGGCGTAGGCCTTGACAAATGACACTTAAGTCATAAGCTTGAGGCTTTTAGTGAAGGCTTCAAAAGGTATGACCAAGCAGCACAAACCTCAACCCCATTATTCCTTGGTGCATGCTTCAACGTTGAAGGCGTAGGCCTTGACAAATGACACTTAAGTCATAAGCTTGAGGCTTTTAATGAAGGCTTCACACGTGGCATGCCTCAAGCTGTAAACTTCATGCACTTTTGAAAACAATGCTTTTCAAATAGGAAATAAAGCATTGCTCATTTAGCTTACAAAATTCTTCACTCAGAGGTTTATCAAAAGCCCATATGATGCCATGTCTAAATGATGACTACACTCCAAAGACAATTACTACACAACTCAATTGGTCCAACCATTTTGGTTTATATAACTTGGGAACGGTTGTCTATAAGTTTCAATCTAAGTTCAAAATTAAGCTCGACAAAGTAATAGGAATCGTATCATTTTGTCAGATGTATTTCCTTTTTATAAAATTTGCAGGCTTCATTGAAGTTGTTGATATCACAACTTTTGTGGCCGCTAATAGTTTGACAATTTTAGTTCATTTTTCATTTGAAACGGAATAGGAGCACTACTGCACCTGAACACCATGAAACTTTCTTTCCACTTTGCTAGAAATAATTTCTGGCATTACTTATATTAAGAAGGTTAATCTATGCACTGATCAAAAAATCATTGAAACAAAAAAGTGTATCCATGCACCTCGAACAGTTAGGTAGGCAGATGTGCATTGCCCTTCAACCTCCAGTCGATATTCAGAATGTTCTTCAACTCAACTTCTTTTTTTCAGTTGCATATGAAATTATTTAACTATTAACACGGAAATGACAAAGCAATTGAATTTTTTGTTCAAATTGATTTACGTGAACACCAAAGATCCACTTTAGAAGTTAATGTATTTATGTGGCATGAATAGATCAGTTACCATACCTGAATTACAGCAGTGACCACCGCAAACATAATATACAAATCGATGATCTACAAAAAAATAAAATATACGAAGAAAGAAAGAAAGTAATCAGCTGGGTTTCTCTACGTGTATGTGCATATATAGGGAAAAAAATCAGGTTGAGAAAGAGAGAGACCTTGAGATTAGTGGGGGCGGAGGCATATGCAGAGTGAAGAGAATGAAAAAGTGCTTGAGCATCCTTTGATGTCGTTGATCTCCCCATTTTTTTTCACTTTGTTGTGCGCACAAAAGGTGTTAGTACAGTGAACTGGAGAAAAATTCAAGAATCAGCCAATTAGCTGGGCAATGCCCCATCGAATAAGCCTGTCAGGCTAGGGACCAAAATGTATTCTCGACATTTGGGCATATATTCGTACTTTGAAGGCATGGACGAAGCAAAAACATAAAAGGGGCATACAATTCATCTATCTTTTTTTATCTTTAATCACAATAAAAAACAAGTAGTGGGAACAACTCCTGAAGAACTTTAGGCATCAGCTATTTGATATCATAAATTTATAAGGTTAATGATGTGAAATGCACTAATTCTACTTATATTTCAGAAATTCAGAAATCAGATAATCCATTATTTTCTCCACAAATTTCACTCATTTACGAGTTGATCTTCCATACATATCATAGATTTTACAACACTAAGAATATCTACAGCTTAAAATACGAAAATTAAAAAAATAAAAAAAATAAAAAATTGATCGCATCTAGATTATACCTTTAGATATATAGAGATAGCACAAAGAATAAACATAAAAAGAAAAGAAAAGAAAAGACGAGTGATTTACCGGTTGCAATTGTCTATTCACCGCCGGATCTGCCGCTGAAACTAGCAGCAATTTTGCCGGAGAAAATGTGTTGCAAGTTGCAGTTTTTTAAAAAAGTCCTATTCGAGCTATAAAAGATTATTTGAAAATTCTCCCAACTTTATTTTAGATCTAAATTTTAAAAGATTTGTTATAAATTTGAATGAATTTCTTGAATATGAATAAAATTCCACAATGTGAACATAATTCTATATTATAAATTTTAATATATTCTTATGGATTTTTATGGATTTATAGTCTTTTTATTAAAAATAATAATTTTACATTGTTTTTATTTTAAATATTTATGTGACTGTTCTATACAAACAAATTTTAATAAGATAAAAATCCTTGAGTTAAATTTTAGAAAGAGATTTTTTTTTGAAATATAAAGAAGTAAAAACTCTTTTTAATCAAAGATGTGAATGATCCGATGAATTGGAAAGTATACCAATTCGACAACTGCGTTAGCTAAACTCCCAAAAATAAACTAATAAATAAGTCATCCATCGTTTCTAAGCTCGAAGTGCAATTAAACCCATTGTTTGGGGAGAATTCATATTACTATTATCAATTCTCTTTTTTGAATTAAAAAAAATGATTAAAGAGCAAGGTTTCTTAAAAAAATTGAAATAAAATTTTAATTTTCACTTTCTTTCTACTTGTTTTTTTTTTATAAAATTTTCTTTTTCATATTCGATACTAGATGGTAGATATTTAGGATTTATTCTCTTCTAAAATCAGTTGTTTAACCATCTTGTATAAAAAACTATTTTATGGCTTAAAAAGATAATTTACATATATCGCATTTGACAAGTAAATCTTTTCAAGTTCAAAAAATAAAAAAATTAGTGCTATACCGATTTTACAGTCCAATATCTAATTACCATATATGATATTAGACTAATTATCTAATTATATTTACTAATATATTATTTATATTTTTCAGCCCAATTTCTTGGTTTAATGAATGATCATGGAGCATCAATAATAAAATTTTCAAATAAGATGCTTAACAATTGTACAAAAAATATATTAATAAAAATAAAAATAAAATTAATAAACTTCCATGCTAATATAAATTGAAAATCAAGAACAAGAGTTTACTACAAAAAACTTGTGGCACAAATTGAGGAAAGAGGCGAGAGGAAGAGGTGCGTAAGAGAAGACTTTGATTGAAATTTTGAAGGGTGGAGATATAGTTCCTAAAGAATTTGGTATTCATATTTATGAGCGCGAAATCCATGCAATTCTGTTTAAATCTTCTGATTAATGAAATCTTTAGAAATCCACTAGTAATTGGGGACACCTAAATTTCTAAGGAATCTATTTAAATCTAAGTTGAGGACATCTAAATTTCAATTGAATCTATTACAATCTGAGTTGAGAAAATCTAAATTTCAATTGAATCTATTAAAATCTGAGTTGGGTACACCAAAATTTACATGAATTTTTAAAATCTATTCAAATCCAAGTTGAAAACACCCTCATTAATTAGTCTCATATTTCATTGTTAAAAGATCAACATGTTTTTAATTAAAATTATATTTCATAGCTAAAAGATTAATATGTTCTCACAATTTTAAAATTATTAATTCAAACACATAAATATTTTGTTTTGAGAGAAAAGATCTAGACGCCGAATTGGGATCCATATCATTTTCCCGATTGAGAGAAAAATGCGCACACCCGCCCCGCACCGCAAACACCCACTCCCCTCTACAACAAAACAATCTCCCCACCCCCACCCCCACCCCCACCTCCTACTTTCTTCAATTCCTCACCTATCTATTTACCACCAAATTTACATTCACATTATTAATATAATTAAATTTATTAATTATAATAATAGTTTATATTTGAGTAACAAATTAAATTTTACTTAAAAAATAAAAATAAATAAAGCGTGCATAATAAATTTGCTCAAATTGATAATTTACACACAAAAAAAAAGTAATATTACATTAGAAGTAATAAATTAGTGACGAGGGTTAAAGCGTACATCATACTCCCGTGGGTCTAGGAAATATGATACATTGTTACTGCCTGTGATTGAGTATTGTAGGTCCAGAGCATGATATGCGTATTGTGGGTTTGACGCATGATATACGTACTATGGGTCCAGTGCATGATATACGTACTATGGGTTCAGTGCATGATACGCGTACTGTGAGTCCGACGCATGATACGTGTACTGTGAGTCCGGCGCATGATACTATTGGTCTGACGGATCCTGCGAGTATTGTGGTTGATTTGTGTTGTTCAAGTTGACAATCAAATTATTACACATTATAAAACAAATGGACCAAACACTAATAAAAAAAATAAGTAAAGAAATATATAACATTAACTTACCTATTTTGCAACGTAGGACAAGTTTTTCTATCGTGACCACTGGTGTTACATGCGCGGCACTGCCTATTGGATTGGGAGAGTACAATCTCATTTTCCTACTTTAGACGCTTCCCGCATCCTTTTGCTCTAACAGGGTTAGGATCACAAACAACTTGAGTCTCTTCTACACTCTTGTTTCTGTTTCTGCTCATGCCGACATCGCTGTCGGTGTCAATATCTTTGACTCGTATGCGCAAACTTTGGAACTCACTCAATAGAAAAGTGCTACAAGCATCTGTTAAAGACTACTCGTCAACTAGATCTGAAGCTACATAAGACAACATACTATGTCTGGACATTAATGAACGACCAGGATCAATATGAACATATGAACTAGTCGTTGGATCGAACACTCTGGCTTGCTTAGCATTCTTTGTCCACCTACGGAGAATATATTTCTTCTGCAAGAGCATCATTTGTTTTTTTTTTATGTAGCACAGCATGTGTCAGAATGGATAACCCCCAAAATCAAACATTTGACAACTACATAAGATATAGTTAGTGAATGAGAAATAATTAACCTGACGAGTTCGATCAGATGTTCTGCCTGGCTCAAAATGTTGGACCGCGTACACTTTAGCTTCGTCGGAGCTTGACCTCTTGGAGCAGATGTAGGAATTACTCTGTACTAGTTCATTCTGGAACAACAAAATTTTTTTTGTGTATATCTGCACTATCTGATTCTCAATCATAAGGGCTGTAGTAACATTTGGCGTTTGAGTTAAATCGATATGGTTAGCAGCTAACTCCTCACGGCTCAATCTGAACAACGCCATGTTAAACTGGACAACAAAATATGTCAAAGAGTTTTTCCTATCCACATATTTCTTCAAGAATGAATGGCCACTCTCTGATCTCTGGCTACTGGACATGCCTGCAGCAAACACGTGTTTGACATATGCTGTTACCTAGCGACTACGTATTTCAAACAAACTGCTCAACCATTCATTGTTACCTAACTCTGTGGTTTCCATCACCTCGATCCATTATTGTCCAATTCTGCTGGTGACTCAGATTACTTGATAATGTGAACAAGCTTGTGATACTGGTCATTATACAACATGGCATTCATCTTCTCTGAAAATTTGTTTAGTATGTGCCACATACAAAATCGATGCAACGTCGATGGCAATACCATGGAGATAGCTCTTGCAATTGCGACATCTTGGTCTGTGATGATCACCCCTAGGGCCACATGGTTTGACATGGCTTCAATGAACTTAGTGAACAACCAAACAAATTATTCGGTCGTCTCATCGCTCAGCAATCCACATCCAAATATAACAGTCTGGCCATGGTGATTTGCTCCAACAAATGGACTAAAGACCATTGAGTACCTGTTCCTGTTGTATGTTGTGTCAAACACAACAACATCACCAAAATATGCATATGACCTTCGTGATTCATAGTCTGCCCAAAAACAGCGCACAAATTTGTTCTCGTCATCAGTCTCATAATCAAAGACAAAGTTCGAATTTTTCTCTTTCTCGAAGGTAAAATACTCAATCAGTGTTTCCGCATCATGACCCAGCATTTCTTGACGGACATCCCTTTGATAGTTCCTGATATCCTTCTCCACACGCCCAAGGGAGGATGGACATCCCGCATCTATCTTCAAAAATCGAACTTGTTGACATGTGGGTATATTAGCTTCTGAAAACTGTTGAACAAGAGCCTTTTTTATTTTCGAGACACCCCGGTGTGACCTTAATAAGTGTACCCTGCTAGGAGTGGCAAGAGAATGGTTATGTTCCTCAACAAATTTCCTGAAAACCCATCGCTCACCTGTTTGTTGCTTTACCACTTATAATCTAGCATTGCACCCACAGCGTACATGTCCACGGTTTCTTTCCCCAGCCCGTGGCACAACATCTTTATGACTCATTTGGTAAGTCTCGTTCGTCTTGCCTTTCTTACAGCACACAAATAATTTTCAAAAATACTCATTGGTCTCTTTTTGCTTCTTACTATTTTCTATTCGCGTACTAAACTGCACTTTACGTGCATATTGATTGTAAAAATTGTATGTCTCATCGGATGATTCAAATTCCCGACCAACGTGGGGAATGACAATGATAGTCATTTGAGGAACATATACATTATCACCACTTTCAAATTCCATCCCTACAAAAATTTACCAAAATAAAATACATTAATTATATGTGCAAATAAAAAAAATAAAAAAAATTGTTAATAATATTACAACTAACTTGCAAATTACAAAAAATAAATATGTTCAAATAAAAGAAAATAAAAAATAAATTAATAATTTATTACTAATCTTTGAAAAATATGAAAAACAATAAGTGGGAGACAAATTTGGTAAAATAAATTTAGAGAACAAAAGTGATTGGAAACGTTTAATGTTGGCCAAATTTGGGTAAAATAAATAAAGTGATTGGGTTGGCCAAATTTTAAGAAAAATATGTATTCTGATGAGAAAAAATTGTTATATTGAGTGGTGTATAAATAGGTGGGGAAACGAAGAAATGAAATGGAAGGTAGAGAAGGGGCCTGTAAAAAGTTAAAGTAAATGGGGGAGCTCTTTTTTGTGGCGGGTGAGGGGTGGCTTGTTTTTGCCAAGTGGGTGGCGCTTGATATTTTGCGCGGCCCCGGGAGGGGGGGCTATC
Source organism: Forsythia viridissima (assembly GCA_030279155.1). Taxonomy (NCBI): domain Eukaryota; kingdom Viridiplantae; phylum Streptophyta; class Magnoliopsida; order Lamiales; family Oleaceae; genus Forsythia; species Forsythia viridissima. The sequence continues at coordinate 30,862,172 of CM059041.1, read as the reverse complement.
ATTAGTCGTCTATAGGGATCTGGGATTCGTTCGAGCAGGGTTCTTGCTTTAATAAGTGACATCGAAATGCGCCATTTGATTGTTTCCTTGGGAAAATTGTCCTAAATGTGATTGACACACAGCTAATCGGGAAAATGATCCGGACCCCGATTCGGGGTCCAGATCTTTTCTCTTTGTTATGATACTGTATAATTAGATACTGTTTTTTATAATACTGTTTTATAAAAAATACTTGATACTGATTTACTTTTGATATTGTACATTAATTTATGTTATATTAGAGTATGTTTCGCCAGGTTTATTTTAATTTTTTTTTTCAAATTCATTTTCATCCATATATTTCATGACCCACAAATTTTATCAATTTTTCAATCAAACATTTCACCAAATTTTTCTAAAATCCGTAAAAAAAAACTAGTTTTAAACTCCAATAAACAAACACACGTTTAAAATTAAACGTTTTATGGTTGAAGTAATGATACAGTTACAAAATGCTCCATTAGTAGTATAAGATCATTGATACTGTTTTCATTCAAAATATTTGATATTGTTCAATTTATGATATCGTTCTTCTATTGGGTTATATTTTTTGTGTGTGATACTATTTTATTAAAATATTATCACGTATGATATTGATATGTTAAGATACTATTATCTATGATATCGTTTTATTAAAATATTTTTTTTAATATACTGTTTTATTTAGATACTGTGCTATATTCTTCTGTTAAAATATAACATTTGTGATCACCTAAACATGTATTTGATAATAATGTGCTTTTGATACTATTATATTTGATTAACTTGTTTGCTATCTTTAACCATATGATACTGTAATTATGATACTGTTATTATGATATTGATACAAATTTGCTTTTGATTCTATTTTATTTGATACTGTTTTAATAATATAATTTTATTATGGTACTGTTTTCTGTTGGGTTGAAATTTTTTATTTTGAGTGTGTGTAATATTGTCTTTGTTTATAAAGATACTGATATTAATGTGCTTGTTATATTAATATAATAATGTGCTTCTGATACTAAAATATTAAGATATTTTTATTTGTGATACTTTTATATTAAGAAGCTGAAATACTGTTCCTAATAAGTAATTTTTTGTGATACTATTTTATTAATATACTGTTTCTAATGATACAGTATCAAATAACACACATGAATGTATAACAATAACACCCCGAAACGTATAAGAATATTGATGTATGTGAAACAAATATTATTTTTTTATTCGACAAAAAAATGATTACAAAACAATTGTGTTCCCGTATATAAAAATAATAATATCTCTAACAAAAACAACTTAATTCAAGAAAAATAAGAGAAACCATTCATAAAAATTGAATAGACCTACAAAATAACATTCAAGAAGCAGTTGTTTCCAAAATTTTACAATCTAGAGATTGCCCAATACTTCTCAGAATCATCATCATTATCTGATAACATAACAGATTATTAAAGTTTAATGTTTTATCTTTTACATGATTGGAAAGAAGAAGAATAGTAAAAAATGTGAATCCACTATTATCACTCACGAAAACAGTGAGAAATGTTTGGATGGCTTATGGCGAGTCGCGAAACACCAGCGACGAGTTTCAATAGCCGATGGGAGGCGTAGGAAAAGACATGTGTTTCTGCTGAAGTTTAAACTGGGCTTAATTCTAATTAATTTGGGTCACATAGGTAATTACGAGATTAATTAAAATATGGATGAATTAGTATGACTTAATGGTAATTTTAAAAAGTGTTTTGATATAATTTAGAACAAGTCACATATAGGTGACTTATAGGAAATTACCCCAAGATTATTTATTCTAAATAAGTATTTGAGGTTTTTTTTATGTTAAAAGCTTTTACTATATTGTGAAAATATAATATCTTAAATATCTTTTACATGAAATGACAATAAAATCTTTTTTTTTAAGAAGTAGACATTATTTTCACAACGTCTATTAATGAAAGAACTTTAACAAGAAACTATTTCTCTATCCAATAATTTTCTTCTTTGTCTTGTCTTTTTTCTTTTTACTTTAGATTTAACCGAAGTAGAAGGAGAACATGCAAGACAACAAACCCTAATTTGTATACATTTTATATTGGTAAGATAATGTTCTCACTTTCATGATTTTTGATTTTGTGTTGCTTTGATTGTTCATTACCCTTTCTGTTTATTTTAGTTTGTTTGAATGAAATTTTGAGCTGAAACAATCTTAAAAAGCATAATCTTGTGAGATTGAGCTAGTGTTGTAGTTGCAGTCTGTTTAAATGACTGCAAGTCATTTTAAACGACATTAGTTGTTCTACATGACTGAGGTCATTTGAAACGACGTTGATCTTTTTAAACAACTCTCTTCTTTTCTACAAAGCAATAATAAGATTACTTAGCTAAAATTTTAATTTTTTTGAATTACAAATATGGATTGCCGTATTTTATTTTGGTGAGTTTGTTAATGATGATCAAGGTAAATGTACATGGAAACAGAGTGGGAATGGTGAGGTTGTGGAATGATTCTAATAACTACAAATATTTCCTATAAAGAGCTATATTGCCAAGTGTTAGACATCTGCATGAAATTGAGATGAGATTTATTCTCCCTAGAAATGTACACTTTTCAATTTCAATCAAGATTACTTCAGACAAGCAAGTGCAGTGATTTTTATCTCTCAATAAACCATGTTATCATTGTCCCATTTGCGTAACCCTTGTGAGCAAAGGTCCAGTTGAGTATCCATACGAAGAAGCCAACGATCCATTTCATGAAGTGGAAGATGGTGAAGTAGATTCTAAAATGCAAACGGGTGGTGGTGATTATATTGTGAAATGCAACCGAAAGATGACAATGAAGTCGATGGGAATGTGAACGTTAATTGGGATGAGTTGGAGATAGCTCAAGACAATATTGTTGATATTTTCACTGAAAATTGTAACAATATTGCTTTCTCTATATATGTACCCGAGATGGTTCGAGATAACGGAGAAAAAAATCTTTTTACAAATGAACACTTTGTCGCCTAAACTCTTACATCACATGTAATTTTCGAGGATGCAAATTTGAAAGACCACCAAATCTTTAACACCAAAAAAAAAAAAATCTAATGATGGAAGTGCACTTGTTTGCAATGAAGTACAACTTTGAATTCAAAGTGAATAAATCAAATAAGGAGACATATATGATTGTTTGAATAGATGACGAAATTCAAACTATATGATTACTTTGAACTACACAAAATATACACGTGAACATACTTGCTCTTTAAGTATTCACCGAAATGATCATAGACTGATAAGATCGTAGGTTGTTGAAAGACATATCATGCCAAAGTTTCAAAATTCCAATAATGTATATAAATGTGCAGACGTCATCAATGACATTTGTTGGGACTTTGGGGGTAGACATGAGTTATCAGAAGGCATAGAAGTTTAGAGAATGTGTTCACCTGAAGATAGTTATGCTAAATTGGCCTCATATTTCTATAATTTGGTTAAAACAAATCCTGGCACCGCATTGTCTATAGAGATTGATAGTGACAACCATTTCAAGTGCTTTTTTATGGCCTTCAGATCTTGCATTTGTCGATGAAACATTTTTGATCAAAAAATATAAAGGTAGGATAATTGTTGCTACTTGTCAAGATGCAAATATTTAGATCTATCCTCTTGCCTGGGGTATAGTTGATTTCGAAAATGATAAGTCGTGAAATTATTTTTATACGAAGTTGAAAAAAGTAACGGGTAAAACTGAAGATCTAGTTTTGATATCTAATTGGAATCAAAGTAGTATCAATGGCATAAAAACTATTTATCCAAATCCGCATCATGACCATTGCTTATATAAAAGGTAATACAATGACCAGGGCTTGAAAGACCAAGATTTTGCCAATGTTTAAGAAAGCGACAGAAGCATATACTACACAAGATTTTGAGAATTATATAAGTCAAATTAATAGTATAGACGAGGAAGTTGGAGATTATTTAAAGAGAGTAGATTTCCAAAGTTGGGACATGTTGCATTTACAGGAGAACTGTTACAATATAATGATATCAAACAACACATAGTTATTGAACTCGGTGTTTAAGAAATATCAATAGACTCTGATACTTGAATAGGTTGAGAGTATTAGAAAGAAGTTGTAGAAATGGTTTTATGAGAGGCGTGTGAATGCATAAAGCTGTACAAGCACTCTAACACCAATAATTGAAGAGAAACTTGTGTAAGAATCTTGATAATGTCAAGAAGTTTGTTGTCGAGCCGATCAATCAATTCAGGTATAACATGAGGAATGGAACCATGAATTTTATTGTTAACTTGGATGAAAAAACTTGTACTTTGTAGACGGTTTCAATTAAAACTTGTATACGGTTTCAATTAGAACATTTATCGTGCGAGCATTCAGTAGCAGTGACAAATAACAGAGTATATTCAGTTTATTTGTTGTGCTCTATGTATTATACTGTTAATTATTTGAGAGCAGCAACATACGCTAAAACTATTTTCCTATGTCGAATGAAGTTGATTGGGAAATTCCTGAACTTATTTAAGTCTCTCAATGTGTAGTCTTCGTTAGTCCGACGACAGAGTGGATGTAATAAAACAACAAGAATACCATCAACTGGAGAGTTTCTCAAGAGACACAAATACAGCAGGTGTGGGACAACTGGGAACAACTAACTAACATGTACAAGTCAAATATCGTTGGCTGATAGAAGATCAGAGGATTAGTTTATGGTTTGTTATTTGTGGATTGCTGCTATACTGTATGAATATTTAATGAAATGAATATGTGTATTTGTATGTTGTTTAGTGTTAATATCTCATACTTATTAGATGGAATTTTTTTATATTATATGATTTGATTGTTTTGAGTTTTGGGAGCGGTTGTTACCCAATTTATTTTGTATATTTATATTTTTGGAATGTTGTATTGTTATTCAGGTTGGTTTAGTTCATGTTATAGGAGAGATACTACCGAATTTTTTCCAGATATAAGTTGTTTTTAGTATAAAAAATGTTTAGTAGTGTTGAAATTATTTTTTAAGTACTTACATTATAAGTTGTTGGTGATTGTGTGGATAAAAAATAGATTGTAAGTTGTGGGTCCTATGAAATGTGCGAATAAAAAGTATATTTGACTAACTGAAATAATAAGTTAAGCACTACCAAACATGGCTAAGACCAGGATATTTAAAATAGACTGCAGTCATTTTTGGAACGACTGCAGACGTATTTTGTAATAGACTAGGAGTTGAAATTATTATCTTCTGAGCCCATAATAAATACATTTCAAATAAATTATAGAGTCAGTACTTATTATTTCTTAAAATAAAACTACAACAATGGTGAGAGTTTTGACATACACTCTAGATATGTCACACTTTATGTACAATTTTGAGGTCTAGTATTGCATCTATTATTTGTTGTACTATTTATCAAATAAAAACGTGAAATTGCATATTACATAAGAAATGAACAGTAAACAAATGGAGTAAGGAAACTGCAGAATATATGATTGAAGAAGAAAGCAAACCGATGCCTGTATAAGTACAGTTTTCTTAAAACATATTCGTCCCCTACCGTAGGTTATGAACGACTATTTCCCAGGATACAACGGTAGAACTGGTTGTACCAGCGAACTGACCTACCGCTAGAACAATAGCACCGCAAGAGAGAAAGAAAACTTGGAGGAAGAAAAACTGAATTTTTGATGTCTTGAATTGAGAAAAATGGACATGTTTATATAGGCCTTAGAGTGACATTCCAATTCCAAATCCAAGGTAAGTTACATGAGTTACAGTACATGAAAATGTTGAGAGTTGAGAAGTTGGAAGGTGAGTTTTAATTTTAATTCACCAAAATATTTATTTTCCAACAATCTCTCACATGAATGGAAATTGATAGAGACACGGAAGACTTGGTGATAAAGTTCAACGTCCGAAACCTGCATAGGATAGGTAGGTGTTACCCTTTGAACATTCCCTCGTGAAAGTATATTTACTTTACTAGCTGACCAGTAGACGTGATGTCCTTGAACTATTCTGCCGTTTGTGTAAACGATGATATACTTCACACAGAATTCTTCATGACATATGGTCGTGAACTTATGCCTAGTTCTACGAGAGTTTTTCAAGAATTGCGCCTCATACAATTCTCTTAGAAGCGGCCCCACTTCTCTCTCACATAGGTGATTTCGTAAGAATAATTAAAAGCCTGTTGCTTATCATTTCCTCTAAAGTATCACTGTTTCATCATAGGAATGGACAAAAGAGAACTCCCACAGTGATCTAATTAAGTATTTACAATTAGGCTGTCCCTTTGAACCTAGATCTTGGGATCTCCAGTCAACTAGGTTGAGTTTCTATTGTATTAACTTATTCTTTTAAAGGCTTAAGTCACATTCCTTTAAACGATTTTCCAACTAACTCTCTATTCAAATCTTTAGTTAGTGGATCCGCAATATTATCCTTTGACTTCACATAGTTAATAGAGATAACTCCAGTTGAGAGTAGTTGTCATATGGTATTATGTCTACGACGTATATGTCTAGACTTACCATTATACAAGTTACTATGTGCCCTACCAATTGCAGATTGACTATCACAATGTATACAAATTGCTGGCACAGGCTTTGACCATATAGGAATATCTTCTAGGAAGTGACGTAACCACTCAGCCTTTTCACCACACTTGTCAATGGCTATAAACTCAGATTCTATAGTGGATTTGGCTATAACCGTCTATTTAGAAGATTTTCTTGATATAGCTGCACCTTCCAGTGTGAACACAAATTTACTTGTAGACTTTGAATCTTTTTATATTAGATATCCAATTAGCGTTACTGTATCTTTCAATAACTGCCAGATGTATATTACAGCCCATAATCACAAGTATATCTCAAATACCTTAGTATTCTTATCATTTCTTTCCAGTGGTGAGCGCCTGGATTACTCGTGTATCTACCCAGTTTGCTAACTGTGTAGGCTATGTCTAGTCTTGTACAACTCATCAAGTACATCAGACTTTCGATAATTCTAGAGTATTCTACTTGAGATATACTTTCGCCTCTATTCTTTAATAGATGTTGACTGGTCTATCGGTGTTCTAGCCATGCCGGAATCATCCTTGTTAAATTTGTCAAGAATTTTGTCCACATAGTGTGATTGACCTTAGACAATTCTCTCTGATGTTCTTGAAATTTTAATCCCAAGTATCACATCCGCTAAGCCCATATCTTTCATGTCAAATCTTGAATTTAACATGTCTTTAGTAGATTTAATCATTTTATCGTTGTTTCCAACAATAAGCATGTCATCAACGTAAAGACATAAAATGACATAGCCATTTTCAGTGTCTTTGATATAAATGCATTTGTCGTCCTCGTTGATTTTAAATCTACATTCCATCATGACATGATCAAACTTTTCATGCCATTGTTTTGGAGCTTGTTTCAAGCCATATAATGACTTCACAAATTTACAGACTTTGTTCTCTTGCCCTGGAGCAGAAAAACTCTCAGGTTGTTCCATGTAGATTTCTTCATCTAAATCTCCATTTAGAAATGTAGTTTTCACATCCATTTGATGTACTTCGAGATTTCGCTGCAAGTAAGTATTATCCTGATGGATGTTATTCTCGTTACTGGAGAATATGTATCAAAATAACCAAGGCCTTCTCGTTGTCTGTATCCTTTTATAACAAGCCTGACCTTATACTTTTCGATTGTTCCATCTTTTTTCATTTTCTTCTTAAAAATTCATTTGTAGCCTAGTAGTTTGCATCCCGAAGGAAGATCTACTAGCTCCCATGTATGGTTTTGCAGAATAGGATTTATCTCACTTTTAATTGCCTATTTCTATTGAGGTCCTTCAGAAGAGTTCACAGCTTCTTTAAAGCTTTGAGGTTAACTTTCTAGCATATAAGTCAGAAAATCTGGACCAAACGATTTTTTAGTTCTAGCTCTTTTGCTACGTCTTGGTTCAACATCATCTTCTTCTTCTGGTTGTTCTTGTTGGTCCGTTGCTTCATGTGTCCGTTTAGAGGAGTTTGCTTTCTCTATGGATCTGTACGGAAATATATGTTCCAAAAATGAAGCATTTCTCGGTTCTATTATCATATTTTTGTATATGTCTAAAATTTTAGATTCATGCACAAGAAATCGATAAGCACTGCTGTTATGTGCATAGCCAATAAAAATGCAATCAACAGTTTTTGGACCTATTTTTACCTTTTTCAGTGTAGGTAGAGCTACTTTGGCAAGATACCCCTACACTCGCAAGTATTTATAGGAAGGTTTCCTTCCTTTCCATAAGTCGTATGTGGTCTTCTCTTCTTTCTATCGGGACACCTTATTTAAAAGGTAATTAGCTGATAAAACAACTTCTCCCCACATGTTCTGAGGTAACTCAGAACTTAATAGCATTGCATTCATAATCTCTTTTAAGGCACGATTTTTTCATTCAGCAACACTATTTTGTTGAGGTGAATAAGGTGATGTGGTTTCATGTGTGATTTCACTTTGTGCACATAATTCAGCAAATGATGATTCATATTCACCACCTCGGTCACTTCTCAACACCTTAATTTTCTTGTTGAGTTGATTCTCAACTTCATTCTTATAAAAAACAAACTTCTCTGTAGCTTCGTCTTTACTTTTGAGCAGACGGACATAACAATATTTTGAGCTATCATCAACAAAAGTACTGAAGTACTTATTGCCACCTCTTGTTTGTACAAATTTTAAATCACAAACATCAGTGTGAATTAGATCAAGTGGTTCAGTGTTCCTTTCAATAGTTTGAAATAATGACCTTGTCAATTTTGCCTCAACACACGTTTCACACTTGTGTTTAGAATCAATATGGAATGCAGGTATGGAATTCAAGTTAATTAATCTACGCAAAGTATCATAATTAACATGTCATAGTCTTCCAATTTATGGCATGGTAGACTAGGATACCATGCTACAAATTGGAAGACTCAAGCAAGTAAGCAGAAGAATTAATCACTTTATTAATTTTCGGCTTAACCGTCATTACATTGAGCTTAAAAAGCCCATTACATACATTACCTCTTCCAACAAACATTCTACTCTTAAAGAAAATGAATTTATCTGACTCAAACATTATACGAAAACCATGCTTGTTTAGCAGTGACCCGGATACCAGGTTCTTACGGATTTCGGGCACAAAAAGCACATCGTTAAGAGTCAGCTCTTTTTCAGAAGTCATCTTCAAAACCACTTTGCCTTGGCCTTTGATTTCAGATGTAGTTGAATTTCTCATAAATAGCTTCTCTCCATTCTCAGTTGCTTCAAAAGAACTGAACATCTCTTTATCTGAACAAACATGACGGGTAGCACCAGCGTCAATCCACCATTCTCTTGGATTTGATCCCACCAGATTCACTTTAGAAATGACTGCAGTGAGGTTCATTTCAGACACATCATGTGTGATGTCATCAACCACATTGGCTTCTTTCTAGTTGTTTCTCTTTGGCAACCTGCACTCTGAGGATCTGTGACCTACTTTGTCACAATTGTAGCATTTTCCAAGAAATTTCTTCTTGGACACACCTCCTTTTGGTCCCATCTTTAGCCCTTTTCCAAACTTGTTTTTGTTCGTCTTAGAACTTTGACCATGCTCCACTACGTTTGCTTTGGCCACAGCAGAATTGAACATCTTCCTTTCAGAACCCTTGTTGTTTTCTTCTATGCGAAGTCTAACAATTAATTCTTCAATGGTCATCTCCTTTCTCTTGCGTTTGAGATAATTTTTAAAATCTTTCCAGACCGGAGGTAGCTTTTCAATAATAGCTGCCACTTGGAAAGTTTCACTCAAACTCATTCCTTCGGCGTGAATCTCATGCAAGATCACTTACAATTCTTGTACTTGACTGATCACGGATTTTGAGTCCACCATTTTATAATCGAGGAAGCGGCCAACAATGAATTTCTTAGCCCCCGCATCCTCAGTTTTATATTTGCGGTCTAGAGACTCCCACAATTCTTTCGCCGTTTTCATTGTACTATACACGTTGTATAGTGAATCTGCCAAGCCATTCATGACATAATTCTGGCATAGGAAATCAGAATGTTTCCAAGCTTCAACAGCACTGACAGCTTATATGTCTCCCTCACCTTGTTTGAGTTTCGGAGTATTTTCAGTCAAGAATCTCGCAAGATTCAAGATGGTCAGATAAAATAGCATTTTCTATTGCCACATTTTGAAATTCAATTCATTGAACTTCTCAAATTTTTCTTCATGATTAACTGGAACATTTACATGACCAGTTGAAGCCAAAGTTTGGGTCATAGCAAAACTTGGCACTTGTGCCACAGTCTGGTTCACAGATGGACTTGGCACAGTAGCCACAGTTTGGTTTTCAGTAGCTACAACTTCAGTAATCGGATTAGTTGCCATTTTCTGAAATAAGAAGAAAAAAATTCAATTCCACTTTTAAATAAAATAAACAATATAAACAATACTGTTTACGAAAACCTTTTTTTTTCCTCAGTTGCTTACACTTGCAATTACAAGTAATCACATAAAAAAAATTTCAGCAAAAGTTACTTAAAAACTAGAGCAGAAACATGTTAATTAAATTAGAGCAGAAACATGAATTGAGATTTAAGCTAATTGGATCACAAAATATTTCTGGACAAACTAATTATTATGGAAACAATTTCTTGAAAAATGTAATCACATATATCAAAATTGATAGAAGTTGCAGGAAACAAATGTAATTACATGTTAAGCAATCTTTTGATTTAATTCGCAGATTTCACTTAAATGAAATCACTTAAAAAGGGTAATCAGTTAAAAAAAATTTAATCACTAAAAACTGTCAATTAAATATAATAACCGAAATTAATAAAATATAATCACTTAAATAATGTATCACTAAAATCAAACAAATCAGTTTTATTTGCAAATTAACTAGTTTCATACGTATGCATTTCACTCAGTTTTATGAACTAGTTTCACACGTATGAATTTCACTGTTTTTCGTTTTTTATGTCATATAAGTTTAGCAAGAATATGTTTTAAAATTGTTATATATTTACAAATAAAAACGTGAAATTGCATATTACATAAGAAATGAACACTAAACAAATGGAGTAAGGAAACTGCAGAATAAATGATCGAAGAAGAAAGCAAATCGAGACCTATACAAGTACAGTTTTCTTAAAACATATTTGTCCCCTACCGTAGGTTATTCTCATAAAAATGAACTAAGAAATTGTAGTTTGAGGGGAAAAAAATCAGGAGAAAGACTGTTTCCTAGGATACAACGGTAGAACTGTCTGTACCAGCGAGCCGACCTACTGCCAGAACAATATCATCGCAAGAGAGAAAGAGAACTTGGAGGAAGAAAAGCTGAATTTTTGATGTCTTGAATTGAGAAAAATGGACATGTTTTTATAGGCTTTAGAGTGACCTTCCAATTCCAATTCCAAATCCAAGGTAAGTTACATGAGTTACATGAGTTACAATACATGAAAGGTTTGAGAATTGAGAAGTTAGAAGGTGAGCTTTAATTTTCATTCACCAAAATATTTATTTTCCAACATTATTTTATATATAAAAAGACAAATTTAAACAAAATGAAGAAAACAAAATAAATACAAGATTCTTCCACCTCTAAAAATAATAAGAAAAATTAAAACAAAATAGAATATTTCATTAATCAATACAAGATGCCAAACAAGCTTCCCAGAAGAGTCTGTCCCTTTCCCAGGTGGCAGCCAGCGCCACCTCATCGCCACCACATTTTTGATCAACAACGCCGGTAGTACTACAGCTGTCATCCTCCTCCATTTCCTCTCCTTGACTATGATCATCATAACCAATTTTCAGTTTCTTTCCTTGCTGGTGCACCAGCGTGGAAACTGTTGAGATGTTAGGTGGTGTCACCTTATCGCCACCCCATTCTCGATCAAACAAACTGTAAACTCCAGTAACTCTGCCATCCTTCTCCATTTCCTCTCTTTGACGATCATCTTCCCAATTTTTCAGTTTCTTTAATTTCTCAGGCTGCACCACGGAGGTGTTAGACGGCGCCACCTTATCATCACCAAACTCATTAATGCATGCACTGGATGACCGTGCATCGTCCTCAGCCATATTCACGGCGGCCTCAGCCACATCAAGATCAGTCTCCGAATCGCCTGTTGCCTCGAAAAGTATGAAGGAAGATACATCAAACACTGCTCTCCCTTTCATTTTTATTTACAGAAGAACAAGATATCTTTGAAGAATTCTAATCACACAAGAGAGAGAGAAGGATAGATGTATGTGACTGTATTATTTGGAACTGCTGCGGTTTTTATCCACGATTTGACTCCCTGTTGTATTTGAACAAGGCTTTCACACACACAAATCATGGAGTTCTTTTTACTAATATAATAAAAAGCCTACTCCGTCCAAAGAAGGGTATAAATAAAATTTGGGATTTTGGTGCAAATGGTCCCTAACCTTTGTCTTTAGTGTAGAATTGGTCCTTAACATTTATTTTTTAGCAAACAAATCCCTAACTTATGTATTTTGGTGCAAAATTGGTCTTTATGGGATGAAAATGACAAATATACCCTTAATTTTAATTAGAATAAATTGTATGTGGATTTCTAATTACTACAAAATGTGCAAATAGGTCCAATACTTTTATTTTTTTATAAAAATTAAAGAAAACTAATGATTTTTTTTTTTTGAATTAACACTTTAGACCCGTATGCGTTGCACGTACTTTTGTAATTATATTGTTAATTTTTAATATTTTTAAATGTTTTTTTTAAATTGTTAATAACTAAAATGTTAAAGTAGCAATTGCAATAAAGATTAAAAAAAATGCGGTTGTTGATAACATGTTGTTTTGTATTGTTCGATGTTGATATTTTATTTACATTTATAGAAGTACAATTGCAATCAAAGATGAGTTTATATAGTAGTAATACGAATAGTAATTAACTTGAATTCAGTTAAGAGCTTTTGGTGATTTGAACTTTGATGATCGTATGAAATTAATGATGTATTAATAGAGATTTTCAGAGTTGTATTTTATGAAAAAAAATTTAATAATTATTACATTTATTGGAGAGAATATAATAATTGACTATATAATATTGTATATTTGTTGGAGTAGTGACTCATTGTAAACAATATTCTTTGTGTATGTTCTCTTTTATTAAGCGCGTCTGATTTGACGATGTAAATGAAAATAACATAAATGTAAATAAGAAACAAAAACTAAAGAATTATCAACGCGCTCTCGCTCTCGCTCTCGCTCTCTCTCTCTCTCTCTCTCTCTCTCTCTCTCTCTCTCTCTCTCTCTCTATATATATATATATATATATATATATATATATATAAATAAAATAAACAAAAATTAAAGAATTGTCAACGTTCTCTCTCTCTCTCTCTCTCTATATATATATATATATATAATTATTAATTAAATTAAAAATTAAAAAAAAATTCATATATTAGTTGTCAACTATAATAACTGTAATCCAATGTATTCAAAATAATATTTTCATAAATTTTAATCCGGTAATGAAAAAAGTTGCAATTTTTTTATTCATTTAAAAAAAAAAACCCCACTTCTCATTCTTTTATCTACATAAGGCAAAAAAAGTTGAGATCGTCTTTTCACTTTCATATTTAATTTAATATATTAAATATTTACACATTTTAAATGTACATTTAATAAATTGTTAAAAATTTAATGTTCGATAATAATGAACAGTCATTAAAAGATAATTGCATTCATTTAAGTACAATTATAATTAGAGATGAGTTTTATATGGTGATAATACCAACATTAACTTGAACTCAATTAAGACCTTTTGGTTATTTAAATTTTGATTATTGACGAACAATTGATATCAAATCTTATAGTATTAATAATCTACATGGCTAAATTTTACGAAGAATAAAATTATTAATTATTAATTTTATTTTAAGAAAATATAATGATTGACTACATAATATTGTACATTTGTTAGAGTAGTAGTCCTTTGTGAACAATATTATTTGTGTAAATATTAAAAGATAATTGCATTCATTTAAGTACAATTATAATTAGAGATGAGTTTTATATGGTGATAATACCAACACTAACTTGAACCCACTTTTGGTGATTTAAATTTTGATGATTGACGAATCATTGATATCAAATCTTATAGTATTAATAATCTACATGGCTGCATTTAAGAATAAAATTATTAATTATTAATTTTATTTTAAGAAAATGTAATGATCGACTACATAATATTGTACATTTGTTAGAGTAGTAATCATTTGTGAACAATATTATTTGTGTATGTTCTCTTTTTATTAGACGTGTTTAAATGAAATATTATAAATGTGGTAACAAATAAAAATTAAAGAAGTGTCAATATTTGTCTATATTGTAAGAATATTATTGACGTACAGAGTAATAATATTGTTGACGGATAGAAGTAAGATGAGAAGAACGTTCTATATATATATATATATTAATTAAATTAAATTAAATTAAAAATGAAAAAAGTTTCACACGTTAGTTCTAAACTATAGTATATGTTTGGTGGGGTTTAAAGATTTTCAAAAAATTGTGTATGGATGAAAGGTTGATAAAAGTTGTAGGTTCCACAAAATATGTGATTGAAAATGAATTTGAGAAAAAAAGAATTTTTTTAAAAAAGAACTAAACCAAACATGCTCGTAATCATGTAATCTAATGTATTAAAAATAATTTTTTTTATCTTCATTTTAGTTTTGACAACTATTATTTGAATTTTAATACTGTAATAAACGAAGTTACAATTTTTCTCATTCATTTTTTTTGGTTGAAACTCATTTCTCATTCATTTTATTTAATTAAAAAAAATTGAGATCATCTTTTCACCTTCATATTTAATTTAATAGATTAAATGTTTAATAATTTTAATTGTATATTTAGTAAATTGTTGGAAATTTAATGTAAAATAAGGATGAAAAATAAAAGAGTAATAAACAAAGTATTAAAAAATAATTATACATTAATGAATATTAAAGGTGAATATGGAATTTTAAAACTTTTGTAAGGGTAGAATAGTCTAAAAATGTTTCTCCATTTAAGCTCCTTTTAGATGTAGTATAGATTTAAGCAAGTAAATTCATCATTATAATGAGTAATAAAATTTCATTAAACTTAATCAACTCATATAAGTTAAATTACAATGGAGCACGACAAATTTAATATGTTATTACGAAGTTCGTCTACAAATTTGTTTAAAAAATTAAGTTGAATGTTGAAGAAATAGGTACATCGTTAGTTGCAATTTTAATTGGCATTTCTTATTCTGTTATACATGATAATTGAACTTATTGAAATCTATTAGATGCAAAACTCGACCACAGTCTATACGATGAATTATATATAACATAGTTCGTCTTCGAATTCGTTTTAATAGATACGTTGAATGTGGAAGAAATAGGTACCAATATTAGCTACAATATTAGCTACAAGTTTAATTAGCATCTCATGTTTAGTTATACGCGATAATTGTACTTACTGAAATCAATTAGATGCAAAACTCGACCACGGAACATTTAAACAGTGTATAATGGAGCACAAGTAATTATATATAACAAAGTTCGTATTCGAATTTGTTTTAACATATAAGTTGAATGTTGAAGAAATAAGTATCAACATTAGTTACAAGTTTAATTGGCATATCGTATTTTGTTATACTTGATGATTGCACTTATTGGAATCAATTATTAAGTCGTAGATGCAAAAAATTGACTACACTATGTTTGAATGACTTTGGTCATTTTTAAAAAAAAGATTGTAGTCTGTTTAAAAGAATCTAATTGTTCCAAAAGACTGCAGTTTGTTTGAAAGACTCCATTTATTTTTTCAGTATGTTTGAAAGTCTCTAGTCGTTTTAAAAAAACGACTATAGTGTGTTTGAAAGACTTTGGTCGTTTTTCAAAAAACGACCGCAGTCTGTTTAAAATACTCTAGTCTTATACCAAACACAACCAATATCTGAAAAAAAAAATCGGCATTATCTCTACTGTAACATAAACTAAACCACCTGTAACATTGACTAAGCCAACATGAAAAAATAATACAACATTTCAAAAATACAAATATACGAAATAAATTGGGTACCAAATGCCCACCAAAACTCACAACAAAAAGTATGAGGTATTACACTAATCAACATACAAATACCCAAAATAAGTCCTCGGGGTCATAATCAAGTGCAAATAAATCGGTAGCCATTTTTTTTTTCATCCACTTAGCCATATGAAAATTATTAACTTGTTGATCGTTGATACTCATGAATTCTATATATTTTAGTAAGGTTAATTTCACAAACGGTTACTGAAGTTTGCAAAAAAAAAAAAAATCAAAATTATCACAGAAATTGTTTCCTTATACTAATAGTCACTGAAATTTGATGCGGTTAAGGCAACGATCATTCTGTTTACAATGTCAGCCATAATATCTTACGTGTTATCGTAAAGTGTAACGTGGCATACACAATGTTAGTGTTCTCGCTAAGTCAAAAAATGTGTGGTTTAAAAAAAAAACATATAAGGTCGTTGCCAAGAAAAAATGGGAAAAAAAAGGGCAAAGAATAGACTGCAAAAGTAAATCCTCAGCACACAAAGATTGCACGTCTGCAGTACAAGAACCACAAGAACTTAGCCCCATTGTCTCATATCTATCCATGAACACTAATTTTCTTCCCAAATCAATAGGGAAGGAAAACCGCAACAAGGAAATTTAACAGTAGGGGACCATATTCTATAAAATATATTCAAATGTCAAATGTTAGATAACCATCTCAAGGTAAACACAATACACAATGATTTGAATGATTTCTTTGTCTGTGTAAAGTGCTTTGAAGAAGATGATTTTAGGACTACTTTGAACCATAATAAAAGTATTTTGTTTTTTGTAAATAATTTTGGGAACACTAAAACAAATGGGGGGTTTTTTTGTTTTTGTTTTTATATATACGATTTGGGACCACTTTGTAGACATAGTGCAGTACGATTTTTTCATACCCTTAGTGCAATAGGTATTTTTTGTATTTCAAGTAGTCTACAACAAATTTTTTTTTTCATATTTTTTATACTGTTCCTTATATATTGTTGAATTTGTTTAAAATTTTATAATTACAGTGCAAGAAGGAGTTGCTATTGTTGAAGAAGATGACGTTAGTTTCAATGATTCAAATTACACTATGGGTGAAGATGACGACTTGCTACTTGAACAAAATGTCACTTATGTCATTGAACTGGACATGAGAACAGAGACAATAGTTGTTACAAGTGAACGCAACGAATCATACATCATGGAATACGCATCATCAGATGAGCTTGAAAGTGTCCATTCTGATAGGGAAGAAGAAGTGATTCGTTATCGTGAATTTAATGCTGAAGCAAGCATGATGGATCATGAGCTTGATGTAGGGTTGAGATTTAGGTCACAGAAGAAATTCAAGACTGTTGTTGAAAATTTTAGTATTAACAATCGGTATGAAGTGATATTCAATATTAATAACAAATAGAGAGACCAAATCATTGCAAAGAAGATAATTGTCCATGGAGGATTTGGGCTTCATTATTGGCTGAAGAACCTATGTGATAGGTAAAATCTTACAAGATGAACCATTTGTGTAATAGAGCATTAAGAAATAGAAATGTGTCTTCTTCATGGTTAGCGAATAGGTACATTGAAACTTTTAACATTGCACAAGATTGGACCTGAAATTATTTATAGCTACATTGAAGAAGCATTATTGTCAACACATTAGTAAAATGATGGCATGGAGAGCTAGGAGAAATGCTAAGGAATTGCTATGAGGATCATTAGTCGAACAATTTAGTTTATTGGGTTCATATGCAGCGGAGGTTAGACCCACACATCCAGGTATAACTATTATTCTATCTTTAGACATACCTTTATTTAAGGGTATCTATGTTTGCTTTGAAGCTCGTAAATGTGGTTTCTTGGTTGGCTGTCGACCAGTTATTTGCATAGACAGATGCTTCCTAAGAGGAAAATTCGGTGGTCAATTACTAATTGTAGTAGATATTGACGAGAATGATTGTATTTTCCCTATTGTGTATGCAATCGTTCAAATAGAAAATAATCCCAGTTATGGTTTCTAAAACTTTTAGGGGAGGATTTGAACATAGAACACAGCTATGAGTTGACATTTATGTCCAATATACGAAAGTGGTTGGCCAACATTGTGGATGAGTTGTTTCCATTAGCTAAACATTTATTTTGTGTTAGACATATGTACGCTAATTTCTTTCGAAAGGAATTTAAAGGCTTGTAACTTATGGATTATCTTTGGAGGGTAGTCAGGGTTGCTTATGTGGCAAAGTTCAAATATTGGATGGACAAGTTGGAAATTGAAAACAAGGATGCCTACAATTGATTAGTGGTCAAAACCTCAATACTAAACAGTTTCAAAGTGTGATATGTTATTGAACAATTTTTGTGAATGCTTTAACAAATATATCTTGGAGAGATTCGACGAGAAGGACTACAATCGATATTTGCCCTAAAAATTTTTTAAAAATTTGAACAGAATAAAGAAGAATCTACATCATGAAAAGCTTTGTGGAATGGAGAGTTGCAACTTCAAGTTTCAGACCTTTATTATAATGTACAATTTATGGTTGATCTTCAAAGAAGGACTTGTGCATGTAGAAAATGAGATCTAACTGGTCTACCATGTGCACACGCAATAGCTAGCATTCGTGAATATGGTAAGGAGCCTTTGCATTTTGTAGACGACTGTTACAAAGTTGAAACTTATTTGAAAGCTTACCAATACTCTATCTACCTTATAAATGGACGACGGATGTTGTTTCCTGCCAAGGGTTTTGAACCAGTAAAACCACCAAGTTAGGTTACAAAAAACGTGGTAGGAAACAAACACTACGTCGAAAAGACCATGAGGAAGCTATGGTTGCTAAAGAAAAGAAAAAGATATTGGACAAAAAATGTGGTGTTGGATTGAAGATGAAATGTGGCATATGTAGGCAAAAGGGGCACAATAAAATATCTCATTCAAACTTGCCTTCACAACCATCGTTGACACTTAATGAGGTACATTTTTATATTTACGAATTAGGTATGTATACTTGTTTAGTTTAATTCTTTTTTTTTATTGAATTTAAATGACTACACTCCCATGTAGGTAGCAAACCAAGATATGAATGACTTAGGTGCAACAGTTGGAGAAAGTACTGGATCACCTTTATTTTATTCTCAAGCCGAAACCGTGATAGTAACACTACTGTGTAAGGACCAATATTTAGTTCACATCTCGGAGGGAATGTCACAAGAACGGGAAAACAAAAGAGAAAATGATCAATGCCGCAACGAAGAAAAAAATAAGAAGATTCTGGACTGATGTCAACGCCCACTCTTAAAGCTAGATGGAAGAAATATTTGAGTTGTGTTTGAAATGAAATGTAATCAAACCACTTTTTGTGATGTCATGTAATTAGATGAAATGTAGATAGTCCAATTATTTGTGAATTTAAGTTTGAAATGAAATGTAAGCAGACAACTTATTATGAATTGATGTCTTTTGAATGTTGAATGGGAATTATATTATTTAAGCTAGCTGGTGTTAGTACAACTGAATAGGAAATATATTGGTTTATTGTTCAATGATGCTGCTATTTTTAATGCTGAATGATCTGTGAATTGCTGCTTTTTTATACAAATGCTTGGTGCTTATTGTTTACTGCTTACTGCTGCACTTGAGAAAATGGGAGAGAATTATCATTTCAGTTTAAAGAATTTAATTATGGGACATTTTTATTGTATGTGCTTGTGTATTTCTAGGCACTAGTGTCATTCTTCTCTTGCAAAAGAAAGACAGAGAACTCCATGGAAATTTAAAATGTGGAAATGTATGTGCCTTTCTCTTGCAAAATTTAGAAAGTGAAAATATAAACAGAAACCTCATCATCAGTTTCATGGTTATGTGCTACTCAGAGAGAACTTGAAAGCCTGCCTCATCATGGAATTCAATGTTATGCTATTCTTTTATTCTTTTGTTTAATCTATTTCTTTTTGTTTTTCTCTCTAATGTTATGCTATTCTTTCATTCTTTTGATATCATGATGCAGATTAGACGATTAAAGGAGCAAATTTTGTTGCAGCGTGGAGAATGCTAGGTTGTTGGAGTATTTAGTTGGTCTTATATGATTATAGAAAAACTAATATACTAAACCATGTAGAGACTCCTTATTTTGGAAATTTTGTAATTTGTGAACTTGTACAACATATTGGTTATGGGATTTAATTACCGTCTTCGTACCATCATGTTGGCGTCTTCTTGAAATTTGAACTTTTTAGCACACTATCTATGCATGAGCTATAGTGTTCAAAATGTTGGAAAATGATTCTTCAAACTTCAATACTCATCTTAATAGCTAATGAATTTCGAACTTGATGAGCTCTGAAATTGATGGAATTAGTGAAACAATGAGATTATCTAATTTGATGGAAATTGTTGATTTTCTCTAGCTCCATAGGAGATACTAAAATTTTTTACGAGCTAATAAAAAATACTGCATTGTATTATCAAGTGTATTTGCACAGAGTGCCCATGTTACAGACCAGTTTTAAGCTTTTTTACATGTTTCAGTAGTAATTCAAATATATGAACTATTTTTTCATGATGGTAAGGACAAATCTTCAAAGCATGTCGTTTATCAAGCAATTGGTTTTGCCAAATTTCTAGGGTTTCTTGAGTGACTCTCTATACATCATAACAAAGTTAGATTAGGGAAGAAACGATGGAAGCCTGCGCCAAGTCTCATAAAATGATAATATTTTCTCATCATCATAAAGTTCTTGATGGAGTACACGTGAGAAACACATTCATCTTATTTTTAAACTTGGACCAATAAGCTTTTATCTTTATATCTTTAACCACAACCATAATCAACATAACTACATCGAAATGCTCACAAAACCAACCGAAATAAAAGACCAAATAAGTAGCATTGCATTCCAAAACAGCAGAAATGTTGGATACATGGATACATATAAGTTTCATGCCTTAAAGTACTACATCAACTACTACAAAAACAATAACCCTTAATTCAAACAGATTACTACAATAACGTATAATACGATTGTAATCAACAAATATACTATAGATCTAAATTTTTGTTCAACCATTGATAGTTTCTCTTCAAGCCTTTGTTTTTCAACTTGAAGCATTTGCATTTCAACTTCAATCATTTGTCATTCTTTTAAAACTATACATCATTCATTTTCAATCTGTCCGCTCTTTTTGAGCAAGCTAAGAATCACTAATTTTCCTCGAGCTAGCATTGGCGGATAAACCAAACAAAGTACTTACAACATTCAGCAATCAAACTTGTTAAAAAAAAAGGTAATGAACATCCCAATAATCTTCGCCCTGGGTTAACTTTGGTCCATGACATCTCCAAGACACACTGAATCCCACAATAATATCTAAAAGCTACAAAGGAACAGCTTCCACATCTAATTCTATTTTCAGTGGCCTACGACCCTGCACAACGCCAGATTACAACAAAGAAATTTGAGGACAATGGAAATTAATTGACCCAAATTATATACAGAATTTTGGATAGATTTGAGCAACAAAACACCTAATAAAACAGACAAAAAAAGAAGATTAGGGACGAAGATAAAATTGGATTGGAAGAGAGGGTTAGGGTTCATAGAGGGACGTGCTCATGAATTTGGGGATTGTTTGATCAATGCCTGATTTTAATTCTCCAATTGAAGATCTTATAAATGTAATTTTTACTTCTCAAATGTACGTTTTTGTGTTTTATTTTATTTTTTCTTTTTTGTTGTCAAGGACCTGATTTTTCCATTTTTTTCTAAAACCACGCATTTTCTGACGCGGCGAGAACTCTAATGCTGTACATGCTACGTTACACTTCACGGTGACACATAAGCAATGTTAACGAAATGAAAATTGTCGTAGCCGTATTAAACTCTAGTGACTATTAGTGTAAGGAAACAACTCCAGTGACAGTTTTGAATTTTTTTGCAAACTTCAGTGACTGTGGTAAAATTAACCATATTTTGTTACGTAAATACCACAATCACCCTTGAAAGACAATAAAACAATGGCCAACACTAATGCTACAACTAAATAAATATGAACAAGTGCAAATTTATTTGTAATAGAAAACTTACGAAATGTCTTGTTGAATGATTTTGTCAACCCTTTCTATTGCAAGAAATCTGATTCCAAACCAATGTTAGTTTTCTTTAAAAGTATCAGGACAATGTTACTAACGGCTTTTAAGTCATCTTTAAGTTGACCGTCCATAAGGCAACTCTTGTCATGATAGTACACAAACATAGTCAATTTACGAAAGGCGACTTCAACTACAAACCAGTATGAACGACTACATATCGAAAAATATAAACATCGACACTCATCCCATTTCATGCCTATCTTGGATTAGATCTTCTGGCATCTTGAACCTATCGCTTATTTCAAGTAAATCGAGCATCGCAAAGGTCACTCTATTATAAAATTACATGTCATGTATAGCTCGTGAGCTACCAAATGACTTGGGATATTTTGATGTTCAAACCCACAACAAATGCAATGCCAAATCAACATGCTGCAAAATGAATACGTAATTATAGACAAAGTAATTATACTTTTGAATAAAACAATTAATAAACTAAAAATCCTTACTTCATCTACAAGCCAACTCCCACATGTGATAACTTCATGAAATCATTTTTTCACGTCTTTTGTAATGATATTATCCAACTTAAATGAAACACTGTAAAAAAAAATGTTAAAGAATATAAGTACAAAGTCTAATGAATTGGTAAAGATGTTTACCCATCACCTAACTTGGAGTACCATTTGAGGAATTGTTTCTTTTTCACTAGATCAAGCTCTCGAAAGAGACCAACATTCGTGTTATCAACATATTTTCTCTACTTTACTCCAGTCGTGTATTTAGGGCACACCAACTACGAAGGTATTTTCTGTCTCTTATCTCGCAGCTGAACATCATTTTGCAAATATATTTTATCCATTTTTCTCTTTATACATGTAAAAACCTAAGTAAGCAACTCTATCTGCCTATCCGCATGTACCACAACATGTGTCTCTTTTTGCACCACCCCATTTTTTCTCTACTTGCACCTCATTTGCACATCCATCTGTACATGAGAATGCACCCCACTATACTCATTATCCCTGTCAATCTATATTAATTTCTATCATTTCTGTGTGCATCTCAGAATGCAACTTCGTCTGCACATTTTTATGGACCACAACTTGTGTCTCTTTTTGCACCATCTCCGCCTTTCTTTTCGCATGCGCTCCATATGCACATTTGTCTGCACATCTATTTTTATCTCACTATACTCTTTCTTTCTCTCAATCTTTCATTTTGTCATCCTTGTGAGCATTTCATTATGGACCTCTTTATGCACATCTATATGCACCTCAATATGCACCTCCATCCCAAGCTCTCCACATTTTCCTTTCTCCATTGTCCTCTTTTAAGTGAACATATCTATAATCTTCCATATAGTATCTTAGGATGTGGGAGTGGTTGGGTCCACTCAATTATGTTGTCTACCTTCTTATTTAGCTTTTCATATTGACATGTTAGCCTCTCTACGTGTTGCATTAGTTGTCTCAACATATCGTCATGATCGCTAGAAATTCAACGCCTACGTGGAGATCTCTGATTTGCAGGTAGAAAAGACTGATTCCTACAAGCAGTCTCCAAACTTTGCACCTAAGAAAAAAAGAGAATATATGATTAGCACCAATATGTCGTAAGAAAGATTACAATTGCACTTAAGGAAAAAAGAGAATAATTAATTAGCACCAATATGTCTTAAGGAAGATTACAAAGTAACATTAGAAATATATATACATCATCATCCTGCGTATTAGGAGATACTCTCTCCATCTATTTTTGTGGTAGATCGAGATCATCATCTCATTCTTGTTTGGTACACCTAAAAACAATGAGAATGACCATTCATAGAAGATGTCCATTGTAGGCTAATAGTAGAATCCTTAGTCTCCTTCCTAGACTAGAAAATTTCACTCCCACATAACCTATAAAAAAAATAATCCAGTCACACCTTCCTTAAGCCTCTCGTAACTTCCTTAAGCCTCTCTACCATTGCATCATATCCTTTGACATCATCTACAACTCCCACTATGAGTCATCTTCCCACCCTTAAACATCTCACTTCAAGCTCACATGTAAGCACTTTCTCCCCACCCTTTGTAGCAAGAATGCCTCCACATGTAAGTACTTTTCTCCAAAATTACTCATATGTTGAAAAAGACATAATTAAGAAACAGTTAGAGTAGGAAAAGAAACCGACTTCACATAGAAACATAATTTCCACCCCCATCAAATTTCAAGTTGATATTAACTCAGATAACATGATGCAATACTTCAAGAAATGGATGGAAATTTTATTTAAAAAATCATCTAGTCATAATATATTGAATATCTCTCCTAAAGCTCGTGTAAAATAAGAAAAAGAAAAACTATTTCCAAAATTACAAGAAAAAACCTAACATCATGTCATGAGCAAAAATGGTAGAAATTAGCTTTGGGAAGAAAGGGAAACATGAGCAATCGAATTAACAGATCTTCAAACTAAAAGGAAGAGGAAGACAACGACATTTTGGAGGTTGAAGAAATAGGAAGAAGACGACATCGTTTTAGCAAGTGGGGAAGATACCGTTTGGTTTTGCTCAAATTTTATTACATTAGTTTGTAAAGAACGTTTTTAGCCAACAGCTTATATGTAAATATGTAAGGAGAGAAAAACAGATCAATATGTATGAATTTGGCAATTCTGTTGGAGTAATTTGCAATTCTCTTAAATCTCAGTTCATCTTCTTCAATTCTATCTCCTCCCATTTCTAGTTCTTTACTTATTTTGCTGAATTGAGCTGTAATTCGTAATTTGTAGCTTGGAATTGATGTTTGGAACTGGTTTGAGCTCAAATTGTTTATAATTTAAGCTCCAGCCATTACATTGGTATCAGAGTAGCAACATGATATGGGCATGGCTGAAACACAGCAAATCCAATGAAGAGCATCTCAAGAAGCTGGATAAGGAGACGAGTGATCTGGAAGTGACATTTAAATCTTCTTATCATACTTTGAGAGTGGTTTGTACTAAGCATCAGAGAATGGAGCGGTTGATGATGGATATGAACAGCAAATATGAATCAATTGTCTCTATGTTAGCACAAATGAATAGGAATAAGTGAGATCAAAGGGAGAAACGAGTTGGAGAGACCTTGACACCATCACACCCTAGCAGTGGAATACTGGAATTAGAGCTTGGTAATACCTCAGTCCAGACTTAGGAGAAGGAGAATAAATGTTGAATACCAATCTACCTAAGATTGATTTTCCCTATTTCAATGGAAAATGACCTAGGAAGAGGCTGAGAAAGGCAATGAAATATTTTTAGATCCACCAGGTAACTGAGGAGATGAGATTGGAAATTGCAGAAATTTACTTAAAAATGAAAGGCAGATATATGGTTTTATGGTTTTATTTCCTAATGCCAATTAGGGTTTGTTCTCCACTCAAGTTTGTGGGAGGTTTACAGAAACTGCAATAGAGGAGAGATGATTGAGGTCTTTAGCAAAATCAAGTAAAAATGAACAGTGGCTGAATATCAAGAATAATTTGAAGAACTAAAGTCTCAGGTGATGATGTCCCTACCCCATTTACCATAGTCATACTACATTTCTATATTCAATAGTGGATTGAAAGAAGAGATTAAAGCCATGGTGAAAATAATTAAGCCTAGCCACAACTATAGCTAAGGCATTTGAAGTGACCTTATTACAAGAAAATACCATCACAACCTGCATAGAAACACCAAACCCTTGAAACCCTACACTCCAAAAAAATGGCCTTATCCTAGTCATAAGCCACCTGACCAAAGCTAAAAGTATACTAAAACACTTACTTCAACTTATAAACCACTTTCATTGTCTACTAAAAGTCTACAATCCAACTATAAAACTATTACTCCCACTGATATTTAGACCAAAAGATGCTTGGGTCACCGTTTCATGTGTGATTAAAGATACACTCTTGGACACATCTCCAAAAATAGGATGCTTAAATTCATAGTAGTGGATGAAAGAGACAGTGGAGTGGTGGAGGAGACTGATCAGGGTAAGAAGGAGGAAAATGAGGAAGATGGAGATGAGATTATGAAATTTCCATCAATGCATTAATGGGTAACACAAAATAATAAGGATTCCAGGGAGGATCAAAGGAAAAAGGGTGTCTATCCTTATTGATAATGGAAGTACCCATAGCTTCATTGACGATAAGCTAATTCAAAATTTGGGCTGCCTCATTGATCCCAACATAATCATGATAGTGACTATAGCCAATGGATAAAAATTAGAAAGTAGAGCCGTGTGCCAGCCCTTAATATGGAAAATGGAAGGATTAGAGTTCCAATACCAACTCAGGTTACTAAAATTGGGTGGTGGTGACATGGTGCTTGGAGTTAACTGGCTAAGTCAATTTGGTCCTATCACTTTTGATTTCAAGAAGGGGTATAAGGAGGTGACTTTAGGCAGTGAAAGATCTGAGGTTAGAGTGGAGATGATAAGTGGGAAACACCTAGATAAGTTGTTGGATCAACAAGATTGTGGTATCATGGGACAGATATATGCCATCACAAAAGGACAATTGACAGATATACCAATGGAAATCAGGCCAATAATAGATGAATTCTCTGATGTTTTTGCAGAACCAAATGGGCTACTACCAATGAGAAGCCATGAGCATCCCATAACCCTCAAGGAATGGGCCCAATCTTTGAAACTCAAGCCCTACATGTGCCTCTTTATACAAAAGACTAAGGTGGAAAATTTGGTGAAGGAAATGATGGCCATAGGCATTATACAACCTAGCAGCAGTTCCTTTATATGTTTTGTCTTGTTGGTAAGAAAGAATGATGTAAATTGGAGGTTTTGTGTGGATTATAGGCAGTTGGACAACTTGACAATGAAGGACAAGTACCATATGCCTTTAATTGATGGGATAATTAATGATGACTTGTATCGGCAAGGCATTTCTCTAAAATTTACCTCATGGCAGGTTATTATCAGATTAGGGTGAAACAAGAAAACCTCTATAAAACTGCTTTTATAACTCATCAGGGCCTCTAATATCCCAGCCATATTTCAGAGTTTGATGAATAAGGTATTCCAAGAGCAATTAAAAAAATTTGTATTGGTGTTTTTTGATGATATATTAATTTACAGTTTGGACCTTGAGGTGGTTCTAAGAACTCTGAGAGAGAACCCACTCTATCCTAAATTGAATAAGTTCACGTTTGGTCAGACTCAAGTAGAATATTTGGGACATATAATCAGCCAAGAAGGGATAGCAACAGACCCTAAGAAAATAGAGGCAATGCAATTATGGCCCAAACTAGTTAATCTTAAATAGCTAAGAGGATTTATGGGGTTGACAGGATATTATAGAAAGTTTGTAGAGGAATATGGAACCTTAGCAAGACCCCTACCTGAATTACTCAAGAAGAAGAGTGTACTATGGAATAAAGCAACATACATATCATTCAGCAACCTAAGGGTGGCCATTACTTCTACTCCAATCTTGGCTTTACCCAACTTTGAACAATCATTTATAGTGGAGACCGATGCTTACTATGGTGGCGTTGGAGTTGTGCTGATGCAGAATAAAAGATTACTAGTCTTTATCAATTGGAGAATAGAACTTAGGAATGTCAATATATGAAAAGGAATTGCTAGCCTTAATTACAACAATGGTTAAAAGGAGACACTATTTGGAGGGCCACCACTTCATCATTAAAACAGATCATCAGTTCTTATTGGAGCAGAAAAATAACTACACCACTATAGCAAAAATGGTTGACTAAACTGCTAGACTTGTCATATGTCTTCTTTGTTGTATTATTATTATAAACAATGTACTTTGAGCTATATTCGTAGAAACAGCTTAAGTTAATTTATTCAATTTATATCCTTAAAAAACAAACAAAATATTTTCTACAACTAAGTGACTAGTGAGAGTGCTGAAATTTCAACGTTTAAAGTCTAAAAAATTGTGAAGCAATGTCAACTAAATAATGCAAACAAAGAGATTCAATGACACTACGTGGGCTTTAAATATATAAATCGCTCAAACTCTACTTTAAATTATCCTCTTCTTACAATTGATTTGCTTTTTACAATTGTTTCGAGCTAATATTTTGTTGCGCCACACTTACACACAAACTATGTTCAAATCTTGATATGAAGTATACCGCTTTTGTTTCTATCTAGACCTACTTTTTATTCTTTCAAAGCCTTCATCATTTGAACTACTATAATGTGAATCTTTCTCTTTTTTTTCTGGCCGATTTTCTCCTAGTTTGTTAACAAATCCATACAAGTTATAGCAAAATTAAATTGATCTTTGATACTTGATACACACGTGGTATAAAAAAAAAAAATTCTTTCTACATATATGCAGGGTCGGGTGCACACCCACACACACGTATATAATGCCAAGCATTGAGGTTTTACCTTATGTATAAACTTCAAACTCGAAGACATGTTTTCTTTTCTTTTGTTGCAGTATCAACAAATTTGCACAACACCAATATTGGTTAACACTCCTTAACCAAAAAAAGAAAAAGAAAAAAAAGAAACAAACAAAGCAAACACGAGAAGAAATGTAAGCTGAAAAGCAGAAAGATTATATCTCATTTTTGGAATAAATTAAGAACCCATAACAATATAGCTCTATAAATCCTAATGGAACTAAAACATAAATTTCATTCTCAACCAGAAAGTTATAGTGGAATAGAACGGAATAGAAAAAATACGTCAAATAAAATATAGACTATGAAATGGAATTTGTAAGTTCTAAACTAACAAAGACGGTGAAGAGCTTACATGAGTTTGAAAATCTGGACATGCTTGACTAAACTTTAAAATGTAATTATAAGAATAATTTAATTTAATGGTTAACTGTTTCTTTTCCATGAATTAATTTTCTATACGAACAAGTATAACATAGGGTTACTTTGTTATTAAAATGTATCATAGTGTGCATTCTTGGATTATTTCACATCCATGTTTGGTTAAGCTTAAAAATGTGATTATAAGAGCAATTTAATCTAATGGTTAGTTGTTTCTTTTTGAATTTTGTTGTGTTAATTTTAATTAGCAAGTGTTGTGTTACTTTTTTTACTTTTTTTTTTTATATTAATTCTTGAATTATTTTACTAGTTGGCATGATTGGGTAAGCCTAAAATGTAACTGTTAAAAAAGGAGAATTTTGATTTACACATGTTACCATCCAATTTTGGTAAGATCTCTACGTCAGCAATGGCCACCTAGGCCTAGTAAAGGCCCAAATCAGGCCTTGCGAAGGTCTCATGGGCCCAATGAGTGCCTCGTGAGCACATTGAAGGCCTCGAGATCTAGCAACATATTAGCACTCTTCAACCAAGTATAGTGAAACCCATGAAGGACCTCAACATTCATGGCCGACCCTGTTGCTTCACCGACAATCGAATTCGTCACAAATCCGCAGACAGTCCGATATTTCAAAATAACCAAAGATATATTTAAAGAAAGATTATGCTTAATTGCCACACAGATTCTCACAAAGAAATCAAATCTCAATCTTCTAAAGATTAGGCAACATAATAATGTGGATCAACTCAAATAAGAGCCAAAATCTAGGAGATTGCATTGCCAACAAATCACCCTTATCTTATAAGGAATGAAGACCGATCAGTTATCTAATTCATTGTTTATCTAAATCAATTAGAACTCTGAAGCTATAAGTACAACGTCTCCAGTTTTTCTAAGGTACGAATTATTCTCACCCTTAAACTCTGCTCAATTCTCTACCTGCTTGTCCCTCCTACACACAAATACTCTCTCCCGTATATACGTATTACTCTATATACCGACGGTTGACTTGATCGTCGAAGTACCAACGTTCGCCATACCCTTTTTTCTTGGTAATCTTGGTTCCTAATGATTGTCCTAGTGTATAGGTAACATACAGGTCGACAGACGATTGACTGGAGATCTGTTGACATGTGGATAGTGCAGATTCTGATGTCAATAGATTGGCACCGTCTATTGGAACGAAAATACGTCAACAGATTCCGACTACAGATCTCCAGAAAAAGAAGTTGAGTCCCATCATACTGGCCAGCGGTAGAAGAGTGTTCAGGATCCCTAGAACATAACTCGCCGCAAAAGAAAGAGACAACGATAGAAATGAACGATCGAGCAAGACATCCTAGACCTAAAAAATGACAATGCTTGGATGAAGGTAATGCTTGAGCGATCGGAGAATCAATTTCTCCAATCTGGACACAAGCGTAGCCATGACTGGCAGAGCCCTTCGACATCTGGCTCGATCAAAAGCCATCAATCTCAGGAAGAAGTGCTAGTATCGGATGGTTGGAACCCTCGGAACGTCAATCCGAAGCCCTCGCACTACAACTAGAATGGGAGACCTCTTCTAGCACGGGAAAATCAGTTGGCCGCTTCTATCAGTGTATTTGTTAGATTGGGGGTTGGGTCCTCTATTGTGACTCTCCAATCAGTGCACAGCAGGCGTAGCAGGCATATCGAGGCCTACCCAAAAATAAGAAAAGACCCAAAGTTTGTGAATTCGAGGCTCGAGAAGAAAGGCAAGAGATAGAGTGCGACCTCGATGAAAATGACGAGAACCTTCTATTCTCTAAGGAATTGAAGGCCAGGAAACTCTCCATTGGGTTCAAAATGCCTTCTATGGAGAAGTACAATGAGAGAGGTGATCCCACGGATCACATCAATGTGTATAAGACGAGGCTCCAGGGTTATATACCAGTAGTAAAGTATTGGAATTTTCACACCACCCTCGTCTTTGATGCGAAGAGGTGGTACAACAAGTTGAAACCAATGTGCATCAAGAGTTGGCCGCAACTCAAGTAGGAATTCATAAATGCTTTCATTAGCAATCGAACAATGATAGCAGACATCGCCCAACTTCTTGATGTTCAACAGAGGGAAAGAGAGTCGGTGAAAAGTTATTTCAAGAGGTTCAGTAGTATCATCAACAAAATCAAGAATGTCACTATTAACAAGGCATTGGATGCGCTGGTGACCGGGTTCCACATGCATACCCCTTTTTGGAGAGACATCCAAAATAGCCAACCCAAGACCTATACACAGCTGGTAGATCTTATCCAGTGAGAGATTCATTCTGAAGAGACAATTGAGAATTGAGAAAGGGTGGAAAAAGAGAAAGGGGATCACTATTGCAGGGAAAGACGATGATCTACCGAGCCTCGCACCAACTGCTTTTGAGGACGACGTTCTATTGAGCCTAGTACTAATCACTATCAGAGGTTCAACCAAACTGAGATAGTCCTGGCCTCCTTTACTGGGCTGCTTGTAGTGATTTCTCAACCAGCTATTTCTCTGCCCAAGTTCTGCTGTATACACCGAATTTAGGTGCACAACACGAAAGACTACCCTGACGTGCAAGACCAGATTGATCGAGAGAACCAGTGATAAGGAAAGAGAAATCAGCCAGCTCGAGAACGTCGAAGACCACCCAATCAAAGGTGAAGACCTCCACCTCGGCGCTAGGACAATGGACCTCACCGCTACAACATAAAGAACAATAGGAATGTAGATCTGGCTGGACGGACCCACAATAGCCCCTCAGTCCGTGAGATCAACATTATAATTAGAGGCCCATATGTTGGAGGGCATACGATGAACTCACGGTGAAACTACGCTAAGGCAGCAAGAGAAGAACTAGTAGAAAGCTGGCAGGTTCATGGACATGGACCCAGGGCCTCACCAATTGCATTCACGGAGGAGGATGAGGTCGATGTCCACTACTTCCATTGTGACGCCTTAGTAATCTGCACCATTGTTGCCAGAAATAGGCTAGGACGAATATTGGTTGACGATAGCAGTACCATGAATATCCTGTTTGGTAGCACTTTCAACCAAATGGATATAGACTACGAGCTGACAGCCATCTCAAAACTATTGTTCAACTTCACGGGAGACAGCCTCGTCCTACAAGGAAGGATCACCCTCGCAGTGGACTTCAGAGAGCTCCCATGCTGCTTAAAGAAGTTCATGGAATTCTTGGTGGTGGATACCCGTTCTGCCTATCACGGGGTCATTGACAGGCTCGCGTTTAAGGATTTACAGGTAGTAACTTTCATCTATCACTTGGCGATGAATTTCCCAACACCAGGTGGAATTACCAAAGTTTGAGGCAATCAGACTGAAGCGAGGGTGTGTGGTTTGCGGCCAACTCCTTAACTCACTGGGTAAAAACTTAATACGTACACATGCAAGCAAAGAAAGGAAAGTAGCGATGGCATGTGGTTCGCGGCAAACTCTTTAACTCGTTGGATAAAAACCTGTGTACGCATACGCATGCAAGCAAAGAAAGTAAATCAGCGAGGGTGTGTGGTTCGCAGCAAACTTCTTAACTTGCTGGGTAAAAACTTAAAGCCTACACATGCAAGAAAAAAAAAGCAAAGTAACAAGGGTGTGTGGTTCGCGGCCAGTTCCTTAAATCGCTGGGTAAAAACTTAATGCGTACACATACAAGCAAAGAAAGCAAAGCAGCGAGCGTGTACAGTTTGTAGCCAATTACTTAACTCGCTAGGTAAAAACTTAACGCCCACACATGCAAACAAAGAAAGTAAAGCAGCGAGGGTGTGTGGTTGGCGGCAAACTTCTTAACTCGCTGGGTAAAAACTTAAAGCGTACACATGCAAGCAAAGAAAGCAAAGCACCGAGGGTGTGTGGTTCGTGGCCAATTATTTAAATCGCTGGGTAAAAACTTATTGCGTACACATACAAGCAAAGAAAGCAAAGCAGCGAGCATGTGCAGTTTGCAGCCAATTCCTTAAATTGCTGGGTAAAAACTTAACGCATACACATGCAAGCAAAGAAAGTAAAGCAGCGAGAGTGTACGGTTTGTGGCCAACTCCTTAACTCGCTGGGTAATAACTTAACGCGTACACATGCAAGCAAAGAAAGCAAAGTAGCGAGGGTGTGTGGTTCGTGGCCAACTCCTTAACTCACTGGGTAAAAACTTAACACATACACATGCAAGCAAAGAAAGCAAATCAGCGAGGGTGTGTGATTCGCGGCTAACTCTTTAACTTGCTGGGTAAAAACTTAATGCGTACACATGTAAGTAAAGAAAGTAAAGTAGCGAAGGTGTGTGGTTTGCGGCCAACTCCTTAGCTTTCTGGGTAAAAGCTTAACGCATACACATGCATGCAAAGAAAGCAAAACATCAATGGAGTGTAGTTCACGGACAACTCCTTAACTCCCTGGGTAAAAACTTAGCGTGTATACATGCAAACAACGAAAGAAAGGCATCAAGTAATGATATTTGTCGTGCGCAAACACGAGTAAAGCGAAACAATAACACTTTTCATTAATAACTCTGATGTAACGGTAGAAACAGAGAAGTCACACAAAGCAAAGGTTCCTATGGCCCTGCCGACTCTTTAGGGTCAGCACAATTAGAGGCCCTAACTTAGCCAATGATTCATTGGCCTTCGAGAGCTCTGCCAAGGTCTCGGCCAACTCCTTGTGCTTGGCATAAGCCATATCTTTGTACACAATCTGTTTCAGCTCAGTTCACCTCCGGACGTCGACGCATACCATTTGGATCGTTTTGAATTTAACCAGTTTGTACTCGGTCTGTGCTCTGGCCTCATCGAAAAGATCAAACTTTGAACGGATGATCTTTTTCTCCGAGTGTAACTTCTCAACGTCCTCAGAACTTACGACCTTCGAGTGCAACTTGTCAATATTTTCTACTAATACCTTGTACAATTTGCAGTTAAGTACATTGCTCTGGGCGGTGCTTATCTCTGTCATTTTTACCAACTCCAACAAGTCTGCGTTATCTACCGCCTTTTCCCAAGAAGGAGTCCAATACTTATGAACAGAAACTGATGATATAGCTAATGGATTCGCTAACGTTTCCAGAACAGCCAGGTCCAACTCATCCTGATGGGACCCAATATTGATACATTCAGTACAGCCATAGGGAGCGAGAGTGACCTGCATTTGGCCTCACTTAGCCCTCTTCGAATTCATTGCATTACCTTCATCTCCCATTTCTCCTTTTTGCGCAATTTTTTCTCTTCATCATTGATAATCTCCTTTTCTTTGCATTGTCGTTCGACACTCTTTGATGGAAATAGGAATTCTCTAGAAAGAAATGAGGATGAGGCACCCATGGCTGTTTCTAGCACTAATGGGACAGGGACAACTGAGACTGGCACGGCACCTGATATCGGGAGTTGCAAAGAAGGAGTCATTTTTCTACCAAAATTTTGGAAAAGTAAAAGTCGGCCATTGGTGAAGACAGATGAGTTCTGAAAATATGGGAAGAAGAAAAAGGTGAATGGAAGCAATGAAAGATAGTAGAAGTATATATAGGCTCAGCGCCCGATCTCAGCCATTAATGAATGACCCAGAATTTGAACCGACAGATAAGTGACGCGTTTAGGAGAGCTGCATCCTTGAAAACCCTAGAAAATGTAAAGGCTGCATAACTTAAATGCACTTGGGGACTTGCACCTGCCATGCGCAATACTGACGCGAGAAGATCCCGACAACTAGTCTTCGACTCCATCGTCAGGTTATCTCTTCGGCCTCGACAAGTTAAAAAGTTAGACTATTGTTAAAATATGCATTTCAACTTTGGCAATAGAACAGGCGAGGCAGTAACACAGACAATGATAGTTAAGTTGGCCTTTTATTTACCAAAGTCTAGATTACAAAGTACGTAAAAGAAAACGTAGACACCGTCCTATTACCCTCGCCGCCTCTTTAAGGTCGGCACAAGAAAGGAGCCCTAGTCTAGCTAACTATTCTCTAATCTTCGGGACTACTTATGCTTCATAATAGAGCTTCGTCAGCAACATAAGTCTGACTTTACCATAATAGGGAGTCTCTCAAATATGATATCATTGTGATGATCATCATATGAGTTGATTTGGTGACTAATTAGGCCATATTGCTCAAAAAATGCCGTTGACACCTTCGGCAGATAGCTCTGAGCCTCGTCATCTGAAACAAAATCATTGAAATATATATCATCAACATCGATGTCCATTGTGGAGGTACCACTTGATATATGCCCGCTAAGGCCACTAGGCCCAACCTCTTCCATGGCATCCAAAGCACCCACCAGATCTTAAGTGTGACTCGGATATTTATGGAAGTGTACGTGATCATTCAAACAAGAACTCTTGATCTCCTATCTTAAGAAAAGCTTAAGTGGAACACCAGTACCAATTGACAAATTTGCAGGAAAACCCTATTTGTCTCTTCAACCGGGAGAAGTTACCACCATCAAAACGGGGTAGTTGAATTCAGAGAAGTTTTGGACGGGTAAAATTTGAAAAGGATAGATCCCTAGGGCTTATATAAGGGTTGCATGGAAAATGCAAGTTTGGTTACATGGGAAACACAAGATATTAAATAAAGTTATTAATGGACAGCTATTTAATGGGCATGTGGATCGCCACATGCCACGCGCCCCCTTCCAATTTATCTAGATAATGATGATGTCAGCTTGTTGGGCAATGAAAAGACTGTTCCATTAATACCTTTGAAAAAATCTCCCCAAATCCAGAACCAACTCTTCATATTCATCAACAAGGCTACACCGTTAATGCCTTTAGAAACGACTTTTCGAATTCAGATTCAACTCTTCAGATTCAAACCCATCCCAAGTTGTGTAAACTTCTAAGTCCAATAGCCTCGCCAAACATTTGTTATCTATGATGGACCTTCTCGTCAAAGATAGTTCGCCAAAGGTCAAAAATTCGTCAGAAACCTTATGTTGAGAGTTTTCTAAGAGCAGAGCCTTGGCAAGGGAATCTCATCAAAGGTTAGAAACTTGACGGAATACATGTTTTCATTCATCAAAAATATGACACAAGGTAATTGTACTGAGAGTGAAAAAGGAAGATGTTCCATTAATAATATTCTAAGCAAATACAAGAAGGAAAAACGAACAACAAAAATGCAAGTCCTACTGTCTCGCCGCCTTTCCGGGGCTGGCACATTGGAGGTCTTCCTTTGTGGTAGGGGGAGTAGTGTGGGCTTCGCCTTTAGCCTGAGGCTCGACAGAAGTTGGGACTTCGACAGCTCCGGGATCCTTTAGAGTAGAAGGATGGACAGGAGCTCGCATTAGGAATAAAATGTCCCATTCTGGGTGAACCTCTCCAATCCTTTCAACCAATTGCTCTCCACCGACCGACATAAAGAGATTAGCGAGGCGTAAATACTCGGGAGTGTTTGAGAACTCCTCCTTGTAGGACATCACAGCCTTCACCTCAGCTTCAGCCTGCTCTGCCTTCGCTTTCTCCACTTCTTCTCTAGCCTCTGCCATCTTCTTATCTTTTTGAGTAACCATAGCCTCAAAGATACTATTAGTCGTGGTGACATCACTTTCAGCAGCGAACGCACAGTCCTCCACCAATTTCTATGTGGCCTCGACAGCCTATTTTTTTGCCCAGGCTGGCTTCATGTTCTCGGATGTTGCCTTCAACTCGACCTCATACTTGGCCTTCAAATCAGCCTCAGCGACCACCAAAGCATCCAGTTTGAATCAAAGGGCCTTATTCTCTAAATTCAGCTTGGATTTCTTGGCACTCATCGCCTTTAGATCCTCGGAGAGCTTCTTCGACTTGGCCTCATCCTTGCTGAACTTGTCCTCGAATCCAGTGATGGTATCGTACACATCCTTATTCAAAATCAGACCTCGATCTATGGACATTTCCACCAGCTGCAGAAGATTACCCATAGAAGCCTTCTCCTACTTTGGGGTCCAATACTTGTAGACACTCACTGCCGTAATAGCAGGGAGCGTAGGAAACATCTGTAGCATGTGAGCATCCAGCTCTTAGTAGTGAGAGTGGATGCTCACATGCTCCAATCGTCCAGACAATTAAAAAGAGTTCTCGGTATCAGCAGCCCATTCCGTAGGGATCGACGAGGTACAGAAACATTTCTTAGTCTGCCTGCTTTTGCGAGCATCCTTCAAAAGCCCCACCCCGGCCTCTAAAGACTTATTTTTCTATCTAGGGGCCTCACCCGTCCCCTCTGAGACCTTTTTCTCCTTGTCTTGTTGGGAAACAAGAGACAAAAGTGGAGAGAAGTGGTCATGTCTAGAACTGGGACGGTAAGAATTGGGAGATGTATAGTCTGGAGAGGTACCATTTCCTGAACCTGTTGAGATGAAGGTTGGCTGCAGCACTAGATTCACCCTCACCATCGGCAAGGGAAAAAGTGGGGATTTTCTTGAAAACAAACGCAGATGCAATAATAACCAAAACTCAGAATGCCAAAAATAACCATTGACACAACTCTTACATAATTCGAGTCACGAGACTTACCTATTAGTCCAAAATGAATTAGTAAGCTGTGATCGTTGAGTAGGTTGCTAGGGCTCTTGAAGTAGTTGTCAAGTGCACGAACTATGACCCACTTCAACCTCAAATCACCTTGGTCTCTCTTCAGGATTGGCGGATTTCCACAATCTTCAAAGATAAACGAAGCATTA
Organism: Forsythia viridissima; assembly: GCA_030279155.1. NCBI lineage: Eukaryota > Viridiplantae > Streptophyta > Magnoliopsida > Lamiales > Oleaceae > Forsythia > Forsythia viridissima. The sequence goes on along the minus strand of CM059041.1, from coordinate 30,824,480 downwards.
AGTTAGGAGCGGGGATTATAAACCACAAAAGATAGTAAAATATATTGAGTTCTCCAAAGCGACGAGGAAGGGACACATTGGAGAGAGGATCTTCTGGCCTAAATTCTTAGTCCCTTCTGGTGAAGAAGAATCTTTCCTTCCAGTTGTGCACTTTGTTGGGACTGTCGGTAGACGTCTCTCATTTCTGACCTGGCAGGAGAGATATGTTGAACCAACCTGCAGACCGATAAGGCTGGTAAATTAACTGAAATTCTCTTAGGGATAAGTTCCCTCTAACCTCAGCAACCCTTTACAACAGGAATGCTGCCACCATCTAGCCCCATCCGTTTGGTGTTATCTGACAGGGGACTAGGTTGAAATCATGTAAAACCTCGTGAAAGAAGGAGTGCACAGCAGGCGAAGGCCTTGCTACATTATTGGCTCATAAATGGCGACGAACCCTTTAAGTAGGTCGTCAACCTGCTTTTCAGGGCCAGGGACTCTGAGCACCACAGAGGCGGAGACATCGTAAAAAAGTCTGATGTCTTCCAAGTCAGCCTCCCTAATCTATGAGCCAACCATAGAATCTATAGTAGCCGGACTTTTTAACTCCTCGTCAAGTTGCCAGGTAGCAGGGGCATCCCTTTTGTCTAGCGACGTTCTCTTTTCAGGGACCCTAGTATCCCAAATGTTTTTTCCTCGCCTTCGTCTTTGGCGATGCTCTTGGAGTTTCTTTCCTCTTGCTCGTGGACGCTGTGGATGGGGAGGGGGGGACAAGCAACAATCGATCTATGATCAACTTCGTCCTGCCTTTCAGGTGAAAATGAAGCTTTGCCCATGATCTCAGGGTACTGGGAATTATTGTGTTCGGACAACATTGCTGATTTTCTTTGTTCAAAAGGAGATATCTCTGTAGTTGCCAAATAAAATAGCAGAAACGGCGGCCAGAACAAGAATTTGGAAAATCACAAAGAAGATACATGAAATAGCGCACAACAAACTCTACAACTTTACCTAATGCGCTCAACGAATTGCAAATCGGAGTCTCTATTCATCGAAATTCTCTAACTCTGTGGCTCTCTTTCGCCGAAATTCTCAAATTTTTTTTATGGCAAATGAAGAGATGAAATGGTGCCTAATGGACGGGCATTAGGTTTATATAGACGATGGCCCATTCATCTTTACCGTTGATTTTAAATCACATGATCTGAGACGTCCATATAGCGAATGCATGGCACAACCAGGCTAAAAAGTGGAAAACATTGTCTAGCATAATTAATGTAGACAACACACGCATGCCACACACGCATCGAAACGTCCTTCATGTACCAGCAGCATTAATGGCGCTGACGTCCCGACTCATCATTACCTGACCATAGTGACAGCTTTGATTGACAGCTCGATCAGATCACACCTACTACGAACCAACAAATGCCACGTCACTTGCGACTAACCCAATCGAAGCCCTTGCCCATTATCAATAAATAGGCTTAGGCTTGGAGGACTGTACATAGATACTTCGAATAACCAGTGTATATATGTGCGAGGATATCCATTGCACAATAAATATGGCTTCATTATCGAAAAAAAAAACTTATTCTCAAAGTCCTACACCTACCATAAATAATATGCTTGGACTTGGGGAACTATTGTTACCACCTATTTTGGTAAGGCCTCCACGTCAGCAATGGCCTCCTCGGCCCAGTAAAGGCCCAAACCATGCATCGCGAAGGTCTCATGAGTCCAGCGAGGACCTCGTGGGTACATTGAAGGTCTCAAGGGCCCATCAACATATTAGCACTCTTGAACCAAGTATAGCGAAGCACATGAAGGGCCTCGACATTCATGGTCGACCCTGGGTGCTTCGCTGACAATCTAATTTGTCACAAATCCGTAGGCAATCCGATATTTTAGAATAAACAGAGATATATTTAAAGAAAAAATATGCTTGATTGTCACACGAGTTCTGACAAAGAAATTAAATCTCAATCTCCTAAAGATTAGACAACATAATAATGGGGATCAATTCAAATAAGGGCTAAAATCTAAGAGATTGCATAGCCAACCAATCACTCTTATCTTATAAGGAATGAGAATCCGATCAGATATCTAATTGATTGTTTACCTAAATTAATTAGAACTCTGAAGCTATAAATATAACGTCTCCGGTTGTTCTAAAGTACGCATTATTCTTACCCTTAAACTCTGCTCAATTTTCTGCCTGATTGTCCCTCCTACACCCAAAAAATCTCTCCTGTATATACTTATTACTCTATAGAGTAGTTGACTTGATTGTTGGAGTACCAATGATCGCTGGACTATTTTTCTCTAGTGATCTTGGTGCCTAACGATTGTCCTAGTATGCGGGTAACATACAGGCTGACAAAGGATTGACTAAAGATTTGTTGACACGTGAATAGTACAGATTCCGACGTCAACAATACCAAAATATGTTATGTTGTTTTGAAATAGCCCCATTTTGTAAACTAATGGGAAGAATGCCCATTTTGAGGATAAAATGTCAAAAATTTCATTTTGTTAAAAGGACTTTAACTTTGTGTGGTTGTGATTGTGATTGTAAACACATTTGTATGTTATAAATTCTGTGACTTCCAAAGAAAAATACATTGTTAGATCGTCCAATTAACAAACAGATTAATAAAATTACAATGTCAAACACTATGAATTTTTTTTTTAACACAAATTGAGAATCCTGACGCATAAAGAAAAACACACTATTCTAAAAATATTTTTCTTCCAATGTAAGTTTTGCTGTTAATCATTTTAAATATATGTGAATAACACAATAATACTTAGTTTTAAGTGTTATATCTCCATATCACAATGTTCATATCTCTATTTTACAAGAAATCAAAAATAAATTATATTAGCTCATGACAAACAAATCACACTACTTCAATTACATTTTTATTTTGTACTACAATATTACTTGCACTTATTCCATTTGAAATTTTAATTATTTAATGCCAAATTGAAATTTTGTGATATAAAATAAAGTGAACAATTAAACTTGTGTCGATGTCCACATTTGTGGATCGACATCCAAGTAACAATGGACATTTTCTGATTTTTCAATTTGTTAATTAATTAAGTTGTTATGTATTTCAGATATGGCAGAAACACTTAGATTTGTTGTGACACACGGTGGAGATTTTGTTAAGGTATGTAATAATTGGCAATGGGATTGTAACAGAACAACTTCAATTGAAGTGAACAGTAACATTACTTATAGAGAACTTATGACGAAAGTGAAGAATAAGTTAAACGTGGATAATTATTTATTTGAAATTAAGTTGCAATTCAAAGTTTCATCAATGTATATTCCTCGAGCCGACCGTTTTGATGATTAGGACTTGAAATGGTATATTTCAATTCACAAGGATATTGTACTATGTGTAATTTGTGTAATAAGAGTGAGATTCTACATCGCACATTGATGCTGCAACAACCCCTGCAACAACTGATGTAGAAGTTGAAATTTTTTAGTAGCAAAATTTTCGAAATTATATGGCTTTAGATGTTGAACACAAGCCTAGTAATACAAATAACATGAAGCCAGAATGTTCCATACCCCCATCCCACTAGTTCTACTCATCTTACACAAAACAATGGGATTCTTTAGAATTGTTTAGTTAAAGTGGAAACTAGAGAATTAGAAGTGAATCAATTTTTTTTAGTAAGATAGAGTTGAGTTTAAAGCTTCACAAGATTGCATTATCAAATAGATTTCAATTCAAGGTGAAGAAATCTGACCAATGTACTCTTAGTGTTGTTTATGTTGATAGTAAATGTAAGTGGCAGTTGCGTGCTTCCAAAGTAAAGTCATTTGACATCATTATTCAAAAATTTAAGAATAACCAAACTTCAGCCATGAATTATCAAAACAATGGTTGCAGACAAGAAACAAGTACTGTAATTGCCCATTACATTGTGCATCAATTGAACGATATCAATCAACCATACATCCCAGAAGGATTAATCGGAGATGTCGAACGAGACTTAGGTGTAACTACGACATGGCTTGGAGAGCGAAAGAAAATGGACTTGTTCTCGTAATGGGCTCGAATGAGGAAAGGTACAAAAAATTAGAATCATACTAGCATGTACTAAAGGTCTGCAACTCTGGAACAGTTACGTATATAGAAAGAGACGATCAGAATAGGTTCTTGTACTTTTTTATTGCATTCGAAGCTTGTATACAAGTATTTGTATCATATACACGACCTGTTATTTGCGTTGACGGTGCTCATCTGAAGGGCAAGTACAAAGGAACTTTGCTCGTAGCCACTGGTCAAGATGCTAGCGAGCAAATTTATCCTATTACTTGGAGAATTGTAGATTTAGAAAATGACACTTCATGGTTTTGGTTTTTCACAAAGTTGAAGGATCTTTTTGGAACCATTCTCAATTTGGTTTTCGTATCAGATGGGCATAATGGTATAATAAATTTTGTGCATATGTTGTTTCCTGAAGCACAACTTGGGTGTTGCATATGGCATCTCGAAAGCAACATTCGTAAGTGTTATAGCGGGGATAAACATGTTGGATTTTTTTTAGGACAACTCATACATATAGGATTGAAGAATTTGACAGTTGTATACGCCAAATTCAACTAATGAGCCAACATCTGCATGAATACTTGATATCGGTGGGGGTTCAATATTGGTCTAGAATTCATTTTCGTGGAAATCGATATAACGTAATGACGTCTAACAATACGGAGTTATTGAACTTTCTATTGCGTCGACAACATCGTTTCTCTGTTATACATTTAATTGAGTACATACGGTCCATTTTCCAACAATTGTTTTTCGAACGTCATAATTTAAGAACAAAATGTACAACTGCACTGGCACCGAAAATTGAAGTAGAACTTCACTCAACATTCAACTCATGAAATCAATACTTTGCACCAGGTGGGTATTGGCAGAGACGTATACATGGTTAATCTTCTGAACAAGAGTTGTAGTTGTCTGGAATTTCAATTACAACAAATGCCTTATGAGCATGCAAACAGAGCAGTCACCTCTCAATGATCAAGTTGTTATAATTTTTGTTCATCATATTACACTTCTGAATATTGGCACAGAACAATTTTGATGCCATAAACCCTGTAGAACAAATAGCCAGACGAGTGGAGCCTTTCACCTGATGTTGTAACAAACCATACATTGCTCCTACTAGTACACCGTCAACCTAATCGTCCCCCTATCCAACACCGACATGTACGACATGAAGTTCAGGCCCGCTCTCGAAAGTGTAGTCGTTGTGGCAACAACGATCATAGCTGTCAAACACGTACAAATCCTATGCCACTTTGTCGATGACATTTTGTATAATATATTTCTCATAATTGTAAAAAAAAATTGGAATACTTAGTGTGTTATATTTATGGTCATTATTAGTTTTCTACAACTCGAAAAATGAAATGTGTAGTTTAGGTGCTACGTCAACATCGACTTTTCATGTCGATGTCGACATAACACAAGTCCAACACCGATATTTAATGTTGATGTCGGCAATAAGTCGATGTCCACATAAAATGTAGACATCAACTTGAAATACACATGTATTTTATTTTACTTTTGGAAGAACAATGTTGAACCGTACATTATAGAAATTGAGAATGTAGTACATGGTTAATTTGAACAAACGCAAGCTACATGATAATAACATACATAGTAAACCATACTAAATAAGCCGATTGGAAAATCTTAGATTCAACCTTACTACATCGAAGCAGATTATCCTTCTTCCACACCGATTTTCCACCATCATCATCACATGACTCGTCGTCGCCATTAGATGATATAACAATTGATAACCCAAGAATAACTAAAGAAGAGGTGGGTGAATTAGTTTTTACAAACTTTTTCGAAAACAATCTCAAAATAAGAAACTTAAGAGATATAGATTAATCAAGTAAAAATACAAGCACAATGTAAGTAAATAAAATGGTAGATAGTGTGCAAATGATATTTTTATAAAGGTTCGATCCAAACTAATTATCTACGACCTCCGTTACCAAGCTCTCCGTCACGAACACGGACTTTCCACTATATTGATTGACTTATGGTGTAATCAAAATCCTTACAACTCTTTCGGTGACTTACAAGCAAGAAGCACTGATGCTTATACAATATTGAGCTTTACAGAACCTCAATGTGACCCAAAGATATGAAAAAGTTGATTTACGATAATAAGCAAAATTGATAAATTTATTTTCTTTTCTCATAACATACAAATTTATCAATTCATGAAATTCAATTTATGTCAATTTATCATAGCAATTTATCAATTCATCTTGTCATAACAATTCAATTCTCAATTCATCATCCAAAAACAATTTGATTTAACAATTTAATTCTCAATTCATCATCCGATACTACTCTTCCCCCTTTTAGCATAAACAAAAAGATATAGTAAACAAAAAAAGATATGATCAAAATATTTAACCAAATGATAGAATTATATTCTCCCTAAACTAAACAAAAGATGCAATATTATTCATTGATAACATTAAAACCAAAACAACCATAGTTTGACAATAAAAAATATGTATTAATCTAAAAGATTGTTTCAAAAACCACATAAACTAAAACTAAAAACTAGTTTTCCAGAGAAAGAGGCGGAGGAAACATCATGTCAAAACGGGAGTTAAGTGTTTGTTGCGAGGCTAGCACTTGTTGAAGCAACATGGTCAAACCATCAACCGATTGTTGTAGACCACCCACTTGTTGAAGCAACATGGTCATCAATACAACAAATTTATCATTTCTAATGCATTCGCGAAAATTATGTTGTTTGTTCATAATGAAAATACAACAATTTTTGAAATTTTGCCTTAACGTGTGTATTAGTTGCCATTTCCTGACTAATGCATCTGTTACACCATGTAGTCGCGCATTTCATCCCACGTCATATTTTGGTTTTGAGGCCCATTCATTTCTGCCGCAATTTGATCTTGTTCGCCTGGCATGTCAATCTCATCATGATTGCGATTAGATTCCACTGCATCAAATCCCTGGTCGATTTGACCTAAGCGTCTTAGGAAGTTGTAGACCGTCATTGTTGCAATAAAGACAGCTGTTTGTGCAGGAAAGGAATAACTAGGCATACGGTCAAGTACCTTCCATTGCATCTTCAAAACACCAAAAGCCCTCTCGATCACGTTTCAACAAGATGAATGATTAAAGTTGAAACGCTCATTTGCATTTTTGAACCGTCTATTGCGACCGTCCATAGACTCCCTGAATTCTTGAAAGTGATATCTAATGTCGGAGCCTTTATATAGGGTGAGATAACCTGGCATGTTCGTGAACCTGTAATCAACCAGATAATACTTACCTGGTCCTGACTCTGAAAATTTATATCCAGACTATATATTACTCTTGCAAGAATGCGACTATCGTGTGTGTTTCTCGTACTGCCAGGAAGTTCGAATGTGAAGCAAAGGTTGAAGTCACATGCAGCTAGAACATTCTGCGTTGGGATACCCTTCAAGCCAATAAAATTAAGTTGTTTTTCTTGAGGTAGGACAGCCTTAACGTGTGTTCCATCGATTGCACTAATACAGTCCTGCATATTTACGATGTACATGGAAGATAGTATAAATAGATATCTTCAAGAATGAAGAATACAAAATTCACAAGTTTACGTTTACCACACCTAGAACATAGGATGTCTGTCCAATTTTGGCTGATGGTGGGAAAGGACTAAGGTTGTAGTTTGGGTCTGGTTTGATTAGCCGACCACCGAATTGCACAACGGTACGTAACACTAATTTGAAATAGTGACCTATGGTTTCCAACGAGTGTCCAAACATGGTCCGCACCTGTCTATACCATTACCATGTGTTAGGATATATAAAAACATGCCAACCTGTTCATATATTGAAACTTCGGTGCCATCATGTAAGCCATACTCATCGCAAAGAACATGTGTGAAATGAATGAAAGCATTAAGATACATTCGAAATTCATGATATGATATTTGGCCGTCACTGTCCAATGCTTCGATCATGAACATGTATCCATTTCGTGCTCTTGGGTTTCTACGAATTCTTCGTCTTGAATTACGTATATAATCACGAACAGCACGATCAATCAATCGACAGAACTCGAACCATATGCTAATATCTTCTTGTAATTGTTCTTCATCCTCATCCTCATTATGCTCGTCCTCATCGTCTAAATATGATCTCAGTACACAATCAAAATCAAACAACATATTTGCCAATGTATGAAGTAAAAATACAAGCACTACATGAATGCCCTATATTTGGGGTGCATGCAAATTGAGAAATGCAACTACAATTTATAGAACCCGTAGGTAACATTTATGAAACTACCCTCTTTCACATATATGTGTTAGCATAGTTCCTGCGTTGAAAAAAATATTACCCATTTAAGAATCTACCTACCCGATGAAATAGTACCCTTTAAACATGCGGCTACCCAATTAAAGTCCCACGCTATGAAATATGACATGTTTGACAAAAATAGTACCAATTCGTATAACTAATGTTGTCATATTAGGTAGTAATATTCATTGTACCAAGATGGGATCCCATTTAAAATCACGACTACTGTCTTAATGGAGTGCAATACCCGCTAAATGCAATAAAAGACAATACAAGTCGATTGAAAATTCAACATTTATAAAAGTTGCATTATATTGATCGATTCTACTTATTGATCTGATCGAAGTTGAACTGAATCCAACCAAACTTGTACTCGGGTTCTTCTGCAGCTGCAAACCCTTCCCTATTCTTGCAGTTCACTAGGAATGTCAAAACAAAATTATACAGTGCAATACCCTTCGGCACTTTAACCGTGGCCACAAGTTCCTTAATGCACCGGTGATAGCTCGGGACCTCTTGTTGGCAGTTTTGAAGACTGACAGCTAATGCTTCGCCCACATTTGCAAGATACTCCATTGAATAAGAGAGGTCGACACTTCTTATTTTTTTGGGTTTCTCCTTAGATCTACGAGCTGATCATTTTTGCTTCTCACCACTGTGACAACTAGAGATATTCATTCTCGAACTTGATCCAAATTCTACCGGACCTTCATCACTTGAGTCTCGTGTCTCTGCGAAGATGGGCAACGTGTTATGGGGACTAGCACGCCACCGTTAATAACCTGTCAATTCCACGTTGCGATAACTTTGTTGGCATCATTGCGTACTTGTCTGAGTCGAAAGTCTGTCCAAACAACTGGAGGTGCCTGTGGTATATTTCACGAACATCACGGCTTCTAAATTTGGCGTACTTTGCCTTTTCCTGCACTGGTTTAACACATTACAAAGACCGTATGTGCTTAGCGTCCTACAAAATTACAAAATTCCAATACGAAACAACCATTGTAAAATCACCTCAATTGGACACTGTGAATATATTTTTCATAATCATGTGCATAAAATAATTTGTACAGACTTTTTCACATTACTTGTACTTCTAATGTATCAATATTTATCATTTTACATTACTCTTAGCACAAGTGCAAATTATCTGAAATTAGAACATATGCACAAGTACAAATCCACCAATCTCATCATCACAAACCCGGTTAGCTTCAGGAGACTATTGGAACAGAAGCCTGAATCAAGCTAATAATGACCGTTACAATTTTGAATGAAACAAACCTTGATTTTTTGCTCCCACCAGTCGTCGTCAGCAACAATGAGGCTGTCATGTTGGTTGTATTCAATGCCCGTACAGTATAGAAGCTCGTGAAAGTGTTTGTGTTGTCGCCTCATTGAATCCCAATTATTCTTAAGCTGGGTATGGCTCCAACTTTTGGCAGCAGAGGTGTTGAACAAGTTCACCAACCTCTCCCAACCGTGTTTGCTGAAGCACTTTCCCCTACCGTGACCATCCGTAATCACAGTTTCGCACGCGGTGAGAAATATTTGATGTTTCCGCTTGGCCCATCGCATTCTTCTTGGCAGGCGAGGCTAGTTTGACGGGAGTCAACTTTCTAGTCCTCATATTGTGAGTGGAATCTTCATCAGTAAAGTGCTGGAAAAATAAAGAATAGAAATGGAAATATAATAAACACGACAAAAATTCTCAAAACGGCAAAAATTATACCGCAAGTAGTTGGCGTTGGGGAAAATGGCAACAACTACATTTTTCCCAAGGCAAAGGAAAACTTCAGAAAATAGAAAAATGCTACCAGAATTCTTGGATTAAACATCTTGAAATGAAGTTTTGGAGCACAAAATCGATTTGAAGCTCGCAAAATCTGATTTCCAGCACAAATCGACGGAGTGCTTGTACGAAATATTTTATTCGGCATTGGACAATCGAACCTGTGGATTGATTTTGAAGAGGATGAATAGTTTGTTTCCTGAATTTGGGAAGCACTTGCAGGGTTATTTCTTGAATCTGCGGCCAACCAAGTGAAGAAAAGAGATGACAATATTGGAAGCAATTGTAAGGTTAGTTAGGTAATTTCAAAGAGATAAATATAAATGGCTCCAACTGTTTCAAAATCAGCTTTTCAGAATTAGGGGGTCATATTGAACCAAATAGTCAAAATGAAAATAGCAAAATCTGCTATTGTTTTGATTTCAGACAGGCACTTAAACTTACCTCATTTTCAATAGCTATGAAGCACATGCTGGCAACTTTCTCTTGATTTTCATCTTCTTCATGGTCTTCTTTATCGCTATCATCCCACGTTGCTTGGAATACTTTCTTCTTGATAAATTTTTTCTTGTTTGGACACTCGGTTCTTTTGTGACCGAGTTTGTCACAATCATAGCAAACAATCTTCTTATTCTTCTCTTCGCCTTTTTCTTCTTTCTTTTGGAATCGACGATTGTTGCGAAAACCTCTCCATATATTCACAAGAAGAACTAGATCATCAAGTTCCTCATCGCTCATGTTCATACTTGAGGAGCCTTCATCATTTGTTGCTTTTAAATAAATTTGTCGTTTTGGAGACTCCTCCATTTCTTCTTTGCTTTTTTTTGTCTTCCCTTTGTCTCGGCATAGTTTAGCTAGTAGGTCATTAATGTTCCATAGCGCTCCTCCAATGGATATGTGTTGACATCTTTTGTATTTTCAATCAACATCATCAATGAGATCCAATCTTCTGAAAGAGACCTAAGCATTTTGCTTACAAGTTCACCTTTAATAAATTTTCGATCAAAGCCTTTAAGACCGTTAACAATATCGGTGAAACGAGTAATCATATCAACAATAAGTTCATTTTGTTTCATGAAGAAATTTTCAAAATCTTTTATCAAGAGATTTATCTTAGTTTCTTTTACTTTGTTAGTACTTAAGTGAGTGATTTTCAAAGCATGTCAAATGTCGTAAGCGGAATCAAATGTGCTAATATGATTGAATTCATTTTTATCTAAAGTACAATAAAGTAAATTTTTTGCTCTAGCATTTAAAGATATTTTTCTTTTATCTTCTTCATCGTACTTCTCTCTAGGTTTTGGAATAGTTTCATCTGATTTATCTTCAATTTTAATGACTTTTGTTGCAAATAAGGACCAAATTCAATGACTTCCTAAATGTTATAATCTATTGATTGAATATATATCATCATTCTAGCTTTTCAATAGTTATAGTGGGTGCCATTAAAGAAAGAGGACGATTTGTAGAATACTCCTCAAGATTTTGAATATTGTTGTTAACCATTACTCAAGATTGTAAAATCTTAAATTTAAAACGAGCACATTGCTCTGATACCAATTGATAATTAACCAAAAGAGGGGTGAATTAATTTTTACAAACTTATTCTAAAAACAATCTCAAAATAAAAGACTTAAGAGATGTAGATTAATCAAGTAAAAAATACGAACACAATGTAAGTAAATATAAAAGGGTAGAGAGAGTGCAAACGATATTTTTATGGAGGTTCGATCCAAACTAATAATCTATGTCCCTTGTTATCAAGCTCTCCGTCATGAGCACGGCTTTTCCACTATGTTGATTGACTTATGGTGCAATCAAAACTCTTACAACGCTTTTGGTGACTTAGAAGCAAGAAGCACCATTCCTTATATAATATTAAGCTTTATGGGACATCAATGTAACCCAAAGATATGAAGAAGTTGATTTAAAATAATATTTCTCTCTTACTAAATGATAGATAGAAGTTAAGTACCAAGAGACACTAACACTTCAATAATTAGCAATAGATGAAAAGATCAAGTGTTGAGAAAAACTTTGATGAGGATGATGATTCAAAATTTTGATTTGATGGATCAAAGTTTTTCAATGAGTGATTTAGAAGATGTAGATGCAATGAAAGTTTGAATGATTTTTCTCAAGATGATTCTCTCTTTTTATGCTCTTATGAATGTGTTTAATGATAATGAATGAAGGACAATTTATAGAGAACAATTTTCATAACTTTCTGTCAATTCGAATGATCAATCGGTCGACCTACAAAAGTTCGGATGACCAAAATAACCGTTAGAATAGTATCAATCAGAACGGTCATATTTTTTAGAAAATAACATTTAATCGGTCGACCTATTGGTTGGACTAGTCAACCGGTTTAAGGTTTCGGTCGACCGAATTAACTTTCAGTTGACCGGATCCTGTGCCTTGAGAAAAATGTCCAAAATATTTTATGCAATTGATATTGTCATGGTTTTTGGTGCATAAAAATATTTTTGAGATGTTATCTTGTTCCTAAATATCAAAGAATTAGTACCTTTACATTTGATCTAAAACTCTAATCTTCGATCTTGAAATTTGAGTCTTGAAATCTTGTCTTGGATGGTTGACTTTGCTCTTGACTTCTTTGAGAGTTCGATTTATAATATAATCTTGATATTGATCTTTGACGATGATTGATTTGAATGTTTTGAAGATTACTTTAAACCAATTTGTTAGTAAACAATATTAATTGTTTGTTATGATCAAAACATTAAGGTTAAAGTTAACCATAGGTCAACAACAATGACTTCATAGTTCTGATTAGGGAATGGAGGTGAAGAGATGTCTTAGTCGTCATCAGATGTGTCCTCTTCATCTGAGTAATCCAATAAACAATTGAACGGAATGGGTTATATGTCCCTAATAGAGTTGTTGGTCTCATCATCATCTAATATAATGGGTGTGCTCCATGAGCTTCCTGGACTATTAGTTGTTGCTGGACTTGTTTGTTTTGGACTATTGTTTGGGATAGACATTGTATAAACGAACAGATAAATATGGCAATACTAAATCAAACAAATCCAACCTTTTATACTTCATGGAATGAATAATTACTATAGAATATTTGAAGCTGGACTTTCCAGTAAAAGGATGGACATTACATGAAGACGTAAAGTTGATTGTGATTGAAAATATTTGTGTTATAGACTTAAACTTGATTATAATTGAGAATGACTCTGTCGATAGAGATTCTGTAAGTACTCAACATAATAGAGACAGGTATGTTGCTAATGCAATACTGCCAGTTATCACTGAGTTGAAATAACATAGAAAAACCCGATAATCAACAAAATAGTTCCATTACTAAAATACATATTAATCGAATAAATGACAAAACATACTTTGTTTATGCAAGAAAACACCTTAGTCACGTGCAGTTCTACAGCAAGGATATACCTACAAATCATAAAACTAAGTCTAAGTCGAAACATGAACAGCTAGCGCATCTGCACTGCAACCGCAACACATCTATGTTGGCATACTGTGCTTCGGGTCTCCATGTAGCATGGGTATGCTGAAAATTAGTGTGTATGAGCTGGCTGGACGTCAGCCCCATGTCCTTGATTCAAATGCGAGTAACTTTTGATAGAAAACTTCGAATCATGATTCATAAAGTGCATTGAATTCAAAACTCGATAGCATTCCAATAATATATCATAAAGTATTCGATGTCTGTTTGTGCTCCTTCATTCGTCAATGTGTTATTAAAGTTCATGTTTTTTCTAAGACATAAAAACAATATGAAAATTAATAAATACCCAAGCACATTTATAATAAATAAGAATTATATAAGTATATAAAATACACATATCAACCACTCTGGCTAGTTTTAACGTTATTTTTCAATGATCATGAGCTTTAATTTTTTTTTTGAATAGTCATTATATTTTCAAAGTTATTTTTCAACAATTACATAACGTTAAATATTTTTTTCACAATAGGCAATATACTTCTAACGTTGTTTCTTATCTATCACTCCACATCGTTTGAAAACTTAACAATTCTATTGCCACATCATCAAAATAATTAATTTTCAAATGAAAGGAAATTGAGTGACAAATAAAAAATAACGTTAAAAAGTAAAGTGATTATTCAAAAAAAAAAAAAAAAAGTAGTAGTTCAATGACGGTTAGAAAAAAATGTTGAAAATACAATTACTATTCAAAATTTATGAAAATTAATTATTTTCGAATCCCAAAAAACATAAGATTCTTTTGTAAATTTATTTGAATACGATTGTCAATAGCAATGCGTGACAATAAACTTTTATTATATTATTCATTCTAACATAACTTCAACAATATTTTATTTTATAGTGTGTAACTGTGCTCTTTGATTTATTTATTCTAGGAAAATTTACGAAATACACTTCACACCACCTACTTAAAAAAATTTATTTATTCTAAAAGTATTTTTGTCTGTTTAAAAATTTATATCTTTAATTCTTTATACTATATTTTATTAAGACGTAGCAAACACACCACCTACTACTTTAAAAAAAAAAAATTGAATATCTTACAAATATATCATCATAAATAGTTAAACAGACAAAAATACTTTTAATTATGAATACATATCACACCCTTTACATTATAATATTTCCATTGCATTGTGTAACAATTCACGTTCTATTTCTAAAATTATTTTATCATTTTTCAATATTTAATTACTGGAAGCTATGATGTTCATTTTCCATGATTTCCAACTTAAATAAATAATAAATGAACTTTAATAAGTTAATAACGTATTAAAAATATATAGGAATAACGTATTAAAAATATATAGGAAAAAAACTTCTTTTTTTTTTTATCAACCTTGTGAAATGGAAAATGGAAATATTTGCAACATTCTAACTAAAAAATTATGTTCATTATTGCTTGTTTTAAACCTAAGTAACAAATAACCTAGAAAGGGGGTTGAATAAATTGTTATTGAAATTAAGTAAAAGTTGATAATATTTTTTTTAAATAGAAATTATTAACACGAAAGTTCACTTTAATGATCTGATATTGGTGGAAATTTGTTTAACATCACAACGTTTTGCACAGTTCAAGATAGATAATAGAAATATAGATTAAAGCAGTAATTAACATTCCTAAATGAAACATCCATGGACCCCCATGCCACGAGTAGGGGTGGGCAAAACCCGACCCAAACCGGTCGAACCGACCAACCCGACCCGACCGGTTTGGGTCACTTTTTTAGATTTTGTGGGTTGGGTTCGGTTTAAAATTTTCACAGTTTAATCGGGTTGGGTCGGGTTTCGGGTTGGGTCGTGGAACCCGACCCAACCCAACCCAACCCAACCCAACCCAACCCAACCCATTTACTATTAAAAAAAAAAAAAAAACCCATATATGATATAACAACTAAAAGTGAAATGAAAACCCTAACTCACACCTCTCACTCTCTCACGCTTCTTACTCTCTCAGACCTCAGTCGCGCGCACACACATGTCACCGGTGAAGACACGCCTCTCAGTCACCAATGAAGACACGCCTCTCAGTCGTGCACACACCCTTACTCACGCCTCTCAGTCGCGCGCGCACACATAAGTCACGCCTCTCAGTCACTGCCGCCTCTCTACCGCCGGTGAAGAGCTGATTTTTTCACGCCTCTCAGTTGCTGCTGCCTCTTTACCGCCGGTTAAGAGCTGATTTTTTACTGACTTCAACTTTCAAAGGTTTCTACTTTTTCAACCCTTTAACATAGCCGGTTAATCTGTGGTCTTATATACCGAATCTTGTTGGTTCCATTTGCTGGTTTAGTTGTTAGTTTAGTTGCTGGTCTTATATGCCGAATTATTTTCTTGTTTGTTGAATTTCTTGATCTGAATTTTTGTGTGCTGAATTTTTGCAAAAAAAAAAAAAATTGAATTGGGCAAACTGGCAACCCGGCCCAACCCGTCCGACGCTTGTGTAGGTCAGTTTAGGTCAGGTTCAAAGCACTGTGCGGGTTGGGTTGGGTTGAAATTTCTTTAAACCGACTCTTTTGGGTTGGGTTCGGGTTGGGCCCAAAATCGACCCGATCCAACCCATGCCCAGCCCTAGCCACGAGTAAATAAATCTACTATTTTAGAACATAGTTTATCACCTGTCTTATTTATATGCAAAAGAAATTTATCTAAACTCAATTACTTAATGTCTATCTTATTTGGTGATAAGGTAGACTAAGTCTTTAAGTTTAAATACAAGTCTTATAAAAGATATGATGAATTAAATCACAAGAATTAAATATGAAAATAATTTTAATTAAGTATTTAATTTAATTAGATAAGAAGAAATATAATATTTCAATATGTTATCTACTTAGAGACTCAGTTCATATAGAATACTTAAAATGCAATTAATGAATCACTTATTTATTTGATAAATGACATAATTTTAGAATAACTAAGTTTTCAACTGGTAGTATGAAGAGGATAAGAATAGCATGTAGATTTTGATTCAATACCAGATAAGATTGGCACCTAGATATCTGACTTTAAAACAAATTTAATTAAAATTATAATTAAGGATGCCAATAAAAAATACATATTCTCTAATAATTATAAAAAAAATCTATATAATATTTCATATTAGTTATTATTTTGCAGCTTAAAATTAATTCTTTTTAAGTTAAGTTATTAGCTTTATATCAGTCTACAACCTCAAAATTATTTAGGAATATATGCATAATTTTCTTGATTTTTGTTCTTCTTTTTTCTGAGTAAGCTTATAAATATTGCTAATAAAGATTTATAATTTTATTTAAAACTTGTGAATGAAAAATATGTTAACAATGTAATCGGGAGGCTCTAAAAAAAAATTGTGGACAGACACATGAAAGAGGAGAGAAATTTTAAATAAAAAAAAAAAGAAATATTAATTAAAATTATAAAAACTAATAAAACAATTAAAAATGTAAAGTGTTACATAATTTAATATATAAGGCATTGTTTGTTATTCTTAAATAGCGGAATTTTCCCAAATTCGTAAATTTTTTAGCAAAATGTGTCTTTCGTTACCATTCAATAGTGGTAGGTAAAATACAAGTTTAAAAACAAGGTAGGTAAAATGTAAATACTCCTGATATAGATGGTGTATTTTTCGTTAGTCTAATTAGTATGTAATTTTTCTTTGGTTAAGTATATTCACACTGTTGTAAAATTATGAGATAATTATTGATGGCTATTTAAAATTATTAAGATACTTAGTTTTATCAGTATATTTAGATAAACCTTGTTTGATTGTATCCAAATTCCTTTGTAACATAGTTTGGAATCCTATAAATATAGGTACATAGTTATAATAAAATACACAATTCAACTTCGTATCTCTTTTATTCTTCTGTTTTATTTCTTTAGTTTCATAACACGTTATCAGCACGACGCTCTAACCAACTGAGAGAGAAGCAAAACATTCGGCCAAGACATTCTATTCATTAAAAAAAAAAAGAGAGAGAAATAAAACATTTGGCCAAGACATGACCATAAAGAAAAGAAAGTTTACAGCCCAAATTCCATTTCCCAAAGCAGCAGGTACTGTAAATTCATGTCCTCCAAATTCATGTTGTGAAGCGTGCATATACATGTAATGTTTTCCCATTATCAATATAATTGCATTTATTACTTTATACGTTTGTTTTTATATTACAAATGAAAGTTCAGATATTACTGCATTAAAGTAATTACAGTACATTTAAATTTATTAACCAATAAATTTATGTTGAACATAAAACTGCATTAAGTCAAATTTGTAGATTTACTTTACCCTAAAATAGTATCATAACTGCATTAATTTATTATTGTTGTGATTATTTTTTGTCTTTAAATTGAATAATTTTTTTTTTGATATTCTTATATAAATTTTAAATTGATATATATCATACTATTACTCCTGAAGAGCATATATTCATAAATGGTATGTTGTTGTTCCTGAAGAAACATAACGTTAATATTTTGACAGAGTCATATTATTACATTAATAAGCAAATATTTATATTACATTAATATTCCAGTAGAATATTAATTGCTCTTGAAGAGTCTAATTTTATAATATTCTATAAGAATATTATAATATTGCTTCTGAAGAATAAATATTTACTTCAAAATAATGATTTGTTGTTGCCCCTGAAGTAGCACAACGTATAATATTCAAACAAAATATTAGCTGCTCCTGAAGAGCATAACAATACAATTTAAATATTTCAGAAAAATATTAATTACTCTTGAAAAGTATGACGTTATAAGTTTTATATTTCAGAAGAATATTGAATAGTAATCGAAATAATATTTTATTGTGCTATAGAAGAAGCATATGTCTCAAAAAATATCATATCACATAATTAAATTGTGATATAAATGAGTAATTAATCAATTAATGCTTATTCCCAAAGGAAAGCATATAAATCATGTTATGTTAACATTGATTAATGTGAATTATATAATAATTGATCGATTTTTTAGTAAAAATATTTACTTAATCGTTAAATTATTTTGTATTGTGTTGTTGCTCTTGAAGAACAACGACCTTATATTCAATCAATATTATAGGAGAATATTACATTGTAATTCCCAAATAAGCACAATATTACATATATTAATATTTTGATATTGCTTCTGAAGAAGTACAAATATATATTATATTAATATTCTTATGAAGAGCGTAATTTTATTATTAAAATAATTTGTTGTAGCTTTCGAAGGAGCACGGCGTTATAATATTCTGATAGAATATTACTTGCACAATATTCTAGAAGAATATTGAGCTATTGAGCCTGAAGAGCAATAGTCCAAATAGTAATTTATTGTGAGCAAAAAGTTGAGAAAATCATTCACTTGTAAATAGTTGCAAGCCAATTACCTGATGTATTCGTTGATACAAGAAAAGTGACAAAATCATATGTTCTAGCAGAAAATACTTTTGCAAAAATTGATGTCCATGTAAGACAATCTGCAATAACAAATGAATCTAAAATACGCCAGAAGCGTGGTCGACCAGTTGGTTCTAAATACTATGTACCTCGAAAGAAAAAAGTACAAGAGAAAACCCAACTAAAAATTTTTAATGAAATAATGGTAGAAACGATTGATCAATCAAACAATGATAATGTGATTTCTGAAGAACCACAAGTATCCAAAAATAATGAGATTTCAATAAATTATTTATTATTTCATAAATTATGGGAACGAAATAATATTGTTGTGGACAATATCTTCGCCTTTAATGCGGCACTAGATATCATACAAAATAAGGATCCTGAACCACAATCAATTAAAGATTGTCAAAATAGAAAGAAGTCATGCAGGCGGAGTTGAATTCCTTAGAAAAACGAAAAGTGTTTGGACCTGTAGTTCGAATCCCTAAAAATATAATCTATGTAGGATACAAATGAGTCTTTGTAAGAACAATGAATAAAATCAATGAAATCACAATATACAAAGCCCGACTCGTAGCCCAAGACTTCTCACAAAGACCTGGAATTGATTAAGAGGAAACGTATTCTCCCGTAATGGACACCATCGTATTTATATTTTTAATAAGTTTGACTGTGTCACAAAGGCTCGATATGCGCCTTATGGATGTAATAACTGCATATTTGTATGGTTCACTTGATGGTGACATGCACATAAAAATCGCTGAAGGATTTAAATTGTCAGAAGCAAATGATTCATTTCCCAGAACAATGTTCTTAATTAAATTGCAAATATCATTGTATGAATTAAAATAATATGAACGAATGTAGTATAATCGCCTTAGCGAATATTTGTTGAAAGAATGTTATAAAAAACGACGATGTATGTCATTGTGTTTTCATAAAGAAAACATATATTTGATTTACAATTGTGGTAGTTTATGTTGATGATCTAAACCTTATAGGAACTCCTGAAGAGCTAAACAAAATTGCAGATTATTTAAAAATTGAATTTGAGATGAAAGATTTGGGAAACATCAAATTCTGTCTTGTATTACAAATTGAACATTTATCAGAATGATTATTTGTTCATCAATCTTCTTATACAGAAAAAGTCTTAAAGCATTTTGATATGGATAAAGCACATCCATTGACATCGCCTATGATCGTTCGATCACTTGAAGTGAAAAAAGATCCATTTCACCCACTTGAAGATGGAGAAATAACTATTGGACCTGAAGTACCATACTTAAGTGCAATTGGTGCATTAATGTATCTTGCAAATTGCACTCGACCGGACATAGTCTTTTCTATAAATCTCCTTGCAAGATACAGCTCTGTACCCACTCAAAGACATTGGAATGGTGTTAAACACATTCTTCGTTGCCTAAAAGGTACTGTTGACATGAGATTATTTTGTTCACGAAAATTAGGATCGTCTTTAGTGGGATATGCAGATGCGGGTTATCTTTCCGATCCACATAAAGCTAAATCACAAACATGATATATGTTTACACGTGGATGAATAGCAATATCATGGAGATCTGTGAAGTAAACATTGACAGCAACATCTTCAAATCATTCTGAAATTATTGCAATGCACGAAGCAATTCGAGAATGTGCATGGTTGAGAAACATGACACATCGTATCCAAGCATCATGCGGATTACCTTCAACAAATGATAATCCAACAATATTGTATGAAGACAATGCAGCTTGTATTGCACAACTCAAAGGATGCTACATCAAAGAGGACAGGACAAAGCATATTTCTCCAAAATTCTTCTATACACACGAACTTCAGAAGAATGGTGACATCAATGTTCAACAAATTCGCTCAAGTGACAATTTGGCTGACTTATTCACAAAAGCATTGCTGACATCCACATTCAAGAAATTGGTGCACGAGATTGGGATGCGTCGACTCAAAGATCTTCAATGATTAATATTAGGGGAGTAGCTGTACTCTTTTTCTTTAGTCCAAGTTTTGTCCCACTGAATTTTTCTGGCAAGATTTTAATGAGACAGCATTTTCTTAATACTCCAAAATTTTAACAATTACAGTACTCTTTTTTTTCTTTTCGTTTGATATTTTGTCCCACTGGATTTTTATCAAACAAAGTTTTTAGCGAGATAGTTATTATAGAAATAATCATCAAATGAGGAGTGTTGTAAAATTATGAGATAATTATTGATGACTATTTATAATTATCAGGATACTTAGTCTTATCAGTTTATTTAGATAAGCCTTGTTTGATTATATCCAAATCCCTTTGTAACCTACTTTGGAATCCTATAAATATAGGTTCATAGTTATAATAAAATACACAATTCAACTTCGTATCTCTTTTATTCTTCTGCTTTATTTCTTTAGTTTCATAACACACACCATATTTTTCTAAGAGTACACCATATTTAAATTGTATAAAAAGTATATAATCTAATTACTCATTATTACACTTATGTCTCCCAACTTTTTTTTATTGTATTTTGATCATCAACGTTTTATTAATCAGTACATCTTGTTGTATTTGATAACAACTTTTATACAAAAATCTCATTAAGAAAGAGTAAAAAGACTCATTTGTCCCTTATATTTTTAAATAAACAATTAAATAAATAAATATAAAATGATGACTAAATAGTTATCACTAATTTTAAATTACGTTAATAGAATTTTTGTTAAAAATCATTATTAGGAAAAATATATTCTAATTAATGGAAGGTTAAAGATAAGAATGCGATTAAAGAAAAATTATGGATATAAATGTGACGAAGAATAAATGTTAAGAATTTTTAATAATATTAAAATATAATGCATTTATAAAAAAATTGTGGTATCAATATAAGTACTCTTTCTTTTTTTTTCTAAAAGGTAATATATGTTGACATTTTTAACCCTAACAATGAAAGAACATTTGGGCCGTTTGCCCCGTTGGGCATGACATTTTCAAAGAGTATCTCACATTTTATTGAAGTTTAATAGATCTTTAAATTCGTATTAAGGACAAAAAAAAAATTCTTGATGCGTCCAAACATTTTGTTGAGAAGTGTAGCTCTTTGATGTGCTGAACAAGGTCGACAAACTTAATCTATGTAATATTTAATAAATTGGTTTCTTAGATTCATTGTTTTTTAAAAAAATTTATAAAAAAAAAAATTACTGTTCTAAAATGTTTGATTAAACTTCTCATAAGTGTGAGGCGCGACTTCCACGCTTAGCCACGTATCACGTTTCATCCTTGCGAGACCCTCGCCACCTAAGTTCGAAAAATTTGAAATTCGACCATCACACTAATCACATTTTACAATTTTTAGAATATTGAAAAAAAAAATATAAGTAATATGGCCTAGATGTAATATACTCAATCCAGCATAAACAAGTGTCCAATCTTGAAACCCCACATCCAATCAAGTGATCAACGTGAAAAATGTGTTTAGTTGGAGTTTAGTGGAGGAAAGCGAGAATCACGTTATTCTTCGAATGTTGTCGTATAGGCCAGATTTTGTACACTGGTCCCTACCTCCCTCAGCCAATGCCCTGCATTATTAGGGTACATGTGCAGTTGGGTGTACAGGTGGCCAGACTTTGTATTATTTATTAGTTTTCTGACAGAACCTGATAGAAGTGGAAAAGTACAATAATTTGATTTTAACGTGCTTATGAGATCATTACTTATAAGTATTTATAAATTAGTCAAATATTATTTTTATCTACACATTTTGTAAGACCTACAATTTTTATTCACTTTTTATCCACACATTTTTTAAGACCCATTGATTATAATCTACAAAAATTTCTATCAAATATACACTTATTATCGTTTTCAAGATGGAGATAAGAAAGTGGGATTGGACTCTAACCCAATCTCGTTTAAAAAAAAACTTAATTTTCCTCTAACCCAATCTCGTTTAAAAAAAAAATTAATTTTCGAAATACAATTTTTTTTTTTTAAGTAATAATTCTCCCTTTTCAAATTCCTAACTCCACTATGATGGTTGCGAATAACCTATTGTTTCTAATAATATTTCACTAAATATAGTGGTTAGACTCTAAATTTATTCACATAATTTTTTTTTTATTATCTTCACTAGTGTTGCCAAAAGTGGACCAGATTAGCCAATTCGTTCAGTAAAGCTAAGAGCTGGTCCAAGAATCGGTCCATTTATAAGTAAAAAACTGCAGAATTCAAACCCGTTTAAGTAAAGCAAGAACCGGCTTGCTCTCAAGTAAAACCGACCAGTTTTAAATTAAAACCAGCTAATTCTCAACTAAAACAGGTTTGAAATGAAGTTACACTATTCTCTTAGATTCTCTATGCATGTTCTTGATTCATAGAGAAAAATCAGAAGTTCATGTATAATTATTGAACTTGTACAAAAGAAAGTGTAAAACAACAATCATGTCCATGTGACCATGTGAAAGAAATCATTTCGAATCAGCATTGTACTACAATATTTTCATAAATAAATGCATTTATATTTGTTTAATCTCTATGTGAAAAATTTCAAATAGATGCATGTTTTTTGAGGATCTTCAAAGAAACAGTAGACTAGACACACTATATATTGTTATCACCCGATTTTGGTAAAGCCTCCACGTCAGCAAAGTCCTAGTAAAAGTCTCATCTAGGCCTCGCCAAATCCTTATAGGCCCAGCGAAGACCTTCCAGATTCATAAAGGTTCCATTGGCCCGGCGAATGCTTCGGAGGCCCATCGAACATCTTAGCATTCCTGAATCAGAGTATTGCGACGCCCATGAAGGGCCTCGACATTCATGGCCGATCCAGAGAGCCTCGCCGGGCTTCGTATTTGTTATGGTCCGCACAGCTAATAGGATATCTCAGGGAAGATTGTATCTGATTGTCACAAGGAAACCATATCCCAATCTAATAAAATCAGCAACACAATCTTAGAGATTGAGAGAGATTGGGATGCAATCTCGGAAGATCACAGTGAGATTGGAACCTACCTTATCTGATAAGGAAAGAGAACTCCAACAGAATTCTAATTGATTGCTTCCCTAGATCAATTAGGATTCTCCCACTATAAATATCAGACTCCGATTATTCCAAGGTACGCACTTTTGAGACGCATTCTTTAGTACGCATATTTTTATGACGCACTTTTTATGCTTAAGAGTCCCACCCTAAACTCTGCTCAAATCTCTGCCTGCTTGTCCCTCCCACACCCCTTTTTGTTCCCGCCCCCGTGTATCCCCCATATACCGGCAGTTGACTTGATCGTCGGAGTGCCAACGATCACCGGACCCTTTTTCTCCGGGGATCTTGGTGCCTAACGGTCGTCGTAGTGTGCAGGTAACATACGAGCTGGCAGGGAAGTGACTGGAGATCTGTTGGCACGTGGACTGGTGCAGGTTCAGACGTCAACATATATATATTGGCATTTTTCAAAGTGAAGTTCATTGTTTAAGTGCATATCTTTATTTTTGTGAATTGTTGAACATTTTATACTTTTTATTGAATTCTTTGAGAATTATTTGTGAAGTATTTACCTTCGTTGTAAGACTTCGAGCTTAGAAAAGAAGTTAGAATGTCATCAAATAGGTTTGACGTTTGAGGTAGAAATTTAGTTTGACAATTGAAACTTTAGTCTCTGGCGCAAGAAAATAAAGGTAATTTTGCTACAATAAAGGTGTGCAATGGTCATAGATGAATCTTGACCTGAAGACCATCTTGACCTGAAGACCTTGAAAATAATTATAAAAAAAAATGAGTTTGATGAAATAGCATGAAGCTCCATTTTCCTGCACTTGTTTGACAGCATCCTCAGGAAGGTGAGAGACACAGAAACAGCTGTGAAAGCTTTGTTTATAGCAAAGACACCATCCATGGAAAATGGTGCATCTGAGGAAAATAATGTCACATTCGAAGAAAATATTTTCTTACTTTAACTTTTTGACATAAGGTAGAAAAGGAAAATGAATTCTAGGGTACAATCACTTTAAACTTGTTTTTGACTAATTTCATGAAAAATATTTTCTTAGGGTGCGTTTGATTGGAAACATTGAAAATGGGTGGAAAGAAAATATTTTCCAGTGAATTGAATTGCCAAGAAATTATTTTCATGTCAATTTTACATATATTGGGTTTGATTGGATTAAATTTCAAGCTAGAAAATGTTGTAATTTTCTATGTTTTGGTGTTTGATTGACAATATTTTCCATGGAAATTCTACTTTTTTCCAACATTTGTTGTTTGATAGCAACTATTTTCTAGGACAATTATTACTTTTTCTATGACAAAATTATGGGGAGAAACAATGGAAATTAACTATTCGTAATTTCATGAATTTATTAACAGTGTTTTTAACCATTTTTCAACAATTTTTTTGAATCCACCACTTTTCTATATTTTGAAGATAAATATTGTACGGTGATATCCCGCAAGCGTACGGGTTCTTTGACATAATAGTAAAAGTGATTTAACGAATATCGTTCTCGCGCTTACTATGATTCGTAATTATGTAAATGAAATAAATTCTAACTTAATTTGAATAAACACAATATATTTTTTATTGTTGAGCTTTTCTTGTAAACCTACACTATCTTAGGTTAATAAATGAAAATTTATTAATGATATCGAGTAAAAACACAAATACACCAAAATATTCTATTACTCCGACTTCACTCTTTATATTCATTATAATCTCCGAATTTAAAATGACCACTCCAAATGATTCTGAAATTGACAATCGACGATCGTAAGTTATTTAATAATCTATTTCGACTACAATTATACCTATTTTCATTCGAGACAAGGTACACGCTTCAGATAATGAAGACAACCTATAATAAAGTCCGAAAACATGTACGTTAAAGGCGAAAAGAGTAATGATAACAAAATGTCATAGCTATCCAGATATAATCTGTTTAGCTTTACCTGAATTGTTTCCACAAACACTATGCTTAACAACCCACATAGTAAAGAAGCAGTTATAATATATGATACTACTACATAGACAAAAAATGACTGCACAGAAGCGACAAGTTAAACGGCAAAACTCACTGTGAAACATCTAATGATGAGAATTTCGAAAGATTGTACGAGTTGCCTTGTTGAAGCAATGCATCTTGATTTTCTGGCTCAAGATTTTCATATCCCAAGGACACTAGACAATGTCATTGCACATGATTACATAACGAAGTGCACTCATTGGGGAGGCTCCGTCCCAACCAAAATAGATAAAAAGATACAAAATTGTTACTTAATAGTTTACTTAACGTCCCACTCATTGGGGAGGCGTCGGTGGGTAGAGATTGAAATAGCCAAGTAGCTGCGTCAGCTGACCGGATATCGCCTCATGCTCCCGTTTGCGGGCTTCGGTCTCTTAGACTTGGGCTTCTCGAATCTCCCGAATCTGTGCTTCCAGATCGGCATGAGAGGCCCGCCATTCACGAAGCTCATGAAAATGGAGGCCAATGTTGGTTCAGTAGCTGTCTGAGGGAGGTCCTCGTCTATAGAATCGTTTTGAGCAGGCTCCATCTCATCGATTAAAATACCCATACCACCCCTTGGACCCAGTGTGCTTTGCTCTAACTTGCGATTCATGTGTACTACAGAACTACGTATCCCAATTCGGTCGATCTGCATTGTACGCTTCACTGTCATCATCTCATGGGAGAGGTCTCACAAATACCTGTAATGAGAGATGGGAACGCCAAACATCTCCTGTTGTTTCGAATATGCCAGACATTGCAAAAGATATAGTTACCGATATTGAGGGTCTTATGCTGGAGCCAATGAAGTAGGCGTGCCCGCTCCATAGTTACCGTAGAAGTATGTGTCGTTGGGAGAAGGTTGGCACTCACCATTTTGTCTAAGGTGCGTATGTGAGGTAAAAGACTTTTATAATCTAAAGTGCTGCTTCCATCAGGCCAATGATCAATTCCCTGATATATTGAGGTAACTACGTCGTGGGGATTTGTAGTGGCTGCTTGAAAAAAGTCGGTATCCGTGTTGTCAAGTCCGTAGTAGCGGAGAATGACCAATGGAGAGAATGGAATATATTTCCCTTGCATGTAGATTTTTTGATACTTAGGATGCTCGGGGTTGTCGAGGTTGTCTTGGATATTGACATAGAATTCTTTGACGATTTCGACATATGTAACACGCGGAGTGGCTACAAATGTTTCCCACTGATTCCTCGCAATCACGTGGCCAAGCAATTCAATTTCAAAATCCGATGTGAACATCCTTCGCTCCGGTATAATATTCCGTATGCTTATGTTGTGCTTGTATACTAACCAAGCTTCCTCTGTCTCAAATTTTGTGTCGTCATAGGTGGCCGGTTGTTTGGAAGTCTTCTTTGATGGAGGCTTTCTCTTTCCCGAGCTTGATCCCACATCTTGGGTTGGTTTCTTTGCTCTCGGCATTATATCTAACATGTAACAATTCAAAAAACTAATGTTACAAACAAGACGAATTCACAACGGAAAAGATGCGTGGAAATTGGTGTTTGCATGGTGGATCGGGGTGGATGCTATATTTTTGTAGAGTGTGATCGTATGTAAAGAGTGCCATTGGGGTGAAAAAGCATGGAGACCAGCATAGGATATGAGCAAATGTGCTAAGGAAACAAAAATGATGAAAATTTTCATTGAGTCATTTCTTCAAACACTTGGTGGGTGTATGGTAATTCAATGTTAATGAATATAACATTGAAATGGCAATAAACCCAAAATTTTTCTCCATCAACACCCAAACCAACCACAACACATTAATCCAAAAGAAATTCTTCATTGCCCAACCTCCAAATCGTATAGAACAAACTAAATACAATTGATATCAATATTTATAACTTCAAATCAAAGTTAGCCATGGTACTTTGAGTGATTGTAGGTAGGAGAAATGTGGTCTATATGATGAGATGGGAACAATAATAAACCCTTCACTTGATTTTGTATAGACCAAGTTGTAGTGTAGTGGTGATTTGAAGAGGAGGAATAACCAAATGTTTTCCCACACTTTTTATGAAATGAATTTACCCGTGAGGTTTTAAACCCCACGGGTGAAGTCCGCTTGAGCGGACTTAATGTCAGCTCGAGCGGATAGACTGAGCCCATTTGGGCTGTTGGCTGTCCGCTCAAGCCCATTTTGGGTTGTTGGCTGTCCGCTCGAGGGGACAGCAACCCCATTTTTGGGCTATAGCTGTCCGCTCAAGCGGACATCATTCCTCTTTTTGGAATTTTACTTTCAACCTTGACTTATGTCCATTTTCAGTATTTATTCGTTGTGGTTTATTTTTATGCTTCAATATAAATGATGCTATCTATATTATGCTGATGACACGAATCATAAATTCTGCTATGGCTACTACTATCGCAATATAAAATTGCTCAAACTAATAAAAAGTGAATCACTTGTACATTAATATTCATAATATAAGTTACAATCTTGCATTATAAAATGTCAAATATTCACAGATGAAACTGTTCTAGTTCACTTGATTAACATGGTAGCATTACATAGTAATGATTAAAATTTACAATGGCGGCGACCTCCACGTTTGTAACTCGGGCAAGATCTCACCATCCCATTGGTAGACTTATATGACAAAAATAGTAGACATACATGTTACAAAACCAATCCGAATCTAACTTAGATGGACCAATGTATTCCACAAGCCTATATTACAAAAGAGAAGTATGCCATAAGTTATATATTTCCGCCATACATAAGAGTGCATACTAAGGCAATGGAGGCGGATCACGACCAAGCTGCTCAAACACAAAAGCACGCATGATTGTTGTATTGGTCAAGCTCATAAATATCTTTGCCAAATCACCGTCAGATCGAAATGCTTCCATGACTTTGAGGATGTCAACCAAGTCCAGGTCTATGGCCTCTAGCTTTTCGGTAATCAATTGCCAGTTGACGTGATTTAGGGTATCTAGAGCTGCCTGCATTTGCATAGCTTGAGCAATTTTTTTGGATGCCTCAGCTATTACTGATAATGATCCATGACTTTCATCAAAATGGTGTGTGCGTTTACGCCGATTTTTGCTCGTACCTTCTTCGGCATTTCTCTTACGTGAGGTATTTGGGCTTGGATCAGTTTCCTCATTTGACGTGTCAACCTCGTTCAGACTTTCATCAACTAAAATAACAAAAATACAAAATAATTGTCTGCAAGTATAATGCAATACGAATACCATAAATCCTTTATTGTTTTATTTTGAATTACCTTGTATCGGCGATAAATTATCAAAACTCGATACAATCCGATCTCCGGTAGCTGTATCATTTCCAAATATAGCCTCCATGTCATCGTAACGATGACATAGTTTGGTCCTCCATTTTCCTAACTCAGGTTTTCCCTATCAAAATATAACAAATGATCATAATTATTTACAATAAAGTGTACGAATATAATGGAAGGACTAGCTAACAAATTATGGATGATAAAGTATACCTTCACAAGATCATCCCAAGCAAATGAATCGGCAATGATTCGTCCAGTTTCAGATTCCCACCCAAAGCCGCTAATACTCAACAGCTGGTTGACTTCTGCATATTCCTTTTTTAGAGTCTTCAATCGCACCCTTACATTCTTGTCGGACACGACCACCCCGCACTCCTTCGTCACGCTCTCTATTGCTTTTGATACTTGAAATGATGTGAAGCCATTGTCACTTCTTTTGTGACCGGAAAACACTTCATTCACAAGGGCGATAATCATAAATCCATCCATTTCGTTATTCCAACGAACCTGCCGAATCTTTGTATTAGGATCAGCCTGGCTATTGTTTGTATCTATGTACTCCGTGTTTGAAGCAATTGTAGGTCTCAGAGCTAGGAGTGGGGCTGCTGCGCTTTGTTGCTGATGTGCCATCTTATATGTCTACTCTCAACAAAATACGTGCAATGAGTATAGATCCTGCAAGCCAAGCTTATTACTCTAAAAAAATACCTGCTTATGTAATGGTTGACAAACTGAAAATGCAGCAATGTGCAAATATATAAAAGGCTACATAGTGAAACGTTTCACATACAAATTATGAGCTGTAATGATGTTGGCTCGGTTACAAACATGCAACGTCTTGAGAAATAAAATACAAGTAACAATGTTCAACCATTACATAACATTGAGGTCCAAATAAGTGAAAACAAAGGTTTAATCGAAAACAATTTCAGAATCGGCATTATGATTATAATTAGCCCACATTGATTCAACAATTGCATCTCTATTAGTTGACCACGCTGCTTCCGCAGTAAAGGATATATGCGCATTTGGAGGCTCTTCTTCGGGAACATCAACATGAATAGGGTTAACATCATCATCGCTGCTATCCAAGTCCTCTTCACAGAAATCCTCTGCATCATAAATCCTTAGAAAGTTGTAAATAGCACAACAAGCGAGGACTATCTTCGATTGTGTGCTAATGTCGTGAAAGGGTTGATGCCTCAAATAAGCAAATTGTTTTTTAAGCAAACCTACGGTTTTCTCGACCACATTTCGTAGAGATGAATGCCGAAAATTGAACAGCCCCTTCCTATTTTCAGGGCGCTGACCCTCGATATCTCTTCGATGATAACGAGTTCGACGGTAAGGTGAAAGAAAACCCGGAACCAATGGGAATCCAGCATCGGCAACGTAGTATTTACCTATGACATAATTATTTGTAGCATTTGTGAATACAATTGAAATCCATCATCAAAATGTTATGATGCTAATGACAAAACTAACCTAAAGGAATTGTTAGCTTATGTCTTTGGCGTAGAATTGCGTTTCTTAACAACCGACCATCGTGTGCCGATCCCTCCCAACCGGCGAGCACATATGTAAATTTCATATCAAATGTGCAAGCCACTAAGACATTTTAAAAAATTACTTGCTTCCTATTGCGGTATCTAGCTTGATCCTCTACATGGACATTTGCAGTAATATGTGTATCATCTATCGCCCCGACAGCATCCTAAGAAAAATAGAAAGTGTGTTAAAAATTTTATCATCTAAAGTATATAATGAAGTAGCTATGAACACCTAACCTAGAAATAAGAGTACCACGGCTTCAAATTGTCCTTCTCGTAGAGTGAGTTATGGATAGTGGCATTGGTCACAACTTCTCTATAAAGTCCTATACAAGCATGCAATATCCTATGGAAGTAATAACTCACTGTTTGTCCAGATCTGAAGAAAGTAAGAACGATTACGTTGGTCGTGCCCGACAGTGTTGAGAAAAATGGCCACTTGTTCTTCAACTCGGACTGATTTACTATCAACCAATCCAAAGTTTTTTAGTCGAGCACATAATCTTTCGAACGGACCTATTTTCATCCTAAGAAGGTCACGACATATTCTGTCACTCGTACCAAACATTCGTGTAAGTGTCATATCTCTCTCCATATCCCAATTTCTATGAGAAACCCTAGGAAGATGTCGGGCACGACGTCTAATACCATCATATATCACAATTGCTTGGATCACCATGGTCCAAAACAAGCCCACGGGTTGTATTTCGCGCCGACGTTGCCTCCTTTGTGTATCCATGGCACGCACTATCACGTATTATGACATACATAAAGACAACATAGACAAATTAGCATATACAGTTATTATAATTTATAAAGTGAATGCCAAGCCCAATATCACTTTGTGTTGAAGGTCGTCAGTTCGAAGAGTGTTCTAGTGTGAATTGCCTAAACAAATTGTTCGTAGGCTAGAGTGTGTCAAGTTTATCAAACTCTACCATAAGGATCAGATTGTTAGGGTGCTTCAAAGGTAGATGAAAACATAGTTATAGCTTAGCCCCAATGTAAATAAGTTGTAGTTGCATTTTGAAAAAAAAATTGATCCATTTTAATTATATCACCGGATTAGTTTTCGAAGGCATTTCCATATGTTCAAAATGTACACCTACTTTCATCTCTCTTGTTGTACTCTCCATTTCAATTAACACAAAAAAAAAAGGCTTCAACAATATCAATTTCTTCAAGCACTTAATGTATGAATATTCAGTTTTATAGACCTACTACTAGTACAAATGGTTCCAATGAAGAATTGAGCATCAAAGCCAAATATAAATGCACAAACCTTGGAGACACGACTTCAAGTTGCTCTATTACATGCAATTTTGTAGTCCAAGTTGAAGTAATAGAGACCCTCACCAACGTTTATTATATTGCCATTTGTCCACCAAAGTAAATATGGTCATATTTGGTAAATGTAGAATTCTCAGTTTAGCACATGAAATGTAGAATAGCTTATTTAAGCTTCTAACTCTAAACCCAGAAAAATTCATCACTATTTCCCACATTATAACCCACCAAAAACACACAAGATGGTTGAGATATCAAGAACTCACCAATTGCTATAAAACTGAGACAAATAATTCCACGGGGATTAGAATTTTGTTTACATTGTCTGTGAAAACGATTTAAAGAAACATTGTCTTCTTCGATTTGGGCTCTCCAATAAATGACTGTACTGCAATTTTAGTTCTGTTCTTCCATGGATGCCGTGTAGTTAGTGTGGAAATTGGCAGCCAAAGAAGGATGGGTGTTGATGGAATATGGTGTGTCTGAGAGAGAGAGAGAGAAATTTCAATCTTTATCAATTGTGTGAGGGAGCGAAATTTGAATCCAAAAATTTTCAAAATTTTGCCAAGAAAATTAAACCTCCTACCCCCTAACGAAAAGGTTTTCATGGATTTGGTGGAAAATTTGATCATGTGACAAAAAGTGAGAAAAAATTTTACCTGGAAAAAAATTGCAATAAAACATGCTGTAGTTGGAAAATGAACTGGAAAAAGGCTAAACAGGGAAAATTTAGACAATCAAACGCACCCTTAGAGTGGAAAGAGGTTTTATTTTCTAACTTACATGGAAATTGTTTTCTTTTCTCCCTTCTTCCAATCAAACACACCCTAAGCGTCATCTCTTGAAGCAGCATATAGTTTTAAATTTGATCACAATATAGAGTTAGAGGGAAACATGGATATAGTTAATAAAATCATAAAAATACTTGGCAAATTTTGAAGAAGAGCTTTCATAAAATCAACAAGTAGTTGCCTTATTAAATTGTCTAGGAGGAAAAAAATATATATAGATAAAAATGTCTAATAATATGGAAGGAAAACCCTCAACATTGACATAATCTCCAATTGCCTAAGAGTAAAGAGTTTGACTTCAAAAACAAACTTATGGAGAAAGTTTAGTAAAAGGAAAAAATTGCAATACACATAATAATAACTCTAATAAAGAGTTTAATAATAAGAAACAAGGGTGAGAACAAAAAAATAAAAAATAAAAGAATAATGGTCCGCTTGACACAACTTATGTAAGTAGAGGTTTTGCTAGTAATTTTTTTTTAAAAATGTTTTAGTAAAAAACTGTTGACTGTTTGGTTGTCAATTCGGAAAGTACTGTCAACATTAAATGATTATTTGATAATATAACTATAAAAATATGTATAAACTACATATTTATTTGACTAAACATTATTTATTTTTTGTATATTTCACAATTTTCTCTTTCTCGAATAATATTTATTTTATTAGTATTATTATTTTAATTAAATTATCATGGCATAATTATATTAATATAAATCATATTATGTAAAATTTATGTGTATAAACTATACACATAATGTGTGATTTATTTAATATATATATAACACACGAATATATCACATATATTTACTAACAAATAAAATAAAAAATAAAAATAAATTATGATTAAAATATGTCATAAACTCTCCCAAAATTAATCAGAAATATTAGGAATTATAATTTTTTTTTCTTTGATTGATGTGAAGGAAAATTTTAATATATTTGAAAATTTAAAAGTTGCATTAAATGAAAAATCAAATTTCTATAAAAAATAAATTTAAAGTTTTTTAGAAAAGTTCAAAATTTAAGATTTTCTAAAATAACTTTAAAAAATAGTTTTATGGTCAAGTACTTGTTGATTTTAATCAAACATCAAAATTTTTAATAAAAATTACTTTTGCCACCCAAAAAACGCTTTTGGTCTTTAAAAAAGCTATGCCAAACACACGTTAATTCTAAGTTCAAGTCTAAAGCTGAATTGAGAAAGTGTTATTTTCGTAGAAAAACTAAACACTTTTGTTAAATACCATTATACAAGAATAACATAATTAAAAGAAAAAACAAGCATAAAAGGTGTTATTGTGATAAGTGTTCTAAAATGCGTGAAATATGACTAAGCGTAGAGGTCGAGTTTCAAGTTTTTTGTGCCTAAGCGAGGTCGAGACAAGAGCAAGACGAGGACAAAGCGTGAGTCGTGAGTCGTGAGGTGTGATTAGGCAGGCTTTTTAAAGTTTTTTAGAATAGTGATTGTAATTGTTTATAATGTAGCAGTAGCAGTAGTAGCAAATAATCAGGTCAAAGGCAGAGCCAGACACTTCTTATTGTGAGACAAAAAATATAGATGCAATTTAAAAAAAAAATTAATGAAAATAAGTCAATGCATTACTACAATCGTAGTCTACGCATTTTTATATTTTGAAAACGTTATATAATTACATTGTTATCAATATTGTCAAACAACTTGGTTGTTTGTCTATGAATTAAGAAGAAGAAAAAAAGAGTTCACGAAGTAGATGAGAACACATTGAAACCACAATAAATTATATATCAAAATTTTAAATTCTGAAGATTAATAAAGTTGTAGAATAATGGAAGCTAGCTAACTAATTGACTATATAATGTACATGAAATCACAAATAAAGTCCAAACAATTAAGAAAAATAAATTAGCATCGAACACATAATTTTAAAAATGAATAAAGAGAACTGACATAATTTAGTACATAAAATGATCAGGATCGTAAATTCTTTCTGCAAATGAAAATAAATGAAGCTATTTGAATCAGTCAATCAAATACAAATTAAAGATCTTTAAGCATTATATACATTCGATTTTTCCACTACAATTGTATAATTTAGATGTAAACTAGATAATACTAATGCTTATTAAACTAAAATTTCTCCATTCTTCTTAGGATTTAATAAAAAGTTAGTAAATTCAATCACCGACATTAATACAATTTACAATTGTAGTACCCACCAACCCAAAAAAAAAAAAACAAAATTAAAAATTTCAAAAAACAAATTTTTTTTTTAAAAAAATGAACTAAATATTTTCACAACATTTCAAACAGGTACAAAGACAAGTGAAATACCTCGCAAATCAACAAATAATTGAACTAATTTTATCATAAACCCTAAACTAGTTTTTAAATATACAAAAATATTACAGAGAAATTGGTGTATGATTATGTTTCCATGTAAAAATTGATTTAACTATCAACTTACATCAAATAATGTGACTGAAGTTGTAAGTATAAAGAAATCGACAGATCAATCACCAAATTTAAGAGAGGGAGAAAGAAATTGGAAAAAAATCAAAGTGAAGAGGTGAAAAAATCGACTGGACATGGGAATATATTTTTTGTTTTCATTGGCCCTGAGGTAATGGGCACATTTAATTCCACATGACCCTATGTAGGTCCACCCTTTGTCATGTCTATTGTACTGCAACTATAAATAATAGTCAAGATTAAACTCTTGAGTCAGACTGCTCATTTCATGTGTTCCATTAAATATTCTGAAACTTATATAGTATGTTTAAAAATATTTATAAATACTTATAAATTAATTAGATATTATTTTTATTTATATATTTTATAGAATTTATTAATTAATTAAAAAAAATTATCTAACAAGCACTTAAAAAAGTTGAATTATTGAACAGGGATTCAATGCTTCAATTATGAACCACCACAATAACGACAAGCATGAGGTTGATTGTGAATTATTTGACAGCGAGATTTTACACCGGACGAAAAAGTTGCAAATCATGTGGTGACGTACATGACATAAGTCCTGTCTTTCTGTCCTTCACAAGTGCACATGCTAATTATAATTATTTAATGTATTGTTTCGAGGTATGGGGTTGGGTGGGATGGGGTTTAAAGTCGTGATTCATGCCAGATATTTATATTCCTATTGTACGTACACATGTGCAAACTGGGTAGGTGAGAGGAGGGTTGTTTAATGATTTGGTGTATATATTTTTTGAATTTTTGAATTTTTGAATTTTTTATTCTAATTTTAAGGGAAAAGGGCAAAAGGGACTTTTTTTATTTTATTTTTTATTTTTTCCCACTTGTCATGAAGGTACGTGATTCATGTGGGTATGCTCTATTTTCCCACTTTTGAAGTGTATGATTACATTTTTTTGGTAGTTTTTTGACTTCATAATATAAAAAAATCTAAAAGCAAAAAAGAAAGCATTTATGTTAAGATGCTTTGATTATCTTTATGCAAAAAAGAAGAAGTAATACAATGATTTGGTCTCGGGCATAATTTGACTTACAATGATGTTGAAAGAATTTAGATTTACTTTAATTTTTTGAGTTCACATAAGAAACTTTACTCATATGTTCAAAATTAATATATTCGAATTTTGATCTCTTACCCACTTATTCTATCTATTTATAATACTCACACTGAAGTGGCATCACATGATTGATAGTTCATAGTTCCACACTCATTATTTTTATCAATCATGTGATGCTACTTATTATAAATAGATAAGAGATCAAAACACTAACATAGTAATAAATTGTTCAATTTACAATGACACTTGAGTCACTACATTACAAAACCATTATTCTTATGGTTACAATCGCATCACATCGATAGTCTAATCTTTTTAGCTGGGTAGAGCATGGATCAACTATAAATGATATGCCTAAACACAAGACTACCTCATTTTTTTAAAATTATGTGTTGACTACTTTACGACGACGAAGCATTCAGATTTGATGGAAATTCTTTTGATAGAATCGACGAAGTTGAGTCACTTCAAATAAAAAATGTTTATTCATTTCGATTTGTTAAGATTGATCCCATAATAAAATATTATTATTATTATTATTTTTTTACTGTATTTGAGCCAATCATGATAATACCCAACACTATGATTCATTTGTGTCATTTTTAGTTTTTTAATGACAAATCTAACAAGATCCTAGAGAGGAGAAAAATATTATAACTTGTACTAGTTGTTCAAAAGTTTGTAATTATTTTAGCACTTATTATTATATAGATTAATAATCCAATAGCACCATTTACCTATGTTTTTGTCATCAATAATACCCACCCATATAAAAAATAAATATGAATTATTTAGGAAATTTTTTATCAATATTCTACTCGTTTTGTTACAAAATAATTATATTAACGTCAAATACTACAAATTGACGATATATTTAATTATTTATAGACGTGCATGTTGCACCATGATATTACAACTTCTTCATTAGTGTAATTAGATACTAAATAACAAAATATAATGATCAAATCGAAAATTAAAAACAATATTTTCGATTAATCGAGAGTAGATTGTACAAATATTTTCATCATATGATTCCACGTAAAGTTCACACTTCTAAACAATTCATGAAATCTAATCTTGTCTAACAACCTCAAATCTTCTTATATATTTTAGTTCGTTCCTTCTTATGAATAATTCTTTATTTAAGTTATTAGAAAATACATACGAATTAATTTAGAAATAATTTCTCTAATTTTTACTATTGGTACGTTTGACGCCTTGAATTATAAATAAAAAATAAAAAATAAAATCTTATTTATTATTTCTTAAATATTGTTTCGTATTATATACCAAGCGTGATATAGCACCTACAGTGAATACCAATTATGGTGCCTACTGTCTACGTGATATCACCACATTGGTCACTTTTTAAAAAATTGTTGACAACTTTTTAAACTTTTAAAAAAATGACATATGTGACAATGCCACGTAGACAATTAACACTATAATTGGTGATCACTATGAATGCTATATCACCACTCTACATACCAAAACACTTTACTCCTTTCTTTACTTGTTAAGATATAATCTACTTGTTATAATTTTTTCTTATTTTTCAAGAAGTTGAATATAATATTCTTGAAATGATGAAAATAATTAACGTAATGTGGGTGGTCTCGAGAACATAAATTTCAAATGGTTTTTTTTAAATCAATTATTATGACTAATGAGATCAAGTATTTAATGCACGGTAAATTATATCTGCGGTCATTAAACTTTCAACAAAATCTCAATCAGGTCACTCAAGTTTAATTTGTCCAAATTAAGACAATGAACTTCAATTTAGTCACGATTGGATCAACGACCTGTAATTTAGTTTCAAATTTTACAACTCCGTCACTTGTTGTCTCACAAATTGATGATATTACTTAATTAGTAGTCATACTACAACAGATGTTCCATATAATCACTACGTGGCATACCAACTAACCACTACATCATATCATAAAAGTGTTAAAATAAAATAGACACACATTTTGACCTTTTAATTTATAATCATTGTCATAATCTTCATTTTATTATTTTTGTTCTAAGGTGGAATATTAGTTATGATACAAGTGTAAACTAAACAATTTCCATAAGTTGGGGAGATAATATCGTAATAGGTGACGAAAATGTGATAAGTGGTGAAATTTGAAATTCAATTGAAATTCAACAATTTAGTCGAGATAAATTAAAGTTTAATGATCCAGTTGAGATTTTGCTTAAAGTTCAGTGACTGAGGTGTGTAGAAAATCTAGATCCAAAAAATCCCATTCTTTCCCCATAATTGTTTATATTTAATTAGTAAAAATGCCATCATGGTACTTTTTCAAATGTCTTGGAAGTTGAAGGAAAATAAACAAACATACAGATCTTCTCAATTGACTTTTAATTGTAG
Organism: Forsythia viridissima; assembly: GCA_030279155.1. Classification (NCBI taxonomy): domain Eukaryota; kingdom Viridiplantae; phylum Streptophyta; class Magnoliopsida; order Lamiales; family Oleaceae; genus Forsythia; species Forsythia viridissima. Next base: position 30,785,628 of record CM059041.1, on the reverse strand, counting down.
TCCCAATAATTCCTTCACTCATTCTACATTTTGGTGGTTTTTCATCCGTTAATTTTGTTAGAATATTATACAAGATTTGTTTGTAAAAATTGTTGAGTCAATATTATTCATTTTTATAAATTATGTATGTATATCCACAAAGATTCAAAATAATAATATATATCAAAAGCGTTATTCAACTTAATAGCAATTTCAGATTTTTAAACTCGTTCAAGTCAATTATGATTTTTAAACAAATTGAGTTACGAAGATGGCAATACATGGACAATGGCGAGTGAAGGAACCCACTAATCCGATTGTAAGGACAGATACATTATCTGCCTATTCAGTTCACACCATTTCATCTCTCTCTCTTCTTCTAGACTTATGTGGAAATGTCTTTTACCTTACTTGAAATAGGATGTGCTGAAAATGCTCGATTTAGTATGTAATTTTTAGGGGTTTTCATGTTTGTTTGTGTAATACGTATACGAAGATATCTTATGGGATTTTTTGTAAGACTGATTGTTGTGTCGCTCTTTAATTGGTGTCCGTATTAACTTGTGATTGAACCTTGGTGCATGTTCTTCATAAATAACTACATTATCGTAGTTTTAAAATATGTAATGTAAGATCTTATCGTTTAGAATGCTACATTTATGCCCAAGCAAGCATTTATTGGGGCGATTGAACCCAATTTGCAAGTCAAAGATTTGCCAGCTTCTTTACCTTTATTTTCTAAATCCAACCATGTGGTCAGACACCCAGGCAGACTAGTTTTAACATTAATTACAGATTTATAATTAATAATAATTAAATATATTAGCAATGCTGTGTTTGCGTCACTTTTGAGTTTTATTTTTTTTTTTCAATTTTCTATTTTGAAAGTCTATTGTAAAATTGCTGAAAACGCGTTTGATTTGTCATTCTTAAAAACTATTTTTAAAAATAGAAAACTGAAAAACACGTTCTGTTTAGATTTTGAGAAATTGTTTTTTATCATTTTATTCAATGAATTTCATTATTCAGTAAAGTAAAACAATTTTATGATAATATATGATAAAATAATATATACATTTTAAAGTCAGTGAATCTTACAATATTTTTTTTTTTCAAAAATAAAATACAAACAAATAATAAATTAACAAAATAAAACAATAAAACAATAAAAATTAATGACGTGGAGTAAGAATTTTAATCAATTTTTATTTAAATTATTTTTTTATTTATTTTTATTTAAATAACCAATAAGGGGTTAAATTATTTTTTAGTATTTAGTATTTTAGTTTTTATAGAATTTTAATTTTTTTTAGAATTTACATTTTTTAAGCATTTAGAGTTTATTTTTTAGAATTGTTATTTTTTTAGAATTTTTACTTTTATTTTTTATATTTTATTTTTTTTAGAATTTATATTCTTTAGATTTAGATTTTATTTTATTTTTAATTTTTTAAAAATTTAGAATTTTATTTTTTAGAAACTTTGTTTTCTTTTAAAATTTTATATTTTTTGTTTATATAAATTTTTATTTAAATAAAATTTGTTTTCCCTTTTTTGAGTTTTTTCATGTTTTCACTTAAAATACTTAAAATGTCAAAAATCTTGTTTTGAGTTTTGTGTTATAAATTTAACCTTGCGTTACAAAAATAAAATTTCAAAAACAACATAGTAAACAAGTTTTTTTTGTATTGTGCAAAACTGAAAAAAACTTGAAAACAGCAAAGAAAACAAGTTATTAGATTCTAAAGGCAGGTGCAGTTTGTACGTGATCCAATGTAAATATGTAATCTCCCAACTATACGGTCCATATCTAGGCTAGATCTTGTTCGTCTTTCTGCTATTTAAAATGTCTAATCATGGATTCTATTGACGTACAAAAGAATTAAGGCCTAAGAAAGAAACTTAAATAAATTTGTACGTATGGGCCCATAAAAAGTACCCAAGCATATAGGCCCAGAGTATATGTCGCCCAAGCCTAATGGACGCCCAGGTGAATTTATGTATAGGCCCATAAAAGATATCCATGCTAGATAGGCCCAGAATGGATATCGCCCAGGCCTAATGAACGCCCAGGACGTTGGGCGACTAGAACGATTAGTCACCTTATGGAGTAACCGTTCTTGAACAGTTTTCTTTCTCTCTTATCATTTCCCCACGTCTCAGGAGTTACGAGCGGTTGAACCATCATGGCCATTATGGATGAAGTGGGTAGTTATTGCCATTTAGGGAGAAAGTGGGTAGTTATTGGACGATGAGCAGTTTTTGACATAAGATTGAAGGAAACCGTTTAGTAAAGTATAAAAGAAAGAAGATTGATCGAAAGAGAAAACAAGACAACTCTCAAAAACAGAGAAAAATGTAATTTCATTCCCTTTCAGTTTTAAGCATTTATTTGCAGCGTATTCCAGTGTACTTGTGCTCCTTGGAGGCCTTTCGTTTTGTTCTTTCATCTTTTGTTAATATTGTAATCTTCTTAAATCAAACACTCCTTGTTGGGACTTTGTCTCAAAAGGTTTGGCGTCCCTTACACATCGTCTGAATCTTTTAATTGTTAGCAAAGAATACCTTTCTGCGCGAAACAATTTGGCACGCCCGGTGGGACCCCTTTTTGGTGTTAGAAGATACAAGAAAGTAAAACAATATGCCTCACAAGAATTCAGATAAGGAGCTAGCAAACCAGCGAGTCCAGTCCGTGATCGAGCGATATGAGGAGCAGCAAAATACACCGGCAACGGAGGGACAAAATCAAAGTCGTTATGAACCAATGACGGAATTGAGTCCACGCACCATGCGCGCGTTGCTTGGTGAACTCACACAAGATGTCGTGGGACAGGTAAGCCTGCAAAATGTTCATGATATGGAAAAGTTTGTTCAAAATGAAAATGTGCATTATGATAACATGGCCAAACAATTAGGCACTTTAAATGAACTTATGAATAAGTTAGTGGGCCAAATATGTCAACCAAATTTGCCAAGTGTAGGGAATCACTTCCAAGCCAGGACGATCGTAGGGTACAATTCCCCGACGTTGAATCCTAGTCAGGGAATAGAAACGCTTTTTATACCATCAATGTCAAATGCAGGAGGAGGCGAAATGACCAACTTGAATGGTCATAATATTGGGTCACCCAACTTGGGGGGTAGCCCGAACGCAAGAGAAAACATCCCAAACATAGGACAAAACACAACACGCTTTAGCGAGGGGGCAAATGTCCAAGTAAATGGCAATAATACCTTGAATAATGGTAATTTTACCACAAATCCGGGGCTAAATAATAGGCCTCAAATGATGTTGCCTGTGAACCAACCTATAGGAGTCCAGTACGATCCCAACGTAGCTTTAAGAAACCAAATCATAGAAATAATGCAAGATCAGATGGCTTTTGGAATACGTCCTTTTGTTATGCCAACCTATTGGAAGCCTTATCCCAATTGGATAGACCAAGCATATCCATGGCCTAGAGGATATAAAGTGCCAGAATTCTCATTGTTCACAGGTTTAGGAGAGGTCTCAACGTTGGAACATGTAGGACGATTTATATTACAATGTGGTGAAGTAACTGATTATCATAAAATGAGGTTGTTTCCTAGTTCGCTAACAGGAATAGCCTTCTCATGGTTCATTAATTTACCAGCAAATTCTATTCAGACGTGGCAACAATTAGAGCAGTTGTTTCATGCTCAATTCTATAAAACTGAGTCTGAAGTTACCTTGGCCGATTTGGCGAATTAACGTCAAATGCCAACTGAATGGGCGGAAGTTTTCTTTCAAAGATTTAAAACTGCTAGGAGTAAATGTTTCGTGCCTTTACCTGAAAAAGAGTTTGTTAAGATCGCTCAAAGTTGTTTAAGTTTCGATTTAAAAAAGAAATTTCAGGATAGGGAGTTTCCTGATCTTTTTCAATTAACGGCCAACTTGATTAGGTACGAGCGTCTAATAAGAGAAGAAGAACAAATGAAAAATTCTAGTAAAGGGACTTACTATAGAGACCCAAACTTCGATGTTCATATCGTAGACGAGTATTACGATCAAACCGAAGTATGTCTGGTCGAATTGGTAAAAGGAGATGCATACGCTTGCCCCTTAGTGATTAATTCGGGAACGATGGTAAAAGATGAGCCTATAAGAGATACAAACAAAAAGGCTAGAGCGTTTTCATTTGATATAACCAAAGCGGATACTATATTTGACAGATTGTATAAAGACAAACAAATAAAATTGAGCGATAAACACAAATTGCCAAATCCTGAGAAAATTAAGGATAAGAAATATTGTAAGTGGCATAATGCATGGTCTCATACAACTAATAATTGTTTAGTTTTTCGTCATGTATTACAGGATGCCATTGAATCAGGACGAATCACTTTTGAAGCTAAAAAAAAGATGGCAGTGGATGAGAATCCTTTTCCGCGGCCACTTGGAGTAAATATGATAACTGGTTTCAAAAGTGGTTTACCTAAGTTCAAATTGGTAGTCGATAATGGAGACGAAGATCCTGAACAGCATCCTAGTGTGTTCGAACGTCTCAAAGGTAAAGAAGTTGAAAGGAACGAAAGAGTGTTGTGTGCTAGATGTAGTAGAGAAGTAAATGAAAGTGAAGAGAAAATGGGAGCATGGGGACGTTACAATCATCCTAGCATGACCCCAAATTTCCAGCCTATTCAAAGGCGAAATGTACCAAGACCTCATTTTGAGAGACAAATCAGGCCGATGCATGATGGTAGACTGATGCACAACGGTAGACCAATCTCAACAGTAGAACGTTCAGGCCACAACCCCATCGATCAAATGTATGGCATTCATTCCAATATAGTGCAGGAAGAGTGATACCCTTTGATCAGATGACCAGGACGCAACAAAGACGTCATCAGAGGAATTATGGACGAATAATGAGGCAACAACAAAATATAGTACGTCCCAACATGCCCGATTTGTCCAAAGCAGTGGCTAAAGAAAGTCTTGAAAATAAGAAAGAACACAACTTGGGCGATTCAACGGAAGAATTATCAGAAGATTCTTCTGGTAGATCGAGATTTGAAAGACGTAGCAAAGATGAAAATGAAGATGATCCAGGACAATCCATCACTATTCAATTTGGTACTTTGTTCCCTGTCTTGGCTAATAATTATTTGCTTGCCAATGAGTTTAAAAGTAAGGAAGATGAAAAGCCACAAGAAGATGAGGAAGAAGAAGCATGCACCTTGGAATGTAAGGAAGAAATCGGGCAAACCTCTCGAGATATATGTGAGGAAGAAGAAGATGATGGTTTGACCGATGTTGAAGAAGAGATTGACCTGGAATCAGAAAGAAGGAAAAGAGGAGTCTCATATAACAATCTACTGAAACAACTATATCAAGAAGGCGTCCGAGAAGTGGATTTATTGGGCGAATCATCTGGGCGATCTTTTGATTATTACGTATTATATGGGACACCTAAGAGAAACATAAGGGTACCACGCTCTGAAAAGTATGGACCACCTCTAATGGTATTGCTACCCCCTACAGGTTGGATAAATGAAGAGAAATTGCAAGAAGAGAGCGACATAGAAATTCAGAAAGCGGGAACAGAAGATCAGTGCGAAATGTTGCACGTAAATTTGGTACATGAAGTTGATCCAAAAGATGGTGGTGAGCAAGAAGTAGAGATAGAGGCAACCGAAAAAGTCATTTTCAAGAAGCCAACGGCCAACTTAACCAAACATTTAAGACCATTATATGTAAAAGCTTTAGTCAATGGTATCCCAGTAGCCAAAGTTCTCATCGGGCCGCTATAAATACCATCCCATCCAGAATGATAAAGAAATTTGCAAAAACAGAGAGTGATTTGATCCCTACAGAAGTTATTCTTACAAGCTTCAATGGAGGGGCAACTTCGGCTAGAGGAGTAATGCCGTTAGATGTAACAGTAGGAACTATCACTAAAACTACAATATTCTTTGTAATAGACGGGCCGACTAGCTACAGTGTGTTTTTAGGGAGAGATTGGATTCATGGAAATCGTTGTATACCTTCGTCACTCCATCAATGTCTAGTTTTCTGGAATGATAAAGGTGAAGCAGAAGTGGTACAGGCAAATCATAGGCCTTTTGTCACAGAGGCAAACTCGGTGGAGAAGTTCATGTATGAGGGAAATTATGGACATGTGAAGGTGGTCCAAGATGGGGAGGAAACTTGAATCATCGCGCAAAGCGAAGAATCATTATCAGTAGATGCATTTACTGAAATGTTTGATCAAATGAGGCCAAACATAGTGGCCCTTGAGGAGCCAGTAATTGGCAAAAAAGACAGCCAATAAATGTTAAAGAATATGGCCAACCTTCAGGCTGTCGAAGCCAAGTCAATGGCTTTCGAGAAAAGGTGCGAAGAAGAAATGAAAAAAGAAGCGGCTTTAAAAATTTTGAAGAACAAGTTAGCGGTGTTCGAGTTAGAACAGAATATCGGCCGAGAAGTTAATAAAGTGGATTGTTTGGACGCAGGAGGCATTACCACAAGAAATCTGGACGACGATGTGATAGGAGTTATGAAGCCCATGCACGCTCAAGCACAAGATCCTTTGGTAAAAGTGAATATTGGAGATGAACGAGAAGATCTCGGGACGTTTATCAATCAAATGCTTAGCAGAGAGGTAAGTGACCAGTTAATTGCTTTGTTAAAAGAATACAAAGATTGTTTTGCTTGGGAATATGAACACATGCCTGGATTAGATAAAGATTTGGTAGAACATAGGCTGCCAACCAAATAACATTTTAAATCCCATAAGCAGCCCCCTAGGTGCTTTGCCCCTAATGTATTGCCCGAAGTAAAGAAAGAAATAGAACGATTATTAAAGACAGGTTTTATTAGAACAGCCAGATATGTTGAATGGTTATCCAATATTGTGCCTGTATCAAAGAAAAATAGTAATATTAGGGTTTGCATAGATTTCAGAAATTTGAATTTAGCAATGCCCAAAGATGAATATCCAATGCCAACGGTGGATTCTTTAGTGGATTCAACTGCCGGGCACGTAATGTATTCCTTCATGGATGGATATTCAGGATATAACCAAATTTATATAGCTGAAGAAGATGTACATAAAACTGCATTCAGATGCCTGGGTGCTCTAGGATGTTTTGGATGGGTGGTAATGCCTTTTGGTTTAAAAAATGCAGGAGCCACTTATCAAGGGGCAATGAATTTGATTTTTCATGATATGATAGGAGAATTCTTTGAAGTTTATGTTGATGATATAGTGGTCAAATCTCTGAAAGAAGAAGACCATTTCCAACAATTGAAACGTTCATTTGAACGAATGAGACAGTATAAATTAAAATTGAATTCGTTGAAATGCGCATTTGGTGTTAATGCAGAAAATTTCCTGGGTTTTCTAGTACATGAAAGAGAAATTGAACTTGATAAAAATAAAGCAAAAACTATTTTAGGGGCTAAATCACCTAAGAACAAGAAAGACTTGCAAAAATTCTTAGGTCAGTGAACTTTTTACGACGTTTCATCTCTAATTGTGCAGGGCGAACGAAAGCTTTTTCGCCTCTTTTGAAGTTGAAAAATCAAGACGATTTCGTCTGGAAAGAAGAGCATAAAGAGACTTTTCATAGCCTGAAGACATATCTATCAAATCCACCAGTGTTAGTTTCACCTACCCAAGGACGGCCAATGAAAGTTTACATATCTGCTGAACAAGAATCAATAGCTGGACTGGTCACCCAAGATGATCAATTTGGAGAAGAAAGGACGATATATTACCTTAGTAGATGTTTAACAACATGTGAATGTAATTATTCTGCTATTGAAAAATTATGTCTTGCTCTGTATTTTACATGTACTAAATTAAGGGCTTATTTGCGACCCGTGACTATTTACATAATCTCTAAAGTGAATTTGGTTAAGTACATGTTCTCTCGTCCTATTTTGCATCAAATGATTGGTCTTTGGGCTTTAGGACTGTCAGAATTTGAAATACGATTCATACCCCAAAAGGCTGTCAAAAATCAAGCATTGGCCAACTTTTTGGCCGATCATCCATGTTTAGACGTGCCTAAAGAAATTGAATTAGAAGTCGATTCGTTCGAGTTAAAACCCTGGATTTTATACTTTGACTGGTCAAAGACTGCTAGAGGTGCAGGAGTAGGGGTAGTGCTAATAAACCCATTAGGGGTTTGCTACAAATTTGCTTTCGCTTTGAATGTAATGTGTACTAATAATCAAGCTGAGTACGAAGCATTGATTGTGGGTTTAGAGTTATTATTAGAGTTAGGGACGAAAAATATGCTTATCAGAGGTGATTTTCAGTTAGTAATTTATCAATTGAATGGCGACTTTAAATGCCAAAGTAATTCTGTCATAAGCCAATATGACATCGCTCAAAAGCTATTGGACGAATTCAACCAAATAGAGCTTCAATATGTTAATAGGGTATATAACGATTTGGCAAATGAGCTGGCCTAAATGGCATCGGGTTATTCTAAAATGTTAAATTAAGGATTCCGCTTGTGAATATGGGGTGATATTGCCTGTAGTTCAAGAGATCAACGTGGGGCAAAAGAGATCAACGTGCATTGTATACAAAATAGAGACGCAATGGACTGGAGAGAAGAAATACAAAGATTCTTGGAAGAACCTGATAAGAAGAATGATAGGAAGGTAAAATTACGCTCGTTGAACTATCTGCTGGTCGATGGAGAATTATATAAGAAACGCTCAGATGGTGTGCTTTTGAGATGCATAAATTTACAAGAAGCTAAAGTGGTGATGGCTGAAGTGCATGAAGGGATATGCGGGGCACATCAAGCTGGCTAAAAGATGAGGTGGTTGATCGTTAGGAGTTGATATTTTTGGCCTAAAATGGGCGAGTCATGTGTTCAGTATGCTAATAGTTGTTTGGAATGTCAAAAACATGGCCCAATCCAAAGGATGCCAGCAAGGGAAATGGTACCTATTATTAAACCATGGCCATTCAAATGTTGGGCGATAGATCTGATAGGAAAGATTTATCCTCCATCGTCCAAACAACACACTTTTGTGATAGTCGCTACAGATTTTTTCACTAAATGGGTAGAAGCGATACCTTTAAAGGAAATCTCTCAAGGAAATGTTATAGGATTCATTCGTGATCACATCGTATATAGATTTGGGATACCTCAAACTTTAGTGATGGATCACGGAACTTCTTTAAATGGGAGTCAAGTGAAAGAAGTTTTTAGCGAGTTTGGAATTAAGTTGGCAAACTCTACACCTTATTGCGCCCAATCTAACGGCCAAGCAGAATCGTCAAATAAAATTTTGAAGAATATCATAAGGAAAATGATAGGCGAAAATGCCAGGGATTGGCATGAGTGTTTGAATAGAGCGTTATGGGCTTACAGGACTTTTCCACGATCTAGCACTAAAGTGACTCCTTTCCAGCTAACTTATGGGCAAGAAGTTGTGCTGCCTATGGAAATTAATGTACAATCGATCAGAATACACTTGCAAAATAGCGTAGGTAACGACGAACATACAAAACTACTTGTTCAGAATTTATTGGAATTAGACGAATTAAAGATGAACGTCTTAGATAAATTGCAAATTCAAAAAAGGAAAATGGCTTCGTATTATAATAAAAAAGTTATAGCCAAGTGTTTTAGTTCAAATGATTTGGTCTGGAAGACGATACTCCCATTGGATAATAGTAGTCTAAAGTTTGGAAAATGGTCGCCAAATTGGGAAGGACCATACAGAGTAAAGGATGTGTTACCAAATGGAGCATATCATCTAAAAAATTTGGATGGTATGAAGCATGTGAGGTCTATTAATGGTAAGTATTTAAAGAAATATGTTCCATCAGTTTGAGATTTTGAACGATTAGATATTTAACATTAAAGGACACAGTTCTGCAAGTGAATAAACTACTTGTTTCATTGGATAATTGGTTGCCATGATTGGCTACCATTACAAGGTGAAATCAGATAAAACAAAAAGAGTAATTGTCCTTAGAACGTTCAAGTCTTAATTACAGTTTTTCCCATATAGAACGCATCTGTTCTCTAAGCTTTTTCCATTCATCGCGCTGTTCGACAGAAGCAGTGGACAGTTCGTCCATAATTCATTCATCCACTTCTAGACCTGAATAACGCTCAAGCAAGGATCTAGCTCGTTCAACTTCCTGAGAAGCATTGCGTTTCTTAGCGGCCAATCTGGCCTTACAGTCGTCCATCTTTTCTTGAATTTCTTTCATCTGAGCAGCTAAAATCATCATCAAAGAATCTTCAACCATAACCTTAGAAGAAATTGCGTTCAAGTTATTTTTAGCTTGGTCGATTTCCTGGTGTAGAGATTCATTTTCGGTCACAGCATTGACATATTGAGTTTTCTTGGCTTTGAGTTCCACATTTTTAGCCAACAACGCACTTATCTCCTGATGAATGATTTTCAGAGATAACTTGAGATCCGTGGAGAGTCTGAGTGAAGGAAGCTCAAGTGCTTGGGCCATTTGGCAGTTTAAACGCTCAAATTTGTCTCGTTGGTTAGCACCATTGGCGTGTGATATATCTATATCCATGAAAGAAGTGTATTCAAGTACTGCCTGCTTAAGAATGTTCATGTTTTCTATAGAAAAGGCAGTAGATGTAGTAGAAGGACGACTGGCCGAGGAAGAACGAGCGGTTTGATTAGCCTTCACTTGCTCCCAAGACGTAAACAGGTCCTAAATAGAGCGTAAGATGGTATCAGCATCCTGTAAAAGTAAATACGATTACTTTGCATCCTCATGGCGATAAACAATGTAAAGTGAATCAAAAGAAGACTACCTCATGGATTGACTCATCAGTAGTTTTTGAAGAAGAATGAGGAAATGTGCCACTGGACGATTTGACCACTTGCGAAGATTCATCTTTGTCTGAGCGTGTTGGTTCTTGTACAACTGGCAAATCTACTGGTCTTTCTGCAAAGGGACGAATAATGATAAGTTCAAGAGTAACGTCATGACAAATGGTGCAATTAGAAAAAAAAATATATCATAAGTATGTACACATATTACCATCCAGTTCTATGCTTGGAGGAGAAACGCCTTGAAATGACGAAGATTCTCCAATTGGCTGGGCGATCGAAGTGGCTGGATCTCCAAATCCATTCTCAGGCAAATCCACCTCGATGAATGGCTCGGAAGAGGGAGGAATTGAAAGGTCGGGCGAAGTAGAATCTTTCAAGGGAGAAATGGGCCCTCTCTGGTTTAGAACACAAATAAAATATCAATATCTACATTGAATTGTTCTTTAAATAAAGGGAAGTCATACTACATTTCTTCTGGTCGGAGGAGGAGCATCATCATCATCATCACTATCATCATCAGGTTGATCTGATGAATCCAACATTGGCCGTTTACGGCTGGATGCACCTTTTGCGGCTTCAGTTTGGGCGGGAGGAGAACTGGATTGAGTAGAAATCGCAGCAGAGCGTCTAGTACGCATTGTTGGAGATTTTGAAGGAGAAGAAGAAGGCGCAGGATGTTTAACTGATATAGGCACAGCAGCAATAGGAACAAGAGTAGAAGAAATGGAAGTTCTGGAAGATCCCGATCCCTCAAGTATATGGAAAGCATGGTTGACGTTGGTAGTGAAAAACCTACGTTTCACAGAAGGCCAAAATTGCTCAAAGAGGGGATGAATGGCTAGAGTAGGATTAAAAGGAGCCAAAGAAAACCCAGTCATCAAAGAAACATTACGTTCATCTATGGCCTGTGCTTCTAGTTTTGTGATGGTATGAAAACGTTCCTGGAAGCTTTTTGAATAACAAGGAGGAATGGGCCAAGTTTGGCCAAAACTGAGTTGTCGGGCAAAGAACTGAGGAGCATAGACCTCGACCCCAGCCTTGGCATTGGTGCCAGTCAGAATGTCATGAAATAATTCTCGCCCAGTCAAGTATTGAACCCAAACGGGCAGGACAACACTCACTTCGTTCAGAGTAAGAGGAGGTTGAACGTAGATTGGAATTTGATGAACAGAGAAAGGAAAGAAAGAGGGAATTGAATTTAAGTTATAAAAGAATGTGAATACATCTCGATTAGACATATCAGCAGGGGCTAATTGGTTGATAACCAACCCGTAACAACTCACTGGCCGATGGGGTATTGAAGGAATACCAAGTTGTGGAAAATATGCTCTAAACCACAATTGACCGAGCCAGAAAAGCCCACTTCCGGTGGGAAAAACACTGGTCCTAAGTTGATGTTGAAGGTAAGCCATGCCTCTATAGAAAGTGGCCAGAAACAAAGAACAAAGATTCAAAGACCTACCAACGGCCAACTCATGGGTGATAGGTAAATAAGCCATAGAAAGTTTAAGACTAGGCACACAAAGAATATACCTACACAACCAAACCTGAAGGAAGGCTACACGCTCTGCATGAGTAGGTTCTTTGCCAGAGTTGTCATAAAGCTCCTGCATGCCTGAATAGGAATCTGTATATTTCTTATCAAATCTTGGAGCAAGGGAGGATATCAGCATGGCAGGAGAAATGGTATCGCCTAGAGGGGGCAGATTAACCAAAGCACCAACATCCCTTAAGGTAATCGACATTGGGCCAAGAGGAAAAATAAAAGTGTTGTATTCGGAAGACCAGAAACTCAAAGCGATGGGAAAAAGGACAGGGTCATAGAGTGGAGGACGTGTAGCAATTTCCAGAAGGTCGAAAATCCTGGCACGATCAAAAAGCGCTTTCGTAGGGCATGTTTCATCATACACGCATGCCAGAGGCGGAAAGTGGTATCAGCTTTAGGCCAAGTACGAATACTCTTTTCGCGAATTGGCTTCAAAGAAAAGGGGTCCAAGAAAGGAGGTTCTTGGGTGCAATGGAAGAACTGGGCTACAGCCACTCGCCCAATAGAGTCCGCATCTTTGAACGACGGGCCCAAATAGAACTCGTTCATGTCAGGTCTAAAAGGTAGAAGGCACGATGGGTTCACATAAGGTTTGGATAGGAGGTCTCGGAAATCTTCGAAGGTGGTACGATTTTCTGAGGAAGTTTCATTTCTCAGCAAAAGGATTTCAAAGGTAATGACAAGTTTGAAAAAGTGAATATGAAATCAAAGAAAAGATGAACAATGTCCTTTTATAGAAGAAGAAAGAGGCAGCGACGTGATAGACAGTGGCGTATTGAGCAGAACATGGTTATTGGTGCAATGTAGTGGCGGCTTTTTTGGGTTTTATAAATCGTGCACTTGGGATAGCAGAATAGAAACGCCAAACGTACTTTTCAGAAGGTGAAGCGCCACTAAGTGAATATGGCTAATTAATAAGTGATTATATTAATTTAGCCATATTGGGGGGTAACTGTTGACGTACAAAAGAATAAAGGCCTAAGAATGAGACTTAAATAAATTTGTACGTATGGGCCCATAAAAAGTATCCAAGCATATAAGCCCAGAGTATGTGTCGCCCAAGCCTAATGGACGCCCAGGTGAATTTATGTATAGGCCCATAAAAGATATCCATGCTAGATAGGCCCAGAATGGATATCGCCCAAGCCTAATGAACGCCCAGGACGTTGGGTGACTAGAACCATTAGTCACCTTATGGAGTAACCGTTCTTGAACAGTTTTCTTTATCTCTTATCATTTCCCCACGTCTCAGGAGTTACGAGCGGTTGAATCATCATGGCCATAATGGATGAAGTGGGTAGTTATTGCCATTTAGGGAGAAAGTAGGTAGTTATTGGACGATGAGCAGTTTTTGACATAAGATTGAAGGAAACCGTTTAGTAATGTATAAAAGAAAGAAGATTGATTGGAAGAGAAAACAAGGCAACTCTCAAAAACAGAGAAAAATGTAATTTCATTCCCTTTCAGTTTTAAGCATTTATTTGCAGCGTATTCCAGTGTGCTTGTGCCTCTTGGAGGCCTTTCGTTTTGTTCTTTCATCTTTTGTTAATATTGTAATCTTCTTAAATCAAACACCCCTTGTTGGGGCTTTGTCTCAAAAGGTTTGGCGTCCCTTACACATCGTCTGAATCTTTTAATTGCTAGCAAAGAATACCTTTCTGCGCGAAACAGATTCATAAAAAAATTGATAATTAAAATATGTTTATTAGTACTAAAAAGTCGACTTTCCAACTGAGTTTTTCAACTATACAAGACATGCTACTAAAACAAGTAGTTAAAAACTAGTTTTTAAGCTCCATCAAGTATTTCCTTAGAGCATCTTCAATGCACTCTATCTATTTCTTTTTAGACGTGCCACATAAGTATATATAGATGGAGTTGTAAAAAAAAATTCTCCAATACATGTTGACGAGAATTCCGTCTAGCTGATGTAGAACACTAAAAAATAGTCTACGTCTAGAAGTTCATCTAAATTTAGACGAACTTCTAGACGGAGTGACTCAACAAATGTAAATCCAATTCATCATGTTATTAAAAATGAAAGTCAGACGAGGGAAATAAAAATTGTAGACTCGCCAATTTAAAAAAAAAAATGTCACATAAACGGTAATATTAATTTTAGACGGAACCATTGCAGATGAATTTTTAATTTGATCGTCTATTTAATAGATGTAGTGTCACATAGACTAGAAGTCCATCTATTTTACCTGTCATGTAGACTTAAATAGACTCCGTCTAAATTTAGTTATGCTCATGAGACTTCAATTGTCTTGATGCATACGCAATTACTTTGCCTTGTTGCACAATACATCAAATGCCATGTTTGGTTGCATCATTATAGACCACGAAACCCTTCGATGCTTCAGGTATATTCAATACTAGCACATTAACTAACTTATTCTTTAATTCCTTGAAACTGCTTTCACATTTATCTGTCCATTCAAAAGTATACCCTTGCGAGTCAACGTGTTAATGATCCCAATATTTTAGAGAATCATTCAATAAACCTCATGTAGTATCCTGCTAAATCCAAAAAGCTACAGACTTCTTCTTCATTGGTTGGCCTTGACCAGTTTAGTACCGACTCTACTTTACTGAAGTTCACCTCTATTCCTTGTGTTGTGACCACATATCCAAGAAATATCACCCGTTCCAACCAAAATTCGCACTTTTTGAATTTTGCAAAAAAAATTTCTTTCCTTGGAATATCTATCACAATCCTCAAGCGTTTCTTTTGCTTTTCTTCGCTCTGAGAGTAGACTAAGATGTCATCAATGAACATGCGATTAATCAAATTCATGAAAACTCTGAGAGCATTAGTTAAGCCAAACGGTAGCAACCATAATGAGTTCTAAAAGCCGTCTTTGAGATGTCACTAGATTTGATTGGTGATATCCTGACCTCAAATTAATCTTTAAAAATACTTTTGGCCCTTGTAGTTGGTTAAATAAATCTTCAAATCTGGGAAGGGGACATTTATTCTTAATAGTGATTTTGTTTAACTCTCGATAGTCGATACACATTCTTATTGACTCGTCTTTTTTCTTGACAAATATCACTGGTGTTCTCCACGGTGATACACTGAGTCAGATGAATCCTTCAATTTAGTTTTAAATTTCAACCACAGTCTTTAAATTGGTGCAACTTTTATACTAAAATAATGCACTTTTCACACTATCTTTTTTAACCATCTCCAACCAAGATCTTCAAATACTATATCAAATGAATATTATTTCTTTTATTTCTTTATATTTTTAGTTCTCAACAATTAATTTATTTCAAAAATTATTTAATTAAATATTCTTATTTCATGTTGTATTTTAATTTTCAATATTTATGTTGTAACTTTTTAAATTTAATGAATAATGTTATTTTAACGTATTCATTAAGTATTATTTATTATTCTATTATAATTTATTATATTAATAAAAATAAAAATAAAATTAAACTATAAAATAATAAAAGAATATAAAAGGAAAAACAAATTTTTGAAGTATAAAAGAAAAGGCAAAAGTTGGGGAAAAAAAAGTTTAGACGACGCAAGGAAAATATTAGTAATGGCCCCCACGCAAGGATGACATGCCTAAAGACGACAATAAGAAACAAAAAAGTGACCAACTCATTTCTTCATTTGGTTTAAAATGACAAATCTACCCTTTCTCAGTTACACGTGTATCATGTGATTAGTGCAACTTTTTGAAAATTTATTATATATTCCTCAATGTTAATTTCACTAACTGTTATTGAATTTATTGCTAAATTTCAAATTAGTCATTAAAGTATTTTTCATGCTCCACTAAAATTATTATTAATTTCAAAAATGGTCACTCGATTATTAAATTCAAGAGAAAATTATAGTTTTTGTCTCCAACATTTACCTTCTTTCTCACTTCTGTCATGATCTTTATCTATTGCAATCTTATTTCTAATCTTTTATTTTTTGACGTTCTTAATCCCTAATAATAGTTTTTGAAATGTTAAAAGAAGAATTTGTCCATAAATTTAAATAAAATAAAAACATATAAATAAAAAGGAAAAAAATGTTAAAAAGAAAAAAGAAAAAAGAAAAGTCGATTATCCTACCTCATCCAAACCTCAATTCTCACCCAAGAATTAATCACCACAACCAGCATACTACAACAACTAACTACCACCACAACCCCATACTAGCAACCAACTACCATCTTCGTGCACTACCTCAACTCCCACATATATGACATCAAATAATCACTATTGCTCTTATATACCAGTGTAGCGATCACCAGTTTATGTTAACACCAAACTCTAATTTAGAATTAGTAGAAAAAAATATTAGGCAAAATAAAAATTGTAGATAAAATTAATTTTAAGAAAAAACTGTGAATATAATAATGGTAATCAGAACAATATTAAAAACAAAATATCTTAGCGTCTATCCTAGCAGAGACACCATCAGTTTATGGTACCCGTCGAGTGTGGACCTAAACAAATTCTTCAGCTATTAGGTTAAATTTTGATAGCATTTTCTTTAGTTTCGCCATCTATGTTTTAAACTCATTCACTCACCATCCATAGAAGGGAAAAAAAAAAAGAGAAAAATAGGAGAAGTAGTTAGTGGAGTCGAGATAAAAGGTGTGGTTTGGATTTGAGGACCATGGTGTAAAAATAATAGATAAATGAGGTATGGTGGGTATTGGTTATTTGTAGGTATGAGAACTTGCTGTATATTTAGAAGGCCATCCATTGGTGGAAGCTGCGGTCACTAAACTTTAATTTTTTAATTGGGCCACTGAACTTCTATTTAATTCTAAATTTCACAACTCTATTATATTTTGTCACCTACTGTAACCCAAATCGACCAAAAATGATAGGCATACCATAACTAATTTTTCACTTAATAGCTAAGTGGCACCCTAGAATCGCAAATGATAAAATGAGTGGCATGACAATGTCTTAGGTTAAAATGTAAAAATTCATGTGTTTTATTTTAATACTTTTATGATGTGGCATAGTTGTAAGTTGACATGCAACGCAACGATTACGTGAAAAATCTATTTCAGTGTTGACTTGCATTTAAGCAAAATTTACCAATTTGGGAAATGAAAGTTCAGTGGTGAAATTGGAAACTAAATTAAAGTTCAGTGATTTAATTTGAAATTAAATTGAAGTTCAGTGACTTAATTGAGATAAATTAAAAGCTTAGTGACCAATTAAAATTTTGCTGAAAGTTCAGTTACCGAAATTTACTCGTTAATTATTACAAGAAAATGAGAATAATTTCCAAAAAATAAGTAAGAAGTGACGGACTCATTGGAACGATAACCAAAATACATGGCCCCCACACACAAGGAAGAGTCGATGACATGCCCAAAAATAAAAAAAACATGTGACACTACAGGCGCATATCTTCATTTAGTTGAGGATGACAAATTTGTCCTTTATCATTTCCACGTGTATCATGTTGTTAGTGCAATTTTCTAAGAAATTTATCATTGGCCGTAGAAAAATTTACTTCACTATAAACACAAAAAATAATTATTTTGTACGTCACTACGCCTTCATCTTCTCAAACCAAAACTCACATATCTCAATTCTTCAATTTTTCTATATTCTTCTCCATATTCATCACAATCAAACTCTCTTTAAACAAAACTCTCTCTCCCTCTCTCTCTCTCTCTCTCTCTCTCTCATTATTTTCAACTCCTCAATCTATTAAAATTTTCTACGGTCGGATTCCTCCACAAAGAAAAGCGGTATACTAGTAATATATTCCTGAACAGCTAAACCTGTCATTACTTGGTTTAACGTCATTTATGTGTCTACTAAAAATAACATTTTGAAATTAAAATATAAATAATTATATTTCTTGTATACATGTTACATTTTAGATATTAAAGTCTGTTATAAAAAAACATATGGATCATGGGTTGATTTGGGTGGGTTTAAGAATTTTTTTTTTTTTTTTTTTTTTTTAGTAACAGTCTGATTTTGAAGTGTAAAATATTTTTTTCAGTAACAAACCCGAGTTCAAAAAATTCTTGGATCCGCTCCTGATATGGATGACATGGAGAACAAAAAGATAATGCACGAGTGTGTTACAAGAACCAAATTGGACTAGTTAGTATCATTTTTACCATTTATTTATGTATTTAATTGAATTGTAGAGACAAGTTTTACTTTATTCTCTATAAAAATTGTCATTTTTAATAATTTAATCATTCGATTACTTCCACTTTTAATATTCCATCTCCTAAACTTCTTATTTGCGTAGTATCAATGCACCAACCAAATTAATGCGATAATGTGGTTATTGTCTATTGGTTCTGTATATCGTTAATCGATGGTATTTTTTATATAAGTTTATTCATAAATTGCTTATCATTGTATGATTAACATTGTGTATTATACATGTGAGATCATAAAATATACGGTGAAGATCTAAAACTAATTATTTTTTATTTAGATAATGAGTAATGAGTTCCAAAGCTATAAAATCTAATATATTAATTTGGATTCGATCCAATAATTCATGTGGCTCCAGGCTCCAAGGACACAATTATTGAAGGGTACATATGCCATTTAATAAGTTATTTTTATATATAAATAAAACAATTGAGCAGTTAACTACAAAAATTACTTTATATTTCATTTATTTACAAAAAGTAGTTCAAATTTGTACTAAACAATTTTTTGGTACGTCATATCTATATATATTTAATGTAATTTATGGTGAGAAAATTATGTTTTCCATTCGGTAGATCATGCAGGATTCATTTATGGAATTGTGGCGCAAAATGGACCCTTAATGTATGTCTAGTGTGTTTTTGTACTCTAATTTTTCATTTTTAGTTATAAGGTCTTTAATCTATGTGCTTATGTGCAAAATTGGTCCCATACTCGCAAATTTTATTTAAAAATCTTCGTTAGTTATGCGCGTAGTAGCAGGATGATCTCCTGCCCCTCTGTGGGCAGGAGATCAGGAGTGGCGCGTCGTATACATTCTTTTTTAATAACAGGAGCAAATTTATAAATTTTAAAAAATAAATAAATAAATTTAAAAAAAAACTAAAAAAATAGAAAATGATCATTTTCTTCAACCCACTCCTAACTAAAAAAATAAAATATTGAAGGACATCGAGCCACGCTCACAACTAATGAAGATTTTGAGTAGAATCCATGTACAGGACCAATTTTGCGCCTATGGGTATATGTTAAGAGTTTTCTAGTAAAAAATAAAATGTTAGAGACTAAAAACACACTAAGAATATACTTAGAGACTATTTGCACTAAAGTCCCATTATTTATATATCTGCAGATGCATGTGCTTCAGTTTTCACACCAAAAATCTTTAAAAAAAAAAAAAAAAAAAAAGAATTTTTTCGAATAGTCGTGAATGCTGAGATTTCTATCCTTTAAATAGACAACATTGTTGCCTCTTCTCCATATCACACTCTCCACTCCATATTCTCTCTCTCTCTCTTTATACACACACACACACACAATGGACACAGAAGCGTTTGGTGGTGAGAAAAAAATATGGAACTCCATAGCCATTCCAGTGTTGACAATTATCATTGTTACAGTGGGATGGAGAATTTTGAACTGGTTATGGATTACACCAAGGAAGAAAGAAAGGATGCTGAAACAACAGGGATTCAAAGGGAATTCTTATACTTTCATGAGACTTTTGTTTGGAGATACAAAAGAGAATTCAATGGTGTATGCTGAAGCCCTTGGAAAGGCTATCAATATTCATGATGAAGCTGTTCCCCGTGTCATGCCTTTCGTCCACAAAACCATCGAGAAATATGGTAAATTTTCGTCAAACACAACCCATATTACAAATATATGTATTTTTTACTGTCACACTGTGTATGTATATATTTTTGTGTGTGTGTGTGTGAGAGAGAGAGAGAGAGAGAAGAAACTAATGATTTTTGTGTGTGCAACGATCAGTGTGTTTGTGTGTGTGTGTCTTTTTTCTTTTTTGATTTTTTTGTTGATCAGATGCGATTAAAGATTGTTTTTATGCTTAGCCAACTGGTGGCGAACGTTGATTGGCCGGCCACCTTTTGGAAGTAGAGAGAGGTGCACCACCGTGATGGTGGTTCAAACAAATAAACAAAAACTAGGCTTCTTATTATCTGCAAAATATATTCGAGAAATCGCTTAAATTTTCTCGATTTTATTGAAGGGCATGCTCGGTTCTCAATTTTTTTTTCCAAAAAAAACCTATTTTTTCCCTCCCTTTTTTTTTGACTTTTCAAACTTTTTACATAATAAAAAAGTTAAAAAAGTAAAAAAAAAAAAAAATGAAAAAACCCATTTTTTGGAAAAAAAAAAAATCTAAACAAGCCCTGTGTTTGGTTAGGAGAATAAGGGTTTGTTTAGTAAGTGGAGACCACCTTCTACAATATCACAAATCTACGCATGCACTTAATGAAGTTAAAAGGGAAGAGACTTTTTAATTCGTGAGTTTATAACTTTAGAAGTATAAAAGAGGTCGGATCAGATTCCGATTTGTCTAGAAAAAAACAAGACTTAGTACAAACCTTATAGGTAAAATTTGCTTCAAGTAGGATCAACCAGTACACAAAAAAAATAAACCCTAATTCATAGAAGGTTGTGAATTCAAAAAGATCTACTAGGAAATTTAGCTCTCTTCATTAATTCAAGATCATAAATTCTTGCATGGCAGTTCTTACTTTGAACTAGTTATAGAGTTATAGTATGCGAATAGGTACAATAAATGAATATTTTTTTTTTATCGTACATCAATTAAGACTCATTTGCTCTTTATATTTTTTTTAATAAACAAGAAAAAAAAATACAAAAATTCGACAAAATATTTGTGTATCATTTCAAAGCACGGTAATAGAATATTTAGACTGAAACCGTCATCGGGGACAAGATTTGCTAATTAATTGAATGTTGAGGAACATAAGTGCGACAATGAAAAAATATTGGACTTTCTATATATTTATATACATTTTTCTCTTTTTTGGACTTTCTATGCTTTCCTTTCTATTATTAGAGAAGACACTTTTTTTAACTTTAATCTTTATGTTTAAAAATGTTTAAACTTGTCATATAACATGCATGTATTATTTTCTGCAGGTAAACAATCATTTATGTGGGTTGGACCTAGACCCCGTGTGCTGATAATGGACCCTGAACTAATGAAAACTGTTATGACTAAACATGGTAACTTTGTAAAGAATTTCAAAGTCACTAATAATATAGTACAAACAATTGTTACTGGTCTTCTTCACGATGAAGGCAAGGTATGGAGCAAAAATAGAGGGATTATGAACCCTGTTTTTCAGCTCGAAAAGTTAAAGGTAATTTATGTCACCCGTCTCAAAACCTAATTCATGGTCTCTATGCGTTATTAGACAAGATTCGATAACTTTGAATTTGGTGTGTAATGCAGCAAATGATACCAGCATTTCAAACAGTCTGTGATGAAATTATGAGTGAATGGGATGTGTTGGTTTCTAAGGAAGAATCCCATCTAATGGATGTGTTTCCTTATTTTGAATCCTTGACTTCAAGAGTGGTGTCAAGAACTTTGTTTGCCACTGATTATGCAAAAGATAAAAAACTCTATGAAGTTCTTAAGGAAATGGCATTTATGGCTAGACAAACCACAAGAATGGTTGATTTACCAGGAGCAAAGTAAGTGAAACACACTTTAAATTTTATTTTATTATTTTTTATTTTTATTTTACTATTGAGTAGTCTTTCGGAATTTCATATTAACTCGAGAAATATATTTGTGTATAGGTACTTGCCGACTGAGACAAATCGAAGGGCTAATCAAATCATGAGTGAAGTAAGAAAAATACTGATTCCGCTGATAAAAGAAAGAGCAAAGAAAATTAAGGCTGGACAAACTGTGGAAGACAATTTCTTGCATACATTATTGGGATCTGAACTGGCACAAGCTCATGGTATCAGCAATATGGAAGACATGTTTGGACAAGTCAAGTTATTCTACTTCGCTGGATACGAGTCCACTGCAAATATGCTTGTTTGGACTTTGATTTTGCTTAGCATTCATCAAGATTGGCAAGAGCGTGCTAGACAAGAAGCTTTCCAAGTCTTTGGTGATCGTAAACCAGATTACGAAGGAATAAGCCAACTCAAAGTTGTAAGTAATTATTTCCGTGTCCAATCAAGGTTGCATAGATAGTTGAACACATGGCACATCCAGACGAGTTAAATTTTTTTTGGGCCGAGCTAATATATGAAAAAATAAGTAAATTTTTCATATAAAAATTTGTTTTTTTGCCAAAAAAAAAAAAAAAAAAAAAGAACTAGTTTTTGGGTCAATGGTTGGATAGGGTTGAAGACTAGGGCAGCTAGGGTAAAAGGCCTGATTAAATGGAATCGCTTCTTATATACTAGTGATAATCTATATATTCTCATAATTGTTTTTTTATTTTTACTATTTCAGATACCTATGATTTTCAACGAGGTCTTGAGGTTGTACCCGCCAGTGGTCGAATTGTCTAGACTTGTCGAAGAAGAAACGAAATTGGGAGAATACACCATACCAGCTGATACATTGTTGATGTTGCCACTTGTTATACTTCATCGAGATCCTGAATACTGGGGTGAAGATGCAAATGAGTTTAATCCCGGCAGATTTTCTGAAGGAGTGTTGAAAGCAACCAAGGGACGTCCAGCATTTTTCCCCTTTGGTTGGGGACCCCGAGTGTGTATTGGCCAGAACTACTCATTGATGGAGGCCAAACTAGTATTGGCAAATATGTTGCGACGCTTCTCATTTGAGCTTTCACCTACTTACACTCATGCTCCTTATGTGGTTTTCACAGTTCAACCTCAATATGGTGCCCCACTCATTGTGCGCAAACTCAAGTGAAGTCCATTTTATGCACGAAACACCATTTCATGGAAATTAATTTAAGTGTTTGAGAGTAAAGAAGCTTGTTCTTGTTGTAAGCCAATCTATTGGCCAAATAATTTTGCTTTCGCTATTTATTTTGCATGCATTTGTTGTTTTTGATGTATTTTCACCTACCACCTCTATATAAAATCAATTTCATTATTTCTCTTCTAATTATTACTATGTTTTCTTATGCTCGATTCTCGAATTTTGCCGTTTCTTAGAAAGTTCTATACTCCCAAGTGATTGTGGCTTCAACCTTCAACCTCAATATTGCGACTCGACTGGTCTCTGAAGAGTTTCAACACGTATTACACTTTTAGACTAGTCCGTTCCAACTAGACTTTAGAGAAAAAAAAATACGAGCTTGACACGAGCTGTGCCAAGAGAGCTGCCAGGCTTTTTGCAATTCTTTGTTTGTTTCTTTGGTTTATTTTCTCGACTGATTCTCTAGACCAAATTTGGAATAAAATGAAACAAGCACTGGACCACTCCCAGATGAGACAGTCCGATCCTTTTCGATACATCACCTTCCCACGGGTATTCTTAAGGGGCTCTTTAATAATTACATACATACATACAATTTTAACTCTATCAATCACATTATCAAACTCGACTTTAACGTGGACCCAGATAGAAAAATGCACCTTTTATATCGAGTGTGTTTCATATTTTTTAAATTTACATTTTGCCTCTAGTATTTGTTGAACGGTTATAATAATAACTTTTACCAAATTTTTGGGCAGATATTTTATTGTAAATTACTGTACATACCAGATTAAAATACCCATTTTTAAGAATAACAAATCGCACCTTATCAAAGGCAGAGCCAGGATAATTGAATTGTGGGTTCCCGAGATCAAATGAGATAAAAAATTATTTTTTCAATTGACACATATTCCATCTACACCTTGAGGTTACGCTAAATATGCTTCATCTATGTTTGGTGGGAATTTGATTACTAATCCGAATTAATTAACATGAACTTTTGTCAGTTGATTGTTTAACCATGGAATATGATTTCATTTTCTTAATTTCAATTGGATGAATTATTCATAATTAATGACTATAAATATATTATTCAATTAGAGTAAATAATTCATCTAATTGAATAATGTTACGTAAGATGATTACCGGTAGTGAGCGATTATGAATAGCATTATTCATTTCTTGAAGCTGCCGAAAATGTTCCCATTAAGAAACAGGAAATTAGAGGTGTCAAGACGGACGGGCGGGCGGGCGGAACCCGCATCGGCCCACCCGTCTCGACCCAGAATTGCAGGCCGGCACGTGAGTCGGACGGGCCGAGCATGCCGAACCGCAGGCCGGTCCGTGAACTGGGCGGGCTGTTCACGGCCAGAGCGATTCGGCCTTTAATCGCTGGCCTATTTTGATTTTTTTTAATAAATGGCAGAGAGCCGTTTAAAGTAAAAGATGTGACAGATGCATGCTGTTTTAGTCTTTAAATATATAAAAAAAATAAAAATTGAATTAAAAAATTAACAAATGTGAATTTATCATTGTTATTTATTTTTTATTTAGTAATTTAACACATTTTTTGTTATATATGTAAACATTTTTTTTTTATAATTACAATAGGTAACTAATTTTTTTTTTTGAAAATTCAAAAAAAATTAATTTTTTGTTCATACGGGCCGAATCGGTTTGAACCGCAACCCACATGGGCTCGACCCAGATGGGCAAACGGGTGAGCCGGACTCGTATTCAATTTTTGTAGGCTGGGTTAACCCGGTCTGCAACCTGCTGTGGCGCGAATTTTTTCTAATGAAGGTCGTCATCGGACTTCATTGGTGGTGGAGTGACCCAGCCCGCCTGACCCGAATTGACACCACTCCAAGAAATAAACTCAAAAGCTTTTGCTCAAATATGGAACTAAAAGTACTCTTTACTAATAGCTTTGATCAATGAAAACCTAATATTTGCTGCCAAATACCAATTTCAAAATTGTCACACAATTTTCGATAAAAACACTTTTAATCTAAATCAAACTTAGCAGAGAGGTTACCACATCATTTATCAATAAATCAAAATTAAAATAGTCAATTAAAACACTTTTAATCTAAACTCTAAACCCATCAAAATGTTAACAAAAAAGAACTAAAAAACGGGGAAAACTGAAATTTAGCAGCTTCAAAAATCGTAGAAAACCTACTTATTGAATCCATAATTGCTCACGATTGTATGACAAAAATAAATTTTCAGATTGGAGCAGAATTGTACTAAGAATATTTATATATAAAAGTTTAACTTATAATTTATAATTTATAAAATTAATTAACTTATATTGGCGTAAATGATCCCTAACTTTTGCCCTCAGTGCATAAATGATCCCTAATGTTTGTTGTTTTGATAAGAACATCTCTAACCTATATGTTTTGGTGCGCAATCGAACCTTATTTGACGAAGAAGACAAATGTACCATTGGTTTTAATTAGAGAAAATTGTACTTAGATTTTCAACCTTTGCAAAAGGTGTAAATAGGCTTGGTGTATTTTTTAAATAATAAATTTAGTAGAATAAATATATCATTATAGTTGTGTCAATTAAATTCTTCATAAGAGCAAAAAATCTAAAATTTTTGTGCTTTAAGTATATGTAATTGCTATGTAATAGGAAAAACTTGAATAAAAATAAAGATAATTAAATAACAAAATAACGTATATAATTTAATGATATCAAACCAATCTTATTATATATTTATTTAACATAAAAATACTAATAAAAAATAACTTACACATTATACGTTCTTTATTTCGTACAATAATAAAACGATAAATTAAAATATGAATAATACATCTAGAACTCTAATAGTTGTAGTTAATAAATGAATAATAATTCAATTAAATAAAAGTATTTGAGCATCAAGTTTGTGACAAAGTTATATTTTGTATAACGATAAAATAAATGTTTAAGTTTCAAATAATGTAATTACTTAATAATAAAACTAATAAGTTTATTTAACAGCTTTGTTAATAATTATGAGCTTAAATTTTAGTTGTTTTATAATACTTTGTAAAATATACAAAACAAATATAGTATATTATCAATTTGGTTAATAAAGTTTTAATTAAGAAAAAAGATCTTGCTAGTTTTCTTTAATTTTTTATAAAAAATAAAAGTATCAAACTCATTTGCACTTTTTGCAACGGTTAGCAATCCAACTACAATTTTTTCTTATTAAGATTAATGACGTATTGGTTTTTTTTTTTTTTTTTATCAAATAATGATCAATTGAGCACTAAAACACATGTTTTAAAGAAATTTGAAAATTACAATAAAAAAGGGATTTTGGCGCAAATGGTCTCTAACCTTTGCCCTTAGTGTAGAATTGGTCCATAACGTTTATTTTTTGGCAAACAAGACCCTAACCTATGTGTTTTGGTTTGAAATTGGTCCTTATGATAAATATGCTTTAATTTTAATTAGAAAAAATTGTATGTGGATTCCTAATCATTACAAAATGTACTAATAGGTTCAATACTTTTATTTTTTATAAAAAATTAAAGAAAACTAATGAGTTTTTTTTTTTTTAGAATTAACACTTTACTAATAAACACGTCAAATAAAATTATTATTTTTATTATTAAGTAATTATATCATTTAAAGAGGGAGAAATCATTGTGAGAAATTATTTTTCTCTCTCTTTACTTATAAAATTTTTTCTCTTTCTCTACTTTAAAAATTAAGTTAAATAAATAACAAATGACGTATATAATTTTATGACATTGAACTAACTTTGTTACATTTTTATTTAACATAACAATACTAATAAAAATTAATTTATACATTATGTGTTTTATTTTTGAACGAAAATAAAACGATAAATTAAATTAAAATATGAAGAATATAGTTGGATCTCTAATATTTGTAGTTAATAAACATATAAATCAATTAAATAAAAGTATTTGAACATCAAGTTTGTGACAAAGTTATTTTTTTTATACAACAATAAAATAAAAGTTTAAATTTTAAATAATATAATTTCTTAATAATAAAAATAATAATTTTATTTGACATATATATTACTAAAGTGTTAATTTCAAAAAAAAAAAAACTCATTAGTTTTTTATTATTTTTTATAAAAAAAAGTATTGGACCTATTTGCACATTTTGTAATGATTAAGAATCGACATATAATTTCTTCTAATTAAAACTAAGGTATATTTGTCTTTTTCATCCCATAAAGACTAATTTTGCACCAAAACACATAGGTTAGGGACCATTTGTGCCAAAATCCCTAAAAAATATACCGTAATATTTGTTTACAATCAAGTGCCTTTTTTAAGAATCAGTTATACTATTTTAGAAAATTAAATAATAACATTAATAAAAAAAAGTTTAATATTCAATTTAAAAAACTTTTTAATGCATCTCTACCATGTTACACTTCTAAGCTTCTCAGCCTCTTTATCTAGTTTCACTCTCATCACTATTAACTTCTTCTTTATCCTTTTCAATTTTAAAGGCAATACCAGATCTTTTTTCTTTCTTCATCCTTTGTAGATATAGTTTATGTGTCATCAACGATCCTACCAATTCTTCAACCTTTATTTTATCAATTTCCTTGCTTTCTTCAATACAGTTACTTAATTTGGAGTAGAAACGATCGGTCAAGGATTCAAGAATTTTTTTTACAATTTTGTTTTTCGAGTATTTCTTCCCCAAGGTTTAAGCTGTATTGGTGATGTCACTGAGTTTTGCATAGAAGTTTTTGAACTATTCATCATCTCTCATGGTTAGTTGTTCAAATTCTAGAGTAAGTATTTGAAGTTTGGATGACTTGACAACAGAGGTTCTCCATGAACAATCTGTAGAGATCAAATGAAATTGATTAAAATTCACAAAAGAGAATATAACATTTAATGTTTTGAAATTCCAATTAGTATAATTAAAATCAATTGCCCTCCACTTTTATACATTTTTCTCTCTCTTTTCACACCATTTTCAACAACAGTGAGAATTTTATAACCATAGGCAATAGAGTGCCAAATTTTTTTATAATGAGATTGGATATAGAATTGAATTCTAATTTTTCAATAAGCATAATTATTTTTATCTAAAATCGGTGGTCTAACTGGTGGTCCGCCCATATCTAGGTTTCTTGATCACACTTATAAAAGTGTATCTGCTCTGACATCAATTGAAAGTTCTAAAACCTAGAATAACTAAATCAAATCCAAATTTAATCTTAATTAAGCAAGCAGTGGACATAACGAAGTCAAAACTGGCACGTTATAATTAAAAACAGTTGAATAATACACGTAAGTTCAGGCAGTGTTCGTTAACAACAGTTTGTTAAGTGCTGAAATTAATAAATTATACTTAGACACGAACATAAGATGTAATGTGGTAAACACCGAAGGGAAACATCCACGGGCCCCCATGACATGGGTAAAAACAATCAACTGAAATCTTGATTAAAAATACAATAATATCCGATTTTTGTAATTTCGCAAAATTAACAAAATAATAATCAAAAGAACTTCGATCAACTTCCATTTGATACTTTTTCTTTTGAGTTGTTGATCAAGTACAATCAAATATACTGATCTTGACTTTATCACCACTTTCTCTGTTATACTTGGCCGCAACCACCACTTAGATTAAGAGCTCCGTTCTTAATTTCACGCTAAGTAGATTAATAAAACTATGGAATTGTTCTTTGAACACCAATTGTTTTTCTTTATTCTTCAATGTCTTGAAGAACTCGTTGGCTTTAAAAGTTAATCAATAAAGATTCATGTCTTGTTCTTTCATCAATGGAGTCGGCCGGTTTTTAGCTTAAAGATCAAGAACACAAATTATATTTTCAAAGCTTAATTCTTTAATGATTTGTAATCTTACTTACATGTAAAGTAAATATCAATAAAGGAATTATTTCTGACCTACAAATCTGGAATAAGAGTGTTAAGAACATGAGTAAAGATGCAAAAAGAATTTCAAGGTTTATAAATGAAAAGTATTTCAAAAAGTCAAGATTATCCCTAAATATTTTCTTTCTAAACAAAACCAAGAAAATAAGAGAATGTATACACAGATTATTGCTATTATTCACGATATCATATTATATCATGGAAGAAAATAGAATAAATATCACAGCCCACAGATCTGGAATAAGATTCTGTTTACCATTTCATCCAGTCAGAACTGGCAACATCTTGTTTAGTTAGAACGTACACGTTTACCTCATATTTCTATATTAAAAAGCAGCAATATAATTTAGAGCCCGTTTGGTAGAGTTTATAAATAGTTTATTTGACCAAAAATAGTTTATTTGACAAAAAAATTTGCCTTGGTAATCGTCATTTTTGACCATTCTTGATCAAATAAACTATTTTGGTCAAATATACTAGTTTATAATCTCTACCAAACGGACACTAAGTAAGCCAAATTAAAATAAATGTTAAAATATGATACACTCATATTTTTCTAAACCAAAAGAATCAAATATTTTGTACCATTGTCTAGGAGATTGCTTTAAACTATATAGATATTTCTTTAAAAGACACGCATAATTAGCTATTGCATTATCAATAAAACCTAAAGGATGTTGCAAGTAAATCTTTTCATCAAATTCACCATGAAAACATACGTTTTCACATCAAGTTGTTCAAGTTTTCAATTAAAATGTACAACCAATGCAAGCATTACTCTTACTCTTACAATGGTATACTAGTTTACAATAGTAGAGATATTTCATTATAATCTATACTTTTCTTTTGTGTGAAACTCTTAGCCACTTATCTGACTTTGAATCTCGCAAGTTCTAAGTCTGAGGATCCCTTTTTAACTTTGTAAATCCACTTACAATTTGCAATGAACTTATTCTTAGGTTTAGGAACTAATGTTTAAGTTTTATTTTTCTTTAAAGAGTTCATTTCTTCTATCATTGTCTCTTTTCAATATTCAGAATACTTACTAGTCATTGCTTCCTCATAAAACTTAGGCTCTTTATCATATAGATCCTATAACTCAAAAAAGCAAAAGAAACACTATATTCAAAACTTAATCTTTGTAGTTCTCTTATGTATTTTCTAATTCTATCCCTAACTAATCGTTAATTTCTAAAATTATCTTGATTAGGGAAAGTTTCTTCTTCTTCTCATTCTCCCTCACTAACTGATTCTTCACAATCTATTTGGATAGGTTGATTTGCTGGCTCCACCTAAATTTGAGTAGGTAGAGTAGAATCACTCACGTTTCTATTGTCTAAAGTTGGAAAGAATTCTTCAGATTTTTTTTTTTTCACTCCGTTGGTTTCCAAGTTTAGCATCTAAACAATGCATTTCATTCCGGTGACATATTTGCTTATAATAATTTTTACTCCACCTTAACCTCCAACTCATAAGAATTAGCTTTTAATTAAATTCTTGAGTCCGTTTTATTTTTTGGACCACAAATAATTGTTAATATATCGATAATAAATATTTAAAATTTATTGTTTAAAATATTATTATTATGTGAATAATGACATATAAACTTATTTTGGAGCTCACTCGTGTAACTAAGATTGAAATGCATTTCATCGAACACCGATTTTCTCTTTATAAATTTAATTTAAATAAAATTATTATAGAAAAGAATATTCGTAATAATTAAACTATATGTTAATTTGATTAATGTGAATAGTTGATAATTAATTAAAATTAAAATTCATTAATTTTAAAATATTGAGTGGGAGATGATATTTATTTAGTCTTTACCAGATCAGTGGGATATACGAATTTCATATATTAGGATTGTACACTAGGGCAAGTGGGAGAATTATTGAGTTGTGTGCCTTTATAATATAATTTTGATGTGATAAAATGACAATTTTATGTTAAATAATTTTATTTAATTTTTTACAATTATTGTATTTATTTAATGTTGAGTATGCGAATAAAAATGTCAATGATAACTTGTGATAATATAAATTAGATGATTGTGTTGAGAAGCACAGTGTGATACAACTTATATTTTGATCACCAATAAAATTATTCACAACCAATGTATAAGAGTGACACCTCGTACTGAAAAATTGTAGTGTAGAATATTTCATCATTTGCACGTGCGATTTGTCTTTATCATATAAATAGTTTAATGGTGACTAGTACACTAGGAGTATATTGAACGGATCACGTGTCGAATTTAATTATAAAGCAAGATCGTGCAAATAATTAAATACGCTTGATCACTTGGTATTTCATCTAAAATCCCTTAACATGATTGTGTATATCTTTTCGCGAGTTTAATGATTCTTTGATTTACCAATAGGTGAGATCAAATATCTTGGTGAGTTGAGAGCTTGAAGATGAGTGTTATAAAAAATTATTTTCTGGCTAATTCTCGTACTAGTTTTCAACATTCACATGATATTTTACAAGACAATCAATTGATATATATATATATATATATATTAATATCTTTATAGAATATATCTCCAATTTATACCTAAATTTGGCCTAGTTTATAAAAAGCTTTGAACTACGGGTACTAAAGAAATTTTGGTACAAATATGGGGCAAGATATAGTACCCACTTGCTAACACCTCTCAGCAGGTGGGCACCATATTTTGCCCCTCAAAGGGTAGGAAATCAACCTTGTATCCATAGATATAAAGAATGAGCACGTTGGGTAGCAAATTATATTTGTAATGGTTGGAAATTGAAATCAATTTCTTGATCCTCTCACATAATCTCCATTCACATAAATATTAAGAATATGAAAAAAATAAATTATATTAAGAAAAACAACACAACGATATACGTGAAAAGTCACAAGTCGTAAAAGAAATTTACTATGTGAAAAATTATTACAATCAAACTGTAACTTTCTTACCCCCAAATATGTAACGACTATATTATAAATTGAGATAAGTAAAACATTAAAGAAACCTTCTATTTGATAAGAACCCAAAAAAGAAGAGTATTTGATTTCTATTCAGCGGGAGATTCCTATCAATCTAATTACAAGTAAGAGACTAAAACAAATATTTTATATGAATGAGAATTATGTGAGTCACTATAAGAAGTCAAATCACACCACGCTAGTGCCTCATGAATAATCACATCACACAGTTGGAAATTACATCACATCATCACACCACTAGCGATCTACCTGGCCCTTGAATATTCACATACACATGGTATGTTGTATGTAGCTAAAGATCAGCACGAGAAATCACATCACACCATGTCGAAGTCATAGCATAGGGGAGACAACATTTTCTTTCGTTATAAGCATGCCCAACTAGGGAAACCATTTTATACAACATGCTCACGTCGGCAAACCGTCATTATGCATGTCCATTTATTTTTTCGACACATTGTGCATTTTTTTTTTACGATTCAAGTGTCCAAATTTCACCTAATTAATCTTGAAGAGAAGCGGCCTTCTCATCTGGTTCGCCATCTAGATAAATCCAGATGCGATCACATGTTATACATACTTGGGCCAGACATTTGACAATTCTCTTTCCTGTGGACCTCTGCCTTCCAACATTAAATGTTGCCTTCCAACTGTCGTGGAGATTCGAACATTCAATGCTTCGTAGAAAACTCTCATATTTTACCACTGCGCCATGTCCGTGGGAGCTACATTGTGTATTCTTGTCATCTTGTCATATTGTCATATACATAGAGTGCTAGCTCACAACATCCAGTTTTCACGAGACATGGTCGTATCATATGTAATGACATGACCATTATTTAAAAAAAAAATTCAAAATTTTCATAAAATGTTTCTTTCATAAATAGTCACAGAGAAATTCATGCATTGTAAGTGCAAATAGATCTTTATTTACCTTACACCTGTCTAAGCATATGTTTGGCAGTTTGAGATTGCATAAATTATAATTTCAGTTGGAGAAATTAGTCAAACATACTTTTTATCCACACATTTTGTAAGACTCACAACTTACAACCCACTATTTATCCACACATTCACGAATAATTTATAATTTCAGCACTTAAAAAATAATCTCAGCACTACCAAATATACGCTAAGAGAGCTTATCTTTTCACGATGGGTGAATTCCTATCATTAAAAAATATATAATTATCCGTAAAACATCATCTCTTTCGTGTCTAATTTATAGCCCCAAACTCGAGTCATAAAAGTCATTTGATCTCTCTCTCTCTCTCTCTTATCATTATTAACACTTAACTTACTTTGAGGAACCTTAATATCACTAATTTAATTCGGTGTGTCAAAAACTAAAAATCCAGAAATTTGACATTAATAGCACCATCATGCCAGAATATTGAAAGCTGGTAAATCTGATAAAAAACAACGATGTCTTGACAGGCTAATGAGCAATAATACCCATGTAGAATTTTTCTTCCATTTGCACGAAAATGATTAAAAATTAGTGAAAAATGGAAAATCAAACATCTAATTTTTTATAAAAGATTTACCTTCTCCAAAGTTTGTTGAAAATCTTTCTTCTTATTATGACGAGTTCATAATGCTAATATCATTATTGAATGTGAGTAATATTTTCAAATATGACCATCAATTGAAG
Source organism: Forsythia viridissima (assembly GCA_030279155.1). Lineage (NCBI taxonomy): Eukaryota > Viridiplantae > Streptophyta > Magnoliopsida > Lamiales > Oleaceae > Forsythia > Forsythia viridissima. The sequence continues at coordinate 30,751,880 of CM059041.1, read as the reverse complement.
CCTAAAATCAGACCACTCATAGTGGTTAAGTGGTGCGAACCGCTTGTTAGGTGGATTAAATTGAACAACAATTTTCTTCCATTGAAGCTTAAGAGTATCATCAAATTGGACAGGCAAGGGATACCATATGTTAGAAGTGATGTGTATATGATGACAATTATAGTTTCATTCTATTATTATTATTATTATTATTATTATTTTTAAAGTTTATATTCCAACTTTTGTAAGAAAGATAGTATCTCATTCTTTATATTTTTTATTGACTTCTTCTCACTCTATCTCTCTGTGTGTGTACTTCTAGAAGTAAGACATACGCGTTCCCCTCTCTTCTGTACTCTCACTCTATATTAATAAAACATGGTCGGAGTGTTTGATCTTCCCCATTGGGCCTAGGTAGAATTGTTAGAAAATATATAGAGAATTTGATAATCTGAATATGAACTCTAAGGCACGTAAACGTTATATTTTAAGAAATGTTTATCCTTTATCCAACGAAGTCATAAAGAGGTTCTAATGAAAATTTCTTTTCAGGATACAATGGAGATGTTTGATTCAAACTGTTACAATTGGATCAAACCAAGAAAACACTCTAACCAAAACTGATGATGCCAAGAAAATACGAAATAAAAAGAAAGAATGGAACATCTATTCAATCCATTCGAAGCGGCAAACCATTTGCATAATAACAAATTATGAAAAATATCTAACAAGAATATTAAAAATCTTATCTAAACTTGAATGATGTTTCAATGTAAAAATAAATACCTTTCATGAGTCAAAGCTTCCTTATTTTGCAAATAAATTGAAGCTTCCTTATGATATGTTTGGGAGAGTTGAAAAAATGATATAGGGTATTTTGGTAAAGTTTTGCCAAAAGTTTCAAATTTTCTCCAAAATATAATTAAATTTCTATACTTGTAATAACATATACAAATGTTAAAACTCATCTTGTTGACCTTAAACTTGACCCATATAAATTCTCAAAATTTTCAAATAGTCATTCTACTCGCACACTGTAAATAACCCCATTTTAATGTCATTATCTAAATTGAATCCATTAACATTTCAAATGCATATAAACCTCATGTGTTCTATTTAAATTTATCATTATTTCTAAGGGCAAAGTTGAGAACAACCCTACTTTTTGTAAAAAAGTTGAAAAATACCTTCAAAATTAATTTTTTGAAATTTACCCAAAAAACTAGCTTACTTAATAAAAATACCCTAAAACTACCATAAAGCCCAAAAGCCCAGTTGAGAGAAGAAACACGTGCAGAAAAAAAAATTCAACCAAAACATTGATCCTCCAATCCTCGAACCTGTGGAAACACAAATTACAACCAAAATTCATCAGATTTGATGTTACCCAATCCCTACAAACCTATAAATGCTGATTTCAGATCACATATTTTCGTAAAAATCTCAACAGGAGATCAAAATTCAGATAAAACACACAGCAGATTCTGAAATTTTCTGAAATTTTTGAATGAAAGCTCATAATACATTCATGTATTAAAATACAAACTCGAAATTCATTCATAAATGCAAACGAGCTACCTTCATTCCAAAAGATTCTGAAATTTTTTCCGAATTTGATAGTATTCCCGGCGATTTGGTTTACCATTCCCGCCGACTGGTTTAGTATTCCTGACGATTGGTTCGTTTCAAAGCAAATATCCGAAATATAAAGTAAGTACTATTTAATTTTGTTTGAATTTTGATTTTGATTTTGATTCTGAAATTTGTTTATTTTGCTGTTGATTTCCATATATCAATAACAAAAACTTAGGTATATTAGTGTGTATCTTAACATTGTTGATTATATTGACTATTAAAATTGATTAATCTTGGTAATTTTCATAATATGGATTTTTTTACACTTAGAGGCATATCATGTGTTTGGTGCAAGTTAAAATGAGTAACGAATGTGTGTGTTAGTGTATGTCTTAGAATATGTGATACATGTAGCGTCAAATTTGTAGTAACACATGTGTTACTACATGTGTTAATATATATCACTTGCTTCATAAAAAATTTAAGTTCAATAATACCAGTAACACATATGTTACTGATTAATAAAATAGATTAATCTTGGTAATTTTCATCATATGGCTTTTTTTAGACTTAGAGACATATCATGTGTTTGGTGCAAGTTAAAATGAGTAACGAATGTGTGTGTTAGTGTATGTCTTAGAATATGTGATACATGTAGCGTCAAATTTGTAATAACACATGTGTTACTACATGTGTTAATATATATCACTTGCTTCATAAAAAATTTAAGTTCAATAATACCAGTAACACATATGTTACTGTCTATTAAAATTGATTAATTATGGTAATTTTTATCATATGGCTTTTTTTACACTTAGAGGCATATCATGTGTTTGGTGCAAGTTAAAATGAGTAACGAATGTGTGTGTTAGTGTATGTGTTAGAATATGTGATACATGTAGCGTCAAATTTGTAGTTACTACATATGTTACTATATATCAATTGCTTCATTAAAAATTTAAGTTCAATAATACCAGTAACACATATGTTACTGATTATTAAAATAGATTAATCTTGGTAATTTTCATCATGTGGATTTTTTTAGACTTAGAGACATATCATGTGTTTGGTGCAAGTTAAAATGAGTAACAAATGTATGTGTTAGTGTATGTGTTAGAATATGTGATACATGTAGCGTCAAATTTGTAGTTACTACATGTGTTAATATATATCACTTGCTTCATAAAAAATTTAAGTTCAATAATACCAGTAACACATATGTTACTGATTAATAAAATAGATTAATCTTGGTAATTTTTATCGTATGGCTTTTTTTAGACTTAGAGGCATATCATGTGTTTGGTGCAAGTTAAAATGAGTAACGAATGTGTGTGTTAGTGTATGTCTTAGAATATGTGATACATGTAGCGTCAAATTTGTAGTAACACATGTGTTACTACATGTGTTAATATATATCACTTGCTTCATAAAAAATTTAAGTTCAATAATACCAGTAACACATATGTTACTGTCTATTAAAATTGATTAATCTTGGTAATTTTCATCATATGACTTTTTTTACACTTAGAGGCATATCATGTGTTTGGTGCAAGTTAAAATGAGTAACGAATGTGTGTGTTAGTGTATGTGTTAGAATATGTGATACATGTAGCGTCAAATTTGTAGTTACTACATATGTTACTATATATCAATTGCTTCATTAAAAATTTAAGTTCAATAATATCAGTAACACATATGTTACTGATTATTAAAATAGATTAATCTTGTTAATTTTCATCATGTGGATTTTTTTAGACTTAGAGACATATCATGTGTTTGGTGCAAGTTAAAATGAGTAACAAATGTGTGTGTTAGTGTATGTGTTAGAATATGTGATACATGTAGCGTCAAATTTGTAGTTACTACATGTGTTAATATATATCACTTGCTTCATAAAAAATTTAAGTTCAATAATACCAGTAACACATATGTTACTGATTAATAAAATAGATTAATCTTGGTAATTTTCATCGTATGGCTTTTTTTAGACTTAGAGGCATATCATGTGTTTGGTGCAAGTTAAAATGAGTAACGAATGTGTGTGTTAGTGTATGTCTTAGAATATGTGATACATGTAGCGTCAAATATGTAGTAACACATGTGTTACTACATGTGTTAATATATATCACTTGCTTCATAAAAAATTTAAGTTCAATAATACCAGTAACACATATGTTACTGTCTATTAAAATTGATTAATCTTGGTAATTTTCATCATATGGCTTTTTTTAGACTTAGGGGCATATCATGTGTTTGGTGCAAGTTAAAATGAGTAACGAATGTGTGTGTTAGTGTATGTCTTAGAATATGTGATACATGTAGCGTCAAATTTGTAGTAACACATGTGTTACTACATGTGTTAATATATATCACTTGCTTCATAAAAAATTTAAGTTCAATAATACCAGTAACACATATGTTACTGTCTATTAAAATTGATTAATCTTGGTAATTTTCATCATATGGCTTTTTTTACACTTAGAGGCATATCATGTGTTTGGTGCAAGTTAAAATGAGTAACGAATGTGTGTGTTAGTGTATGTGTTAGAATATGTGATACATGTAGCGTCAAATTTGTAGTAACACGTGTGTTACTACATATGTTAATATATATCACTTGCTTCATTAAAAATTTAAGTTCAATAATACCAGTAACACATGTGTTACTGTCTATTAAAATTGATTAATCTTGGTAATTTTCATCATGTGGATTTTTTTAGACTTAGAGACATATCATGTGTTTGGTGCAAGTTAAAATGAGTAACAAATGTGTGTGTTAGTGTATGTGTTAGAATATGTGATACATGTAGCGTCAAATTTGTAGTTACTACATGTGTTAATATATATCACTTGCTTCATTAAAAATTTAAGTTCAATAATACCAGTAACACATATGTTACTGATTAATAAAATAGATTAATCTTGGTAATTTTCATCATATGGCTTTTTTTAGACTTAGAGGCATATCATGTGTTTGGTGCAAGTTAAAATGAGTAACGAATGTGTGTGTTAGTGTATGTATTAGAATATGTGATACATGTAGCGTCAAATTTGTAGTAACACGTGTGTTACTACATGTGTTACTATATATCACTTGCTTAATTAAAAATTTAAGTTCAATAATACCAGTAACACATGTGTTACTGTTTATTAAAATTGATTAATCTTGGCAATTTTCATCATGTGGATTTTTTTTAGACTTAGAGACATATCATGTGTTTGGTGCAAGTTAAAATGAGTAACGAATGTGTGTGTTAGTGTATGTCTTAGAATATGTGATACATGTAGCGTCAAATTTGTAGTAACACGTGTGTTACTACATGTGTTACTATATATCACTTGCTTGATTAAAAATTTAAGCTCAATAATACTAGTAACACATGTGTTACTATCTATTAAAATAGATTAATCATGGCTATTTTCATCATGTGGCTTTTTTTATACTTAGAAACTCATTTTTCAAATGAGTAACACGTATGTTACTGTATATTACAAAGCTTTTTGGTGCATGAAAAATTCAATAACATGTATAGTGACTGTCATGTGTTTGGTGCAAGTTAAAATGAGTAACTGTTTGATTTTTTGCAGGTATGGAGTACATCAATATCTTCTTACATTACAGTGGTGTATGGAATGAAAACCATGAATACAAGAATTTCAAGAAGGCTGGGATCTTGGTTCCTTTAGAATGCACATTCAACACGCTTGTTGAAGAAATTTATTCAGAATTGGAGTTGAATCCAACAATTATGGACATAACAATTCAGTATGAAGTGAAGTATGGTGAGCCTCCGATAAAGATTAGAACTAATAAGTCCCTGGTCTTTTATTTGGAATTGAAGAGAAAGGACAAGGATTTTACAAGTTTTCCCTTATGCATTGATTTTTCAACAGTAACCACTTCTAGTGCATCATCTGATCTTCAAGCAGCTACTTCTACAAGTCCAGACATGCTACAATTACAGGTATATGAAAGAAATAACACAACAATCATAGCCCCTCCAATATTACCAACTGTTGAAGATATCGCTTGTGAGGTTTCTCATAACGTACATGAAGTTGACAATGTGATTATGGAAGCTGAAACAACCATGATTTTTCATCCAAATGTTGATAAGATTGAAAGAAATCAGATTTACTGGAATAAAAAGGTCTTGATGAATAGTGTTGCTATATATGCCATGCGAAACCACTTCCAGTTCAAGGTGAAAAAATCAGACAAAAAGGTTTATGTCCTAAAATGCATGGATTCAAACTGTCAATGGTCTTTCAGAGCTTCAAAGGTTGGAAAAACAGACAACTTCAAAACAAGGTACATTAGAAATAAACATGTATGTTCAATGGATATAATTTTAGGAGATCATCCACAAGCTTCTAGTTCATTGGTAGGAAGTTGCATCAAGTATAAATACACCTCTGCAAAAACTATATACACTCCAGGTGATATAATAAATGACATGAGGAATGAGTATGGGGTGTCACTAAGTTATAATAAAGCTTGGAGGGCTCGAGAGCATGCATTTGTGCAATTGAGAGGTGATCCAAATGAATCATATAGAAAACTTCCTACATACTTGTATATGTTGAAAGTAACAAATCCAGGATCAATTACAAAACTAGAGACCGATGTAAATAATCGGTTCAAGTACTGTTTCATGGCCTTGGGAGGTTCTTTGCAAGGATGGAAGTACTGCAGACCTGTAATTGTAATTGATGGAACATTCTTAAAAGGGTATTATGGTGGAACATTATTCACAGCATGTACAAAAGACGCGAATAACAATATTTTTGTATTGGCTTTCGGAGTTGGAGACAATGAGAACAACAATTCTTGGGAATGGTTTTTACAATTGTTGAAAGAATCTTTTGGAGAGCGGGATGACTTGTGCATCATATCAGATAGACACCAGAGCATAAAAAATGCCATAGAGAAAGTATATCCGGAAGCCATGCATGGTGTTTGTTCATACCATTTATTGCAAAATTTAAAGAAGACTATTGGCAAGGGTAAAAAAAACATGACAGACCACTACAATGCAGCTGCTAGAGCCTATACAAAGGCTGAATTTGACAACCACATGAGCCAACTTGAGAAAATCGACAAAAGAATCCGACCTTATTTGGTATGTTTTAATGTTTATTAGTATAAAACAATGCCTTTAACAATTATAATATACTAATTGACAAAAGTTTGTTCTTCATGTAGGAAGATGCTGGATATCATACATGGTCGAGAGCCTATATGACAAAGAATAGATATTCAACAATGACGTCAAATATAGTTGAATCGGTCAATTCAGTTACGAAACCGGCCAAAAGTTTTCCTATAGACTTTCTATTGGAATTCTTGAGATGCCTTGTACAAAATTGGTTTTCCAAAAATCGGGAAGATGCACAAGCAACATTCACTACACTTGCAACAAAATATGAACGTATGATGCGGGAAAATTGAAGAGACGCAATAAAAATGAAGGTAACATCTAAAACATTCTTGAATCTTTATATTGTAAGTTCAACTATGATGTCCATACAAAGTAACATGCACTAAAAAGAATACAGTAACACGCATGTTACTAAAGAAGAATAACAATGATATATGACTTTTAACATACAGTAACATATGTGTTACTCATACATTAATCAGCTCTTTCTTCTTGTCACCGCAACTTAATTGTTATTTTTGTTCTTTGTTCACTTGCTTCAACCTCTTACTTCTAGTTGATATGAGTAACAAATATGTTACTATGTGTTAGAAGTCATTAATCATGCTGAATTTTATTTTTGTATTGTTTATTGCCTATTAAATACGATCTTATATATGTTACGTTGTACATTGCATAGGTGTCTTCATCTAGCCAAGTACTACACCAAGTTAATGACGGTGTATCTTCCTATTTAGTGAACATGCACGAAAAGACCTGCTCATGCAATAGATTTCAAATGGATGAGATTCCATGCAAACATGCTCTATCAATAGTTGCAAACAAACATCTCAGTTCTTACACCTATTGCTCCAAATTCTACACAAGAGAGTCGTACATAAATGCATACAAAGGGACAATCTTTCCACTTGGTAACTGTACAGATTGGGTTGTACCAGATGATGTTTCATTCAGTATTGTACTACCACCAATACCAACAAGAAAATTTGGAAGACCCAAAGAAAATCGGTATCAATCGAAGAGAGAGGGGAAGCAAATAACAAAATGTGGGAGATGTGGAGCATATGAACACAATCGAAGAACATGCAATAACCCAATACCATTGAACCCGAAGAAAAAAAAGAAACTCTATATGAATTTTTGAATATTTTTCTATTGAATTTCAGACTTGATTGTTCATACAAATTGTTCAAGTTTACTTTCTGTTCAGTAATGACACGTTGGACAATCACATTTCGTTGAACGTTGTTGTTATGATTTCAATGTTTGCTCATTTCATGCCATTAGCTGACATGATATTACTGTTCATTTTATTAATGACACAACCTAAAAGCTAGTTGTGGTCAGGTTATTAGATAAGTCTCCAATCAAATGTCTCATTTTTGCAATTTTTCACAATTTCAAATATGATCTTCATTGAATGTAATTGGCTCATATTTAATTGTGTTGAGGAAGCGAAGAGGAGTTGAAGGGAAGCTGTAATTTGTAGGTAAGTTCTTGAAGGGACTTTGACTGTAAAATGGGAATTTTGGTGTTTTCCCAGTTGAACAATTTAGAGTATGTTCATTGGTTTCACCTGTGATTATTGGATTTTGGTGCATAATGGTTTATCCATTGGTTATGATGATGGCATTGCTCTAAACTTGAACTCTGTATATTCTTCGAATGGTATGGTTCGGTCTACCAGTATGCCGGATATGCTTAGTGATTCTTCATTGTCGAACTCGTACGGTATAAACTTATTCGTCCTCTTTCTGGCCTCTATAAGTAGTTGAGTTCTAGTTCAAGCATTCATGGCATGTTATCCAAATTGGTTGAGGCATTGCATTTCAGCTTAAAAGTGCCCAGATCCTAGTGAACACACGTACTCACACTTTTAACAATTAGGACTTGGGAGGGAAAGAAACAAGTGATAGTGCAAATGCACACACTCTTATGTTTTCCTCTAATGTATAATAAGATTCTTTTCAAATAATTCTCTTGGTCTTGAATATATTTTGTATGGCTATAAGCTTAAGTTTCATTCCTGCAGTCTCTGAAGACACATGCCTTTTTGTTGACTATAATATGTATGTCTTGAGGTTCTATATTTCTTTAAATGAGTCCCATAGACAGCACTCATTCGTCTCCCAAATGACCTCTACCTGCTGAACTTTAATGTCTTTCGTGATCCCTTCCTCTGTCCCTAGTTCACTGGAGACAAAATCCAGTGACATCCTAATCAGCCAAAAAAAAAAAACCCCAATTGATTACTAATTTCTTCATTACAGCTTGGAATAAACACCAGGGGTAGATCCTACATAGAACTTCCCAGTAAGCAGCTTTTCGGGCGGAAGCAAGACAATGCAGGTGGCCACCTCGGCGGCGGCTTGGGACGTGTATTTGCCCTTACCACCAGTCATGGAAGTCTGTGTGAATCCAGGACAGAAGCAATTGACGCTTAACTCACGTCCCTTAAAAAGCTTAGCCATAATCTTAGAATGTGCATTCAGTGCAAGTTTTGAGACAGCATAATCAGTCCACACCGCCGGCCACCCTTAATTTTGGATTCTTCAGCTTCTGCATGCATGTATACATATAATACAAGATTTAGTGCATGTTTGGCTAACCTTAAGACTTTACTTATGAGTTTAAATGAGTCCCATAGACAGCACTCATTCGTCTCCCAAATGACCTCTACCTGCTGAACTTTAATGTCTTTCGTGATCCCTTCCTCTGTCCCTAGTTCACTGGAGACAAAATCCAGTGACATCCTAACCACCCTATCGTTTGACTCTTTCTAGAAGCTGTATTCATGGCACGAATAAGGCGTCTTCTAGCTAAGCAGCTTTATGGTTGAGCTTGGGAAGTTCGGTAGTGGTGTTATTTCCACCATACGACTATACAAAGATGGAAAAAAGTGTCAAATCTGTTCAGTTACTCTCACACTTTAATAAGACCACAAGCCTATTTGATGCATTATCACTCTCACATAATTGAACTAGAGTAACATGTATGTTACTTTCAAACAAAGATTTTTCAATTTTTCAAGATCATTTGACACTTGATCTTTTCAAAATCTATGTTCTCAAAACCATCATCCAAAAAAAAAAAAAAAGCTGAATGAAAAAGATTCTTCAACTGATAATAACCAATGCCATACAAAACAATTCACCTAGGGTAACACATGTGTTACTTACATGAAAGATAGCATAAAACCATTACGTTAGATCAAAAATACATCATATACAGGAGAACACTGCCCTCATATACAAACTGTAGATTTACAAATTAAAAATGAAATTGTTTTCCTAAATTTTCATACTCTACTTTCCTCTATCCGAAACCCTTTCATCATCCGTATCATACCCTTCATCCAATTTTTTCTTGGCGTATTTATAAAACTGAACAGCAAGACTAAGCCGAGCTTCATGAAGCTTGAATGTCATTGTCAGTTCTTCTATTTTTTGGTGAACAAAATACTCGGCATATTTGATCACATATACGCCACAATCACCACTGTAAAAAAAAACAAAATAAGTTAGAAAAAACTTAACTAATCTTTGTTTTTGTTGAGGGAAGTTATCCTTGGTACAAATCAGATTCTGAAATTTAACTAACCTTTGTTTTTGTTGAGGGATGTTATCCAATATGTTAACAGTCAATGGACTTAGAGGATCCTTGCCATCATAGAGCCTTGTATCTACAACACTAGAGGCGATAGCTTTATAAAATCCACTATGGAGTAGCAGATGTGGAATAATTTCAGCGTATGGCTTCACTGATTGATGAATATGGAAGTCACGAATTATCTTACGGTATGAATTGTACACATTAAGGCATCGACTTCCGACATCAAAATCTAAGAGGATCCAATGTGCTTTATTTTCCATCAAAACAGGAAGTAACACATGGTCAACATCCCACCATGGTTTGTTACATCCTATTCGATATCCTCGAACATATGAGAGAAGCGCTTTGTGATTAGCCACCACACTTTGATCATTCAAAAAATGTTGCAAAATCATCTTAATGAAACAGTCAAATGCATAGTCGGTTGTGGTCAAACGAATTTGTAACCTACTACTATGCTTCACCGTCTTCCGGAGATGATAAAATGCAATATCAATATGCTGGGAAAAAAAACAGCAGCCAATGTAATGAATAAAAAAAAAACTCTAGTTAACTTCCAAATGATAAATTACAATATAGAAAACATATAAATTATACCGTGTCTCCCAAGCACTCTCCGGGAGTCCGCAAGTCATAAAACCACTTCTTATTATCAACCTCAGCTACTCCAAAGTCAAATGGCGGGTTGAGTATTTCATTCTTATCATCAAATCTTTTCTTCCTACAAACATAATACTTACAAGATATTAAAAACAATCAACTCGTTACAGTATAACTATTTGGAAGAAGGAAGGAAACTTACTTATTCTTCTTTAACAACCCTACACTATACCATTCCTCAAAATCAACAACATCTTCAATTGCAACAGCATTTAATTCGTCAGGTAATGCATATGTACCAGTCCTTATCTCTCGAATTTTTGCTGACGATCCAAAATTCGATGTATAAGGAGATTTAAACACTGCCGCTGCTTTCCTAAGCCTCTTCCTGGGTATATCAGGAGTAATGTCATCGACTAAAATGTAATCGTCGTCATCATCAACATCCTGAAAATAAGTAACATTATCAATTACATAAAAATGCAAGGGTCACAATTATTTGTGGATCAAAGTAACATATAATGTGAAAACACTACCTCTTCATTTTTAGAAGTTGACAGATATCTCATTTGAACAGATTCATCAATCATTTTCAGGTCAAGTTCAGTAAATTCCATATCATCTAGTTCAATGTCATTAGCATTAGGTTCATCATCAATCCCTAAGTCAAAACTAGGACAAAAGTTCAGCACATCAAACATAGGTTTGCTAACAAATGTCCCTTCGAATAAATATTTTTTAGCTTCTTCGCCTCCAACCTAAGAATACAAATAATCAAAATATGATAACTTAAAAACAGCAACTCATAAACACAAATTGAACTTCTTACAATTTCAAAGATTTCATATTAAATTTCTTGTCTGTACCTCAACTTCAGTACCACTTTCATTCTTAGTTTTATCAACCTGAACTTGTTTCCCTTTTCTATCAAATGGAACCTATAAAAATATAAAACTCCTTCAGTTTTACAAAATTATGATAGAAAGTAACATATGTGTTACTCATTTATAACACACTAAAAAGCACAAGATACTAGATGTGCATACCTCCCTCCCAACTTCAACACCTTCTCCTTGTGATCGGATGACATCCTCAAATGGAACCTATACAAATAATTAACATAACAAAATATGTGTTACTCAGTAACATATGTGTTACTCAGTAAGAGTATCGGTATCAAACTGAATTTGTTAACAAAATTGAACAAAATGGCCTAAATTGAGATAAAATGAATAGCTGTACAATTCAATACCTCAAAATCTGTTCCACCATGGTCAAAATCAACTCCATTCCCTTTAGGGTTCTGATCTTCAACCTATAAAAATATAAATTAGAATGATGGTAATACAAATACAAAAACTTATAGTAACACATGTGTTACTGTTTGCTTACAACATGAATCCTAATTTTTCAGCACATAGTAACATATGTGTTACTCATTGCATCATTTTATTTTTATTTAAAAAGTATCCAAAAAAACATAAAAACATAATAATACATGAAAATGATTTACCTTCCTCCCCGAAGAAGTATCACCAGTGTACAAAACAATCTGCCTGTCCAAAACATTATAACAACTACCACCAGTTTCTTTTCCAAATTGATTTAGAAACTCTGCAAACATCCCTTGCACATTTCTATTTAAATTAGTCATTTCCTTTCTCAAATCATTGTGCAAAGAAATGATTTGGGCTTGATTTCTTTCTAATTCTTGCTGTTTGAATTCAATTTGTGATAAACGATTCATGACGGTTTCGTTTAATTCACAACAACCCTAAAAAATAAAAAAGAAACAACATCATACAAAAGGAAAGCAGAATTCATAAAAGAATTTTAAAAAACTATTGCCTAAAACTATAAAATATTGTCTTACCTGTCCTTTTTCACCGGGAGCAGACCTCGAAGAACTAGCACCAAATTCGTTGCCAGTCTGCTTCTTATGAAACAATCCCGAAGCATATATCTCGTTCTTCTCTTCATTGGTCGCCACAAACTGAATTACCTCAAGCTACATGAAAATAATTGGTTAATAAAGTCAACTTCTGAACACAATAAAAACAAAGTAATAGGTAATTACTTACTTCTGAATGCTTAAACACTTCCTCTTCCAGTTGTGGACCGGTAACATGCACATCAGTTTCCCACTTCAACATGCGGGGATAGGCCTCTCCAACCATGGTACAAAATTTCCCATTAAGGCAAGCAATTGTCTCATAGGCCCACAGTTGGAGGGAAAGTGGAAATCCGTTAAGCCGATAAGACCAAGAAGATTTTTGACCATATACACGCTTCTTGTTTTCCAAACTTAAAGCAGACTTGAAAGACCTAAGTGTGATTCGATAAAGATCCTCTCCCCAGGCAAAGTCATCACACTCCAGCCTATCTACCAACCTCATGTGCCGTTCATCAACTGATTTGTTATAGGAGGTAGTGTACAAAAAACAGGATATCAAGTAGAGCTTAGCCAACTTAACAACATCTTCATGAGATACTTGGTCATTCAATCCCATAAAAACTCGTTGGAGCTCAAATTTTGATACTTTCTGAAGACCAAAAAAGTATGTATCCTTTAACCGATTCTTTCCTAAATCATATGTAGAAATGTCAACAGTGCCCACACCTCGGAGTCCTACTGTTAGACAAAACTCTTCCAACGAAAACCTAATACACTCTCCTCCTATTCTAAACCATATTTCATCATCGTTAGGTTGCTGAACCTGCCTTAACAACAACGAATGAATCAATTGTGGCTGTAATATCAGTCTTCTCATTTCAAGAAAAGACCCAAAACAACTACCTCGAAACATCTCTTTTTCTACACTATTGAGCTTATGGAAAATGTTAGCTATAACATCATCCATATACTTTACAACTAGTTTACCCGATGCCCATGTCTTCGGGTCGGTTGAATAATCCCAATCCTGGCAAAAAAAAAATCATACAAGTCAGTACATATAACATAATTTTAATCACAAACCCAAACAAACAGTACAAACAGTCATAGATATCAGCCTAGAGCATATATAAAGTGACATGTAATAATCAGTTTGCAAAGCCATAGATATCACATGACATGAGCAATAAAAAGTAAGTCAAGTTATACACAGAACAACAACCTGCCAACAAATAATCTAAGCATGTAATGATATATTCACTAACCCATAAGAGATAAGAAACCCTTATCTGTGCAAAAACAAATGGAAAACTGGATCATAGATTACCCTTAATGTATTTGAATATATGACTGAACGTAGTGCGTGAGGGATCCTTTCCCACTAAGAAAGCATGTATTTGAACCTTTCACGCACAATGTTCAGTCATACTTACATGTTGAATCGACTAAATACAGGCAAAAAAATAAAATAAAACCCCCTCAAAAACCGTACATTAAGGAAGCCATAGAAAAGCTACACAATACAGAAAAATGCAATACATACGTTTGGTGTATATAGGACTTCATCATCCTCTGTTGATTTTTTCGATTTCTTCGATTTCTTCTTATCTATACGACTTGAAGTCTCAGCCGTCGTTCTCTTCGCCCTTGTAGACGCCATATTTATTTGTAATTCTATATTTACTGATTTTCGAGTTTTCACCATGGCTTGATTGAACAAACGATTATAGAAAGTGGATATGAAGAAATTGTGAAAGATTACGCTGAAATCGTGATGTTGTTTTGCCCTAATTGTAAATGAGTGCTTAGATTGAAGAAATTGAAGAAGAAAGTGATGAAAGTGATGAAAGTGTTTGCAAGTGAAGAAATTGGGAAAGTAACGTTGAGAGAGAAACTGTTTCGTTTTTGGAGAGAGAGAAACCGTTTACGGAGAAGGGATAACGTGGGTGGGTGGGTGGGTGGGTGGGTGGGAGGGAAAGTACCGTTTGGGAGTGATATTGTTTTCTTGGAGAAGGGATTACGTGAGTGGGTGCATGGATCGGTGCGTGGGTGGATGAGTTAAATATCATTAATTTTTAATTAAAAAGGGTAAATATTGATATTATTAAAAAGAAGGTATATTTCAACTTTTTTCCCAAAAAGAGGTATTCTAGCTAATTAACTCTATTTCTAATCTCACACTGTAAATAACCCAATTTTAATGTCATTATCTAAATTGTTTAGTTTTACTAATTTTTTTTTTTTTTTTTTTGATAAAAAGCTAAGTCAAATTCAACAGTTAATTTTAGCCACACATTTCATAAGACTCGCACATTTCATGAACATTTCAACCACACTTTTCATCAACTTTTATCAAAATCTACTAAAAATATAATTTTTAGTTAAATCAAATAGACCATTAATGTAATTATCTAAATTAAATCCAATAACATTTTCAAATGCATATAAACCTCATATGTTCTATTTAAATTTAGGAACAAATAGAATATTTGGTCCCCAATTTTTAAAAAATGTAAGAGATATATCCACAACTTTTAAAAATAATGCTGGACATCCCAACGTTTGAGAAAATAGGCATAATATGTCCTTAATGATGAAATTGCACCACCTTTTAAATAAATAAAAGACAAGGAAAAAGACAAAGGGCAATAAAAAAATAACCAAATCTACCCTCCAAAAAGAAGAATAACAAAGATTTATCTTCTTCGTTCACTCAAACAGCTACTTATCCCCCCAAACCCCAACATTTCCGAAATCCATCGTCACCACCACTACACTCAAGATCAACACCGTGAGACATAATTAAAATGATGAAAAAAATAATTTAGATTCCATTCCAGATCTGTTCCAGTTTCTACTGCAATTTAAATTTGGACGGTCAAAGCATGTATTTGGTGATTCCTGATTCTCTTTTTCGTTCTTTCAGTTGTCATAACTATTTGCTGGATTTCATATTTTTGGTTATTTTGGATTTGGTGATTGAAAAGTGTTTGGATAGAACAACAGTGGAAACGACAATTCAAAATGACAATTTGAACTGTCGTTAGTCATCGTTTTGGTTGTCAGCTAATTACAAATCATTTGTTTGTTAACCATCTAGTGAAAAATTTGTTGGAATTAGACCACTTTGACATAATAATTGGGTGGGACCCAAGCGTCGATTTGTCAAAATAAATATTCGATTAAATTCTACGTTTCGAGTAGATGAACGTAGTATATTTAATTGTGCTAAACAATTCCATTATGAATGAGAAATTATGGTTGAAAGTTGGACAAATAAATGAGGAATAAAATGGGAGATAATTGAAAAATGGTTGTCCCACATTGTTTGCAAACTCAAAATTGAATCACTTAATATACTCCATTTTTGGAAATGGGTTTGGGCCCCAAGGGGCACCGCAAGTCTTTAGAGGGGAGTGGACGTAGGCATGCTCATAATCGAGCATAGCCCACACGCGCGCCGCTCGGCCCGGCTCGGCTCGGCTCTTGGGCCGGGTTCGGCCCTGTAAAATATCATTATTTTTTTTGGATAAAACTTATTCAATTAAATCTGATAACTTCCCTCCTCCAAAGACGGTTGCATCCATGTGTGTAAGTGGAAATCGTTCATGCATGATCATGGGTAAGTGGTGAGTTTGAAAAACTGATCAACCGCTTCCTTCATCCTTAAATAAAGTCCTCGGTCTCTCATACAACACACACTGAAACACAGACAAACATTTCGTCCCCTTCATACATACGATTTCGTTTTCCTTTTTCGCATTTTCAGAGAGTGTTCATTCCTGGTTCGCTGTTCTTGTGGAGTTCGGTGCTCACCTACAAGATATTCGATCGTTGTATCTTGGGAGACTCTTTACCATATACCGTAAGCATCCTGTGGCGGGGTAAAATTGTCTTAAGGATAGAGAACCAAGTTCTCGCCTCGATCGTCTTTGTTTCGTTTTTGTTCATTTTCCAGTTTCTGCTCGTTTCATGATGAATATCATTTACCTGCTTCATATGTTTATGCATTGTTTATTTATTTCATTTTCTTTGTTCTTACTGCAATTAACTGTGAAATGAAACAGAAACCCATAAAAGTTCCCGGAAGCCAACAACTTAAGACAATTTTATATTTTACTTTTATGGTTTTAAATTCTGTTTCCACAAGATTGCTGCTTCGCTTGTGCTCTGATTATTTCGAAGTCATAATGTTGTTAATTCTGTGAAATCTGAAATTTATTTGTTGTAAATGAAAAAAAAAAAAAATATTTTATGATCACCTGTTTCTGAAACTATGCTGAAAAGTAGGCTGTTTACTTTTCATGGAAATTTCCATCATCTTATTGCGGTCCCTGTGACATATAGGAAAACATATCTTGCATGTTTCATGCAATTTCAAAATTCTAATGTTGTCCCAGTCATATTTTGAAAGTCTGCTATGCATGTTCTTATTTTCTCCTTTCGAAATTCCAATGTTGCTACTGAATATTTTTTTTTTCTGCGTCTTTACTTGCATAAGTCCAAGTGATACTACTTTATTCCATTTCAGTCAAGTTTGATACTGTACTTGCAAACTACTAGAAATGCCTAGTGTTAATTCATGGAACTTTGAAATTATTCATGTTTACTGTTAATTTATGGAACTTTGAAATTATTCATGCTTCCTGCTTCTTTCTGCTAATTTTATGAAACAAAACAGAAAATAGGAAACAACATTCAATGACGGTTTTGTTTCTTTTCAATTTTGTTTTATATTCAGAAAGTATAATGCTATATTTAATTCTAATGTAAATAGTATTGCTTTGCATGCATTTGAAATTCTAAATGCTGTTGCTATTTAGTTCTAATGCCATGAATAATTCATGTAAATAGTACTGCTTTACTTGCTTTAAAAAAAAAAAAATTGAAAATTGCAGATTTGCATGGTTTCTTTCAACTGCCAAAAATTGTATTCTTTCTAACATTTGCAGATTTTGGTTCGGTTTTCAAAACTGAAATTATTAATCTTAACTTGTTGATCTTCTGTTTTGAAAACAGAAATGGCTAACAATGTTGGGACAAATGCAATTTATCCTAATGTGGCACCTACTGTGACGCCTAATGTGGCACCGACTGTAACGCCTACTGTGGCAAATACTGTGACGCCTACTGTGGCTGGTCATCTGCATCGACTCATATTCCTCACGGAGAGAAACCTGAAAAATTTAATGGAGTCGATTTTAAGAGGTGGCAACAGAAAATGCTGTTTTACTTAACCACGCTAAACTTGGCAAGGTTTCTCACGGAGGATCCTCCTTCTGTTCAACAAGGAGAAAATAATCGAGCTTCGATTATTGCCTTGGACGCATGGAAACATTCTGACTTTCTATGCAAAAACTATGTACTGAATGGACTGAATGATTCATTATATGGTGTATATAGTGTAATGAAATCTGCAAAAGAATTATGGGAATCTTTAGAGAAAAAATATAAAACAGAAGATGCTGGAACTAAAAAGTTTCTCGTCGGTAAATTTCTGGACTTTAAAATGATTGACTCTAAATTTGTTATTTCCCAAGTTCAAGATTTGCAGGTACTCCTCTATGATTTACATGCTGAAAAATTGACTGTAAGTGAGTCATTCCAAGTAGCAGCTGTAATTGAGAAACTCCCACCTTCATGGAGAGATTTCAAAAATTACCTCAAACACAAGCGTAAGGAAATGAACTTGGAGGAGTTGATTGTGCGCTTGAGGATAGAAGAAGACACTAAAAAGTCTGAAAGGAGAAATGGGGGACCAAGCATGGAAGCTAAGGCAAACATTGCTGAATCGAGTTCAAAGAAGAACATGAAAAGGAAGCTCTCAAGTTATGTTCCTAAGAAAATTGAGAACAACCAGAAGAACAAGAAGTTCAAAGGGGATTGCTACAATTGTGGCAAACCTGGACATCGCTCAATTGACTGTCGCAAGCCTAAAAAGCAAAATGATCGTGCACATATAGTTGAAACTGATAATCTGACTGAGGGTGTTCAAGAAATGCACCTTTCTGCTGTAATATCTGAATGTAATTCTGTTGGAAATCCCAGGGAATGGTGGGTGGACACTGGTGCTACTCGTCACATATGTGCTGAAAAGAACATGTTTTCTGATTACAAAACTATCAACGGAGAACAACTGTTCATGGGAAATTCCTCAAGCTCAAAGGTTGAAGGACAAGGAAAGGTAACCTTGAAGATGACGTCTGGCAAGGAACTCCTCCTCAACAATGTGCTGCATGTACCAGATATTCGAAAAAATCTTGTTTCTGGTTCTCTTCTTAGCAAGAATGGGTTTAAGTTAGTATTTGTATCTGACAAATTTGTACTAACTAAGAATGGAATGTATGTGGGAAAGGGATATATGACTGGTGGGATGTTCAAGATGAACGTCCTTACTATTGTACCTAAATTGAACAAGATTAATGAAGCTTCCACTTCTGCGTATATCGTTGAATCTTCTTGTTTATGGCACAACAGATTAGGACACGCAAACTTTAAATCTGTGCGCAAATTAATGAACTTAAATTTGCTACCTTCTTTAAGTTTCGATCCTAATCACAAATGCGAAACTTGTGTTGAGGCTAAGTTAGTCAAACGACCGTTTCCTTCTGTTGAAAGAAATACTTCACCTTTGAAATTAATTCACAGCGATATATGTGACTTAAAATTTATACAAACTAAAGGTGGGAAAAAGTATTTCATTACCTTCATTGACGATTGCACTCGGTACTGCTATGTTTATTTATTAAGAAGCAAAGATGAGGCTTTGGAAATGTTTAAATAACCCCATTTTAATGTCATAAATTGAATCCATTAACATTTCAAATGCATATAAACCTCATGTGTTCTATTTAAATTTATCATTATTTCTAATCTCACACTGTAAATAACCCAATTTTAATGTCATTATCTAAATTGTTTAGTTTTACTAATTTTTTTTTTTTTTGATAAAAAGGTAAGTCAAATTCAACAGTTAATTTTAGCCACATATTTCATAAGACTCGCACATTTCATGAACATTTCAACCACACTTTTCATCAACTTTTATCAAAATCTACTAAAAATATAATTTTTAGTTAAATCAAATAGACCATTAATGTAATTATCTAAATTAAATCCAATAACATTTTCAAATGCATATAAACCTCATATGTTCTATTTAAATTTAGGAACAAATAACATATTTGGTCCCCAATTTTTAAAAAATGTAAGAGATATATCCTCAACTTTTAAAAATAATGCTAGACATCCCAACGTTTGAGAAAATAGGCATAATATGTCCTTAATGATGAAATTGCACCACCTTTTAAATAAATAAAAGACAAGGAAAAAGACAAAGGGCAATAAAAAAATAACCAAATCTACCCTCCAAAAAGAAGAATAACAAAGATTTATCTTCTTCGTTCACTCAAACAGCTACTTATCCCCCCAAACCCCAACATTTCCGAAATCCATCGTCACCACCACTACACTCAAGATCAACACCGTGAGACACAATTAAAATGATGAAAAAAATAATTTAGATTCCATTCCAGATCTGTTCCAGTTTCTACTGCAATTTAAATTTGGACGGTCAAAGCATGTATTTGGTGATTCCTGATTCTCTTTTTCGTTCTTTCAGTTGTCATAACTATTTGCTGGATTTCATATTTTTGGTTATTTTGGATTTGGTGATTGAAAAGTGTTTGGATAGAACAACAGTGGAAACGACAATTCAAAATGACAATTTGAACTGTCGTTAGTCATCGTTTTGGTTGTCAGCTAATTACAAATCATTTTTTTGTTAACCATCTAGTGAAAAATTAATGTGACAAATACTAGATATATATTGGATACTACAATAGCGCCATAACCAGTCTACTCAAACTAGTAATACATCAATGTTGCAATGGAGTGGGTGCATTTTTGTCTATTGTGTCCAAGATAGCCTCACCTACAGCAATTTCATGGTGTAACAGGACCTTCGATTCTTGATCTTCGTCATTGGGTTGGAGGTTGGCCAGGTGGACTACGTACATTTGGAGGGAACACTTGAACCTCGCGGATGTCTTGCGGAATTGTTTTGTGAAAGTTAATTAAAGATTGGTATTATATATATTAAATAGGGGATGTAAATTATTGTGATATTTATGATTAGGTTTTATTTCATTTTTTTGTTTGATTCGTCCAACAACTTAATTACAGTTGAAATGTTTTAACAAATTCATTCATTTTAGCTGTAATTAAAAATGTGGAAATTAGGCCACTTACGCTTTCTTTTTCTTAAAAAAGTAGAAAATTACGGTATTTTTTTAAGAATTTGAAAAATAGTCTTCCAATATTGTAGAGGTTACGAGGATAAAAATATAATCTTATTTTATACAGCACAAATCCCAACTCCACTTTTTCTCTCTGCGACATGGGGCGGTTTTGCACCGTAATCCTTGATTTTTATCCAAATTTTGTTGATTTTTGTCCAATTTTTTGGACTATATCCTTTAGAAGTCGGAACATGGGTGAAGAAGGCTATAGCAGTGTTCGTGAATCCACGAAGACGAAGAGAAAATGTGGTAGAATCAAAGAATCTTCAATGAACAAAACAAATCTTGCTCAACAGTCTTACAAACCTTAGGTTAAGTTCGATTTAGTCTATTTTTTTTTTTTTTTTTAATGATTTTGTTTGATTGACATTTTTTTGCTTATATGAAATCTCGCTGGTCTTCCATGCTTCTCCAACTCCTTATGATGAAAAATGGTTGTGTACATAGATTGATGATTGTGGTGGTAGAAAAGTGATTTTGAATACTGTAACATGAATGTTTGTCTCACTTAATTGGGTTGTGCTTGAGAAAATTGGAAGTGCAAAGCAACAGTAGTAAATGCCATATTATATTATAGATCTTACTATTTGCTTGAAATTTATTGAATGAAAATATTAATTTGATAAACTACCTTTTACATTGCCTTGGTCCGACTGGATTTGGTTAAATATTTTTGTGGTAGAGTTTAATATCTAAATTTAAATTCAATGGAGCACCTACATGTTCTATGATGTTGATTAGGTGTTCACAAATTTGAATTACACCCTTCATATTGGCTTAACACCAATGTTACAATTTATTAACTCTCTTTGGGTGCATAACTATACCTAAAGATAGAGGATCTGCCTGTGGATGTACATTAGAGTTCACCTGTGAATTCCTTCAATAGTTTGCATTATCTTACTAGAAGATGCAACAAATATCTGAAATATGAGATCTATTGTGAACAATTGTGGTACATCCAATACCTTATTGCACATGGCCTTGCAGAAGAAAAACACAGTAATTGCATGCTCACTTGCAAAACAAACAAATTAAATGGCATATGAATAAAATCTTCTTCCTCAAATTATTGTCATTTTACTTTTGGAATTCTTGTCCATAAGAATGTTACCTCTAGTTGTCCCTAATGACTAATTAGTAAGTCATCTTCCGGAAATTATTTATTTCTTTTCATTTCAAAATTTAGCAAATTGAAATAAGTTAAATAAAAAAATATGTATTGGTACTTTTTGGAACTTTAAGATAATTTTGTAGTTATTTTAGTTTTGTTTGGGATGTGAGTTTTACTTCATGGAAAATGAAGTGAAAATAAGGTGGTAGGATCAATAATGTGTGCTTGTCTTGCATGATAATATGTCACTTTTAGCTTGATATGCTAGTTCATATTCTAAATGCAATAAGTTTGAACATACAAACTAACAAATAGATGATATGATTACTGTTTTTTGATATGTATGCCACTTTTTTAGATTTATGTCACTTTTAAGAGTTGTATGTCACTTTTTGGAGATGTTTGTATGTTGCTTTTATTTGATATATTGTATTAAATGCCAGTTCATATTCCAAATGCAATAAATTTCAACATGCAAACTAACAAATATATGGTATAATCACTGTTTTTTGAGATGTATATCACTTTTTTAGATCTATATCACTTTTAAGAGATGTATGTCACTTTTTAAAATCTATGTCATTTTTTTGGAGATGTTTATCTCTTTTACTTAAAAAATTACATACCATGTCACTTTCTTTTATCTAATATGTGGTATTAAAAGCCAATTCATATTTCAAATGCAATAAGTTTGAACATGCAAACTAAAAAATAGATAGTATGATAATTGTTTTTTGAGAAGTATGTCACTTTTTTATCACAACCGTAGGAAATTTTCTCCGCTATTGAAAGAAAAAAAGAATATATACGTCTGTGTGTCTCTACATCTTCAATCTTCTTCAAACGAAACTCTCCTTGCTCTACTATTGCCTCAATCTTAAAACCATAACTACCGCAACTCAGATCGTCATCATTGCCCATCAATACTCCATCAAGAACAAAGTAGTGACATATTCCCATAGATTCTACGGTTGGATCCTACCGCGATGAAGCGGTATACTACCTATGCCACTTTTAAGAGATGTAAATCACTTTTTTAGACATGTCATTTTTTGAAGATATTTGTCACTTTTATTTAAAAAGTGATAGAACATGTCACTTTTATTTAATATATGATATTAAATATCAGTTCATATTCCAAATGCAATAAGTTTCAACATGCATACTAACAAATAGATGTACCGATCAATGTTTTTTGAGATATATGTCATTTTTTTATATCTATGTCACTTTTAAGAGATGTCACTTTATATCTATTTCACTCAATTGAAGCTTGAAGGACTACATTGGAGGTTATGAAAAATTTTGAGGACTAAAAAAGCTAAAATTTAAAGTTGGAGGACTAAATGCGCAGATCAAAAAAGCTAAAGCTGCCGCCTAGCACCAACAGCAACGATTAGAGGCCAAAAATGGAGCCTGGACGATCGCCCGAGTTTGCACTGGACGATCTCCTAATGTATTTGTTTGGCCAGCGGGATTTTGTTACCTTTTGAGTTCGACTCTAATTAAGAAACTTTTTGGGACACAATTTTAATGATTTTTGAAATCTTTTGAGATACAATGAGGATACTATATATATATATATATATATATGAGTTATTAACTCATAATTAAGGAGTGGAATTATTAGAATAATTCAAGAAGAGAAATAAGAAACGAAGATTGAACGAAGATCAAGATATACTCTTTCAAGTTTTCTTCTTATCCGAGTGATGGCGTTTATATTTTCTTTTTGTTTTCTTTTTCTTAGTATGTTAGGCTAGATTATTTTGTGCTAGTATCATGATGAAACTTATGTCATTAACCTTTAATTCTTTGAACTTAATCTTTGATATTCAAGTACGTTTTTAATTTTGAACAATTGATATTAATTTATCTTCATCTAAAATTATATGCGCAATGATTGTATGATTTTTATGGCTTGTTTTACTATCGAGAGATTGAAAATAAGTTAAACATAGTATCAATTGTCGTAGAATCCGATAGATGATAGAGATGTACTGCTATGCTTTACGTGATCTATAAGTATTCATAAATTTTAATGCATTCTTATGTGTTCGCGTTCGTCATTGAGATATAGTCGGGTTACATATAGGAATATGTTTAATTCTAATCAAGAGAGATTATTATACAAATTAAAAATATTGATCTTCATAATTAAATCGTGTTATCAAATTCAATAGTTCGGGTTAAAGAGAATTGGTTAAGTGGATTCGGGATCCTAGTACTTTTCTTTTTTATATTCAAAGTAATCCAGGATAAACATAATATTTTATTTGTTTAAATTATAATTAGTTAATTTATTTTTAATTAATAATCTAATTAGTTCTTAGGCAACAAGACTTCAAAAATTTATTCGATTCGGTTAAGGTTAATTTAATTGTGTTGATCTATCTAAATCTCTGTGGGTACGATACTTGAACTATCAAATCCATTATATTACTTGTTCAATCCGTACACTTGCGGTACAAAATAAATTGCTAACAAGTTTTTGACACCGTTGCCAAAGATTTTATTTTAGTTCTTTTTTAATTATTTTAGCACTAATTCAAAATTTATTGTTTTATTATTTTTTAGTTTATTTAAGTGTTTGAATCGTTTCTTTTCAGGCTTTTGCATGCGAAGCATGAGACACGAGTTCAATAGCCAGAAAAGAGAGTCTCACTTGAAGATATGTTTTTCAAGTTCGTGGAGAGAACAGAGCAGTACATATAAGCAAATAATCAGTTCATGAGGAGGACATAGAATACTTTCCAAAATTAGAGCACTTTAATAAAGAATTTAGATACGTATATGAGTCAGATGGCATTTTCTATGTCAAGTAGACCGCATGGTACATTGCCAAGCAACACCGAGGTCAACCCTAGAAAGCAAGTACATGCAATAAAAACTAGAAGTGGGGTACAACTGCATGAAATACATACATAAAGGCCAATCAAGAACAAACAAATTTTTGAAGAGTAGGACGAAGAAGTAACTCCAGATGTACAGACTAATTATGAGCAAGATACAGACCATGGAAAAACAAAAACTCCAGAGCTAATAAAAAAAATATGAACCTCCCATCCCATTTCCACAAAGGTTAAATTCACAGAAGAAGAAGCGGGATGAGCAGTGCGCACAAATTTTTGATCATCTAAGAGAGATGTATATTAACATACCATTTGTAGAGGCCCTGACTCAAATTCCCAACTACGCCAAGTATATGAGACAAATGCTTTCAAATGAGAAAAAGTTGGCAGAAGAGGATACAGTAAAACTTACAGAGAAATTAAGTGCTATAGTGGATAAGAAACTATCAAATAAAAGAAATGATTCAGGCAGCTTCACAATTCCAATTACCATGGACAATTCGTGATTGATAAGGCATTGTGCTATCTTGGTGCAAGGATCAATTTAATGCCTCTTTCTAATTTTAGGCGATTGGGACTTGGTAAAGCTAAACCTGCACAGTTCATTCTTCAGTTGGCTGACCGATCTATTAAGAAGCTGTTTGGGATAGTGGAAGATATGGTGATGAGAGTAGATAAGTTATTGTTTTTCATTGACTTCGTTGTTCTTGATATGCCTGAAGATGTAGATATCCCTATTATCTTGGGCCGGCCCTTCTTAGCTACTTCAGATGCTCTCATTGATGTTTCATGAGAGATATTGAAATTGAGAGTTCAGAATGAAATGGAGGTATTTCATATGATGGGTAGAGATGAGGCAACACCACATCCTCCTTATTAGACAGGACATGAAGTTTAGACTTTGAAGAAATTCAAGAAAAGTTTCTTTAAAAGGCTTTGGGAGACGAAGCCAACAGTACGGGTGAAAGATAATGGTAAACAGATAGTTCACATGCAAGAAGCTGACATTGGTGAACATGTGGTTGAAGTTGAAGAAAACATCTCTGATGGACATATTGCATTTGTTAAATAGAAGACGAATGACAAGCCACAAAATATAGAGAAGAAAATCAAGAAATTATTGGAGAGTGACACATTCGATAATCTCGAGATCCATTTTTCTCCCACTTGAGCAACCAGACAATAAGTCAAGCTAATGACTATAAATAAGCGCTTAATAGGAGGCAACCCATTCTTATATCCTTATTAATTAATTTAGGCTAAATAATGCATTAGTTTTTTTTTTTTTTTTTCCATATATTGTTTATTACACTTGCAAAGCCTCACTATGTCAACCATATGATGCTCCACTTTGCAAGGTGCATGGATGATAACTATGACATCATATTTTCAACCATGAGTCCCAACCCCAAGTCCACTTCAGTTGGTCCGTCTGATCAACCCAGGCCATCTTTTCCACATCTACCTCCGGAGAGTAATTGGTCACTTATTTTTTCTATTACATTGGGGACAATGTAATATTTTATTTTGGGGGTGGGATAAGTATCAGGGTACTTATTGGATTATCTTTTATTTGCTTACTATCTAGGTCTATACATTGACTTGTTAAAAAAAATAAAAAAATAAATTTAAAACAAAAAATATTTGTCTAGTTATTGTTGAAAGGCTTGCCGCCAATGATAGTAGAATTTGTTTTAAGTTAAGTAAAGTTTTAGTTAGAATATTGGACAACACCTAAACTCTATTTATTTGAATACTTATCCATGTTAGACTAGATTAATGGAACACGTATCTACTATTGACTTATCACTTATATGAGAACATGACTTGAGTGTATGTGTTGATACTGTTGACTTAGGATTGTTGTGAAAAATCTCGTTCCCAAATCCATAAACTAGTAACCAAACTGTTTGAGAACAGTTTTGGGGTGTTAAAGTTAGTACGTATGTTTGTAGAATTTTGATGGTTTGAATTTTCTGGATCTCATCTTTGGTTGAATAAGTTCAAGTCAAAGAATCTAAACCGGATACTAATCATTAGTGGTAAAAAAAGAAAGAAGAGAAAAAGAGGAAAATTACAACTTTCACTTATCTTATAGCATGTGTGACTCTAGCAATTAAGCTTGTTAAGGTATTTTAAAATCTGGTACCCTATGGTCGTCTGACTTGAGAGTCATCGGCCTAAAGCTAGCTACATATGTTACATAGAAAGCTTACATGAGAGAAGTATTGCACATAAGATATAATACTGTTTATATTAGTTAAATAAATAAAAAGAGTTAAAGGTGCTCAATAAGGATTGCTAAGTTAAGACCTAAGAGACTGGAGCTGAGAATTTATAACCGCTCACCATCATAGTTCAAGGAATACAAGATTATAATTTTTACCACTTTAATTGAAAAAAGTATTGCATTCATCAGTAGGAACCAAATTTGCTAGAATACCTCGGGATTGGAGAGAAAAGCATTAGAAGTGTGATATTTTACGAGAGGTGTAAGGAATAAATGAGTACAAAGAGTTCAAGATTATAAAATTATCAACAACACAATATTGACCGTGGTCTAATATAGGTGCAAGTTCAATATTTGGCTAATCACGCATCCACTAAAGATTGAGTATCAGATAAGTAAATATTTATTTATGGTGTTGTTTAATATCTTTCTAAAAGTGTTGCTTTATATTCGAATTTGAGGTATTTTGTAAGAAATTAAATATTGACTCTGTTTCTTGTGATTCATTTAGCTTAGTTTAAATTTGTATTTTAGTTTTGTTTTTGTTCTAGGGTGAACAAATGTTTAGTTTGGCGGTGTTTGATAAATGCATTTTGTGCACTTATTCGTGCTTTAAAACAAAGCTTTTATCTCGTTATTTTATTGATTTTCTACTTAATTAGTGTATTGCTATTTCTATTTTAGTTTTAGACCCGTTTATAAGCAATTGGAAAAGAATGGATGGAAAGAGCAACAATTTGGCGAATGTTTAAAGAGTATGAGGACTCAATTTTACTCAATTGAAGCTTGAAGGACTACATTGGATGTTATGGAAAGTTTTGAGGACTAAAGAAGCTAAAATCCAAAGTTGGAGGATTAAAGGTACAGACAAGAAAAGCTAAAGCTAGGCGATCGCCCAAGCTTATAGCTGGGCGACCGCCCAGCACTAACAGCAGCCAGTAGAGGCCAAAAACGAAGCCAAGGCGATCGCCCGGGTTTGCACTAAGGGATCACCTAGTGTATTTGTTTGGCCAGTGGGATTTTGTTACTTTTTGACTCCGACTCCAATTAGGAAATCTTTTGGGATACAATTTTAATAATTTTTGAGACACGATAAGGATACTATATATATGAGTTATTAACTCATAATTAAGGTGTGGAATTATTGGAAGAATTCAAGAAGAGAAACAAGAAATGAAGATGAAACGACGATCAAGATCTATTCTTTCGAGTTTTCTTCTTATCCGGGGTGATGGGGTTTATATTTTCTTTTTGTTTTCTTCTTCTTAGTATGCAAGACTAGATTATTTTGTACTAGGATCATGATGAAACTTATATCATGAACTTTTAATTCTTTGAACCTAATATTTGATATTCAAGCATGTTTTTAATTTTAAACAATTGAAATTGATTTGTCTTCATCTACAATTATATGCCTAATGATTGTATGATTTTTGTAGCTGTTTTACCATCGAGAGATTGAAAATAAGTTAAATATAGTTTCAATTGTCGTAGAGTCTGATAGAGGATATAGATATACCGCTATGCTTTATATGATCTATAAGTATTCATAAATTTTAATGTATTCTTGTGTGTTCGCGTTCGTCATAGAGATATAGTCGGGTCACATATAGGGATATGTTTAATTCTACTCGAGAGAGATTGTTATACAATTTAGAAATATTGATCTTCATAATTAAATCGTGTTATCAAATTCAATGGTTTGGGTTAAGGAATTGGTTAAGTAGATTCGGGATCCTAGTTCTTTTCTTTCTCATATTCAAAGTAATCCGGCATAAAATTAATATTTTATTTATTTTTTAAAATTATAATTAGTTAATTTATTTTTAGTTAATAATCTAATTAGTTCTTGGGCAACAAAATTTCAAAAGTTTATTCGATTCGGTTAAGGTTAATTTAATTGTGTTGAACTATTTAAATCTCTGTGGGTACGATACTTGAACTCTCAAATCTATTATATTACTTGTTGGATCCGTACACTTGTGATACAAAATAAATTGCTAACATATGTCACTTTTTTTAGATTTATGTCAATTTTTGGAGATGTTTGTCAATTTCACTTAAAAAGTGACAGAGCATGTTAGTTTTATTTAATTTATGTCAATTCTAAAAACTATTATTTGACTAACCATTTTTTTTTTTTTTTGCAGGACTGGGAGCTATTGATTCTCCAGTACTATTGATTTTCTGACAAAGTGATCTTCTACTCACCCCATATAGTTATCAAATACTTGAATGACAAGTTTACTGATACCCAAAAGCAAATGTTGAGGGAGACATGCTTTGGACCATACATTAATTTTAAAAAAATGGTGATTCATGCTTAGTTGATTCACCCATTGTTATTAACACAGGTGAAACAACAAAATATAAATGAATTATAGTTCAACATCAGTAGAAACTGGTTAGATTTGCTGTTAAAGAATTTTGTCTAATGTCTGGCCTTCGGTGCATGGGTAATGGTGATTTTACCAAGTATCCAATGTATAATAGTACGATTAATGACAGATATTTCAAGAAGTATGATAGCATTTCAATAGAGAGTGTTGAAAATGTGTTCGAAGATTTTTCATTCGATACAGTAGACAAGGATGTGGTAGATGTTGGTATTAATTATCTTGTTTCATTGTTCATATTTGCCACATCATACCATAAATGTGTCGATCATTCAATTTTTGGACTTGTTGAGTCTAGTGAAATAGAATCTTTTCCATGGAGGAAGGAGTTATATAGTTTGCCCTTGATATCTCTCAAATGTGCATTGACTAAGAGGATCATGAAGTTAGATCCTTCAAAAAAAAAAAAGTTTGGAGTACAGGCTTAATGACTTTCTTCTTGCTTTCCAAGTTTGGAGATACGATATTATTCCTGCAATAGCTGGGATAAAGTTTTGTGTGAAGTACAAGCCATTGCTTCTTCAGATTTTGAGTTAGAGTTCTAATGTACATTTGATATCATTATAATTGAACAAACGTGTTTTTGAATTGATTAAAGTAAGCTCTAGTTATTATTTATGCTATTTTTCTTTACATTTTTTCATCATTGTTGGTTATTTGTTTTGTTATTTATGACGACGACTTTGAGCATCATGTTATTCATCA
The DNA here is from genome assembly GCA_030279155.1 of Forsythia viridissima. Classification (NCBI taxonomy): domain Eukaryota; kingdom Viridiplantae; phylum Streptophyta; class Magnoliopsida; order Lamiales; family Oleaceae; genus Forsythia; species Forsythia viridissima. The sequence goes on along the minus strand of CM059041.1, from coordinate 30,721,461 downwards.
ATTGAAGATGATGATTGCAGCCTAAAAACTATCAGTTGGCGATGGCAGTTCTTCAAAGTTGAAGAAAGAGAAGACATTTGAGGTTTGTGAACATTTATTTACCTTTTCATGCTTTCTATATCATTTTTGTTAATTATTTCTCATGATTTGTTTTTCTCTACTTTTTGTATTTTTTTTAGAGACATTCATAATTGAATGAAGAAATCTTTAAACGTTTAGCAGAGATTGAGGTGAAACTTCAATCAAACAAAGAGATTTTGAAACGTCTAGTAGAGATTGACTCGAAAGTTGAATCCAATGACATGATTTTGAAATGTCTGATAGATATATAGTCGAAATACAATCAAACGAAGAAATTCAGAATCGACTAACAGAGCTTGAAATCAAAGTTCAATATAATATTGAAATTGAGAAATGAATAAAAGAACTTGAAGAGAAAGTGAAATCGAATGAAGAAATTCTAGAACATGTGGCAAATGTTGAAAGTTAAGTGATGACCTACAAATGTTGAAGGTATGTGACTTTTTTAGATCTATGTGACTTTTTTTCAGAAATGTATGTCACTTTTTAAAAGATGTTGTCACTTTTTTAGATCTATGTCACTTTTAAGAGATGTATGCCATTTTTTTAGATCTATGTTACTTTTTAGAGATGTTTGTCACTTTTTAGATGATTTTGCCATTTTTACTTATTTTTTTGAAAATGTTGAGAGAAATGAAATAGAGAGATGACAAAGTTGATGTAGTTGATTTAGAAACAACTCTATATGTAATGTTTAGAATTATATGTTCATTAACATGCATTTTTAGTAGATAATTTTGACTTTTTTTTTTTAATATTTGTCACTTTTTAAAAGATTTATATAACTTTTTATACAGATATGTATGTGACTTTTCATTTATTCTTTTGTTTAGAATGGTACAGAAAATGTAGCTAATGATACAAGGGACATGAAAAAGAATGTAAATGACTGTCCTAGTTTTTCATTGGGTATTGAGTTTGATATGACTGAAAAAAATATTGAGAGGCCACTTGAAACTATGGTAGAAAATGTATTATTCAATTTCAAATGTATTGTATTTTTAATTTGACATTTACTTTTTTGTTGTCGTCCAATACATAACGCGACTTATTTATTTTTGATTCAACCTATTGATCAAGATTTAATAAATTTTAATGAAGAGGACTAGAAGATTATTGATGATGTTGTGGCACGTAGTTTAGCCAAAAAATGCATCAAGATGTATTGTTTTTCACATTTTATTTTGTTATATCTGATTTTGCACTACATAATTCGATGTTTTGTACGTTTTTGTTTAGACTGTTTGTGCATCATCATCTAAAACCTGTAGAATTGATGTAAATGATGATGATGTTGAATTGAAAGATGAGGATTGGCAAAAAGTTGATGAGATTGCACCAGCTGATTTAGCTAAACATAAACTTGAAGATGCAATTGTTTGTTTGAATATTTTTCATTTGAATAACTTATTTTTGTGTTTCTACACAATATAACTTGACACTTTTTAGTATTTTTGCTACATTTTAGATTGATGATGAAGTCACTCCGGATGCACATTTGAAGAGGCAAATAAAAAACCTGTCGCACTTCTTCAGTCCTCCTGGGTTAATGAATATAATTCTATGGTGGGTACTACAAAGCGTGTGATGAAGCGTATATTTATGTTCAAGGTTGGGTTGTGTCCCCCATACGGACCATATGTTGAAACATTCAAGAGTTGGTACAAGAAAAAATTGGTGACGGAAAATAAGTAAGAATGTGATATAATGTCATTTTTTCAGGCACGTGTCACTTTTTAATAAGAAAGTGACACAATATGTCACTTTTTTACTTATAAGATTTTTTAATAAGATTCAAATCATTGCATGTTACAATTCTTGTACCAGTGTAATTGTATGTGACCTCTATTTTTTGAAATATAGTGATAGGCATTTTAGTGATGAGAATATTACTATTCGTTCTTGCTTCTACTTCAACGATATTTCAATTTCTTCTAAAATGTGGTGGTATGAATTAGTGACAATTAAGAAGGTTTTGGATGACACACTAAATTTTTGTTTATTAGTTGTTTGGTTTAAGATTTATGAATATAATTTTATAATACATTGCTGATTCTTTTATACACTTGTTTTGTAGCATATAGATGTGTGTTTTTATTATCTGCGGAAGATGTTAAGGTATGGACATGATATAAACATCAAGGCTACAACTACAGACTTTGTCTTTAACAGCCAAGTCAGGGGTTTGTATGATAATTTTTCGAGAGATCCATTAGTCATTGTGAAGCAAACTTCTCTCCTTTCATATCCAATTGAATTGTATATGCCTTGCAACACATGTTGGCGTGATGTTGACCATGTCCTTATACCTTTGGAGATGTTTAACGCAGCTCATTGAATTATATTCCATTTTGACATCAAAGAGATGTGTTTGAACATATATAATTCCTACAATAAGATAGACAAGAAACTTGTTTTACTTGAAGCCGTTCTACCATTTTCTATTATGATTCATTATCTTCTATTTAACACTGTGTTCTTTGAGGAAAAACACATTTCAGAACAAGAGGCACTAAAACTACTTGTTGTAAAGATGATTACAAAACTACCACAGCAAAAGAACGGGTTAGATTGATTTTTAATAATTTGACTGTTTATATGTCGTCTGCCTTCAATTCTTGGTTAATGTGCCCCTTTTTTTGTTGCAGTTGTGATTGTGGAATTTATGTGATTAAATATGTCGAGTATTTTATCAATAAAATGTTGAAGGAGATGCCAAAGACATTAAACATTGCATAGGTTCGAAAATAATTATCAACTCAATTGTACGTGTATGCCAAAAAGAAGCAAGTGGAGAATCAAAACACTGATAATAATTGGGTGCCATAGGATGTTTGACAAGACAAAGGGAAGACTATAATTTTTTTTTGTTATGAAGATTGGACTAACATAAACAATTTTTTGTAAGATGAGATAACTAGGACTACATGTTACGTGTAAATGTAATGTATATGGTGAATGTAATTTCATGTACATGAAATTAACAGTGTAGATTTTGAAAGTTTATTTGCAAAGAATGTAAGTACAAATTATTTTTGTATAGAAGTGACATGCTATTCATGTCAAAATTGACAAAACACGATTATATTGGATAATTTTTTTTCGACTGTTGAATACAGATGGTGAAAGTGCATTTGATTGATACATTACTGTAATTATGTAAATCATGTAAACATTTTGACAGCCAAGTTAGGGGTTTGTATAACGAAGAAGTCACATTTTAATATCATGTATACATTGTGTCACTTATTGTTCTAAAAGTGACTTATTGTCACTTTTTATTCTAAAAGAAACATAGTGTAATTTCAGTATTCATCAAACTTGTTTAATGGTTAAAGTATCATGATACATAATTTAGTGTTAAATGATTAGTTTGACATGCCATTATAATGTCATGACCTATATAAAAATAAAGCGCATGAATATTAACGCTCTTTTGAATAGAAAAACCAATATGTATGAAGAATTGACATTGTGTCACTTTTTGTTAGTTCTAAAAGTGACATAATATAACATCAATATTTATCAAACTTCTTTAATGCTTGAAGTATCACGTATATATTTTAGCATGAAGTGATAAATTTTATATGTCATTATAATGTCAGCACCTATACAAAGCAAAGTATATGAATATCAAGTCTATTTTGAATAAAAAAAACTAATACGTACGAAGAAGTGATATTAGCCTTTTGTTTTAAAAGTGATATATTGTCACTTCTTGTTCTAAAAGTGACATACATATACAAAAGCAAAGCACATGAATATTAAGTCTATATGAAGAAGTGATATTGTGTCACTTTTTGTTTTAAAAGTGACATATGGTGTCACTTTTTATTCTAAAAGTGATATATTGTAATATCAATATTCATCAACGGTGTTGGAGTTTCAGATATGTATTATACAGTGGCAAAAAATCTAAAAAATAATCAAAAATAAAAATACTCATAAATCTTGCAACTTCATTTTCTTTTGTGACTTCTTCTTCAAAGGTGCTAGAGTTTGACGTGATCTTCAATTGTGGCCATACTTCCCACATCTACTATATTTTTTACTTTGCTTTTCCCCCCTCCTTTTGATGGTATTCTTCTTTCTTTAGATCGTCTGGATTTTCTTTTTGGATCAAGAGCTAAAACTATTCTTGTTTTTACATCATCTGATATTTTCCAATCATTGCGATCCCAAGTGGTAAAATGTACTACTATACGTTTGGATATACATTTCTGTTGTGTAATATTTTGACCAATATGAATATGAGTTGTCCTTTATCTTTGCAAGCCAATGCGATTGCACATGGGATTTTGTCCACTTGGAATTGGTTGCAGTGCACGTCTTTTCTTCAATATTCTCCAAATATGAGATACAAACATCATTAACTTGGTATATTATTGAACTTGAAGTCGATGCCTGTGCAAATAATGTAAAAAAAATTGTATTAATAAACAATGACTATTAAATCTTGCTTTCATGTCGTTTAACTCCAACTTATTGAGAAAGTGACACACTATATCACTTTTTTATTATAAGCATGTTTTCATTATAATAACACTCAGTATATAATAAGACTACAAAAGCATAACCTTTTCTAATAAAACATTAATTCAAATGACAAAAAAGAAAATAACTAAACCTTTATTTAACAAACATGATTTCAGTCGTTTAACTCATATTGATATGTAATTATAAGTAGAGCCATATACCATATGAAATTCAAAGCATGTCACTTTTTACTCAATAAGTGACATACTATGTTACTTTTTAGTACTAGTATACTGTTTCCTTACGGTGTGATTCGACAGTAGCTCTATTACGATGATGGATTGAGGCGGTAAACATATTTTTGAGATGATCGATGGAGGGAGATGATCTATTAAGGGAGATAGATTGAAGAGGTGAGCAGATTTTTGAGATGATTTATTAAGGAAGATGATTGAATCAAGGAGATGGATTGAAGGGTTCAGCAAATTTTGGAGGAAATGATTCTGTGAGGGGAGAAATTGAAGACGTAGTGACACACAAATATTTAAATACTTTTTTCTTTCCGTAGCAAAGAAAACTCTCTACGGTCGCAATAAGTATGTTTTCATTACAATAACACTCAGCATATAATAAGACTACAAAAGTAGAACCTTCCAATCAAATATTAATTCAAACGACAAAGAAGAAACAACTAAATATCATATTTTAATTCAACACCAAATGAATGATATTTAGTTCTTGTAATTTATAGCCCTTTACCTTCATTTTCTTTGACTCCATGGATTTTTTTCTCAATATGTTTTCTTGCTTGTTTGCAAGTTTTGTGAAGGTTGCCCGCGCATCGTTTAAGTACTTCACAAACCATTGTTGCTACAAATATCTTAAAGATTCCAATAAAAGTTCTATAGGACAACCTTTTGTTATTTTTGTTATCGAATTTACTGATTGAACTATATTTGAAGTTATTGTAGAAAATTGATTATTTTGTCATGTATGTCCTTGACCACTTGTGATAACCAATCTCTTCCTACATAAAGAATAATCAAAATATTAATCATTTCTTATATATACTATTATTATGCATTCAAAATAAATATTTTTGAACATACCAGGTATGATCAAACCCCTTTATAGATTTCATCGTGTTGTTTCATATGGAACTCAAAATCATTCTTTGTGTAGGCTCTAGCAGCTTTATTGAATGGTTGTGTAACGTTCTTTCCATATTTTTTTGCCAAACGCTGACTTTAAATTTTGTAACAGGTGGTAGGAACATAGACTGTGCATTGCATTCTTATACACATTTTGGATTGCACTTTTTATGCTTTTATAACCATCTGAAATTGTATACAATCTTTCTTGCTCACTATAAGCTTCTTTTAACATAAGGGAGAACCACTCCCATGAATCATTAGTTTCTAAGTCACCAACTCCAAATGCTAATATGAAAATATTGTTGTTGGCTTCTTGTGTACATGCTGTAACCATAATTTTCCTTTAAGAACGTACCATCAATCACTATTATAGGCTTACACTACTCCTACCCCTGAATAGATGCTCCTAATACCATAAATAGGTATTTGAATTTGTTGTTATCATAAGTCTCATTTCTTGTAATTGATCCAAGATTTGTTTGTTCTATCATTTACAATTACTTTGAAAGATTTTCATATGACTCTGTTGGATCTTCTCTCACCAATTCCAAAGCTTTCTCTTTATATATCCAAGCTTTCTCGTAACTTATTGACACTTCGTATGTATTCATCATGTCACTTATTATGTCTACGGGAGTGTATGTTAATTTTGTTCAGGCATACTTGTACTTTATGCATTCTCCTATTTTTGAGCTTGTTGCTTGATGATGATCTGTCAAGATGATGTTATTTGAGCACGTGTGATCGTTTCTCATAAATCTTATTTTGAACATTTTTGTTCCTCCGAGTCTTGAAGATCTAAAAGTTCATTTGGAATTATCATCTATGCATTTCATCACATATTCTTTCTTGTCCGACTTACTTACCTTGAACTGAAAATTTTCATGTATTGCATATACGAAAAAACTTTTCTTAACCAATGTCTTCGTCCTAAAATATTTTACTTTGTAATTTCATTCATACTAACAAATGAAATAATTTCACTTCATATTTCATTACTAATTTCTTCAACTCCTAGTATGCATGAAGAAATATTAACAACTAAGTCTTCAATAGTTGGTAGACTTTGAACTGATGTTGTTGCCGAACCATGAATTTGAAAACCTGTAATTGCATTATGTCATTTTCTTCACCAGTAGCAGCTTCTGAAAGTTTTATGTCCTCAAAACTTTCAGTTCTATGACATAATGAAATCGGTGTGACATCAATGCACAAAGGAAAGCTTGCAAGATGTTTCTCCTTTCTTTTGAGCTCCAAATAGAATGTGAGAGAATTATTGTTTGAAATCTTCATCAGAGGCAGGTTTTTCTTCACCTTAAATTATATTGTTATTGCCTGTATCACTGTACTTATGTTTATAACTGAATATATCATGCCCTCGAGTTCACTGTATGTGCTTTCTATTGGGACAACAATTCTAGTCATTTTAAAATTTATATATTGGTAACCTTGTTCCCATTTGCCCCCATAATAGATGAAGACATTGATTTTATTCAGATTTGAAAAACAAAACATTGACATATATACATTATTATCAAATTGAAACATCCATATTAGACACCGTGTGATATTTTGATTAAAAAGTGACACATTATGTCAATTTTCAAATCCACGAACTTAATTCATATCTAACAAAAAAGAGTATGGAGCAATATCGAAATATCAATTAAAAGATTTTTATAAGCTCATTATATCCTTAAGAAATGATGTCATATTAAAAAACTTAAATTTGATTTTTCTGTCACTTTTTCAGCAAAAAGTAACAGAGCATGTCACTTTCTTATCCAGTACATTAATTTATATACAAGACAAAAAATTGATACATTAATATTTGATCATCCTCAATAATTCATATCACTCAATAATGTACAACAAATATCAAGTTAAATCCAGCAGTTAAATCAACTACACAGAAGTTTGTGATCTAAAGTTGTTATATCACTTACTTAATTGATCTATCACTTTTTCAACAAAAAGTGATAGAACATGTCTCTTTCCTATCCAGTACATTAATTAATATTCAAGACAAAAAAATGATATATTAATGTTAATCATCTACAGTAATTCATGTCACTCAATAATGAACAACAAATATTAAGTAAAATCTAGCAGTTAAATCAAGCACATGGAAGATTGTGATCTAAAGTTGTTATGTCACATGTATACATTATTTGGTCACTTTTTAAGTAAAAAGCAAAAATTGACAGAACATTTCACTTTCTTATCCAGTACATTAATTCATATTCAAGACATAAAAAAAATGATACATTAATGTTTGATCATCCTCAATAATTTATGTCACTCAATAATGCATAACAAATATCAAATTAAATCCAATAGTTAAATCAATCACATTGAAGATTGTGATTCAAATTTATTATGTCACTTGTATACATTGTTCTGTCACTTTTTAGCACGTCACTTTTCTATTCAAAGCCTCAATTCATATTTATAATTTTACAAACACCTTGTATGCATCTTTGTAATTGATATTCACACACATTTTCAGAAGACTTTACTCAATACCATTGATCTAAAGTTGAGCTTTGACATATATTAACACAATATATATATATATATATATATATATATATATATATATATATATATAGAAATATGAGATAATTTATCTTTGGAGAATGAAATCAGAATATGAGATAAAATTATTGTTGAAAATATGATATTTTGAATGTGAATATGCTTGAAACTTCTGAAATTTTGACAAAATTGAAGAAGAACATGCTTAAACTGAATTATGTATATGCCGCAACTAAGAAATTTGTGGATTTTGAAGGTGATTTGAAGAAAACGATCCTGCCGTCACTGTTGAACTATAATTAAGTTTGGTTTTGGAATTGAAAAACAGTAAGAAATACGATTGTTATTTGTTTTTAAGAGTATTTACATTGTAAACCTCTATTTACAATGACTTTTTAACAAGCCCTTAAAATTTAGTGTATTTGTGTAATTTTCCCATTAAAAATGGCCTAGCTTGAATTGGGCTCAAGCATTTTTGAAAAAAAAATTGGGCCCGTGCCTAAACAAAATACCCAATCTGAACCAACCGAATATTATTCGGGTAGGGTTGGTTCTATTTGAAATATATGTAAATTTGGGTCAGTTTACCAATTCGATTTCAGGTTGGGTCGAAACTGACCAACACAAACTGCCCACCCCTAACTGTAGTAGTCAATTGATCTACTATGTCAACACTTCAATATGTTTTTTTTATACCACTATAAGCATCATCTTTTATTCATAAAAAGGATTACACAAACTGCATACTTAGGAGGGGCCCAACCTAAGCTCCAACTAAATGTGCCCCAAAAAACACAATTAATAATAATAATAATAATAATAAATTAATAACATCAACTTTCCTTGCCTCCGGAGATAGTGATTACAATAAAATAACTGAAGATAACTACACTTTGTTCGCCCTAGTCATACTCTTCGTAATCATACACTAAGTGTAGTGTTTCTTTGTCTCATTGTCATATTCAGACTCGTCTATTTGATGAAGATTTGTAAATTTATTGTTATAGCCCTAATTTAGAAAGTCTATGGCTTCGTCTAGTCTCCATAATTGTAATCAAAAGCGTCACTGACATATTCTCTTTTGCTTAGATGGAAAGGTGATGCCACCGCTATCTATTTACTCTCACTCAATGCATGTGGAATAACCTCTTTATTGGCACATTCCTTATCGATGTGTGGTTGAAAAGTTGATAAAAGTTGTGAGTACCATGAAATAGTAGTTGAAAATTAGTTTAAAATTTTATTTTATTTTAGACTCTACCAAAGATGCTCTTAAATCACTTTCAATTAATTGTTGGACAAGATTTTTGTGCAACGTCTCTCTAGAAACCAACGTCAGGGTCAACTTTCTCTAACAATACCCTAAAACCACATTCCACATGCCGCTCGATCTATTGATATAGATTTTGCATCTATATCAATTGTGTCAAATGAAAGTGTTGTTGACGTAGTTGTGTGTCATCGTCACATAACATCGCTTTCGATATCAAGTCTTCACATGAATCACATGTCGTACATGTTCTCTAATACCAATTTAATGCAGTGCGAATCTATAAATCAACCCCAACAAAGAACAAGTCTAAGTGCATGTTTTGTAGTGCTGAAATTATTTTTCAAGTGTTTATAAGCCCCAATCCTCAATCTTGAGCAAGGGCGATTCATGATGAGAGAGGGATGAGCAAGTAACGGATTGGGAAAAAAAAAAAAGCTAGTTGTGAGTCCTATAGAATATATGGATAATAAATGAATAGTAAGTTGTGGGTCCTACGAAATGTATAAATAAAAAATATGTTTGACTAACTGAAATTATAATTTAAGTTTAACCAAACTTGTACTAAAATGTGTGATTATGAGAATACCATGAAAATAATAAATTAAGAGTTCGTAGATTCGTATACAAATACTGAATAAATTGATTTTGATTGCAAAATCTTTTATTCTAATGAATACCGAGATTCAATCGAAAATTTGAGAACAAACTCACAACTCTTTTATTTCTTTTTTTAATCAAATTACATAAACAAAGAAAACAATGTTTGCAGCTAAATAAACAAAACCTAATAATCGACTTACATGAAATTGCATCCTAATTCCCTAAGGTCATTGGAAATTACTAATTAGACCCCTAATTAATAAATAAATAAAAATACTAGAAATACTCTAGTCTTGTGCTGCATCAATAAGTAAAATTTTAAAATGAATAACTTTTTTTATTAGTGAAAGTTGAAAATAAATTATTTATTTTCTCAGGAAAGTAAGAAAGACAATGAAAACAACTTTTTACAATTTTTTCAAAGCCTAGCGGAACATGCTCTAATGCTTATATAGGAATAGGCTCTCCAAGCAAAAGTGAATTTATACGTTTCGGGTACGATATAGAATCAAGGGATAGTTTAAATATATACTAAATATAAAAGAATTTAAAAAATATTATTTCACTTTTTTTTATTCTAAAATTACTATTTTAATTTCTGTAATACTTGCTATTATATTTCTAACAAAAAATATGTGCTACATTTGTTGCCTTTATTATATTTGAAACTTAAAATATTAAAAAGTAATTATAGAATATTAATATAAAATCAAGTATGTGGAAAAATTATCACTAGAAGAAACAATTTCACTGAACTCGAAGTAAATTTTTTCGTGCTTAGCTGAACACAAAATCTCGATAATTTTCAATTATGGTCTATTGCATTGGAAATAAATCAATGAAACTCAATTTAATCGTTAGATTTTATCCCAGAATCATAAAACTTCAATGTTATGATAACATGTGATCGTCATTGTGTAAATAGTCCCTTGAATGGCAGGCTAACAAATACTTCCTTACTACTAAAATTGAGAATATTAGTGACATTTATAAGTGCTCCAATTAATATAAATAAGAGAAAAAAATAAAATTAAAATACCCCTAAGAAAAAGAGGCGAATTAGTAAATATCCATATAATAGGGGCGAATTGGACACTAAAAATGCCCCTAATAATATGTCTGCCACCAATTAAATTTAAAATAATAGAGGCACTTAATTAAATGCCCCAAATAAATTTAAAACAATAGGAAAACTTAATTAAATGCCCCAAATAAGTTTAAAACAATAGGGGCGCTTATAAATGTCCCCATAATTAATTAAATCATAAGTTCATATCAATTATAGAGACATATCTATATGTGCCTCTAATATAATTAAATTAAATAGTAAATAACAAAATTGGCACCTATATTTGGGGGGCATTTGTATATTTATATCGGCATCTATTTAATTAAATAAATAGTAAATACTATATTTATTTATATAATATAATTAAATATTTCTGATGACATAAAAATTGAGATCATATTAATATCAAATATAAAAATTCTAATAGATGCCAATCAACACAATCAAATAACATTACGTTTTATCATTCCGTACAATAAAATAACAATTAATAATAGAGTCATTTGTTAATAGCATCAAAATCTCTCCTAAAGAGTGCATAACAAGAACGACATATGCTAACTCTAATCATGTTGACTATTCCTCTAATCCAAAGGCATAATTTGTTGTATAAAGATTGGGTCATTGAGCATCCTTCAGAATTTTCCACGAGGATAAGGCACCAGTGGGTATTAAGGATGGAAAAAAACCCGTAGCCCCAGACTACCCAGCCCCGCTTATTCGGGTAATAGAGGTTGGTCCATGGTAGAATTTTCTACCCTGCGGGGTTTTGGTGCGGGTCCGGGGCAACTCCGCCCAACCCCTAATATATATATATATATATATTGGACAAAATTATAAAATAGATTATAAATTATTATTTTCGCTAAAAATAGACTAAAGAATAATTGAACCCAGATTGGAGGCGGCTGAGGCGAGAGTCCTTCACTGCACTTACTGGAGAAAAGGGATCATATCCAATATAGTTGTAAGGTCTTATCTGTTATAAACTATAAATCTTAAGCACTACGCCACAACTCCAATATTGTATTTTCTTTTGTTTTGTTTGCTACTAATGTTCAAAAAAATTCTATTACTTTTTTTTAATTATTTTTTTAAGTTTACAATTTTTTTTTTAATCCAGGGCTGTTGGTGGGTCTACGGGCTGCCTCGCCCCACCCCGACCCACGAATTTGCGGGTCGCGGGGCGGGACACGGCCGAGACCCGCCTCATTGCCATCCCTAGTGGGTACAAGGATGGATGGTATGGTTGAGGATAGTAGAATTGCGATGACGAAGGAAAACGATAAGTTGGGGGCTGGGGATAAAGTGGATACTGATGAGAAGATGGATTATGTTGAGAAGGTGAATGTTGTTGTGAGAGTGATTGATGCTGAGAGGTAAATCGTTGTTGGGTGGGTGACTAGTGTTGGGATGGAGACTGTTGTGCCTAAGACTGCGAAGACCGATGTTGTGAAGATGACCGAAGTTGGGATATAGAGTGTTGTGGCTGTGAATTTGAAGATTGATGTTGTGAAGATAAAATCGTATGCCTCAACTCTTCTATCTCTTTCTGTTGTTTCTCATACTTAGATTACAAATTCAAAAAGCTAGACTCCAAAGAAGCATAGTCTCGTCCTCTACGAGATCTACGAATTGAAGATGTTAGTTGAGTCTGCTGCACCTAAGGCTCCATGTCTAGTGTCACAACGTCTCCATAACCATGAACTCTACCACCAGTCTCAAAGTCCCTTGCTGTTACATATGCTTGCAACCTCAGTTCTAGGGTCTCCTGCCATGGGTAGCAACTAGTTGTGTCAACTCTTATGATATCTTAGTCTACAAAGATAAATTTTATCTCTAAGTGTGTACTATTTAGTGAGAAAAAATTTAAAGAATTTCCTAAAAAATATCAAACTTATCTCCATTTGCTCAGATGCATCATCAATCCAACTTTGGTATTTATCGTTTCTCTTGTGAACTAAATTGAATGACTTAATATGATTGGGCGTGTGACCATGTTTTTGCTCAGTCCTATTCGAATGAAAAATATTTTCTAACACCAAATTCATACAAAATTTAAATAATCTGCATAGCACATAACAAATTTAATTACAAAAACCTTACGTTTTGCTTACAAATTCGGCTAGGCGTCGTAGGAAGCTCTTTGTCCCACCCGTGTGACTCATTTTGAGATGCTTATGATTCTCTACATTATTTTCAACCGTATTCTATTATTTATAAAACAATAAGCTATCTCAATCACAATTATATTGTTTGAAATTATAGAATTTATAGAAAAAGGCTAAGCTTAGAGAAAGAACAAGAGCAGTAAGATTAATTACTTTATTTTTAGAATTGCTATCCCAATAATTAACCATTTCCCGCCATTGTTCACTATCTACACGACCATCTTCACAAATGAAATGCAATGGTAAGCCAACATATAGAGTGTAATATTTTCTTTTCAACTCAGCTCTGTTGTTCCTAACTCTTTTGGCTAATCTCTTTAGTAGTGTATGTCGGATTTTCTAAATGTGGAGAATGTCTTCGGGACGCTAGTCAATAGTATCTTTTAAACATTAAAACTATGTGTAATATTGGTTAATTTAATGTTATGAATAAAATTTAATAGATTCAACATACCAATATCGTTTTCTCCACAGTAGGATCTTTGTGCGATCACCAATCTGTATGAGAAAGAGGTAGAAAGTTGCAAGTTCTCGCCAAGCTACCCAAGTACCTTGATAACTTGGCATCCTTGGGGACAATGCGTAGTCCATCCTTAGTGAACTCAATCTTCTCCTTCATTGATTTACCCCATTTGGGTTTGTCATGACCACACCATTTTCTTCGTGTGACCTATACATAAGTAATATGAAAAAATGATTTTATTAGTCAGGGATTAATAAATAAATAAAAATGTGTTAGACTAATAATTTTTGAAACACATACCACTGTTTTTAGAGCCACCATTTCCCTGTATGTCAACTGTCAGCATTTGAATGATTCTCATCGTTAGAATCAAAATGTTCAGAGCTACTCATCTAAACAATTAACAATATAAAATATAATGTAAAACTTGTACTAATAATTCAAAGTAAATAAGCATTTTAATAAAAGACTAATGAACTTGTAAAAAGAAATTAGGAACATTTGTCTTACACTTGATGCATGCGATAACTTCACATAAAATTTAAACATAACATCGCAATTATAGAAATGAAGAACATTAAGACATTGTCCACCTTATAAAAATCCAATCACAAATTTAAAAAGTTATATCTTAAATTTAAATATGAAAAACATTAAGACATTGTGCAGTTGACTTTGGCATACAATCTCCCAACATATCTTTAAATGCCTCCAGAAACATGGAGAAATTCGTATTGCTCACATTTCCTAAACACTTGATATGGTACAATTTCACAATTTCATCTAATTTCTTATCCTTACTAACAGGATACAACTCCTTATTAGGTTCATCTAGCAACTTGTAGAAACGTTCTACCTCTGGAGTTTGACCTTCAAAAATAGGAGGCATACTTGATGAACCATCACTTTGTCCAATCAAGGGTTGCACAAATGTTTCATTAAGGAATCCACGCATTTCACCCCCTCATTCGTCATTAATATTCGTTTCCATATTATCAACCGGATGGATATAAGGCTGACTTTCATTAGCCTAATCTATATATGGTTCTCCATGATGCGTCCAACGAGCTGTCATACAAAGGAAATCCATTCCATGCCAAAGAAGATGACCTCCAACAGTCATTCTATCATTGAAATAACGGTTGCAACATTTCTTATAAGCACATATAATCTTATCTTTTCGAGCAGATTTGGCAAAAGCTTCGTTCAACAATAATTCCAACTCATCTCTATATTAATCTAATTTACGATCTAAATATACCCAACTTTTGCCCATAGTTTTATCGATTGCCAAATCAACACATCACACACAAACTTTAACATTTTTAGTATTGAACAACCTAACAAACTTTTCACCGTATAAGAAAATCACTTTCTTTATCACAAAATGTAAATAAAATAAAAACATAACTATATATATCCATATATACATAAAAGCAACATGTTTCTCAAACTAACTTACCAATCAAACTCAAATAAGTAATATGATGAACAATGCATAAGCCTTGGAAGCAAATTCAAATGAATGAATGAGTATGTGATGAATGTGTTTTATATGCTTACCCTAACTTATAAATCTGATATTTAATTTTAATTTGAGTGGATTTCTACTTAATTTAGTATAAATATTGTCTTTGTAGGTAAAACCCTACAATGGAGGTAAATAGAGCAAAAAGGAAGAATTCGAGCTACATAGGAGTTGATTGGAAGCGTTTGAAGATTGACATGATGTTATGAGAGTGACAAAAACCATTAAAAGAACCATTGGAGGAATGTCACAAAGTTTCGAGAGTAAATTTTAACTTACAAAAAATTTGACGACTGATTTGTATACTTCTAAAACTTGAGAAGGACCAAAGTGCATAACATTGAAACTTGAGAGACTGAACTACAAAAAAGCAATATTGTCTGTTTGTACCGTGGTCTAACCGCGGCTAGACTGCGACCTACATTACCTACTTTCTGAATTTTTAAAAGTGAAACTAAAGACTTCTAATACACAACGTTAAATAGAAACTACATATGAATTCTTTTATTGCATATACAGAATGTACAACACAATATTAAGATTCCATCTTAAAAGTAGAATTACAATAAAGGGCCTTGATCTAATACCCCTGGTGGGCATTGTTATAATGCCCACCGGGACAAGTGTCCCGTACTCATTGGATGAGTATAAAGTCCCACTTTATACTCATCCAATGAGTACGGGACACTTGTCCCGGTGGGCATTATAACAATTAGATCAAAACCGTTACAATAAAACTAAGAAACACATACATCTTTCTCAAATTTTGGAATTGCCTTTCTGTACTTTGAAAATTCAGAACATTGTAATTGTAAAAGAGTTGGGGAGGATGAAATCAATCTAAAAAAACAAAAAGCTTTTGAAAATATGAAAAGATAGAGACGGATGGGTATGGTATCCATAGAGAGGGAGATAGAATGTGGGCATTATTTTAGGTTTTTGTAGTTAAAAAATTTAAAAATATAATAAAACCTTATTAGAGGTATTTATTTTTGTCCCCTAATTACAATAATTGCAAATTTTTAGCAGTAAATTTCACTTTAAGGGGGAAATTTTTTTGGAAACTAATAGGGGCCTTTTTATCCGTCCTAATTAATGTTAATAGAGGTCAAATAAACTTCTGCCCCTAATGAAAATATTAGGAGCCTTTTTATCCACCCTAATTAGTGTTAATAGAGATCAAATATACTCTTGCCCCTAATAAATTATTAATAGGGACGCATCATTTATTTTGTCCCTAATTTGGCGCCTCTAATACTCTCAATTTTAATAGTGTTTCTGTCCAACAAAGATTTAGATACACTATTAACTGATTTTCTTGAGTCAATTTTTTTTGTAATAATATTTCAATTTTAATATATGAATTGACAAGAGTTGATATGAAACCGATAAGGTGAATTAAATAAAATTCTCTAAACTTAGTGCCTGTTTGATTTTGTTATAAATTATATTTTTTTATAAATTTTGATAAAAGTTGATAAAATGTATAGTTGAAAGGTTGATAAAAGTTATGAATTTTATAAAATATGTAATTAAAATTAATTATTGACTCTAATTTCAGTTTTTTAACTATTTTTTTAAGTAAAATCAAACAAAGCTTTATTCAAAAAAGTTATCAATAATTGCATTTGTTTTTAATTAAATAAGTCTATGGAAATCATACGAATCAAATTACTTTGGGCCCTAGTCATCAATAATTGAATGTCTTTATAGGAATAGGCTCTCCAAGTGGAGCCACGAATAATTTGTGAAATGAATCTATACTTTCGGACTATATGTAGTATTATTTTATAGATAAAATTTTATCATAATTTTATTTTTTAATCCCGTCTAGTATAATTTAATACAACATTTCTATACTATTTAAAAATAAATAGCATTATTCAAACAAAAATTAGTTCAAATGCCGATTACATTGGAAGTTGCGCGTGTATATTTCCATATTTGTGCAATCTAATATAGAAATCATAACTAGCAAGGAAAAAAATCTCGAGTGTCATATAAATAGATCAGAGCTGAAGGTTCCCATCTTCACATCGTTTTTTATAGTCAACATACCATTACATCTCCAATGTGGTTGTCAAACTTTCACTAGAAACGGATTTTGGGTGGGTGGGTGGGTTCAGATACTCCTAATTTATATAAATAATTCATAAAAAATACATGGGATGGGACATAAAATTTGACCTCTAATCAAAAGAGTTAAAATAAGCAAGCAAACAAATAAATAATAAAATAATAAATAAGTAGGTACTACCACCCAAACAATAAGTCCTAATAATTCTATAGACCCCTAATTGTAGGAAGCCATGTCTATCAATTTGAACTAAGTTGTGGTATCGCCGCGGTAAATCCTGAGCGTTGTACTTGAAATAGCAACGACGATCCCAACCCTCTAAAACAAGTAAATTAGTCACATGGTTGCACTCGTGATAAATATAAGAAATAGTATCTCGGTCGGAGGCAAAAAGATGTCAGATGTGGCGAAGAGTGGCCTGAATAGACCAAGGTCCTCCACCTTTGGTAATGCATTGAATGGCCAAAGTAGAGTCGGCCTCAATCCATAAATTGAGGGTACAGTCCTCCGAGCAAGAATGATACCGTCAAGAATAGCCTTGAGCTCAGCCTCCAAAATAGGGCACTCGCCATATAAAGAGAAGAGGCGCGAACACACTGACCTGATGAATCTTTAATAATCTCCCATCCACTCGCAAATCCATCTTTGACGCATCCATCAGTGTTGACCTTGTAAGATTCCACTGGTGAAGTACGCCAATAAACAAAATAGGGGGATGAAGAGATGGAGTAATAAGAGATATACCAAAAAAGGGAGCAATATTCATATCCCTTCGCCAATGAATAACCCGAAATAAACGGCCTATATGTAGTAGGGAGATAGTATGGTATACTTTCCAAATGATCCTTCTCGGTTCCATAGAGATATCCTGGTACTTCGCTTCATTTCTCGCAGTCCAAATAAACCAGAGAATCAAAAGAGGAATGAGATTGGAAAAGATAGGTTCCATCGATCTTTGACACATACACTTGAAATGGAGATAGAGAAAATAGGCATGTCACTGTTGACAATTATCCTTTTCACAATGGCATGGAAGATTTTGAACTATTTATGGATTACACCAAGGATTCAAAAGGAATTCTTGTACTTTGACAAGAAAATGTATAAGTAGAAGCCTAGCAAAACCTATCAATATTCGTGATCCTATTCCTGCCTCCCATCGTATCATGCCATTCATCCATAAAACCACTGGAAAATATGGTAACTTTGTTCTAAAAACTTGTCATGTTATATACATTCTCTCTCTTCATGAATTGAAATACATTTTGCAGGTAAACAATCATTTATTTGGGCTGGGACAAGGCCCAAGGTACTGATGATAGAGCCTATACTGATTAGAATTTTCATGGTTAAGCACACTATATTTATAGTATACTGCTTTCTAGTGGTGGGATTCGACTGTAGGATCTATAAGAATATATTACTAAAATTTGAACCACTTTTATGGTGATGTATTGAGGCAGTAAACAGATTTTGGAGATGATAGGTGGAGGCAGATAGGTTGAGGAGGTGAGCAGATTTTGAAGATGATCAGTTGAGGGAGAAGTATTGAAGCGGTCAGCAAATTTTGGAGGAGATAATTTTGTGAGAGGAGAAATTGAAAACGTAGTGATATACGGACGTTTTAAGTACTTTTTTCTTCTAGTAGCAGAGAAAACTTCCAACAATCGTGATTAAAGAATTTCAAGGTCACTAATCATATAGTGCAACAACTTATCACTAGAATTATTTGTTTTGAAGGGGAGGAATGAACCAAAAGTAGAGGGATTTTGAACACCTTTTTTCACATGGAAAAGTTGAAGCTAAAAAATCCTTATTCACCTCTCTTCCTTTGGATGTATAACTCAAACTTTGTCAATTGTCATAAGTAAGGATTGAGAACTCAAAGATGTGGGAAGCGTTTATTAAGACCTTTGGTTCCATCTTAAAATGCCAACCTTATTAACAGGAGTAGTTGAAGCCCTTATACGTTGGTTAATATTTTGATATTTAATCGATATTTGATTCATCTCTTAAAATACCTCTGCTAGATGGTAGCTCATCTGAGAACACTAATCTTGGAATTCGTGTGCTAATTTTTGAGTCTTAATCGGATCGAATTTTCTCGTAAGAGTTTAATGGGCTCTGATACCATATTAAGATTTGAAGTTCTATTTTGAAAGGTTAACTTTGTTAAGAGGAGTAGTCCAAACTCTTATATGTTGGTTAATATTTTGATATTTAACCAATGTGGGATTCATCCCTTAACAGTGATTGATGAGCCTCAAACAAATTCAAAAAATTAACACAAATTTAGGATAGAAATTTAAAAGATTGTTCTCTCAAAATTCACAAGTATTTCTTAACTCAACTTGTGTGTTTTTCTTTCTTGATCAACCCCTTTTTATACTACATTTGGTACATAATAATTAATTGCTAATACATGAACTTAGCTATGAATTTAAACACTCATTTAATATGCATAGATACATGAATAGAACTAGATTCATCCACAATAAACTTTAGATTCATGTAGATTCAGATTCATCAAGTCAAGATTCATTGAGTCTAGATATTCTAACATCCTCCTTTAATCTAGACTCGAGTAACCCCAAGTTTCTCCTTCAATTTGACACAAATTTCAGCCTTCAAAGCCTTTGTGAAAATGTCTGCAATTTGATGTTGTGTCTTGCAATGCTTGATGACAACTTCTCTTTCTTTGATCAAGTCTCGAATGTAGTGATACTTAAACCTGATGTGCTTGCTTCTTCTATGAAAAACTGAATTTTTACTAAGTGCAATTGTTGAATTATTATCACAATACAACACTGTCCCCTTCTCTTGAGAGCACTTGAATTCTTTCAACATCTACCTCAGCCATAGAACTTGATAACGAGCTGCACACAAAGCAATATACTCTGCTTCTATAGAAGAGAGAAGAACAACATATTATTTCTTTGAAGAAACTGCACGTGAACTAATATTGAAAACATATCCCGATGTGCATTTGTGATTATCTATATCTCCTCTCCAATCAATGTCACTGTAACCAATCAAGATTGAATATTGTAATATCTTGTAATGAATCCCATGAAATCCGTTCACATTTTCTCATTATTGCCTATAAAGACAATATCATCAACATACAAGAAAATAATAAGAAGATCACCACTTTCATCTTCTTTAGTGTAGAGTACATGCTCGTATAGGCATTTTTTCAATCCATTCTTCAAAAAGAAATTGGCAATTCGACTGTACCAAGCTCTTGGAGGTTATTTTAGGTCGTACAATATTTTTTTTAAGCGATACACATTGTTCTTTTCACTTCTTTTTGAAACCTGGGGGCTGTTCGACATAAACCTCTTATTCTAAGAAGCTATTAAAAAAAGCTAATTTCACATCTATTTCATGCACCTTCCAACCTTTTTGAGTTGCCAATGATAAAAGTAGATGAACTGTTTCCAAACGAGTTACAGGTGCAGAACATAATCAACACCAAACTTTTACATGTAACCTTTTCACAACAAGTCTTGCTTTGTTTTTGTCTACTTTACCATTTGAATCCAGCTTTGTTTTGTAGATCCATTTTACACTTAGCACTGTTTTATCTTTTGGAAAATCTGTCAACTCCCATGTCTTGTTTCTTTCAATTGCATCTATTTCTTGATTCATGGAAATCCTCTATTTTTATTCATTGGACGCTTCTTCAAAACTTAGTAGCTCTGCATCTACAAGTAATGCAAGATTCATTCTATCACTATCACTGGTAACTATGACATAGTCATTTGAGGGATACCTGTTAGATGGTTGATGAGGTTGGATCGATCTCCTTAGTGATGGCAAAGTTGAATCTTCATCACTTGATTATGAACTAGAAGTTGAGGATAATGTTTCAGTACCTTTTGGTTTAGCTACTTGCGCATCTTCATTGTCTTCAATATTTACAGAAAATGATTTCTATTTTTGATCAGCAATATTCCACTTCGAAGACTCTTCTTTATTAAAGTGCACATCTCTAGCTACTTATGATTATTTTCTTTGAGATGAGATTGTACAAACGATATGCTTTTGAATTTTCACTATATCCCACTAGGATACATTTTTCTGATTTATCATCTAGCTTACATCTCTTTTCATGTGGAATATGAGAGTAAACTATACTTCCAAACGCTCTCGAGTGGCTAACATATGGTTTTATCCCACTCCAAGCTTCTTGAGGAGTCACGCCTTGAACACTTATACTTACAGCTCGGTTTAGTAGATAGACGGCACGTGTAACTGCATCACTCCAAAATTTATTAGGCATATTCTTGTCTTTCATCATGCTCATTGCTAGCTCCATGATGGTTCTATTTTTTCGCTCGGCTACTCCATATTGCTGGAGAGTGTAACGAGCAGTTTGTTGATGTCGAATTCCATTCTCTTTCAAAAAATCTCCAAAGCAGCAAATTCTCCACCACGATCGGAACTTGAAGTTTTTATTTTATAGCCACTTTGATTTTCAACAGTAACTTAGAAGGTTTTGAAGCAGTCAAACACTCTATTTTTTTAAGCAATTGATGGTGTGCGTAGGTCCACATAAATCAGTATGAACTAATTTAAGTGGATTTAACGCTCTTTATGCTTTACCGGCTGGAAATTGATTACAATGATGTTTTCCGAGAATGCATGCTTCAAAAACTTGATGATCTCTTTGACTAATGTTGGTCATTCCTCTTACCATATGATTTTGGCACATATGAGATAATGAGCTTAATTTAAATGTCTGTATTGAAAATGCCGCAACCATGAAATATCATTCACGAAAGTGTTGAAACAAGAGCTTTGGCAATATGAAAAGTTCAAAGGAAACATCTTGTTTGGAGATATTTTATATTTGCAATAAGAACACCATCCCTGCCTTTGATCTCGCACATATCATCTTTGAAAATAACGTTATGTAACTTATGTTCCTTTTGAAGAAGCTGTCCAACACTCAACATGTTATGTTTAAGACCTGGAACAAAAAACA
This sequence comes from Forsythia viridissima, assembly GCA_030279155.1. Lineage (NCBI taxonomy): Eukaryota > Viridiplantae > Streptophyta > Magnoliopsida > Lamiales > Oleaceae > Forsythia > Forsythia viridissima. The sequence goes on along the minus strand of CM059041.1, from coordinate 30,699,041 downwards.
CATTAATGATTCGTTTGACACTTTTGAATAAGAATATCACCATTTCTTTTTTACTTGAAGTCCCTTGTCATCACCGATCTTGACTTCTCTTTGGAGAAAATCATCTAAAATTGTAAAAATATATTTGTTACCATTCATATGATTAATGCAACCGCTGTCAAGATACCATACATCTTCATTGACAACTTCTTGTGTTCTACAGGCCATAAAAAGATTAACTTCATCATTATTTTGTTTCTCGTGCATGAAATTTGAGTTGTTTTTGTCACCATCATTCTTTTTCAACCTACAATATGCTTTAGTGTGGCAAAAAAAGATTGCAATTGTAGCACTAAATATGAGAGAAATGACCACGACCTCTGCCTTGGCCTCTTCTTCTTCCTCGACCTGAAGAGAAACTTGATTCTTCAATGCTTTCACTGTTGTTGTTCAAAGACTCGATATTTCTACCATGTCCACGTCCACCTCTTCCTCTAGAACTTTAACTTAAAGAAGTTTGAGATTGAAAAGCTTGTTCTAAAGGAACGTTATCAAATTGCTTCAACCTTAGCTCAACCTTAGCTCATGAGATTGGAGAGATCCCATCAAGCTATTTACTGATAATGTGGCTAAGTCTTTTAATTCTTTAATAGCGACAACAATATGCTCAAATCTTCTAGTCATGCTCCTGAGAATTTTTTCAACAATTCTTTGATTTGAAATTTGTTCTCTATTTACTTTCAATTGATTAACAATTGAGAGAACACGATTAAAATATTCCTCCACCGACTCAGAGTCTTTCATTTTAAGTGTATAAAATTAAGATCTTAGGACATCCGCATTGGATAAGTTAATTTTAACTAGCCACATAAATAATAAAGTAAATGTTAATTGACACATCTACATGTTAAGTTTAATTAGTGTTTGGCAATCACATTGAATGTGTTAAATTTAGCTAGTCAACTTTCTATTTGGCATTCCCAATGTGTGTGTGTGTGTGTGTGTATTTGACATTTTCAATGTATATATGAGATTGGAACAAGAAAAAAAAGCAGAAAATAATTAAATGCTATGTAAGCTAGTTAAAGTGCTAGCTAAATTTAACAAACTAGTTAACAAATGACCATAATAAATGTACTTAACTAACTTATTAACACATTAAATGGAGAGATAAATTTGAGCACTACCTAACATATGACACTAATAGTTGAATTAACACAATCAATGCGGATGCTCCTAGAGTTTGCAATCTTACCATTATAACTTTATCTTCACCTTGATAAGTTGTTTGTAAAATGTCCTATGCCGCCTTTGTGAAAATTCTCTCAAAAATTGCTTCATCAACATATTGATAAATAAAGAACAAAGCCTTCTTGTCCTTCTTGCAATTCTTTTTCAATAATTTATTTTGTTGTTGAGTAAGAGCATCTTGATCTTGTGGCTCAACACATCCATTCTCAACAATTTTCCACGAGTCTCGGGAACCATATAAAACTTTCATTTGTTGACTTCATCGACTATAATTCTTTCCATCAAAGTGAGGAAGTTGATGTTGCAACATATTGTTGTTGTTGGAAGCCATATTGTAACCAACTCTGATACCAATTTGTTGGAAGCGTTTGATGAACCTCAAACAAATTCAAGAAAATTCACACAAATTTAGGATAGAAATTTAAGAGAAGAAATTGTTCACTCAAAACTCACAAGTATTTCTTGACTCAACTTGTGTGTTTTTCCTTCTTAATTGACCCTTTTTTATACTAAATTTGGTATGTAATTATTAATTACTAATACATGAACTTAGCTATGAATTTAAACACTCATTTAATATTTCTAGATACATGAATAGAACTAGATTCATCCACAATAAACTTTAGATTCATGTAGATCAAGATTCATTGAGTCTAGATTAATATTCTAACAAAAGTGCAAGAATTTGGCTAAGGTTTTCTAATCAACTCCCCTTTCTTTGATTTTCTAAAGGTTATTTATGGGTAATTATTTTGCAACACATTTTTTTTGTTAATCACACCACATTTTAATTGCAACGAAGTTCCCCAACTATTGCTGAGTTTCGCATTTGTGTTACCAACTATTTTTTATAACATTCGTATCATCAACCTATTAATTTAAGCATATATCTTTGTCTTTGATGATGGTCTTTGTCCAAAAAATTAATTAAGATGGCGTAAGAAAACTTTTTTGTCTCTCGTATTTTTTAATAACTAAAATAAATAACAAATACAAAAGTATGACAAATTATTTGCCCCTCATCCCTTATTTTAATGCACTTTAGTAGGATATTTGGACAAAAATCGTTATCCAAGATAAGATATGAAAATTAATTGAAAGTTAATGATACAAATGCGTGACGAAAAAGTTGAAGAAATAAGTGCCAAAATGTCAAAGGTTAGGGGGGACCTTCATTGCAATTAAAATGTAGTGTAAATAATAAAAAAGTGTAGTGTGAATATAATTACCGTTATTTATAGATATGTCAATCTTTTGGACTTTTCAGTCTTCTGTACTTTCATTTCCACGTATCACTCCATTGGGAGACTCATGATTCTATTGTGAACACGTGGCATTTGACTACAGTTCTAGTCATCTTTGTCATCTTATTGTTGTGACACCCACATGGCCACATGCTATTTTTTAACTGACTCTGACACGTGGAGATTCCCCACGTGACCCAGCGAATATTTTGTTGCCCACGATCATTAGGTTAAGTAGTTATAATTTTCTCATCGTCATGGTGTGGCCTTTCGCCATGTTCCTGCTTCAACCGAACTCCTTCGAGGTAATGGGTATGACGAAGTCATAGCAATTCATGCTCTGTTTCTTGTTGACTGGTCATCTTTTCTAATTTCTTTGCCTGAGGCTTAGACGTGCCTATTTAACTTCATCATGATATCATGTCTAAGTTGGATATAGCATCCCTACATTTTCTAACTTCCAGGCACTTCTCTAGGCTTCTTCCTGCCACGTATATGTGACGAGGCATAACAAATATTGTAGTGCATTTTCCTTGCATGTTGATGTTGATTGATTCAAAAGTTTTATATAACATGAATTTGGTGTACAAGTGCAGCAACTGATACCAGCATTTCAGACAAGCAGTGATGAAGTACTGAATGAATGGAAGAAGATGATTTCCAAGAATGGCGACTCCTGTACTATAAACTTCTTTCCTTATCTTCAATCCTTAGCCTCACAAGTTTTTTCAAAAACTTTGTTTGCCAGAGATTGTTCTAAAGACAAAAGACTGTTTGATCTTATTAGAGAAATGGCTTCCATGGCAGGACAAGCCACATAATATAATGATTATTTCGGGATTTCATATCAACTTTAGATTTATACATAGGTATTTGACAACGGAGACAAATTGCAAGTTGAGAAAAATCTCAAATGAAATACATTGATCAAAATGAAAAGGCAGTAAAGGAAGGCAAAGTTATGGAGCAAAACTTATTCCATATGTTATTGGGATCTGAACTCGGACATGGTTATGGTGATGAAGAAATCCCTGGAGATGTCATGCAATTCTATTTTGCAGGAAATTAATCTACTGCAAATCTTCCTGTTTGGAGTTTGATGATCAAGACTGGCAAGATCGTGCTAGACAAGAAGTTTTTCAAGTCTTTAGTAATAGTAAAGCAGATTCTGATGGTTTTAAGTCAACTTAAACTTGTAAGTAATACTCTGCCAAAACTTTTTATGATCTACTCGTATAAGTGTTCCCCCCCCCCCCCCCCCCCCCCCTATTTTGCAGTTATCTATGATCATGACTGATATTGAGGTTGTATCACCAGTGGTTGAGTTCTCTAGACTCGTTGAAGAAGATATATAATTAGGAGAATACACCATACCAGCTGATACACAAGTCATGTTGCCAACAATTATAATTCATCGTGATCCCGAATACTTGGGTGAAGATTCAGACGAGTTTAAACCTGATAGATTTGCTGCTGGAGTGCTGAAAGCAACCAACGGACGTTCTGTATATTTTCCCTTCGGCTGGGGACCCGTGTGTGCATTGGCCAGAACTATGCATTGTTAGAAGCCAAATTAGTATTGGTATGCGCACTTTCACATTTGAGATTTCATCTAGTTACGTACACGCTCCACAAGTGATTTTCAGTCTCGAGCCTCAATATGGAGCACCGCTCATTCTGCGCAACCTCAAATGTAGTCTCTACTCTCTAGTAAAGGGTTTGTGTGGGTAATTCTAGCCAATGTCTTTTCACTCATCTATTGTACTTTCAACAAACATTATGGCATGTTCGGTGTAGTTTTTTTTTGAAAAAAATGGGTATTTTTGGATACTTTATTGACTTTTCAAATTTTTTTGTAGTGTAAAAATGTTGAAAAGTTAAAAATTGTAGGCAAAAAAATAGGTTTTGTTGGAGAAAAATAGCTACCGAACATGTCCTAAAAATTTAGTGTATTATATTAATGGGCAAATTGCAGTCGCAGGCTTGCAGTTCCCAACGCAACTTTGAGACATTCATAATTGAATGGACTACAAAACTTCAAGATATAACATCGAAAACGCAACTTTAATTTTATTTTTGACTCGTACAAAAAATATGGATTGTTTGATTATTTTTCTTTAAATTATATTGAGTTGCATAATTTCTTTTGTGGCAATAAGTAAGAACAAATAATAAAATATCAACCTTATCGTAAAAAATCCACTTCGAGATTAGCGAAATAGTTTGATTGTTGATCAATTAACGTTTTTTCAAAGTAATAATTTTGAATAAACTTGTTTTGTGTATGTATTTATGTTTGTCCATATGAGTGTGTAGTGACCGAAATTTTTTCGTCTTTTAATTTTAAAAAAATAAAATTTTAATTTTTGGCGTCGTTACGAACTTTCGAGTACAATTTAAAATATTTTACTTGCAATAATTTTTTCACGTGCTTACCTTATATTTGATATGAAGATCATGAAATATATTTTATCACCGAGACTAATTAAATTTTCATAACCCGAATAATTTTTCTCAAATTAATTTCGGGTTAATTGTGGAGCAATCATTAAATTAAAAACCATTTTCCATGCCCACTTTTTAGTAAATTATTTAGCTTAGTGTCGACCCTTTTTCGGCTCAATTATTCTTTCATTTTTAACCCGAAACACGATCCACCTAATTGCTAGAAAATTATCATCCAAACAGCCCTAATCCCAACCATAATTCAACTCCCAAACAACTCCTAAAACCATAAAATAGCTGCCCTTGACCCCCCATGTTCTTAGCCATTTTTCTCCCACGTTCAACAATTTCTTAACAACCATGTTACCCACCTTTAGAAGCTAATTTAACCCATATCTAATTGCTCAAAATGTCCCCATGATTCTCCACTAAACCGGCTAAAAATAGCCCCAAGATTTCTATGCCAAAACTGGTGAAAACCGTCCTTTAGGTTCCATTTTTTCATCAGCTTTATTACCCCATCTTTCCTGCCAAAAATCGTCCACCACCTACCCATTTTCACACCTTCTAACCCACTTGAATTACAGCTGAAATACTCCTAAAAAACCTGCTGAAAACCGTCCCCAACAATCTCCCCTAACGTGAAGAAAGTTGTTCTCCATCTCCTAATTTTTAGCCCCATTTTCTACTCTCTTTTCCCTCACATTTTAGCCACTAACCTAACTGCTATTTTCTCTCCAAAAGTCCTCAATTTCGTTCCCCGTAACCCCTCTTATTACCTTCATTTCAATCCCACATAAACATCAACAATTCACTCCTTGTTGTACTCTATTTTCAGCCCCAGAAATTCAGTAGCAAGTCCCCCTTTCTTTCCAAATTTTTGACCATCATTAGGGGCTTTATCATTGCTTCTTCTTCACAAATTTTGCAGCAAAAAGATCATTTAACCACCTTCCAATTTCATCCCTGCAGTGTGATCTTAGCCCCAAGGAAAATCAACATAGAACTTAAGAAAGAAACCCACTTTCTCTCCCTTCAATTTCAGCCCAGCAATAAGCGTTCACTATTTTTTTTCTTCACTTTTTCAGCCACTTTTATCTTCAATTTCAGCCACCAAAAGCGCCCAGAAAAGTTGTTGTAATTCTCCTCATTTATCAACCTATATATATATATATATATAAATCTTATTGTCTTTCTTTCGTCACCAAATTTCTGATCTAGTAGCAAGCATTGTTGTGTTTTAGTCAAAATTCTAGCCACTTTCATCTCCGAAATTCAAGCCCCAAGTCCCATTTTCAGCAAGCCATTTTTTCAGCAAAAATTCTCCTTCATTTTCCTTATTTTCTCTCTCACTTCGGATCACACAAAGTCTTTTCCAACTTCCCATTTTCAGTCTCCAAAAATTAAAGTCCAGCAGCCCCTGTTTTCCTTTTCTTTCCTTATACAATTCATCCCCATAAATCCCTGTTTTTCTTCACCTCATTTCATGTAGAAAAATACTCTAGCAAGCCACCATATTCTTCAGTAAAGTTTGGCCCTCCAACAGTAGGTTACATCACTTTATGTTTTATCCCTTTCTCTCCTCATCCTTAGCCCCAAAGTTCTAGCAACGAAGTCCATTTTTTCCTCCTTTTGCATCCCATCTTTTTTGTTCAAAACCCGACCCAACAGTGCAGAAACCAGCAGTCCTTTGCATCAAATTGTATTCTCGTTTCAGCCCTCATATTCATCTAGCAAGAACATGTTTTCCTTCTATTTTAGTCACTCAAACCACACTACAAAACATATAATTTGTAAATAAAAAGGCAAGGACACTGAGTTATTATTTTTAAGAAAGGTGCATCCATTGTTCACATTTCAATTCAAATACTAAGAATTTAAAATGTAGTTTCTTATACCACTTAAATTACATTTCACGAATTTTTACGTGGAGAAAATAATATGTAAATTATATACCATGTTTAATGATAAAGATGGAACATTATGATAGTAATTGAAGATAATCATTTAAATATGATAGTAATTGAATGTAATCACTTAAGTATGTTAGTGATTGAAGGTAAATCACCTTGGAAATAGAAGCGTAGTTTGATATTAATTATGTTCTAGCGTCGATATAATCGAGCAATTTATGTCGTCAAATTTAATACATTGTTGAACATGTTTTTAATTGTAAAGTTAAGAAAAATCGAATTTGTTATTAAATTGACATTTCGGAATTTGAAGATTATGTTGTCTAGTTATATTTCTGAAAATTCAGCTTTTTGCCCTCAACTTTGAAATATCATAACTTATCGTGTACTTTAAATTTTTTGAGTCAAATCACTAGAGTTGGATATGTATATAAATGTTATAATAAAAAAATTTGGAATTACTCAAAAACTTTGATGTACGAATTTATTATGTTAGTTTTACCGGGCTACGTCAGTACACCGAGACAGTTTTTCAAGCAAATTTGGCCACATTTTTCACATATCAAATGACATGTTTAAGGTCTAAAATTTTATGTTGTATTTCAAGGTCCCAAGTATTTACAGCTCAAAAGTTTTAGAGTACGTTTAGATGGTCAAATAGTTTGTGGCGACACCTAAAGCAGTTTTGGTAAAACCTTAAGATTTTAGAAGATTAAATCATTTTCTCTTGCGCACTTGTTACTTTCCGCAATAGTAAAATTTTGAAAAAATTTCTAGGGCAACGAATTTAGAAGTTAAGATTTTAGAATTCAAATGTCGCTACTCTACACTAGCTTTCAGGTAAAGAAGTTTGATAAGTTTCTTTTTATGTTTGAGTACGACGTAAATGAAATTTATATTTATAAAATTCTATATTTGTTTCATATACGATAAAATATTACGTTGGGTTGAAATTTTTAGAGTGAATATTGAATTTATATTGAATTTTTACACTATAAATATAATGAAAAACGTGCCTAAATTTTATGAAAATTTATTTTAGTCTTAAGAATTAACTTAAAAGATAATAGAAAACCACCTAATTGGACTCTTCATAATTGGTATCTCAGACATGGTTCCACCAAGTTAGTACTATCTAGAACGTGCCGATGTGGTAAGAAATTATTATATTCAGTTTGCTTCAAATCCCGAGTGGTCGTTTGGCCATCATGTTGGTACCCATATGACAACACGTACCAAGGCGATGAACTATAGTTTAGTGACAACCGATACATAGTTGTTCATCTGGGTGATTCACTAATTGGCCAGGGATGGCCAGTTTCCATGGAGATTTTGAGAGACCTAGAGTAGGTCTACCACCCAGAGGTGGAGTACGACGTGTATACTCATTATACAATTAGAGGAGTATAGTCTATACAGCAGTGGTCCCCACCTCGTCCTTGAGCCAGCTCTAGCAGTTGAGCCCGTTCTCGAGCCTATTCCAGTAGTTGAGCCGGGGTATAAGTGAGTTTTAGTTTTTTAGGCTGATCTAGTTGTTGAGGTTGAGAAAGACCTGGAGGAGGATCTTGAGGAGGAGTTCGAGGCCGAGTCTTGTATTACCTTAGATGACGAGGCTCCATGGCTGAAGAGGTCTAGAGTTCATGGAGGTTGGTATTGACAGTAGATCTACATGTTATAAATATGAGAGGTTTTGATATCAAATTGGGTATAGATTGGTTAGGTAGTAATTGTACTATCACTGTATATTTTGAGAATGAAGTAATCTTTTGAAGACCAGGAGGAAAATAGTTCAAATTTTATGGGTCAAAGATTAAAGCACTTTCCCGCTTCATCTCAGTTTGTAGGCAAAAAAGTTCCTAAAGAAGCGAGATTGTCAATGGTTTCTTGTTAATCTCACTGACACCTCATCTAATGAAGTATGAATGGATAATGTGCCAGTGGTTCGAGAGTATACCGATGTGTTTCCACATGACCTAGTAGGTATCCCGCCTGATAGGCAAGCAAAATTCACTATAGATCTGATACATGGAGCTGCACCTATGTTAAAGGCTCCGTATCGGATGACACTAAAAGAATTGTAAGAGTTAAAAATACAATTGGATGGACTGTTGGATTATCAGACCAAGTGTTTCTTCGTAGGGAGCCTTAGTTCTTTTTGTGAAGAAGTAAGACAGGTTGATGAGAATGTGTATCGACTATGTTGAGCTGAATAATTGACAATAAAAAATAATTATCTCCTTCCAAGAATTGAGGATTTGTTTGATCAATTGAAGGGTGCTTAAGTGTTTTCAAAGATTGACTTGAGGTCGGGCTATTATTAGCTAAATATCAGGCCATTGGATATATCAAGGTCAGCATTCCGAACTCGCATGTGCATTATAAATTTAGAATAATGCTCTTTGGATTGACGTATGCTCCTACAGTATTTATGCATTTGACGAATCGAGTCTTTCATCGTACTTAGAATGGTTTGTCATTTTGATATATTCAAGAAATCCCAGCAATATGAAGAGTACAAAGATAGTATTGGAGACTTTACGGAGGGAAAATTTGTATGCCAAATTCAAGAAATGTGAATTTTGGCTGGATCGAGTAGGATTCATTGGTCATATTGTGACGGCTAAGAGAATTGAATTGGATCCATCAAAAGTTGAGGCTGTGTGAAATTTGCTAGCACCATCGAATGTTGGAGAAGTGATAAGTTTTCTAGGTTTAGCAAGCTATTATTGACGATTTATAGAAGGATTTTCCAAAATAGCTGGTCTTATGCTGTAGTTGACTTGAAAGGATGTTAAATATGTTTGGTCCGAGAAATGTGAACAGAGATTTCAAGAGTTAAAGGACAAGCTAGTATCTACACCACTATTGGCTTTACTCGAAGGTTTATAAGGCTACGTAATTTATAGTAATGCATCAAAGCTCGGTTGAAGCAGTATGAGAAGGCAATAGCTTATGCTTCAAGGCAGTTGAAGTAGCATGAGAAGAATTATCCTACGCATGATCTTGAACTAGCGGCAGTAATTCAAGCTTTGAAAATTTGGTGCCACTACCTTTATGGAAGCAAGTGTGGGATTTACACTGACCATAATAGTCTCAAGTACTTCTTTTCTAAAATAGAGTTGAATATGAGACAATGACGGTGGTTAGAATTAGTAATAGACTACGACTGTACTATCTTGTACCATCCAGGCAAGGCTAATGCCGTTGTGGATGTTCTAAGAAAAAAGATTATAGGACAGTTGTTTGCACTGCAATCGACACTAAATAATTTGATTAAGGACTTTGAAAATTTAAGAATTGAAGTTTTAGTGCGCGCTAGTGCAGGCATCAACATTGATAGCAAGTCTAACAGTAAAGCCGACACTCAGATATATAATTGTAGCAACTCAAAATAATGATCCTTTATTGGAAATGATCAGGGTTGAAGTAGAAACTGAAAAGATGAAAGAGTTTGAAATAGCTGAAGACAGAGCGTTGATGTTCAAAGATCAGTTGTGCGTGCCTAAGGATGGAGGTATGAGAAATGAGATTTTATTTAAGGATCTTTCCACTACTTATGTTGTACATTGAGAAGGAACCAAAATGTGTAAAGATTTATGTAATACATTTTGGTGGAGAAACAAGAAATGAGTTATAGCTTGTTTTGTGTCAATGTGTTTGGTGTGTCAACAAGTGAAAGCATAACATCAGAGGCCGTTGGGCCAACGGCCTCTAATCTAATGGATATACCTGAGTAGAAATGAGAGAAATTCGCAATGGATTTTGTTGTACATTTTCCTAGATCGGCAAGATGTCATGATGCCATCTAGGTCGTTATAGAATTGCAATTTGGAGCAGTTAGCTCAGTTGTATGTCAGGGAAGTTGTTCGACTTCATGGATTACTACGTCCATTGTATCGGACTGATATCAGAGGTTCACCTTAAAATTTTAGATAAGTCTTCAAGGAGTTTTGGGTACTAAATTTAAATTTAGCATGGCTTATCATCCTCAGACTAACGGGAAATTACACTGGACTATTCAAATCCTTGATGATATGTTGAGAGCATGTGTCTTGGATTTGGGTGGTAAATGAAAAAATCATTTGTCGTTGGTGAACTTCGCTTATAATAATAGCTTTCAAGCTACTATCGATATGGCACCATATGAGGCATTGTATAGTTGTTGATGTCGTTCGTCAATTTGTTGAGATGAAATTGACGAAAGAAGAATTTTTGGTCTAGAATTAGTTGAGAAAACAGTGGACAATATTAGGTTTAGAATTAAGCCAACGCAAGACCTTTATAAAATTTATGCCGATCAAAGAAGAAAATAATTAGAGTTCGGGGTTGACGAAATTTTTTTTCCTGAAGGTAGCCCCAATTAAAGAAATACTGGGATTTGGCAAGAAAGAGAAGTTGAGATCAAGATTCATCATCCGATTTGAATTCCTTGACCGAGTGAGATTTAAAATATTTTAGTCGCGATAAATTTTGCACGGGTTTGTCTTATATTTGATATGAAAAACATGAAATATATATTATCACCGAGACTAATTAAATTTTCATAACCCGAATAATTGTTCTTGAATTAATTTTGGGTTAATTGTGGAGCAATCGTTAAATTAAAAACCATCTTCTAGGCCCACTTTTCGGTAAATTATTTAGCTTAGTGTCGACCCTTTTTTCGCTCAATTATTCTTTCATCTTTAACCCGAAACACAGTCCACCTAACTACTAGAAAATAACCATCCAAATGGTCCCCTAATCCTAGCCATAATTCAACTCCCAAACAACTCCTAAAACCATGAAATAAATTCCCTTGACCCCCATGTTCTTAGCCAGTTTCCTCCCATGTTCAACACTTTCTTACCCATCATGTTACCCACATTTGGAAGCTAATTTAACCCATATCTAACTGCTGAAAGTGTCCCCATGATTGGGGATGGCAAAAAAACCCGTCGACCCGAACCCGCCCAGCGCCTCGCCCCGCCCCGCCCTGCCAAGCCCCGCCCTGCCCCACGAAGCAATAGGGGCGGGTTTGGGGCAGAAAAATCTGCCCCGGGCCGGGTCCGGGGCAACCCCGCCGCCCCGCGACCCGCCCCTAAAAAAATTTTTTTTTTTTTGAAAAATCATAAAATATAGTAGAAATTATGATTTTCACTAAAAATGGACTAAAGAAGAATCAAACTCGGGTTAAAACTTATAAACCACTAACCTTAACCACTACATTACAACCCAAATCTTATGATTTTTTTGTTTTGCTTGGTACAAATATTTAAAAAAATTGTATATATATATTTTTAATTATTTTTCAGTTTAACAAAAAAAAAAAAAAAAAATTGTTCGCGGGGCGATTGGCGGGTCCAAAGGCCGACCCGCCCCGCCCCGCGAATTCGCGGGTCGCGGGGCGGGGCGGGGCAAAATTTTCGCGGGGCGGGGCGGACCCGCCTCATTGCCATCCCTACCCATGATTCCCCACTAAACCTGCTAAAAATAGCCCTCAGATTTTTACCCCAAAATTGCTGAAACTGCCCTTTAGGTCCCATTTTTCCATCAGCTTTATTACCCTATTTTTCCTGCCAAAAACTATCAACCGCCTACCCATTTTCACATCCTCTAACCCACTTGAATTACTACTGAAATACTCTTATGAAACCTACTGAAAACCATCCACAATAACCCCCATAACCTCAACAAAACTGTTCTTCATCTCCCAGTTTTCAGCCCCCATTTTCTACCCTTTTTTCCCTCACATTTCATCCACAAACCTAACTGCTATTCCCCCCTCCAAAGTTCTCAACTTCGTTCCCCATAAGCCCCCCCTTATTACCTTCATTTCAATCCCACATAAACACCAACAATTCACTCCACGTTGTACTCTATTTCCAGCCCCAGAAATTCAGCAGAAAGTCCCTTTTTTTTTCCAATTTTTTCAGCCATCAATAGGAGCTTTACCCTTGCTTCTTCTTCACAAATTTTGCAGCAAAAAGATCAATTAACCACCCTCCAATTTCATCCCTGCAGTGTTTGCTGTGTTTTTTCTTCACCTTTTCAGTCACTTCCATCTTCATTTTCAGCTACCAAAAGTGCCCAAAAAAAGTCGTAATTTCCCTCATTTATCAACCAATATATATAAGTCTTATTCTCTCTCTTTCGTCACCAAATTTCCGGTCTTGTAGTAACCATTGCTATGTTCTAGTAAGATCAGATTTTCCAGTAAGATTAGATTCATCCAGTAAGATCAGATTTTCCTCATCTTTTTTCCCTTCTATTTTAGTCCCTCAAACCACACTACAAAACAAAGATTTTGTAAATAGAAAAGGCAAGGACACAGAGTTATTATTTTGAGGAAATGTCCATCCATTGTTCACATTTCAATTCAACCAAAAGACTACGAATTTACATGAAAGTTTCTTATACTACTTAAATTACGTTTTACATGGAGAAAATTATATGTAAATTATATACAATGTTTAGTGATAAAGATTGAACATTATGATAGTGATTGAATGTAATCACTTAAGTATGATAGTGATTAAAGGCAATCACTTAAGTATGTTAGTGATTGAAATTTTATGTAGTGCCGGTTCCCAAAAATATGTTATTCCTATGTATGTTTAAATGAATGAAATGTTGCATATTAATTTTGTATATTTTATCATGTGATAGTATAATTTACTAAGGAGTGATTCTTATGAAATACTCATTCCAAAATGATTAAATCTTCAGATTGTTGCGATTGGCGTAAGAGTAGTGAACTTGAAGAAAGTGGCGTAGTTTGATATTAATTATGTTTTGGCATTGATATAATCGAGTGATTTATGTTGTAAAATTTAATACATTGTTCATCCTGTTTTTAATTGAAGAGTTGAGAAAAATCGAATTTGTTATTAAATTACCATTTTGAAATTTGAAGATGATGTTGTCTAGTTATATTTTCGAAAATTTAAGTTTCTATCCTCAACTTTGAAATATCATAAACTTATTGTATACTTTGAATTTTTGAGTCAAATCAGTGGAGTTTAATATGTATATAAATAGTCTAATAATATAATTTGGAATTACTCAAAAACATTGATGTATGAATTTATTATGTTAGTTTTATCGTGCTGTTTCAGTGCATCGAGACACTTTTTCAAGCAATTTTGGCCACGTTTTTCACATATCAAATGACATGTTTAAGGTCAGAAATTTTAATATGTTGTAGTCCAAGGTCTCAAGTATTTATAGTTCAAATCTCAAAAAATTTGGTGTACGTTTAGATGGGTCAAATAATTTGTGGTGACACCTAAAGCAGTTTTAGTAAAACCATAAGATTTTAGAAGATTAATTCATTTTCCCTTACGCGCTTGTTACTTTCCACAATAGTTAAAATTTTAAAAAAATTTTAAGGACACAAAAATTTTTATTTGGAGTCGTCAAATGTTCTTTAAGAATTTTAAGTGACTTTCCAAGTTGAAAAAATTCGGGCAGTTATTGTGTGCGTACCATCTTGCAACTTTGTACATCCTTGTGTATATATACTGTGGAAAATTCAAGATTCGAAATTAGTTAAGGCTAATTTACAAAAGAATTAATAAATAGTAGCCTAAAGTGATAGAACTATGCTTGTAGAAACATGTTCAATACCTATAAAATATTGAACTACATGTCAGGTGTTGTTCAACTCGAGAGGAACTCTACATATTTGTGCACGCATGCATCTACTATTCTTTTGCCGCTTTAAATAATTCCCCATCTACTGTCTTTAGTTTTTACTTCCCGGGGAACCCTAGGACTTGATAGTTCATAATTAACTATGGTCTACTTATACATAATACATATGTATTATGGGGGATTGATCTCCTATCTATGGCAGATATGAGATATAATGTCCACCGATTAAATGGCTAAACATGATTAGTAGAAATCATGGGTGTTGGACTATAAACTATTAATCATGTGATGCCACATTAGCGTGAACATTATGATAAGTGGGTAGGAGATCAATTTCCTATATTATGGTTATATGAATTCATTGAAATGAAATGTAGGCCGGGCCAATAGTATAAAACTAAAATTAAGGGAAAGGAACCTATAAGTGTTGGAAATTTTCAAATAAACAAAATGAGATCTAAAGTTTAAAAGGCTCAAAACAAATTTGGAAGAAGTTTTGGGGCTCACAAACAAACTTGGAAAAAGTTTAGGGCTTCATAAGTAAATTGCAAGGAGTTTTGGTATTAAAGGATAAATTGGATAGAGATGGCGACCAATAGGCAGAAACCATTTCTTCAGTAACTAAATCTAGTTTCTGCAGTCAGGCTCGATCGAGCGAGGCAGCCAACGGTCACCAACCAGTGCCTTTAACACTTGAATTTTTGGTGCGAAATATTGCACATTTTGATTAGGTTCAGATTTTTTGTCTCAAATACATGTCTTTTTAGTTTTTCTCAATAGAAACTTTACACATCATTAATAACAACAATTGTGAATACATTAAATGTTGTCCATAATGATCTCTTCATCTATTTATTCGATGATGTGTAAAGTTTACATTGGAGAGACAGTTAAAAAAATATGTATTTGGGACAGCAGATTTGAACTCTTTAGTTATCTAACGCATCCCTTACGAATAGTTGAAGTGATATGGTGTCATTAACTATATATATATATATATATATATATATATAAGTTACAGAATTATTTTAAGATGGGAAATTGGTTCAAATGATCCTTAATTTTTGTCTTTAGTGTGGAAATAGTCCTTAACGTATGTTTTTTGCCACACCAGTTCCTAATCTATGTCTTTTGGTACGCTATTGATCATTATTTGATTAAAAAAACAAATATGCCATTTATTCTAATTAGAGAAAAATGTAATTAGATTCCTAACATTTACAAAGGTACATTAATTAAAAAATATTTAATTTAGCATATTAAATATATCACTATAGTCGTGTCAATTAAATTTTTCGTAAAAGAAAAATATGAAGTTATTGTGTGCTTTAAGTATGTAATTGCTATGTGGTGTAAAAAATTTGAATAAAAATTAAGTGAGATAAATAACAAAATGTCATATATAATTTGACGACATTGAATCAATCTTATTATGTTTTTTTTAAAAAAATAAAATACTAATAAAAAATAATTTACACATTTTGTGTTCTTTATTTTTGAACGATAATAAAATGGTAAATTAAAATATAAAGAATACAGTTAGAGCTCTAATATTTATAATTAATAAACGAATAATTCAATTAAATAAAAGTATCTGAGTATCAAGTTTGTGACAAAGTTATTTTTCTTTTTATATTGTAACAATAAAATAAAACTTTAAATTTTAAAAATGTAAGTATTTAAAAATATAAAAAAATAATTTTATTTAAGATGTTTGTTAATAATTATGAGCTTAAATTGTAATTATTTTATAATAGTTCGTAAAATATAGAAAACAATTTAGTATATTATCAATTTGGTCAATAAAGTCTTAATTAAAAAATCTTTAGTTTTCTTTAATTTTTTATAAAAAATAAAAATATAGTATCCATTTATACTTTTTGAAAAGGTTAGCAATCCAATTGTAATTTTATCTTATTAAGATGAAGGGTATATTGATCTTTTTTCATCAAATAAGGACCAATTGTGCACCAAAACACGTAGATTAAGAACTTATGTGCAAAAAAAAAAAAAAACTTTAGGAACCATTTCCGCACTAAGAGTAATTAGAGACCATTTGCGCCCGTTTTCCTTTTAAGATATAAAAAGATTAATATCTTTTAAAAATTTAAAAAGTGTTCAAGTTCCTTTGTGAGTTTTCACTTTTGTTTTGTGCAAACTGTTGACGTCGGAATCTACAATATCCACGTGTCAACAAATCTCCAGTCACTCATTTGTCAATATATATGTTGCATGCACACTAGGATGACAGTTAGATACCAAGATCACTGGAAAAAAATAGTTTGGCGATTGTTAGTACTCCGATGATCAAGTCAATTGCCGGTATATAAAATAATATACGGAGGGAATTGGGTGTGGGAAGGACAAGTAGACAGAGATTTGAGCAGAGTTTAAGGGTGAGAATAATGCGTACCTTAGAATAATCGGAGATGTAATATTTATAACCTCAGAGTCCTAACTGATTTAGGAAAATAATCAATTAGATATCTGATTGGATCATTCTTTCTTTTGAGACAAGGGTAATTAGTTGTCAATGCAATCTTCCAAATTCTATCCCTTATTTAAGTTGATTCTCCTTATCACATTGCCTAATCTTTAGGAAATTGATATTTGGTTTCTTTATGAGAATCTGTGTGCCAATCAAACACAACCTTTCATTGAATACATCTCTGGTTATTCCAAAATACCACAATGCCTGCGACCATGTGACGGACTCGATTGTTGACGAAGTGCTTAGGGTCGGCCCTAAATGTCGAGGCTCTTCACGGGCTTCGCCATACTTGATTCAAGAGTGCCAATGTGTTGCTGGGCCTTAAACATATTCACGAGGCCATCTCTAGGTA
The DNA here is from genome assembly GCA_030279155.1 of Forsythia viridissima. Taxonomy (NCBI): domain Eukaryota; kingdom Viridiplantae; phylum Streptophyta; class Magnoliopsida; order Lamiales; family Oleaceae; genus Forsythia; species Forsythia viridissima. The sequence goes on along the minus strand of CM059041.1, from coordinate 30,681,731 downwards.
TCTGAGGCCTTTACGAATCTGGAAGGCCCTCGCTGGGCTTATGAGGCCTTAGCGAGGCCTAACTTGGGCCTATATAGGGCCTTTATAGAGCATTTACTGACGTGGAGGTTTTATCAAAATCTGATGGTAACAATAGTCCCCTAAGTCCAAGCCTATTTTAGGTGTGGGATTTCGAAGTAAAAAAAGATAATTTTTTTTTTTTACAAAGGCGTCAGATTTCATGGTGGGCCCTCATGAAATCTGAGATTGTTTGATGAAGTCCTTCGCAAATGCATGTTTGAATTACTTACTCAGTACAATCTTCCAAGTCCGAAGCCTGTTTATTTATGACGAGTGAGGGCTTTGATTGGTTTGACCTTAGGTGACGTGTTCGTGGTTGGTGTGATTCTGTCCATGCTATCAATGCCTAGGGTTCCATTTCCTGCCTTTTGCCCTTCTTTGGACACGTGTCCACTAGATGGGCAGTTTAGATGGCGTGTTTTGAACTGGATGGCGGGGACTTAATCTATATAAGCCCTTGCTTCTTCTCACTTATCTTCTTCTCGCTTTTACGTTTATCTCAAACGTTGCTGAGTATTCCGGCGATAACCAAGAAAGTTAAAGGCCTCTCCGGTGACTATAGGGTTCAATTGTATTCTTGAGGTAAACATTATTTCGTGTACCACATTTGTTATTTTACGGTTGCTTGGTTTGGACACTGTTTTCTGCCATACTTTTCGGCGATTGTGGGGATATTTTATTTTTGAATCGAGAGAAGTAGTAAAGTCTTCTGAACATGATGATTCTCAGAATCAATCGGCTACCGGAACAGATCCTGGCATTATGGGTGAAGCTTCCTCTTCAACTTCGTCGTCTCCTTCGGTCGAGGGGCAAGAAGAAACTGATCAGGGACCCCCTCAGCATCCACGAGTAGGAGAGAAAAAGACATGAATGCGTCGTCAAAGGCGAAGGTGGGTAAAAAACAACGCGGTGCTAGGGTCCCTGCCACCTAGCAACTTGATAAGGAGATTAAGCAGTCGGCCATCGAGAATTCTATGGCTCGCTCGAAGGTTAGGGAGGCTGACTTGGAAGACATCAGACTGGGTTACGATGTCCTAGCTTCAATGGAGCTCAGTGTCCCTGGTCCCGGGGAACGTGCTGACAACCCATCTGAGGGGTTCATTGCCATTTATGAACCGGCGATGCAACAAGGCCTCTGCCTGCCTATGCATCACTTTTTTTGTGAGGTTTTACAAGATTGGAATCTGGCCCCATCTCAGATTACACCAAATGGTTGGGGTCAGAAGGTGGCGACATTCCTGTTGTGGAGGATTGCCGAGGCATGTGGGGATCCAACCCCAATAGAATTTGAAATAATCTACCGGCCTTGCCGGTCTGTGGATTGGTTCAATATTTCTCCTCGATTGGGCCAAAAATAGAGGACGGCGATCGACAGCCCCAATAAAGTACATAATTGGAAGGAGAGAATCTTCTTCGTCGGAGGGGATTTGGAGTTTATGCCGGAGCATCCCCTCCTAAATGTGTCCATTTCCTGCTAATTTGGAGAACTTGGTGTGTGATTTTTTAATCATTATCCCTGACTTAATGCTTCGTTTAACTTTGCAGATTGTGGAAAGCTGCCCATTCCGAAGAGGGATCAAGGTGACTTGAGGCTGAAGTGGGATAAAGTTCGCGCGCTCGACGGTGACTTTTGGAGCCTCAGCAATCTGCTCAAGGACGACGACTTACTGATTCGCTTCGGACTAATGGTGAGTCTCGTGACTTGAATTGTATATGATTTGTTTGAATAGCCATTCGTAACACTTTGTGCCTCGGCTATTGTGTCAACAGCGTTCAAATTCAAAAGTGTCCCACCATTTCGCCTTGCCCGGCCTGCGGGTGGGGCAAGTTCTTCGATTCAGCCCCCCTCGCAAGAGGTGCTATCGTTGTCGCAAGAGGTACATGATGTGACACTACTGAGGATGATTCACCCTATGGCCTCTACTACTCAAATTCCAAATCAGACTACTCCCCTCACCTCCGTCTTCGTCTCCGCCTCCCCCTCCTCCTCTGGCCCCTGTACCTCCGAAAGACAAAGGGAAGAAGGTAGCAGAGGGTGCAGACGAAGTCGCCGACTAGACGAAGAAGGCTTCTGGGGCCATGGAAGGGCTTATGAAGGATGCATACAAGACTAGATGGGTTGAGAAATGTTGGCAGACTTCGCTGAACCCTACTAGAGGGGTTGGGGATGTTGGGAATTCTTCCTCCTCTTCTGGTCAGGAGGGTTGCATTCGCATCACCCATCGTCGTAGTTTGTTGGATCCTTTTGTGATGGAGTTGCTCCCTGCCCATCCTGCGATAATAGCGGCAAGTGTTTATAAGTACTAGGCCCAAAAATGGGAGAAAGCTGTCGAGGAAGCTACTATGCCCGAACACCTGCAATTGGGGAAGATGAACTTAATTCGTTGTCTGGTCTTAACCAAGGAAGTGTACAGCACCCTCGAGGGCTGTGACGACAAGTTCAGCGAGGAAGAGGCCAAGTTGAATAAGTTATCTGAGGATCTGAAGGCAATGAACTTTTAAAAGGCACATTTGGAATCGGACAAGAGGTTCCTTCAATTCCAGTTGGACTCGGTGGTGACCAGAGAACAAGGATCTCGTTTGAAGACACCTTAGAGTACAAGGATCTCGCTCATCGCTTTATGATGGCAGGACGGGAGTAGTTGGTTGAAAGGATTGTGGAGGGGATTGGGAGTTTATGCCAGAGCATCCCCTCCTAAATGTGTCCATTTCCTACTAATTTAGAGAACTTGGTGTGTGATTTTTTAATCATTATCCCTGACTTAATGCTTCGTTTACCTTTGCAAATTGTGGAAAGCTGCCCATTCCAAAGAGGGATCAAGGTGACTTGAGGCTGAAGTGGGATAAAGTCTGCGCGCTCGACGGTGACTTATGGAGCCTCAGCAATCTGCTTAAGGACGACGACTTACTGATTCGCTTCGGACTAATGGTGAGTCTCGTGACTTAAATTGTATAGGATTTGTTTGAATAGCCATTCGTAACACTTTGTGCCTTGGCTATTGTGTCAATAGCGTTTAGATTCAAAAGTGTCCCACCATTTCTCCTTGCCCGGCCTGCGGTTGGGGCAAGTTCTTCTATTCAACCCCCATCGCAAGAGGTGATATCGTTGTCGCAGGAGGTACATGATGTGACACTACTGAGGATGATTCACCCTATGGCCTCTGCTACTCAGATTCTAGATCAGACTACTCCCCTTCACCTCCGTCTCCTTCTCCATCTCCCCCGGCCCTTGTACCTCTGAAAGACAAAGGGAAGAAGGTAGCAGAGGGTGCAGACGAAGTCGCCGACTAGACGAGGAAGGCTTCTGGGGCCATGGAAGGGCTTATGAAGGATGCATACAAGACTAGGTGGGTTGAGAAATGTTGGCAGGCTTCGCTGGACCCTACTAGAGGGGTTGGGGATGTTGGAAATTCTTCCTCCTCTTCTGGTCAGGAGGGTCGCATTCGCATCACCCATTGTCATAGTTTGTTGGATCCTTTTGTGATGGAGTTGCTCCCTACCCATCCTGCGATAATAGCGGCAAGTGTTTATAAGTACTGGGCCCAAAAATTAGAGAAAGCTGTCGAGGAAGCTACTATGCCCGAATGCCTGCAATTGTAGAATATGAACTTAATCCGTTGTCTGGTCTTAACCAAGGAAGTGTACAACACCCTCGAGGGCTTTGACGAAAAGTTCAGCGAAGAAGAGGCCAAGTTGAATAAGTTATCCGAGGATCTGAAGGCAATGAACTTTTAAAAGGCACATTTGGAATCAGACAAGAGGTTCCTTCAATTCCAGTTGGACTCGGTGGTGACCAGAGAAGCTGACATGAAGACCAAGTACGAGATTGAGCTGAAGGTCGCAAAGGAGAGTTGAAATAGGCCCGAGACCAAAAAAGGGTTGCTGAGGCCTCCAAAAGAGTGCTGAAGAAGCTCAAAAATTGGCCGAGGATTAGGCCTTCGCAGTCAAGACTGCCGTAGCTACTGCCAACAGCAACATGGATGCTATAGTTGTAGAGAAAGATAAGCTGCTGGCCAATGCCAGAGAAGAGGTAGAGAGGGTCAAGGCATAGCATGTGGATGCTGAGGCCTGGACAGTTATGGCGTATTAGGATGCGTTTGAAGACACCCTAGAGTACAAGGATCTCGCTGATCGCTTTATGACGGCAGGACGGGAGTAGTTGGTTGAAAGGATTGCGGAGACCCACCCAGAGTGGGATATATCATTTTCTTCGATATGCTCCTAACGATTTCCCTACCTCCGAGTTCCTGCAGTAGTCAGAATTTCCTCGCATGTCGAAGACCAGGATGGAGGCGAAGCCCAAACCACTACCTCCATTATAGGAGAAAGCCCTTAGTGTGCCCACCCCAAAGAGGCGCCGAGGCTGTTGGACTTGTAAATTTTCATTCTTTATTTTGTATTCGTTCTAGCATTATCAATCAAATGTATTTTCTGTCGCTTCCCTTGCACAAAATCTCTTTGCATGAATTTATTTATAATCAATAGAGTTCCTTACTTGTGATGAGGCATTGCTGCCGAAGATGATATCCTTTGTTAAAAGAATAACTCTTGTAGTCATCCTTTTTTGTTGGACACGAAAAGTTGAACCTGAAATTGATGAATCATTTCTCCAGGCATTAATGACGCAGACTTTTTTTTGGAAGGATGCGCGTGGCATGTGGCGTTCCAAATGCCCATTAAATGACCCTTTGTTAATAGCCTTATTTAATGTTATGTGTTTCCCATGCACCCCTATAAAAACACCGAGGGTCTTTCATTACATCTCTCACGCGTCCATAACTCTTGTGAATCCACTTAATTAATCCCAATGGCCGTAACTTCTCCTAGCAAAAGATGCAAATGAGGTTTCCCTACCACTTGTTTACTTGGTTCCAGTATTCAACTCAAGTACATCATGATAGAAGGGACAAAACCAACGTTCAGAGGACCACGTATGTATGTACAAGTGTCTCGATTATACTTCAGATTAGTGGGGTGTGCTAAATACCGCGAAGGAGTTGGGCTTAGTAGCCTTAGCGAGAAGTTCTCCAATGGTACCTCCACAATGGATATTGATGGTAAGTTCTCCAACGGTACCTCCAACGGCATTTTTGAGCAGGAAGGCCTAATTAGTCACTAAATCAACGATAACCTCTGCGAACTATGCAAGGCTATCTGACTTGACCCAATTAGAACAGTGCGAGGCTCGTCGATCAGGATGCCTTCGCAATACGTGCGAAGCTCTTTGATCAGGATGCCTTTGCCATAGATGCGAGGCTCCTTGATCAGGATGTTTTTGTCGGATGTACCAAACTCTTTGATCCAGGTGCCTTCGTAATCATTTTTGTGCGTGATGTAAACCGATGGCGTCAACCTTGTGTAAGGAAGGTGCAAATAAACAGGCGCATTTAAGTCATGCAGCTTTTATACTTTCCTAGGGTATTTTTGGAATGCATCTCTCCTATACGTGTCCATTATCTGACGGTCTGCATTCTTGGATCTATATTTAACGGCTGGGATCAGATATATCACCTATATATATAAAGAGAAGAAGATTGTAAATAACGAAGGAGAAAATGCTATGCCAAAAAGGGCCATGGAAGATGAAGTTAGCACAGGGAATTCCCAGAGGGCCAAGCGAGGTCACTAATAATGGTCGGAGTAAAAAGATTACAATGAGAAAATTTAGGAGTCAAAGCTTTAATATGTTTATATGATAGTAGATTCACAGACATAGGACAAGTATTATTAAGAAGTATAGAATTAGATATGAATACTAAGAGTCGAATAATTTATTTTACACCTGATTATTTAGTCAAAACAAAAAGTTTTTGTAAAGACATTAAAATAGGAATAAAAATTAAAAGATATCAAATAAGAAGAAGTGAAGATAATCTATTGATTTGTACAAGATTTGTAAGAAGACTTGGTGAAAATAGTACTACCAAATATAAATTAGAAAATAATCAAGTAATTACATTATTAGGGCAAAAAGGTATAAAGTCTATTCTAGCCAAACAAATTTCTTCATAAACAAATGCTGTTCTGACGACCCCTAAATTTTTCAGTAATTTTTTTTTTGTTTTGTCTCTGCTTCAGATCTACTGGAGGCTTCTAGTAGTCTCAAGTTGTAATAGAAAACCAGCATCTGAAGGATTCTAGTATCCTTCTATTGAACACAGAGCAAGTATGTCTATGACCATTTTCTAAGTTTATTAACTTAATTCTTGGTACTCAAATTAAGACTATGGTTTACAATCCTTAGATTTTCAAATCTGGGGCAAGAAATAAAAGTTTGAAAATGTAGATAACGAAATTCAAAAGCTTGAATATATAAATTTAAATCAAACCTAAGCATATTTAATAAGATTCTCATTTCTTAAATACATCGGGTTTCCTATACTTTACAAAATTAATTATCCCGATTTCTGTCAAAAAGCAGCATCATCCAAATACAAATGTCTAGGATTACATATAATTACTTTATCCAAAATCTTACTAGACCACCAATTCATCTTCTACTCATTCTTGTTCATGGTTTGGTGATGACAAGGGAATCTGCAAATCGATTGAACCTCCAAAACCGCTCATCCTTCATGTGATGAATAGTAGGGTTTGTAGAGGCTCTGTGTTATTGTATTGTAAGTAAAGATTGTTTTGTAAGTTCTTTCCTTTATAAATATTATGGGCCATAAAGGAAAATGGGTCCATACATCCTGCTTGGTGATGATGATGTGATACTCTCGCCCATTATTCGACGTCCGTCCCCATGTCTTTACCATTTCTGTGTATCCTCTATCCATTTTATACAAAAGTCGTGAAACGACTTATAAGCTGCGAAGCTAAGCGAGTAAAGCAACAAATAACTCACATAGTTTAAGAACTTTCATGTAATTCATGCATTTCAAGAATATCTTGTTCATAATCACTTTACCTACAAACTTTGACTTATAGTTTTATATAAGCTAGATAGAAATCTTGTTCAACAAATGATTTTGCTAGCATGCAAGAAATCATACCTTGTACTTGTACTTGGCAAAACTAACCAATCCCTCTCCAATTTTGGCTATTTCTTTACGGCAAGAATTTGAGGATGTGTTTCCTAAAAAGATGTCTAGTAGGTTACCACCTATTAGAGATATTAAATATCAAATTGACTTTGTACCTGGAGCTATTACTCCAAACTGACTAGCTTATAGAAGTAATCCCGATGAGACAAATGAGCTTCAAAGACAACAAATTGAAAAGAAAAATAAACAATATACAACTAAAGCCAACAAATGCCGTAGACTTGCCTTTGAGCCTAGTAATTGGGTTTGGGTGCATATGAGGAAGGAAAGATTTTCTGTCCGTAGACGGTCTAAGATACATCCTAGGAAGGATGGGTTATTTCAAGGCTTTGAGAGGATAAATGATAATGCTTATAAGCTTGACCTTCCAATCGAGTATAATGTGTCTACTACTTTTAATGTTGCTGATCTTTTTCCATCAGATGAAGGTGATAATTCGAGGTCGAATCCTTTTGAAGAGGGGTGGAATGAAGCAAACCACAAACTGACTAGAAAGAACTCGTTATATATTCCAGTTGGGCCAATAACGTGATCAAGAGCTAATAAAATCAAGAACGCCATACAAGGTCTTGTCCAAGCTACGTGGGCCAAAACCAACACCCAAAGTGTAACAAGCAAGACACCAACCTACAAAATGAGTATGACAAAGGAAGAACCAACTTTAGTACATTTGATTCAAACTAAGTATCATATTAAAGGCATATTGGAGATTAGTGGAAGATTGGATGGCCAAAATGAGCATAATTCAAAGTTTGGAGATCAACTGTCGTAGGGATAGAATTAACCCTGGGTGATCCTATGGTAAAATATGGGGCGAACGCCCGGATTTGTATAGGGCGAACGCCCTGGCCAAAATCTGGCAATTCTGAAATTTTCGGGATTTTGTTTCCTTTTTCGTTTAGAACTCTATTTTGTTATGTTTCTAGCTATTTTCGAAATTAGACTAGGGTTTCATTGATTTTTGCATATATAAATACTTCTCATTGTAAACAAAAAAAAAAAACATTGATTAGTGAGAGAATACATTAAAGTGAGATTCACTTTTCTTCATTCTAACTTGATTCTTTGATTCAAGATATCATCAGGTCACGGTCTTGTAGCTTGATTTTAGTTTTCTTGGGGTTCATTATATATCTTTGTTGTGGGTTCCGAGATTCAATCTTCGTGGGTTCGCATCACCACTCATAAAAATTTCTTGATCACAATAAGATAATCTAGAGTTGCTTAGAGTAAAAATATTCAATTTAACTAACACCAAAAGTTGAATTAAAGTGATATAAAACCTTTGAACTTTGAAAACATTTAATTTCTATGATTTTGTTGTATAAATTCTTCCAAAAGAAGTGGTATAGATGCTGGTAATAAACTCAAGGGATTAAATCCATACAAGGCAAGAAGCTAACATTTTAGGACTTCAAAATTTTTTGGATTTGACTTACCTGTTGTGAGTGATTGAAAACATTGTTTTAAGTAAGAAACAACACAAATGTTTTCAAGTAAGAAACAACACAGCTGTAATGATGGAAACTTCAATTAATCTAACTTAAACAAGGAGTAGTCTTGGATAGTTTTGAATTACTGCATAATTTTTTCTTACCCATAATTAAATGCAACCAAATGAACACATAGAGCAAGTAAATGCTTACTCACCTTGAGAGAATTCTTACCTTGGCTGGAACACTTTCGAAATGCTGGAATTTCTTATTTATAGAGAGAGCTACAGGTGTATTAGGTTATGGTTGGCCTTACTTATTTCCATGCTTCTACTTATTTAATGCCCAATTTCTGTTATTTTATACTTAATATGTACGAATATAGTATCTAACCATTAAATTAATTTATTTTTATATTTTTAGTTCTGCCAAATAGCCCCTTAAAGATCATGATTAAACTTTGACATTTGTCACCAAATGAATATTATAATAAGAAAATAGGCATATTTTTCATTTTGAGATATCAATGTTCGAGTCAACATTTGTGGGGGTGGGGGGTGGGGTGGGTCCTAACAAGATCCAAACTGAAAAAACATTATACCATCGCTAAGTTTCAGTTATGAGCTTCGTAACGCACACACATACAACAGGAATAAATCATCTGACTGCTTGTACGATCCGCTCAAAGTGGACTGCTCGACCACTGCATCTTACACTTAGCCAATTTTTTAGTTTTTCTAAAATTTCATTTGACTTTGGCTCAACTTTCTATGCCTATCCCAACTCGAAAAGCCTATAAATTTGATACCAAAACAAAGGCCTCGACATGAACCACGAGGTAATATAGCATGCATTGCCCATCCACAATTCAACGTACTACTCACGGAATGTTTATAAAGTAGGCTCGAACACAATTGCAAAACCATAATTATTCCAAATTTTCATATTTTGGTCCCGCCTCCAACTATTAGAGCATGATTAATTAAGTCTTTTAAATTTCTTCTAATTTGGTCCTTAGAAAATAAATTGACACATTTTCTCTACTTTTTACATTGTACACTATGGTAATCCTTCAATTCTTAAAGAAATTAATTATTTGAAATTTAAGTATGCTTTCATATACTTAATATACGATTTCTAGATCATATAATTAAGGCATAAAATTTTTGGGATGTTACATTCTTCCCCCCTTAAGAAAATTCATCCTCGATAATTCAAGGAAGTTTTCTTTCATTTCGTCTTCTCATTTTCAAGATTTCTCCTCAATTACTTCACTTTTCAAAGTACTTTTACTAAAGGAAATTCCTTGTTGTGCAAGCGCTTCGGTTCTCACAAGTTAAGTTCGCTTGGATCTCGGTCAGGACTTCTTTAAGTACATGCGATGGGTCGGGAATGTACTTCCAGAGGGTTGACACGTGAAATACATTGTGAACTTTGCTCAATTTTATATGTAGTTCGAGTTTGTAAGCCCAAAGTCCAATTCTTTATTTGATTTCGAATGGCCCAAAATATCAGCTTTCCTTTCTTGTCGAACCTAAACATCTATTTTATAGGTGATATTTTGATAACACTTTATCTCCAACTTTGAATTCCAAATGTCAGCGTCGCTTGTTTGCATAGCTACGTTGCCAATCCTAGGTCGCAGCTATGTTTTTCTTGATGTTTTCGACCACAGTGATCATATCCTGAACTAAATCAGGGCCTAAAACCTTTCGTTCTCCTAATTCATCCCAATAAAGAGTTGATCGACACTTCCTTCCACATAGTGCTTTGTATGGAGTCATTCCTATGGATGCTTAAAAACTATTATTATAAGCAAAATCAATTAAGGGTAAGTAGCAATCCCAAACTTCTGCAAATTCAAATGTACTTGCTCTTAGCATATCCTTAAGGGTTTGAATTGTCTTTTCAGTCTGGCTATCAATTTGAGAATGGAAAGCGGTACTAAAATGCAACTTAGTGCCCAATGATTTGTCTAAACTCTTCCAAAAATGAGATAGGAATTTAGGATCTCTGTCTAACACGATTATCACGGGAACTTCGTGTAGCCTCACAATCTTCTAAACATATAGACTTGCATGTTGGTCTATTTTGTAGGTTGACTTAATCGGTAAGAAATGTGCCGATTTAGTCAAACGATCTATTATAACCCAAGCTGTAAATAGAAAACCAGCTTGTGAAGAATTTTAGTATCCTTCTATTGAGCACATAGCATGTATGTCTGTGTCCATTTTATAAGTTTATTAACTTAATTGTTGGTACTCAAATTAAGGCTATAGTTTAGAATCCTTAGATTTTCAAATCTGGGGCAAGAAATAAAAGTTTGAAAATGTAGTTGACGGAATTCAAAAGCTTGAATATATAAATCTAAATCAAACATAAGCATAGTTAATAAGATTCTCATTTCTTAAGTACATCGAGTTTCCTATACTTTACAAAATTAATTACCCTGATTCCTGTCAAAAAGCAGCATCATACAAAGACAACGGTCTATGATTACATATAACTACTTTATCCAAAATATTACTAGACCACCCATTCATCTTCTACCCATTCTTGTACATGGTTTGGTGATGACAAGAGAATCCGCAAAATATATTGAACCTCCAAAACTGCCCATCCTTCATTTGATGAATAGTAGGGTTCGTAGAGGCTCTAGTGTTATTGTATTGTAAGTAGAAATTATTTTGTAGGTTCTTTCTTTTATATAAATTCCAGGCCACAAAGGAAAATGGGTCCATACATACCGCTTGGTGATAATGTGATGCTCCCGGCCACTACTCGACGTCCATCTCCATGTTTTTACAATTTTCACGTATCCTCGATCTATTTTCTACAAAAGTCGTGAAACGACTTACAAGCTACGAGGCTTAACGAGTAAATCAACAAATAAGTCACATAGTTTAAGAACGTGCTTTCATGTAATTCATGTATTTCAAGAATACCTTGTTCATAATTACTTTACCTCCTAAAATTGACTTATAGTTTGATATAAGCTAGATAGAAATCAATAAATGAGTAGCTAGCTAACTACATAGGTGAAAATTCATCTTTACTTTGATCACCACAACTATAAGCATGTAAAGAAAACATAAGAGTTGCACTTGACAAAAATCTGCATTCATGGAATGAGAATTTAGTTCACTTATGAACCAAATACATGCCCGAATGTTGAATGTATGTATGTGCAACCGGTTTTATCTTGTCTATGAACCCGTCCCATAAATAAAAAATTGTACACCGAGCGTTCAAATATTGTGCTTAAAATAGTACCAAGGTCACAATACTTTCTTAGAGCAACTCTTTGCTCATTTGGGATCCCAAAGCCCCTATGACCTTAACTCCTCAAATAGCCATGTGGCCTATGACCTTAATTGATTGGATCCTATGGTCCATGAGGCACTTAATACCCCATTGGTGTACATCTATTTAGGGAACTTAGTGATTATCATGATCTATTTTATTCTTGCACATGAGTTAAGACTCTTTAACGATCAAGATTACACATAAACATCTCAAATCTTGTCAAGCGTATTTTTATTTCAACTCTTCAACATAAAATATGAAAAATAATTAATTTCTTCAAGAATTGAAGAGTTACCATAGCGACAATATAAAAAGTAGAGAAAATGTGTCAATTATTTATTAAGGAACAAATTAGAGGAAATTTGAAAGACTTAATTAATCATGCTCTAATAGTTGGAGGCACAACCAAAATCTAGAAATTTGGAATAATTACAGTTTTGTCATTGTGTTCGAGCCTAATTTATAAACATTCCGTGAATAGTACGTTGAATTGTGGGCAATGCATGTTGTATTACCTCGTAGTTCATGTCAAAACCTTCATTTTGAAATTGAAGTATGCTTTCATATACTTAATATATGATTTCTAGATCAGATAATTAAGGCATAAAATTTTTAGGACATTACAGCAGGACTAGATCGGAATTTAGCAAACTTTTTAGAAAAGCCAATATTAGTACCATAAAATAATATTATGTACAAAAATAGTTATGAAACTTTAAGCATTAGATTTGGAAATTATAATTACCAAGCAGAAGAGACAAAGCAAGACGAAAATGAAGAAGAAAGCTGTAGATATATTGAAATAGAAGACTATGAAAGTGAAGAAGAAATTAATGCGTAGATGAAGAAAGTGAAGATGAAAGTGAAGACGATAAGAAAGAATTTGGATATATAGATATGGAGTACTTCAGAAATCTTAGAAGATCGAGTGAAGCAGAAATACTCTATTAGAAGAAAAAGATCAAGGAAATGTAGAAATTAAAATGAAAGAAAGCAGTAGTAATAATAAAAATCCTAAATCAGAAATAGACCAAGAATTTGGAAATAGAAAAGAACATATGAATAAAGAATACGATATTGGAGGTAAATACCATTTTCCCATGCACGGATATATGAATAGGAAGACAAAAAATACAAAAGCCTAGGAAAAAGACAGATAGAAGAAGGATGTAGTTTACTAGTAGCAAGCGATCGAGGATTAATTTTTGAATTAAACAATCGTAAACCTTAAGACAGACCTAGTACGATAAGTAAATGGAAATATTCTATGATTAGAGCATGATATGGTTTGCCTATACAGATGACCCTAGAAGAAATATGGGCTTATTTAGAAACTTATTTAGGAAAGACAGCATTAAACATATATTACAGCCAAAAGACTAAAACCTGAAGAAATTAGATTAAGAATGGCTGGAGGTGAAAATCCTAGAAATTTTACTAGCTTTATTAGAAAAATAATTATAAGAGTAGATATAATTCTTTTGAACAAAATAAGATCTTAGAAGATTTAAAGAAAATTAAGTATAAGCAACGTGAAGTACATACAACTATTTTTATTAGATTTTAAAAGATTAGTTGGTGCAGCAGAATTAGCTTTAGATGTACCCATACTTGATAGATTATATAGAAAGATTCCAATTCCTTGGAACGATAAAATTAAAATTGATATAGAAATTTGAAAGGCAAAAGGAACAACTATTAGTGCTAGTATAAAATTTATAACATATAAATTAAAAGAATATTGTATAGAAATAGTAGCTAAAAAGCAACTTAAGAAACTAAACTATTCTTTTTGTTCAGATTTATACACACCACGAACATATATTATTATTATTATTATTATTATTATTATTATTATTATTATAAATTTGACTAAACTGTAATTAATTATTATATATTTCATATTATTAAATTTAAATAAGTAATATGTTTTCATATCCTATAATACATATTAAAATTAATATCTTAATTAAAATATAATAGCACAATTATTTTATTATATATAATATTACCAAACTTATTAGTCCCACACTAGCATCGAACTAGGAAAAATTTCATCATATATCATAAAAAATAAAATAATTTAAAAATTGTTATTTCACTTTTTTATTCTAAAATATTATTTTTGTTTTTTGTAATACTTGTAGTTACGTTGTTCTATTTCTTACAAAAAAAATATGTGTTACATTTATTACATTTAGAATTTAAAATATTGAAAATTAATTGTAGAAATGTAATATAAAATCAAATATGTAGTAAAATTACAACTCAAACTAGTTTCTTGAAAGATAGGAACATCCAATTTATTTTCACCAATTCTCTCGCACTTCAGCTTTAGAAGTTCTTGCACTTTCTAATGCAAACAACAAATAGTTGAAATATATTTAAATTATTGATGATAGAAACGATGACAGTTGTTATATGTTTTCTGCCAATAGTGGCACGTCGTGGCACGCCCGCCTCAATGATTCGCCCGTCTCGATGGTCTCATAACTCGCCTCTGACAGGTAGACAACAATAAACCGACTGTCGTTGAACCAGTCATACCCATGACTCATGGAGTGACAGTTACCACTAGCATTTAGAAAGTTGTATCATCCATCATTAACTTTGAGTAATGAGCGAGATGAAAATGCACCTGTCATTAAAAACAGACTCCATCAATCACTCCTATAAATAGAGGTTGATCTCTCTAAGTAAAAACGACTGCCATATTTTTCTATACTGTTATTCTACATACATAATTTGATAATCTACTGATTATCACATCCGGAGTGGACACTGGAGATAAAAGCCCCACCACTATTTTGCAGGTCTCTACCACTATCACCACCGCGCTTGGAAGAGGAGACAAATATTTATCATCATTTTAGAAGCCCTACCACTATTTTGCAGGTCTCCACCACTGTCGCTACCGCGCTCGGAAGAGGAAAAAGATATTTATCATCATTTGGCGCCATTTGTAGGAACTCCACACAAAAAGTTATGACTCGAACTAGAAAAGCGAAGAATGCAACCGCCCCCCAGGCCCCATTGGGGATGATGACACCTAGTCCAATGCCGCCACTAACCACCCACAGCAAGAGTTTGCCCTTGCCATTCAACTAGCGACACTGCAAGCTAGGTGTGGCAAATAGGCTCGTCGGATCAGCCTATGAAAGCTCGGCCCATATTGGGCTCGGGCTCGTCCCCAAACAAAAAAGGGCCGAGCACATTCAGTTCAGCAAAATACGAGCCGAGCTTATTATAGGCTCGTGCCCACAAGCTAAAAGGCACGAGCCACTAGCCGCTCAACCGAGCGGCTCGTGGCTCGTGCTAATGGTCACATTTTTATTTATTTATTTATTTTTAAATTCAATTATTTTTTTATAAATACCCCATTCGAAACTTGTTTTTTTCACACTTCAATCTCTCAATCTATTATATACTCAATTCATTAACAATTCTCAAATTTCAATATCTCAATATTAGTATTATAATTAGTATCTCATATCACATTATCTAAATATTACTCTATAATTTTAAGTTTTAATTTTTTACATTTCTATTTTCTACTACATCAGCATCTTCTACTCTTCTCTTTATTATTTTATTCCAAATAGCCTACAATCGAAGTGATGATGATTTCAATGGTTTTAATGACATTCCAATTCCAAACGATATTATTGTTCAGTTTGGAGGTAGCACTCATCCAATTGATTTGGATGACGTTCAAGAAGATGCCGATACAAAAACAACCGTCGGTTCTTGCACTAAACGAAAAGCTACCAAACAAAAGGCTAGATATTGGTAGCATTTTGAGTTCTTGTCGACTGGTAAACTAATAGACAGAGTCCTTAAGCACAAAGTATAGTATAAACACTATAATTTAGCTTGACAAAAGGGGATATGCACGACCCATCTAAACAGACATTTCAAAAAGTGTTCAAACACGGAGGTTTGGAATCAAATCAGGCACAACTCCAGTTTGGATCTCTCGGAGCCGGGTCCAGTGGTAATCTCAATCTCAACAATTGGGTATATTCACAATATATCATGCGCTAGGAAGGACTACCGGAATTGGTGGCAAATGTCGAGTTTCCACTAGCTTGGTAAAAATCTTCATTTCACGAACTTCATCCAATAATATCTCCAACCAAGGTACGTTAATATTTCTAAAAATACTCTTCGTAAAGACACTATTGTTTTGTATAATAAAACGAAAAAAGCTATTATAAATGATATTAATAATTATAACGATATTTTATCTTTTAAGTCAGACTTATGGACAAGTAATAACCAAAAAGGATACATGGCTGCAACTGCACACTATATTGATAGTAATTGGATAATGCATAAAATGGTAATAGCGTTTAGACAAATTGACTATCCCCATAATAGAGTTAATATTTATATTTTATTGGGTGTGTTACGTAAATTTAAATGTGATTCTAAGATTCGTAGTTTTACATTTGATAATGTAGGCCCCAATTTGATCATGTAGGCCCCAACAATATGGTAATTGAGAGATTAATTCAATATTTTAGTTTAGAATTTGATAGTATTTTATTTCACATTTGTTGTGTATGTTATGTGTTTAATTTAATTGTGCAAGATGGATTAAAATTTATACAAGAACAATTAGAAAAAATTAGATAAGCTATTAATTATATTACGATCTCACTAGTAAGAAAACAAGTTTTTGCTGCTCTGTGTGTTGAAAATGGGCTGCAATCAAAATATTTTTGTACTGATGTTGACCATAGATGGAATTCAACATATCTCATGCTTGAATCTTGTGAAAGATACGAAGATTGTATTATTGTATATTATAATGGTCGACACTCATACGGCTCATAATATGATTTGGAAGTATATGACTGAGAAATATGTGCTCATGTTAGAAAATTTTTGAAAGGTTTTTAGGATGCAACAAATGCATGTTCTGGTGTATACTATCCAACTACTCCACTTGTTTTAAATCATTTCTATTATATTGCTAACAATTTTAATAGGTATAAAGATTTTACTCTTTTTTCTAATATTATACATGTCATGGAAGCTAAATTTAGAAAATATTGGGAACGATTGCCTATGTTATTTCCATTAGCATGTATTATGGATCCTAGACTTAACTTAGAGGGTAGGAAAGTAACAATAATGGTAAGTTCACAAAAATTAACTTACGGAAATCCACTAACGTGTGGTAATTTAGAACAAACTTAATGTCAAATGTAAAGATCGGTACGAACGTTGTACGACCCCCTGTTCAAACATGTACTTCGTCATCAACTAATGACATTGACTTATGGAGTTATGTGAGTTCACATAGGGGTGGTCAAGGTTAACATTCAGTTAGTTCTTCTTCTGCTTCTTCCCTTCTCCGTTATAGTGATACACCTGTAGAGTTAATTAGGTATTTTGCGCATGACATGCTTAGTATTTTAGATGACAAAGAGAAAAAAAATTCGATATACTACAATGGTGGAGACAACATCAACGTCAATATCCAATTCTTTCAAAAATTGCATGTGATCTACTAACACTTTCGATATCAACTATAGCATCGGAGTATGCTTTTAGTACAGGTGGTAGGATTCTATCTGATTTGAGGTCAAGACTCAAAGTCAACATTTTAGAAAGCTTACTGTGTCTAAAAATTGGGATGACGCCAAACTTTGAATTCAAGACAAATTGGACAGAATGATGTCCGAAGAAGTTGGAGATTTAAATGTGGATTATTTGGATTCGTAGTAAGTATTATTTTACATTAGTATTTGATATTTTTTTGTTTTATTTTAATAAAAATTGTACACGTAACAACTTGTTCATGTACAACTTTAACTCCGCCTATGTTTAAAGTAGCCAGACCCAAGCCTGAAAAAATCAAGAGGGTTTTCAACCTTGAATTTTTAACATAAAACATTTCTGATATTTCTTTCTTTTTTATTTTAAAATTATCAGGAAAAAAAATCATGGCTGAGCCGAGCTCGTGGGTAGCTCAGCTCGACTTGACTCGTTCAGCCCACGAGCTCGTGGGCTGAATCAAACCCACGTTTTGGGGACGTGCCAAGCCTGAGCTTGACACGTCCTTTTGGGCGATTCGAGCTCATTTTCAATGGGCCGAGCCGAGCCTACTACAAGTGTTGGTGGCGGCTGAACTCCAGAATCGAAACACTGTGGCGTCTCAATCACCCCAGGCTTTAGTAGGATCATTACCGCCAATGGGGTCCACCCAGGCTCCTAGTCTTTCACCGATAGGACCATCATCGCCAGGGGCTCAACCCCAAGCACCTAGTCTTCCACCGGACCGTTATTTATGTGCTTCATTTTAGGCTTCAAAATTTATAACAATGAAAACACTATCAACAGTAGCTCTGCCGCTGGCCCAGGTTCTTGGGCTCCATCATATGTACCCCACATTCATTCATTCACGTATAGCCTAAATCCACTATAGGGGCAACCATCATGTGTTGTTCTGCCTACGCTAGGTGAGACACCAGTGTTAGGCCTCGAACAACTGTTAGAAGACATGATGAGTCAAAAATTAGCAGAGGCTATGTCTAAAAAAAGTAGTAAGCAACAATCTATAGTATTGGAAGAAAATCCTTTTGCCCTAGAAGTGATGGCTGTTCATTTGCCACGAGACATCGAACAGCTAAAGATGGAGAAGTATGACGGGTCCTCTGACCCTATTGATCACCTCAAGGCCTTTGTTGATTTGATAAGATTACATGTCACCCCAGATGCTATTATGTGCAAGGCCTACTAGCCAAAACTTAGGCGGGAGGAAAAGGACTGGGTGGCAACCCTTCCTCCAAAATCCATCTGCACGTTTGATGATTTTTCTAAGAAGTTTGCTACATACTTTGCCAATAGGAAGTGGGCTAAGAAGACATCTATGGGGTTGATGCAATTGACCCACGACAAAGACGAGCTGCTAAAAGATTTTATTGTCTGGTTCAATAGGGCCACCTTGGGGATCAATGATCTGCAGATGTCTGTTGTAGTAACTGGAACTCGAAGTCGCCCTTTCAAGATGTCACTCTCCAAAACCCGTCGGATATGATTCATGAGTTGGTAAGGAGAAGGGATAAGTATATGGATGCTGATAAAGCATATTTCATTACCAAAGGTATGAAAGATCGAAAAGAACATGAGTCTAACAAGTGGAAGACTCGAGATGAACCTGAACCCTGAGATGACAAAAGCAAGCAGAAAATGAATCATTTAAGGTGGATAAATGATAAAGGCACTATGGAAGGATCAGGCTAGCTGGAAAGTCTAGGTACACCTACAAGACCCAACCTGTAGCAACTTCTTATTTTTACTACAATCTTTATTAATGGTAAGTCATGCGACAAAAACATTCTCAACTACTCCAACAGTCAAACAAAGTGATAAGCCTCTAACTGGCGATGAGCCTCTGTCTAAAAATAAGGACGATGAGCCTCTGTCTAAAAAAAAGGCAATGAGCCTCTACTTAAAAAAAGAAAACAATTTAAAGACAAGGCTGATGAGCCTCTACCTAAAAATCAAGGCAATGAACCCTTGCCAAAAAAAATAACAAGGCGATGAGCCTCTATTAAAAATCAAGGCGATGAGTCGCCGCTAAAAAATAAATAAATTACAAAGCGATGAGCCCTGTTAAAAAAAATAACAAAGCGATGAGCATTTGTCTAAAAATCAAAGCGGTAAGCTTCAGTTTAACAATTAAGGCGATGAGCCTTAGTTTAAAAACAGGGCGATGAGTCTCAGTTTAAAAAACAAAGCAATGAGCCTCTATTTAAAATCAAGGTGATGAGCCACAGTTTAAAAATAGGGCGATAAGCTTCAGTTTAAAAAATAAGGAGATGAGTCTCAGTTTAAAAATCAAGGCGATAAGCCTCAATAAGACGATGAACCTTAGTCTAAATAAGCAAAATTCTAATGGAACGAGAACACAAAATGAAAGGGGAGACCCACGTCTATGGACAGGGCGAACGCTCACTGAACGAAGGGGTGAGCGGGCGACGCCCAACTTAGTGTGCCCGCCCACCAACAGGGGTGAGCGAATGCTAGCCCAACTAAGGAGAAGACGTATGCCTGTCTCCCAACAACTAAGAGGCGGACGTACGCCCGTGCGCCCGTCCCTTCCCAAAAAAGGCATGCGTCTACCCAACTAAGGAGCGGTCACACGCCCCCTCATATGCCTGTCGCATTGTGCTCCATATCCATCCTATTCGTAACAATTTTTTCGAACTACATCATCACAAAATTGACCGGGGGCTATGCGCACTTATAGGACACAACATACAATCAAAAATTCGTCTCAATAGAAAACTGAAAAAGTTAGGGAGGAGCATGTGCGGTATATTATTTCTACTTCCATTGACGATAGTCTATGAAAAGCAGATGGGCTTATGATGATAGAAACAATGACAGTTGTTATATGTTGTCTGTCGATAGTGGCACATCCTAGCATGCACTCCTCAATGATTTGCCTGCCTCGATGGTCTCATAGCTCGCTTCTGACAAGTGGACAACAACAAATCGAATGTCATTGAACCAGTCATACCCATGACCCATGGAGTGACAGTTACCACTGGCGCTTCGAAAGCTGTAACGTCCCTCATTAACTCTAAGTAGTGATGAAGATGAAAGTGCACCCCGTCATTAAAAACAGACTCTCCCAATCACCCCTATAAATAGAGGTTGATCCCTCCAGGTAAAAATGACTGCCATATATTTCTGTATTATTATTCTGCATACATAATTTGATAATCTACTGATCATCACACTGGAGTGGATACGGAGGATAGAAGCCCCACCACTATTTTGCAGGTCTCCACCACTATCGCCACCATGCTCGGGAGAGAAAAATATTTATCATCATTTTAGAAGCCCCACCACTATTTTGCAGGTCTCCACCATTGTCGCTACCGCACTCGGAGGAGGAGAAAGACATTATCATCAATTATAATGATCTATCCTCATAAAAATCTAAAAAATTATTGTATAATAATTGAAATTTCTGAATAAATAAGTACCTATGATATCCTTATTTTGTTTTTTTTCCAATTTTATATATCCTTATGCGAATGTAAAAATAAATAGAACATATAAGCAATAGTTTCAAAAGAGACATTTTTTACTATTTTCTTGTTTTTACTTACATATTACAAATTTGCAATGATCACTAGAAAAAAAAAGACTCAAATGACAAACAAGAAAACCTATATCAATGGAGATTTAAAACACGTAAGAATACATTATTCTATAAGTGATATTTATCTGCTCTTGAATTCATGCCAACAAATAGCTTTCATGGATATGACAAGCTTTTAGTGAATTTGCTACCACCAGATTTCGATAAGGCCTCCACGTCAGCAAAGGCCAAGAAAAGGTCCCATATAGGCCCAAGTTAGGCCTCGCTAAGGCCTCATAAGCCCAGTGAGGGCCTTCCAGACTCATAAAGGCCTCAGGTACCTAGAGAGGGCCTCATGAATATGTTTAAGGCCCGGCAACACGTTGACACTCTTGAATCAAGTATGGCGAGGCCCGTGAAGAGCCTCGACATTGAGGGCCGACCTTGAGCACTTCGTCAACAATCGAGTTCATCTTAGGACCACATGCATTGTGGTATTTTGGAATAACCAGATACATATTCAAGGAAAGGTTGTGTTTGATTGGCACACAGATTCTCACAAAGAAACCAAATATCAATCTCCTAAAGATTAGGCAACGTGATTGCATTGACAACCAATTACCCTTATCTCATAAGGAAGAAGAATCCAATTAGATATCTAATTGATTGTTTTCCTAAATTAGTTAGGACTCTGAGATTATAATATTACATCTCCGGTTGTTCTAAGGTACGTATTATTCTCATCCTTAAACTTTGCTCAAATCTCTACCTGCTTGTCCCTCTTACACACAATCCCTCTATATATTATTCTATATATCGACAGTTGACTTGATTGTCGGACCTTTTTTTCTTAGTGTTCTTGGTGCCTAACAGTCGTCCTAGTATACAGGTAACATATAGGTTAGCAGATAAGTGACTGGAGATCTGTTGACACGTGGATAGTACAGATTTCGACGTCAACAAGAAACTTAAAATAGGAGATTGAATATTATTTTGGATTAGAGAGACATATAAATTATATTTTTTATTTTTATTTGTATTTAATTGAATATCGACACAAATTGTTTATTGGTTATACATATGTTATTTTATGGTTTTAATGAAGTTTTTAAACTAGTATGAGAAATGTTTGTTACATCTAAAGTTGTAAATTTTGATTTTATACCAATTTGAATTTTGAAACAATTATGTGCAGGTTTCTTATAAATTCTGTACGCATTTTTGAATGATCACTTGGTTATATTCTTAAGAGTTATACAATAAAAGTAGCAGAATAAAAAAAATCTTTTAAACATTTTTTGTTTTACATATGCTTGCAAAGATTATTGCTCTAATATTTTCTCTACCCTTAATAAAAATATTACGAAATGACGTGAGGCTCCTAGCATTCTCAAATAGAAAGTGATAAAAGTTACAAGTTGAGTCTGATCTTGAACGTTATTGTGCAAAAAGGGAAAAAAAAAACGGTTGGTTGGTTTGTGCTTAGTGGGAAGGCATGAGATAAGTGTAGAAATGTAAATTTTATACGGGAACAGTACTCCAAGATATTAGTCTAGAAGTAAGGGAGGACTAGAATTTGGCCAAAGTTCTGCCTCGTAAGACATTTGCAAATATAGAAATAAGGAATCTAGTTAAGAAAGGCCACAAAATTTTGTTCATAGTGGAGCAGTGAAACTTTAGATAACAAAAGAGCAAAGACAACAATAAGCATGAGCACTCAAATGGTGATCATTGTATCGATCAAAACCAAAACCACATTTGAACGATTAATCATCGCCTCAATTCCCCAATCTAGAAATTTAGGATTAGAAATTTCCAAATAGGAGAAAATATTATAAAAAGCTATCAGCCCAAGTAATAAACTAAAACATTCCACTTTGTGAATTTATGTACTAATAAAATAATTTGTAAGTATAACGTTTCCCCTTGAAATTATTCAAATTAAACAAAAATAAAACATAATTCCTTTAACAAAAATAAGATATCGATTACTCTGATCATAAAATTAAAAAGACTGTTGTTAGGGCTTACGACAAAAAATATTGTATACAGAGAGATCTCATCGAATAAAAAATCCATTCTATATAAATAATTTGTATTAAATATTTTTATATTCAACATCTTCAAATATTACTTTTATACCACTTATAAAATATTTCAAAATCACGTTCAAGTAGTAAATACAAAACTACTTTTATAGTTATTGAGCCAAACACTCAATTAAATATTCACATCTCTTTTTGAATTCTCAGCCTAATAGTCAACAGCTTTTTAATAATAACTCTACCGCAAGAAGCTCTAGACAAAAAAAAAAAATTATTGCTAAAAGTTCTATTCACAACATATGTGCCAAACAGACTCTTCATCAACTTTTATAAAAAGAACTACCAAAAGACTAATTTTTAACAAAATTAAACAGTCACTAAACCACAGCCATGCGCATTTATGTGGACCCAACCCTTTTTGTTTAGCTATTTCAGCAAGGAATTGATTTATGATAATTTTGGCAATTTGCAGCATAATTATGCCACAAGGAAATATGTTCTTTAAAAGCAAAACATTGTCAGTTATGAAACAAAACGCATATCCAATGCATCATACACAAATAAATGTGATTTATGCATCATACACAAATAAAACGAGCACAAAAAAGAGAAAACAACGCAAATAAATTTAATTCGAAAAACCACCGATAACTACAAAAGAAGGAGAATCAGTTAAGTTAAAAACCTCACAATACAAGACTTTGTTCACTCTCTCAACTTCTCCTTGCATAATACAATAGAATGCTCAAAGTACGATGTATACAAACTCGTAACGTTTTCTCTAGATTCTGTCTAGTCTGTACTCACTAATTTGGTCACTTTGACTGCGTGTGTATTATCAGCCACGTGTATAATTGTGTATAAATACACAATTCCTCCATGTAACTTAATTTCACATAAAGTCCTTTTCCTAATTGTCAAACCATTCTAGCTTTCCTAATCTTCTTGTCTTCGTACTTTTATTCCTTCACACTTTTTTTCCTTATTTGTGAATCAATTGCATCATGCACTGGTCCACAAATTTAAAACCCAAGTCCTCTAACTTATTTCTTGCCCTTTTCTTTTCTTTTGCTAATTTAAGTCGAACCCAACAGAAACACGTGATTATCTCCTTCAAATGGACGCCACGGTTTACTCTCTATAATCACACTGGAGACGCTCATCTCCACAAACACACAATGGACACACAAACATTTGGTGGTGAAGTAAAGTCGTGGAAGTCACTATTATCCCTTTTACGTCTGCATGGAAAATATTGAACTTGTTATTGTTAAAAGAGAAATTCTACATCGGTTATATACCAAATTATTAACCAGCTATAAGAGTTTGAACTACTCCTCTTAATAATGTTGATATTCTAAGATGGATCATCAAGCCTTAATAAGGTATAAGAGCTTATTACGAGTAATTCGATCCGCCTAAATCTCAAACGAGCAATTGGTTGTCAAGATTGGGGTGTTCAAACGAGCCACCATCTTGTGTAAACATGTTAAGATATGGTCGATCTTTTAAGATGGAACCCCTGTAGGAATTGACGTATACATGCATAGAAGAAATTAAATCTCTAATTCCTATAAGTCGGATCAACCTTGTACTTAGATAAACTTTGTAATAGAGGTTTACCTTGATGAACAACATGAAATCTGATTATGAGGTGCGATCTTCAATACCACAGTTGTCCAATTGTCCAGCCTCCAATGGTAATACACACAGCAAGAACAAATTTAAACTTTCACGATCAAGAACAGATGAAAGCGGAACTTTTGAGAGTAATTTTATTGTGTTGTCTTTTGCTTTCGCTAGCAAGTAATTAAGATCAACTTATTTTATCTGTTGTGGCCTTTGTATTTATAGGCGGCGCTAACCATAGTCCTAGTTCTAGTCCAACTAGAAGCCATCAACAAACGGGCCCGATTAAATAATCTAATTAATTAATTTGGCCCAATAAGTAATTAAGTTCAACCCAACTAATTGGACATTGGACATTGGACATTAATTCTTACATTCTCCCACTTGGACAAGGCTCCAAATGCTCAATTCTCACCTTATGTGTGTGACCTATTAGGTTATCATTCACGATGGCAAACGCAGTAATATTCTCATCAATTCACCTAGATTGATCAATTCACGTCGTCATCCAAGATTGACATCTAGTAATGTATCAAGGCAATCCATGTGAATGAAAATGTCATGTGGTATGACAGAACCAATATATGTGTGGTTACCATGGAAATATAATCACTTCATCAATATAACCCAATTGGTTAAGAGATATGGATCAGCGTCAATCTCATTTCAACTAATTATATTAACTACATCAACTATTCGTTGATCTAATCTAGTTATGATTGAAACATTTTCAACTCACAACTCCACCCCGGCGGATGACATTTATATCAACTTAAGTGGACAAAAATCAGGTTATAATCTCCTAATTTTCAAGAGTGATGAATCATCGTATTGGACATTCACAACCGTCATATGATTCTCACTATACCCATATGACGTCTTCTTTGTGACTCATAATCTTCGAGTCCCGTCAAACGTTCCTCAAATATAGCGGTACTCACATAAGATTCTATGATGTCCTCAAGTCAAAAGACCAAATTCACTACCACGCATTAGAAATTTACCATTGACGTTCGGATAGTTATCCATGTGGAATCTCTAGGCAGATGATCCAATGTCATGTTCTCATAAAAATGTATTCATGTGTTTATTCATATGTCTGTCTACATCTTAGCTCGTGAGATCAGCTACTTTCTTTAAAAAAAATGTAACACATGCTAGTCTATCTGCAATAATAATATATGTATCTCATTATTACTATGACTATAAATATTTTAAAAATAAATTATTTATAACTTGTATCTCACAATCACAACACCTTGTGATTAACAAGTTATTATGAACTTTTCTTCGGACTCTATTAATTTAAATAATAAAATTTAAGAATAACAGATCTGACATTTAAAATGTAGACAAACATTTAATTAATCAATTTATTCATATACTTCAATGTCTAACAAAGAGTATATCACAAAAATGTCCCATACAAACTAGATCCAATTACTCAAGTATCTTAATACCATCAGATTTAGCATGACCATCATGTCTGTGCTGGAACAACAACTTTGTCAAAGGATCTGTCACATTATCATATGTTAGGATCCGTTCTATCTTTATCTCATTTCTTAAGATCAACTCCCTTATGAGATGATACTGCCTTAATTTATATATCTGGATCATTGATGAGACATGGGTTCCTTCGCTTGTGCGATGGCTCCACTGTTATCACAATACAAGTTATTGGGTCAACAATGCTAGGAACTATTCTAAGTTCAGTAATGAACTTCTTGATCCAGACCGTTTCATTTGCTACTTCTAAAGCAGTTATATATTTGGCTTTTGTATATTTCTTGTTTGGAACTTTTCCAACTGACTGCACCATCATTTAGAGTAAATACATATCCAGATTGGGATTTTCTATCGTCTTTATCAGACTGAAAGCTGGCATCGACATAACCTTGAACTCTAAGTTCATTTTCTCCATGCACCAAGTACATGTCTTTAGTCCTTCTTAAGTACTTAAGGATGTTCTTGACTGCGATCCAATGTTTCTCGTTAGGGTTTGCTTGGAACCTGCTTGTGACACTCAAAGCATATGAAATATTCGGTCGAGCACATAGCATGGCATACATGATAGATCTTATTGCTGATGCGTAAGATTCTAGCTCCGAGAGGCTTGCTTTAATCCATATATGGATCTTTGTAGGTTCTATACCTTGTTTGGCTCTGTAGATTCAAAACTTTCAGGTTGTGTCATGTACACATCCTCACTAAAATTTTCGTTAAGGAATGTGGTTTTAACATCCATTTGCCAGATCTTATAGTCATGGTATGCCACTATCGCTAACAGAATCTGAATTGACTTAAACATGGCTACTGGTGAAAAGGTTTCGCCAAAGTCAATTTCTTGTCTTTGCTTGTAACCTTTCACAACTAATCTTGTCTTATAAGTATGAACATTACCATCCACGTCGACTTTTTTCTTGTAAACCAATTTACAACCTATAGGTTTTAATCCTTCAGGCAAATCAACCAAGGTCCAAACCTTGTTTTTGTACATGAAGTTCATCTCAGATTCCATGACTTCCTGCCATCTTTTTTAGTCAACACTTGATTTCAATTCTACGTAAGTAATAGGTTCATCTTCCTCGATTAGTAATACATTACTGGTAATCAGGTGATCGTATCTCTGAGGAGAACGAATGACCCTGCTCGACTTACGCAGAGCTGACGTGTCCTTGGAAACTGATGGTTCCACTTTTCCAATCTGTGCCTCAGCAAATGCAAGCTCAACCATTGGATAATCTAATTGGTCAATTTTATTTGTGGTTTTTTTTAACGTCTTCAAGATCTACTTTGCTCCCATTGTCTTCTCTAAGAATATATCAAGTTTTGATACGATGACCTTCATCTCGATGGGATCGTAAAAATAGTATCATGTAGTTTTCTCTAGATACTTCACAAATAAACATTTATCAGATTTAGCTACTAGCTTGTTCGATTCAACGCGCTTCACATAAGCATCACTCCAAACCATCATGTATGAAAGATCGGGCCTTTTTTCCTTTCTATAACTTGTATGGAATTTTATTAACCGATTTAAATAAGACACGGTTTAGTGTGTAACATACAGTGTTAAGTTCATATCTCCAAAACGATTTTGGAAGAACTGCACGACTCACCATTGATTGCACCATATCAAGTAAGGTGCAGTTTCTCCTTTCAGATACACCATTTAGTTGTGGTGTATACAGTGTAGTCCATTGCGAGAGAATCTCATTTTCTCTTAGATAGTCTAAAAACTTACGCCTTAAATATTCGTCACCTCAACCAGATCTAAGTGTCAAAATATTTTTATCAGTTTGTATTTCTACTTCTTACTTGAATTCCTTGAACTTTTCAAAGTCTTCATTCTTGAATTCCATCAAGCACATGAAACCATATCTAGAATGGTCATATGTAAATATGATGAAGTAAAAAAAAGCCACATCTTGCATCTGTAGACATTTGTCTATATACATCAGTATGTACAAGACTCAAAATGTCTGCAACTCTGACTCTCTTTCCAGAAAATGGGGTCCAGGTCATTTTGCCCAACGGGCATGATTCACATTTATCAAATAATTCATAATCATTTGAGTATTCATCTTTATGGAACTTGGTGAGGCATTTTCATTTATATGACTGAGTATACATTACCAAATATATGAGTTTTTAGTTTTATCTCATTTATGCATTGCAATTCCTCTTCTAATGCCATTTGTCTCCACATTGAAAACATGGATCATCAGACTTAGATTTGTCTTGGTCTACTTTAACTGTTTTTTCATTATATTTGGCCTTGAATCCTTTCTAAAAGGTCCTTTTAGATTTCCACTTAGTGCCCTTAGATGTGTCATAGTCAAAGTTTGTCCATCCCCTTTGTTTATATTGGGCTCAACAGTTTTTAGCATATTCATCAACTCAGATAGGGTACATTGAATCTTATTCATGTTGAAGTTCATAATAAATTATGAAAAGCTATCAGGCAGGGACTGTAGAACCAAGTCAATACTTAGCTCGTGGTCCATGGCATAACCCAATTGGTTTATTTTTTCAATATAACAAATCATATTCAGTACATGAGCACTGACTGAAAATCATTCTGCCATCATACATTTGTATAACTTTTTGGATGTCTCATACCGTTTAGTGAGTGCGTGATTGTTCATCATACAACTCCTTGAGATGAATTATAATCATATAAGTATCGATACCCTCGTGCTGCTTTTGTAACTCGGGTGACGTAACTGCAAGCATCACACATGCCACAGTATTTTCGTCATCGTTGTGTTTATTATAAGCCTGCACTTCCTTTGACGTAGTTTCCTCAGTAGGAGCTTCCGGCGTTAGTTGCTCAACAACATATCCAATTTTTTCATACTTGAGAACAATTCTCAGATTGCAGTGCTAATCCAGAAAATTTTGCCCAGTAAGTCTATTGGCATCCAATATGCCTCTCAAATTCATGTGGTTTCTCATGATTAAATACTGAAATAACAAGACAAAAAATTAATTAAATATAGAAAATTAATTTAATTATGGACTTATATTAAATTAATTATATTTTCATTGTTTAAATTGAATTAATGATCCTCAAACATTAATCAATAGAACCAATTAGATTCCCAGTAGGCTATGATCCCTTTTGTTTTATTAGAATCTTGAGTGACTCAACAAATCCTAATAAAACATCCAAGTAGATACTTCTATCAATCATATCTCTATGTGACTTCTAGATCATCAAGTAAACAAATTATTATCGCACACATCTTATGTGTTTACTTATTGTGCCCCTAAAATTTTATTTCCTTGAGTGACTCAACAAAAAATAAAATTTTAGTTAAATTCGACATATTGTTCGGAAACATCAAATATTTAACAGTGATAAACATATCCATGATCAAGCAGCCTTGAATGACTCAACAAACTGACATCGATAATGGACTCTGATTTTTTACTATAATAATAGAAGACACCTTGTATTAACCATTTAATACGAATTTAATATTTTGATAAATAGGGGTTTATCTCATCACATTTATGTATATTAACTAACATCCAACATGCAATCAATCATACATAATTATAACTGTGGATGATTATGGACTTTATCTATCTAATCTTCATGAGCCAAAAGGAAGATTAGTCGGTCAATTCTTAAGGGACGTTGTATTTGTTCATCGAATGCTAAATGCTATCATCTTCATCTCCTGCTGCAACCTGTATCCTATATTAGTTGCTACCTTGTAGGCCTAGATAAATGGACACGCAGGCCCATAATAAATAAACAGCTCGAAAACCCAATTAAATAAATAATGGGCTTGCATGCCCAACCAACAATCAACAGGAATAATTAACCATACAACCAATCACATAGATCGAATCCATAATCATCCACTAAAACATCCATTCTAAATATCTAATATCAAAAATATATTAATTTCTAATTTTTTAGTTTTGACAGTATAAGTTTAGCCTTTTAGACTTTTTGGAACTTACTAGACGAAATTAAATAATTAATCTAAATAATTAATTAATTTTTCAAAAATAAAATCAATCAATTAATTTTATTCATAAATGTGATTTTTAAAATTTATTCCATCTCCCAATTTAAAGTCATACTCTGATTGAAAATAAAATTTGTATATGGTCAAAATTTAAATATAGTCAAAATTTAGTCAGGTCAAAAATTCAAAAATATAATTTAAAAAGAATTTTAGTCAATACTGAATATTTGACTAGCATTAAAAATTACATTTAAGTCTCTTTTTCTTAGAAAATAAAATTTGAGGACTTATTGTGAAATTTTTGAAATTACATAGTCAGTCCTTGATAAAAAAAAAAATCAATGGGTTTTATGTGCAATTTTTGAAATTGCATAAAAGACCCCTCTCTTTTATTTAAACAAGGGTCTTCTCATACAATTTCAAAAATTGCATGAAAAACCCCTTTTATTTCTTTTAAAATTGGAGGGCCTCTTATGCAATTTTCAAAATTGCACAAGAGCCCCCATCTCCATCTAACAAACTGAAACGCAGCAAAAGGATCTTTCTATTGGCAATTTACGCTTTCTTCAAGGCGACTCTACCTACAGTGGACGCCGGTCTAACACTGGCGTGCCACTGCCTCTGCCTCTGCGCGTCGAACAGCGAGCACTACGGGTTGCCGCCTCCGCTGATTTCCAAAAGCATTTGACCCGCCACCTTCACCACTCCAACTGCCACGTCGTTGCTTTCGACCTTTTTCCGACTAAATTGACCGTTCCAAAAGTAAAATCTAAATTAAATTTAGATTTTAATTTTAAAAAAATTCATAATTTATTTTATTTTATTTTATATATCAAATCTCAAATTAAATTAATATGCCAATAACAATTATTGTTCAATTCATCAAAGCAGTCTAACGAACTCTAACAAGTAACAAGTTAAGTTATGATACCACTGTAAGGAATTGACGTATACATACACAATAGAAATTAAATCTACAATTCCTATAAGCTGGATCAACCTTGTACTTAGATAGAATTCGTGATAAAGGTTTACCTTGATGAACACAGTGAAATCTGATTATCTGATTAGTTGGAAGTGCGATCTTCAATACCACAGCTGGACAATCTGATTAGTTGGAGGTGCGATCCTCAATACCACAGCTGTCCAATTATCCAGCCTCCAACGGTAATCCACACAGCAAGAATAGATCTGAACTTTCATGATAAAAAATAGATGAAAGCAGAACTTTTGAGAATAATTGTATTGTGTTGAATTTTGCTTGTGCTAGCAAGTAATCAAGACCAACTTATTTTAATTTGTTGTGGCATTTGTATTTAGGGATTTTTTCATAAATAAACCACTTTTTGAAAATAACTTCAATTTTATCAACTTAACAAATTTATTCTAAAAATACTACATTCTTAAAATTATATTAATTAATAAAATAATAAATTAAAATCAAATATATACCTCAAACCATATTTCCACGTGAATTCACCCAAATTTGTTTCTTGAATTCTTGATTATTTCACGATAAGTCATTCATCTTTATAATATTTTCACTTTAGTCCCTATACTTCCTCTTTCATTTCAATTTTATCATCTTTTATTTGCAACTTAAGTCCTTCAACTTTTTTATTTTTGCAACTTGATCCACATATTTATACTTTTATATCAATTTAGTCATTTATAGTATCACTATTTGATACATATGTTACAAATAATATTGTGTATCAATGTTTAATACAAATGTTACAAATGATATTTTGTAACAATCTGTTTTACAAATTAAAATATAAAATATTAATGATACAAAATATTAATTCATGTAACATGTGCTGTGTAAAATAACATAATATAATCTGTAACATATTCAGTGATACAAAATATTATTTGTAACATCTGTATCAGATCGTGATACTAAACAGAAACTGTTACAACTGCAAAACTAATTCTAAACTTTAATAAGTTCGTATTAATATACACATTGAACTCTAAAAATATATTGATACTATGTAACATCAGTATGATATAGATATGTAACACAATGTCAAATTTAACAAATACAACTATTGATTTCATCATTTGTAACATACGTAATATCAGTGAAACAGAATACCAATTCATGTAACATGTGATGTGTAAAATAACATAACATGATATGTAACATATTCAGTAATATATTCAGTGATATAAAATATTGTTTGTAACATCTGTATCAAATAGTGTTACTATAAAATACTAAATTGATATAAAAGTATAAATATGGGAACCAACTTGTAAAAATATAAAAGTTGAAAGACTTGAGTTGCAAATAAAAGAGGATGAAATTGAAATGAAATAGGAAGTACATGGACTAAAGTGAAGATATTATAAAGATGGAAGACTTATTGTGCAAATAATTAATTTATTAATTTATTAATTAATATAATTTTAGGAATGTAGTATTTTTAAAATAAATTTGTTAAGTTGTTAGATTTGGAATTATTTTAAGATTGATAAGTAGTGGGTATAATAATCCCTTCTATTTATAGGCGGCGCTAACCATAGTCCTAGTTTTAGTTCAACTAGAAGCCATCAATAAACGGACCAGATTAAATAATCTAATTAATTAATTTAGCTCAATAAGTATTAAGTCCGATGAAATTGGAGATACAAAAGAGATTTACATGGTCATGATGAAGTTGTTCCCCGTGTCATTCCTTTCATCCACAAAACCATTGAAAACTATGTTAATTATTTGTTCAATTTAAAACAATAATATGAACATAAGTTCCAAAGTCCTAAACTTCGCGATTTTTGTAAACAAATTCGGAGTAACCAAGAACGGACATTGATCCATAGCAAATGGTCTTTAATTCCATAACTTGAATATCTTGAATCTTCATCGAATGATTTAATTGTATATCTCCAATCTCCGAACACACTTTAGTATACATAGTTTAATTGTATAGAAATTGAATTTCTCTTTTTGCCTCTCACATAATGACATGAATAAATTGATAGAATAACATGCCCTTTTATAAGTAGAGAGATGACCAATTTCTTGGTTAGATTGTAATCCTATTTTTCATCAAAATAGAGTTTTTCATGAAAATTAACTTCTCCAATAATTATCTAATTAATTATTTATTTAGATATATCTATATGACATATTATCAAATTCAATAACTATCATGTGGGCCACTTCTATCTCCAATCTCTAAACTTATCAGGGACTTGGGCATGAGAGTCGACAACTCCAAGTCTTGAAATAAAATTCTGCTACCATAATACTAATTTGCAGTCTCAAAGCATGTTACACATTCAACGTCGATAATGGATGAAGTAATGACATACTGCTATCCACTTATATAAAAGATTATTCCTTCACATAGTAGGTATAAATAGTCAAATGTGGGTAATCTACTTTCAAGCCATTCGACATAATGAATATGATATAATATAAATTTTAGCATACATTAAGCTTCCTACAACAAATGCATATAGAATGTTTCTCCTCATGTTTTTCACTCAATTGTATGAGATTATATTTATCGCTTTCCTTTAATAGGATTAATTGAGATCACTACTATCAAGCAAAATATCAACATACAGAAGCAACATATGAACATGCTCCAACTGACCTTCAGATATATACCCCGATAAACAATATTTTCTTTAAATCTAAGGAAGTTCATTGAAATTAAACTATCATTGTCTTGAAGCTTGTTTAAGCCCTTATATTGATGTCTTAAGGTTACACGCCATGTGGTCTTTTTCTTTATATGGAAAGCCCTCATGGGCCATCCATATAATTTCTTATCTGAACTCTCATTTTAAAAGCTGTTTTCGTATCCATTTGATGTACTACCAAATCAAAATATGCTACTAGTACTATAATGATTCTAAACGAGTCTTTCTTTGAAACAGACGAAAAAGTTACTTTATAATCAATACCATCATTTTCAATAAAACCTTTAAGAACAAGTCTAAGTTTTTATTGTTCAATATTGCCACTAGAGTTGCATTTAATCTTAATGACCCACTTACATCCACCTCTTTGTCATCATTGAGGCAATTTAGTGATGCTTTAGACTTTATCTTGTTCCATAGATTTTAACTCATTTTTCAGGGTATCAATCCATTTAGCAGAATTATCACATTCTATGGCTTGTGAAAACGAAATTGGATCTTCTTTAATTCTTAAGTCAATATTTGATTTTTTTACATATACCACATAATCATTAGAAATAGCTTGCCTTATTTTCTTGTGAGATTTTCTTCTTTGTGATTGTTCTACATTAAGTTCTTTATTTGTGATTTCTCCATAGAGTCGTTATTCACCATTATTAGGTCATTCAACAGAGATATTAAGAACAACAATTTTAAAAGTTTTAGGTAAAGGAATCTCTACCCTCATTTCTAGGATATCCACATTTCATAGTTCCACACTCCGGCTAATATCACTATTCTCAACAAACATAGCATTTTTTATTTTAACAATTCTTGGACTATAGTTAGGACAATAAAATTTATATCATTTGGATATTTTCAGAATAACCAATAAAGTTAACCACTAATTATTCCAATTTCATTCATGTGGATTATAAATTATAGCTTTCACTTGGAATCTTCAAACATTCTTTTCCACAATTCAATAGATATCTTTAGAACTGCCTAACTAGTAACTCGGTTGAATATATAAATAGCAATTTCTAAAACATACATTCACAACAATATGGGCAAAGATGAATTATTTAATAAACTCCTATCATATTCATCAAAGTATGATTATGCCTTTCAGCTACTCTATTCTACTGTGGCATACCTATCATAGTATATTTAAGAGTTTAGCAAATGGACCTAAGTATTAATGTATTATTTCCTATAATGTTCCCCACTTCTATAAGAACGTATGATTTTTACATTTCTATCTAGTTGCCTTTCTACCTCATTGATATACACATCAAGTATGCCCATTGCTTGAGATTTATCGTGCAACAAATAACTTGAAAATCATCAATAAAAGTGAAAAAATATTTTTGTCGACCAAATCTTTGGTATATCAAAAGGACTGAAAATATTAATCTAAAAGTAGAATTTTCATCTACCTGTATGCTTTTAATTCCAACATGTAGGGTAGGAGGGACTTGACCAAATTGCTTTCAAGTTTCAATTTTTATATACCATAACTTAAATCCAAGAGCCAATGATTGTATTTAAACAAACTAAAATATCATTTCTTAACTTGAAACTATATCCAAAAGCGTCAAGTTTTAAAAATGGACACAAAATTATGAGAAGCATAAAGGACGGAGTGTCTATAACAAGTCTAAATGATGAAGTCTAAACTTAATGCTAGGTCCGAACCCCTTTAATTGAAACTCTAACTTAATTCCTCATCGCATAAACAAATTATCAATGTCTTTAAGATTTTGGTTGAAGAGAATCCCTACATTAAGTTGGACACATAAATGATAGTTCCATAATTCATCCACCAAGTATTATAAGGAACTTCAATTAAATATGGTTCAAAACAATATTCCAACACTAGGCCTACTATTATTTTCGAACCATGCATTACATTTATGGCAATCTTTCAAATAGTGTCCTTATGTTTTTAAATAACTGACACTTATCTTTATTCCGTTCCTTAGTTTAAGTCTCAATAGCTTTAAGAGATCCATTCTTTATCTTGATTGTTAATTCTTTTCTTTTGTATTTAATTAGATTTATTTTCAACTTCTTAAGTAATGAAGTTAACATAATTAATTTCTTACTGCTTAAATCATATCTCGTCTTAAGCATGTTAGTCAATTCACTTACATTCCACTTATTTCTAGTAGTGTTATAGTAAATTTATAATGACATGTGATGAGGAGGCATAGAATTGAGAATGAACTAAACTAAAAAGGAATTATCAATTTTTATCCTTAAGTATTCCAACTTATATTAGTCATCTCTAGGACATATTCATACATACTAAATGTACTATCAAATTCATATTTTAGATACTCCAAATATTACTTGCTATTTCTCAAAACCATAATGTTCAATATGTTTGATCTTTTCCACTCTATGAAAAATCTTTTATTCCTTACTGCTTCTAGCAATAATAGCAATAGAATTCTCACATAAC
Organism: Forsythia viridissima; assembly: GCA_030279155.1. Taxonomy (NCBI): domain Eukaryota; kingdom Viridiplantae; phylum Streptophyta; class Magnoliopsida; order Lamiales; family Oleaceae; genus Forsythia; species Forsythia viridissima. Next base: position 30,645,511 of record CM059041.1, on the reverse strand, counting down.
AAAGCTAGATCAAGATCCAAAACACCTAAGCGGAATTAAACTTGCTTACGCTAATTCGAGAAATTTAATTCATTAATTATCAAAACAGATGAAGCACAATAATAAAGAGAAATATGAATTGATACAATAAAGTATGTGTTCTACACCAATGCTTTGAGATATAAGATAAATCAGATTTAAATAGACAATAAATATACATCGAAGCTCTCATTTGGATAGATACAACGATACACCATTAATAACTATTACGATACTTTGGTTTTATATTTAATGGGCAACTGTGTATTTCTTAACTAGACTATTCTATAATTAACAAACGTGTTATCCAATAATATGTATTATTAATAAGCATCATTAATAAAGAGTGCAACATACAACTATATTAAATAATTTAACATTTTCGAAACAATATTCTAGTTTGACCACTTTGGTCACTAACAAACTATGCTAAATGAATATTTTCAATTGAGTAATAAAAGTTTCGTGCACATTAATATTGATTTATTAAACAATTCGATATTCATGAACCATTTTAGTTTAGCCAATTTAATTAGTGACTAACAAACTATATATAGATAATATGAATAATTTTGACCTGAGTAATAAATATTTTGTAAGCTATATAACTATAATGTTTCTTTTATTAAACAACTAGATATTCATGAAACATTCTAGTTTGACTACTTGGTGACTAACAAACTATATAAAATATGAATATCTTTAAATTGAATAATAAAAGAAATTTTCATAAATTAACATGCAAATCATATTGCTAACATAAATACTTAATTCGGTAATATGTATATCCATAAAAAATACTTAATTCAGTAATATATATATCCAAAAAAAATATAAATTTCATACATTGCAATCAAATTAATATATTCATCTCTATGTTAATAAATTAATTAATTGGAGTCAAATTTGCACAAACCATATATTTTTTTAATGACGAGGTCGCGGGTTGAAGATCCAATAACTACTACTATTTAAAGTTTTACATGATCCAATAACTACTATTTAATTCATATATATACTTGTGCATTTATGTGGTCCAGCAGCTTGTAGCAATGTTGGTAAATGGAAGAAGGATTATCCTAATGGTCTCGGGTTCGAATTTTCAAATTTTGGTAAAAAATAATTTATTTTATGTTTTAAATTTTAAGTAGCCATATAAGTGGGCTCATATAAAAAATGGGCCAAGGCTACAGAGGCCCAACTTATAACGCGCACAGATTTCAAGTGATGGATTATTTAGTGAAATTATACCCCCTACCTATATTTTTTTCAAAATTTGAATTTTACTAGATAGCCTTTATATTTTAAAATAATACTATTTATCATTTAGTTTTAACTCTTATCATACAAAAATTAATTAATTGTTAATTAATTATCATTAGCATTTTGTAACGGCAATGGCTAACATTAAGGAATTTAAATATATTATTACCAATTTTAATTAACAATTAATTAATTCCTAAATTATCATCCCTACACACACGCAATCAATATTCACCATTTTCAACACCCTTGTTGAAACGAAAGAAACCATTCCCAACTGCTATCATCTTTCCAATTATCTTCCATCATCTTCCATATTTCTTCGTTACCAAATCTCTAAATTTCAACTTAGATATTTGATGCAAGAGCGTTGACGTTTGCAGATTTTAAATTCGTTTTAAATAATTTTTTGAATTGTTCGACAGTCCATTGTTGTCGCATGCTCACCTCTGATTTTTTTATGCCATTAATTAGTAATCAGAGAATGACATCAACACATAGTAGTACCAAATCAAGGCTGAAAATCAAAAAAAATGAGGAAAAGCCGTTGTCGATAAATCATTTTGATAGTTTCCGAGTTACTAGTTCTATATGTTCTTATTATACATAGTAGGTACCATAATGTGATAACATGCAACATGAATGTTTATTGGTATTGGTTCTCAAACTTAGTTATGTGTGCCTGCTTTGTTACTGTAAATATAAAACAAAATGTTAGCAAGTTGTCTCTTATATTCATGTGTGATTTATTTTTTGTGATGCCATGATGTGATAACATGCGACGTGAATTGCTACTTATTTCTATACATTGTTAATTTGTATAGTAGTATGTACTACTCTTTTCACAATCATGATTTTTAAATGTGCGCACAGAAAATAGAAACTACATTCAAATATACCCAAGCATGATGAATCATTTTATAAGTCGTTTTGAAAGTTTTCGAGTTACTAGTTGACTATGTTCTTATTACGCGTAGTCGGTACCATAATGTGATACCATGCAACGTGAATGTTTATCATTATTGATTCTCAACATTAGTTATATGTGCCTGCTTTGTAATTGTAATTGCGAATATAAATGTTGATTTTGTGCTAATTTCTTGTATAGTAACAAAAAGTTGTAATTATAAATCATTCTTGTTCGATATATTATGGAGTATCAATTCAATAATCAACAATCTTACTTATCTGGTATTCTTATTGATACCGTTGTCAACATCACCTCATCAAAAATATATGTAGAACTGAGCTTCTTCAAAGAAAAGTGTACGATCAAGAATGACTTTCACGGCATTGCATTCCAAGGAAGCTGCATATTAGCATACCGTTTGTCGGGGCTCTGACTCAAATGCCCAACTACGTCAAGTATATGAGACAACTGCTTGCAAATAAGAAAAAGTTGGCAGAAGGGGATATAGTAAAACCTACAGATGAATTAAGTGCTATAGTGGAGAAGCAACTACCAAACAAAAGAAATGATCCAGGTAGCTTCACAGTTCTAATTACCATCGGTAATCTCGTGATCGACAGGACATTGTGCGATATTGGTGCAAGTATCAACTTAAAGCCTCTTTCCATTTTTAGGTGATTAGAACTTGGTGAAATTAAACCTACAAAGTTCACTCTTCATTTGGTTGACCGATTTATTAAAAAGTTGGTTGGAATGGTAGAAGATGTGGTGATGAGAGTGGAGAAGTTATTATATCCCATTACACTTGTAAAGCCTCACCATATCAACCGTAGGATGCTATACTTTACGAGCCGCATGGGTGATATCAATGACAGCATCTTTCAACTATGAGTCCCAGCACAACACCCAAACCCACTTCAGCTGGTCCGTCTGATCAGCACAGACCATCTTCTCCACATCTACCTTCGGAGAATAACTGATCTCTTCCCTCCTTTATTTGCTTATTTTTTCTATTACATTGGAGACAATGTAATATTTTAGTTTGGGGTGGAATAAGTATCAGGGTACTTATTCGATTATCTTTTATTTGCTTAATATTCAGGTCTGTTTACTGACCTATTTGTTTAAAAAAATATTAAAAAATTAAATAAAAAATTCTAGTTATTGTTGAAAAGCTTGCTTCCAATGATGGTAATATTTGTTTGAAGTTAAGTGTATTTTTAGTTAGAATATTGGACAATACCTAAATTGTATTTTTACGTGAATACGTATCCATGTTAGACTAGATTAATGGAGCACATAGCCACTATTGACTTATCACTTATATGAAAATATGACTTGAGTGTATGGGTTGATATTAGGATTATTGTGAAAAATCTCGTTTCTAAATCCTTAAACTGGTGACCAAACTGTTTGAGAACAGTTTTGGAGTGCTAAAGTTAGTACGTGTGTTCGTAGAATTTTGATGGCTTGGATTTTCTGGATCTCATCTTTGGTTAAATAGGGTCTAGTCAAGGAATCTCAACCGGGCACTAATCACCGTTGAGAATCGAATACCAAAAAATAAAAATAAAAAAAAATAAAAAATAAATAGAAAAAGTACATCTTCACTTCTCTTATAACTTGTGTGACTTGAGCATTTAAGCCTGTTATGGTATCTTAAAACTTGATGTCATATGGTCATCTGACTTGGGGATCACATAGAAAGCTTACGGGAGAGAAGTATTGCACACAAGATGTAAGAATGTGTACATTAGTTAAATAAATAAAAAGTTTTAAAGGAGCTCGGTAAGGATTGCTAGGTTAGGACCTCAGAGACTGGAGATGAAAATTTAGAAATCACTCACCATCCTAGTTCTAGAAATACAAGTTTTTAATTTTTACCACTTTATTTGAAAAAGTATTATATTGATAAATAGGAACCAAATTTGCTAAAACACCTCATGATTGGAGATAAAAGTATTAGAAGTGTAAAATTTTACGAGAGGTGTAGGGAATAAATGACTACAAAGGGTTCGTGATTATAAAAATATCAACAACACAATATTAGTTGTGGTCTAATATAGGTGTCAGTTCAATACTTGGCTAATTACACACTCACTAAAGGTTGAGCATCGGATAAGTAAATATTTATTTGTGGTGTTTTTTTAATTTCCTTCTAAAAATGTTGCTTCATATTCGAACATGAGGCATTTGGTAAGAAATTAAACATTGACTCTGTTTCTTGTGATTCTCTTAGTTTAGTTTAAATTCGTATTTTAGTTTTATTTATGCTTAAGGACGAATAGATGTTTAGTTTGAGAGTGTTTGATAAATACATTTTGTGCACTTATTCGGACTTTAAAACTAAGCTTTTATCCCGTTATTTTATTGATTTTCTACTTAATTTATTCTATTTTTTTCTATTTCAGTTTTGGACCTGTTTATAAGCAATTATAGAAAAATAGAAGAAAAGAGCAACAAATTAGAAGATGATTCGAAAGTACAAGGATCAAATTTCACTCAATTGAAGCTTGAAGACTAAAATGACAAAGTCCCCGAACTCAAGTCAATGGTGAAATCGATGAGTAAATGGGAATAAATTGAATTTTGAAGTAAATATCAAGATCCAAACATTGGAGGATGAGGAAGAAGATAAAGTCAATAAGTTTAAGGTTGTTGAAGTGCCAATAAAGAGTTGAACCAAAGGATTAAACACGTGAAAGCCAAAAAATCGAATTGAGAAACTATCTACCAAAGCATGTGGAGAAATTAAAGCACAAATTTTGGTATTAAAATATTCACAAGGAAAATGATATACCATTGAAAAGATAATTGAATTACGAGTCTAACACTTTTTATAGATCTCAATTTGGAGTTTCTTACAAGAAATTATGGTCGTTTGAAGAACAGCTGCAAAGGAGAACTACAAAGCTGGGCGAACACCCAACATCAAGTCCATTCAGCAAAGACTAAATTGGTGGCCTGAGCGATCACCCGGGTTGGACGATCGTCTAATGCATTTTTTGCACAGCGAAGATTTTGTTACCTTTTTTAGTTTGACTCCAATTAGGAAATCTTTTAGGACACGATTTTAATAATTTTTTAAGATCTTTTAGGACACAATTATGATACAATATATTTGAGTTCTTAACTCATAATTAACGAGATGAATTATTGGAAGAATTCAAAAAGAAAAACAAGAATGAATATTGAACCAAGATTAAGATCCTCTTTCGAGTTTTCTTCTTATCTGGGTGATGGCTTTTATATTTTCTTTTTGTATTCTTCTTCTTAACATGTTAGGCTAAATCCCTTTTGTGCTAGGATTACGATGAAACTTATAGTTTAATTCTTCTATTTGGAAACTTGATTTTTGACGATTTACATTAATATAGTTTTGAATAATTAATTTTGATTTTTTTTTCATTTACAATTATATACGTAATAATTGTATGATTCTTGTGGTTTGTTTTACTATCGAGAGATTGAAAACAGGCTAGACATAATTTTAATTATCTTAAAGTCTGATAGAGGATATAAATATACTGCTATACTTTATATGATCTTTAATTATCCATTGCAACTTAATGCATTCTTGTGTATTCGCATTCGTCATAGAGATATAGTCGGGTCATACATATAAATAGATTTAATTTTATTCGAGAGAAACTATTGAATAATTTAGGGATATTCATCGTCATAACTTATGTATTTTGTCAAATTCAAGAATCCAGATAAAAGAATTAACAGCTACAAGTGAATTCGGGATCTTAGTACTCTTCTTTCTCATATTCTAAGTAATTCAGCATAAACTTAATCTTTTATTTGTTTAAAGTATAATTAGTCAATTTTTTTTAGTTATTAATCTAATTAGTTCTTAAGCAACAAAATTTTAAAAGTTAAATTGATTCGGTTAAGACTAATTTAATTGTGTTGAACTATCTAAATTCATGTGGGTACGATACTTAGACTCTAAATTTATTATATTACTTGTGCGATCCGTACACTTGTGGTACAAAATAAATTGCTAACACTTAACTTTCAAAGTACTAAATTATCTAATCTTGAACAAGATGACTAGATTTGGAAAATTACTACAAATAATGTTATGTAGCATCAGCACCGTGTAAGAGTTCCACATCCCTTGAACGTTCTAGTTTAGGAAACTCATAATGCTCAATGGGTACTTACGTATTAATTAGCTTAAAACACTCTCTCTTTCTAGCATCCACCCCCACGGTAGAGAGCACCTTCAGTGATAAAGACCACCCCTCATAAGACGCCGAATAGTTATGATGCATCCCACCACCATCCACCGACTGATTCTAGTAAATCCTATGCGTCTTTGATGGAAAATCCACAATCTCGACTAGAAGATCTATGAATTAAAACGCCAACTATATACAAAGGAGAACCATTTTTAATTTATTCCAAAGAGAAGATTAAAGATTTCACAATACCGTTGAAGATAACAATCATGAAATCTAATTAAAAATCCTTCCGTTTGTTTGATTTTAAGGGTGAATATTCGCTGGGTTCATGTAGCAATGGCAATGAGCTCATCCCTTGCCAAGATGGGCCCAGCTCGTCCCTTAAAGAGACGGGCCGAGCCAAAAAACACGAGCCTCGACCGACCCATGGCTCGTGGGACATACAGGTTGAGCCATGGGCCAGTCCACGGGCCGCACGTGAAATTTTTAATTTTTTTTATTTTAAAAAGTTAAAAAAAATAAGCTATGATAAAATTGATATTTTAAACCCTCATCCTTTTATGGGCTTGGGATCGGTTACTTTTAGCGCAGACAGAGTTAAAATTGCACACGAACAAGTTGTAACGTGTACAACTTTTGGTAAACTTAAATATCAATATTTAAAATGAATAAAACTGAAATAAATTTATACAAACCATACTTACATTTTATGTACCCAGATCTTGCACCCCTTTGGCCAATATGAGATCTACTTTATCTTGGATTCGAAGTTGTGCATCCTCTCAATCTTTTAATCACATTAAGCTCTCTAATATGTCTGGTTTTAAGATTGACCTCATATCATTCAGAATCTACCACATGTACTAAAAGCAGCATTCGATGTTACAATTGATACCGTTAGTAGATCGCGTGCTATAATAAAAACAATTGGATATTGACGTTCGTTTTGTCTCTACCACCTAAGTTTATCAAAATTATTCCTCTCATCTTCATATAACAAATTAAGTATGTTGTGACCAAAATATCTAGCTAACTCTAAAGATACGTCTCTAATATTTGTTTCTACACTGTGGCACGGAAAAGTGAAAAAGAAGAACTAGATTGTTGAGTTTCCTTAAGAAGAATGAAACTACAATAATCGTTAGCGTTAGTTGATGACAAAGAAGGGATTGGTGCAGGAGGTCTTCTAACGTTCCAATCGGTTTTTGGCACATAAAGTCGTACATTTTACATAATATTTTTTCTAAATTACCATAAGTTATTAGATTACCTTAACTTAAGTTATTAGAAATTTCTGAAATAGTATGTTTTGTACCTTGTAAATTTACTCTGGAGTCCATAATTGATGCTAACGGGAACAACATAGGCAGTTGTTCCCAATATTTTCTAAACTTAATTTCCATTACTACTAGAATATCAAAAAAAAATTGCAAATGTTAAATACCTATTAAAATTATTTACAATAAAATAAAAATGATATGGACTAGAAGGGTAATATAAGTCAGCACATGCGTTTGTAGTTTCAAAAAACACTTTAAAACATTTTCTCACATGGAATTCAATTTCTCAATCATATGTTTACAAATCGTATTCTGGACCATGTGAATGTCGGCATTATAATAGGCAGTTATACAATTTTCATAACCTTCACATGCTTGAAGCATTAAATAAGTATAGTTCCACCTATTGCCTATGTCTGTACATAAAGATTTTGTTGGAAGGGAATTTTCTATGAACAATTCATCAAATACTTGTTTTTGAGAAGGTGAAGCAATAATACAATTTAAGGCGTACCTATATTTTTCTAGTTGTGGGCATATATACTTTAAACCATCTTGGACAATTAAATTAAAAATATGACAACATTGAACATGAAATAAAATTTCACCAAAATCTAGATTTAATTCTTGAACTAATTTATCTATTACTATGTTATTAGGCGCATCATTATCAAATGTGAAACTATGATTTCTAGATTCGCGATTAAATTATCTAATAATTGCCATTAAATAATTAAAAAACGGTATCCCATTATGAGGGTAGTCAATTATTTTAAAAGTAATTATTCTTTTTGCATAATCTTTAGTTGATCAATATAGTGTAAAATGACAGTAATATATCATTTATGATTTATACCAGATCATAAGTCCGAAGTGAATGATACAACAACAAAATATTTAGTTAAATAATTAATTATATTTTGTTTCTTTTTATTACATAAAGAAATAGTATCAGAACAAAGAGTGTTTCTAGCAAATGGCACATAACTTGGTTGAAGATATCTTCGTACAAATTTTGTGAAGTGAGGGCTTTTCACTATGCTAAGCGGGAACTCACCACTGGCCACCAACTGAGTCATGCATTTTTGGCGCATAGAGTCCTGTGAATACACCCAGTTGTTAAGATTCGGATAAGATCTAGAAGATCCACCGGGAGATCTGAAATGAAATTGAGCTTGATTGGTATCAACTTCTTCGTGCTTTTGCATACACTTAGGAAAATGTTGGTTTAGATGGCTCGTGCCACCACCTTTTTGCCATGTAAAATTTTGTTTACAATATTTACACATTGCCTTGATTTGTTGTTCGTCTACGGTTGCACCGGTCTGCACTAATTTGAAATAATCCCAACACAGAGCCTTTTGTTTTGCGGCTCTTCATTTAGTATTTGATCCAGTCGTTATAGTAGTGTTGGTCGTTTCTAATTCTTCATCGATATCATCTAAATCGACAATTGGATCAGTGTTTCCAATCCCATGATCATCACCAAATTCAGGAATGAGAACATCATTTAACCCACTAAAATCATCATAAGTTTGGTGGTCGGCACTTCCTTGTAAGTTGTATTGATCCATGTAGAAAATAGAAATGTAGAAGTAGAAATGTGGAATGTAGAAAACTAGAAATGTAGAAATTCAACTATAAATTGAACAATAAAAAGTTAGTATTGACAATATAATTTTTTTAGATTGTGTAGGTTGAGAGAGTTGTGAATTTGTGAAGAATATGGAAAGTTTAAGGGGGTATTTATAAGGGGAGGAAAAAAAGAGCCATTTAACAAAAAAGTTAAAAAGGACCAAATTAAACGGTCACAAATGTGACCATTGCTGCAATGGTAACTTTTGTTATAATTTAATTTGGGCTGGGTTGACTCGTGGACCAGGTCCACGGACAAATCTATGGGCTGTCCCGTGGACCAGCCACCGAGCCGGTCCAACGTGCCGAGCCGTGGTTTTCAAGGGATGAGTCAGCTCTGATCTTGATTTTTTCTCTCTGCCCAAGCCCGTCCTTACACGTTTTACTGTCTGGGTCGATGGGCTGCCCAGCCCAATTGCCATCACTATCATTCATAAGATTACAAGTATGTTGTTATCTCTTTATCCAATGAAGATGATTATTTGAGTATAATGGCGAAACCCTTATGGCGGATTAGAAATGCTCCAATGCGTATTTTGATCCAACAATGATCCACTTATGTTCTTCAAAAAAGATGGTTGTATTTTCAATTGGTTCTTCACTGGGGATTCTTCTTAAACTTGATGAACCCACCAAATGCAAGTCATAGCTCTAGTGTAGCCTGAATGTTGGTCTCCAAGCCAAGATTACTAAGAGTGGGGATAGGGGATGGAGATGATAGTGTATGGCAAGAAATTGTATGTGAAAACGTCCCATTGTTTTCATCTAGGGCATTAGTTTTCATGGCAAGCCAATTTTTGTGAAAACGTGAAAGGGCAACCAATATAGGTGGTATCCAAGGAGGGGCAGCTTGGGTATAATAAATAACTCAAGCACTATTTTTGTCAATTTGAGTAAAAGGCAACAGGGAATATGGCAATCGTTAAACACTGGATTTTAAAGGAGAAATATGATGTTGTTGTGTCAAATTCAGCATGCAAATTGAGGAAGACGAGGTTGCCCTACAAGATACAATACATTTGATTTGGGTTATTACTCATGGGTTTAATTCTAAACTTATTTTGGATCATAATGAGCTCACCAGGAATAATATTTGGATCTGGAAAGAGACTACACTTTTGAAGAAGATGAGGTAGGTTTTATTAGGAGTGGCAATGGGCCGAGCCGGTGAAGATGAGCTCGGCTCGTCCCCAAAACATGTGCTCGGTTCGGCCCACAAGCTCGTGAGATGAACTAGCCGAGCCGAGCTGAGCTACCCACGAGCTCCGCTCAGCCCTGATGTTTTTTTAAAAATTTTAAAATAAAAAAGATCGAAAATATCAAAAATGCTTTATGTTAAAAATTCAAGGTTGAAAACCCTCCTCTTTTTTTGAGCTTAGGATCGGCTACTTTGAAAGTATGTGGAGTTAAAATTGTATACGAACAAGATGTTACTGTACAATGCAAAATAAGACAAAAATATCAAATACTAATGCAAAATAATAGTTACTACAAATCCAAATAATCCATATTCAAATCTTCAAATTCTTCGGACATCATTCTGTCCATTTTGTCTTGGATTTGAAGTTCGGCGTCATCTTAATCCTTTAAACATAGTAAGCTTTCTAAAATGTCAGCTTTGAGTCTTGACTTGAAATCAGACAGAACCCTGCTACCTGTACTAAAAGTAGATTCCGATACTACAGTTGAGACTGGAGGTGTTAGTAGATCACGTGTAATTTTTGAAAGAATTGGATATTGACATTGATGTTGTCTCAACTATCGTAGTATATTAAAAAAAAATCTCCCTTTGTCATCTAAAATACTAAGCATGTCATGCGTAAAACACCAGGTATATCACTAGAACGAGAAAGGGAAGAAGCAGAAGAAGAACCAACTGAATATTGACCATGACCACTCCTATGTGAACTCACGTAACTCCAAAAGTCAATATCATCAGTTGATGATGAAGTACATGTTGGAACAGGGTGTAACGACCAGGATCTCTCTTGTCGGGATCTTATCCCCAACTGTTACTCATCCATACTATCTGCTTTGGGAGGGCCTGAGCCCAGTTAACCCCTCATAGATTTCTTTCACGTCCCCAGCGATTCGAATCCAAGACCTCTACTTATAAGACACTTAAATTGAATACTAGTTCCAATTGGGCGACTCCCAAATGGTACGAAAGTAATAATAATGGCAATTTCACAAAAATTACCACGTTACTGGATTTCCATAAGTTAAATTTTGTGAAATTGCTATTATTATTACTTTCGTACCCTCTAAGTTAAGTATATGATCCATAATACATGCTAATGGAAATAACATAGGCAATTGTTCCCAATATTTTCAAACTTTAATCTCCATGACATGTATAATATTAGAAAAAAGAGCAAAATTCTTATACCTAATAAATTTGTTAGCAATATAATAGAAATGATTTAAAATAAGTGGAGTAGTTGGATAATATAAACCAGAACATGTATTTGTTGCGTCATAAAAACTTTCAAAAAATTTCTAACATGAACACATTTTTCCCAGTCATATGCTTCCAAAATATATTTCGAGCCGTGTGAGTGTCGACCATTATAATATACATAAATGCAATCTTCGTAACATTCAGAAGATTCAAGCATGAGATATGTTGAATTCCATCTATGGCCAACGCCAGTACAAAAATATTTTGATTACAGGCCATTTTCAACACATCGAGTAGCAAAAACTTGTTTTTTTGCTGGTGAGACCGTAATATAATTAATAGCATATCTAATTTTTTATAATTGGTCTTGTATAAATTTTAATCCATCTTAAACAATTAAATTAAACACATGACATACACAATGAATGTAAAATAAAATACTAAATTCTAGACTACAATGTTGAATTAATTTCTCAATTAATATATTGTTGGGGCCTACATTATCAAATGTAAAACTACGAGTCTTAGAATCACGTTTAAATTCATGTAACACACCCAATAAAACATGAAATATATTAGCTCTATTATGAAGATAGTCTATTTGTCTAAACGCTATTACTTTTAATGCATTATCCAATTACTATCAATATAGTGTGCAGTTGCAGCCATGTATCTTTTTTGGTTATTGCCTGTCCATAAGTTTGACGTAAAAGATAAAACACTATTATAATTATTAATATCATTTACAATAGCTTCTTTCTTTTTATTATACAAAATAATAATGCATTTACGAAGAATATTTCTAGAAATATTAACGTATCTTGGTTGAAGATATTTTTGGATGAAGTTCATGAAATGAAGATTTTCCACCAAGCTCAGTGGAAACTCGACATTTGCCACCAATTCCGACAGTCTTTCGCGGTGCATGATATCTTGTGAATATATCCAATTGTTGAGATTGAGACTACTGGACCCAGCTCTCAGAGATCCAATCTGGAGTTGTGCCTGATTTGTTTTCAAACCTCCATGTTGGAATTGACACTTTTTGAAGTATCTATTTAGATGGGTCGTGCTTATCCCCTTTTTCCAGGATAACTTCTCTTTACAGTGTACTTTGTACTCAGGGACTCCGTACACTAGTTTATCAGGCACCAACTCAAAATGCTGTCAGCACTTAGTCTTTTGTTTGGTGGATTTTCGTTTAGTGCTAGAACCGATGGTTGTTTGTGATTCGACATCTTCTTGAACATCATCCAAATCAGTTGGATCATTGCTACCTCCAAACTAGTCAGTAATATCGTTTGAAATTGGAATGTCATTAAGACCATTGAAATCATCATCATTTCGATCGTAGGCCATTTAGAATAAAATAAAAAAAAATAGTAGAAGATGAAGATGTAGTAGAAAATAGAAATGTAGAAAATTAGTAGAAAATGTAGAAAATTAAAACTTAAATTATAGAGTAATATCTAGATAATGAGATATTAGATACTAATTATAACACTAATATTGAGAGAATAAAATTTGAGAATCATTAATGAATCTAGTATATAATAGATTGAGAAATTGAAGTGTGAAAAAATGATTTTAGAATTAGGGTATTTATAGGAAAATAATTGAATTTTAAAAAAAATTAAAAGCTGGCCAACGGTCACGATAATGTGACTGTTAGCACGAGCCACGAGCCGAGCAGCTCGTGGCTTGTGCATTTTAGTTCGTGGTCATGAGCCCACTAGCCCATAACGAGCCCGGCTCATGGGCTCGTGTCCACTAGTTGGTCGAGTCGATTTTGAACTCGGCCCCCAATATGGGCCGAGCCGACGAGTTTTTTTACCACCCCTAGTTTTATAGTAGCTTATTCAAGTTCAACCAATTTAGAAGTTGGAATAGTTTCACCATATACCAAAATATTTTTTAAGAAAAATTAGAAAATTAATGTTTTTACTTTTTTTAATACTTCTTGTTACGTTGGTTACATTTTTTTATAAAAGATGTGTGTTACAATTGTTACATTTATTATATTTGAAATTTAAAATGTTTAGAAGTAATTGTAAAATTTTAATATAAAATCAAGTATGTAATAAAATCACTTTCAGTGATAGTGGCCTTGAACAAAGCAATTGGGCTAAAAAAAATATTGGCACCTAATCAAGGTGGTTTTGTGGCTTGGATGGTGCAATTGATTCTATGATTGGTAATGTGCATGTATTGAACTCATCAGCAAATTGGGATGAAGTGTCTATCAAACAAGGGCTTATTAATCATTTTAAAAGTCATCAAGTTAAAGTAAATTCCAAGTCGAGGTTTGTCGTTGAAAATTTAGGGAAAAGCATCTTAAGGGCTCTAATAAGTCATCAACCAAGAATGACACAACGTTGGTTAATCAAGAAGAAAGGTTGAATGAAGAGGTACAAAGCCCTAAAGAGACAAAATCAGTTGAAAAGAGCCTAGTTCAAAGTTTTATTAAAGCTGACATGGATTGCATGGGCATAGCAGTATGTGCACAAAAAAGCACTGAGGTCCTTCGAACTACAATTGCAAAGAAGGCACATTCTTTCTCAAGGCATGTTTACAGAGATGACGCATTTGGCCATATTAATGGAGAAATAGATTACCCGACAGACTACCCAATTCCAAAATATGGGCAGACATTAATATCCTCATAGGCCAGTTCATGTAAAATTTCAGTTATCTCATATAAGATAATAAATTACACAAACCTTAATTCCCAAATCTTGGAACATTGATTTTCACATTAAACAATTAAATTAATAACTCATTAAGAAGCATACCTTGATCCATGACAGATTATTGAAAAAACCAAACCTTCAATTGATCTTCAAAAATTGGTAGAACCAAGAACCAAGAAATTATATTTTCTCTCCCTTAACCTTTTAATTGGATGTAAATAAATGATGGGGTACATCCACATTTATAAGCAACGAGAGATAGTTTCCTATAATCTTTAGACTTCCACTTTCCGTCAAAGTGGAGTTACATAAAACCACCAACTTCTCAGTTGACCAATAGGATTCTAATTCTTTAGTATTATTAGACCACTTAATGAATTTAATCCATTAAATAATATTACGTGGGCCACATAATTATCTTACATTCTCCCACTTGGCCCATGTGATATTATCTCATTATGTGGCATAATAAACAATCCATAATGCGCAAATGATAAGTTAAAATCCGTCATACATTGGTCAATTAATGTATCATAACCAACTACAGACTAATAACAGTCATGGCGGTCGTACATCATTATTTCATCATAATCCCTTCCATGTACCACATCATTAGATTTTCGCTTAACATGACCTATAAACGAGAAGTTCATTAATGTTCCAACAATGATGTCTTCGTTAGGACCATTCCTATCACCATTTATATAATCCATTAATATATATACCAATCATTAAGACTGTAACTATATATGTGTCAAAAACAATAAATCAAATACATAACGTCATGAATATAATAACATAACGTCAATGATCATTTATAATAATGCCCATTTTTTCGACATGCTCATTAAATGCCTTAGACGGCAATCCTTTTGTTAATTGATCTGCAATCATAAGATTTGTGCAAATGTGCTCGATTGACACTCTTTGTTCTTGAACTTCTTCTTTAAAGAAAAAATATTTCAATTCTATATGTTTAGCACCCTTAGCTTACTTGTTGTTCTTTGAATAGAAGACTGCTGCAGAATTATCACAATACTGTCGAAAATTCCAAGTCCTAAAATAAAGTTTCACAGCCAATTTTCTTGAACTTTGACCTCAAAGCATGCCACAAACTCAGCTTCCATAGTAGATACAGCAATGACTATTTTGCACTTTTTCATGATATTGTCCCTCCAGCTAAGAAAAACAAATAACCAAATGTAGATTTTCTAGTATCTATGTATCCAGCAAAATCTGAATCTGAATACCCAATGACCTCCAAATTATCATATCTCCTATAAGTGAGCATACAGTTTTTCGTTCCTTGCAAATATCTCAACACTTTCTTTGCAGCTATCCAATGATCTAGTCCAGAATTACTTTGATATCTGCCTAGCATTTCGACAGCAAAACTGATGTTTGGCCTGGTGCAAGTTTGAGCAAACATTAAGTTCCCAATAATAGATGCATAAGGAATAGCTGCCATTTGTTTTTGTTCTATTTCATTCTTTAGACATTGCATGAGACTAAATATGTCTCCTTTCTTAATTGGAACAACACTTGCTGAACACTTTTTCATTTTGAATCTCTCTAGAACTTTGTTAATATATGTTTTATGAGACAACCCTAATAATCCTTGTGGTTTGTCTCGGAATATTTCAATTCCACATAGGTTGCATTTCCCATATCTTTCGTTTCAAAATTCTTAGAGAGAAATTTCTTGGTCACGTGTAATAGGCCAAGATCATTAGTAGCGAGCAAAATATTATCAACATACAGAATTAGAAATATGAACTTACTCCCACTAACCTTCAGATAAATACACTAGTCAACAATGTTTTCATTAAATCCAAAAGAAGTAATGGTATTGTTGAACTTGAGACCATTACTGGAAAGCTTGTTTAAGTCTTAATATTGATTTCTTCAGTTTACATACCATGTGTTCCTTTCCTTCAACTGAAAAACCTTCAGGTTGATCTATATAAACTTCTTCATCTAAATTTCTATTTGGAAATACAATTTTTACGTCCATTTGATATAACTCTAAATCATAATGAGCTACCAAAGCCATAATAATTCTGAATGAATCTTTATTAGAGACGAGTGAAAAGGTCTCCTTATAGTCAATGCCATCTTTTTGAGTGTAACATTTGGCAACAAGTCTATCCTTATACCATTTGATATTACCATTAGAGTCGCATTTGGTCTTAAAGACCCATTTACACCTGACTCTTTTACATGCTTCAAGTAATTCAACGAGATTCTAGACTTCATTCTTATCCATAGATTTTAATTCATCTTTCATGACGCTTTCAATGGCCTGTGAAAACAAAAATGGGTCGTCATCAACAATTCCTAAGTCAAATTCAAACTCTTGTAGGTAAACCACATAACCATTAGGAATAGCAGGTCTACGCTGTGTTTCTGACCTTCTTAATGCTATTTCTTGTGGTTTATTTAGTACATGTTCATTAATAGCAACTTCATTGTGAGATGTTTGATCATTCATTTGTTGTTCTGGCAAATTGTCATGATGTTCAACAATTGGATGAACAAAAACATTAGAATAAGTTGAGGACATATGAACTTGAACTCTAACTTCTTGAATTTCCACATTTCATGGTTCTACGCTCCCACTAACTTCGCCATTTTAAATGAACCTAGAATTTCCAATTTCAACAATTCTAGTACTATGATTAGGACGATAAAATCTATACCCCTTTGATTTTTTTGGATAACCAATGAACAAACAATTGATTGTTCTTTAGTCCAGTTTCTTTTCATGTGGATTATAAATTCTTACTTCTACTGGGCAACCCCAAATATGCAAGTGCCTTAAACTGGGTTTTCTTCCAGTCCATAGTTCAAAAAGAGTCTTTGGGACTGCTTTATTAGAACTTGTTTAGCAAATTCATGGCAGTTTTTAAAGCATACATCTACAAAGAGATGGGTAAAGATGAATTACATAACATACACCTAACCATTTCCATTAAAGTACGATTAAGCCTTTTTGCTACACCATTTTGTTGTGGTGTACCTGGCATAGTGTATTGACCACATATGCCACGTCTTTCAAAGAATTTAACAAATGAACCTCAAGTGTTCTCCAGTTTTATTATACATTCTATAATATTCACCACCTCTATCAGATCTAATAATTTTCACATTTCTATCTAATTGTCGTTCAACTTTATTGATAAAGATTTCTAAAGCATTTACTGCTTGAGACTTTTCATGCAACAAATAGACATACCCATAATGTGAAAAGTCGTCAATAAAGGTGATAAATATCTTTTCTCCACCAAATGATGGAGCGTCAAAAGGTCCACATATATCGGTGTGTATAATTTCAAGAAGCTGTGTGCTATTTGTGGCTCTTTTCTTTGTGTGTTGGGTTTGTTTATCCTTAATACAATCAACACACACTCCAAGATTAATAAAACCCAAGTCATGAAGGATTTCGTTCTTTACTAATTTTTATGTTCTTTCTTTGGATATGTGACTCAAGCGTTTATGCCACAAATTAACAGATCGTTCATTTACTAAACTACATTTAGTACCAATATTATGATGCAAAGTTAAGAGAGTCTCAGCATAAAGATTATCAAGCTTCAATTTGTATAAGCCATCGTAAAGAATACCAGAACCAATAAGATGATTATGTTTAAATAAACTGAAACATCAATTTCCAAACTTAAAGGGGTATTCAACAACATTAAGTTTTGATAATGAAACTAAATTGCGAGAAACGAAAGGTACGTGAAGAGTTTGAAACAAATCTAAATGATGTCCAGTATCTAAAATCAAACGATGAGTTCTAATGGCTTCTACTAGGACTTTGACTCGATTTTCCATGAGAACGAACTTTTCATTTAGACTTATGGTTTGGGTTGAAAACGATCCCTGCATCGTATTGGAAACATAAGTAGTATATCTGGAATCAATCCACCAAGTATTATAAGGAACTTCAGCTAAATTAGATTCGAAACATACGAATCAATGGGCTTACCTTTCTTTTTGAACCATGTCTTATGTTTCAATGGTGCCCAGATTTGTGATAGAAATGGCACGTATCTTTCTTACGTTCGTTCTTGTGAATTTGGGCAGAAGACTCATTTATATTGAGTCTTTGCTTAATGTCCTTTCTAGATTTCTTTCCAGCTTTTTGATGATTTACAAAATGAATGGAATGAGTTCCTTCATTCTTAAGCCTTGTCTCTTTTTGCACAAGCATGCTGTGCAATTCATTCACATTCCATTCATCCTTCAAAATATTTTAACTCATTTGGAATGGACCATAATCAGGAGGTAAGAAATTGATTGTAAACTGTACTAGGAAATTCTCATCCACAGTCATTCCCAGATACTTAAGTCTTGCCGCAATATTTGTCATCTCAATGACATGTTCGTGCATGGTACGAGAACCATCATATTTCATGGTGGTCAAAGTACCCATTAGTGTACCAGCAAGTGATTTATCAGTAGATTGGGAACGCTCTTCCACAAATTTTATAAATTCCTTAACACTTTCAGTTTTAGGACTTAATATTCTTTGCTATAGTCGTTCGCATAAACATTAGGCTTGGTCTATTTGATCTTTCCCAAGCTTTATAGAAAGAATTTTCATCAACACTACTTGCGTCAGTAAGGGCAGCAGGTTTCTCTACTTGAAGTGACATGTCTAGGTCCAAAACATCTAAGTGGAACTGGACTTGTTCACACCAGTCATAGAAATTAATCTCGTTGAACATAGGAACTGATGAGGCATGCGAATGCAAAGAAACGAAAACATAAACAGCAATATATATATATATATACATTAGCCTTGAGTTGTAATTTTAAAAACTTAATTCAGATTCAAATAAACAAATAAACTATAAATTTGCATCGCAATTCTCCTTTGGGTGATACAACGATATATAATCTTAATAAATTTAATAATGCTAATTTTAATTTAACAGAATTGGTAATTATAAATATACTCTAATTAGATGTGTCTGTTATCTTTGGATATACAAAACACATATAACTAAGTATATCAATTAACCATATTTACGTTCAAGATTAATAAAATTAACTGACCAATCTTTGGACCATCCTTAACAATTTTATTATCTTTAAACACCAATTTACTTGTAACAACAAAAATCTTAATGTCATCTTCATTTATAAGCATCAATCTATCACGAGTAATTGGCTATCAAATTATGTAATATTTTACTGGTAAAATATTAATATAGTCTAGAAATAAATAGTATAAATGTAAATTACTTATAAATATTACAAATTTCTTTCTATGTAACCTAAAACAAAACTTTAAAGTTGATTTTAGTCTTTGTTGCTTTATAGATTTAGAATATTTATATGGAATTGAAAATCTCATAAATATCTTTATCTTTTTATAAGTTGATAAGTATCTTGGTCTTTTTACAAGTTGATAATATTTGTCTTTTTAGATTTTTCTACATGATCTTTAATCAAGAAGCTCAGACGTTGAGAGATAGAGTTCTCAACAATTCGCAACTTGATCTGTTAAGAAGAGTCACCTATATTTTTATCTAACAAAAATAATAAACATATATTGACAAAAACTTTAAATTAAACAATTAAGCAGATATATGATGTCTAATTGCATAAATAAAAAAGCTTAAAACAAAATTGATGTAATTGCCTTAATTCGAGTACTTTACCGTTTAGCAAATTAATTGCCTTCAAATTTTAATTTTAATTTTTTTTCAACTATTTTCTTGATCTTCCTAAAAGGCTTAAGAC
The DNA here is from genome assembly GCA_030279155.1 of Forsythia viridissima. Lineage (NCBI taxonomy): Eukaryota > Viridiplantae > Streptophyta > Magnoliopsida > Lamiales > Oleaceae > Forsythia > Forsythia viridissima. The sequence continues at coordinate 30,625,367 of CM059041.1, read as the reverse complement.
TAGCTAAAAACGAAATTTCATCATGTTTAAAGAGGTTTTGAACACATTCTCATTCTTGGGAGAAAACATAACATTTATTAACTAAGAGGATTACTCTTTCATTTTAGCCATGGAATCCAGAAAAAAGGGGAAAAGTTTGAAAATAAAATTCTTGAAAAAAAATATTTTTGAAGGAATTAATTGCTTGCTAAATTTTTTTTTTCTCTTTTACGCCTTCCCAAAAATATAATAAAGTAACAAATAATTAAATAACAATATGAGATGAAGAACTTACTTTTATTGAAAAATTTCTAAGAAGATCTTTATAATTGAGAGCGATACAAGCGATAGTATGTAAATCTATGTGTGTTCTTTTTTTTTTTTTTTTGCATGTGTTCCTTATGCTATAAGCAAAGATACTTATAGAGAAGGAAGATAATAAAATAATTGTACAACTTTACAAGTATATGGTTGGGAAAGAAAGAAGAAAAATTCAAAGCTTTTTGTGCACACTTTAAATTCTTTTTCTGTTCATCATAAATATTTTTCCTCTTCATCATAAATACTTTTCCTGTTCACCATAAATGCTTTTCCAATTCACTTTATACACCTTTTTTACAACGCATCATTTCCTTCAATTATTTATCTTTCATGTAGCCGTTTTGACTTTTCTTTTTGAATAATTGTCCATGCGATGTCTAATCTATTTATTTGTCCATCATTTCAATATAGACATTTTCTAGATCAGTATCCATTTCATTATTTGCTCCTTCTGAAATATCTTATGTATCTGAATGGTTCCCAGATGCTTCACAATAGTTTTCAACATAATAATTTTCTTGAAAAGTCATCAGATATTAATTTTTTTGATATGTAATCGGAACATATATTCTTTCTATCTTGATTTTTCTTGCTATATATTATTCACAAAAAATATTCCATTATTCCATTGTGCCACAAGTTTGTAGTTCGTCCTTTGCATTTTCATAAGAGCAACTGTTTCTGAAATTCTTCTTTCATAATCAATCTGTCTAGCTTTAATCTTGATATAAGTCTCTGAAGAATGTCTGAATTTTATGGAACCTTCAAAAATTTTAATAAAATGGTATGCTGGGATAATAATACCATTATTTACAATTGATGGTCTGGAAATAAATTGAATCATTAAAGGGTGTTGTTTAAGCTGATCTAGAATCTTTTTGAGAGTGGGTAGAAAAAATTTAAAAGGTCTATTTAAGATATATATACTATGTCCATCATACCGTATTGTAAAGCTGAATAAAAAATATCATATTCTTCTTGAGAAATTGTATAGTCAAATGAAATTGTAGGGTAATTGTGTTTAACAAAGGAAGAGTCATGGATAGCTGTTTTGTAGAGAGGGCCATATTGAAAGAAATATTGATTTTTATTATGATAATACTGTAAAGATTGGGAGAAATCAATAATTTATTGAATAAGTGAATTTTTAATAGAATTTTGGACAATGTTGGCACAATCTCCAATATTTTGTTCTAGATCATAAAGAGTTTTTTCTTGCCCTGCAGCTGCTGTAGAATTTGTTAGTTCAATAAGTCTTTTTATTTTAGGAAGATATTTTCTACTGGAAAAAGTAATAATGTTTTTTGAACAATTTTCTTTAGCAATATCTTCAGAATTAAATATTTCTAAGGTTTCATGTAATTTAATAATCTCATCTTGGTACTTGGTTATTTCTTGTTGATGAGAAGATACTTGGTCTTCTAAAATTTCTAGTCTTACTTCTAAAGTATGCTTTTTATAATTAAGATTTCTAACTACTCTAGTCATAGTTTCACAATTGTTACAAAGTTGCAAATATGAAAATGGTGTTTGAGAGGAAAATGATGATAGTTGAAAAGTTGGTGCATGCATTGTCTGTCTAATTTTTTCAAATATATAAAAACTAAATATAATAGTCTGTCTACAATGATTTAAGACTTCTTCAAGAGTGTAAAATCCTTTGAAAAGGGGTTCTGAAAATATGTCTATCTGTTGAATTACTTCTGGCCAGTAGTTATAAACTCCTAGTTGTCTTTCTTTGATTACTACAAAAAAACTGAAATTTTTACTTTTTACTTGATTATGGGTCTGTCTAAAATAGTTAGCTAAAGCATTAATACTATCTAATTTCTGTTTAGAGTCTCTTGCCATCCTGAGATTATCTAGTAGGCACATTTCTTTTTCTAGAAGTCTTTCTAAATTATTTTATTTGAATCGAAGATTAGATCATTGAGGGATCACTCTTAAAGTTATGTTCCCAAAGTTCATCATCATTTGATCCATCTGCAATATGAACAAAATTAGTCAGAAATTCAATAACTTGTCTACTTAAATTATCGGCTAAAATGTTATTTTTTTCCATCTATGTATTCAATACTTACCTTATAACTATTTAAGATTTCATACAATTTTAACCACCTTTTATGTATAATTTTATCGAAATTAGTCTTTTTAATAAATTTAACAATTGCTTCACATCTGTTCTCATAGTAAATTTAGTATTTAAAAATAATTTAAAACTTTCTATACTATGAATTATAGCCATTATTTCATAATCTAAACTGGTTAAGTATTTTCCTTTTATTTTATATTTACCGCTAGCATATCTACAAATTTTTTCTTCCTTTTTATCACTATTTTTATTTGGTTTAGAATATAAAATGCATCATCATCCTAATTTACATCCGTCTGTTTCTATTACCTTATATTCACTATCTAAAGGTAATTCTAAAAGTGGTAGTTGTTGGATTTCATTTTTATTTGTCTTACTAATCCTATGTCTGTTTGGTTTTGTCCCTTGCTTGATAATTTGTTGTATAAATGTCCAATCTTTTTACCTAAATATTTAATAAAACTTCTAGCATAATTTAATATTCCTAAAAAGACTTGCAATATTTTAGTTTCTTCTATCTTATCTGAGAATTGTAAAATACTTTTTAGTCTTTATTATATGAGGTTGTAGTTAAATTTTTCCTTCTACTGTGATTATTCCTAGAAATTCTATTATTTTGTTTATTTATTTCTATTTTCTTTTTACTAATAATTAACTCATTTTCTATAAATTTATTAAAACTATTTCTAAATGCTTTAAATGCTCTTTATGATTTTTGCTGTGTTAAAATATCATCAATATATATACAAACAAATGGTAAATAATTAAAAATAGAATCCATTTTTCTTTGAAATATAGATAGAGCATAATTTAAACCAAATGGTATGACAATCTACTCAAAATGTCCTAGTGGTGTTGTAAAAGTTGTCTATGGAATAGAGTCTTTATGCATTTTAATTTGCCAAAATCCTGATTTACGGTCAAATTTTGAAAAGATTTTGCTATTTTGTATTTTATTTAAAATCATGTCTTTATCAGGTATTTTATATCCGTCTTCTACTGTATTATTATTTAGACTTTTATAATTTATAACCATTTTATCTTTTCCTCGTTTGATTTCACTATAATTTCTAACCATAGAAGCTGTTGATCTATGTTGACTAGTAGAAAGTCTTATAACTTTTAACTCTAACAATTCTTTAATCTGAATTTTAAAGTTTTCTATATCTTAATTAGTATGTTTTATTTCTGAGGTTCTAATCTTTATATTTTCATTTATAATTTCTATTTTAGTTTCAATTTTATTTATATCCCAATGTTTTAGAGAGTCTTTTCCTATTATTTGGGCTTGTTCAGCTAATTGTAAAATCTTATCTATACTTTCTAAATGGTCTATCTTTTTATTAAAAACAATTAAGGTGGTGTTCTCTTTACGTTTGTGTTTTGTGTTTTGTGTTTTGAATTCATTTTGTGTTTTGTGTTTTGAGTGCTTGTTTTGATATTTTTGAAAATGCGTTCTTTTCGAAATTTTTGAAAATTGTTTCTGAAAACAGAAAACTTGAAAACGCGTTTCCTTGAAACATTTTAGAAATTTGGACTTACTTGGAATTAAAAATAATTATTAATTAAAAACAATTAAAAACAATTCAAAATAATTATTGTTGGAATTAAAAACATTGAAAAATTTTGGAATTAAAAACAATTATTAATTAAAAATATTTAAAAACAATTAAAAACAATTATTTGGAATTAAAAACATTTAAAAACATTGATTGTTGGAATTAAAAATATTTAAAAACAATTAAAAACAATTATTTAGAATTAAAAACATTTAAAAACATTGATTGTTGGAATTAAAAATATTTAAAAACAATTATTTGGAATTAAAAACATTTAAAAACATTGATTGTTGGAATTAAAAATATTTAAAAACAATTAAAAACATTTAAAAACAATTATTTGGAATTAAAAACATTTAAAAACAATTATTTGGAATTAAACATATTTAAAAACATTGATTGTTGGAATTAAAAATATTTAAAAACAATTAAAAACATTTAAAAACAATTAAAAAAAATTATGTTTTGAAATTAAAAACAATTAAAAATATTTACAAATAATTATTAATTAAAAGAAATTATATTTGGAATTAAAAACAATTTAAAACAATTATATTTGGAATTATTTGAAATTAAAAACAATTCAAAATAATTAAATTAATTCAAAACACTTACAAAAGGAGCCGCGCGTGTGAGGAGTCGAACCCGTGACCTCCAAGAAACAATTAGCGCGGCTGACCATTGAGGTAAGGAACCGCATTTTGTTAAAAAAAAACGCGGAAAATGATTATATTATGAGTTTTTTGTACAGCCTAAAACAAAAACGCGGATTGATGATTCGAACCGCCGACCAAAACGGCCAAAACGCGTGTTTTGGCCGTTTTGGAAAACACCTTTTGTTTGTTAAGAAAATCAAAAAATGCCAAATATGCCATTTTCCGTTTCCTTTGATAAATTTTATGGTGTTTTGAAAAATGAATTTTCAAGAATGACAAAGAGAACACGTTTCCCCTATTTCAAAAAACACAAAATAGAAAATAGATTGAAAATGGGCAAGAGAACAGCCCCTAAGTCTTTTGCTCTTGGTACAAAATCTGTTTTTAAGGTTTATAAAGATAAATAATCTAAGAATTCTAAACTTTCTAAATCTTCGTAATCATTTTGTGTTTTTTATGGTAAAAGTCCACCACGCTTAGCTCGTAACTCTAATGTTTTTATAGTCTGTATAATAGATGTATCTTTCCCAAGAATTATTGCATCATTTGCAATTGTTAAACTACCATTTCTACTTAATAAGAATTTTATTCCTATAACAAATCCATCTTTAATTTATTGACTTACTAAAGTAGTTGTTAAGCTATATTGTCTTTCTTGAAATCTAATTTTACAATCATCAAAAAGTCTTTCTTCAAACTCCATTTTACTGCCATCCATTTGACTTCCTCTTATTTCATATTCTAATTTCTGTCTACAATCTTCTAGGACTAAGTCTTTTCTAATTATGTTAAATGTGCATCCTGTATTGGACGATTTTTTGAACAACTAAGAATGAACAATGATTTACTGGTAAAATATTAATATAGTCTGGAAATAAATAGTATAAATATAAATTACTTGTAAATATTACAAATTTCTTTCTATATGTAACCTAAAACAAAACTCTAAAGTTGATCTTAGTCTTTGTTGCTTTATAGATTTAGAATATTTATATGAAATTAGAAATCTCATAAATATCTTTATCTTTTTATAAGTTGATAAATATCTGTCTTTTTACAAGTTGATAATATTTGTCTTTGTTTTCCTACAGGATCTTTAATCAAGAAGCTCAGACATTGAGAGATAGAGTTTTCAACAATTCGCAACTTGATATATTAAAAGGAGTCACATCTATTTCTATCTAACAAAGATAATAAACATACATTGATAAAAACTTTAAATTAAACAATTAAACACATATATGATGTCTAATTGCATAAATAAGAAAGCTTAAAACAAATTTATTTTTACGATTGACTATACAAATTTCTTGATCCTTATAAGGTTTAATTTACAGTGAACATTCAGATATAATCTAATAGATTGAATAAAATCAAAGCAGATTAATGCTATTAATATTGCAAAACTTTAAAGTACTACAAATGGGTCAACTGTAAACTACTAAATCTTTAATTCAAGCAGCGGTGGATCATTTGTGAGAATTAAAAAAGAAGCAGAATTCTTCATCATTGCACACAATATGTAACCCACCATAAATATGTATCATGCAGTGGACTTTGCAACTTTAATCCAATAAATTTGTGTCATTAACACTAATAAATCAAATAGATTTATGTTATGACACAATTAAATAGCGATTGATTATTCATTCATCAATTTCAAGCAAAACTTTCGTATCAATGCATACTCATTATTTATAGAATACAACAGCACACGAAAATCTTAATTTGTCCAATTAAAATCTTTAAATTATAAATAAACTTTAATAAAATAAACAATAATCGAAACATCACAAGTTTCTAAACCATGCTCTGATACCACATGTAAAATTTCAGTTATCTCATATAAGATAATGAATTACACAAACCCTAATTTCTAAATCTTGGAATTTCATAATTTTCACATTAAACAATTAAACTAATAACTCATTAGGAAGTGTACCTTCATACATGACAGATTATTGAAAAAAAAAAAACAAATCTTCAATTGATTTTCAAAATTGGCAGAACCAAGAACCAAGAAACTATATTTTTTCTCCCTTAACTTCTTAATTAGACATAAATAAATGATAGAGTACATCCACATTTATAGGCAGCGAGAGGTAGTTTTCTACAATCTTTGAACTTCCACTTTCCATCAAAGTGGAGTTACATAAAACTACATGATTCTTAGTTGACCAATAGGATTTTTGTTCTTTAATATTATTAGACCACTTAATAAATTTAATCCATTAAATAATATTATGTGGGCCTCATAATTATCTTACATAGACACCGACCACGAACATTCCAAGTATATGACTATGCTCTTGATAAATTGAAGCATGATGACACGAGCTCGTGAATTCTAGTTTTCACTTATGCTTTTATGACTTGTAGTAAGTTTACTTTATTGGAGGTCAGGCCAAACCCCATCCTAAATTTTACTTTCTTTACTTTATTTTAATATTAATAAACCATTCCACCAGTATGGTTTACAAAACTATAATAATAATGCTTGGCGGCTCTACAACAGGACTCTGCCCCGTAACATACCATTTACATAATCTGACCTCCTCTGCCTTCTCCTTTTTACTCCTTGTCCATATTCCAAGAACTTCTGAATCAAGCCTCCGTTAAGAACCCTGGCCACATTCACCACCACTCCCTCATCGAGCTGCTGTGATGAGAGTAGTCAACCACAACGTGTCTCGTTTTACCCTTTAAACTGTTGGGTTTAAATTATTAGACCCAATTGTTTATTTTAATTAAATGGGTCCAGCCTATAAGAATTAAATTATTTTGGATCCAAGTGAAATTCTAATTAAAAACCTAAGGACTAAGCTTGCAATTTAAGATAAAGAATTCTGAATTGATTGAAATTGGTTTTCTTGGACTACAGCTTTTCAAAGTTGAATATATATATATATATATATATATATACACACACACGTACAGAGATCAGATATATACATGCAGCAGCTATTTCTTGGTTTCTTGATAACAAAAGAACATTCAGTAATAGTGAAAAAATCACACACAGAGAAATTATAGGAGAAAGAATAACGATTGTTTGGCAAAGAAAAATTTGGGCACAAATTTTTTGGGCTTTCTCCTTCAATTCTTGTATTCTACCATTGATTATTTGGTAAGGTCTTTCTCTTCCTTTATTGGCTTTATACTTTTGGCTTCTATCTATTAAGTTAGATGATGGTTATTGTAGTTAGCCAATAAGGTGTTGTTGCTTTGGTGTGTTGGATTACCTCTTGATTTAGGGCATAAATCTAGAGAAGAATTATTATATATTTATTTTGTTGATAGTGAATTATTGTCGGTTTGCTCCGTCGATTTTTCCTTTATCTTAAAGGGTTTTACGACATTAAAGAATAATTCTGGTGTTGTTTAGCTTTATTTATTATTCTGGTATTTATATTGCTTGAGTTGAGTTGATAACATTTATTTTAATTGCACAGTAAAAGGGAAAAAATACATTGTTACATTTGTACATCAACTAGTTTTTTTCCCTAACAGTGGTATGAGAGTCTGGGTTGGGTTGTATGAATTAAAATGGAGGAGCCTGTTGGTAGTGCTATGATTAGACTGACTAATTATAATTGGGTAACTTAGAAGCCTAGAATGGAGGATATCTTTTATTGTAAGGATTTGCATGAATCTATTGAGGGTGATGATGCTAAACTAGTTGACATGATAGAAAAGCAATTGTATACTCAGAATATAAAAGCTATTGGGGCTATCAGACAATGGGTAGATAATAGTGTATTTCATCATGTGGCACAAGAGACTAATGCTAATAAAATTGTTGTCAAAATTGGAGTCTATGTTTGAGAAGAAAACTGCATCTAAGAAGTCTTTTTTAATTAGAGACTTGGTCAATATGAAATATAAAGAATGCATGAGTGTGACAGAGCATCTAAACAATTTTCAAAATATCATATATCAGTTAGATACTATAGATATGATTCTTGAAGAAGAATTGTAGGATTTGTTGATTTTGAGTTCTTTACCAGATAGTTGGGAGACTTATGTTGTGACTGTTAGTAACTTTGCTGTTGATGGTGTTTTGACTATGGACTCTATAAAAGACATTATGCAGAATGAAGAAACAAGAAGAAAATCTACAGGCATACGTACGGGTTTAGATCATACACAGACTCTCGTTACAGAGGATAGAGGAAGGAATAAGAATAGATGGCAAATAGGTTACAGCAAGTCAAGAGGCAGATCAAAATCAAAAGACAAACATGTTGTTTGTTACTGTTGTGGCAAATATGGTCATATTAAAATAAATTGTCGAGTTTGGTTGAGAGAGCAAAAAGAAGGTAGCAATTAGAAGAAAAAAGATAACAAGAACACTACATATGTTGTATCTGATGGTGATGATATACTGTCTTGCAGAGAGCATGAGTGCCTACACATAAGTGATTCTAGTATTGAATGGATTGTTGATAGCGCTCCTTCTTACCATGTTTCTTCAAACATAAATTTGTTTGCTAATTACACAGTGGGTGATTTTGGTATCATGAAGATGAAAAATACTAGTCAATCTAAGATTGTAGGGATTGGCAACATTCACTTGTAAACACATGTCAGTTGCACCTTGATGTTGAAAGATGTGAGGCACATTCCTGATATGCGCCTTAATCTAATTTCAGTTAATGCTCTTGATCAGTAGAGTTATCACAACAGCTTCGATGGTTTGAAATGAAAATTGTCAAAAGGTTCTTTGGTTATTGCTAGAGGAAAAGCTTGTTGCACACTATACATTATGGGAAAGCTTGTAAAAATGGGTTGAATACAGTTGAAAATTCTTCTCCCGAGCTTTAGCACAAGAGACTCGGCTACATGAGTGAAAAGGGGTTACAGGTTCTGGCTAAGAAGACATTCATTTCCTTAGCCAATAGTATGTTTCTAAACCGATGTGATCATTGTTTATATGGTAAACAACATAGACTTTCTTTTAGTGGCTCTTTTAGAAGAAAAGAAGATATTTTAGAACTAGTACATTTTGATGTGTGCTCTCCTGGTGATGTGGCTTCTTTGGGTGGAAACAAATATTTTGTTACCTTTGTTGATGATGCTTCTAGAAAACTATGGGTATATCTTCTGAAATCTAAGAACCAAGTGTTTCAGTGTTTTCAGCAGTTTCATACCATGGTAAAAAGAGAAACAGGGAAGCCTTTGAAAGGCCTCAGAATGGATAATAATGGAGAATACACTTCACATCAGTTCAGTGAGTATTGCTTAAAATTTGGGACTTGACATAAGTTCACAGAATCTAGTTATCCTCAACATAATGGTGTGGCATAAAGAATTATCCGTACCATTCTTGATAGAGTCAGATGCATGTTGAAGACAGCCAAGCTACCTAAATTTTTTTTAGGTGAAGCAGTTCAGACTGTTTGTTACTTGATCAATAGATCTCCTTATGTTCCTTTAAATTTTGATATTCCAGAAAGAGTGTGGAGTGGTAAAGATATATCATACTCTCGTTTGAAGGTGTTTGGGTGCAAGGTATTTGTGCACATGCCTAAGGAACATAGGTCTAAGCTTGATGATAGAGGTGTTCATTGTATTTTTCTTGGCTATGGTGATGAATAGTTTGGCTACAAATTTTGGGATCCAGAGAAAAAGAAGACTGTGAGAAGTAGAGATGTGATTTTTCATGAAGACCATATGATTGATGACTTTAATAAAGTTGATCAGCCAAAAGAGTGACTGCAGTTGTTCCTAATTTCATGTCTCCAACACCACAACCTGTTGTTGGAGATAATATAGTTCCTACTGATAATGATGTTGATGACATTGCTCATGGTGATATGCATGTTGATGAGATTGCTAATCTGGAGGAGCAGATTCTAGATGAAGAATCACATGTTAAGAGGTCTACTAGAGAGCATAGACCATCTTCTAGGTATCCTATTTATGACTACATTTTGCTTACCATTGATAGAGAGCCAGAGAGCCAGAAAGCGTTTCAGAGGCACAGATTTATAGTGTTAAAGTCCATTGGATGAAAGCAATGACAGAAGAGATGAATTCTTTGAAAAAGAATGATACATATGAATTAGTGAATCTTCCTAAGGGTAGAAAAGCATTGAGGAATAAATGAGTATACAAAATCAAACGAGACGGCAATTGTGATATGACGAAGTACAAGGCTCAATTGGTTGTTAAAGGCTGTGGGCAGAAATATGGTGTTGATTTTGATGAGATCTTTTCTCTTGTTGTGAAAATGACATCTATCAGGGTTTTTTTGGATTTAGTAGCTAGTCAAGATTTGGAAATGGAACAACTTGATGTGAAGACTGCCTTCCTACATGGTGACTTAGAGGAAGAGATTTATATATTGCAACCGGAAAGTTTTGAACAAAGGGAAAAAGAACACCTTGTGTGCAAATTGAAGAAAAGTTTGTACGGGCTCAAGCAAGCACCAAGACAGTGGTACAAAAAGTTTGATACTTTTATGGCGAGTCAGGAGTACGCGAGGACGACTTCAGATTCTTGTGTTTACATCGGATCTTTTCCAGGTGACAAGTTCATTATTTTACTGCTTTATGTCGATGACATGCTTATAGTTGGCCAGTATGTAGGGTTGATTAAGAAATTGAAAGAAGTCTTGCATAAGTCATTTGATATGAAGGATTTGGGGATGGTTAAACAAATCTTGGGCATGAAGATAGTTCGGAACAGAAAGTCTAAGAAGTTGTGGCCATCACGGGAAAAATATATTGAGCGGGTACTTGAAAGATTCAGTATGAAAGGAGCTAAGTCAGGTAGCTCACCTCTTAGTAGTCATCTCAAACTCACCAAAAGATCATGTCCTTCGACTAGTGAAGAAAAGAAGAAAATGGAAGTAGCTCCTTACTCTTCAGCAGTTGGTAGTTTGATGTATGCCATGGTTTGTACTCGACCAGATATTGCACATGCAGTTGGTGTGGTAAATAGATTTTTGTCTAATTCTGGCAAAGATCATTGGAAAGCAGTAAAATGGATCATGCGGTATCTTAGAGGGACTTCTACTTTGTGTTTGGGTTTCAAGTGAGCTCAGCCAGTTTTGATAGGATATACAGATGCAGATATGGCCAGAGATATTGATAATAGAAAATCTACATCTTGGTATTTGTTTACTTTTGCAAGGAGAGCTGTTTGTTGGCAGTCAAAATTGTAAAAATGTGTAGCTTTATCTACTACTGAGTCTGAGTATATAGCAGTGACTGAAGTAGGAAAATAGATGATATGGATGAAAAGATTTCTTGAGGAGCTCAATGTGAAACAAAGTGAGTACATTATTTATTGTGATAATCAGCACTCTTGAGTTGAGCAAGAATTCCACATATCATTCTCGCACCAAACATATTGATGTGAGGTATCATTGGATCTGTGGAGCACTTGAAGACAAATATTTACAATTGGAAAAGATTCACACTGATGAAAATATTTTCGATATGTTAACCAAGGTTGTCACCAAGCAGAAGTTTATGTTTTGTGCCGAGCTGGAGGGGATGAACTCCAAATGATTGACTAGAGTTTTATGGTGTACCTCCCTCATGGACTAGAGTGGGAGATTGTTGGGTTTAAATTATTAGACACAATTGTTTATTTTAATTAAATAGGTCCAACCCATGAAAATTAAATTGTTTTGGATCTAAGTGAAATTGTAATTAAAAACCTAAGGATTAAGCTTGCAATTTAAGATAAAGAATTCTAAATTGATTGAAATTGGTTTTCTTGGACTACAGCTTTTCAGAGTTGAACACACACACACGCAGATCAAATATATACATGCATCGGCTATTTCTTGGTTTTTTGATGATAAAAGAACATTTAATAACAGTGAAAAAATCACACGCAGAGAAATTATAGGAGGAAAAATAACAATTGTTTGGCAAAGAAAAATTTGGACACAAATTTTTTGGGCTTTCTTCTTCAATTCTTGTATTCTACCATTGATTGTTTGGTGAGGTCTTTCTCTTCATTATTGGCTTTATATTTTTGAGTTTTATCTATAGTGTTAGATGATGGTTATTGTAGTTAGCCAATAAGGTGTTGTTGATTTGGTGTGTTGGATTACCTCTTTATTTAGGGCATAAATCTAGAGAAGAAACATTGCAATATTCATTTAGTTGATAGTGAATTATTGTCGATTTTCCCTTTATCTTAAAGGGTTTTACGACGGTAAAGAATAATTCTGGTGTTGTTTAGCTTTATTTATTATTCTGGTATTTATATTGCTTGGTTGAGTTGATAACATTCATTTTAATTGCACGGTAAAAGGGGAAAAATATATTGTTACATTTGTACATCAACTAGGTTTTTCCCTGATATAAACCCCTATCCCTTCGTTCGTCCCTTAGTGGACACTACTTCTTGAACTCGATCCACTTCATTTCCTTCCAAGATGTTGTCACGCCCTTACTCGACCTAAACAGCGAACCTAAAGTCTTATCCCCATCCATCGACTCCATGTTATCCAACTACACCAACGTTGAATTCTCTCGACAAGGTGTGAACCGGTAATTCCATGGTTTGCATTCATGTTCCCCCATCCATTGCTCTAACTACTCTACTTAAGTCCCCTAGGTTCGCAAAAAAATCCTCCTTCATCTCCCTGCCATTTTCCTCCAATGCACACATATCCCCAACTCTCATGGCCTCACTATTTTCCTCTCCACCATTCTCCAATTCAGCCCTTGCACTATACTCCGTTGACACAGCTTGATTGTGCAGCCTCATCGAGGACATATGAGATGAGGATATTCGATGTTCCTAGTTAATGTTTTTCCAGCGAAGCACCATCACCCTGTGGAGATGAACTTCGCTTCTTCACCAATGGAAGCAATGCCCTAAGCCAATCGACATAACATTTGATACCGAGGAAAATAGAAAATTGGGTAATAACCTCTGCAGAACATTCACTCATTTTATGCCCTATAATCCCACACGCAAAACAAAAATTATGAAGCCTTTCATAGTGGATAATCAAATTAATTACAAATTGTGTGTCATGAATGAATACTGTGATACCCTTTTCAACGGCTTTGTCACACCCACCTAAAGGTTTAACAAGAGAAATCAATTGTTCATTGAATGCCCACAGGACACCCAAAAATACCTTTAGAATCTAAAGTACAGTCGAAGTGAAAGGCAAAAAAGCTATGGCCTCCTCTCGCTACAACCCTAACCCTATGATACCTCTTCCAAATCAACCGAGCGAGTCCTTACAACCCTTCCATATTGACCACCCTAGTCCTAAACACCTTCCCCATCACAAAATCCGAAGGGAGTAAATTACCTATATATGTCTCATGCCCCCATCCTCACCCACAAGACCATCAAGAATCGTCCAAGTGTACTTCAACGCAGAGCTTGGAAAATTCTGCACGATTCATGTCAATAAACAACAAACTTTCTAGTGATTTCGATTGAAAAAAAAAATATCGTAAACTCTAGTTGATGAAAAGACACCAATTGACTTTTGGTGTCGGGTTTCTATCCTAGAAATGGGAGTTTTTTTAGAGAGAAAATTAGAGTTGATCTTGTTTGTACATGAACTATTATTGTTTTTCTACTTTTTAATAATAAAATGATGGTATTTCGATAAAATTAAATATTATTTATTCCCTTCACTTTTTCTATTATTTCTGAAAAGATTCACCTAAAACTCCAAATAGATAGATTTGACCCTTCAAACAATGAGTATAATAATACGAGCACAAGAAGTTATTTATGATAAGATGGTACAAAAATCAACAAGATTATCGGCTGACACACAAACAAAATGATATTGATATTTTCCAAATAGTAATCTAAGGAGTAAACAGGAAATAAAAGCATCTAATGAAATGATAATACAAAATACAGTTAGACATTTTCAATATAATAATAAATATACTAGAAAAATTAGCAGTATTTTAAAAACAAGTGCGATTATTCAAAAAATAGTAAAGTGTTAAGAATTAAAAAGTCGAATTGGGATCGAATGAGTGATAAAAAAAATTCAATAAAAATATTTTGTTTTTCTTTATAACAATTAGAACTTAAAAAATCGTTGATCTAAATAGGTTCTTTGGTTTTTTACAATTTTCAAATTTCTTATTTTGCTATCAAAAATCAATAAAACTTGTTCCGATTAATTTGAGCAGGTTCCTTGGTTTTTTAATCGATTTTCAAATTTCTACTAAACTGTTTTCTACTTTTTTGGGTCAAATTTTACTCAAAATCTATACTAATTCTAAAAGTCTCTTAAAGGGAGAAATATTTTTGGACGAAATTGCTCATCAAATAACTTATAATTCTTAAAATCATCTTTTAATTAATATAATTTATTTTGACTTTAATTTAAACTATTTAGTACTATATAAATATTGTATTTTGATCATTAAAAGATATTTTTCTTTTTAAATTCTATTATATATTGTAATTAATGAAAATAAATAAAAATATACTAATAAAATTTTTAATATATTAAAATTATTATCTTTAATTGTAAACAATCAAAGAGTCAATCTTATTATGCACAAGAATTTAAGCAAATTCCTTCATCAACATAACAAAACAAGATGAATTTGACTTTGCATTTTGACTTTCTTACTATAGCCTCCGTTTGGTATAGATTATAAACTGGTTTATTTGACCAAAATGGTTAATTTGACCAAAAACAGTTTATTTGACCAACATTTTTGCCTTGTAGCATGACATTTTTGACTAAAAATTGTCAAATAAACCAGTTTATAATCTATACCAAACGGAGGCTATTGATTCATACTTTCTTCCTTTGTTATTCGTCTTTGTTTTTTATTATGCCAATAATATTTTTTTCTTGGCAATGACGATTTTTAATCTTTGATAATTAGTTTGATAGTAATGTGGTAATAATAGATGTGTTAATTTTCATGATTCACTAATTCTAAGAATATATATGATGGTAATATTGAGTTTAAATTTTGATTTCTATATCTTCTTTTCTTGATTTAGAATATTTGTTCGATGTAAAAATGTTAATTATTGTGGTAGTCTTGATAACAAAGAGATTTAAGCTCGAATGATGTTTTATGTCATTTTGTAAGTAATTAAACGTCTATTTATTGTGGAAGAACGAGTTAGAACAATGAGAATTAGTGTTATTCTTACTCTTTCAAGTACGCGGCTGAGGAAGACATAATTTGGATAAAGTGAGTCATGTTATGTATAAGGTGAATGTAAATCTCGCATAATAAGTGGTTTTATGTGATGAGTTAAAATCATTGTCCAAATATCTGATTGTTTTGAATTTTCTTGAAATTTAATAATATTTCAAATGGAATTATGGAAAAGAATGCATGAAGAGAACCAAACAAAAAAAAAAACCCCTTAATTTATGGGTGCATTAAAACTGAATGGATATTACAATAGAAAATTCTTCTTTATCTTATGTCAAAGAATTTTGAGATTCTTTTTTCTGAGAAATAATTACCTAAAAAGGTTAAATATTTTGTTTTCGTGTGCTTTTTATAATTATATAAATACAAAAAATCAATGAAAAATTGTGTTATACTTATATCTACTATTTTCATGTATTTTAGAATTTGATACTAATTTTCATAAAAGAAAGTTGCTTTTTCTTATATGCCATTAGATATATGCTTTAAAATATAATTAAAAGAGTACCAATAATCTTTCAAACTTAATATTCACGTAGGTAATGTATTTTTTAATGAACCACATGTTTTTACAAAGAAGTTTGAATATAATTCCTTAGTTGGTCATAATTATTGATGAACTTATGATTGAATATGAGTTTCATCTAAGTGTTATATTCATCGATAATTCTAAAATAAAAAAATCATAATATTATTACAAAATTACGTGCAACGCACGTATTCTTAACTAGTAATTTAAAAATGTCGGAGACGGGGTGAAAGTATGGCAGGTACACTCCGAAAAAGCGTTACAATAAATATGTACTCTAAAATATATTCAAGAAACACTGTTTATTTTGATTTTGAGATGTGGGCCTCAACAATTTCAAATCTTGATAAAAAATTAGTACAGATTGGAAAGTGAACTGGAAATATAACCACAATCACTAAATACGTTATTTCCATCCAGAAAAACTAAAAATTCAAGAAATATTTTCGAAGAAGAAAAATATAAAGGCCATTCTTGATTACATACCAACACGGGATTACATACCAACACGCCTATGAGATTTCTGCCAGAAATCTGGTAATTGTTTGCTCCCATCCCTTTCCCATTGCGAACACACACACACACACTCACGGGTCATCTTCAGATTTCCGAGTTGACGCGGTAAAATCAGTAGCCCAAGAGAGAGAGACAGAGAGAGAGAGAGAGGAAGAGATGACGTCACTCTCCTACGTGGCTGCTATTTCCACCGTTCCATCACAAAGCAGCAGAGTGTTGTTTCCCACATTTCGTGCTTCGAATTTTCCACAACGGTTACATTCTCGGTTAGCTATCCATTTTCTCTATGCCACTTGTTCGATTTCATGTTCTAACTTGATGATTTCTTAAAGATAAATAATAGAAAAGGGTATGCCCAAGAAATGTTTGTTTATATTCTTGCTTGTTATGTTTGGTTTGGATGTTGCAAATGAGTAATCAAGAAATCCCAGAGGCGTGTTGGTATGTAATCAAGGGAAAATGAGTAATTTTTATACATCAGAAAACTAAGTGAGGAAGAATTAGCTTTCTGATGTATAAAGGATGATGCTCGATTTCTGAAACTTATATGATTTTTCCCAGTTTTGAAATAAGTTTACCCATTTATCTCTCCCATTTATAAATTCTGGATATTGGTTTGGGGAAAATTTTATGCTATTGAATAACAGTGGAGGGTACTTAGACTATTTATGCAGTTGGTCTTTTTTGCTTGATTAATATAGGGGTTCATCTTAGATTGACATACTAGTTGCACTGTAATGCTTAAGGTGCATTCACTTCCCTTCAAACGTTAAACCCTCATGGAAGAGGTTAAATCATGGGATTTTTGTACTTGTCAATTCACCTTTTACTTTGTAACTACTTATCTCCTATCCTGGTAGATAGCAACTGGGGGTGGTAGAGAAATGTGTTTGTGTAGGTAGCTTTTAGAAAGAAAAAAAAATGATATCAGCATCTAACAGTTGATGTGCTCCTCCTTGAACTGTCTATGCCCCTTTTTCTGAATGAAGTGAGGAAAAAGGGTCTATAGCCTATCCCAAGTTAATCAGAAATAAGACTTAACTTGTTGTATGAAATCTTTTCGATCTATTTAAAATTTTGTTGTACCTACAACTTTTAAGAACATAATTTAAAGAACATCATCATCTAGCTGTTGATTGTTGACAATGTTTTTGTCATGACTTCATGTCTTTTTTCGTCTTGTAGCTCGTGCATGGCCGGTGTTAAATGCAGTTATGCAGAAGCTGGCATAAACAAGGATTTCAATGTCGGGACAATTGATGTGGTGGCCGATGTTAAGACTGAGCGAGTACGGACCCGAGATCTATCTCCGTTTGTGTTCTTTTATATTATTAAATGCAACTCTGGTAGCTTTGGATAGTAGATGTCATTTATGCATATCCATTGCCAGATTGTAGTATTAGGAGGCAGCGGTTTTGTCGGTTCTGCAATATGCAAGGCTGCCGTATCAAAGGGTATTGAAGTCATTAGTCTTAGCAGGTAAAACAATATATCTTCAAGAACCTGACCATTTAATTTCTATTTCTTAAAGCAGTAACGTCCTAAGTTAGACTAAATTATTTTTGAAACTAAGGAGTTATGGTAAATGATTTATTGTCATGTACTTCTAATGCCTGTCTTCTCTCTCTCTGTATGAAGTTATTGATTCCGAAGCTCTAATAAATGTTTACAGGTCTGGGCGTCCTTCATACACAGGTTCATGGGTAGATCAGGTCACATGGGTAACAGGCAGGTTCTTTTCTCTATCTCTACCTTAAGTAGATTTACAATGATGTAGCTTTAAAGAAACTATTTTGGCATATTTGGTATGCCGTACTCAATAGGATTGGACAGTAGTCAATATTTCAGCTTTTTTTCTCTCTTACCGTCGACTTACCATTCGAGATTATTTACGGACTACAGAAGCAGAAATGTTGTTTTCTCTTTCTTTTTTCTGTTTACTGTAACTCTCACTCCTTAAATATACTATTAATTCATCAATTAGCATGTGTTTCTTTCCATATGCTTCTACCTCATTGTTCAGAGCCAATGATTATACATACACCGATGACTAATAGTAGCTGAATAAGTTAGTACATCTGATGCCAAATATTCTTGATTATCTGGCAACTTAATGATTTATTGAAAACTTGAGATTCTATCAAAATTGAGTTTTAGTCAACTTTGCAAGTGTTCTAAGAGAAACAAATGCGGGTATAATATTGAATGATTGAAATGTGGAATTTGTTGATTTATATGAAGTGAGACCAGTGGCGGATCTAGAGTTGAAGTTCAACTAGGGCGGACGTTGACTGGTCAACGGTCAAATATTGACTGTTAACCAATCAACGACCGATGCTTGTGAAAAAATAATGTGAAAATATTTTTAATAAATACGTAACTTATCAAGCAACAAGAAAATATATAATAGTGAAATATAATTCGATACAAGTCGTAATAATACTAAAAAGTGTTTAGTACAACTCTAATTTTAATTTGTGAAACTAAATAACTGCATTCTCCGAGGTCGCATAGTCTGAAACCGTTTCAAGATCGCCTCATTCTCTATTATTTTGAATATCTCCCGCTCTGTTGGTTATTGTTCAATCAAACATCACTCATTTTGTTGCGCCAATCATTCTTAATAAAATTCATATCTTAATAAAATTCATATCAGAGAATGCTCTTTCAACACTCGCAGTTGCCATAGGTAGAGTCAAAACCAATGTGATGAGTCTATAAATCAATAGAAAATAACAATAACATCCTATTTGAACAAGTCTCTTAGTGATGCAAGATATGCTATTGAGATCAGCATATGCCGCATCACTTTTGACAAGCATAAGGAACTTATCCAATTGAGGTCTAAGTAACATGATGTCCTCAGTAGTGAAGTCCATAGGATAGAGCTGAGCTAAACGTACTAATTTAGCTATATCAAAACATTCAAATGAGTTCTTTGGATTGAGGCATGAAATACAAGTAAGGAGCTTGGTGCTAAACGATCATTCAACTCCTACAAGATTGAGTCTATGACATGGCAATACAAGTCAATATAAAAACGATGATGATAAGTCACTTGATGAGTTTCGCGTCTAGGTCGACATTTTCTCACTACAATATCCTCCAAGTTGGGCACTACAATCTCTCTACCAACACAAAACTCAATTACCCTACTCAACAAATTATCCCAGCCATTGTCTTTCATATTTTGCAATGAACCCCTGCACAAACTCAATAATCTCATAGTATTTTCAATGTCCTGATCTTTCTTCTGTAAGGCTTGAGAAAGATCATCTGTCAATGCAAGAATTTCAAACATAAAATATAGACAAAACACAAATTCAAAGTCTTGCATAATACTCAGTTGTCTTCCCACCATTCTTTTCAAATCTAAACTTATGTCATCATCTGCTATATTCTCAAGCACATCAATTATGTTATTAAACATACCAATAAAATGGGTAATTGTAAATAGATGTGAACTCCATCTGGTATCACCCGGTCGGGCCAAACTCATGTCTTGAAACTTGCCACTACCACTGCAAAGTTCTTCTGTATTGAGCTTCGCGAGAATTTCGGAGTGGTAGCTGGCTCTGAGAGCATCAACACGCTTACATGAAACACCAACCAAATTCACTATGATACTCAGCATGTTAAACAAATTAGCAAGCACTTCAGTTCTACGCGCAACAAAAACAAGATATAAGTGGAGTTGGTGTGCAAAACAATGAACATATTGTGCACATGGATTCTCTTTTAAAATCAAAGTCTTCAATCCGTTGAACTCACCTGACATGTTACTAGCTCCATCGTAATCTTGCCCTCTAAGCTTAGAAATGCTCAGACCGTGTTTAGAAAAGATTTCATCAATTGCATCTTTTAGTGATTGGGCACTGGTATCAGTGACATGAGAGATGGCCAAAAAACGTTCTTTGACCAATCCGAATTTGTCTACATACCTCAAAACAACTGCCATTTGTTTATTCACTGAGTTATCACGAGCCTCATCTACTAAGATCGAAACACAGAATCACCCAACTCTTTCATGATAGCCCTTGTTGTCTCCACAGCGCAACAGTTAATCAAATCCTTTTGAATGCTTGGTGCAGTCATTTAGTCATTTCTAGGAGCATTGCCAAAAACTACCTCATTCACCCCCTCACATCTATATGCGTACCAGCTTAGTAACTTAAGAAAATTCCTCTTGTTAAGCGACTTCTCCGACTCATCATGTCCACGAAAAGCCAATCCTTGCATCAAGAGAAATCTGGTAACAGCTAGCACCACAGTCAATCTAGTCGTGTACCTCTTTTGTTGTTCAGTACTTTGATTTGAAAATGCAAAAGAAATACTTTGCCTTTGATTCATCAAGTTGGTGCACATTGTGAAAACATGATGGTGAGCACTAGTAACAAAACCGATATGATCTTTCAAAATTTGTTTGTGTTTCCAATCTCTAAAACCAGTTTTTGTGAATGTTCCTCCACCTCTTTGACCTCCTCTATCGGGTTTGAACAAATAGCAGTACAAACAAAAAGCGGCATCCTTCTCAATGCTATACTCCAACCAATAGAAATCAGCAAACTATTCCTTCCTAAAACCTCTTATCTTTTCTCATAATTGTTTTTGGAAAACTATGTACGTGTGGTTGACAAGGACCTCTCTCCAAGTAAATTATCCTAACATCGTCTCTAATATTAGGGTCATAAGATTCGATTGGGGGCCGTTTCCCAGGATCATACTCAAGGTCAAGGGTATCTACATTGATATCAACTCGAGACTTCTTAGTACCATCATTATCAACAGGTAATGAACTTTGTAAAAGTGTCGAACTCAAAGTATTGATAGCATTAGAAGCAGTACTAGAGCAACTTGTACTAGCTGGTCCAGCTTTAAGCTTTTTTTGAGGTTGAAAAAATCTTTTTATGTCTAATGTCTTGTCTGTAGACTGTAAATTAGTAACTCAACAGTTCAAGACTTCAAGTAATTAAATTACGAAAATTATTTCTCAATTAAATTATTCAATCTCAAGTCCCAAGTCCCAAGTCCCAACTCCTAACATAATATACTAAGCTAGCAAGGTAATAATAAAATCAATAGCAACTAGTAACAACAATATAATAATTAGCCGATAAGGCAATAATATAATCAAGAGCAACTATCAGCAGTAATGTAATAATTAGCCGGCAAAGCAACAATTTAAACAATAACAACTAGCAACGATAATATAATAATTAGCCGGCAAGGCAACAGTATAATTAATAAGTAAATATAATAATAGAATTTAATAACTAATAAATAATTTAATTAACCATTTAATCTAATAACTAAAATTAATTAACCATTTTTGCCTAATAAATAATAAATGTGTTGTTGTATTAATTAATTAATTCTACCATTAAACTATTAATTAACAGTTTAACCTAATTACCTAATAAAATATAATATAAATAATAATAATAAGCTAATAACTTAATAAGCACTTGCACAAATACAAAAGTACACAAACAGTCAAACACAATGTAAATTCCAAAAGTTTTCTACTGCTAAGTGCTCTGGCCTCTACGCACGCAGAAACAATAACGGCGGTGAAGCGTGAAGATGATAAAAAAGTAAAAGAAAAATGACTAACGATTATAGCTTCAGTCGGCCCTTCATCTTTCAACCGTCAACGGTTCAGCTTCAGTCGGCCATTCACTTTTCAGGCACTGCCGCACTGCTAACTCGCCGGAATCGGCTTCTAAGTTCTACCAGAGTCGGCCTTCTTCTTCTTGTTTCGTAGGTTGCAAATTTTCGTTCGACTGTTCTAGGTTTTTTCTCGTCTCTTAATTTTTTTTATTGAATCTGATTTTTGGATTTAGATGGGTATTGTTGTATTGAGTTTTTGTTCAGATTTTTTCATATTTCATTTTCAGTCGATTTTGGATTTTTGAATTGGACTGCAAATGGGTGCAAATGGGTGATGGATCAATTTAATTGGGTTGGACCTGGATTACAAATTTTGTTAAAAAAAATTTATTCCAGTCTAATGGATCTGGACTGGGATGGACTGTGCTACAGGACTTAGGCCGGGTTGCGGCCCAAAATATTTTACGCACTATTTTTTCATAAAATTTTAGCACGGGCGGACGCGAGGTCTCGCTATGTGACCCGTCCGCCCCTTAGTAAGACAGAGAATGTATGTTTATAATAGTGGATTAGTCGTAGCTTGTCTTCTTTGCCAATAATGTTCTACCTTTTTAATTAGATTGCCATTCTTTCTTGAGAAGAAGATAACCATATGACACAATTGATATTCCCCATGTATGCATCAAACTGCTGGTGGATTTAGGAGAGACGAAGTTCTTTGTTAGCCAAGGCATGGGCTTCTCATCACCAGATGCAATGTGTCCAAAATTCCTAAACTTGAAAAAATAAATTAAATATAATATAATAAAATCAACAAAAACTAAAATCTGTAGATACCAATTCCATTTTTTCCCATTTTCCACCAAATTCTTGGGAAGAGTCTAGTTTTGCTAGCTGAAAGAGAGGAATCAACATCCTAAGCGATCAAATCATTCTCCTGTTGGTATTACGTGGAAAAATTCTTTTTAGATGCTTTGTCTCAGAAAGATGAAAAAATATTTCTGGTTAGCTAGATACATGTTGAGATGGCCTTGCTTGAGCTCATACTAAAAGGTTCCCGCCTTCTTTGAGTCTATGTTGCTCGACTCAGGTACGGGTATTGGATACAGGTACATATCTAAAAGTCGGATCTTTATTCTTTTAAAAATTAAGATACAGGGATATGGTTAAAAAAAGATACGAGGATACGTTTTACATTTTTTTTAAATACTTATAGAAATTAATTTAAATTTAATGCCAAAATAATAGAAAACTGAGTTTTATATAGATGCCTAATCAATTATTGACCAATCTTTTAAATTAGAGATTAATAAAATTGGTGTTAATTTTATTAATGGGACACTATGACATTATATTTGATGCTTAATGAAATTTGATGTGAACTAATATTGATCATAAAAAATGAACTCATAGGAAAGTAAACGGTTTAGTTGAACAACTCTTTCAATAAAATCAATTTAAACAATTTAATTATCATTTGAAATCAATTTGAATATAATGCCAAAATATTTTTAAAAAAAAAATAAAAAGAGAAAATCAATTCATCATCTTATATATTCTTTCTATTTTTTTTTTTTTATAAAAATTAATTTAGTTTAACATCAAAATAACACAAATAATATAACAATAAATCATTTTATTCCACCACAACCTACTTTATTCCACAACAATCCACAGCCCACATAATCCACTGCAGCCCACTTTATCCAATTAGGACAACATACAGTCATCATCTCTCCAACTCCCTCCACAGTTAACTACAAAAACTTAGTGATGCGATCCATGTGAAGATGATGCGATTCATGCGAGCCGTGGACCTTTGGTACATTTGACTCAAACTAAAGACTATATTGAAGACATATCGGAGGCTAATGAAAGATTGGAGGGCCAAAATAAACAAGAAATAAAGTTTGGAGGTCAAAACGTAGAAAAAGATGAGAGGCTGAAAAAATGGCCTGGGCGATCACCCAAGGCACTTGAACAACAGCAGAATGGTTTTTTGTAAGCCTAGACTTACACTGGGCGATCGCCCAGGCCTATTCAAGAAATATCTGGATTTTGGCAAATTTTCATTTCTTTTTTCGTTTAAAACTCTATTTTAATTAGTTTTTAGTTATATTTTCTAATTAGACTAGGTTTTCATTAAATTTTACTATTTAAGTATTTTTCATTGTAAAGAATCATAACTTTTGATTTTTGGAGATTAATTAAAATGAGGATTCACTTTCTTCCGTGTTCTTAATTGAACTAACATAAAACTCATCAAAGATTTCATAAATCTTTGTGGCGTTCGTAACTTTGATTCTTTGATTCAAGAAATCATTGAGTCAAGTTCTTGCGACTAAATTTTGGCTTTCTTGGAGTTCAGATCAATTCTTTTGTGGGTTCCGAGATTCAATTTTTCACGAGATTCAATTCATCTTGAATCATATTAGAAAAAAAAAATAGTTTAAAAAAAATGAAATTTCAAGATAATTCAAGAAACGCATTCATTTGAGTTTGTATCATATTGTCATCCGGTGCTTAAATTTTATTCTTTTGTGATTTTTTTCTTCTTGATAATTCTCGTTGTCTTTTATTTTCTTATTCTTGTTTTTGAATGTTACGAAGGCCGAATTCCTGATTGAGTTTGGTTAATTCCTTGAAGAACTTGGTAAGAAACACAAAGAGAGTTAAAAGGTAAGAGTGGTGAGATTATTATCGGAAAAAAACCAAATAGAGTGAAACACGAGTACAAACTCGTGAGGTTAAAATTTTCTTTCAATCCTAATTTTTATTTTTTTTATATATTCCAAAATGTCTAATAATGAAGAAATAAAACATAAGGAAGAGAACAATCAATTCTTTCTGTTAAAAATCGTGCAACAACAATTTGAGCAGATGAATATAGTGTTTGATGAGATGAGGGATAGTAATAAAGAGATGATAGGTGGGATGGATAGGCACGATATGGTGATTATAACCTTGCTAAGGGAGCAACAACATGAGATCCCTAATATTAGGGGACATGATAGACGAAATCATAACCCTATGGTTGAATTTGAGGATGACGATTATTATAATTTTTGGAGTTCAGATCAATTCTTTTGTGGGTTTCGAGATTCAATTCTTCGCGGGTTCGCATCAGTTTGTATCAGAGCAGTAGATTATAGAGGTCAGGGTGGGATAGAAACCTTGGGAATATTAAAATAAAAATACATTCTTTCCAAGGTAAGAATAACCTTGAAACCTATTTAGAATAGGAGATGAGGTTAGAGTTAATATTTTAATATCATATCTATTCGGAAGAAAAGAAGGTGAAATTAGCAGTATTTGAGTTCACTAACTATGCTATAATGTGGTGGGATCAATTGGTGACTAATAGGAGGGGAAATCATGAGAGACCTATAGAAACTTGGGGTGATTTAAAAGCTCTCATGAGGAGGAGATTTGTACCTAGTCATTACTATAGGGACCTCTATAAAAAATTGTAGAGCCTTACTCAAGGTTCAAATAGTGTAGAGGATTACCATAAGGAGATGGAGATGGAGATGGAGATGGAGATGGCTATGATTAGGGCTAATGTTGAGGAGGATAGAGAGGTTACTTTAGCCAGATTTTTGAATGGGTTAAATAAGGATATAGTCAATATAGTTGAATTACAGCATTATGTGGAGTTGGACGACATGGTGCACATGGCTATGAAGGTAGAGAGGCAATTAAAAAGAAAAGGGGTAGCTAGATTTTCTTTGGGATCTAACCCTCCTTGGAAACTGAAGTGGAATAGTAATGATGTGAGTAATAGGGCTGTTTCAAAGAGAGAGACCGAACCACCTAAAGGAAAAGAAGATGTCACTAGCAATAATAAACTTAAGTCAGATTTTCAGCCTTCAAAGAATAGGGATATCAAATGTTTTAAATGTTTGGGATCCGGGCACATTGCATCACAATGTCCAAACAAATGGAGATTTTGCGTGATAATGGAGAAGTGGAGACTGAGGATGATAGTGATAGTGATGAGATGCTTGAGTTGGAGGATGATGGTGTTTAGAATATCTTGTAGAACATGAAGTCTTATTTGCAAGACATGCTCTTCATGCACAAATTAAGATAGATGGTTTCGAGCAGCAGAAAAGAAAAGGTGAGGTAGAAGCACAAAAAAAGAAAACGAGGGAGGAAAACAACGAGATTGTAATTTGCAAAACTAACCAATCCTTCTCCAATTTGCCTAATTTTTAGTGCAGGAATTGGATGACGTATCTTCAAAGGGGATGTTTAGTGGGTTATTACCTATTTGAGACATTGCACATCAATTTTGCTTTGTACCTGGAACTGTTCTTCCAAAACAACCAACCTATAGAAGCAATCCAGATGAGATGAGTGAGCTTCAAAGACATCAAATTAAAACCAACAAAGGCCGCAGATTCATTTTTAAGTCTGGTGATTGAGTTTGGGTACATATGAAGACGGAAGGCATTCTTCTCTCCTTTGATGCAGGTGATGATTTGAGATAGAATCTTTTTGAAGGAGGGGATGATGCGATCCATGCGAGCCATCGACCTTTGGTATATTTGACTCAAACTAAAGATTATATTGAAGACATATTGGAGGCTAATAGAAGATTGGAGGGCCAAAATAAACATGAAACAAAGTTTGGAGGTTAAAACGGAGAAAAATACGAGAGGCTAAAAAAATGGGGCGACCGCCCAAGGTACTTAAACAACAGCAAAATGGTTTCTTGTAAGCCTGGGCAATCGCCCACGCCCAGGTCTATACGGGGAAAACCTGGATTTTGGCAAGTTTTTGTTTAAAATTCTATTTTAATTAGTTTTTAGTTCTATTTTAAATTTTACTATTTAGGTATTTTTTATTGTAAAGAATCATAACTTTTGATTTTAAGAGATTAATTAAAGTGAGGGTTCACTTTCTTTCGTGTTCTTAATTGAACTAACCTAAACTCATCAAAGATTTTGCCAACATTTGTGGCATTCATAACTTTGGTTCTTTGATTCAAGAAATCATCGGGTCAAGTTCTTGCGACCAGATTTTGGCTTTCTTGGGATTCAGATAAATTCTTTTGTGGATTCCAAGATTCAATTCTTCGCGGGTTTGTATCACTTAGAGAGTAGAATTCTTCCTCGGTTTCAAAGTAACATCGCCCTAGCTCCCAGCAGCAGAAATTAGGTGCGGACTTCACTAAAGTCACAAAGCCAAAAGAAGCCCTATTTTTCAACAATGGTGAGTTTTCCATTTTCTTCTTACTTTCACTGCCGTGTTTGAGTGAAAAACCAAGGATTTGATCCAAATCCCGTGTCAATATCTGTGTTGTGTCGTGTCGTGTCATGTCGTGTCGACATGGGTACTTTTTCATTTCCTCCGAGTCCGAGCATCACAGCTTTGAGTATATATTGTGAACTTATGCCAATTTTGGGGGCTTCAAAATACAAGTGTATGAGTTGAGAATTAAGGTCTAAGCTTGATGCAAATAATTTATGATTGACTGGACGTTGATCGAAAAGGTAATAAAACAAGGAGGGCATGAGTAATATAATGTATGCTTCAAGCAAAAGGTCGACTGTTTCTCCATGCTTCCTATGTTTTATATTGGAAGAAAACAAACATTGTATAAAAAGAATAGAGAATAGGGAGAAATAAAGAGGGAAAGAGCAGAAGCAATCATTATTGTCTAATTCTAAAATGCAGTGTTCGCCAATATCAAAAGAGATGATCACCGCCATGATATTGGCCCTTTAGTCTTAACAACAATGAATCTTAATCTTTTGTCAAATGAATCATCACCCAAAACATGCCAAGATGGCGTAAAGAGAGAAAAATAACTAACCTGTTTCACTTCTGATGTGAGGTGAATTACAATTAAACAATACTTTTCTATGCTAAATGTGTCACATTCACTACTTGTACTACTACAGTTTTTCTTTTCTACGTAATTGGTATTTATAATTATTGTAGCCAAGCTAACGTGTGACATCGGATCCTTCACCACTGCCGAGCTCACATGACGCGTCAAAAGTAGTCCAGAAGAAAGCATCATTATAGCTACATAGACAGATTGACCTCGGCCCTTGGAAGCTGTCCAAATAGAGACATAATCATCACATGACTGGGAAAATGTCAAATCCTGACAAAGTCGATTCCACAACACCCAATGAGGAAGTTGACAAAAGGGTCTAGGCAGCAGGCCTATGCCCTAAGACTGGCACTAGCCCCCTGGCGACCTAACCAACCAATCAGAATCCAAAGCACAATTGGTGGCACGGTTATCAAGAACACGAACAGTGTCTTGACACGACTAAGGCGGCCACCATCTCAAATCCTCTCTATAAAAAGGGAAGATTGGCTTTCATAAGGGGACACGAGAGAGAAGATACAAAGAAACAAAAACAGAAGATAAATGTGATCATTCCATAAGAATCTGGCTAAGTTGGTTGTTAAGTAACATTGCCATTACTTGACATCAACAATAATTATGCCGATCTATTGCTAAATCAGAATTAAAGTTGGTAACAGAACCTAGTGTTGACACTTTAAAGATTGACATGTAGCGCTTTTGAGTTTGGATTTCTAGAGGATAGAATTTTGGGACGAAGAAATTACCAACTTACCGATTATGATGAATTGGTTCAGTTTTCTGTATTTAACTCATTGTGAATGTTTACCTTGCACCTATATTGTTCAGTTAATTCTTGGACCTTGCAGGAGATGTTTTCTATGCAAACTGGGAGGAAGTGCTTAACGGGGCTACTGCAGTTGTTTCAACACTTGGAGGTTTTGGCAGTGATGAACAGATGCAAAGGATTAATGGCGAGGCAAATGTCGTGGCAGTAAATGCTGCTAAAGATCTTGGTGAGAAATTGCTCGTTATAAACTTAGGAGTGATTATTTGGTATAAGATTTCTATTTGTATTGCCAGTTTGAAAATCTTAATTCATTTTTACTTTTCCTTATTTATAGTTTACTGGATACAAATATGTGATTACATCATGTGTTGTGACTTGTATCATGTGCTTCTTTCTCATTATTCTGCAGGTATTCCAAAATTTATATTGATCTCAGTTCATGATTATAACCTACCATCCTTTCTACTTACATCGGGTTACTTCACCGGAAAGAGGAAAGCGGAATCTGAGGTTCTCTCCAAATATCCAATGTCAGGTACCTTGTTAGTTATTCTAGAGTTTACTGTCAATTCTGCACAAATCTGATAAAATTTATTGATACAAATAACATGCCGGAATGAAATCTAAGTAGTAGGTACAGGAAGTGGATTATATATAGTTGCAATTGATTTTGTGGGTTTGTATACTGATAGAAAGAGGGGAACAAGTATCTCGAGGTGACTATTAAAAGAACCCATAAATTGCGTACGTTATCAATTTTTAGCAATAAAAGTGGGAATTTCCTTTTTCTTAGGTGTTTTGGAAAGGTGTCAGAGGGGGTGTGGTTCCAATACAGAATGCGAGGGAAATGATAGAGGATAACTAATATTCCTCTAGGGTGTTGCTTGTTAAACATTTGCAACTCCAAGCAAATGACGTATACTACATAATTAGACAATGATCAGTGGTAGTACAAAATATGTTTGTTAATGAAGGGCGTGAACATTTACAACTCCTCACTTTCACGCCAGTTAGAAAAAGTAACCAAAAACAACTTATGAATCATGAAATGCCACAAAAAGTACATTTGTACAAAAGTGATATAGATAATGTACATTGCAATAAGGTTGCTACATAATTACATAACTCGAAAGATTATTTCAAAATATAGTCACTGGCCTCAAAATATGCCCTGACATGTCACACCAATGTATCTTGAGCTTTGAAACCCTTCGGAGCTCAACCAACAAAGAGACCAAGGAACATTCTGTCTTGTGTGTTCACCTACAATGAAAGAGTAGTGAGCTAAAGGCTCAATAAGTAAACTGAACGCATGATAATATAATCAAATGCATCTCATGGCATCATGAAACTCCCGTTCTTCTATGCAATAGAACTCACAAACATCATGTTGAGATGTTAATGAGTAAGAATCATTTATATGTGCCCCTTTGCCCATTGCAATGCTTCTGGACCATCATAATCATCATAACACCCAAAAATAATGACATAACATAACATGGCGTATGTGGCCCCATCCCCACGTGCCACCATTGCATCATATTGCACGTCATATGTAACTTTGGTGCCGTAGGACATGGGTAACTAAACTCATTACTTATTAAACTCATGTTCAGTTCTCATAACATCATCGAGCAGACGAGCACACTAGGGCCTTCTCTTCAATCATGTTTATGTATGAAAGTGCTCGTGCTATGCCCCTGTCATGAGAAGATTTCTCACATCGTTAATCGAATCATATAGAAACATTCTCCTCATCTTTGGTTAAATACGAAAGTATCATCAAATTTGGCTCAAAAATGTCTTGAAATAGATTGCATCAAATTACTTCGGAACGATAGGTTTTGCATTGTAGTTGACGTGAATATTTACCTACCTCAAGTATTGGTAGGTTTCCCTGTGACCCGTAATGTTTCTGAACACATGCCTGCAACTGTCAAAAGTACAATCAAACCCTTACTGATCATATCCAAGGCACATATATCAATATTTCAAGTGTTAAAAAATCACAATAAAACCTCAAAAACTCGTTCCTAAAATTGTGTGTAAATGTTGAAAGTCGTTAGTTCATCAAAGAGACCTTATATCATCCAAAGCATTCAAAAGATTTTCCATAGACAAGATTCTGCATTAGTTCATTCATCAAGAGATACCTCATAACATCTAAATCATTCATAAGACTTGCCATTGAGAAGACTCTGCTCTAGTTACCTTTCTCTTTTCGACTCTGCACTAGTAACCTTTTCTCTTTTCTTGGCCTTGTCCAGTTATTCACTGCTTCAGCTTTGCTAGGTCCATGTTAATCTCATCCTTGGAAACATATCTAGAGAATACTATATTTCCAACCGAAATTCTCATTCCTTGACTTTTAGCGTGCAATTATTTTTCCTTTAGAATATGCAGTCCTTATCTCTTGGGATTCCTTGTACTTCCTCAGGTAATACCACTAGAGAATCATGTCTATCAGAACGTCATGATTGTCAACTTCTCCAGTCTCGATGTTCGTGGAACTTGACCAACTACCCAATGCACCTCCTAGCTTTGAGTGCAGATATCACTGGAAATCTCGAGCCTTGGACTACTCCACTAAACGTGATTGCCATTTGTTAAGCGGTTGGAATGTTACTATCTTCTTTGTCCAACTAATGGTGACATTGTACTTGATAGTAGATCCATCCCAAAATCACGTTGTAACCTCTCATGCTCAATTCAATCAAATTTGCATATGATCCCAGTCTTCAATCTGGGTTGCAAATGCTGTACATCCCAAATGGGACTATTACACCATGGTTTTGTAATATTTGGGACTGTATGCCCATTCAGTGGACATACTCAACTGATACAAATGAATGTGTAGCTCTGGGATCGAACAGTGCAAGTACTAGACTGCCTAAAATAAAGATATTACCTATAGCCATTAAAGGATTGGTATTATGCCCCAATTTGTATAAATGTTAGGGTCATAAAGTACAAAACCTGACTTGGAAATTGCTTCGAGATTTTTTTCTCAGTATGGAAACACTTGGACATGTCAAATCATAAAAAGTTTTCACTGTACATAATGAAATCATAACCTCTGTAGGAATCTTCCCCTAGTCATCATCCATGTACACTGCATCCCAGGCTCCTTGGAACCTAAATTCCGACATGCAAAACAAACCTACAATTCAAGAACTAAATGAGTTACATGCTCAACAAGTAAAGATTATGCATGATGCTCATGCATAATATCGTGAAACTCATGTAACTTTCATACTAGTCATAATATACAAGAAAGTCATCATCTCATAAGTAATATCGTGAAACTCGTGTAACTTTCATACTAGTCATAATATACAAGAAAGTCATCATCTCATAAGTGCAATTGAATAGAATGCAGATACAGAAAGTGCGTGACACTTGACAAATAACTATGCATCGCATGATTAAACAGTGGTTAATCACATTTTAACTGCAAAATCTGTTTACATAGCACTTGAAAGATCACATATAGTGGAAAAGAGTCCTTTAGTTTGTCGTCTGGACTGTGCATTTCATCTTTGTGATGTTCATGGTTTTCATTTTTCAACTTCAACAGGTGTTGTCTTCAGACCAGGGTTCATATACGGGAAGAGGAAAGTCGATGGATTTGAGATCCCTCTGGATTTGATAGGGGAACCGATTGAGAAGTTTCTGCTTGCTACAGAAAATTTTACTAAACCTTTGAGCTCTCTGCCTGCCTCTGATTTACTTTTAGCCCCACCAGTTAGCGTTGACGACGTTGCCTTTGCTGTGGTAAATGCTGTCATAGACGACTACTACTTTGGCATTTTCACAATTGAGCAAATCAGGGAAGCGGCAGCTGCACTTAAGGTGTGAAGTACTTTTCACATGCCAGTTTGAGATCCCTCTCGTGTTCTATGTAGTCGGGCTCTCTTTTTGTTTTGTCAGGCCCTGCTGTAAACTCCCTGGTTTCATAGTTGAAAGAACCACACATTCTTGACAACACCGTGGAAAAACCGCAATTACAAACAATTTTCTCTGCAATTTAGGTGTGTTTTTGCTCATGCTTTTCGTATTCTATTTTTCCGTGGTTATCAAATCTAATTGGATTTAAGTGTTTCGTGCTTGACTAACTTGATTTGCATCATTGCGTGATTCGAACATATTGGAAAAGTTCATTTTGCAGAAGACGAGAATCGCTTTGATTTTTTCCTTCTATTATAATGGCAACTCAAAAAGGCATATTGAATAAACCATTAATTGGTTCAATT
Organism: Forsythia viridissima; assembly: GCA_030279155.1. NCBI lineage: Eukaryota > Viridiplantae > Streptophyta > Magnoliopsida > Lamiales > Oleaceae > Forsythia > Forsythia viridissima. Next base: position 30,592,097 of record CM059041.1, on the reverse strand, counting down.
GATCCTAATGAAATCGATAAAGAATAATCTTTCTAAATCATTTCGGGTCTGCAGGGCGTTTAAGCATCTCAAATACGACGGGAATGTAAACTTATGGAAAAAGAGTTGGTGCGGACAGACAGTTTAGAGCATATTTAAGAACGATCGACTGACTAATAAAGCATGAGGCGAGATTAATCATACGTGCTATCACACGTGTTCTTGAGAAAAACGAAGAAAAAAGTGGTTAACAGATAACCAATATATGCCATGCCCGAACACGGACCATGATCATGGCACAAGTGTCACTCAAACCATCAAAAAAATGATTGTTTCTTGAAGAGAAAAAGAACATTTCAGAGAAATTAAAAGAACATCTATATCAGATCACATCTCAATACGAACTGCAATTCTAAATTTGCTTCTTAGAGTATTTAAATAACAATTACAATTTGCCAAAAGATGTGCTCTTCATTGTACATGTACCGCATTAAAGGATTTATTTGTTCACAGAAATTGCACCAAAATGCTTCACTGCTACATAACATGGCCCCTTAGCCGAGTCTTTTCTTTCCCAAGGATTGTTCCGAAAGATACCTAGATCACAAACCAAAATCAGTATATGTATTCTAATAAATGAAGTGATTGAAAAGTTTAATATTTCATTGTCCAAGTTGAATCAAACAGCATAAGGACCATATGCATTCACTTAAGAAAATATCTATACTTTGAGATTTGGCATTCATCAGTACTGATACAGATTTGCTTCTTAGGTCTACAAGATTTGGAGTTCACATCCCAACTTTTTCATTAGAAACCAGATTTTTACTGAACAATATAAAATGTACGAAATAAGAGGACAAGATGTACAGTAAATACTTGAAACAAATGCAGAAAACAACAGCACATTACACAAGTTCACTAAAAGGTAAATGGGATTCCCTGAAACTCTTTATCCGTTGAAGTCCAAATACAATCCTATCCGACACACACGCTCGAAGTCCATAGCACCCCCTCAAAAGTTCTAGCATCCCATCCTAGCCACAAATCCCAAAAGACTGCCAAACAAACTGAAAACTTCAAATAAATTCAGCTTTTATAGACGAACCAAGACCTCCTTCGAGACTGTTTATAAATTTCTACCACGCTGTTTTGCTCATCCAGCTAGGATAATAATATTCTCATCACATGAAGAGCTTCTAGGTTTGCTTGTGTTTAGAGTTGTTTATAGGTTTGTTTGCTGGAATTTGCTAGAGTGGCAAAACAACTACAGAGGTTGGCAGCTTTTTCTAGTGTGTAATAGCAAGAAATAGGTGGTAGTGGGTCTAGATGACGAATTTGTGGTGGTGTTGGTGGCTTTCCTACATCATTCTATGCTTCTCAAGTATTTAAAATTTGAGATTCATGCTTCTCAATTATTTAGGTTTTACAATTCTCAGCATTGCCTGGAGAGATTGGGGCATCAACACATGCTCACAAGTTAGAAAATGTAGCAAAAGCAATCTCAAACACAAGGTTGTCAGAGACCGACCCCTAGTTTGATTTGAATGAATTAACGAATATGTGAAGGAAAGGACCCCTATATCTTAACATTATGCTAGTAACTAAATATTGGTGGAATCCTAGTAGAACAGGGATCCTACAAGTTATACTCCTACAACTTAATTAATTGAATAGTAAAGACATGACATATCTATTAACAAGTAAAGCACAAAATGTATGCTTATGTTACCGTTGTTCTTGCTATATGATTTCTTATCCTCTTGACTAGCTTCTAATGATCCTAAGCTTTTTGTAAATAAATTACTAGTTTCATATCAGAACAGAAACGAGTAAAAGTGTCGGTAATGCTTACTTTCCAGTGTAAAAACCTGCAGAATACCAAGCGTTCAAAACCACAGCAAGATCTGTTCCAGACTCGGTACTTTCTGTTAAACGACCAATTTCTGACCCCAACTCTTTCTCCTTTCCTGCAATCCATTCGAGTACATAACATGTAAACACGAAGACCTCATATTGCAGCATTTCTAATAGACCTTCTGAACACTTTTGTGCAGTAGAGGTGTTGGTAAATGAAATAAAAACTGTGAGTGTTTCTTTCTTTCCTTATATTTTTGTGAAACTACACATTTAAGTTTCTGAGCTAATAGAATATTTATTTCCACCAGGAATGTTCAAATTTCAGTAATAATATAGATAAGCATATATCACTAAGCTTGTAAAATATTCATTTTTCAACATTAAGTTCAAAATCTATTACCAGTGGCGCAGCACGTCTATCATGCATCTCTATCCAAAATATGGCATTTAGTGAATAAACTTTGCAGGCTATATTGTAAAATGTAGGTCTGCCACCACAACAAAAAAAGGTGATGTATGCTAAACTTTTTCTTTTATCAATTCATGTGAGTGATGAATGCGTCTTAAATATCATCCACTTGAACAACCTCGATTATATCGTAAGGCTGCAAGGCTAAACTTACACATCCTCCCCTTACAAATTGGTTTTTCTTATCCTTCTGTGAGTGTGCATGTTTTCGAATCCTGAGTACTTGGTCAATTTAATCTATTATATCATTTTATAAGACAATGCCAAAATTCATGACAATTTATGTGCAGCATAGAATGGGAAATGAGAAGGTTCAATATGGCTACAAAAAGCACTTGGTATAATAACAAAGCTTATATCTTTTAGAGGTGTCACCGTTGAAATTTAAATACTACAAAAATAAGCACATTTTACTTGCTACTTTAAAGTAAGCTATCCACACTACGTAGCGGAAAACCACAAGTGAGAAAAAAGCTTGTTTGGGTGACCTATTCAGGTAATAAATAACAGAAAGAGCCACTTCGTGTAGCGAGTAAAAAACAATTTATTCAGTCTATTCTTCCCCTGATCCTCAATACTGGCAAGATATCAACCCTCTTTCTTACATAACCTTTCACATGGAATTGATATAATCTATCTTTTTATTTATAAATTAGTATTATCTGCTTAAAGACAGTGTTACAAGGTTTTTCCTAGTTTTGCTATTTTGGTAGATGGTGCTTAGGTGCATCTTCAAAGTTCCTGAGACGCTGATTTTGCAATGTCCATCTCGCCCACCCACATCCCCACTCAAAACTGTGTCTCAATCTTAAATATCAAAAAGTAAGTGGTTGCAGGGTCATTACTAGTATTGTGTCTGATAACATAACAAATCAAGAGTTGTCTACACTAGAGCCAATTCAGAGCCTGCACAACTATAAAGGAGCCCAATAGCTGACTTTAAATTTATATTTTGTTGAGAACGATTCTTAATGGAACCTATCAAGAGTAATTATGGATTCAAGAATGAGTAACTTTCTTTTTGCTTTTCCCCCTGTTTTGCACTTAGCCAATGTTCTCAAAACTTAACATGCTACATTTGGTCATTGGGAACCTCTCCGAACAAACTAGGTACACAAAATAAATTTCAGTCGCTACCCTCCTATACAGCGATTTTGGACATCCTTTATGTCAAAGCCAAATAACGAGAACCACAGGCTAACATATAGAGAGCAGGAAAGTTGCCTTACCTCCATTTGCAGATGCATCAGCATTCCGGGAAGTTTCCTTCGTAAGCGAAGATAGTGCTCTTTCTGCAGCAACCATTGCCGTTTTAACAAAACCGTGATCTTCCTGAGATGGTGAATTCCCATTACAACCACCTCTAGAAGCATAACAACTTTTGTCAACACAGGCACCATCTGAACAATGAGCTGGTAATGAAGAGCAGCAAGCCACCGAACTTTGACAGCCATATGGACAGTAACAGGTAACAGTTTGGTAAGAAGATTGGGAAATAGAAGCTTGATTATGTTCTGGAATGATTTCACTAGAAACGGGATGCTCATAGCTCCAATTGCTGAATTGGTTAAGTTGCTGGAGAATAATCTGCCTCTGACTCTCAAGCTCGTAATATTTGTTCAGTAACTGGTTGTACTCTTCTGGGCTTTGTGAGTACCATGTGGCCTCGTCTTGAAGATTTTGCACATTGGACGAACGTATATGTTTTTTTGGAGAACCTGACTCCATCGCAGAATTTTCTTTGGCAGATGAAAGGTTACCATTTTGCACCATAGATGAAACTATATGTTTTTCAGGAAAATCTGACTCCACAGAAGGATGTTCCTCGATTGGTGAAAGGTTGCCAGTCTCTCCAATTTCTGCAGTGGCATTTAAGGAAGTGTTCTTGCCATCATCTGCCTCCACATGTCTTCGCCAATGCAAATGAAATCAAAAGATTAGTGTGTAGAATATGACTTCAAAGCTCATATAGCTGTCAAGTTCGTGAAAAAATACTTAAAAATATTAAAACTGCTCTAGCTAGTGCCAGTTTTTGCTGGCTTTCACATGCAAAGAAAATTAATATAGACTAGTGAAAGAAATCATATTGACGGGCCACTATTATGGAAATGAAAATATACGTAGAAAACACTGAGGCCAGTGTTGCATGTACAGGGATAATAAACTGGTATGAAGTCCGGAAGAATTTTCAAAAGATCCAAAAGAGACATACATCTGGTTAGGCTCTCTAAAAACCCCAGGCCTACGACAAAATCCCTTCTAACCTTGAATTTATATTTCCGCCTTCAAATATTCTTCTATTTCTTACTCTTAAACTACATAAAATATAAACAGTCTCTCTCTTTGCCTCTTATCCTTCTAGACATGGAAAGAAAATACATCACTTTCAAGCCTTATGTGAAAAATACCAAGGTGGTTGATAGTGCACAAAACAGTACAAAGATGCTTTTTTTTCAGTTCAATCTTGGTCATACTCTATAAAACTGCTACTTCCTGACTCCCTTACATTGCATCAGGGGTTTCAATTTTAAGCACCACATCTTTGCAAAAGAGAAAAGAAAAGAAAAACTCTCATGTGTTTGTTCCTGACATGGATAAAATATCATCCCACCTTAATCAAATCAATACATACTCAAGGTCCATCCCAAGTCTTCAGAAACCTATAAAGTCAATTTCAAGGCAAACCAAGAGACATGCATTGAGGGAGGCCTCTAGGAATAGTCCAGCCCACAGCCTATTGTGAACAAACCAAACTTCTAGATCAACTGCTCGACATGAAGGATAAGAGATAAAAACGTTCAGTGGACAAGATAAGGGAAAAATATTATTACAGGCAGAGTACACCTTATCTCAGATAATGCCTTAGCAATATGTAAGTCCAGCCGCAGGAGGTTTGAAGAATAGAATCTGATCCTAGGGAACCCTCTAGGTAAGTTGCAATTTTCAATACACATTAAATACATTCTGAAATTTCAATAAAGTTCTCAATGACTTAAGCATCAGAGTGGGCCCAAAGAATACGCAACCCTTTGTTGCAGGTATTGTCAAATGGAGGTTAAGGAGCAGAGAAAAATCTTGTCGTGGAACCTGAATATTTTTAACATAACAGTCCAGTAGAATTTTGGCTTTACTATTGAAATAACCTCAAAACAATAAAATCACATTAACTTTGAAGTGTTTCTTTCCCCGACTCCATTATCAACCACATCCCTTTCTTTGCATTGAATTAGGGCTTCAAAATTGCATAAAATCAAACTATGTTCAATTTTAAAGGAGCTGATTGTATCTACATTCCAATTTCAAGCTCTCAATAAATGGTTGCCTATACAATTCATATCATAACTTTGTATTATGAAGAACATAAAAATTATGCACTTACAAACACAAACCAGAAATTACTTTTTCTTCTTCTACATACAACAGAATTAATAATTCCTCGCACTAATTTACTCGAATTATAATTTTCTTATAATCACTTGTAACAATAAAGCTTGCACATAAATTTTGAAGAACTAAAAATTCACCCAACAGAGGAGCTAACTTCACTGCTCTTACTATCAACTTCAAAATTTTCCTCATTACTAGTAATTGATTTTCCTCCTTCAGCTGACCCACCTTGGCCTCCCATCCCATGCATCGTCTGCAAGAAAAACAACAGTAGTCATTTTAACTTTATAAAAGATACATGTCTACGAATTTAGTTCTGTGTACGTGTGTGTGTGTGTGTGTGTGTGTGTAGAAAGAGCGAATCGGAGAAAACCTTGTATTTGGAAATTGCGTGGTCAAAGGCGTTGATGAGAGCAGAATCGTCCCAGAGGTCTCCTTTCCCCATTTTCTTGTTTATGTGCTTCTTTCAATGGAGGCAATTCTAATTCTAAGTTCCTACTGAAAACCCTCCTTAAAATGGCTGTGTTCCTAAAAGGCCTTGTTAAACAGAAAAGTGCGTAACCAATAAAATTTAAATTGTAAAAGCTCTTTTACAAGAGAAAAGAGTTGAATATTCTCGTCCGCAATCTATGATAAAAATAGTCCATTCTTAATTAACTCTAACCTACCATGGATTTGTATATTAAACTCGTTTTTTAATTAACTGACTCAAATTTACATAAATTTAAAACAAAAATTACAATTCATACTCAAATGTATACATATTTTTATTATTTACACTTTAAAATTTATAATTTCTACCATAAATTTAACCACACATTTTGCAAGAATTTAGATGGATCAAATTCCAACCTTGAAATGGAATTTTCTAGACTTATTTGAGTTTTTTTTAAGATTAATGAGATGTTAATTTATTTGCAAAATATTGAAATTTGAATTCCCTCTTTTCTGGACATATAATTAACGGAGTGAATTTGAAATCATTTGAAACTGAATAAGCGGGGAAGAAAATGCTAAGATATATTTGATAATTTACTTACAAAAATGGGTCAAATGCCATTTAGACAAAGCCGCAGGTCACCCTGGCCGTTTAGCACTATTCTCACCCTTAAAATAGACATATTTTGGTTTATGTGTCCACTTCCGTTCAACTGGAGCCAACGGGCCGCTCCCATTGAAATTCTAGCTCGGCTCCTTCGAGTCACGCCAGTTTTGGCCTTGGACTGACTTGACCATTTTTGAAATTCAAAGCAAACATATTATTGATTGCGAATTGCACGTAAGATAGAATACGCATACAACTACCGCAAACTAAAATTGTTAAACGAGGTGAGTTCGTGGGTTACTCTATTCTCCTGATAGAGCGTGTAGTAACAAGTACTAAATATCACTTAATAGATAAGCACTGCAATATTTCATAAAATAAGAGCATTAAGTGACAAATTATAATCAGACTTTAGTCTTTGAACAACACTTGAAGCATCACACTCAACAATATCTAGGACAAGAGCAAGGACTTCGATATCCTCCAACGAGAAGGAACCCGAAATATGTTTGGAGCAAGTTGCAATGACTGCTCCCTCATGATCTCATCTAATCATACCAATTCCAATAATTCCTTGTTCACGACGTATAACGGCATCTATATTGAGTATCAGCTGATTTACACTAGGCGCAGTCCAACAACCAACCCACCCCGTGATCTCTGCCCTACCATGGCTCCCGGCTACATTAATTTTCGACAACATAAGAGAATATGTTGTCTGAATAATTATGTCTACACTATGCTCACAACCGCCATGTGTCAACCCAATTTATGTGACCCTAAATTCTCCACAACAAACACACAATAGACTCAAGTTCCATCTTTGAGACTCATTGGGATATGTTAATGACATAGTTTGCTAAATCACGACACTCTACTTCCCCACCGCCTTCCACATTATCTTAGCAGAATTGCACATGAACCCCCAACTTCACCTCGCCAAACCGACCACACTGACTTTTCATTTTAATGTTTCGGACATCCAGATTCAATCAGGTGGGGAGTGCATTATAAGCAACCTCTATAGAAGTATGTGTACCTTAGGCTGAACTTGAAGCCTCCAAATGACAAGCCACCAATATGTTCATGGATCCTCGCTTGCTCTTTCTGCTAAAATCGATTCAATAATTTGCAGCTTGTAGACACTTCATCTCGGATACATCCCGTGTTGCTCAAAATACTGAATTATACTATCAGCATGATATGTTCAGCTCTAGAGGATCGAGTGAATGATCTCTTTATCCATCTGAATAAAATAATCATTAATTTTGTTTTCGTGCCACGACCCGGTGACAAAAATCAACTTATGTATGTGATCCATCTCCAGATGGAGAGAAGACCACTGTCGAAAGATGAAGGTCATGGTAGCCAAGGATTATTAGAAATCAGGATGTTTGCTCCATTTTCCACTTTCGAACGAATGCCTTTACGAATTAGCTCTCTTTCCAGTAGAACACTTTTCCACAGATTTGAAGAACTATGGGTGGCAAACAGGCCGAGTCTCTTGTTGGCTTATAGGCTCTGCCCATAGGTGGCTCAGGCTCGTTAAAAATAGGACCACGAGCCACATCGTGGCTTGTCGGCCAACCAAGAGGCCCAGTGGTCATAATTATGACTGTTTTCAACGGTCCATTGAACGATCATTTTTTTTACCTTTGAAAATGGTCAAACTATTATTATTAATTTTTTTTTTAAAAAAAAAGGTCATATTTTTTTCTATATAAACTCCATCTTCGCGTCTTTTTTTACATCAATCTCTACATTTTCAATATGTAATTGTTATAATCTCCATGGGAAATTATCTCCTCATCATGGTAGGGATCACTTGTCCAATGGCCACAGGCACGTGTCTTGTAGCCTTTATAATTTCTCTCCACCATAGAGATGAGATCATTACTCTAATCTCCATATTAGCTCTTTTATTGTCGATTTAAGTTTTTTTATCCCTAAAAATTGCTTGTTTCTATCTACTTATAGTATAAACTCTCTTATTCTACTTCTTTCTTTCATATATTATTTCAAATAGATTACAACTTGAAAACTTGTGAGTTCAGCGAATTCATTAATAGTTTCAACACTCCATAAAGTAGTCCGTCAATAGATTATGATTTTAGTGATGTTTCAATTTCTCTCGTTTTTACTCATTTTTATTATATTACTAATAATTTTAGTAAATACAGAACATTATCCATTTTTGCTAATATTATAGTAGTGATAGATATTAAGTTTAGAAAATACTGTGAGAAATTGCCTATGTTGTTCTATTTGGCTTATGTAATGGACCATATTTTTCATGACAATCTTGTATGCCACATTGCACAGGCTAATTGGCTGAAAGCCCGTAACGTGTTCTAGATGATTTTTCTTTGGAATTAGAAACAAATTCGTGTTGTTGAATGGTGTTATTGAACCCCCCCTCATTTAGAATGTGCAAACACACTTTGGTGACCAATGGGCCGACTAACGACAGAGACAAAAAAAAAAAAAAAAAAAACACACACACACACACACATTGCACGAAACCCATCTGGACTCGGTACCTTAGGTGGTCCCATACCTCGTAATGCCTTGAAAACCTCTCCTTCATCAAATGGTATACTGAGCTACACTGTATGTGTAGACAATAAATGTATCCTCATACTGTCAATCCCCACCTTGAGGTCCTCACCTGTAGGTTCAAATCTTTTAAAAATGTTCTTAAAATATTCCTCCAACTTTCGTGCCATCGATCACTTAGATCTTTGAGCCGCCGGCCAAACCATTTTGATACCTTTAGTTTCAACATAAAAATATTCTTATACCTTTGTTTTTAGCATTTTTCTTACCTCTACAGTAATATGAGATAATCTTAGAAGTGTAGATGTAATACATGAAATTCTTTAGTATGATTTTTAAGTTTTACTTGCATGTATGTGATAACAAAGAAAAATTTATAAGAGTTGGGGAGAAAAAGAATAAAGCATGTATAATTTTAGTACATGGGTCAACTTGACTAATTAAGTAGATTGAAATTTGAATAAGAGGTCAATTACAATGTTAATGTTTTACACTTCACAAGCAATTAGGGGTGGCAATTGGGGAGTGGCCCCATGGCCTTAACACATGTTTGATAGTATTAAAATTATTTTTTAAGTATTGAAATTATAAATTGTTGGTGAATGTGTGAATGAAAAGTAGTTTATAAGTTGTGGATCCTACCAAATTTGTGAATAAATATATGTTTAACCAGTTGGACCAGCTGAAATTATAATTTTAACAACTTCAAATACGTGTTTAGTGGTTCGGCCTGTCTAAAGCCCCCATATCGTGCTAGGCTATAGCCTACAAAGCTGAAAGCATGTACGTACTTTGAGAATTTGTTTTCTTTTTTATTTTGAAAAAAAAAACATAATTTTTTTAATATAAAAAAGATTAAAAAAGAGGTGGTCACGAATCTGGCCTAGGTCAAGTAACAAAGATGTATTTTTGTCAAACTTTTAAAACTATGCACATCTCATTTCAACTCTTAGAACATAGCATTTCAAAATATGCACTCTAAATTATTCAACATCACCATTTCAATGTCAATTCCTTCATTTCAAACCACTCATGATTCATCCACACAGTTACCATTTCTATCCCCACCAGTGAAAGGCTTATAAATTAACTAATATTTATGTCAGAAGTCAATATAAGGAGTGAGTTTGACTACACTCAAAAGGCGAAAGAAGGAATTATAAGAGCATTTTCAATGCATTCTATGAATTGCTATCTACGTGGCGTGATTGTTGAAAGACTTCTAATGTATGTGACATTAATATCTAATGAAGAGACATTCAAATTTAAAATTAGTCTCCAATACATTCTATGGATTGCTATCTATGTATATTTTATTTAATGAAAATAAAAATAAAATTACTTTTAAATCTGCATTGAAAATTTAAATTTTGCTAAGTCAGCATGTCTAACAGATATTTTAAATCTAAACAGAGTTTTAGACAATGTGTATTTTTTCTGTCACATCAATTTGACAGAGTCTCTATCAGCTTGTATTGAAAATGATTTTTTTTAAACACCTTCTATTTCACTTATGCGACACAATTTTTTAAAATATCCACAGTTGCATTGGAGATACTCTAACAATCCAATATTTGTAGGGATTTGGGCTCCCACACAAAAAGTTAACCTATTAGGTAAAATAACTCAATCTCCTTATAACTCATGAGGGGGGATCTGTTCCCCGAATCGGGAAACAAAGCCTCAACCCCGATTGCTACATGTCAAAACACACAGAAATAAAAAAAATAAAAAATGTCCCCCCATCTATTTAACCCCCCACCCCCACTGAATCCATTTACTTTCTTCAATTTGCCCACCCCCTCATCCCCAATCCCCCACCTATTTATGTACCACTAAATTTACATCCACATTATTAATATAATTAAATTAAAAATAAATATTTTATTATTATTATATTCATTGTATTTGTTTTAAAAAAATATAATATATAATAATATTTATTGAGCTAAATATTATTTATATCATATAATAAATAATATAGTTAACGTTATTTTTATTATTAAGATTACAGTGAGACTAATTAATTAGTTTATATTTTTGAGTAACAAATTCAATTTTTCTTAAAAAATAAAAATAAATAAAGCGTGCATAATAAATTTGTTCCAATTGATAATTTACACACGCAAACAAGAAAGTACTATTGCATTAGAAGTAATAAATTAGTGACGATGGTTAAAGCGTGCATCATACTCTCGTGGTTTAGAGAGTATGATGCATTGTTATTGCCTATAATCGAGTATTGTGGGTCTGGAGCATGATATTCGTATTGTAGGTCCGGCGTATGATATGCGTATTGTGGGTTCGACGCATGATACTATTGGTCTGACAGATCCTGCTAGTGTTGTGGTTGATTTGTGTTGTCCAAGCTGACAATCAAATTATTATCCATTATAAAACAAATGAACCAAACACTAATAAAACAATAAGTAAGGAAATATATAACATTAACTTACCTATTTTACAACGTAGGACAAGTTCTTCTATAGTGACAACTGGTGCCACATACGCTGCACTGCCTATTGGATTGCGAAAGTGCTTTCTCCTTTTCCGATTTTAGACGCTTCTCGCATCTTTTGCTCTAACAGGATTAGGAACACAAACAACTTGGGTCTCTTCTTGACTCTTGTTTCTGTTTCTGCTCATGCTGGCATCGTCGCCAGTATCAATATCTTTTACTCCTATGCGCAAACTTTGGAACTCACCCAATAGAAAAGTGCTTCGAGCATCTGTTAAAGACCCCTCGTTAACTAGATCTAAAGCTGCATAAGACAACATCCTATGTCTAGACATTAATGAATGACCAGGATCAGTATGAACATATGAACCAGTTGTTGGATCGAACACTTTGGCTTGCTTTGCATTCTTTGTCTACCTACGGAGAATATATTTCTCTAGCAAAAGCATCACTTTTTTTTTTCATGTAGCATGGCATGTGTCGACATGAATAACCCTCAAAATCAAACATTCGACAACTACATGAGATATAGTCAGTAGATGAGAAATAATTAACCTGACGAGTTTGATCAGATGTTCTGCTTGGTTCAAAATGCTGGACCACGTACACTTTAGCTTCATCGGAGCTTGACCTCTTAGAGCAGATGTATGAATTACTCTAGGAATTACTCTGAATTATTTCATTATGGAACAACAAAAAAATCTTTTTTGTGTATATCTGCACCCTGATTCTCCATCATAAGGGATGTAGTGACCTTTGGCGTTTGACTTAAATCAATATGGTTAGCAGCTAACTCCTCATGCCTCTGATGAACTAACGCCCTGTTAAACCTGGCAATGAAATCTATCAAATAATTTTTCCTATCCACATATTTCTTCAAGAATTAATGGCCACCCTCTGCTACTGGACATGCCTGTAGCAAACAGGTGTTTGACGTATTCTGTTACCCAACGACTACGTATTTTAAACAAACTGCTCAACCATTCATTACTACATAACTCTGTGGTTTCCATCACCTCGATCCATCATTGTTCGAACTCCGCTGGTGACTCAGATTGTTTAATAATGTGAACAAGCCTGTGATACTGGTCATTATACAACACGACGTTCAACTTCTCAGAAAATTTGTTCAGTATGTGCTACATACAAAATCAATGCAACGTCGATGGCAATACTATGGAGATAGCTCTTGCAATTACCGCATCTTAGTTTGTGATGATCGCCCATGGGGCCGCATGATTTGGCATGGCTTCAATGAACTTAGTGAACAACCAAACAAATGATTTTGTCATCTCATCGCTCAACAGTCCACATCCAAATATAACAATCTGACCATGATGGTTCACTCCAACAAATGGACCAAAGACCATTGAGTACATGTTCGTGTATGTTGTGTCAAACACAACGATATCACCAAAATATGCATATGACTTTCGTGAATCACAGTCTACCCAAAAACACAAATTTGTTCTCGTCATCAATCTCATAATCAAAGACAAAGTTCGAATTTTTCTCTTTCTCGAAGGTAAAATACTCAATCAGTGTTTCCGCATCATAACCCATCATTTCTTGTCGTTTTCATAGTTCCTGATATCCTTCTCCGCACACCCAATGGAGGATGGAACTCTCGCATTTATCTCCAAAAGTCGAACTTGCTGACATGTGGGAATATTAGCTTCTGAAAACTGTTGCACAAGAGCCTTCTTTGTTTTCGAAACACCCCGGTGTGACCTTAACAAGTGTACCCTGTTAGGAGTGGCAAAGGGATGGTTATGTTTCTCAACAAATTTTCTGACAACCCACCCTTGCCCGTTTGTTGCTTTACCACCAATAATCTAGCATTGCACCCACAACGTACATGTCCATGGTTTCTTTTCTCAGCCCGTGGCACAACATCTTTACGACTGATCTGGTAAGTCTCGTTCGTCTTACTCTCCTTATAGCACACAAATAATTTTCAAAAATACTCATTGGTCTCTTTTTTGTTCTTACTGTTTTTTATTCGCGTACTAAACCCCGCTTCTCGTGCATATTGATTGTAAAAATTGTACGCCTCATTGGATGATTCGAATTCCTGACCAATGTGGGAAATACACTGATAGTCACTTGAAGAACATATACATTATCACCACTCTCAAATTTCATCCCTACAAAAATTTATCGAAATAAAATACATCAATTATATGTGCAAATAAACAAAAAAACATAAAAAAAATGTTAATAAATTTACAACTAACTTGCAAATTACAAATAAAAAAATATGTACAAATAAATGAAAATAAAAAACAAATTCATAATTTATTACTAACCTTTGAAAAATATGAAAAACAATAAATGGGAGACAAATTTAGTAAAAGAAATTTAGAGAACAAAAGTGATTGGAAACGTTTGATTATGTTCTGAAGTATAAAAAGGTGGTTGAGATGGTGGCTTATATGGGTAAAGTAAAAAAATTGATTGGGTTAGCCAAATTTCCAGAAAAATATGAATTCAGATGAGGAGGAAGTGTTATGTTGGGTGGTATATAAATAGGTGGGGGATTGGGAATTGGAGATCGGGGTGGGGTGGGGTGGGGTGGGGTGGGGTGGGGTGGGGTAGGAGGGGAGGGGGGAAAATTGAAGAATTAAATGGATTCAATGGGATGAGGGGGTTAAAATAGGGGTGGGATTAAATAAATGGGGAGAGGGCATTTTTATGTAGAGAGGGGGGGCCATTTTTTTTATTGCAATCGGGGTTGAGGCTATGTTCCCTGATTCGGAGAACAGAGCCTCCTTCTATAACTCATTATGTATCCCATATTTAGTCGATGTGAGTCGTTGTTTGTACTTTTCTAATAATCTCCCATCGAATAACGCACCATGTCATCTTCGCATTCTCTAGCAATAGCATATCGATTCATCTTCCTGAAATCAAGAAGAACATGATCAACTCTTCCATTCTTTGAGTGGTCATTACCTCACTTGTACACAACTATCTTGATAGTCAATCACAATTTTTTTTGCCATTGCAATCCAACTCATGATCGACAACTTTCTTTTGTGTTGTAATATGGGATTGATCCTGTGCATCCACATGACCAAGTTTAGATCCTAATTATGAATTTATGATATCACTTGTGTAGAATTTGAAAGTTATAAAATTCAGATTAATTAAATTAAAAATAATTTTAATCTTAATTTAAACTAGCAGTGAACAGAACACAGTCAGAATTGACGCGTTGTATTGAGAAACAGTTCTGACGCGTATTTGAAGATTAAAGCGATGTTCGTTTACCTAACTTGTGTATAGAAGAATTTAAAGAATTAATATGAACACAAGATATAACGTGGTAAACTCTAAAGGAAAACATCAACGGGCCCCCATGCCGTGGGTAAAAACAATCCATTAATAATCTTGATTAAAAATACAATAGTATCTGATTTTTGTAATTTCACAAAATTAACAAAATATCAATCAAAAGAAAACAGATCAACTCCCTTTGATACTTCTTCTAACTTGTTGATGAAGTGGAATCAAACTCACCGTTCTTGACTTTATCGTCACTTTCTTATTGTACTTTGACCGCAACCACCACTTGGATTAAGAACTATCGTTCTTAACTTCACGCCAAGTAGATTAATCAAGATATGGAATTGTTCATCGAGCACCAATTTGTTTTTTATTCTTTAATGAGTTTGAAGAAAACGTTGGCTTTAAAAGTTAATCAATTAAACACCATGTCTTGTTCGCTTTCAATAGATTCGGCCGGGCTATGAGCTTGGAGAACAAGAGCACAGAAATATTTTTCAAAGCTTTGATTCCTTATTAATTTGTACTCTTACTTATAGTTAAAGTAGTAATCAAATTAGTAATTATTTCTTACTTAAAAATCTACAACAAGAATGGTAAGACAATTAGTAGGAAATAATATATAGAAAGATATTCTTGATTTGTAGAAGGAATAAATTTAGGAAACTCAAGATTATCTTTAAATATTTCCTTCCTAAACAAATCTAAGAGAATAAGAAAATATCATTTAACCTACAACAAGAGCTGTTAATAATATTCATGTGATCAGAATATATCATGTATGGAAACAGAATAAAAACATAGCTTTACTGATCTAGAAAATTAATCTACTTATCAACACAATCAGTCAGAACTGACGTTATCCAGACTAGTCATATCAAAAAAGTTGACATGTTCTTTTAACATTAAAAATCAGTTATATTAATTAAGAGAGCTAATATAAAAGATGAAAAATATAACACATATTTTTCCAACAATCTCCTCCTCCGGCATTGCTTAATTACAAACACATAACTATCGGATTTTTAATATAAGTGTGATGTGTGTTATGGCATGTAAATAATTAAAAGAACCATAAGCATCAACATATAAGGGTTATTGCTCCCCCTAAGTGTGTAAACTAAAAACTCCTACAAAAAAGTTAACAATATATGCAAATACCACACACATTAGCCACAATTTTAATATTGTTCTCCCTTACCAAGATACCATCAAAGTGTAATCATCAAACCACCATAAACTTAAGAATACTACTAGCAAAGTACCATTATCAAAGTTTAACCAACAAAGTACCATCATCAAAATTTATCCATCACAAACTCTTAAAAATACTTACTATTAAAAATCCCTACTACTCTCCCTTTGTAAGAAGATCGCCAAAGGAATTATCAATGAGAGAAGAGAAAAATAAAAGTAAGGAAGTGTTTGAAGTGAAGGAAAGCAGAATGTAAGAGTTAATAAAGTCATCCATAATCTAGTTAAGAATTATCAATGAGAGAAGAGAAAAATAAAAGTAAAGAAGTGTTTGAAGTGAAGGAAAGCAGAATGTAAGAGTTAATACAGTCATCCATAATCAGTCCTAAACTAGAAAGTTAGAAGTCAGAACCAAAAACAGTTAGTTCCGCGAAGGTCTTGACTTCTTTGCATCGAATACAGATGCTTTTGCATCTCTTTAGCAAATAGCAGTATCTGATAGAACAACGGGTGGATGAGCATCTGGTATAGGTGCAGTAGCTAGAGCAGCAGTTGTCTCAACTACTAGGTCAGAACCTAGAATCTCCATCTGACCTTCGGGATGTGCAGAGAATTCTAGAGTAACTATTCGGTAAGCAGACTTTATATGCTCATCCCCCAGATATTCAAGTTTAGCTAACACCCTACCTACGCATGAAAATAAATTCATCAGAAAAACTTTTGGTTAAGGTGAAAAGTTAGTCTACCTGTGTTCTAACCAGCCCCATCTGAGTTTCCAGTACATCCAGACGGCCAGATTGGTCCAACGAGGATAGAACGTGCCCAGGAACTCTGGGAGTGGGATGCGGTGTGTTACCTAAATTTGTAAATTCATGAACACCTAGTGCTGGAATATTCTCAGAGAATCTGTCTGAATTCATGGCAGGCACTTCTTGGTAAACAAGAAAGTGATGAATGAGAGCTGGATGTGGTAGTTTGTACTGCTTGGCCCTCTTCGGCCCTCCATAAACAATTCTGTCAAAAATCATTTTGACCCAGTCAACTGCCAACCTCATCCCCAACTTGTATAGCATAACAGCCATGTCTCCTAAAATGTCTGATCGACGAGTCAATGGATTGATATTGTTGATAAGAATTCGATGGAGAATTTTGTATTTGGGCAGTAGTCGGAAAGCAGTCAGTTCTCTTGATTCTAGCCAGGCAGAGCCAGTCATTTTCTGTGCAATGCTGTCCTTGGTCAATTCTTCGTCACTTGTGACAGCCACGGTATTCATCCCAAGCCAGTCCCTGAGAGAGTTAGGAGTTAGGACTGAAGGTAACATGTCTTCCTCGAACATAAACTTGCCACTTGAATTCATTGCCAGCCTTCTCCAGATTTTTTGGAACATTGGCCATAAATTGTTTAACCAGAGTTTCATTGAACAATCCAGAAAAACTTAACACATTATGTAATTTGTGAAAATCAATAATTTCAACCAAACCAAACGAACTAAATTCATGAATTGCTACATTGCACTCAATGATAAACTTGCGATAGGTGCTAAATGAAAGAAACAGACTCTTAGCAATCTCCGACAGAAAACAGTAATTGAGAGGGTTAACAGAGTGTCTACCTCTAGTTAATGTTTCAAGTCTAAACATTTAGGGGTCTGAACTAGGAGTAGGCAATACTCTGTAGGCATCTCTTGAGGCAGTGAGTGGCCTCTTCTGACCAGCAGGTGTTGGCTCTTTAGTAGCATCTCTAATTTTACCTTTCCATTTTTCAACCCTGATGGCTCTTCGTGGTGGAGGAGTGTTGGAGTGGATTCTGAGGATTTATCAAGAGTAACATCAAAATCAGAATCTGATTTTTGAGATGGGGGCTTACTTGAACCTTCTACAATTGAGGGAGGACGCTCAGACTCCTCATCACCAGTCCCTTCATCCTCACGAACTTCTACTTCAATTCCAGCATTGTCAGACCCACTATCACCCGTTCCAGATCTGTCATCTTTATCTCAATCTCTATCTGGTTCTTGAGCACTTAGGATAACTTTCTTGCTCAAAAAAATAATTGGGTCTTTAGATGTTTGACAAGGCTGTGATTTAGGATGGCTGATCGGCGGCTGATAGGCAATGATGTCCATCGATTGTTCTGCTTGAGATACAACAGCCGCTGGAGAAGTGTCGGGTATGAACTGGAGGGTTCTAGTCTTCGTGCACTTCGTCGAAAAGTCCTTACCAGCGACATTTGAGGCCTTATCGCACTTTCAACAGCAACCGACAGAGTAATAGTGTTCTTGGATGAACCACTAGAATTTTTCTTTAATTTTGGCATCTTGGTTTTTACCATTGTTTGAATCTAAAATAAAGAACTTAGCACAACCCTAGAATCAAATGCAAGCAAGAATTTGATGTTAAAAAATTTGAAAATCAAGTGTGAGAGATGAATGAGAAAACCCTAAGTCACGATTTAATATGGGAAGAAATTTTTCAAAATTGCACAGTAAGGGAACAATTAATTTTGGGACATGTTCAAAGCAGATTCCAAAAACTGATGATTGGCAGTTATAGACATAAAAACCTTCCTACCAGATATGTCAAATTTGAATTAAACTGTCTAATATGCTAATTTATGGAAAACAAAATTTTTAAATTAAGAAGATCAATTTAATATTCAGTACAGAATAAGATTGGATTTCGTAAAATATTAATCCAGATTTTTCTTAGTTAAAACTGATTGTGCTACCAAAATTAGACTGTTGATTGAAAATTCTACGAAAAAGGCCCACACAAGACAATCACACAAAGTTAATGACAATATCTTATGATACAAAAATAAATCTTTTATTTATGGACAAATTTCATAGTCCACAAATTATACAATCAGTCCAAAAATATCAAAATAAACAGGAATCTTCTAATCAGATATATGTGCATAATTAGATTCAATTATTTTTGTCAGATTTATAACGTGAGTGTGTGATAAGATATACTAGACCAATCAATCATAACATGTCCCACTAAACCAAATTGAACATTGTCAAGAAAATAAGTACAGAGATGTAATTCAAACCATTCATCATCTAAACATATCTCTTTAAATAAAAAATATGTGCATGCCAGACAGGAGTACTATTGCAATTTTTATTTTTATTTTTTTGAGTACTCAGAGTATTGACTTTATTGATATAAATATATTTGTTTTGTCAAAGTACTGAATTAATAAGATCATGGAGTTGATTTTCTCACGACCATAGAGATATTTCTTTTCTACATAATTTATGTTCATTATCAAAGACGACTGCACGCATCTATGGTGGTAGCCCTCTCCTCCATAAAATTGTCTGTTTAACACAACAACATATTATAGTGCCGAGAGACATAGATACTCACCATAGGTCTACAACAAAGTACGAAACTACTTTAAAGATAACAATCCAGTCAGTAGTAAGGCACGATTAAACAAGTCAATATGTCCTCAAAGTATGCTTATCTGAGCATATTTTACCATAAGTATAATATGCATACCATACTAATTGGTTAATCCAAATAAATCTCAAAATTCATAGACTAATCATACATTTATATCATATGCTATTTGCAAGAACACTCCCTCTCCCTCCTCTTTTTTTAAATAAAAAGGTAAGTAAATGCAAACAAACACGCATAATAAAATCAAAAAAAAAAAAGAAAAAAGAAAAACACAATTTCTACTAAGTAATTTTTTTTTTTGAAAATAAAATTAATGCATCAAGCAAATACCCACGGCCTTTCGTAGAGTCTCAAATCTAGCAGAATCTAAGGCATTTGTGAACTAATCAACCAATTGATACTTAGTCTGAATATATTCCAAATTAATTACTTTTTCTTTGACCAAATTTCTAATAAAATGGTGTCTAATGTCAATATGTTTGGTCCTAGAGTGTTGAACAAGATTTTTAGATATACTGATAGCACTAGTGTTATCACAAAATATAGTAACAAAATCCTGATCAATACCATAATCACATAGCATTTGTTTCATCCAGAGTAGCTGAGTGTAACAACTACCCACAACAATATACTCAGCTTCTACAGTAGATAAGGAAATAGAGTTTTGTTTCTTACTTAACCATGCAATGAGATTGTTACCAATGTAGAAACATCATCCACTCGTACTTTTCCTATCATATATGTTTCTAGCCCAGTCAGCATCAGTGTATCCTGCAATATGAGAGTTAGTATCATTAGTATACCATAAATCAAAATCAGAAGTACAGTTAATATAGCGAATAATTTGCTTTACTGCCGTAAGATGTGATTCTTTTGGTTTGGCCTGCTAACGGGTACAAACTTCAACACTGAATGATATGTCAAGACGGCTTGCAGTCAAGTACAGCAAACTGCCTATCATGCTTCTGTACAAGCTAGAGTCAACCTCCTTGCTCTGGTCATCTCTGGAGATTTTCAAAGACGTGGCCATTGGAGTTGTGGCTGACTTGGTTTGTTCAAGGCCGAACTTCTTCACTAGATTTTTAGCATACTTGGACCGTGAGATAAAAATTCCTGATCCAACCTGTTTCATCTGCAAACTTAAAAAGAAATTTAGTTCACCAGCCATATTCATTTCGAATTCATTTTGCGCAAGTGTAACAAACTCCTTAGATTTTGTTTCTAGTGAAGAACCAAACACAATATCATCGACGTAGATTTGTGCAACTGTTAATCCAGTTTTGAAATGTTCGACGAATAAAGTTTTGTCAGCTCCTCCTCTCTTGTATCCCTGTTCCAACAAGAACATGGTTAATCGTTCATACCAAGCACGTAGAGCTTGCTTTAGTCCGTATAGGGATTTTATGAGTCTAAACACATGGTCAAAAAAATAAGGATCAACAAATTCCTTAGGCTGCTCAACATAAACTTCTTCATTAAGAATTCCATTCAGAAAGGTATTTTTGACATTCATTTGGTACAACTTGAACCTCATTTGACATGCCACAGATAGTAAAAGTCTAATGGATTCAAGTCGAGCCACATGTGCAAATGTTTCATCAAAATCCACTCCTTCTAGTTGAGTGTATCCTTGTACAACCAAGCGTGCCTTGTTTCTGACTATGTTGCCATGTTTATTTGATTTATTTTTGAATATCCACTTTGTCTCGATCACATTTGTGTCCTTTGACCGAGATACAAATTTCCACACTTCATTTCTGTCAAATTGAGCTAGCTCTTCATGCATGGCTAGAACCTAATTTTCATCAATAATTGCTTCATTTATATTTTTGGGTTCAATTTGTGAAGTGTAGCAAATATTTCCAAGTTTATTAGCAAACTTTCTGAGAGAACATTATCCAATGGGTGTGCTTTCTGTATCCAAGAAGGGGGTAGACTTCTCACATTCTTTTTGTTATTTGTATTTGGTACGTCAAAACTTCCAGGAGCAGGGGCAGAGATACCAGAACTTGATGCTGGCTATTCCATCTGTTTATCACTATTTGGGGTAGGCACATGGTTGTCTTGAGTAAGTTGACGTCCAGCAACCTGTTCTTCCAAAGTCTAAATATTAGGCTATTGTGAATAAGATGAAAAATCATCAGTGTCATCAATTTTTATATTGATTGATTCAATGATAATTTGAGTACGCATGTTATAAATTCTGTAAGCTCGGCTGCTCTCAGAATAACCAATAAACACTCCCTCATCACTTTTTGAATTGAATTTACCCAAGTATTCCCGATCATTTAAAACATAGCATTTACTACCGAATGTATGAAAATATTTAAAATTCAGTTTTATTTCTTTGAAGATTTCATAAGGAGTTTGAATGGTTCATATTCTTAATGATACACGATTCAAAATATAACAAACAATATTAATAGATTCAGTCCATAATTTAACAGGAAGTTTTTACTGTTTAGCATTACTCTAGCCATCTTTTGTAAAGACTTATGAAGTTTTTCCACAACTCTATTTTGTTCAGGAGTTTTAGGAGTAGAAAATTCATGAAAAATACAATTTTGATCACAGAATGTAGAAAGTTTAACATTTTCAAATTCCCTCAAATGATCACTTCTAATCTTCAATATTTTTATGTTATTAATTTTAGGTGCAAAAATTTAAATCTTTCAAAAATATCAGATTTTTCTCTCAAAAAATCTACTCAAGTATATCTAAAAAAATCATCCACGCAGACATAAATATATTTCTTGCCACCAATACTTTCAGTTTGAATAAGTCCCATCAAATCCATGTGAAGTAATTCTAATATATGAGATATAGTAAAAAAAACTTACCTTGCTTATGAGTACTTTTGGTTTGCTTGCCTTTTAAGCACAAACCACACAATTCTTCAGATTTTTCAGTAAGCTTAGAAACGTCTCGTACTGTATTCAATTTTGTTAGTCGCAACATATCACTATAGTTTACATGTCCCAACCGTTTGTGCCACAATTCGGTAGAATCAATCTTTGAAATATGACAAGTAATTTTGGTGTCAAGAAGATTACATTTATCACTAAATCTAGTACCATGTAGAATACAACCACCATCATATTTCAAGACTTTACAAGAATTTTTTGAGAACATAAGTGTTAATCTTCATAGAGTTGGCATATACTAATCAAGTTAGCTTTCAAACCTACAACAAAAAGAACTTCTTTTAACGGGAAGAATTCATCAATCAGAATAGTACCTACACCTTCAATTTTACCGTGTGCTCCATCACCAAAGGTGACCAGACAACCTACATGACTTTTGTAGTTAGTTAGATAAGATCGATTACCAATCATATGTCTAGAGCAACCACTATCAAAATACCAAGAGTTTAGGAATAAAAGTTTTATGGGCAACATCAACCATAAAACAATTTAAATCACCATTTTTAACCCAGATTTGTCTCACTTTAATGTTGATATGGTGTCTCATTTGTCTATTAACCAAGTTTTTACTATATAAACAATGAAAGAAGTCATGTCCTAGATTACCACATATGCAACATTGTACAAAGTAATTTGATTTACCTCTCTATATTGAGAATTGATACATTGGTTGTACAACTGATGGTCGTGACTATTTTTGAGTCTTGGTATTGGTTAGAACCTGCATAGCCAGGTCAGCCCCAGTTCTAACGAAAATGGGAACAATTTTGTTCAAAAATATAGTAGACTGTGTTTCTTTGATGAAATTGATCTGATTCTCAACTTTTCTTTTACCTTTTCCAACATATCCCAAACCTTCTTTGACATTTGGAGTTTTTCCATAGCTTAGGGTTTCACTCAAGCAAGAGGCTCCAATTGTTAGTTGTTTGGCCATTTCTTTTGATTTTTCTAATTCATCAAGACGATTCATAATTTGATCGTCTTTCTCTTTTAAGAGATTGGTTAAATTATCATTTTTAGAATGAACTACTATCTTATCATCTTCTAAAAATTTCAACATGACATGAATAGAAAAATTCTTCTCACGTTCGTCTTTTATTTGTTTGTTTATACTCATGCAGTTAGAACACGCACGGTTTGGTTCTTCAGATGTTATAGTCAATAAATCAGAACCTGCAGTCAATTTTTGCACAAAGTTAGTACAAGAATGTAAGTTTACAGTGAGAGACGTTACCTGATCATCAGTAGTTCCATCGTCCTCGTCTGAGTCTAAATCCTTTTCATTATTTTCACTCCAAGTAATATTCATAGCCTTCTTGGTACGAGATTTCTTTAGAGTATTTGCACATTCAGATGCAATGTGTCCAAAGTCCTCACACTCATGGTATTGAATTCGATTGTTAGATCTATTCATAGATGTAGTGGGATTTTGTTTTATGTTGTTTGAAAATCTCTTCTTTTGTTGGAGTGGGGTATTCAAGTTTTTGACTTTTTGATTTCCTTTTAAAAACTTTTTAAATTGTTTGGTGAGCATGGTCGCGTTTTCATCAGTTTCACTTTCTTCGCCATCGATCGCTTCTTCATCTTTTTCAATTTTGAAGGCAATACCAGATCTCTTTTCTTTCTTCCTCCTTTGCAGATGTAGTTCATATGTCATCAATGATCCCACCAATTCTTCAATCTTCATTTTCTCAATCTTCTTGCTTTCTTCAATTGCAGTTACTTTGGAGTGAAAACGATCATGCAAGGATCTAAAAAATTTCTTCACAATTTTACTCTCCGAGTATGTCTTTCCCAAGGTATAAGTTGTATTGGTGATGTCGCTGAGTTTTGCATAGAAGTCTTTGAACTGTTCACCATCTCTCATGGTCAGTTGTTCAAATTCAAGAGTAAGAATTTGAAGCTTGGATGACTTGACAATAGAGATTCCTTCGTGAGCAATCTGTAAGATGTCCCAAGCTTCTTTAGTAACATGACAAGTAGAGATCAAATGAAATTGGTTAGAATCTACAAAGGAGAATATGGCATTTAAAGCTTTGGAATTCCAATTAGTAAAATTAAAATCAGTTATAGCCCACTCGTCTGCCTTTTTATCTCTTTCTACACTATTGTCAATAATGGTGGGAGTTTTATATCCATGGACAATAGAGTGCCAATCTTTTTCATCAAGGTATTGGATATAAACATGAATCCTAATTTTCCAATAGGCATAATTAATACCATCTAAAATCGGTGGTCTAAACGGAGCTCCGTTCATATCTAGGTTTCTTCAGATCGCACTTTAAAAGTGAACCCCCTCTGATTCCAATTGAAAGTTATCAAACCTAAATTAATTAAATTAAAAATAATTTTAATCTTAATTTAAACTAGTAGTGGACAGAACGCAGTCAGAACTAGCACGTTGTATTGAGAAACAGTTTTGACGCGTACTTGAAGATTAAAGCGATCTTCGTTTACCTAACTTGTGTATAGAAGAATTTAAAAAATTAAATATGAACACAAGATGTAATGAGGTAAACTCCGAAGGGAAACATCAACGGCCTCCCATGCCATGAGTAAAAACAATCCACTAATAATCTTGATTAAAAATATAATAGTATCCGATTTTTGTAATTTCGCAAAATTAACAAAATAACAATCAAAATAAAACAGATCAACTCCCTTTGATACTTCTTCTTCTGACTTGTTGATGAAGTTGAATCAAACTCACCGGTCTTGACTTTATCGCCATTTTTCTATTGTATTTTGATCGCAACCACCACTTGAATTAAGGGCCCCCGTTTTTATTAATCAAAATATGGAATTGTTCGTCGAGCACCAATTTGTTTTTTATTCTTCAATGAGTTTGAAGAAAACGTTGGCTTTGAAAGTTAATCAATTAAACACCATGTCTTGTTCGCCTTCAATGGATTTGGCCGGGCTATGAGCTTGGAGAATAAGAGCACAAAAATATTTTTCAAAGTCTTGATTACTTATTGATTTGTACTCTTACTTATAGTTAAAGCAGTAATCAAATTATGAATTATTTCTTACATAAAAAATATGCAACAAGAATGGTAAGACAATTAGTATGAAAGAATATATAGAAAGATATTCTAGATTTGTAGAATAAAGGAATTTAGGAAACTTAAGATTATCTTTAAATATTTCTTTCCTAAACAAATCTAAGAGAATAAGAAAAGATCATTCATCCTACAAAAAGAGTTGTCAATAATATTCATGTGATCAGAATATATCGTATATGGAAACAGAATAAAAATGCAGCTTTACTGATCTAGAAAATTAATCTGCTTATCAATACATTCAGTCAGAACTGGCATTATCCAGATCAGTCATAACGAAAAAGTTGACCTATTTTTTTAACATTAAAAATTAATTATATTAATTAAGAGAGCCAATACAAGAGATGAAAAATATGATATTTTTCCAACAGAATTAATGTGTTATTCCAAAAGGTTGGCTTATTAAGTATAATAATTTAATTATAGGGGTAAAAATCATGTGAAGAACACTCGGTTACCTATTGCACCTAGGGACCCCTTTCGATGCCCTATGTGTGTGAAATTTAAAATTTCTCCTTGAATATAGAGTCCAGTCCAGTTTGTATTTTGGTTTATTTGTACAAATGGTCTCTAAATTTTGCACTTTGAAGATCTATTGTTTCATTTTTAACAGTTTAGCCCCTATTTCAAATGTTTTTGACGACAATGGTCATTTTCATCAATTTCCATCCAAATTATCGTGAAATTTGACGATGGGCATTTTTTTATTTAAAAAGGGCTTATTTGTACAAATGGTCTCTGACTTTTGTAAAGAAAAATTTGCAGCAAAAGTCCCTAATCTTTCAAAAATTATTGAAAAGTCCCATAACCTTCTAATCCTAACACATATGACCCCAAACCTTTTTGAAAATTTTACCTCTAACTTAATTAAATTAAAAATAACTCATAAACCTTTTCAAAAATACAAATAAGTCCTAAATATTTTTATTTTTTTTACAGATTTATACTTAAAATAATAAAAAGTGTGTCATCAAGTCCCAAAACTTTTAATTTTGTTCACCAAAATGACATTTAAAATGTGTTTGATTAAAATCAGATTTTTTAATAAAAGTTGTTGAAATGTGTGGTTAAAATTAATTGTTGACTTTGACTTTAACTTTTTAGTAAAATCAAAATTGAAAACAAACGGACTCTTAGAGTCTCTACAGATTTTATTTAATAGTCCATTAATTAATAAAAAAAATTATACTCATGATCAAAATTTCACCAATTTAAAATTTTAATTTATTTTTCATATCAATTACCACTCAATGTGTGGTTTAATTACTCTCTCTTCAAAAAATATTAAAATTCATAAAAAGTAATATTAAGTCAAAATCTAAAAGGAGTACAAATATTAATTTTTGTCTCAGTTAGTGTTATTTGTATATATTTTGGAAGAAAAACTACTAGTTGAATTTTGGGAAAATTGACAAATACACCCAAAAAAAAAAAAAAAAAAAAGTTAATTCCACGAAATATGCACCCTCCTTGTGAATTCATATTTATTTCCTTCAAGATTTTATTTGTTCCATTATCCTGCCCCCCAAATTATCTCCATCATCAAGGTAAATCTCCACATGCAATTGAAAACTAAAATATTTTGTGATCTTGTGAGTAGCATAATATGTTACATTACATATTTTGTGATCTAGTGAGTAGTATAATATGTTACATTACATACTCATAAAAGTAACGTGCATGAAGTAGCTTCAACATTCAATTAAGAAGTATCACATCACAAAGGTCACGTACGTAAATCAACATTACAAACCTAGCCATACTGTTGAAAATTTAGAGGGAATAGTTCCTCATTTAGATAACCACAAAAATAGCATTCAAATATTCTGACAAAGATCACAATGTAGAAATGCAAAGTAACATAATGTGTTACTCAAGAACTTTAATTTTCAATTAGAAAGTAACATTGTCACCAAGGTAACATGTACTTTTTCATAAAAAAATCAATATTTCAAACATTAAACTCAAAAAACTCTAGTTTTCAATTTTGTAGGTCGATCTTGACTACAACTCATCACTTTGGTTTGGACTATAAATGGATATAGAGGGAATATAGAAAATAAAAAATGGATGTCGGACACTTGGAAATGTGATCTTAGGGGGTGGATTGGAGTGTTGGGAATGGATTCAAGCGAAGAATGTGTAAGAACAAGATGAATTATGTAAAAAAAAATTAAGGTTATCTTGCATAAATGCAGAAGAAGACTTATTGTGGAAAGAGAGAAATTGATGTTCTGAAATAATTAGGGGTCTCAAATAAGTATTAGTAAACAGTAAGTTTCAACTAAATACTTAAAAGTAGTATTTTTCAATTTGTTTTCATAAAACAGTACTCAGCCTAATTGCCTCTTGAATTTTCGGCAGAGGCAGAATTCATGTGGGCATGGTCTTTCAAGTCCATATAAAGGGAAGGAGCAAGCCAGCCCACTTCTCAACCACATCTGGCTGCAGGCCTTCTTCAACGGTATCTGGGCCCAAAATCGGATAGTGGGCTCAAGCTTGCAGGCAGTAACTTCTTGTTTATGAGTTAATTGTACCATTTTATAGTTGTGATTTTATATTAAAATTTGATAATTACTTTTATGTTAAAAATTAAAGAAATTAATAAAAGAGAATAAAGAAAAAATGTATATTTCATTATAATGATAGATCCATATATATAGGAATTTCAAAGACTTGTAAATCAAGTAAGAAATATCTAATTATGGTCATCAATATTGTTTTAAAGAAATGAAAATCTTATTTACTATACTTATGTTGATTTAAATTTATATATTCAAGCTTTTGAATTCCGTCATCTATATTCTTAAAGATTTATTTCTTGCCTCAGTTTTAAAAACCTAAGGATTGTAAGTTATAGTTTTAATTTAAGTATTGTTGACGTCGGAACCTACAACGTCCACGTGCCAACAGATCTCCAGTCACTCCTTTTACCAACCTGTATGTTACCTGCACACTCGGACAATCGCTAGGCACCAAGATCTCTAGAGAAAAAAAGTCCGATGACCGTTGGTACTCCGACGATCAAGTCAACTGTCGGTATATAGTATAATACACGGAGGGTCGAAAGTAATTGGGTGTGGGAGAGACAAGCAGGCAGATATTTGAGCAGAGTTTGGGGTGGGATTTAAGTGCAAAAAGAGCATACTAAAATATGAGTACTAAAAATATGCGTGTCTAGAAAAACCTACCTTAGAATAATCGGAGTCTGATATTTGTAGGGGGAGAATCCTAATTGATTTAGGGAAGCAATCAATTAGAATTCTGTTGGGATTCTCTTTCCTTATCAGACAAGATAGGTTCCAATCTCGCCGTGATCTTCCGAGATTGCATTCTAATCTCTCTCAATCTCTAAGATTGTGTTGCTGATTTTATTGGATTAGGATATGGTTTCCTTATGACAATCAAACACAATCTTTCTTAAGATATCCTTTTAACCGTCCCAAAATATCGGATTATATACGGACTATAATAAATACAAAGCCTGGCGAGGCTCTTTGGGTCAGCCATGAGTGTCGAGGTCCTTCATAGGCTTCGCAATATTCTGATTTAGGAATGCTAAGATGTTCGATGGGTCTCCGAGGCCTTTTGAGAATTTTACGAGGCCCTTTGCTGGACCTCCAAGGCCTTCGCGGGGTCTATGAGACCTTTATGAATTCGGAAGGCCTTCGCTAGGCCTATAAGGCCTTAGCGAGGCCAGAATTAGGCCTAGACGGGACTTTTATTGGGACTTTGTTGACGTAGAGGCTTTGCCAAAATCGGATGGTAACAATAGTCCCCGAAGTCCAAGCCTATCATTTATATCAGGCGTAGGACTTTAAGAAGGAGTATTAAATGAGGACAAATGCCTTTAGAAATCGAACCTCTAATAGAATCCGTAGGATCACCTCTCCTATTATATTTCTCCATATGAGGCATTTTGAACCTTGCGGAGAGTTTTCTAGCCCTCAACACTTTGGAGAATGGGAGGTCATCGTCGTCGACGTCAAGGTCGCACGACCGTTCTGGTCTTTCATCTTCAGGCTCCACATCCGCAGCCCTGGAGTCCCTTCTCTTCTCTTGGTGGTCATCGATGGGCTCGCAACGCCAACTACTCAACGATTGAGGTCGAGCCACAGGCGACCTGACCTCCAAATGGTCGAATACGCTGGCAGAGGCGACCGACTTTTCCACTTGCGAGGCACGAGGTCTCTCCTGGTTACTGGGAGTTCACTCGTTGAAGATTGGCGAATCATCTTGAGACCAAAAGTTTTCGATCGAGCCGGACCTCGAAGGACTTCGCTGGGTACAGCTACGCTTGGCTCCATGTTGAAGGGATTGATTCTCCAACAGTTCAAGCGCCACCTTTATTCGGGTATTGTCCAGCCTTAGGTCCTGGCACGAATTTTCTGTTGCCATGCTCTTCCTGGTAGAAAACACATTTGTACCACAAGTTTTTGGTTGTGTAACGTCTTTCGTTTTCCACAGACGGCGCCAATCTGTTGACGTCAGAACCTGCAACGTTCACGTGCCATCAGATCTCTAATCACTCCTCTACCTACCTATATGTTACCTGCATACTCGGACAATCGTTAGGCACCAAGATCTCCGGAGAAAAAAAGTCCGGCGACCGTTGGTACTCTGACGATCAAGTCAACTGTCGGTATATAGTATAATACACAGGGGGATCGAAAGTAATTAGGTGTGGAAGAGACAAGCAGGCAGAGATTTGAGCAGAGTTTAGGGTGGGATTTAAGAGCAAAAAGAGCATACTAAAATATGAGTACTAAAAATATGCGTGTCCAGAAAAACCAACCTTAGAATAATTGGAGTCTGATATTTATAGGGAGAGAATCCTAATTGATTTAGGGAAGCAATCAATCAGAATTCTGTTGGGATTCTCTTTCTTTATCAGACAAGGTAGGTTTCAATCTCGCCATGATCTTCCGAGATTGCATCCTAATCTCTCTCAATCTCTAAGATTGTGTTGCTAATTTTATTGGATTGGGATATGGTTTTCTTATGACAATCAAACACAATCTTTCTTGAGATATCCTTTTAACCGTCCCAAAATATCGGATTATATGTGGACTATAATAAATACGAAGCCCGGCGAGGCTCTTTTGGTCAGCCATAAGTGTCAAGGTCCTTCATGGGCCTCGCAATATTCTGATTCAGGAATGCTAAGATGTTCGATGGGCCTCCGAGGCCTTCTGAGAATTTTACGAGGCCCTTGCTGGGCCTCCGAGGCCTTCGCCGGGTCTATGGGACCTTTATGAATCTGGAAGGCCTTCGCTAGGCCTATAAGACTTTAGCGAGGCCAGAATTAGGCTTAGGCTTAGACGGGACTTTTATTGGGACTTTGTTGACGTAGAGGCCTTGCCAAAATCGGATGGTAACAAGTATTAAGAGTTAAGATAATAAACTTAAAAATGGACATACGTATGTCTGCTCTGTGATCATTAGAAGGATACTAGAATTATTCAGAAACTGGTTTTCTAACACAACTCGATGTTACTAGAATCTTTCAAACCTGAAGGAGAGACAAAAATATATGATATGCATTCAATAGAAGGATACTAGAATCCTTCAGAAGTCGGTTTTCTATTACAGTTTGAGGCTACTAAAAGCCTTCAGCAAACCTGAAGCAGATAAAAAAAAATTTACCAAAAATTTAGTGGTCGTCACATTGATATTTATAAATATGAGAGATTTTGATATTATCTTGGATATAGATTGGTTGGATAGTAATTGTGCTACCATTGTATGTTTTGAGGAGGAAGTAATCTTTTGAAGACCAGAGAGAAAGAGTTCAAATTTTACGATTCAAAGATTAAAGCGCTACCCCGCTTCATTTCAGCTTTGCAGGCAGAAAAGTTGCTAAAGAAACGAGATTGTCAAGGATTTCTTGATAATCTCACTAACGCATCATCTAAAGAAGTATGAGTGGATAATATGCCAATGGTTCGAGAGTACTCCGATGTATTTCCAAATGACCTAGTAGGTAACTCGTTTGATAAGCAAGTGGAATTCACTATAGATCTGATACTTAGAGTTGCATCCATGTTAAAGGCTTGTATCGGATGACACTAAAAGAATTGCAGGAGTTAAAAATACAATTAGAAGAGCTGCTTGGAAAAAAGGACTTATCAGATCAAGTATTTCTCCTTAGGGATGCCCAGTTCTCTTTGTGAAGAAGAAAGACGGGTTGATGAGAATGTTTATCGACTACCATGAGATGAATAAATTGATGATCAAGAATAATTATCCCCTCCAAGAATTGATGATTTATTTGATCAATTGAATGGTGCTTCAGTATGTTCAAAGATTGACTTGAGGTCGAGCTATCATCAACTAAAGATCAGGCCATCAGATATACCAAGGTCAGCATTCTGAACTCTGTATGGGCATTATGGCTTTTAAGTAATGCCTTTTGGATTGACGTATGCTTCTACGGTATTTATAGATTTGATGAACTGAGTCTTTCATCATACTTAGACTGGTTTGTCATTGTGTTCATTGACAACATTTTGATATATTAAAGAAATTCCTAACAACATAAAGAGCATGAGAAAAGTATTGGAGATTTTACGAAGGAAAAAGTTGTATGTCAAATTCAAGAAATGTGAATTTTGGCTGGACCGAATATAATTCCTTGCTCATGTTTTGACAGCTAAGGAAATTGAATTGGATCCATCAAAAGTTGAGGCTGTGTCAAACTCAGTAGCACCATCGAATGTTGGAGAAGTGAGAAGCTTTCTAGGTTTAGCCTGCTATTAACAGCAATTCATAGAAGGATTTTCCACAATAGCTGGTCTTATGGTGCATTTGACTTGAAATGGTATTAATTATGTTTGGGTCCAAGAAATTTGAACGGAGTTTTCAAGAGTTAAATGACAAGTTGGTGTCTGCACCAGTACTAGCTTTATCTGAAGGTTCAGAAGGCTACGTAATTTATAGTGATGAATCAAAGCTTGATTTGGGTTGTGTGTTGATGCGACATGGAAATGTAATAGCTTGTGATTCAAGGCAGTTGAAGCAGTATGAGTAGAATTATTCTACGTATGATCTTGAACTTGCAGCGGTAGTTTACGCTTTGAAAATTTGGCACCATTATCTTTTATGGAAGCAAGTGTGAGATTTACACCGACCATAAGAGTCTCACGTACTTCTTTACCCAAAAGGAGTTGAATATGAGACAACGATGATTGTTGGAAGTAGTAAAGGACTACAACTGCACTATCAATGAACTATTTCATTTGCTTCTTCTTTTCGAAAGCCTTGACGGCCTGGATTTTCGAATTGAGAGAGATATTGAGAGAGATCAAGAATTCTCACTATTTCTTAGATTCATGGACCCAATTCAATTCAGTGGGATCTTTCATTCCCATTTTTTTCCACCAAGAACTATCCTATACCAGTAAGGCTAATTTAGTTGTGGATGCTCTAAGTAGAAAGAATATGGGTTAGTTCTCTACACCGCAATTGGCACAAGATAATCTAATCAAGGGCTTTGAGAATATGAGAATTGAAGTTTTAGCACCCCTGGTGTGGGCATCAGCATTGATAGTCTGATAGTAAAGTCGACACTAAGAGATAAAATTGTGGAAACTCAGAATGATTATCCTTTCTTGGAAAAGATCAAAGATGAAATAGGAACCGGAAAGAGGAAAGTGGAAAGAGGAAAGAGTTTGAAATAGCTGAAGACAAAGCTTTGATGTTCAAATGTTGGTTATATGTGCCTAAGGATGAAGGCATGAGAAATGAGATTTTATTTGAGGCTCATTCCGCTCCTTACGCTGCACATCCAAAATGAACCAAAACATATAAGGATTTATGTAATACATTATGGTGGACAAACACGAAAGGACTTATAGCTCATTTTTGTGTTAAAATATTTGGTGTGTAAACAAGTGAAGGCAAAACATCAGAAGCCGTCAAGACCATTAAATCCAATGGATATACCAGAGTAAAAATGGGAAAAATCGCAATGGATTTCGTTGTGGGTTTTTCTAGATCGGCAAGAGGTCACAATGCCATCTGAGTTGTAGTAGACCATTTGACAAAATTTGCTCATTTTCTGCCGATCCGAATGAATTTCAGTTTGGAACAGTTATCACAGTTATATGCCATGGAAGTTGTTCGACTTCATGGAGTACCAGTGTCCATTGTATCAGACCGAGATCCAAATTTTACCTCAAATTTCTTAAAAGTCTTCAAAGAGCTTTGGGTACTAAATTGAAATTTAGTACGGCTTATCATTCTCACACCGACGGGCAGTCAAAACAGACTATTCAAATCTTTGAGGATATGTTGAGAGCACGTGTCTTGGATTTGGGTGGTAAATGAGAAAGTCACTTGCCGTTGGTGTAGTTCGCTTACACCAATAGTTTCCAACCTACTATCGGCATGGTACAATATGAGGCAACATATGTTTGTTGATGTCATTCGCCAATTTGTTGGGATAAAGTTGGCGAAAGAAGAATTTTGGGTCTAGAGTTGTTTGAGAAAACAACGGAAACAATAGACAATATCAAGTCCAGAATTAGGACAGTGCAAGAACGTTAGAAAAGTTATGCCGATCAAAGAATAAAAAGATTTACTGTTCGAGGTCTATGAAAAAGTTTTTATGAATGTATCCCTAATGAAAAGAATAATGCATTTTGGTAAGAAATGGAAGTTGAGACCACGATTCATCAGCCCATTTGAAGTTCTTGATAAAATTGAAAATGTGACGTATCGTTTGGCATTGCCACTAGAGCTCTCGCTACTGTACGACGTATTTTCACCTTTCAATGTTAAGAAAGTTCGTGCATGATCCTATGTACGTGGTAAATTATAAGTTGTTGAAATTAAAAAATAATATAACTTATGAGAAAGCACCTACGTTACTTCTAGAATGAGAACTCGTAAGAAACGTTTGTAATAAGAAATAAAAAAAAAAATTCATCGCTATTATGTTTTTTAAATTTTTTTGCATGTTAATTTTGAGATCTCCAACTCAAAATGTCTGACTTCACCGTTGTCTACAATAATAATGTTATCGTAGAGGGTTCGTGTATTGTTATACTAATATATTAAACAATAATTAAAAAAAAAAGGATTAAAATCTTATTTATTTTATTATCATACATTACGACTTACCAAAGGCATTCCCTATGACGATTTTGTTTTAATGCCCACGTTGGGCATTGTTATGATGCCCACTGGGACACTTGTCCAACAAGTGTTGGATGAGTGCACTCATCCAACACTTGTTGGACAAGTGTCCCAGTGGGCATCATAACAATGCCCACCGTGGGTATTAGAACTGGAGTGTCCCTATTGATTGAAGATGAAGTTTTTAAGAATATAAATTGACTAGAATAGTGATATTCTAGTAACCAAAACTATTAAATTTCCTTGAACATTATAGGGTTAAAGTTTGAAAATTGTTGTTTTTGTTTTTTATTATTCTTTCAATATAAAATGGTAATTGTGTAAAGGCGTATCTATCAAAATCAAGAATCCAATCAAACTTGGAAAGATGTTGATGCTCAATTATTTCCCAAGTGGGTCCCTTCATCAACTTTTCTTTACTTCACAACCACCTTCCTTTGTCACAATTTCACATTTTGGTGTCATATCAATAAACCCCATTAGGAAGTAAGTATTTCCCTAGTTAAAAATTACAAAAATTAAAAAGATAATACGATGGTTGACTTAGACCTCAAACAGATTACTGATGATTTTGTAATAAAATTAACATAGATTACACCTTGCTCGTTTTGAAGACAAAATGATGATTTTTCAAAAATATATTACGACGGATTTTAGTCGTAATTAAAATATCAAATCTTGAATTAAAGTAGTATACACGTTGCATATCACAAGTTTAAAAGAGTTTATGTGAAAATAGCAAAACGGCAAAGTTTTTATTTAATATTTAGTTTAAGAAATATTTTATGTATGGAAAAACATTTTTAATTGAGTATTTGATGCAATAAAATGCTTTGACCAAGTCAACTGTCTTGAAATTGAAGAAACAATACACCTTTTTCATGGAGAAACTAGTCACTGAATATAACTCATGGGCTAAAACCTTTGATCCCACTGGTTTTGTAGTTAAATTTTATTGTTTAGCCTTTCAAATTAATATTTCTTCATTCTGGCATAAATTAGTTTTTATTTATTGTCAAAATAATTATTTCTATATTTTGATTAGCAAGAGATTTATTTGGATTAGATTTCTTAGAATTTGTCTTTACTTAAAAGAGTAAATTATGTTATGTTTCATTGTTATTTGTGTGTTTTTGATAAATAAATAAAATTAGTGGAGTTTCTCCTAATTGATAAATCAATCTCGGTATTCGTACACGAATCAATGATATCGAATTTGTGTTATTCGTTCTTATGCTTTCGGGCTGCAACAGTATTTGTAGGAATTAAAAATGCACACAAAATATTGCCAAGACTTGAGAGGATACATTCTATAATCTACAACTTAAATAATGTGTTCATAGCCCGAAACAAAGACTTTATTCTGATTCGTAATACTGTGGTCTACTTTCAATTAGACAATGACTTTTTTTATATAGAAATTATGACTATGAGAGAGCTACCCAGGTGCCTAGGTGTTGAGAAATTTGGTTTGACAAAGCAATTTAGGGTTTGGGTTGAAGATCTGAGACGTTTGGAGTTAGGTCTTAACTTATAATCTCTGGCATTTTTTGAAGTTAGGTTGCCTTTAGTGTACCTAAATTGTAGATTGAGGCAACAATGAACAAAGTACTACTTAATGGGATTAAGTGAGATCTAGTAAACTGATCTAAAAAATTGTCAAGTGATTGTGAAATTGAGGTTGTGATTGTTATTCGAGTTCAGTTTTTGGGTGAATGATAAAAGAAAGTGTCAAGGAGATGGGAACTAAGGTAGATATAGTGTCACGGACTATAACTTAGCTTAATGTCAATGTCAATGTCCGTGACCATTGAGAACGATATGAGAAGTTGGCTTGACATGAAATAATAGATAGTTGTACAGCAATTTCATGCAATGAACAGAAAATCTTAGCAATGGATTTTTGGGAAGTTTCTTTACGGAGAGCTTTTTTAAAGAGTTAGAAAGCTTCCTACCCAGGCAGGTGACAATTGGAATTCGTTTGGTTATGTAACTTAGGAGCCAAAGGCGACAATGTCAAACAGTGACATTGTCATAATTTCATAATATTGCAAGACCAATAACTCAATGGTCAAGAATCTGTTGGGGGCTAAAACTGTGTGGACTTAAGATTGAAGATGTTATCTTCTCTACGGATTAAACAAAGCGTCATTTGTAGTTTTGGAGAATTAGTTATGAAAATTATAATTCTTCAGCATAAAAGAAGTCTATTGGTGTCACTTTAGTTATTTCTTCGCTCTACTATAAAGGGGGCATGCTTTGTGACCCGTCAACCATCCTTTCCCTTACTTTCGTCCTCGTAGAGGAGTAGCACGCGTGCTATCTTTATGCACAAAATGTGCATTCCTTAAGGGCCGCAGGGACAATAGAAGGCCAACTTTAGGCACCTCGAGGGAGGGCTAAAGTACTTGAATGAGGTCGGGAACTCATCGGGCGATAATTGGACTTCATGGTCTTTGTTGGGCACTTGAAAGGAGCCTGAGATTAACAATAGAGCATTGCTATACTCCGAGAGCAACGTTAAAGATATTGTAACACCTCTAGGTCGAACTATTGAGGTAAGCACTCTAAAAGGTCTTGTAATTAGATGGCCTTACTTGGGCGAGACCCTGGCGAAGGGCATTGCGGCACGCAATGGACTAATATGTCCGTAGGAAGGGACGAGCACAATGATTGCATTGTGGGGCATGCGAATTATCCTCAATGCTTCGGACGGAGCTAAGAGAGCTCCCTTTCATCAAGTATGCTTTGAGAGGACCGTATGTTGTGCATGATCATGCGTGCAAGCTAGCTAAGTCAGGTACAAATAGTTGAGAACATTGATGGCAATGTACATTGTGAATAGGCGAGCGCTTTGGAACCAAGTGTAGCGCAGGGATGCGTTCATGTATTTACACACTAGTAAGTTTTTTGGACAAAATAAGCAATAGTCATGTTTAGACTTGTGATGGATAAGGCAGAAAGTAGTCGAATGGAGTAAGGCTACTGCCTTATGGGCGAAAAATATTTGTGCTGTGAGACTCAAGGAGTCGGTTCGTAACACATAGATAACTTTGATGGAACAAAAGACTTTCTTCTATGTAAACAAAAGATAAGGGCGGTTTTTGTACAACATAGGGTTGCAAAGACACTTGATGTTCCAAAGACCCATTCAGATGCTCTAAAGGCAAAGTCATATAAAATTGGAGAAATGAATGAAGTGGCACACAGTTCAATCATCATCTATTTCTGAGACAAGTAGACAGCCTTATTACAACCTCGACCGTTGATGTATGGGAAAAATTAAATTCATTATTTCTTGTTAGTAATGTGCCTAACGAAATCCATTTGCTTGAAAAATTCTTTAGAGACTCTCTGTTACACACGTTATAAATACTCTTTCTTTAAAATTTCTCTAAGGTGCATCTTCTTCTACTTTTGTTCTTGCTTTTGTTTCTCCGATTTCTGAGATTAGATATTGGGAAATGGAATGTTCATTTGATTTAATGTTCACATGTGCTAGAAAAGGTTTGGGGTTACTGACGTTTGGGTAGAAATGTCGGTTTCTAGTTGATTGACACTATTACAACCTCTAGGTGATTATGACTTGAATATTGTATTAATTTTGAGGTTTTTAGTGCTTTTTGTGAGCGACAAGAGCTCTGGAGACTAGATTCAATTTGGGTAGAACTCTGTTAACTTTGTTTTCATTGTTGTTTCTGTAAGTGTGCGAGTTGTTGTAGATTATTCTTGGTTAAATGCTTGTGTAAATTTTTTATAATCATTTTCTAAAGCATATTCGCTACTTGATCTTCACATCCATCTTTGGTTGGAAGAAATAAGAGGAATTGAAATAGGGTGTTTGGTTTTATTTTAAATTATTGAAAATATACTAATAAAATCATCCCATTTTTAAGAATATATCATCTCATTTTCATTAGCTTGAGGTATTTACGAGTTATTAAATATAGTATACTTTAAATTTTAATAACCTCTATTAAAAAAAAAAAATCACGAAAAATAAGCTAGACTTGCACATTTAGAGACGTGTTGAAAGTTTATAAATAAATAAATTAATCATTTAAATGGTAAATATTTAAATGAGTCGAATTAACATAATTCGTATATAATTGATAAAGATTAAAATATAATAGAAATTTTATTACATCTCATTTTCCATCCAGTATTTTTAGAAGCGTCAAAATAAGTGGGTTGTGCTTGATATGCTCATAAGGACACTCAGATCAACTTGATAGAAAATGGCAAAGCTAGACTGATTCGACCAAGTCTTGTACTTTAAAACTCTAGTGTTTTTCAAATGAACTTTAGAAGTAAAAAAAAAAAAAAAAAAACTCAAAAAAACATGCGGGCGAGGAGAGTCTAAATTGGGTTGTGGTTTGAACTTTTCATGTTGAGTCGTTTGTGCCTTTTAACACCACCTTGTGTCCCAATCCACTCTTAGCGAGACTCAGACTAACCTAACATAAAATAGTGAGGTCTAAACTGACCGACCAAACTTAAAAAAAGAAAAATGAAAACAAAATTCAAAAAACGTGCCAAAAGGGCTCAAGCCCAGTTCAAACTTTTCATGCCGAGTCTCGTTTTGTCCATTTTAACACCACCCTATGTCCGAACAGACGCCTTGAAAAGTCACTTCTACCCTCCCAATCCCTCCAACCAAACACACCGCATCTGACCTTAATCTTCTCAGATGACTGCTACGAGGTTGTCGGTCTATGCCCATTGTTCACCTTCCTCTCTCTTTCTCTCTCTAAACTTTTCTTTCTTCTTTCTTTTCCTCCAAGCAAACAGATATATACCAAACCAAGTCAGACCCAAAAAAATACATTAATTATAATCCAATAAATTATTTAAATAAATACTTATCAAATTATTCATGAACTCACCATCATCACCTTTAGTCTCCGCCGCCCTCTAACGTTGTCGTTTTCTCAATTATTCAGTTCATTCATATCCCAAGAAGAAAACTTCCAGGAGACAGAATCAAGATCAACCAGCGAAGGGATTTTTGTTTATAAGGTAAAATGATTTTTTTATTTTTTTTTTATTTTATGTTATGTAAAAATATTTTTTTTGCGTTTTTTTTTCCCTAGTGGTGTTGATTTTGAGTTCTTTTTCAGATCGGGGTTTTATTTGTTTTTTCCTGTACTTTGGATGTAAATTTGCGTTCTTTAAGTAAAAGACGAGTTTAGACTCTGGAATTTGATTTTACAAACAAATAAGTTACGTACAAGAATTTATTTTGGTATTAGGATCATAAATGATTCCAGAAGTGGGAAATTATATGCTCGGATGACTTGCTTTTGATTTTTAAAGATTGGATTGTTTTAATTATTTTGAGAATCTGTAGATCTAGGATGTTTTGACTTTCTGTAGGTGATGATTTTTTTGACTGAGGTTTTGCCTTGAATATGTGAGGTGTTCAATTATTGTAGACTAATTTTTTTTTGCTTTTTTTGTTTTTTTTTTTACCTTGCATAAGAGGTTTGTTTCTTTATGGTTGAAATGAGCGGCTGTCTGTAATTTCTAGTAAAAAACCTGGATTTGATGTTTTACAAAGTAAAATTCGGGACGAATTCATGTATTAAAAACTAGTCCGCCACTATGTGTTTGTGTGTGTGAGTGAGATGAGAGTATTATGTTTCTCTTAAAAGTTGAATAAGGAGACGAACTGTACTTGATAATCAAGTTCCATTTTCTCGTTTTGAGATAAGAGTCAACTTTGCTGAATTTGTGTATTTTGAATTTGCGCTATTCTCCAGAGTGGAAAATTCCTAGTATGTAAGAAAATACGGATCTGGATTTTGTTTCTTCATGTTGCCGGATTTGTGGACTGTTTTAGTCCGAACAGTGGAAGTATTTTATGTCTATGTTTACAAGTGTCATCGCTGTATGTTCATCTCTTTGATAATTTATTCAATCAATTGATTTATCCATAGTTTACATACTGACAACATTTTACCTTTTAGAGGCTTGTAAATGTATCGGTGCTGTTAGCTGTTAGTTCGTAGTCACAGAAAAAGGGAAATAATTAGTCGAGTTTACGTCACTGTTATGGAGCAGAGGAGCTTGTACAGATATGGCCACTCGTTGGAGAATATGGTAAGCAACACTGCAAGTTATCTGACACGAGGTTACTTTTACTTTTTATACTGGAAGTTTGGTGTTTCCTTGTACTTTATCATACAGGTTATAATTAACATCATCACTTAAACATACTGGATCTATCTTCTATAAAGCTATCTATGTTTCCTTCTTTATCGTTTCATTAACTTTCTTCGGCCAATGATTTAAGTAGGTTTTTCTGCACTTATCAATTGTGAGTGTCAACTTTTCCCTTTTTTTTCCTTTTCAGGAAAAGACCTTAATTGGAACCATTTGTCTGTCATAATCTCTATTGTTTGTTTCTTCTCTATCTAGCATCGTATTTTCTCAAGATATGCATGGCAAAAGTTTGGAAGATACGCATTGAAGGCCCTATTTGATATGTGCACAAATATGATGCTTTATAGATGCCTTACAGAAACTGATTTGTTATTTGATTTTTTTTTTTTTCTGGACAGGATTTGCAGTTTTCTCTCCATGGAAGTGTTTCCTCGCGATATTTTCTTGAGCGTTTATACTTTAGTCCATTAGATAACCTTTTGAAACCGAGTTTGTAAATAGATTTTATTCTTGTAGATAGATGGAATCAAATTCAGTTAATGTAGTATTGGATAATGGTCGTAAGATTGTTGTTGACTCGAAGAAAAACTGGGCGCATTCGATTGGATCTAGCAGCAAGTTGTTGTCAGTGCAGTCCAACCATAGCTCAATTGTTAGCAAGCTTGGCAAGAGGAAAAGAACAGATGGATGCCTAACAAAGAATGACTCACACTTGCAGAAATCTCTACTCAAAAATTACTCAAACTTTATGAAAAGTGGACCGCCAAAACGCCTACTCTTTTATCAGAATGACGGATGGAATAATTTTCCTCAGGATGTTATTGATGCTGTAAAAGAAGATTTTCTGGCAAAGAAGGCTGCAATTGAGGTACAGCTTAGTGATTCTCATATAATACTAGATGTTCTGCGTATGGTTAAAGTAGATTTGGCAACTGGTTTACAAAAGCCTATTGCCTGGATTGATGAAGCAGATAGATGTTTCTTTCCAGAGATATATTCTGCCAATGCTGAGATGCATGATACCTGTTTAATTGAGACTAAAAGAGACGAAGAATTTGTTGGTGACAACCAAAATGGAGCTTTTGAACTAAATTTGCATCTTGAGATAGGAGTGAATAATTGTGATATGGAGGAATGTGTGGAAGAATCAAATACCAGTGCAAAGAAGGTGAAAATTCACCAACAACATTTTCAAAACTACTCTGAAGTTTCCGGTGACTACAAAGACAAGCAAATATCTGATGCAAAAAGAGGACACGGTTACGATGAAAACAAACAGACTGGAGAAGAAATTTCTTCCAAGTTCGAATCTGCATTAAAAACTGCGGACACAAATGCTGTAAGAAGCATGTTTCTCATGGGTATGAGTCCACTTGGACAAGTGGAAATAGTTGAAATTAGCAAATGCTTTAGTAACATGTTGCAAACCCGTTTGGAACTATTTAAGAAGCAGGTTGAAATCACACAAATGTATCGCGGGAATCCAAATGTTCAGTATGCTTGGCTTGCTTCTTCCAAACATACAGTTCCTAGCATTTTGATGTATGGTTTTGGGCATGGGGGGCCTGAATTTAAGACCAAATATGGTCTTGGAGCTCACCTCACTGCTGTAAATAGTGCCTATGCCAGGTTTGAATAAAGTTCCTATATTTTGCATATTCTTCAGGCACAGTTGTATACTTGTATGTGGAGTAACAGCAAACTTAATAATTATGGATAATAATGTTTTTCTGGTTGCTATTAATAATTAATTAGGTGTTTGTTCGTATTGCATAATATAAAAAAATCACAGCGCTATAACCCCTCTCTGATTTTCTTCACATGGATGTCAATGATGCAATGCTAGCATTCCTTTGACAAAGCTTAGCATGATAATAGAGGGATGCATCTTTTTCCTTTGTTCATATCTGTTATTAGTGTTCTGTCTTAGAAGAATTCATCTTTTGTTTGTACCAGTGCGAGTTATTGTGATGTTGACGAAAATGGAGTGCAACATATGGTGCTTTGTCGCGTCATATTAGGAAATACAGAACTTTTGCGTCCCGGATCTCAACAATGGCATCCTAGTGACGAAATATATGACAATGGTGTTGACGATTTGAAGAATCCAAGTCATTATATTGTTTGGAATATGAATTTGAACACACACATTTATCCAGAATATGTTATTAGCTTCAGAGTATCTCCTGGTGCTGAAGGTAATTCTTGTCTGCCATTATGTTGCTTTCTTCAAATCAGTCTCCAAGTACAAGTACCTTTTTATAAGTAGTTTGACTAACTTTATCTGTATGGAGTTCGTCATTCGATGTTACATTTTTGACATGTTGCTCTTGGTCTTGTTGATGTGGACAGGAGA
Organism: Forsythia viridissima; assembly: GCA_030279155.1. NCBI lineage: Eukaryota > Viridiplantae > Streptophyta > Magnoliopsida > Lamiales > Oleaceae > Forsythia > Forsythia viridissima. Next base: position 30,548,802 of record CM059041.1, on the reverse strand, counting down.
AACAATTGTTATTTAGGCCCCAGTTACATAAATATACTATTGGTTTATGACACTGGTCAAATTTCTTTGTCAATTTTTTATCTGCTAACAAGGGAAGATGGTAGGTTTGATTAGTCACTGGCCATTTTGTTTTTCTTCTAACCAATGCCTTCCTTTCTAAAACTTCAGAAGTCAAAGATCTGGATTCTATTTCAAATGTCACACTACCAGTTTGAAAAGTAGACATTGCATGTTTTTTAAATCTTTTTGACTTATTATATATTTTCAAAAAAGGAAACCAATACATCCATGTGGGGGTCAAAGTTGTGTTCTGTTTGGCCTCTTTACTTTGCTGGCACTGTTAAAAGAATGCCGTTGCCTATGACTTGGTTTTTGGTGATTTTTTAATCCCCCACCAGAGGGGGCAGGGGAGCCAAAATTGTTCAAAAGAACAACATAGAAGTGATATAATTACAAGACTTAATTGAGTTTCAATTTTATTGTCCCTGTCCGGATTCTGTTACTTGTGGAATTTGTTTTGTATAATTCACAAATTGAAGTACGAGCTCAATGATAAATTACCGAGTTGCCCACCTCCACCCCTTGCGGCTATCCGCCGAGAATAAAAGGAAAACCGCCATCAATTCTAAGGATAATTAGCTTGTGTTTCCCTGGTGCCCTTCATTTGCTATTAGATTACCATCTTTTAACTTCTTTGGTAGGGAAGGATGTTTACCTTACACCTGTATTGTTACCATCAAGTACTACGTCAAACATTTGGAACCTGGACAATAGTTCAGACACTTGTCTGGGGTCTTACATTCATTGAGAAGTTTGAATGAACTATTTCATTTAAATTTGAATTTGCATTGAGATGTGTGTATTACATTGGACAACTGTTGACCATAAAAATGAATAGAAGAGGTTCAAAAATATAAATATTTTTACACTATCCATGTTTCCAAAGCACAAAGGTTCAATTATTCTGACTAGCATGGATAGTGGCTTGTATGAACAATACATGACCATACACCCTATCTGTTTATGTAAATTGATTAATTTATCTGCTTGCTAACTGTATGTCAAAGAATTTTGTGTGCTCAAGGATGAACTTTCTCCATATATCTGCAGGGCCTTCTGTTGGTGAGGGGAGCAGGCTTGATATGTCCGGAATCACTAGCCAGGGACCACAGGGCCAGTTACAGCTGGATTCATCTCCTGATGAATGGGTAATGCTCTCTAATTTGCCAAGTGACTTTTGGCTACCTTACTAGTGTTGTCTAGTGAACAGTTACCTTCGATGGGTAGGTTTGAATCAGCATAACATTAAGTCAAGTGGTGTAATTCAAGCATATGAAGACATGCATCACCGACACAAAAGATTCTGTGCTTTTGCGACGTGTTCCTTGATCGAAAACTAATGTCCTTCGATGAAATGTGGAGCCTATTATACTTGTCTTGGCATGTATGTTTTAAGAAAAATAGCAAAGGGTATAACTGGAAAAAAGAAGGCATACGATGAAGTCACTCTTATTTTGGGGCATTCTAATATGCAAAATTAAGGCCATGGTAATAGTTGGAGGAATTACGTTTTGTTCATAATAGAAATTCTGCTGCGTGGGTTTTACTTATGTTGTGTTGCTGATTCAGGTCTAGTCTGATTACTATTTCCATAACAGAAATTCGTTCCACTTCTATAATGCAATTTTCTTCATATTCATGGCTTTTCTTCACAAATGTGACGTGGATGCTAGAGATAGGATTTGTTTCTGGGAGGAAAGTTAAGTTGGTTCTCGTTTCCTTGCTGCTTCATTTAGTAGATTTTTTAAATTTTTTTCGTTGTTGAATACTGTCCCTGTAAGTTTGTTTGTTTACTTTCTGAAAAATGGGAGATTTGTTCTCTTTATTGACTATTCTCAAGCATGTTTAATTGTGACTTTCTCAAATCGAGAAAATGTTGTGGATGTTGGATTTCTCGGCGTCTTCTTTCTTGCAAGCCATTCTTTCCAAACTACCCGCCTTTTTTTTTTTCGTTTTGGTCTAATTTGGAAATCTTGAATCCTTTATAAAAGTTGGCCTTGCGTGGGAAAATTAATACTTATGCATTTTGTACAAATGATGGGTCCCTATTTCTCTTTCTCCCCTTCATGGTGTGAAATGTGTAGAAGATATGGATGTATTGATTTCTTGTTTACGTTATGAGGCTGCAAGATGGTTATGGTGTAAATTTCCTTAGGAAGTTGGTTTTTAATAAGTTTTTGCCAGAGGTGCAACGGATTACTCCTGTAAAAGTGAATTGGCTTTGGTAAAGGTAAAAGGCTAGAGGGGTGTGGTTGATTTAAACCGAGAGAAAGAACAGGATTTTTGAAGGATGAGGCAAGAAGTTTTTGAGTTATTGGATAGAGCTAAGTTTTGAGTATTGTTTTTGATTTCTACATATGAGGAATTCTTCTCTCTTTAATTTTCCTTAGATGGAAAGATTTATTGTATTCTAGACTGTGTTTATGTTATCTCGATGTTAGAGGATTCCTTACCCTCTTACTAGTTGCTTCTTTAATTAATATATATTCACGTTTCTTATAAAGAAACAATTCAGATTTCTTCAATGCTTTGATGGATGTGAGTGTGGGAAGCTCTGGTTATTTGCTGAAGAATACACAATGAATTATGATGTTTTGGGGGTCTAAAAAGCGTTGACGAACAGTTGTGTGATTTAGTCAGAAGTTGAATTAGGATGGATGATTTGGAGATATGATATCCAAGCTTTCCGTGGTTTAGCACTTGTGAATTTAATTGCCATACCTTTAAATTCGTGGATTAGCTCGTACATAATTAATTTTTTGTTCCTTTCAAGTTCCTGTCTTCATTTAAGTGATTACGAACCATAAAGGTAAGAGGCTGACCAACTTTTTGATTGGATTGTGAATTAATGACTTTGTTCTCGTATCCTAATTTCTTTATTAATTGGATAATTTCGTAGCTGAGATTTTTTTCATAATAAGCATCAGTGACTTGTTTTCCTACGATAAAAAATGATGATAAATTTGCTTGATTTTTTACTCTTACTGTAACTTTGTATTTTGTTAATAATGTTCAATTTTAGGGGAGAAATTGTCACACGCATGAATTCATGAACAAATTCCCGCAAGAGGCCACTAGCATTGGGTTGACTACCTCCAAGGCTCCTAAATCACCTTGGATGCCTTTTGCTATGTTATTTGAAGCTATTTCGAATAAAGTTTCTCCTAAGGAGATGAAATTGGTGCATTCTCAATATGTTTTGTTCAGGGTATGTCAAGGAATCTATAACCATGGCTTCTGTTTCATTTCTCTCTCCTTTGTATTTCGACTATTTTTGATCCCTCTTGTTTGGCACTATACTAGAGCAAGAAAATCACTCGAGATGAGTTTATTAGAAAGTTGAGATTGAGAGTGGGGGATCAGCTGTTGAAGTCTACCATAATCAGTCTCCAATCCAAGGTAAGACTAGACTTATCCCAACTCTTGAAAATCTATTTAGTTATCGGTTATTTACACTCACACACTCAAAAAAAAAATATTGAACTACTTTCTGATTAGGAAATGAAAGGGATACAGTCTCGGATGACGGTCTGTGCATCGTTAGATGATTCCATTAATAGTTCTTGAAAGTTTGTGGAGTAGCGGCGAGGAACTTTTTCAAACTTAATATTCTCTATAAGCAGCAAGTCCTCAAACTTTATTATGCTAATATTTTTTGGGCTGAGTTTGCATTCTGCAAGTCCTTAAAACTTTATTATGCTAATATTTTGATGAGTTGTTTTATTTCTGAGACTTGAAAATTAGTACTGTAGGAACAAATTCTGAATGTTGTTATGGATATGTCTCATGCTATAAAATTGACATTCTCAAGGAAATTCGAAACATAACGTTGTGTATGTTGCTGGTTAATTTTGCAGCCCCCGACCGACCCTACATTTTCTTTGAAAGCTCCAAAGGAGGAGTAAGGATTTTGAGGGCGGTTCTACATTATTGCTTTTTGTCTTCTCGTGGATTTTAAGTTCTGTTGCTTCAGAATGTGCAATGAATGTAAGTTCCTACTGATCTAGTCGTCCTAGGAATATCGATCTTATATCTGTTGCTGTTTTCATTTTTCCCTTTCTCTAGCAGTCAATGTAAGTTTAAGCTTTGCTTATTTGATACTTTACTGGATGTTAGAAACAGCTTCTCTGTGGTGAATCAACATAAAACTCCTGGAATTTTCGAGAGTTAATTCCGTTATACTGGTGTTTTAGTTCTTATTTATTTCCTTTGTTTTTGTTTTAGCAAATAGAGAACTTATAGAAGACTGAAGATCTATTCTTTCATAGATCATTTGAGGTGAAAAGATTTGGATTATAAAATCCAAGTGCAAGAGTAAATTCATCATACAAAAAAAGTTAAATGCATAAATACTGGTTTACTTTTTTTGTTGTCTCGTACATATATTGAAAAATGCTGATTAACTTACTTTTGATCAACTTAAAAGTTCTTTCTGATTTTGTGAAGTTATTTACCAACATGTAGTAGGACCAAACAAAGCCATTGGTAATTAACTCGTTTTTCTTGCTTAATACTTTTGAGTGTTGTCCAGTTTAATATACCAAGTATGTAAGAAATGTATTGTATCTTCATATGGGTAACCACAATCCTCCACATTTGCGGCACCATCATGTATGCTAGTTAGTGTTGAGATAGTAATGGGTCGAGTTGAGTTAGTTCATCCCTAGGAAGGTAGTGCTCGGCGTGGCCTTTGGGCTCGTGGGCCGAGTTGAGCAGCTCACAAGCCTATGGGCCCGATTTGTTTTTTTTTTTTTTTTAATTTGAAAAATTGAAACAAATTGAAAATTATAGAAGTACATATCGTACGAAAATTTTGAAACTCTCATCTTTTGTTCGGGCTTGTAGTTACTTTTAACATATGTCGAATTAAAATTATACATATGTACATTTAAAAAATAAATAAATAAATGTATGAAAAATTAAAGAAAATTAACATAAATAATGCTTACAAATTATGACGTAAAAATAAATAAATGTATGAAAAATTAAAGAAAATTAACGTAAACAATGCTTACAAATTATGACGTAAGATGATGAAAATCTTTAGTTATTAACATGTTTGAATATGATACTCTGCGTTTTCTCAATTTTTTAAATACATTAAATTTTCTAATGTATTTTCTTTAGCCTTGATATGTAATCAAGCAAAATCGAGCCACCTGCACTAAAAGCAAACTTCGATGTTACAGTGGATATCGTTGGTGTTGATAGGTCACATGCTATCATTGATATTATTGGATATTGACGCTTGTTCATTCTCCACTTCCTAAGTATGGTAAAAAATTCTTTTGTCTTCATCTAAAATTCTAATCGTGTCATTAGCAAAATACTTAACAAACTCCAACGATAATTCACCTATACCTACATCCGTAGTATTTGCAAGGAAGAAGAAATGCTAGATTGTTGACTACCTTTACAAAAACTTAAGGACATCTCCAATTGAGCGTCATTTTGGTGTAAAATGTCAAATTGGTGCTCCAATTTACAGCTTTTGTCTTCAATCTTTACAGTTTGTTACTAAACTACTCTCAATTTTTTTTTTTAGTAAAGGAGATTCCCAACCTTTTATTTCATTGCAAATCATGTCCACATTGACAGATATTTACGGATTTGCCCTATTCTTTGAATAAACAAAAATAAAAGAAAACAATAAATTAACTCAAAATAAGAAAAAATTGTAAAAAAGTCTTATAACTTTTAAAAAAGTACAAAGTGTCTTCTTCCCCACCCATCCCACCTACTCTACCTCACCTCATCCCACCACCACCCCACCACCATCCACACTCTTCCAATCTCAAGCACACATACTGCACAATCCAATATCCTATGTTTCTCTCTCTAATACTAGAAGCCCTTGTGCACAACCACAAAAATTTCTCAGCACAAAAGCTTCCACAAACCAAATTTTCTATTTCTCATCTTCCCACTTCAATTTTTTCCACAACCAACTTTCATAGACCTTCTTTTCTGTCCTCTAAACTCGTCATCTTAAAATTATTTAAGCCATCAAGAACAAACCTATGTCATAGATTTTCAATCCAGCCTTTGAAATGCTTAGGTGGTGTTCTCTTTGCGTTTGTGTTTTATGTTTTGAATTTATTTTGTGTTTTGTGTTTTGAGTGTTTGTTTTGAGATTTTAAAAAATGCGTTCCTTTTGGAATTTTCGAAAATTGTTTCTGAAAACAGAAAACTCGAAAACACATTTCTTTGAAATTTTTTAGAAATTTGGATTTGGAATTAAAAACAATTTAAAATATTTAATTATGGAATTAAAAATATTTAAAAAAAATGAAAAACATTAAATTATGGAATTAAAAACATTTAAAAACAATGAAAACATTTAATTATAGAATTAAAAATATTTAAAAACAATGAAAAACATTTAAAAACAATTAAAAATATTTAATTATGGAATTAAAAATATTTAAAAACAATAAAAAAATAATTAAAAACATGTAATTATAGAATTAAAAAACATTTAAAAACCATTAAAAAGAATTAAAAACATTTAAAAAACTTGGAAAGGAAAGGGAATCGAACCCAGGACCTCATGCTTAAAAATCGCGCTCCTGACCACTTTAGAAAGGAACCGCATATTGTTAAAAAAAAAAAAAGCGTACATTGCTTAAATCATGATTATTTTGACTAGCGTAAAAAAAAAAGGCGCAAGCAAGATTCGAAATCGAGACCTCCACGTTTTGGCGTTTTGGCCGTTTTGGAAAACACCTGGATTTTGTTAACAAAATGCAAAAACTGCTAAAATATCATTTTGTGTTTCCTTTGCAACTTTTTAAGTGTTTTCAAAAATAGTAAAAAGAACACGTTTTGATTATTTTAAAAAACACAACACAAAACGGGTTGAAAACACCAAAGAGAATAGGGCCTTAGTTTCTATAGTTCAAGAGCCAACAAACTTGGAATTGACCAACAATCCCAAGCCTTTTTCCTGCTGAGGTTTTGAGGACAATTATGTAATTGTCTTCTGTTCTTCTTTGAGTCAAGAAGGTTGGTGATAAGTGTATTTTGTGCACTTATTTGAACTTTAATACTAAGTTTGTTTTCTGTTGTTTTATAGATTTTCTACTTAATATATTGTATTTTCCAGTGTTTAGAAAATCGAACCGGACAGGCCGGTTCAACCGAAAAAATCGAAAACCAGTTGCAAAATTGGTCCGATTTTCCACTTTAACCGTGTATCCAAAAATCGGACCAGAAATTGGATTTTTTATCAGTTGAACCGGTCCGATTTTCAGCAAAAATCTGAATTTTTTTAATTTTTTTTAATTTTTTTAATTAAAACTTATTAAACCTCTATTTAAAGCCAAGTTTTAAGAGTAATTTTGTTTACAAATGTTGATTTATTTACAAATAACTTATTTTTAAAAATTTTGTGAGAGTTTTGGATTAATTTTTAATTTTTTAATTGAAAATGGTTCGACCCGGTTTTCTGAATATTGGTGTTTTCTTTTCTATTTCAGTTTCAAGCCTGTTTATAAGCAATTGAGGAAGAATAGATGAAAAGAGCAACAAAGTAGAAGATGGTTCGGAAGCACGAGGATCAAATTTCACTCAATTGAAGCTTGAAGACTAAAATGACAAAATCTCCCAACTCAAGTTACATTGGTGAAATCGACGAGTAAATGAGAATAAATTGAGTTTTTGAAGTGAATATCAAGAGCCAAACATTGGAGAATGATGAGGGGGATGATGAAGAAGATAAAATCAATAAGTTTAAGGAGTGTTAGAGTGATAAATGAAGAATTGAAGCAAATGATCAAACACCTGAAAGCCAAAGAACCGAATTTAGAAACTATCTACCGAAGCATGTGGGGAAATTAGAGCACAAATTTTGGTATTAAAATCTCCACAAGGCAAATGATATATCATTGGAAAGATAATTGAATTACGAGTTCAACACTTTTTACGGATCTCAATTTGGAGTTTCTTACAATAAGTTATGACCGTTTGAAAAAAAGCTGCAGATTGGAAAAAAGCCTGGGCGAGCACCCAACATCAATTTTAACATGTAGAGACTTAAAAGCTGGCCTGGGTAATCGCTCAGTGTATTTTCTAGCAGCGGGATTTTGTTACTTTTCTTAGTTCAACTCCAATTAGAAAACTTTTTGGGACACGATTTTAATAATTTTTTGGAACACAATGATGATACTATATATATATATATATATATATATATATATATATATATATATGAGTTCTTAACTCATAATCAGAGAGCCGATAATTGGGAGAAAAACAAGAGAAGAAGTAAGGAACGAAGATCAAGATTCACTCTTTCGAGTTTTCTTCCTATTCCGGTTATGGCTTTTATATTTTCTTTTTGTTTTCTTCTTCTTAGTATGCTTGACTAGATTATTTTGTGTTAGGATCATGATGAAATTTATATCATGAACTTTTAATTCATTGAACCTAATCTTTGATATTCAAGCACGTTATTATTTTTAAACAATTGATATTGATTTCTCTTCATCTACAATTATATGCGAAATGATTGTATTATTTTTGTGGCTTGTTTTACCTTCGAGAGATTGAAAATTAGTTAGACATAATATCAATTGTCGTAGAGTCTGATAGATGATAGAGATATACTACTATGCTTTACGTGATCTATAAGTATTCATAAATTCTAATGTATTCTTGTGTGTTCACATCCATCATAGAGATATAGTCGAGTCACATATAGGGATATGTTTGATTATACTTGAGAGAAATTGTTAAACAAATTAGTAATATTGATCTTCATAATTAAATTGTGTTATCAAATTCAATGGTTCGGGTTTAAAAGAATTGGTATAAGTGAGTAGTACTCTTATTTCTCATATTCAAATTAATTCGGTATAAATTTAATCTTTTATTTGTTTAAATTATAATTAGTCAAAATTTTTTAGTAAATAATCTCTTTAGTTTTTAAGCAACAAAAATTCAAAAGTTAATTTGATTTGGTTAATGTTAATTTAATTGTATTGAACTATCTAAATTACTGTAGGTACGATACTTGCACTCTCAAATTCATTATATATATTTTGCGATCTGTATACTTGCGGTACAAAATAAATTGTTAACAAGTTTTTGGCACCGTTGCCGAGGATTTTGTTTTAGTTTTTTTAGTTATATTAGCACTAATTCAAACTTTATTTATTATTTAATTTTTCAGTTTATTTCAGTGTTTGAATTGTTTCTTTTCAGACATTTGCATACAAAGCGTGAGACACGAGTCTCTAATACCACATGGTCCAGAGATCGAACGCACTTTTCATCGTAGATAAAGAGAAGCAAGAAAGACACATCAAAAATACCAAAAACAGTACGACACAATGAATAACAACAAGATTGCTCCGGCAGGACGGGAGAATAATGAAGAAAATATGTTAGTTGGAGATTTTATGACTCCGCAGATCATCTAGAGGCAATCTAGCATTGTCTACCCACTTTTTGGGTAGCTGAGCTTTCAGTTGAAGGCCAATGTTATTCATCTTTTTTAAAATTGGCATCAATTCTATGGCAGAGCCGACGAGAATCTACATACACATGTCTTGCGATTCTTAGAAATGTGCCAACATTTCAAATATCATGGGATCTCAGATGACGCCATATGTCTACGTTTATTCCCAGAGTAATTCATGATAGAGCTCTTGAGTGGTTGGACTCACATCCAATTGACATCATAACCACATGGAATGATTTAGCCCAAATGTTCTGTACAAAATTCTTTCTACCAGTCAAGATTTCAAAGTTGAAGCATGACATATCAATATTTTAACAGTCAGAAATCGAATCTTTTGATGAGGTGTGGAACAGATTCAAAAATATGTTAAGGAAGTGCCTTCATCATGGCATTAGTAAGGGCCTACAAGTTTAGTATTTTTATGCTGGACTACTTCATTCTTTTAAAATCATAATAGATTCTTCATCCAACGGCTCGTTATCTACCAAAACTATTGCTAAGGCTTTAGAGCTGTTTGAAAGAGTAGCTACCACCACCACCATGTGTGCATCAGATAGAGTTCTACACAAGAGAACTATAGGAGTACAAGAAGTAGAAACTTTCACGGTGTTATCTGCAAAAATAGATTTTTTGGCACACAAAGTGGAGAGCATGTCGCATTCAGTTAATGCGATGCAAACGAAGAAATAAACTTATGAAGAGTGAGGCAAATCACATCACATCAGAATGTCCTATTTTATCACAGCAAGCCGAGTATGTTCAAGGTAGTCAATACCTGCAACATAATTCATTCTCCAATATATTTAATCTAGGTTGGCGTAATCATCCAAATTTCTCTTGGAGGGATAATCAAAATAATATCAGACCACTGGGTCCTCAGTTCCAGCAGCCAGAAAAGAGAATCTCACTCAAAGACATGTTTGGTAAATTCATAGAGAAAATCGAACAATACATAAGAAATACGGAGACCACTCTTCAAAGTCAGAGCGCTTCAATAAAGAATTTAGAGATGCAGATGGGTCAGATGACAGTTGATATGTCGAACGGACTGCAGGGTACCTTACCAAGAAATACTGAGGTCAACCACATAGAGAAAGTACATGCAATAACAACTAGAAGTGTGGTGCAGCTACTGAAATACATGTAAAAAGACCAATCAAGAATAAACAAGTTTTTGAAGAGTAGGATGAAGAAGTAACTCCAGATGTGCAAACTAATCACGAGCAAGTGGCAAACCATGGAAAAACAAAAACTCCAGAGCTAATAAAAAAATATGAACCTCCCATCCTTTTTCCACATAGGTTAAATTCACAGAAGAATAAGCAGAAGTGTGCACAATTTCTTGATCATCTAAGAAAGCTACATATTAACTTACCATTTGTGGAGGCCCTGACTCAAATGTCCAACTATGTCAAGTATATGAGACAACTGCTTTCAAATAAGAAAAAGTTGACAGAAGGAAATACAATAAAACTTACAGGAGAAGTAAGTGCTATAGTGGATAAGCAACTACTAGACAAAAAAATGATTCAAATAGCTTCACAATTCCAATTATCATCAGTAATCTTGTGATCGATAAGGCATTGTGCGATCTTGGTGCAAGTATCAATTTAATACCTCTTTCAATTTTTAGGCAATTAGGACTTGGTGAAGCCAAACCTGAAAATATTCACTCTTCAGTTGGCTGACCAATCTATTAAAAAGCCGTTTGGGATGGTGGAAGATGTGGTGATGAGAGTGGAGAAGTTATTATTTTCTATTGACTTCGTTGTTCTTGATATGCCTGAGGATGCAGATATCCCTATTATCTTTGGCCAGCCCTTCTTAGCTACTTTGGATGCTCTCATTGATGTTTCATGAGAGATATTGAGAGTGAGAGTTCAGGATGAAATGGAGGTATTTCATATGATGGGTAAAGATGATGCACCACCACCTCTCCCTTATTGGACAGGATATCAAGTCGAGACCTTGAAGAAATTTAAGAAAAACTTCTTTAAAAGGCTTTGGAAGACGAAGCCAACAATAGATGTGAAAGATAATGGTAAATAGATGGTTCAGATGCAGGAAGCTGACATTGGTGAACACGTGGTTGAAGTTGAAGAAAACATCTTTGATGGACATATTGCACTTGTTAATTGGAAGACGAATGACAAGCCACATAACATGGAGAAGAAAATCAAAAAATTATTGAAGAGTGACACCTTCGATAATCTCGATATCCATTCTTCTCCCACTTGAGCAACCAGACAATAAGTCAAGCTAATGACTATAAATAAGCTCTTAATAAAAAAATATTTGTTAGGAAAAAAATATTGAAAACAATAATAATAATAAAATATTTGTCTAATTATTGTTGAAAAGCTTGCTGCCAATTATGGTAGTATTTGTTTGAAGTTAAGTACATTTTTAGTTAGAATATTGGACAACACCTAAAATATGTTTTTACTTGAATACTTATCTATGTTAGACTAGATTAATAGAGCATGTAGCCACTATTGACTTATCACTTATATTTGAACATGACTTGAGTGTATGGGTTGATATTGTTGACTTATGATTGTTGTGAAAAATCTCGTTCTCGAATCCTTAAACTAGTAACCAAACTGTTTGAGAACAGTTTGGGTGTTAAAGTTAGTATGTGTGTTCGTAGAATTTTGATGGTTTAGATTTTTTGGGTATCATCTTTGATTAAATAGGATCTAGTCGAGGAATCTAAATCGGGCATTAATCACTGCTGAGAATCGAATACTATTAAAAAAAAAAAGAAAAAAAAAAGAAAAGGAGAAAAAGAGGAAAAGAGGAAAAATTTCACTTTTCTTATAGCCTATGTGACTCGAGCAATTAAGCCTGTTAGAGTATTTTAAAACCTGGTGCCCTATGGTCGTCTAACTTGGGAGTCATCGGCCCAAAACTCGCTACATGGGTCACATAGAAAGCTTACGGAAGAGAAATATTGCACACAAGATGTAAGACTGTTTACATTAGTTATATAAATAAAAAGAGTTATAAATGCTTGGTAAGGATTGCTAGGTTATGACCTCAAATACTGGAGATAAGAATTTAGAAATCGCTCACCATTCTAGTTCTATGAATACAAGCTTCTAATTGTTACCACTTTATTTGAAAAAAGTATTGCATTGATCAATAAGAACCAAATTCACTAGAACACCTCAGTATTGGAGAGAAAATCATTAGAAGTGTGATTTTTTACTTGAGGTGTAAGGAAAGAATGACTACAAATGGTTCATGATTATAAAAATATCAACAACACATTATTGGTCATGGTCTAATATATGTGTAAATTCAATATTTGGCTAATCACACACGTACTAAATATTGAGCATCGGATAAGTAAATTTTTTATTTTTGGTGTTGTTTGATAGCCTCCTAAAAGTGTTTCTTTATATTCGAACCTAAGGTATTTGGTAAGAAATTTAACATTGACTTTGTTTCTTGTAATTCTCTTAGCTTAGTAAATTTGTATTTTAGTTTTGTTTATGTTCGAGGACGAACAAATGTTTAGGTTGGGGGTGTTTGATAAGTTCATTTTGTGCACTTATTCAGACTATAATATTAAGCTTGTTTTTCGTTATTTTATAGATTTTCTATTTAATTTACTGTATTTTTCTTTCTATTTCAGTTTTGGATCTATTTATAAGCAATTGAGGAAGAATAGATGAAAAGAGCAACAAATTAGAAGATGATTTGGAAGCACGATGATCAAATTTCACTAAATTGAAGTTCGAAGACTAAAATGACAAAATCTTCTAACTCAAGTTACATTGGTAAAATTGCAAGTAAATGAAAAGAAATTGAGTTTTTGAAGTGAATATCAAGAACCAAACATTGGAGGATGAGGAAAAAGATAAAATCAATAAGTTTAAGGTGTGTTGGAGTGACAATGAAGAGTTGAAGCAAATGATCAAACGCCTGAAAGCCAAAGAATCGAATTGAGAAACTACCTACGAAGCATGTGGGGAAAATTAGAGCACAAATTTTGGTATTAAAATCTCTACGAGGCACATGATATACCATTGGAAAGATAATTGAATTACGAGTTCAACACTTTTTACGAATCTCAATTTAGAGTTTCCTACAAGAAATTATGGTCGTTTGAAAAACAGTCGCATATTGGGGAAAAAAAAGCTAGGCGAGCGTCTAGCATCAATTTCGACATGTGGAGACTTAAGCTGGCCTAGGCGATCGCCTAGTGTATTTTCTGGCAGTGGGATTTTGTTACATTTTTTAGTTCGACTCCAATTAAAAAAATTTTTGGGACATGATTTTAACGATTTTTTTGGATCTTTTGGGACACAATGAGAACACTATATATATGAGTTCTTAACTCATAATTAGATAGCCGATTATTGGGAGAAAAACAAGAGAAAAAGCAAGAAACGAAGATTGAACGAAGATCAAGATCCACTCTTTCGAGTTTTCTTCCTATCCGGGTGATGGCTTTTATATTTTCTTTTTGTTTTATTCTTCTTAGTATGCTAGGCTAGATTATTTTGTGTTGTGATCATGATGAAACTTATATCATAAACCTTTAATTTTTTGAACCTAATATTTGTTATTCAAGCACGTTTTTAATTTTGAACAATTGATATTGATTTTTCTTCATCTACAATTATATGCACAATGATTGTATGATTTTTATGTCTTGTCTTACCTTCAAGAGATTGAAAATAAGTTAGACATAGTATCAATTGTCGTAGAGTCCGATAGATGATAGAGATATAGCGCTATGCTTTACGTGATCCATAAGTATTCATAAATTCTAATGCATTCTCGTGTGTTCGCATTCGTTATAGAGATATAGTCGGGTTACATATATGGATATGTTTAGTTCTACTCGAGAGAGATTGTTAAACAAATTAGGAATATTGATCTTCATAATTAAATTGTGTTATCAAATTATATGGTTCGGGTTAAATGAAATTGTTATAGTGAATTCGGGATCCTGGTACTCTTCTTTCTCATATTCAAATTAATTCGGTATAAACTTAATCCTTTATTTGTTTAAATTATAATTAGTCAATTCTTTTAAGTTAATAATCTCTTTAGTTTTTAAGCAACAAAACTTCAAAAGTTAATTTGATTTGGTTAAGGTTAATTTAATTGTATTGAACTATCTAAATCCATGTGGGTACGATACTTGGACTCTCAAATCCATTATATTACTTGTGCGATCTGTACACTTGCGGTACAAAATAAATTGCTAACAGTTGGCCTTTGGAATTTGACGTTTGCTTTGCAGTTGACCTTAATGGGATTCCAATCTTGTGCTTGAATGAGTCCGACATGAAACTTTTTGTGGACAAGAGGTATAGTCTTCATGTTCAGGTTTGTGCATTACTGTATTGTACAATTTGTTTTGGGTGGATGGGTGGGAGGGAGGGTGGCTGAGGAAGAAGATACTTTGTACTTTTTAAAAAGTTAATGAACTTTTTTTTGCAATTTTCTCTTATTTTTTGTTGATTTTTTGTTTTATTTTATTTTTGTTTATCCAAAAAGCAAGGAAAATTCATCAAAATCTGTCAATGGGGACGTGATTTGTAATTAGATGAAAGGTTGAAGATGTTTAGTATAAAAAAAGTTAAAGATAGATTAGTAACAAACATTAAAGGTTGGGGACGAAAACTACAAAATTTTCTTTAATTTATTAATACATGCAATATTTTAGGTAATTAAATGTAAGTTTTAATTTAGAAATTTTAGTGGTAATAGAATATATAATCAAATAATTTATGAAATTTGTTGATAATTAAAAAATAAGAAAAGAAATTGTACATTGATCCTTTGGTGTAACATTCAGTGCAATGAGTTGAAGATGACTAAATAAGATGGTATGAAAGTTGTATAATTTTAGTGTAAAACTTGCACCATTTTGATGAAATGGGTTGGAGATGGTCTAAGTAGCTCCATAAATCGTTGTCGTCTAGTGATGACGAACTATCACTTACTACAAAGGGCCGTCGAACGTTTTTACAGTTTTTTTCAGCGTACTACTCGTACATCTTACATAAAATTTTCTTTAGATTACTATGTGTAATTGGAAATCCGTGAGTGTATGTTTGGTAATACTAAATTTATTTTAAGAGCTTATAAGTTCTGGATCCTATGTAATGTGTGGATAAAAGTGGGTTATAAATTGTGGGTCTTACAAAATATGTGAATAAAAAATATGTTTGACCAATTTAACTAGCTGAAATTATAAGTAATTGGGGGTAAAATTGGAAAAAATCTGAAGCCAAATACACACGTGTGTACGTGTCTATCCCCCAAGCAGGAAACATCGAAACCGAATTCAATGTACACCCCATACTTACACTCTCTTATGTGTCAAACAATGATTTGGCCAAATCATTGTTTGACAACTAAATCATTGTTTATAAGTGTGGGTGTAAGTCTGTATGTATAACTAGCATGATCCGACTTCAATATTGGGAGAATCAGAGATCACACGTGGGAGTCCCTTTTGTAAAGGACTATAAGTAAAAGGTTTCGTTTAATGAGAAAATTGCACCATTTTTCCCCAACCTATTGATGTTATAATAAATTGGTCCCTAACCTACAAAAGAAATCATGTTAGTCTTCTCAATCGGTGCACTGTTTGTCTTGACAAACTTCCGTCATTTTTTTTTTTGTTAAATGCTCACGGTTGTCTTAAACCTTGCCACTGTCATCAAGAACACCGTCCATCAGGGGGGAACCATGAATTTTTTTTTTTAGGTGGACAAAAATTAAATAGTAAATTTATATTTGAAATAATATAACACAAATAAAAATATTTAGACACATTACTACAATTATTCCGTATGCATTTTCATATATTGAAAATGTTGTATAATTATATTATTATCAATTTCGTGAAATATATCCTTCTCAATATATACAATCAAACTATCGTTCAACCATTGATTTCTTTTCATCAATATTTTTCTCTTCAATAACAAATGAAGTTTTCTTTTTATAAAATCTCTCTATGACCGTTGACATTAAATTCAATGATATTTAAATAAGCAACAAAATATTTCGATAGGGCACAACAATTTAATAATAAATCGACAAGACAAAAAAATAGGCCGACAAGGCACAACAATTCAATAATATTATAATAAGCAGATAAAATAATAAAATAAGCCAGCAAGACAACAACAAACATCTAACAATTTCATGTACATATAAAATATTATCAATAACAATTAGCAAAGATACAAATTTTGAAGAAAAAAAACCAGTGAATGGAAAAAAAACTATAACTAAAATATACAAAAACAATATAAACATTAAAATTTACATAAATGTTAACGAATTTAGGGCTAATTTAGGAAGAAATTACCTAGGTTTAGGTCGATCTCTCTTTTTAGTTAGACGTAGTTCCCTTTGAAAAGAATGACCACGAAGGGAGCTAACTAAACCCTCATCTCCTAGTCCATCTGCGAGCTAGGTAACTAATTAAGTTAATAGATTTAATGCTGATTTTGGCTTATTATAGCTTTAATTAGAAAAAAGGTAGTGAAAATTACAATCAAATTAGAGCACGGTTATCAATCGAGAAGAGAATTGAATATATGGTATCAATTGGGCTTGGGGACTTGGTGTTAAGCAGCTGATATAAATTAACATATGGAGCTTGGGTCAATTTGGGCTGAAACTTGAATTAAAACAATTTGAGTTAATTTTACCAACAGTCATTGAAGTTACCTTCAAATTACAAAATGGTCACTGAAGTTCAAAAGTTTCAGTAGTGGTCATTGAAGTTAGAAATAATTTCACTAATGGTCACTCTATTAAATTTCTAATTTAAAATAGTGATGTGGCATCATGATGTGGTATTTATTTATTGCATGATAGTTTATGTACTTTATATACTATTCACTTTAGTACCTATATTTCAATTAAGTCCTTTAAAATTGCATCTTAGGTCTTTAATCTTTTACATCTTTACACTTTGGTCTTCAAATTTTCAATTATCTTTCAGTTAAATCCTTCAAAAATTACATCTTAGGTCCTTAATTTTTTACATCTTTACACTTTGGTCTCCAAATTTTCAATTATCGTTCAGTTAAGTCCTCTAAAAATTATATCTTAAGTCCTTCAACTTTTATATCTTTACACTTTGGTCTCCAAATTTTCAATTATCTTTCAGTTAAGTCCTCCAAAAATTACATCTTAGGTCCTTCAACTTTTTACATCTTTACACTTTTGTCTCCAAATTTTTAATTATCTTTCAGTTAAGTCCTCTAAAAAATTGCATCTTAAATCCTTCAATTTTATACATCTTCAAACTTTGATCTCCAAATCTTTGATTTTAGTGGTCAAAATAAGTGTAATTTTGGTGATCAAAATAAGTGTACTTTTAATTAAATCATTGACTTTACACTCGAATTTTTACCTAAACAAACAAAATAATATTATAGTATCTGACCACTAAAATATCTATTTTTAGTGGTCAACTCTAAGTGATAAGTGCGAATTTTACATTTATTTTGACCACTAAATAGTTTATTATTTAATTATATTATTTTATTCGTTTAAGTAAAAATTTGAGTGTAAAGTCAAAGATTTAATTGAAAATACACTTATTTTGACCACTAAAATTGCACTTATTTTGGCCACTAAAATCAAGGATTTGGAATACCAAAGTTTGAAGATGTATAAAGTTGAAGGACATAAGATGTAATTTTTAGAGGACTTAACTGAAAGAAAATTAAAAATTTGGGAACCAAAGTGTAAAGATGTAAAAAGTTGAAGGACCTAAGATGTAATTTTTAGAGGACTTAACTAAAAGATAATTAAAAATTTAGAGACCAAAGTGTAAAGATGTAAAAGATTAAAGACCTAAGATACAATTTTTGAAGGAATTAATTGAAATATAGGGACTAAAGTGAATATTATATAAAGTACATAGACAACCATGCAATAAATAAATGTCACATAATCATGCCACATCACTATTTTAAATTAGAAATTTAGTGGAGTGACCATTAGTAAAAGGGTTTCTAACTTCAGTGACTACCGCTGAAACTTTTGAACTTCAGTGACCATTTTGTAATTTTAAGGTAATTTCAGTGACCGTTGGTAAAATTAACCCAAACAATTTGGGTTGAGACTTGGCTTAGATTATTTAGGACTAATTTATATTATTAGATTTGGACTTGTGCCATTTTGGAATCAAGTTTGAGCAATTTTTAAAATCTTTGCGGGGTTAATTGAGCTCGAGTTGTCCCTGAGCTAAGTTCATAGACGATTTAGTCCATTTACCACCCCGAGCCTGTGAGGCTTAGTGCCAATCTTCACCTTATGTCACCTGGTATTATTTGCCGCAATGCCCCTGTACATGCTTAAACAGCACCTCAAGATGTTGATCAATGTGAATTATTTGAAGGTCATCAATTGGTGAATGTTAGACAAAGTTATGAAATTATCTTTAGTTGTTACTTTTTAATTTACCTTTCGCAGCTAAATTTTTTGAGATAAATTTTATTCTACACTTTTTAAAGATAATTCAACCGTAGTTAGGCCTTTAAACTTTTTGATAGAGTTGTTAATTAATGGTGTTCATAGTGATGACATTGGAAGATAAAGTTGTTGATTGAAGGTTCATAGTGATAGAGTTGTTGATTGACATTGGAAGATAAAAATGATGACAACCCATCAGTCGAGTTGGGCTCGAATTTTCAAACACAAGTCGAGCCCGCTCTACTTGTGAAAATACTAGGTGCTTGGGGCTCGTGGACCAAACGGTCATAAAATGTGATCGTTTTCAACGATCATAAAATATGGCCATTTGAAAAAGGTAATTTTATTTATTTTTATATTTAAAAAAAATATCGTTTTTTTAAACCCAACTTCACATAATTATTTTTACAATTCTCTAACTTCTCAACTTGCAATTGTTATAATCTCCATATTAGCTCTTTTATTGTGCAATCTAAAGTTTCCTTGGCTCAATTTAATTTGCTTATTCATGTTTGAGTCTAGTATAAACTTTCTTATTCTACTTATTCCTTTGATATATTATTTCTAATGAATTATACTAAAGTCTTAAAAATTGATGAATTCAACCAATTCATTAGTAGTTGTAACACTCTGGAAAGTAGTTCGCAATTAGATCATGATTCCAGTAGTCTAAATAATGTTCTAATTTATGATAATTTGGATGATAGGAATACGAATCCTCCAATTGATTTGGACGATGATATTGAAGAAGAAAAAGAAACGGTGATAAGGATGAAACAAAAAACGACGAATAACGAATAAAAGTCCAAGTGTTGAGAACACTGCAAATAAATGAAGACTAGTGTTGAAGTAAAAGACAACAAAAGTACAAAGTAATGTGTAATTACTGTAAAGAGAAGTTAGTTTGGCAAAGGAGAATTGGCACAACTCATCTAAACAGATACTACAAAAGATGTACAATCAAACACAAAGGTCTGGAAAATAATCAGTTGCCAGTTTGGTTGTCATGGCGTGGGTTGTTTTATTACTGGTATTACCAGCTGGGTTTATTCACAAGATAACATGCGTGAAGGTATGGTGATATTCGTTGCTAGTGGTGAGTTTCCACTTAGCGTAGTGAAAAGCGTTTACAAGACCAACTTCATAAAAACTAACCCAAGTACAAACTCTTTTCTAGAAACACTCTTCATTCAAATGCTATTAATTTATACAATAAAAATTTATCCATTATACGTGATATAAATAAATATAATGTTATTTTATCTTTTATGTTTGACTTGTGGATTGGCTTTAATCATACATATTACATATCTGCTATATCATACAGATAAACAATGAATTATGCATAAAAAATATTATTGCGTTTAAAGTAATACAATATCTCCATAATGGACTAAATATTTTTAATAATTTAATGAATATTATTAGATATTTTGGTTGTGAAACTAAAATTCATAATTTTACTTTTGACAATTCGCCAGTCAACACCATCGTCGTCGAAAAATTAACTTCACAACTTAATCTCGATTTTGGTAGTATAGTATTTCATGTACGTTGTATTTGTCATATTTTTAATTTAATTGTGAAAGATGAGCTAGATATCATAAAAGAGCAGTTAGAGAAAATAGGTACGCTATAAATTTTAGTTCGGCCTACTCTTCTAAAAAATAAGTATTCAATAGTTTATGTGCAAAAAAAAAAAAAAAAAAAATGAACTAACTGAAATAGCATTTGTCATAGACATATGTCACATATGGAACTCCACTTATCTAACTCACAAAAAAGAACCTATTCATTGGCCATTTTGATATTGTACATATTAGTATTATAATTTAATATCTTAGTGTATGTTAGGGGTGGCAAAAAAGTTCGTCGGCTCGGCTTAGCCTAGCTCAAGCTCGGGCTCGGGCTCGGGCTCGGGCTCGGGCTCGGGCTCGGGCTCGTCGAGGGATGAGCACGAGCTAGGGCCGAGTCCAAAAAAAAAAAGAGAGGACCGAACTCGCTCGACTAGGCCAAAAAACAAGCCGGCTCGTGGCTCGCCCAACTAGCCAGCCCCACGAGCCCAAAATCACGAGCCACGAGCCAGCTCGGCTCATGGCTCGTGTAACGATCACTTAATCGTGACCGTTGGCCAACGGTCACAACCATTTTATTTTTTTTTGTTTTTTAATTTCATTTTTCTCCTATAAATACCTCTATTCTAAATTCATTATTTCACACTACAATCTCTTATCTCTCATTCAATTATATACTCAATCCATTAACAATTCTCAAATTTCATTCTCTCAACATTTGTATTATAATTAGTATATAATATCTCATTATCTTGATATTACTCTATAAATTTAAGTTGTAATTTTCTACTTGTACTAATTCTCTACATTTCTATTTTCTAGTTTATATTACATCTTCATCTTCTCCTATTCTCTTTATTCTATTATTCCAAATGGCTTACAATCGAAGTGATGATGATTTCAGTGGTCTTAATGACATTCCAATTCCAAACGATATTATTGATCAGTTTGGTGGTAGCAGTGATCCAATTGATTTGGAAGACTTTTAAGAAGATGCCAATACACAAACTACCATCGGCTCTAGTATTAAATGAAAAGCCACCAAACAAAAAGCTAAGTGCTGGCAACATTTTGAGTTGGTGCCGACTGGTAAACTAGTTGACGGAGTCTCTGAGTTCAAAGCGCAGTGTAAATACTGTCAAGAGAAGTTAGCTTGGTAAAAAAGGACAGACACGACCTATCTAAACAGACACTTCAAAAAGTGTCAATACAAATATGGAGGTTTGGATACAAATCAGGCACAACTCCAGTTTGAATCTTCGAGAGCCGGGTCCAGTAGTCCCACTCTCAACAATTGGATATATTCACAAGAGCTCATGCACCACGAATGACTGCTAGAATTGATAGCAAATGTCGAGTTTCCACTATGCTTGGTAGACAATCTTCATTGGACGAAATTCATCCAAAATATCTCCAACCAAAGTACGTTAATATTTCTAGAAATACACTTCGTAAAAATACTATTGTTAGATATAATACAAAGAAAGAAGCTATTATTAATGATATTAATAATTACAACTGTGTTGTATCTTTTACATCAGACTTATGGACATGTTGTAACAAAAAAAGATATATGGTTGCAACTGCACACTATATTGATAATAATTGGCTAATGCATAAAAAAGTAATAGCATTTAAACAAATAGACTATATTCATAATGGAAATAATATTTATCATATTTTATTAGGTGTGTTACATGAATTTAAATATAATTCTAAGGCTCGTAGTTTTACATTTGATAATGCAGACCCAAATAATATAGTAATTGAAAAATTAATGCAACATTGTAATCCAGATTTTGATGGTATTTTATATCATATTTGTTGTGTATGTCATGTGTTTAATTTAATTGTACAAGATGGATTAAAATTTATACAACCCCAATTAGAAAAAATTAGATTGCTATTAATTATATTTTGGTCTCACTATCAAGAAAATAAGTTTTTATTGCTCTATATATAGAAAATGGGCTGCAATAAAAAAGTTTTACAACTGATCTTACCAATAGATGGAATTCAACATATCTTATACTTGAATCTTGTGAAGACTACGAAGATTGCATATTGTATATTATAATGGCTGACACTCACATAGCTCAGAATATGATTTAGAATTACATGACTGGGAAATATGTTGTCATGTTAGAAATTTTTTAAAAGTTTTTTACAACGCAACAACTACATGTTCTGGTGTGTATTATCTAACTACTCCACTTGTTTTAAATCATTTCTATTATATTGCTAACAATTTTAATAGGTATAAGAATTTTGCTCTTTTTTCTAGTATTATACAGGTCATAGAAGCTAAATTTAGAAAATATTGGGAAAAATTGTCTATGTTATTTTTATTAGCATGTATTATAGATCCTATACTTAACGTAGAGGGTACGAAAGTAACAATAATGGTAATTTCAGATAAATTAACTTACAGAAATTCAATAACGTGTGCTAATTTGGAACAAATTTTATGTTCTATGTATGAGGTCTATGCTAAAAAGGTCGGTATGAACATTGTACAACTTCCTAATCCAACATATACTTCGTCGTCAACTTATGACATTGACTTATGGAGTTACGTCAGTACACATAGGAGTGGTCAAGGTCAAGGTCAACAATCAGTTGGTTCTTCTTCTAATTTTTCCCTTTCCTGTTCTAATAGTACACCGGTAGAGTTAGTTAGGTATTTTGCGCATGATGTGCTTAGTATGTTAAATGACGAAGAGAGAATTTATTTTGATATACTACGATGGTGGAGACAACATCAACGTAGTTATCAAATTCTTTAAAAAATGGCACGTGATCTACTAACACCTCCGATCTCAATTGTAGCATTGGAGGCTACATTTAGTACAAGTGGCAGGGTTTTGTCTAATATCAGGTCAAGACTCAAAGCCGACATTTTAGAAAACTTACTGTGTCTAAAAGATTGAGATGACGCTGAACTTCGAATCCAAGACAAAGTGGACAAAATAATGTCCGAAGAACTTAAAATTTTGAATATGGATTAATCAGATTCGTAGTAAGTATTATTTTGCATTAGTATTTGATATTTTTTTCTTATTTTAATAAAAAATTGTACACGTAACATCTTGTTCGTGTATAATTTTAATTCCGCATACTTTCAAAATAGCTGGTCCCAAGCCCGAAAAAAAGAGGAGAGTTTTCAATCTTTAATTTTTAACATAAATGATTCTCGATATTGTATTTCTTTTTTATTTTCAAATTTTTAAAAGACAAAAAAAAATTGAGGGCCGAGCCGAGCTCGTGGGTAGCTCAGCTCGGTCTATTCGGCCCACAAGCTCGTGGGCCAAACTGAGTGCCCTTTTTAGAGACGAGCCGAGTTCGGTTTTTATGGACCGAGCCAAGCCATGCCTAGTGTATGTTTGGTAGTAGTGAAATTATTTTTTAAGTGATGATAAGTTGTGAGTCCTACGGAATGTGTGGTTAATAAGTGTGTATGAGTTGTGAGTCTTACAAAATGTGTGGATAAAAAATACGTTTGACCATTTTGACTAGTTTAAATTATAATTTAAGCTAAGATCATAAAAGTTGTCTCCATTTTTCTTAATTGATTATAAATTTAGATATGAACAATAAATTGATAGCAAATTGAAACTTTTGTGATATTTTGTGACGTGAACTTCTATAATATTTGGTCGGGCATCTCAAATAATCAAACAGAATAACAGAAAGAATTTATGAGATTTACCCTAAACTTTTTAAAAATAATATTTCATTGTTGTTGTTAGAGTATAAGAGTCTAATCTATAAAGAGTGTTGAAGAATATAAATCGTTAGTGAAGAATACAAATCAAAGAAACAAGAGAAAAATATGGACACAAGGAGACATAAATTTTATTTTTAACCAAGGCTCAAATTAAACTCTAATCTCATATTAAGTGTATCATAATCTCAAACAAACGTCCAAAGAAAAAGGGACAACATTCACAAAGAAAACAACTGGTAGAGAAGTAAAAGAGACCATTTTCCTTCAGTAGCAAAAGAGCGGGGAATAAGATAACTACCACCTATAAACAACAGATAAGGTTAGTTCAAACTCGATCACTTGAGCAACAACAATCGGTTACATCTCAAAAGTGACTGTTATCCCAACTCGACCCAATTACCACGATTTTGATTTATCTTCTTCATTTTAAATGGGTCAATGACTCGATACACTAGTGTGGAACTAACTTGAGTCGTACATTTTCATTTATAGCACAAGCCTAATTATGTACGTATTTTATCCTCATTGCCTTTGGTGATTGTTTGGCACAAAAAATCCAACAATCTTCCACCTTTTGGGACCTATTTGGTAGACGGTTAATGGACAAAGATAATGGATAAACTTTATTTTATCTTGTTTGGGTAAAATTAATATCCTGATAAATTTTTATCCGAGTTTATCTGGATAACAATTTTAAGTAAAAAACGAGGACAATTTTTATCCTCATAAAGAGGAAGACAAAAATATCTGGATACAAAACTACTCAATTTTTTTACTAGACAAAAATATCAATCTATTATTGGATCCATCCCAGGAAATGTATTGTTTTCTCTCTCCTCCTCCAAATCAATTTCGACATTCTCCTTCTCCAAAACAATTTCGGCTTTTCTCCTTCTCCAAATCAAATTTTGCCTCTTGGTCAACTTCTTCTCCCCTTTTCAAGTTCGGCATTCCGCAAAAAATCCATGTATGCTCTCACTATTTTCTTTTTTTAGAATTTTTTTTCTTTCATATTGGTTTTGGAAAACTTGTTTAGATTTGAAATCTTTTAAATTTATTGTTTCATAAACATTATTAGCTAGTTATTGTGTTTCTTTTTATAGCATAATTATATATTTTTATTAACATATTAATTACGTACGAATACCCACTAGGACTAAAAAATAATATAACCCATGTTATTATTTTGAATCTTTTATAGCAAGAAGGGTATTTTGGATATTTCAACAATTTTATTCTTTATCTAGTGTTGTTGAGCCAAACATGATAAAAATAATAGTATTTTTCTATTCTTGTACATAGCTAAATCACACAGGATAATAATAAACTTGTTATCCAAGTAATTATTATCTAGATAATTTTTATTCAGTAAAATAATTTTATCCACAAACCAAACGTAAGGATGGCAAAAAAATCTGTTGCCCCGAACTCAACTCGTCCTGCTTATTCGGGTAATAGGGGCAGGTCCGGAGTAGAATTTTCTGCCACGCGGAGGTCGCGGGGTGGGTCCTGGCAGCCCTGTCCCACTTCGCGATCGGCCCCATCGAGTTTTATTTATTTATTTTTTTGTAAAATCATAAAATAGAATACAAATTAAAATTTTACTAGAAATAGACTAAAGAAGAATCGAACCCGGGTTGAAATTATAAACTACAAATTTCAACTACTACACCACAATTCCAATTTTGAATTTTTATGCTACAAATATTTAAAAAAAATTATTGCTTTTTTTAATTATATTTTTCAGTTTTTCAAAAAAGAAAAATTCAAAAAATTTCGTGGGACAATTGGCGGGTCAAAAGATTGCCCCATCCCGCGAATTCATGGGTCACGGCGCGGCGCGGCTCGGGTCAAGGCCGACCCGCCCCATTACCATCACTTAATGAGCCCTTGGTGCCACGGAATCTAATCTTGCACCTTTCTTGTTACCTAAACAAGAAAACATAAGTTAGTGATTTAATCAAAAAAGAGAATTAGTAAAATTGAAAAAATTCACTAACTATTATCAATATTCAAGAGATTTAAACAACACTTGAATTTTACTAAGGGCAACACTTTTGTACCCATATTTGAGGGAATAAATTGAGAGAGTACCTTTTCAAGACTAATAGTTCCATGTGATACAATATCTTGAATAAAATGCATTCGAATATCTATATACTTAGTGCGTTCATGAAAAACAGGATTTTTACATAAATGTATAGTAGATTGACTGTAAGAGAACATTTACATTACCATCCAAAACACATAGTTCATTTAGAAGACCTTTAAGCCACAAAGACTCTTTAATAGCTTCTGCTGTAGCAATGTACTTAGATTATGTAGTGGATAAATCAACTATATGCTGTAATTGAGATTTCCAACTCACACAAAAATCATATAAAGTAAACATATAAGATATAGTACACTTTCTACTGTCTCTGTCACCTGTATAGTCTGAATCAACGAAACCATTTAACATAACACTCTTGGATTTATTTTTAAATACTAAGTTTGTATGATATGACCCATTCAAATATCTCAACACACACTTAAGTGCTTCCTAATGATCTGGACTTGGATTTGACATGAACCTGCTAAGTGTGCTCACAGCATAGACAAGGTTTGGCCTAGTACACCAAATACATAATAGAACCTATTGTATTAGAGTAAGAAATTTTATTTATGTATTCCACATTATCATTATTTACTCGAGATTGATCTTTAGACAAAACAAAATAATTTGCTAAAGGTAAAGTAACAGGTTTACACTCAACCATGTCAAATTTTTTCAACACCTTTAACAGATAAGGTGTTTGATGCAACCACAACCAAGAATTTGATTTATCCCTTTCAATTTTCATACCTATGATTCTCTTGCTTTACTTAGGTCTTTCATATCAAATTCTTCATCTAGAATAGTTTTTATCTTATTAATTAAGATAATAAATGAACCAATCAACAATATATCATCCACATATAATAAAAGAAACACACAATCATTATTATTATGTTGATAATATAAGGAATGACCAAATTTACTTCTATTAAAACCAATAGGAAAAACAAATGAATTAAGCTTTTTGTACCACTGTCTAGGGAAATGTTTTAAGCCATACAAAGATCTTTTAAGGTGATACACATAATCAAGTTTTAATTTATCATCAAAACCTTGAGGTTGATTCATGATTTTTTTTCAAGTTTGCCATGTAAAAAACCAGTTTTCACATCAAGTTGTTCAAGTTCCCAATCAAAATTAGCAACTAAAGCAAGCATGACTCTAATTGTAGTATACTTAACAATCGGTGAGAAAATTTCATTATAATATACCCACTTCTTTTGTGTGAATCCCTTAACTACTAGTCTAGCTTTAAATCTTAAAGGATCATCCTTAGTGGGTATTCTTTGACCTTAAAAACCTATTTACAACCTACTAAAAATTTGATTTTAAGCATAAGAACTAAATCTCAAATTTGATTTTTCTCTAGAGAACCCATCTCCTCATTCATTGCCTATAATCACTCATTTGATTGTTTATTCTTAATTGCCTCCTAATATGATTTTGGCTCCCTATCGACTAATTCTTCAAACCTAGCATAAGCAAAAGCCACCACCGACTCATACCCAAATCTCTGAGGTTCTCTATAAGGTCTCTTCACCATATCTCTAGTTAATTGATAGTCTCTTAAAGAATCTTCCTCGTCAAAATATTCCTCAACAAAAGTTTCACCTCAATCATCTCTTTCGGGTTGCTGAATGTCTACCCCACTAGATGTACTAGGGATATGTGTACTAACCTTAAGAGACTCCACATGCCTACTATCACCCTCTTGTTAATCTTCACTTAATTTCTTCAAATCAAGTCCTACAAAAAGTATTTCAAATTCATTGAATGTAACATCTCTACTCACTACAAATTTCTCTCCCTTCTGGCTTTTATCCCACAACCTATACCCATTCACACCTTCGGGATAACCTAAGAAAACACATTTCCTAGCTCTAAGTTCAAGCTTTTCTCCACTTTGATGAGAAAAAACAGCACAGCCAAAAGTACAAAGCATAGAATAATCAACGCATTTATTATACTATTTTTCATGAGGAGTACTACCATTCAAAATAGTAGACGAAGTAATATTAATCAAATAACAAGAAGTAATCACATCTTCACCCCAAAAAGATTTGGGGACATTAGACTTAATCATCATGCATCTAACTTTATCAAATATTGTTATATTCATCCTTTCAGCTACCCCATTATGTTGAGCAGTGTAAAGAACAATTTTATGTCTTGTTATTCCATTTCCAACAAATATCCTATCAAATTCAGCATTGCAAAATTTTAATCCATTATCAGTCTTTAGAAATTTTATCTTTTTACTAGTTATATTTTCAATCTATTTTCTCAAATTATTAAAGTTATCAAATATACCTGATTTATCTTTTAAAAGATAAACCCATACCCTCTTAGAATAGTCAGAAAATATTTTTTCCTACCCAAAGTAGGATTATTGGACCCCACAAATCAGAATGTACATAATCAAGAATTCTATTTGTTTTATGAACACCCGAAGAGAAAGATATTTTATATTGTTTACCAATCAGTCACAAAAAGGCATATTAGACACACAATTTTTATCAAAAACACATTTTCATGAAGGAGCTTAAGCCCTTTATTGCTCACATGAGCTAACCTATCGTGCCAATTGTGTATGTTATCTGTGTTGGCAGAAGAAATAGAAAAATCCAAATTTCTAATTACTTCTCCTACAATGACATAAATATCATTTATTTTTACGCCATTACAAATTACAAGAGTACCTTTAGTCATTTTGAGCATCTTATTTTCAATTATACCAGTTAAGCCCATTTATTCTAATTCATCCACTATAATTCAATTCCTAGTCATTTCAGAAATATATCTAACTCCCTTGAAACAAGAAAAGATGCACTAGAGAGTCAAGTATCCATTCATACAGATGAAATTTTGAGACACCAATATTTTCTTTCTGTTTATTTTTCTCTTTATAATAATCTTTTACAAAGTGTCATATCTTACCACAGTCATATCAATACCTTCTTTTTGACCTATACTTTGACCTAGATTTGTCCTTACCATTCTTTTTACCATTCTCACTATTATTCTGACTATTGTGATTCCCACTTTGCATGTATTGAGATCTACCCCTTACCACATGGACTTCTCCACCTATTTTTTCCATTATCCCAGCTTTTAATTCTAACTCTTTACTTCTCAAAGAATCAATGACAATTTCAGGTGTTAACATGTCTCTACCATATTTAATGACACTTTTAACCTCCATATAGGTTTTAGGTATATCATTTAACAAAATAATTGTTGACTTATGATTAACTTTAACCTTAATATTTTGATCATAACAAACAAGTTACTCTTGTTTTACTAACAACTAGTTTAAAGTGATTATAATCTTCAAAACGTTCAAATCAATCATCGTCAAAAGATCAAGATCAAGATCAAGACTACACTACAAATCGAACTCTCAAAGAAGGTCAAGATCAAAATCAATCATCCAAGACAAGAGTTCGAGACTCAAATTTCAAGAAAGATCGAAGATTAGATTTTTTAGATCAAATGTAAAGGTACTAATTCTTTGATCTTTGGCATTAAATGATAAAAGCTCAAAAAAAATTGTATGCCCAAAAACTATGTTGAAATCACATGCATAAAATGTTTTGATCAGAGTTAAAATTAATTTTTCAAAACTTTTCGGATCAAAATTTTCAGTCATTCGAACTATGTATAGGTCGACTGATCATCCGAACTTATGTCGGTCGATCGACTTGAAGAGGTCGACCTATAAATTGTCGACCTATAAATTGATTACATTTGTTGATAATTAATATGCAATGTAATCAATATGGTAATTAATATGTCACATCACCAGTGCTTAGCATAAACTAAGTACCGGTGCTTGGGAGATCATTTCTGTATGATGAACTAATGTTTATTCTTGAAGGAAAGCATATAACTCATGTCATTTGGACATTGATTATTGTGGCTTATTGATCGTCGTTAAACTATTTTATAGTTCATTAAAGTATTGATTTATGTTTAACTCATTTTTAAATATCTAATTGGTCATGTTTATAGATTCATGATGAATTTGTCATAACATTTTTTTAGCTGATAGTGCAACTACTTATACAATTCTCCAAGACAAAAATATTTTTTGGACTTAACATTAGCAGAAAATAATGTTAATATTATATCAGATACATCAAATATCGTTGAAGGCTTCGAAAGAGCTAGTATTATCTTACCAAATAATATAAAATTGCATATAAACGATACACTTTATTCTAACAAATTCAGAAGAAATTTGCTTTGTTTTAAAGATATCCATTGCAATGGATACTACATTGAGACGATGCAAGAAAATAATAATGAATATATTTGCATAACTTCTTTTGTATCTGGCTAGAAGCAGATAAAAGAAAAACTCACGGCACTCTCATCTGGCATGTATTATACATTTATAAACATACTTGAATCAAATAATGTTACGAACCCGAAGTTTGTTGAACCAAAAAGCTTTATGTTTTGGCATTATCGACTTTGACACCCAAGGGCAATAATGATGCGCCGATTAATTAATAATTCACATAGACATCCTCTAAAGAACTAGAAGATTCTTTTACCTAATGATTATCCACGTACTGTTTGTTCACAAGGCAAGTTAGTCATTAGATCTTCTACTATGAAGGTTCATGTCGAATCTCTAACTTTCTTAGAAAGAATTCATGGAGATATATGTGGGTTGATATACCCACCATGTGAACTATTTCATTGTTTTATGGGATTAGTTGATTCTTCTACTAGATGATCACGTATCAGCTTACTCTCTACTAGAAATACAGCTTTTACTAGACTACTTGCTCAAATCATAAAATTACGAGCTCAATATTCCGATTACTCAATTAAGATAATATGTCTTGATAATGCTGGTGAGTTTAGATCATGAGCATTCGATAATTATTGTATGTCAATCAGGATTGTTATTGAACATTCGGTTGTCCATGTCCATACACAAAATAGTTTAGTAGAGTCGTTTATCAAATGTCTTCAATTGATTGTTATGTCCTTACTTGTGAAAACAAAACTCCTAACTTCTATTTGAGGTCATGCTATATTACATGCTGCATCATTGGTTCGTATAAGACCAACTACTTATTATAAATACTTACATTTACAACTTGCATTTGGCCATGAACCCAATATTTCTCACCTACGAGTTTTCGGTTGTGTAGTCCAAGTCTCAATTTCATTCTTACAACGTATCAAAATAGGTCCACAACAAAGACTTGAAATTTATGTTGGTTTTGATTCACCATCCATTATTAGGTACCTTGAACCTTTAACGGGTAATTTACTACACGTTTTGATTCACCATCTATTATTAGGTACCATGAACCTTTAACGGGTAATTTACTACACGTTTTGCAGATTTTCATTTTGATGAAATAACTTTTCCAACTTTGGCAGGAGAAAAACTACATCCTGAAAAATAAGGTAAAATTTCTTAGAATAAAACAACTCTATCTCATTTTGATCACTTTAGTAATCAATATGAGCAATAGGTTGAGAAAATCATTCATTTGTAAAGAGTTACTAGTCAATTACCTGATGTATTTGTTGATACAAGAAAAGTGACAAAATTATACATACTAGCAGAAAATATTTCTGCAAAAATTGATGTGTGTGTAGGACAATCTACTATAGCAAATGAATATCAAATATGCCATAAGCAAGGTCGACTAGTTGGTGCAAAAGACTCTATAACTCGAAAGAAAAAGGTATAAGAGAAAAATCAACTAAAAACTTTTAATGAAATAATGGTAGAAAAGATTGATTAATCAAATATTGTGATTCTTGCACAACCACAAATGTTTGAAAATAATGAGATTTCAATAAATTATTTGTTATCTCATAAATTATGAGAACGAAATAATATTGTCATGGACAATATCTTCGTCTTTAATGTGAAAAATGAGGATCTTGAACTACAATCTAATAAAGATTGTCAAAAAATGATTGACCAAAATAGAAAGAAGTCATACATGCGAAATAGAATTCCATAGAAAAATGCAAAATGTTTGGACATGTAGTTCGAACTCCTGAAAATGTAATCCCCGTAGGATACAAAGGAGTCTTTGTAAGAAAGAGGAATGAAAAAAATGAAATTACAAGATACAAAACCCGACTCATAGCCCAAGGCTTCTCACAAAGACCTGCGATTGATTATGAGGAAACGTATTTTCTCGTAATGAACACCATAACATTTAAATTTTTAATAAATTTGACTGTCATAAAGGCTCAATACGCACCTTATGGATGTAGTAACTGTATATCTATTTGGCTCACATGATAGTGACATATACATGAAGATCGCTCAAGGATTTAAAGTGCCTAAAGCAAATGATTCATTCTCTAGAATTATGTTCTCAATTAAATTACAAAGATCATATATGAATTAAAACAATTCGGACGAATATGATATAATCACTTGGGCGAATATTTGTTGATTAAAGGTTATAAACACGACGACGTCTGCCCTTGTATTTTTATAAAGAAAACAATTATTAGATTCACAATTGTAGTAATTTACGTTGATGATCTAAATCTTATAGGAACTCCTGAATAGGTCAACGAACTGTGAATTATTTGAATAACAAATTTGATATAAAAGATTTGGGAAAAACAAAATTATGTATTGGATTGCAAATTCATCATTTTCCAGAAGAATTAATTGTTCATCAATCTTATACGAAAGAAGTTTTAAAACGATTTTATATGGATAAAGCACATCCATTGGCATTGCCTATGATCGTTCGATCACTTTATGTGAAAAAAGATTCATTTCGACGACTTGAAGATGATGATTTTTTTTTTTGAATCAGAAATACCATACTTAAGTGCAATTGGTGCATTAACATATCTTGCAAATTGCACTC
Organism: Forsythia viridissima; assembly: GCA_030279155.1. Lineage (NCBI taxonomy): Eukaryota > Viridiplantae > Streptophyta > Magnoliopsida > Lamiales > Oleaceae > Forsythia > Forsythia viridissima. The sequence continues at coordinate 30,515,540 of CM059041.1, read as the reverse complement.
AATTGGATATAGCTTTTTTTTTGTAAATCTCCTTGCAAGATATAGCTCTGCACCCACTCAAATACATTGGAATGGTGTTAAACACATTTTTTGTTACCTAAAAGGTAGTATTGATATGCAATTATTTTATTCACAAAAATTAGGATCTTCTTTAGTGTGATATGTAGATGCAGGTTATCCTCCAATCTACATAAAGCTAAATCACAAATAGGATATGTGTGTTACACGTGGAGAAACAGCTATATCATGGAGATCTGTGAAGTAAACCTTGATAGCAACATCTTCAAATCATTCTGAAATTATTACAATTCATGAAGCAAGTCGAGAATGTGCATGGTTGAGGAACATGACCCACCGTATCCAAGCATCTTAGGGATTAGCTTCAACAAAAAATAGTCCAACAATATTGTATGAACATAATGCAGCTTGTATTGCACAACTCAAAGGAGGCTACATCAAAGAGGGACATGACAAAATCATATTTTTCTAAAATTCTTCTATACATGAGCTTCAGAAGAATGGTGACATCGATATTCAACAAATTTGCTCAAGTAAAAATTTGACTAACTTATTCACAAAAGTATTGCCGACATCCACATTTAAGAAATTGGTGCATGAGGATTGGGATGCGTCGACTCCAATATCTTCAATGATTAACATCAGGGAGAGTAGCTGCACTCTTTTTTTTTCTTAGTCTAGATTTTGTAGCATTTTTTAATACTCCAAAATTTTTAACAATTGACTATACTTTTTTTTCTTTTGTTTAATATTTTGTTCTACTAGGCTTTTGTCAAACAAAATTTTTAATGAGCCAATTATTGTAGAAATAGTCATTAAAGGGGGAGTGTTGTAAAATTATCTCGTTAAAAATTCAATTATTGTAGAAATAGTCATTAAAAGGGGAGGGGAGGGGAGGTGTTATAAAATTATGAGATAATTATTAATAACTACTTAGTTTTACAATGATACTTAGATAAGCCTTATTTGCTTGTATTTAAATCAGTTTATAACTCTCTTTAGAACCCTATAAACATAGATCCATTATTATTACAAAATTACACAATTCATTTTCCCCTCTTATATTTTTCTTTTATATTCTTTAATTTCATAACACAAATAATAAATTACTTAAATATGATTTACTTCTTATTAACTATTAAGTTTAGCCAAGCTTGTTTGGCTAAGCTAAAAAGTTTACTTATATTTAAATAAATAATTACTATTTTATTGATCAAATTGAAAATAGATAAGTTACTTATTATTTTCACACAAGACGAGAATTAATTTTCAAATAGTTTTCTTTTTAAAGTAAAAATAACAAAATTGTAATTTTTCGAAATGGTAAATATATTGTCACTAAATTTTCTTCTCTTTTCCATTGCACTAAAGGTCCTTAATATTTACTTATCGTTGCACTTATATCCACATTTTTGTCATATTTTTATCATCAATTTTCATTAATTTGCATATGTCCTTAGTGATAGTTTATGTTCAAATATTATGTTAGTGTGTTTTGTAATAAAGAGTAAATATTGTGTTGCACATTTGTAATTTTTTTGCTTAGTTAAAAATATGAAGGATAAATAAGTCTTTTTACACTTTTTTAAAAGATCTTTTTGGATGAAAACTATCATTATATTAGAGACAAAATATGCTAATTAATAGAAGAAAAATTGGTACAAATGATCCATAACCTTTGCACTCAGTGCAGAAATGGTCATTAACCTTTTTTTTTTTTGTACAAAAGTCTCTAACCTCTGTGTTTTGGTGCGTAATGGGTCCTTATTTGTTGAAAAAGACAAATATGCACTTAGTTTTAATTAGAAAAAATTACAATTAGATTTCTAACCTTTGCAAAAAGTGTAAATGGTTTGATATATTTAATTTTTCTTATAAAAAAATTAAAGAAAACTAACACTTTTTTTAATTAACATTTTATTGACCAAATTGATAATATACTCAATTGTTTTGTAGATTTTACGAACTGTTATAAAATAACTAAAATTTAAGCCCATAATTATAATCAAACATGTTTAATAATGTCTTTATTAATTAATTATATTATTTAAATTTTAAAATTTTCTTTTATCGTTACAACATAAAAAAAAAAATTGTCACAAATTTGATGATCAAATACTTTTATTTAATTGAGCTATACGTTTATTAGCTATAAATATTAGAGCTCCAAATGCATTCTTCATGTTTTAATTTATCATTTTTTTATCATTTAAAAATAAAAAACATATAATGTTGTAAATTAATTTTTATTAGTATTTTTATGTTAAAAAATAACATAATAAGATTAGTTGAATATCATAAAATTATATACGTCATTTTGTTATTTATTTAACTTAATTTTTACTCAAGTTTTTTTACATCTCATAGGAATTACATATACTTAAAGTGCAATAATTTTTTATTTTTCTCTTATGAAAAATTTAATTGACACGGCTATATTGATATATTTAATATGCTAAACTAAATATTATTTAATAAATGTATCGAAATATTTACACATTTTGCAAAGGTTGAGAATCTAATTGTAATTTTTTTTAATTAAAACTAATGGTATATTTGTCATTTTCATCAAATTAGGACCAATTGTGCACCAAAACACATAAGTTAGAGACTTCTGTGAAAAAAAAACGTTAGGACCATTTGCGCACTAAGGACAAATGACCATTTGCACCAATTTTCCTTAATGGAATGTTGATGATAAGAATGTGAATAAAAAAAGTTGAGAAATAAATGTGATAACGAGCAAAGACTGAACACTTTTGATACAATTAAAAAGTGGTTGAATAAAAGAAGGCTAAATATATTCACATCACATTTTTTTATAAGTGCACCACATTTAAATTGTATAAATGGTCCATAATCTTTGCTTATTATTACATTTATATTCCTAATATTTTTTCATCGTATTCTTATCATCAACCTTTTTTTAATTAGCATATATTGTTTCTGATAACAGTTTGCGTCTAAAAATTTCATTAAAAAGGAACAAAAAGACTATTTTCCCTTCGTATATTTAAATAAGCAAATAATTAAATAAATACAAAATTTTAATTAAATATTTGTCTCTTATTTTAAAGCACACTAATATAATTTTAAGCGAAAATCGTCAGTAGGAACACTATGTGTTAATTAATAGAATGTTAAATATGAGAATCTGATGGGGAAAAAAAAGTTAATGACATAAATATGAAAATAAATAAAAGTTAAAGAGTTCTTATATAATTAAAATGTGGTGCATTTATAATAAAATATGGTGTAAATATTACCACTCATAAAAATTCTCGTGGTAATATAACTGCCCTTATGAAAAATGTAAAATTACTTAAAGGTAGTGTATGTACTTATTTTTAGGCTTAGCCAAGCATGATTATGAGGGTTAAAATTGTAAAACCATATTTTTGTCATATAGAACTAAAAAACAAAGGCGGTTTTAATTTATTTAATTCTGATTTTTTGTTTTTTAGTTTTAGGTTTTTGCCGAATCTAGGGTTTGAAAACGAGAAGAAGAAGAGGGAGAAAAAAATAAAACTAAACAATAAAAAAATCCGTCGACTCATCTCTCTCTGTACATCTGTAATTCTGTATATTTTACTCTAGGTAATTCATTCCTCTTTCTATGTATATGTATATATGTGTATATCATTGAGGTGTTTTCTTGTTGATGTTTTTTTTTGGGGGGTTAGTTGATTTATGTGCTTGCATGCGAAAATTCGGTTGCCTTTTATTTTGTGTTTTTTTTTTTCAATTGTTGAAATGATCGCGTGGGGAGCAATAATTTCTGTTAATTTTTGATTTTATGTTAATTTGTTTTTTATGAATTTATGTACTTGCATGACTGGTACTTAGAAATTTGTATGTTTGCATGTTAGAGGATATTCTCTCTATTTTCAGTTTTTGTTCGTTTTTCAAGTTGGTAATAATTATTGAGAGTTGATTTTGGAATTTGAAAGATGTACTTTTGTTGTTCACAGAAAAAATATTAAATTGATATTTCGATATTTTTATGAGACGTGTATATCGGAATTTGTGAGTTTGTGTCGGTTCAGCACGAATGATGATTGTGATGGAAATTTTGTTTCTGCGAATTTCGCATTTAAATAATGAACTTTCTGTTTTCAATTCGGTCGTATTTGTTTTGTCTGGAAATAGAATTTATACTGCATGCCATTCTATGGACAATTAAATGTATTTAGCCGGTTTGTAATATACTATATATCGACATTTGTTGTGTGCATATTTACGAAGAAAATTATGTAAACAAATGATATAGACTCGAGCTTTTCTGCGTGTAATACATGCAAAAGTGAGCACATTCATAGAAGGTTTTAATGGATACAAGCACAGAAACTTCTAGAGTTGGAGTCTTGGATATTCACTTTGATAATCAATATAATTGCTGGACTTTTAGTAAAGGCCAAATGATTGAATATTCCAAACTTAGGAAGTGGGGGATTGCTTCATTAAGGCTAATTGACTCATCTCACAGATATGAATTTGTGGCACATGGATTTTTTATTAATTTAAAACTAGGCAATTTACAAAGCATTTATGATAAGCTTTATGAGGACGTTAGAGGGAACTGTGTTTACTTGTTCATAATTTATTTACACTTTCAGTGGTCTTCCAGTTGCTCAGTTTTTTGTAGCTTTGTCAATAATTTGTTTTATGTCTGTCTTCCTGCTTGCTATATATGTTTGACTTTACAATCATTTCGGAGAAATGTGTGGACGTTTGAATTTCCCAATCTGGACTTTTTACCCTTGTAAGACACCAATTTTGCATTCTGACCAGTAAATGTTTACAGATTGAAATGGTGGTTTCTTTCTGTAGCACGTTTTTAGTACTCTTGGAGCAATAAAAATATTGCCATGTTTTGAGATGAACAAGCTCGAGTAAGACCACCTTCCTGCATGCAAATATCAGGAGAAAAGTCAAGTGTGGAAAGTGTGGGATTGAGCGAGGATCTAGTAATATACATCTTTACATAACCATTAATAGCAAGTCTATGTTAGTTGATACTATGAGTACCATTTTTGCATTTATTGATCCTTGGTATTTAACTCGTAGATACATTAGTTATAAATGGTATGTGACTCATCCACGTGGATTGCCTTCTTTTCAAGTAATGAAATGAATATTTACTTAAAACAGTATTTCTGATCACTTCAATGATTTTAATTTATGTTAATTGTAAATTGATTCTTTCAAGAGATTTTTTTTTTTTGGCTTTTAGCTCGTCTGGATGCTATAGTAATTCTACAGTAGATAGATGTATGTCTGGGTGTTTCTACTGGGTTTCGGTCTGGTATTTAACTTGTCTTGTAGTATAGGCACTGTTAAAACTTCACTTATTTTTATTGGTGAAATATAACCATGTGAAGTCTGAAAGTTATGACTTATGATATATGGACTAATGACTACTACTATATAGAAGTCGTTAAAAGGCTGGCTTTTTTTTTTTTTTTGATGTTAAAATGTTCCATGCTTTCCCATTCTACTTCCTCCATTTGGTCGTTGCATCCAACAACCTAGTCCACCTATCCTCCTGGTCCGCCAAGGAGATTGTGTGCATAAATGATTCAGTTAATGCAAGGTACATGTGATGTCTTTCTTGGAACCCCTCCGAATAAATTTACAATAATACAGTTGACTCCCTTGTTGAACTCAATAGCAACTTATATGCGTTCCTGCTCTCGAGAATATGCATATAAACAGTCGTCTCTTTCTTCAGCTTAGATAAAGTAACCACGTTCTTTAGGTATTCAGATTTTACTTTATCTGAAGGGATGATAATCATTAAGCTAAATAGTGAATTAATAAAATTGAGATATTCTTGTACTGTCAGCATTTTCATCACCAACTACCAATCTAACAAAACATGTCTTATTTAATAAATTTTCATTCTACAATGAAACCGCTATAGTGTCAGGTTATTGAATTAGCTTTTTCTTATCTCCTGTATACTTCACTTCCCGTATTTATATAAGAACACAGAAGACAAATGTCTCTGTAGATGCTGCATCTCCATTATTGCAAGGATTTGAGTTCTATGGAATGAATTCCTTTACATATTGTTGCATATTAGCACCTTAGGTTTTCTCCATATAATTCTGGGTTTTGTGGTTTGGTTCATTGTTTCTACTGTGGCTGCTGGTACTGTTGGACATGGTTTTTGTTTATTATTTTATGTACGTGATGGAATTACTTGTTATTTGCTAGGATTTGTCGACTTTATACCAATGGCTTTGTTTTTATAAGACAAAACAAAGACCGAGCTCTTTGAATTTGTTACCTTCGAAGTTTTTAGTGTGAATCAGGGGATTGGGATTGATCCGGTGGGCAGAAATGGAAGCAAAGTTCGCAAAGGTATTGGATAATGGTCGGGATGCTGTCGTTGACTTGAAGAGAAAGCGGGCGACCAGCGGAACCTGTTTTAAGGGAGATACTGACGTGGTGTTGCCTCTACGATCTACTACCAGTTCTTTCATCCTCCACAAGCTTGGCAAACGAAGGAAATTGTATGAATCTAAAAGCAAGCATGATTTTTGTTCCCTATTCTCTGGGAAATCCTTGCTTAAATATTATTCAAACTTCAAGAAAAGTGGGCTTCCACACCGGTTGATGTGTTATTACCATGGTGAATGGAATGATTTCCCCCAGGATATTGTCAAATCGGTTCAGAAAGACCTTCTTGCGAAGAAAACTGCTATGGAGGTGGATGTTAATGGTAATATTGTTTTACTGGACTTCCTGCATATGATGCAGTTGGACTTGAATAGTGGTCTGCATCAACCTATTGCATGGATTGATGAGAGTGGAAACTGTTTTTTCCCTGAAATATTTTCTGATTATGATGAAGCACATTTGTCCCACTATGAATTTGATAAAGTTCATGGTCATCTAGCTTCTGAGCCCCAGGGACCTGAAAGTATCAAGTTACATCTTGAGATTGAAATAAATGGATCAGATACTTTTAAGTTGAAGGAATCTGTTGGAGAGTCAAATGTTAAGCAAATACAAGTTCAGGAGAATCCTGCAGAAAAAGATTGTGATGAAGTTAATAATAGTCGTACAAGAGCTGCGAAAGCTGATGAGAAACCCGAAGAAAATAAAGAGATGGAAGGAATAATGGTCATGATGGTTGATCATGTTCAGGGGTTTATGGATGCTGACACTGTAAAGAAGATATTTTTGAAAGGTATTGGCTCATCTGCCCGTACAGAAGTGGTTGAGGTGCATCATGGTTCAAGCACTACAATGGAAGCTCGGTTAGAGCTTTTCCAGAAACAGGTCGAAATTACTAAAAAGTATCGCGGGGATGCAAATGTCCAGTACGCTTGGCTTCCTTGTTCTAAAGGAACAGTATATGGTATAATGAAGTATGGAGTTGGCCATTATGAGCTGTCTAAAATTAAGCCCGCGTATGGGACTGGGATTTATCTTATCCCTGCTGATTGCACAGAGATCAGGTGTGATGTAGCTTACTCTCTCTTTTCTCCACTCAATTATTCGAGATAACAGTATCATTTTTATGGGAATAAGATTGAACGGTGTGGGCAGAGGTTGGTTAAATTTGTTGCGCTAATATAGTTATTACGAATCTATTGCTACAGCATTTACTAGCTGGTTATCTGAATTGTGGTTTTCAGGAGGTATTAGTTTAAATGGTTTGCTGTTGTCTTGCAGTTGGTCATCTGGCTGACAATAAACCATTTTCCTTTCTCCACTAAGATATAGATGGCTGTTTATTATTGATTACTTGTTGTAGCATGAAGTAAATATCTCTATCTGCACGTCCCTAATTTAGTTCTTGATTGTTTAATTTTTTCTGTTATTTGGTACGGTTCTGTTACTTGCAGTGCAAGTTATTTTGATGTTGACGAAAATGACACAAGACACGTGGTATTCTGTCGTGTAATAATGGGAAACATGGAGCTTGTTCATTCTGGAAGAAAACAGTTCCATCCGAGTAGTGAGGACTTTGATAGTGGAGTTGACAATCTTCAAAATCCAAAGCAGTATATAGTATGGAACACGAATATGAATTCTCACATCTACCCAGAATATGTTGTTAGTTTCAAGATGGCTTCTGATGTTGAAGGTGATAGTTTAGCCTTGCTCATTAATTTCTCTTTTCTATTGCTATACATAAATCATCTTTTGGGTTTGATAGCTTATCTGCAGATATTATGTTTTCACTAGAGGTGTTTATCGAAGTTTTCTCATCTATAATGAGAGTCCAACAAATTGATTTTTTTTCCTTATATTTTGTAAAAGAAGTTAATGTACTCTGTTTATGAAAAAAATATAAGGTGCTGAAAAGTTGCTAGGGTTGGATAGTTTCTTTGTTCCCAACCCTCCTCAGTTTGCAAGTGATGTTAACTTATACTTGCCCAATTAAGAAGAAAGAATTATAGCATCAGAAACCAGTAATCTTGATCTCGAGTCAGTGCATTGGTTTTTAATCTTTTATTCACATTCAAAACGAGGATAGGAAATGCCTATTTAACTTTTGAACTTTTTTTGAGTTTGGCCTGTCTGATTAATTAATGATTCTCTCTTTTAAACTCTTTTAGCACTTCAGTAAAAATTTCTTTGTTGCTCTTACAGGACCTGTGGTTGAAACCGAGAGCAGGGTTGATGTTTCAGGGGTCAGTACTTGTTATGAAAGACCTCAAGCCCAGCTACATTTGGATTCCTCTTCGACAGAGTTGGTAAGTATTCTATAGTTAATGCATATATGAAACTTTATCACATCTTCCGCAAGCGATGTACATTTCTTTTGGGACACCACTTTCATGTCCTAGTTTCTTAGTTGTTTGGGATAACCTTTTGCATGACCGGAGGAACATGCTGCCATTTTGGGTATTCTTTTAGTGTTTGAATATTTATATTGTTGTAGAATAATGGCTAGTCCCGGTCTGAAGATATTGTGCAGCGAGGCTCTGTTCTTCTTTCTTCCCCCCCTCGGGGAAGAGAATACTCTGATTTTCTTCTATAGAAGGATATAAGATTAGAGTTTTAGAAAATAATTGTTTATGAATTGGTTTTGAATTTTCAAATAGACATTAGTGTAATTTGGGGTGTAATTCTCAACCCCAAATCGGTGGTTTTTTGAAATTTTTGAAATTATTTTTCAATTTTATCGTCTAAAATAATTATTCTAAATCTACTTTAAATTTAAAATGCATACTTCATTCTTCCTCTTCTCTCCAAACGCAGATTTGTCTCTTTTCTTCAAACAATAATTTTTTTATGTGCTGTTAAATTATTTTTGAAATTTTTGGCAGTTGAATATATATTTACATTTTAATCACCGACCATAGGGAGGTCTTCTCCACCAGGAGAAAAAAAATAGTATGTATGTCACTACGTCTTCATCCCTCTTAAATCAAAACCATATCTCTTTCTTAATTTCTCAATTTTTCCATATTCTTCAAAATCAAATCCTCCTCAAACAAAATTCTCTTTCTCTCAATCTTCAACAGATTATTCTCAACCACTCGATTTATTAAAATCTTCTATTACGGTTGAATACCACCGCAAAGAAAAACGGTATACTAGTTTGTATATACTTCATATTGTTTGCAAATACCTACTTTTTTTTAATATATAGTTATATATATAATATTATTCTCTTAGAAAACTTGCAAAATTGTTGGACAATAAACTCCTGAGTATGAGTTTGTCTGTCTGGTTTAAAAACCGCTACTAAAATCACCCAAAATTAGACTCCTCATCCCATAACCGGTACTTTAAAAAACCCTCATAACTAGTATTTTGAAACTCTCAAGTAGGCCATAAGCATTTACGTGTTTATCTTCAAAATAGAGGTTAGATCTTATTCTTAGAATAGATAGGATTTTTGGACTGGTGACTGTTTATTATGGGACTTGATGAATTATTGTTGTTGCAACTCATGCTGATGTTTTGTGAAGCAATAGAGAGAAGAAAAGGATTTAATTTCCCGAGCTGGAATTTCCTGATCGGAAGGTCAAAAAATTTTTGAATGTAAAATTGAGGGGACTGTCTTAATGATGAAATGAATAATGGGCCAGATGATGCGATCCAGCTTGTCTTGTGTGATATGAAACGACACACCATGGATTTGCTGAGGTCATGAAATAGGTTGCAATGGCCGAAACCCGACTAGAGTATCCAGCTTGTCTTGTGCGATATGAAACGACACACCATAGATTTGCTGAGGTCATGAAGTAGGTCGCAATGGCCAAAACCCGACTAGATTATCCAAGTGATTCGATCATTTCATATATTACACCAGCAATCTTACCTTTGTTATCTTCTCATCACTTCATTCCGGACTCGAGCATTGGAGGGCCATGCGTTGTTGTGGTTATCAACCTCTGAAGAGATTGAAGGTAACCAGAAGCAAGGTCCAGAGTAATAGTTGGATTTTACGGAAGTTGAAGCCCACCAGAAAAAAAGCACATCAACAGTTTGGTGTTGTCTATGGGAAACCAACCTCTTCTTACCAGCATATATTATTGACCTGCTCTTATTGTTGGAATCACAACTCTACCATGCTTGCCAAAGGACAATGTTGATTTTTCGTTCTTGGACAACACAAGGAAAGTAACTTGGCTTTATTTCTAGCATATAATTTTCTGACTCTTTTATGTTTATTAGCATGAATGTGAAGTTGGCTCATGTGGATCCTCTTAGCCTTGTGATATGGTGAAAATCTAGTGTCAAGATACATGTGTGGATCCTTAGCCAGCTTCGTCGTGATTAGGTGAAAATCAGATCTGCCCTGGCATCAAGTTAGATCATGCAAGTCCTTTTAGCATTGTGATCTGGTGAAAACTGAGATTGACCCTAGTATCAAGTTAGAGAGCCTTTTATACTGGGAGATCATTCTGGGAATGAGTCACTGGTAACTCTGTTTTTGGGCCCATTTAATGACATTCAGGTTGCTGGGCTAGGACTGAAGAAGACAGTGCATCAGTTAAGTTTTTGCAGGAAAGCTTGCTGGAGTGGCTTCAAGACTGAGACTGCTCTTAGGTTCATTTGAAGACAGCATATTGGGAAACTGATTGTAAAAGATGCCCAAGGAGGAAGGCCAAATGAAATTGATGCTATCAGATTGTGGACAAGCTGCTGCATATTTGATTCTGTTTGGACAGCTTGTTTGATCACAAAAGACTGATTCATATCTAGCTTCTGCTCAACATTCTCATCTGGTCCATGAGAGGCAGGCCAGTTCCCTAAGCTTTTTGAAAAGGCCCCAAAAGGCTGTTCCATGGATGGTCCATAAGTTATTCATATCTCAGTGGTGAAAAGATGTGCCAACTCATGCGAGTCCTTGTTCTATTTCCAAGGTCTGGACACTTTGCACCTCGGAAGTGGGGAGCATGTGTTGACATTAAAAGTTAGCTTGATCTATTAGGAAGATTCCGCTAATTTCGGTATGTCATAACATATTGCACTGGTCAGGGAGTAAAATACAGTAACTGATGAGACAAACCAGCAAGATATTTTCAAGCCTAATAAATGCCCACATGTTTCTAGTTTTAGGCCACGACTCTACAAACATATAAATTCTTTATGGATTCTGGTATTTTTAGTCATTTTTTATACTGACACGTGCACCATTCACCATGTAATAAACAATCTGATTGATTTGAAAGGTGGAGGGCTTTCACTAGGCAACCCCATGTGCGTTTTTGTAGGTCAACCGCTTATCAAAATCACATCAATAGGAGATTTGCTTACATTTTTAGTGTTGACGGTTTTGACGTCAACAATTTTCATATGGCAGTCACGAAGTGAGATTGGATTTGTTAAGCCTTTTGGCGGACCCCATTTTTCAGTCTGATTTCTTCAGTAACTTTGGTGCTTCTCCAGCACCGCTCTTTCTGAAACTTCTGAATGGTACAGGCAAGGCCTAGTGAATCCATTAATCCAATTAATTCAGTTAGGAGGATTTGGCCTGTAAACTAGTCAATTTGTTTGGAGCATTAAGGAAAAAGCAGCTTATGTGTTCTTAGTATCTTCTCTTCTACTGTATTTTAACACATTAGAGGAAAAAAAAAAAAAAAAGAATTAGAGAAAACTTATTTTCCTTGTTGCTTGCTGAATGTCAAACAATAGAATTTCAAGTTTTATAGGGAAATGTGAAGCAACTTTGGAGCACCTTTGTGGTTTTGAAAATGACACCATTATTTTAGGACCAGCTGACATGAAAATTTTAAAAATTTGCCTTTGGTTTGTCTAATTACATATAAAGTGTTTGAAGGCATTTGACCTGCACTAGAGCAAAGTATGTGATATTTTTTGTTTTAGAGAGAATAATCAATGAGTGCAAATCATTGTTTAATTTTTCTGAATATCGACACAATCAAGAATGTGATATGTGCTAGATATTGTGTCAGGGAATGAAACATGTCTAGAGTGTACTATCTCATTGTTGCCATGTTGCATGCTGTCTGACCTTATAATTGCCTGTTAAAGAGTTTATATGCATGCATTGCTGCAACTCTTTTGGTAAAATTAGTACGTTCGTTAATTGATCTTTTGAAGTATGATATGGAATGATCGCATGATAATTGTTTTTCTGTGCATGCCTCTCTATAGCTGTCATCATTTTTTAGTTTGATGGTGTTTTGATGTCTTGTAACTTGGGGATTTTGATTTTCACTGTTTCTTTTGCATTTGTCTTATTTCACGTGTTTAACCTCTGTTAATATTTAGGGAAATGATTGTCATCATGTCTCGGCTGAAAGGTCTTTGAAGGATGCCATGGTTCTGGGTCCGAGTTCACCAAAGGTTCCCAAGAGCCCTTGGATGCCATTCCCCATGTTGTTTGCTGCCATCTCACATGAAGTTCCTTCTAAAAATATGGACCTTGTCAATGCCAACTACGAGTTGTTCAGGGTATATTTGTTGACCGCAACTTCTTTGTTCCTCTCTTTTACTGCTGGAGTTTCTCTTTCAATTTTGTTTTTTCTCATCTTCTTGAAACGTGGCAGAATAAGAAGATAAGTCGGGATGATTTTGTTAAGAAGTTGAGGTTGATTGTTGGAGATGCCTTGTTGCGGTCTGCGATAACAAGTCTTCAGTGCAAGGTATAATGACCTTTACATTTTGTTTATGAAATTGTTGGGAATATTTTTCTTATGTGCGTAAGGTTCTCATTTGATGATTATATGTTGCTGTATATGGTCTTGTTTTCAAAATGAGATGCTTAGGTTCCGATTCATTTCTGTACTAAGTATTTTGCTCCACGAGATCTTATTCAACATAGGTGGGTGCATTTGGATGTTAAATGCAAGTGATCCCCAATAACAATGCTTGTGGTGCTCAGTATAAAGTTGGCATCCATGCATACATTTGTACCAGTGGTACATACGCCTTGTTTGTGCATTTCCAGACCCGAGCTTGTATATCCGTGGGTCAACATTTATCTTGTGTGTTCCTATTTCTGTTTGTGCAAAGTTTTACTTTAGTGTTTTGTATTCGATGAGCATCGTGAAATCCTTCACCATTTTTTTCCCCAACAAACAGCAAAACAAAAATCTAAGCACCTCAAGTTCGTTTAGTAAAAATTATCATAGATCAACTGTTTCTTGTAGTGAGAAATGACACTAACATTAGCACTGTCCCTGCAACAGCCCCTCCAATGAATGAATCTCTTCATTTTCTATCCATCTGTTTTGCCTATGCTTCTTTTATTCTGTTTAGTTTCTAATCTCATCAACCAAACTTGTCACACCTATCTTTATAATATTTGACTGAAAATTATTTTTGATATTTTGTGGCCGCTTATTGGACTTGTGCAGTTTTCTCTGTAACGATATCGCTTTGTTTGCAACCCTTGCAGATACCATCAAAATCCAACATAGAAATGGCTGCATCTAAACAAAAGGCAGGGAATTTAGGCGGCTTTTGAATGACCGAACAACTTTGCGTTCTGTGTATATCAGCTGTTTTGATGATTGTTGCAGAATGTGTAAAACATAGTTGTGGTGAGGGTTGAATAGTTCAGTTCTTTCAACTTGGAACTCGTTTAAGTGTTTTACTTTCCTTTTGTTCTTTCGAATGTAAATTGCTGACTAATTTGCTGACGGATTCTGATAAATGAAACTTATTGTATGTCCCCTCCCTTCTCCTCCCCTCCCAAGGTGTGTTGTGTTAAGGTTGTAAAAATGCAGTTGAAATCAAGTGCTTTATTTTTCAATATTTTTGTGGTTACCCGTTTTAGTATTTCGCTTGGTATTGAGAGCAAAGTGACGTCTCAAAGTATTTCGCTTGGTATTGAGAGCGTCTCAAAGCATTCTTTTTGAAACAAAAAACATTGGCAGTGAAGCGTTAAATTAAGTGCCAGTATGATTTTGTTAAAAATCATGTTTTTATTAGATTTTGAAAAAAGTCAATGAAATGTGTAGTTGAAAAGTTTAAGTTTTGTGAAATGTGTGGTTAAAATTAATTGTTGATTGTGATTCAAATTTTTAATAACTTGTTTCATGAAATGTGTGGTTAAAATTAATTGTTGATTTTGACTTAAATTTTTATGTACTTTTAAGCAAAACCAAACAAAGACTTAGGGCTCATTTGGCTTGAAGATAAAACTATTTACCAAGATAAAATTTATTAGAATAAAATTTATCTTCATCTGAATAATAGGTATAAGGATAATGGATTTATTAATATCTTGTTTGGTCTAATTAGGTATAAGAATAAAAAAAAAATTAATGTTAAAAAGTCAGTTTTTGATAGCTTTTGATAAACAAGACAATTTTATATTTATTTTTAATTAAACGAAAAAAAGTAAATAAAAATTAAAAGAAAAAAAAAAATAGGTGGAACGGCGGTAGAGAACGGAGGTAGAGGCGGTGGGTGGTGGCGTTGGCAAAGGGCGGTGGTGGAGGGTCGGTGGTGATGGACTGTGGTCAGTGGACGATGGTGGCGGTAGCGGGTGTTGATGATTATCTTGCAGTATGGATGTTTAAAAATAGATTTGTTATATACAAGGATGATCTTCTACCCCCCATGTGGGCATTATAAGATGCCCACATGCTGATGTGGCAGCATGTGGGCACTTGATGATAAAGTGCACTTTATCATCAAGTGCCCACATGCTGCCACATCAGCATGTGGGCATCTTATAATGCCCACATGGAGGGTAGAAGATCATTCTTGTTGTTACATATCATAAAGATATATTCGTTTTTTTTTAAAAAAAATGAGTGAATTATTTTCGGATAAAAAATTGTCTTCTTCTTTTTGGAGTTGGACTTAAATTGTTATTCAGATAAAAGTTTATCTGAACATCAATTTTGCCTAAATAAGACAATGTACATTTTATTTATTATCTTTAACTATTGTCTATATATCAAACGGGTCTTTAGATACTTTATTCAGATTTGTTTCATTTTTTTTTTTTTCACGTCAAAGGTGATGATGGGAAAGTTCCTTATTTTCTCAAGGACATTCTTGTTGGACAGGTCGTGTTTAGTCCCAGCCTGTGTAGCCCACCTTTTTAATTTAAAGAGCAATTTACATATATATACTAGAAATTAAATAAAAATTGAAAAATATTGAATTTTATATATTAATTGAAAAGTATTCATGAATTCTAATATCTTGTTAAAAAGTACTGCTAATTATTTATTAATCACAATTAATGTAAATTACCTAAAAATATTATAATAAACAAAAATCTATCTAAATAGATTCTATCTCCTCTCTATAACATTTCTTTCTCTTCTAAATTACATTTTCTCTCAACATTATACTCTATCAATTCAATCAAAATTCAAAATTGTATAATCAAAATCTCCATGCTAAGAAAAAAAAAATTGCACAATTCTATCAATATTCAATAACAAAACACTGTAGCAATTAAAATTTCAAAAAACAAGTTAACCCATTGTTTAAATAATGGACATTATAAAAAATATAGTAACAATTGTAACTTGAAAATTATTTCTAATTTCAGTAACTATATGGACTAACAACAGTAACAATGATTGTTCGGCACCATCTACATCGCTGATACTGTAAAAACAAAGCACAGTAACAACCATCACCATCACCATCACCATCACCATCGTTGCCCCTTCAATAACACATATAATAACAATGACAAATAACAAGGTAAGTACTCATTATGAGATAATCATATTTGATTTGTAACACAATACAGACACAATCATGGAACATAAGTTGTTAGAACCACGAGTTCTTTATACTGCAAGCAGTTTGTACATACATAAAATTCAAATATTTGATAAAATATTGTGAAGTATCACTCACCAGTTAACATTAATACTCAGTGGCAGTAACAAATGCATTTTTTTCTATTACTAATCTGTAGGAAGAAAAAAACAATTAACTAATTAAGCAAAAAGTTCTTTAAATATTAGACATCTTGTTAGAACGTTTGGTATGAAGGCTGTCGTTCTCAGATTACCCAAGCACTGATAGCACAACAAAAATTAAAAAAATAACAATTTGCCCAGTTTTTACAGAAGTAGAAAGACGAGCACTTCTTTAGATCCATCAAGAAGTTCACTACTTGCTAGATTTTAACAAGAAAAATCCTTTTCTCTGAGTAGAATGATTATCAGACAATGATTTATTTTTCTTAACGGATAAAAAATTGATAATGGACGTGAAAGAATTATGAGATAATGAAAGAGAGAGTTTGAAATGAAGTAATGTGAAATATAGTGTAATTTTAATTAGGAGTTTAATTGTAGAATTTTCTTTTAATGACATTTTAAATCCATAATTAACTTAACTTAAAATAATTTAGTAGATTTATATATAAATAAATAAAACTAATTATTTATAGCTGTCTAATAAAAAATATGATTTATAGTAAAATTAATAAGGAAAATATAATTTAGTTAAATTTAAAATCTTAAAAAAAAGTTGGAGAACCTAATTTTCACCAATTTAAACTTGTTAAAAAATGGATCACTTACTTTTTTATTTTTTTCCTCCCAACTAGTTGAGAGAGTGATTGTTGGCCTATTATATAAATAAGGTAAAATCATGTTTATCCAAATTCCATATGAGGCTCTCGAACCCTATTCGATAATGGCTATTCGGTAGTGGCTATTGAATTATTTTATGTAAAAGTTTAAATTGTTAGAAATGAAATAAATTTATTCATTTATAACAGTAATTTTTTTTTCCAAAGGTATAATACGTGTACAATTTACATAAATATGCGACTTTTATTTGTTAAGAGGAGACAGACTCAAAACTTCTTAACAAATAAGAGAGTTGAAAGTCTTAACCCTCATGAATTTGCCTTGCTGATAATAGTTGCATCAACATGGAATGCTATAATATATTTCATACTGACAAGATAGAAGATCTATTTTATGAACAACTTGAGGGAAATAAGACATTGACAAAACCAATTTCGCAGAGACAAAAATGTTTCCATGTTACCGAATCTTCGTGTGCTCCGACTGTTACTATGGAGGAGAAGATGCATTAGATCCCGTCGACGGATCCCAGCCAGGAGGTTTGATATCTGGCCAGTCCCCTCGGCATCCCAGTCTTATATACAAACTTTTCTTACCTTCACGACAAAATAAAAAAAAAAAAAAAAATTATAAGTGAAAAATCATCCATATCTACTCATATGCCAGCCGCACACCCTCTTGACATTTGCTTAGGTTAGAATTGTGAAACCGGGGATCCATTTCTAAACTTTATGTTATGTTTGGTATGGAAGATTGAAACACTTGAAAAAGGAAGAAAATGGTTTGGGCCATCGGGCCATGGGCCAGCTCGGACTCAATTTTTTAACTTTTAACTTTTTTTTTTTTTTTTTTTTTTTTTTAATATTTCAAAACAATAAAAAAAAAATGAAGATTTGGAAATGACAGCGAATGAATTGGGAATTGGGGCCAACAAACATTTTGAGCAGGCTCTGAAGGGATGAAAAAAGTTATTTTAAAACTAAACCATTATCCGCCATGCCCAGAGCTTCAATCATTGAGTGGTCGAAATTTGATAGGATTTGGAGATCATACAGACCCACAAATAATATCTATTGTAAGATCTAACAATACATTAGGCCTGCAAATCGCTCTGAAAAATGGTACGTTGGTCTCAATCCCACCTAATCACTCTTCCTTTTTCATCAATGTTAGTGATTCCTGTAGGTAAACTTTTTAACCCCCACCCCCTTTTTCAAATTTTTTGTCTATTATTATAATTTCTTTTCAAATCCGGGGGGATTTCTCCCCCTTGGTTTCTCCTGGTTTCGCAAAACCAGAGAGATCCTAGTTTTGCACTTACTGAGGGGCGGAAATCGGGAAGAGAATCCCCCTGCATTGTAGATTTTCACAAAGGTGTGAGTGTGGGTGTGGGTGTGGGAGGCCCTAGGCCAACATTTTAATCACGCTAGCCCAAAATAATTGGGCCAACCTGGCGTGGGCTATATTGGCCTGATGGGCTAATTGTACCGGGCCGAAAAGGCCCGATTTTGATTGGGCTGGATTTTTAATGGGCCGGCCCGGACCAGAGCCCAGGTTATTCGGCCGGCCCATTTTTCCACCTCTATTTAGCATTAAGAGGTCAGAATTAACATAATTCAAGCATTTTGTAGCTGACAACATAATTCAAACAAATTCCCAGTTTTTGGTTTTAACCTCTCTTTTTCTTCCTTTTATGTTTCTTGACTTGTAGTTTCTAGGTAAACTCTATTTCTTCTCAACCATCTTCCTTTTGCCCCGTTATAGTTTTTTTAAATTCTGAAAGTAAAAGTGTTGCCAAAGTAACATAGAACCAAGTATGAAATGACAATAGAATTAAGGCAAATAGTGACGGCCAATAGCGCACCTGGAAGATTCCTATCAGACAAAATCAAGCGTTTGAGAGCACTTAGCGAAGCTTGAGCAACTGCTTTGGAGTAATTAGCATTCCAACCCCCGAGCTTGACTACGACCTCAGCATTAGAGTAACCTTGAAGACCATTTTGGAAATGCCTCCGGGCTTCCTCTTTTGCTTCCTCTTCATCTGAAATCACACTTCATTAAAATCAATTTCAATTTAAATTTAATAACAATAATGATGGTGTAGTCGTTTATTTATGAATTATACAAAAAAAAAAAAAAAAAGAACAAAAGAAAAAAAGAAAACGAGATCAAATAGGCAAAGGTCGTGAAGCCTGTGGTAGAAGCCGTGGTGTCAGGGAACTCCAATTGCATTACCATGCAAACGGAATAACTATATTATTCCTATATTATTGCCTCTCCAGAGTCTAAGGAAGATTAGTTTTCCAGTTAAAGAACTGCAGAGAGAATACAATGCATCACCTGTAGCTTCTGATTGAGACAACCAAATGGTGAATCCTGCAA
Source organism: Forsythia viridissima (assembly GCA_030279155.1). Taxonomy (NCBI): domain Eukaryota; kingdom Viridiplantae; phylum Streptophyta; class Magnoliopsida; order Lamiales; family Oleaceae; genus Forsythia; species Forsythia viridissima. Next base: position 30,496,179 of record CM059041.1, on the reverse strand, counting down.
AAAGATGCTGCCATTTAATAGGCATCCCAGCAGCACCATGTTTCCCGCCTAATGTCGAAACAACAGCTCGTGCATGGCTGAAACTCCAAGTCATTTATAAGATATGTTTAGCTACGCACCATGCCAGCCAGTAAACTTGAATGTAAAATAAGGAGCAAGTAAACGTAAACGGTAAATGCATGCAAGTCATTACCTACTGAGGCTTTCTAATATAGCACCTTCTGCTTCTGCTACAGCATCACAGCCCTGTGAGGCCACCCCTGCAATAGGTTACACTTATTAGACACAGCAAGAGGTTTAATATGAGTTACAATTTGTTGACTCAATGTAAGATGATGCACGTTGTATAAGCAGTCTTTAGGATATCGAGTACATCTATTATTGACTTATTCTAATTGTCAGTGTTTTACCTTTCATTTTCCTTTTATGGGATCTGTTCTCTTGTTTCTTTTGGGAGTGCCGTTTTTTCTATTTTCTTTTTTATCGGGGGTGAGGGGTTGAGGTGTTGAGGGCAGAAAGGAACTTATCTATCACAGAAGACTTCTCACTAAATGGAACCATTTTACTAAAATTGGCTGCATTTGAACCTAAATGGGCCTGTCGCCTCCAAAGTTTGAAACCACCTTTTCCATTCATTGGCAGCCATCTGCATGACCGAAGAAAATCCCCATGTGGTAGATCATTAATCTTTATTTTATGCATTCGGATGTCTATCTAGCTGCAAGGCCTCTTAACAACTAAACTAGGTGCATTTCTTCATACTTTGTAAATAATCGCAGAGAGTACTACAATTTCGTGGACAATATAACTGATTTTTTGGTATCATTGCACAAATGCAGCTCTACATCATGGCATGGCTTTCACATCTTCCATTTTAAAACAACAATCAGGACATAAATGCCAGGTCACATAATTCATACTGCAGAGACATGGAGACAGCCCAAAAATTGACTGAACACTAACACATCAATCTTTGAGGCTCTTCCAAAAAGAAGCCTCTTTGCAGCAATACTAGTGAAGAGGTCATTGGAGATGTTTGTGAATTTCAGCAATCACCCTGTTAGTCTTCTCTGTTTCTTTGCTTTGATTGTTTTCTCTGTTAAATCAGAGACCTTTTGTTTTATTAGGTGTTAACCATCTCATCTAAAAGCCTATCAGAGAGGAGTCACATGCATTCATTTAAATTGTGGAGTAACCTTTCCTTTTTCCTGTACCAAAATATATCTGCTCCCCAAATATCTTAAGAGTGTTCCCAGTATATACTGACGTGTTCCTTATGTGACTAACTAGAATAAGAGTAGAAGTATTGGAAATCATGTCCTTGCATGTGCAACATATGTTAAACACTTACACTTTGGACAATAAGAGACTCTATTGAGTATAATCTGGAGCAGAAATATGGACAGTACTTTTTAAGGCTCAAAAGAGCACTTGACACCCTTCAATTGGCTGTGAAGAATTGGATCAGGAAAAATGGAGAAATGGGCTGCAGTAAGTAAAAAATCCTCTGAACAAGGTGACATCAGAAAAATAAAGAAAACATTCGTGAATAACAGTAATAAATGACATTGATAACTGATCAAGTCATATAAATATTTTGAGATAAAGAAATCTTGTCTAAATGTTATACTTAGCCCTCGAAATGGGATAAGGTTCGACGTATTTGGATGAGATGACAAACTAAATTTCAAAACTCTGACATCACTGATTAAATGATGAGAGAATGTAATACTCTTTGACCAGTGATGAACATGTTGGTTGACAAAAATGATTTACAATTCATTATGGGGTCTTAGATTAAAGAATGCTGTACATATATATATGTAGAGAGAGAGAGAGAGAGACTGTATATCTGACCAATGAATTCACATAATAAACTCATTTCCCAGATGAGGCAACATGCAGCTTATGACCTTTAGTAATCTGGTACTCACACAAATCAATAGTTTGCTTGCTGTATGATTCCAAAATCTCCTTTGTGTTGAGTGGAGTATACCTAACAACCAACGAAGTAGACAAACAACAGATAAAAACATAAGCTAATCAAGCCAAAGAAGGATGAAAAACTAAAAAACATAAAATAAAATAAGAAAACCATAATAAAAGCATTTGATATGCAATGACCATGGTTTGTTTAACATTTAGGGGAGAGGTTAGAAAGTGTAACATGCAATTAAACCAGAAACTTGGCTCAATTGACACTTCAAATCATTCTTTCCCTATCATTTAATTGGCAAACTGTTACTCAAATTTGTGACCACGTGATGCAGGAATTGCTATCATGATGGCACTCAAAACACAACATGTTGAAATAATAAGAAAACGCGTAATAAACATAGAAAATCATAAGCAAAAAAAAAAAAACCTGTATAAAGAGAATGAAAAAAAGAAAAGATTGTAGTGGCATGTACAGTAAGTCAGTAACGAATGTATGATATAAAGATCTACTCTACCATTTCTTTTGACAAAAGGAAAGAACAGGGCACATACCCAAGACCAACAGCTAATTCTCGAGCAACCTTGTGGTTTATGTCAGTTGATTCTCCAACTAAATAGATTGATGTTCCTTTCAAGAGTTGAGTAACTCCTGCTGTTAAGGACTCCCAAGACTCCATGATGTCAGGCCATTTTAATTCTGGGTCTTGCTTTTTCAAATTAATGACTAACTGATCATCATCTATATACCTATGGAAGACAAATAACTTTGGTTTAGCTATGTAATGAGTTATTTGATTAATGACATTCATATCATCAATTGCAGATACCATATTGTTTCTGCAGGCTTTATCATCCCATAGAGGGTAATTGTATCCAGAAGAGTCCTAAGAGATCCACTGTGCTGCACCTTAATTACCAAAGAGTTCTCATTTGCATCTATAAAGATCTCCTTAGGACTTATGCCTTCTTCCCCGAGTTCCAATCTCAACTCCACCTCAGAAGAACCATCAGAAAACTGCAACACATTCATATTCTTATTGCATATGAAATCCATAATCCAACTTTGGTGTGCAATGTTATTTAGAAATTTAAAATTCATAAGTGGCGCAACAAATACAAGATAAGATTGGAAAGATAAGAAATGATTTAATTTCAGACACCTTCCTCGTTGTTTAGCCCCATGAAAGTAAAAATGTCAACTGTGATGAGGAATAAGTTATATCTAAGTTCTTTTTATTCAAAACCATTTTAAATATTTATTACATTGTCAGAGCTATATTTAGGAATTTCGTACCCTCTCTAAAATTATTTTTTCCAGAACCATCTTATAGTGTCTATCTAGATAGATATCTAGAGGAAGAAATCCTGGCTTTGTCACTAAATTGCAAAAATAGTCTGAGTGCTTCAAATCCTCTTATTGATAACTTGAATTAGATTTCATGTTAATCACATTACAAAGTAATTTGCAATATTCGTGCTTAACTACAGAGAATGAACCTTTTCTCTAGAAACCATACAACAGAATGAACTAAGGAAACAGCATACAACTTAGTCTGAATGAATCATGCAAAATAATACTCAAGAAGCCATGAACTGCAACAAAGGTACATAGGCAGCCATCTTTGGCAATTGATTTAAGCAATTATAGCATTACTTTACATATTTCTAAAAGGTCAACATCGACTATAAGTCCGTTGACAAGAACACTTAAAACCTGAAACCCTTAAGGCAGAGTGCTGAAGTTTTTCTTTTGTTTTTTTCTGTGATCAGCATAACTTCTAATATTAGTCCAGAAAAGAATTTATCAAGAATTGTTCAATCGCCCCAGTAAGGCATCAAACTGAATAATCATCTATACACACAAACACAACACCATAGCCGCTCAATATTGGCTTCCCCAGTACTCTTCATTTAGATGCACATTTCCGTCCATAACTGTTACACCACCTCGTCCGAAAACTAAACTAGGTTATTATAGTGGGGACGAACTTATAATCTTTTAAATTATATCTTTTACACCTCCGTCATGTACAGAATCATTTTTCAACCAGAGGCATAACTTATAGTCTTGTACACAGTTTTTATAAATGGTAAACTAAAAACTTTCACCACTAGAGATAGAGGACGAACTTATTTATTTAATTATGCATTCAACAACAGCCAATAAAATTGAAAAAAAAAAAAGTATCACATCCTATCCGAAACATGAAATTAGTCAAGAAAACTAAACCTCCAGGCTCCAACCATCATTTTCTAAGTAAATTCAATGTCCAACATTTCCGAGCAAACCCAGCAAAATAAATGACGAACACGACATAATCCTAAAACATTAATATTGCCTCGTAATGGGTTGTGTCCGTGGAGACAAACGGAGAGCTGCTACAAAGTATGCCATTGATTTTCTTGACACGTCCAAAAGTCAAACGAGGAATTGAGGAAAAACGGGTAAATTCGGGAGTGGGAAAGGAGAGAGAATTCTTGGGGATAAAAAGGTAAGTCTTGGTTGGATTTGGAGAGAGGAAGCTCAGAGTATTAGCCGTGGTAGAAGTGGCCATTTTGTGCTGTGTGTTTGGTGGGAAGAAGATAAGCTCCTTATTTTATCAAGGGTAATTTGCACTTTTGGTCCTCAATCTTTCCAATTTGTAAAAATATACCCCTAATCGTTTTTTAGCACCAGACATCCCCAACCTTTCAATTTTTTGCAAATCACGTCCCTATTGACATATTTTAACGATTTTACCCTCTTCTTTAAATAAACAAAAATATAAAAAAGCCAAAAAAAAAAAAAAAAATTGCAAATGAAGTCCTACAACTTTTAAAAAGTACAAAATAAGTTCATCTTCCCCTAAAAATACACCCCACCCTGGCACCCCCCAGCACCCCCCCATATTCTCATTTGCATGTATATAAACTCCAAAGATCCCAGAAACTACTTAAAGAAGTACAATATTAAATGCAAAACACTGTAACGTCCCAAAAAATGTAGAAATTAAGTTGTTGCATTCTCAGTTCATTTAGTCAAGCTTCCAGTGCAGGCTAAGGCGTGGTCATGGATACCAGCTTCTCTAAACACCCACAAGTGTAGATTGAAATACTAAAGCATGTTTCTGTTTGTGGTTTTCCGTTTTACATTTGGATTCTCGTTTTTCTTGCATTCTGTGTTGTTTTGCAACCGGAAGATATGTAATTGTGAGGAGGGATTTCATCTTCATATGCAGAGTAAGGAGGCTAGAGTCAGAGATGAGTTTGATCGACAGACGGCTATACTTGAGCAATTTAAGTCGAGACAGAATGCGACGATTCAGGTTATGGTCCCTAAAGTTGTCCACACCCCAGCTCCGACTCCAGCTTTGGCTCCTCCACAACATTCGGAGGGCTCCACGGTGGATGGAAACGATAGATTAGAGGATGAGGCAGTGATGGCTGCGGCATCGACTCAAGAGAAGAGGGTGTCGTTGCCGAAAAAGGCTGCAGCTACGTCAATGGCCGCCGAGGATTACGCAAGAATGTTTGAGCCTGGTGATTTATCAGTGAGGGTTTATAAGCATGCAAGTGAAATTGTTGACTGAGTTTATAATTACACATTTCCTTTTATTTGGATCTTCATATGTGAATTCTGAAGTCTTTGAAAATTGAAACATTCTGAATTGTCTTTATTGAATTTTGTTACTTTTGCATCTCTGATTTGAAGTCAATTACATGTGGGAATCTAGCTTAGAATTAGAAACTGTATGCATCAATTCTTTATTTTCTATAGTTTTTAGGACGTTACAGTGTTTTGCATTCAATGTTGTACTTCATTAAGTAGTTTTTGGGATCTTTGGAGTTTATATAAATGCAAATGAGAATACGGGATGGGATGGGGTGGATTTTTGGAGAAAATGAACTTATTTTGTACATTTTAAAAGTTGTATAACTTCATTTGTAATTTTTTTATTTTTTGTTGTTGTTGTTTTTAGTTTTTTTGTATTTTTGTTTATTTAAAGAGGAGAGAAAAAACGTCAAAATATGTAAATATGGACATGATTTGCAAAAAATTGAAAAGTTGGAGATGCCTGGTGCTAAAAAAAAGGTTAGGGATAGACTTGTTACAAATTGAAAAGATTGGAGACCAAAAGTGCAAATTAACCTTTTATCAACAATGCCTATTTTTCGGAGTAATATTTAAGTGGAAAAATGTTGTTATATGCACAATGTTAAGAAATAAATATAGATTTATATTTTCTTTATTTTCTTTGACTACGTATAGTGTCATTGTATTTTAGGTTATATGTACTTTTGGCTTTTCTTGAGTATTTAGTCATATTAATGAAACTCTAGCTTCCATTTGGGTTTCTCTCTTCTTCTCAGTGTTTAATATGGTATTAGAGAAAAGTTTGGAAGGAAGTTTAATCTCAAAACACAGCTTTGTGGATTTCGTATTTTTTCAATATGGTATTTCATTGTTTCTTCTTCGTTTTGGCTATTTTTATGTTATTTGATCATTACGGGTGAATAGGACGATTCGCTTCAATATTTGACTGTGAGGTTGGATGGAAAAAACTATTTGTATTGAAGTTATGTGATGAGAAATTTTCTTAAGGGTAAGAAGATGCGAGGCTATGTTAGTGGAACCTCTGTGAAACCTAAGAATTCTGATTATGATTATGAAAATTTGTTAGATATCTGGGAATCAAACAATGCAAAAATTATTACTTGAGTTAACAATTCCGTTGAGCATTCTATAGATACACAATTGGCTAGGTGTGTAATGGCAAAGGAGTTTTGGAATTATCTGCAGAGGTTATTTACTCAGTCAAATTTTGCAAAACAATTTCAGTTAGAGAATGATATACGAGATTTTCATCAGAAAAATATGAGTATTCAAGAATTTTATTTCGCTATAACAGATCTTTGGAATCAATTGGCCCTTACAGAATTGACAGAATTAAGGGCACGTGGAGTATATATTGCTCGTAGAGAGGAGCAACGGTTGATGTAGTTTTTAATGGCACTTCATATTGATTTTGAGGGACTTAGAGGCTCAATTTTACATCGTTCTCCACTTATTTTCGTTGATTCTGTTGTCAGCGAGTTATTGGCTGAAGAAATATGTCTTAAGTTTCACTCAGGAAATTCTTCCTACTCCTACTCCTTTTGTGTTAACAGTGTCATCTAAACCACCATCTGATAATCATAATAAGACTTATACGATGGTTGTTGTTGATGAGTGCAGTTTGTGTAAGCAGAAAGGTTATTGTAAGAATCAGTGTAATAAGTTGAGACAACAAGAATCAGTCACAGTAGCAATCTCCAACTTGGAAGTTTGGTAACCAGTCTCACAACATAATGTCCACAAACCACCACAGTCTAATACTGCATCACTAGCTTCATCAGGCCTTTTCACCGATCCAAGTACTCTGGCTGAGCAATTTCAGAAGTTTTTCTCCTTACAACTACATGCTATGTCTGCTTCTTCTTCCATAGGTCAGTTGCCTCATAGTTCTTCAAGTATGTCATCTTCTGCATATGTCTTACATTTTGGAGCTTCACATCATGTGTTTCCAAATTCTTCATCATTTGTTTTCGTATGTCCTTCAACTTTTGTTTTTGTTATGACTGCTGATGGCACCCCTATGCCTTTAGTAGGTGTTGGTTATGTTGTCTCCCTAATTGATCAGTTATTTGATTCAGATACGTTATTCATATTTTTCTCTTCTTCTTATCTGCGGGATCTGCAGTCTCAGAAGCTGATGGGGACAAGCTATAGGGAGGGGGAACTATATATTTTGGATGACCTAAAAGTACCAGTTGCGACAGCAGCCAGTGTTGATTTGTCTACTTTTCGTTTCAGTCATTCGTCTTTTAGTTTTTATTTAAGGCATTCTTGTCTTGGTGAGGTATTAACCTCTCGTTTAAGATTTTTGGCATCCACAGGGGCTTTGAGACATTTGCAAACTCATGATATTTTAGATTTTACCTTTTGATTGAATTATTTTTGTTTATTCTTCTCTATTTGATTTGATTCACTCTGATGCATGGGACCTTCTCTTGTTGCTACAAAATGAGGGTCTCGATATTATGTTTTCTTTATTGATGATTATACTCGTTATTGTTGGGTTTATCTACTGAAACATCGTTTTGAATTCTTCGAAATATATAAAGTATTTCGCGCTCTTGTCAAAACTCAACATTCTGCTATTATCGAATGTTTTAGGAGTGATTTGGGGTAGAGAATATACTTATACTAAATTTTGCGAGCTACTTTCTCTAGATGGCACTATTCACCAAACTTCGTGTACAGATACTCCGAGTAAAATGGTGTTGCCGAAGAAAATATAGGCACATTGTTAAAACTACTCGTTCACTTGTGTTGTCTGCTTCAGTTCTTAGTGAGTTTTGAAGTGAAACCGTTCTTACTGCTACTAGTTTGATTAATACAATTCTATTCTCTCATATTTTCGGTCTGTCACCTTTTGAAAAGTTGTGTGGGTCCACTCTTGATTATTCTTTCTTTCGAGTTTTTTGTTGCACTTGTTTCGTTCTTTCGTTCTTCGTTCTCATGTAGCACGCAACAAGTTGCCTTCTCGCTCTGCTATTTGTGTCTTTCTTGGTTATGGTGAAGGTAAAAAGAGGTATCATTGTTTTGATCTAGTTATTAAAAAACTTTATGTGTCTTGTCTTCTTGTGTTCTTTGAGCATATACCTTTCTTTTCTATTCCGTCCACTACTCATGACTTGACTAACTTTCATCTTATTTGTATAGAACCATTTTCAAAGGTTTCTAACAGTCTTGTAGGTATTGACAATTTGGTCTCTGACACACCTAAAACTCCCACTTCCTATTGGTCTCCCAAGCACTGTCTGAGATTGTGGATCCACCCCTACGTCAATCTACACACACTTGTAAGTTCACAAAGTTACCAGATTTTGATTATTCTTGTTATTCTTCGTCGCTTACTTCCTTTTTAGCTTTTGTTCGTTGTCTCTATGAGACCTCTTCCTATTATGAGGTAATTCTTGATTCACTTTGGTAGCAAGCTATGTATGATGAACTTTCTGCTTTGGAAAAGAGACCCATTCCTATCATGAGGTAATTCTTGATCCACTTTGGCAGCAAGCTAGGATAAGGAACTTTCTGCTTTGGAAAAGACATGTACTTGAGATTTGGGTCCTCTACCTTCTGGTAAGAGGGCAGTTGGTTTTCGTTGGGTGTATAAAATAAAAACTAAGTCTGATGGGTCTATTGAACGATACAAAGTTAGGTTGGTTGTAAAAAGGTATTCTCAACAGTATGGTATGAATTATGAGGAGACTTTTGCTCCAGTTGCATTAATAACTATTATTTGTACTCTTGTAGTAGTAGCTTTAGTTCGGTAATAGAATATCTCTCAATTGGATGTTAAAAACGCCTTCTTGAATAGAGAGTTTCAAGAAAAATTCTAAATAGTGCCCCCTCCTGGTGTCTCGTACAGCCTTCCATACACAGAAAATGAAATACAAATACCCACGCACACACCTTTTAATTTTTTCCAAATTTCATTCCAGAGGGTTTTTTTCTATTTAAAAGGAAAAACAAAATTAATTAAGTTTTCTTCGAGTCAAATTCAATCTCATTGTAAATTCTCGAGTTTGGACACTTATATGTGCAAGTGTTGTCCTTACCATGTCATATATTTTTTGTAATGGTCATACATGTAATGTTAATGGACCTACGAGTCCTTTAATAAAATGAAATGTGACATTTCTTTGAGTTTCTCTAAAGTCTAAACTGAAATTTGTTAGAGTACTCGATCGATCAACGACTGTTCTCAATGAAATGGTGGTATGAAATATTGTAACTTATGTTCAATATTATAAAATTGTTCTTGGACTGCACATATCATATTGTGTTTTTAAAATACTCACTCTTTCAATTATAAATTTTCAAGTTTGATCAGTCGCGGTCTTCCAAACTTTACCGATGGTATGGACGAATTCCTCGCTTCATCCAAATGTGTAAAAGATTCTAGCCCGGCCAAGCTCAGACGGCATCTGAGCGGTGGAGTAGGTGGCCAAGTTCTGAATAAAAAGAATAGACTGAGTCATTTAGAACAAACTTTAAATTTTCAATTTTGATAAATTTGTGAATTATTGAATTTAATTTTTAAGTTGGATTGTCTAGTTTTTTTCCCTTTTTAATAAAAGTTTTAAGTTCATGTTTTTTTTTATTGCTTACAGTTGATAAGAAATGATTTTGGTAACATTTTGAATTTTGAAGTTAAAATTTAAGACGTTAAAGTAAGTTACAACATTTCATGCCATTTTTTCATTGAGAGTGGTAGGTGGTCAATCGAGTACTCTACCACTAGTGATGGCAACGGGACGGGGCGACCATCCCCGTCCCTGTTGGGGATTTCTTACCCCCATACCTGCCCCATTACCCGCTTAGGGCGGGGTCGGGTCGGGTCGGGTCGGGTCCTGTTGGGGTCGGGGCGGGGCACTACCCTGATTTTTTATTTTTAATTTATTTTTACCATTACTTTATATAAAATTATGATTTATGAATGACATTCATGCGGCGACTGGAAAACATTTGTAAAGCAAATTAGACGTTATAAAAATACAAAATACACATTGTTATAAAAAAATAAATTTAATTAACAGGGCGGGTCACCCCCGCCCCGAACCCGCCCCGGGGTGGTTTTATCTCCCCGTACCCGTCTCGAATACCCGATTGTTCGGGACGGGTATATTTTTAACAGGTCGGGGAGCGGGTCGGGGCCCGGGTCGTTGGTAATTTTGCCATCCCTGTCTACCACATCTCTTTGTAGATTTTTGAGAAACCCAAAAAATCTCTCATTTCATTTCATTAAAAGATTCGTAGGTCAACTAGTATTTCATGTTAGAACATCACGAAAAATGTATAACATTGTAAAAACAAAACACTTACACATATAAGTATCCTACCTCGAAAGTTTACAAGGAGATTAAATTTGACTGGAAGAAAACTGAAAAGGTAACACTATCACCATTGTTGCTGCTACCACCTTCGATACCAACATTACACAAATAGTAACACTTATAAAAAATCGTGTAAAGTGTAACAAACTATGTTATACATCCACCGTTATTACTGTTGTCGCCACCACAGCCGTTACAAAAAATATAACACTTGTAACACGTGTAACAAGCTATGTCACATAGCCGTTGTCACCACCAGATCCTTACCCACAAAACTTTGTCGAAACCACTGCTGCCACCGCTTAATTCAGATCTAAAGCTACAAAAAAAGAAAAAGAAAAAGAAAAAAGAAGCTACCAAAAAACCCAATCTCACAAACCATCTCCATCGGTGGTTGTGGGTTGCAGTCGTAATACCACATCTAGATCCATATTTGGCAGTAGACTTTATGGCGGTGGTAGATCATGGTGATGTTGGTATATCGTGATACCCAGTCTGGTAGCAGTAGAGGCGACAATTTTTATGTTGGTGGATCGCAGTTGTGGTGATGTGTCGAGACGATCAAAGATGAAATTTCAGATCTAGATTAGTGGTGTTTTTTGGTGATGGATTTGTGTCGAGTGCCTCAATGGTTGGTAGCGATTGGATTTTTTATAGTGGTTTGAGTAGATGCCTCAGTGGTGGTGGTGGTCGGAGGCGTGTGAACAATGTGGAGAGATGGTGACGTTGGAGTTTTTACTATGGTTTAGAATTAAAAATTTGTGTTTGTTTAATTTAAATAAATAAAATATAAAATAATCACATTATTTTTAAAATAAAATCATATAGATTGTAATTTTAAAAGTATTTTTAAAGTTAGTGGGTGTAATTTCTTCATAAATTTGACTTTCTTCGAAATCTAACTAGGCCAAAAGAAAACAATAATTTCGTTAGGAATATAAATGGGCTGGGCTATGACTCTACATTGTGTACTTTATATATGCAAGTTTTTTGTCCTTACAATGTTATAATGAAACGAAATGCAAGATTCATTTGAGTTCTCGAAAGCCTACACAGAAATGTGTTAGAATACTTCATTCGAGTGCTCGAAAGCCTACATAGAAATGTGTTAGAATACTCAATTGATCATCGACTGCTCTCAATGAAATGATGGTATGTAATGTCGTAACTTATGTTCAATATTTTAGTGTTGTTCTTGACCGCATGTATCCTACTGAGATTTTAAAATAGTTACTCTTTCAATTAAAAATTTTCAGGTTAGATCAAGTCAAGCTCGGATAGCGACTGAGTGGTGGAGTAGGTGGCCAAGTTCATAATACAAAGAGTAGATTGAGTCATTTATAACAAACTTTTAATTTTTAATTTCGATAAAAGTTGTGAATTTTTTATTTTAAGTTTTAAGTTGGATTGTCAGGTTATTTGTTTTTTTAGTAAAAGATTTAAGTTCATGTTACTTTTTTTTTTCCCCGTTTAAAGTTGATAAGAAATGATTTTGATAACATCTTGAATTTTTAAGTTAAATTTGGTGCGTTACAATTTGTGTGTTGTGACTTGAGTAATTTGAAAATCGATTTGTTGTGATCTAAGTGGACAATTCTACTACATGTGGATGTTTCTACTACATGTGGATGTAGGTCGGCGCATTAAAGTTTTTCTCAATTTTTTGACTCACTATTTGTTGGGTCGTGATGACCAAATAAACTTCTGGTGTTGATGATGAAATGACCCGTATTATTTCATAGGCCTCAACCCATGATTGAAGAAAAACTGATAACTTAGTCTTCACAACAGTGGTAGCCTAATAACCTAACCAAAGTTATATGTGAAAATTAGGTACTTACTTTTTTTTTTTTTTTTTTTATCAAAATTTCAAATTTACTAGATGTATATATGCATGGCAATGGGCCGAGTCGAGCTAGCTCAGCCCATAAAATTCGAGCTCGGCTCGTCTCCAAAATACGTGATCGGTTCGGCCCACGAGCTCGTGGGCCGAACGGGCCGAGCCGAGCTGCCCACGAGCTCGGCTTGGCCCTCAAATTGTTTTTTTTGTTTTTTTTAAATTTTGAAAATGAGAAAGAAATAAAATATCGGGTATCTTTTATGTTGAAAATTAAATATTGAAAACTCTCATCCTTAGAATAAGAGTATTTATAGAAAAATAATGAAATTAAAAAATAAAAAAATAAAGAAACATGGTCACTTAATGCACGAGCCACTAGCCGAACCAGCTCGTGGCTCGTGCTTTTGGGCTCGTAGACTCGTGTCCACGAGCCCAAACGAGCCGAGCTCGTGGGCTTGTTCCCACGAGCCGACTCGTTCCCACGAGCCCACTCGTTTTTTGGCCGAGCTGAGCTAGCTCGACCCTCTTTTTTTTTTGAGCTCGGCCCTAGCTCGTGCTCGTCTCTCGACGAGCCCGAGTCCGAGCTGGGCCGAGCTTTTATGAGCCGACGAGCCGACGAGCCGACGAGCTTTTTTGCCATCCCTACATGTATATATATTTTTTAGGATAATTTACACTTTTGGTCCCTGATCTTTCAAATCTGTAACAAATTTATCCCCAACTAATTTTTTTAGCACCAGGCATCCCCAACCTTTGAATTAATTGCAAATCAGGTCCCCAATCACAGTTTTCGTTAAAATCTATCGTTATGTCACTAGCATGTATCCCACGAGCTTTTATCCATCAACCAATGCGTCTAAGAACTTAAGGGCAAATTGGTCCATTCAAAAAATATAGAATGAAGGGTATGTAGATGTGGAAATCGCATAAATCTGAAGACATCATGGACGGATGCAAACTCAGGTAGAGATTTTTTGTCTGTGAAGAATAGTGCTTCATACCTTGAATTTCTCATGATTTAAGTAGTTGAAATCCTAATTTTTTTGTGTAAAAAAATCAATGTGGTTGATTTACGTGGTATGACCCTCATATTTGTGATCGGGCAAAGCAAGTGATTCCTGAGTTGTTGAATTTTAGACGAAGAGATGAAATAAAAATAAATTAGTTAGAAGTACATGTTAAGAGACTGGAAGCAGAGATGAAGAAGCTAGAAACACATATCAAGTGCCTCGAATGAGAAAAGATAGAACAAGAAGCAATAATAAATTGTAAGGTGTTGGTTGAAGAAAGAAAATCCCAAATGAGTTATTTTTGGATTTACTTAGTTGTAATTGAGATTATTCTAGTTTGGATGTCATGGTAGAGCTGTGGCCAAATTTGTAAACCCATTTGTAATTATTGTGTTTAGTGAAATGTTTTTAAGATTGTTGGTTTATTATGTTGGTTTTTGCAAATCAAGTTATTTCCACCATATCTTTCTTTAACATCCAATCCAAACATGTGTGGTACGTGGTATGCTACTATTAGTGAACGTTGAGGACCTATTTTGCAACAACATTTTAAATGTTGAGGACGTCAATTGCAAAAATTATTCAATATTGGGGAGGAAGAATGCAACTATTTGTAAAGGTTGAGGACGTATCATGCAACAATATGTAAAGGTTGGGGATTTGATTTGCGAAACGTTTGTTTAACTAATTATGTGTATATACTCCTCTTCTCACTACAGATTTGTAAAACAAATGGAAGTATTTTGATTCAACACTTCTCACTACATCAGATTTCAAATTAGATTTGGATTCAACATTTTCAAACAAATAGAAGTAATGAAGACATTCATCACATTCATTCAAAATATGACTATCATTACAATCATTCATTACATTCAAAAATATTTTTACTAGATTTGCAAAACAACTTCACACCATCCCAATACTCCAAAATCCCAAAACAATCTCCTCTGATCATCATCCCAGCCAAAAGAACAATCTCCATACCATCTCCAACCTTATTTCTTGGCTCCAATGGCCTGTTGATGATGTCATCAAAATCCAGAAAAAGCGAGAGGTGGGATTCTCTAAAAAAGAGTTTCTTTTGTTGAGAGAGTAATAAAGCTTGATTCTTGGCTTCTGGGGTGTCGAACTAAACCCTTCCATGGCCTCTGGACTTCTAGTTATTGTACCTCCATGGCTACGACGATTAAAAGATTGAGAGAGAGAGAGAGAGAGAGAGAGAGAGAGAGAGAGAGAAGGGTTTAGAGATTTTGGAAAAATACAAAAGTAAATTTGTGAGGAATTAAAGTCTACATAAGCTAGGAATGCGTGTGTATTAATGTCAGAAGCATTGGTTGATAGATGAAAGCGCGTGCGAAATACGCTAGTGACATAACGACAGATTTTAACAGAAACTGTGATTGAGACCTGATTTATAATTACTTCAAAGGTTGGGGATGTTTGGTGCTAAAAAAAAGGTTATGTGGCAGATTTGTTACAGATTTGAAAGGTTGGGGACCAAAAGTACAAATTACTCTTTTTTTTAATATTACTAGATGATTATTTTTTATATTGTACAAATTTAAAAAATATATTATATTTATTTTAATTATGGTCATTATCACTTTGTAATTGAATTAGCTAATTATTAGAGATTTAAATAAATCAATCACTAAATTTAAGCATAAAGTAATGTAGATTACCGTTTTGCCCTCATTACTTTATCAATCAACGTACATAAAAAATCCTGATATCTGGAAACTTCTCACAGTAAAGAAGAAACCCTATTCACCGTCTCTCTCTTAATCTCGAATATCTACCAAGAATCAATCTCACATAAATCGTCAAATCCAGTCATTAAGAACCCACATTCAACAAAGTAAGTGAATACAATCCCTTTAATTTTGATTTCGAATCAATTATTCATTATTTTTCTTCATTTAATTCTCACATTGGGAATGTTTTTTTAACTTTTTTTGAATACCCATATTTTATAGAATGGCATCATCACGCAGTGCTTCGAAATCGAAGCGTAGAAGTAGAAAAAGAAATAACACGTCGACCGCAAAGAAAAATCGGTGTCACAATAAAGCTAGAACTAAGCCGGTAAAGGATAAGTACAATATTCCAGTCCCAGAAAGAGAAAATGTAAGTTTCGATGATGTTATACTCTGTCAACCATTGCATACAACATATTATGTTCAAAACTTTTTTTTATATATGATATAAAAAAATTTGATCAAAATGTTATTATGGTATTAGAGGATAATAATTCTGGTTGTTGTTTTTTTTTTCATAAGTATGCTTTCGTTTTTATTTTAGTTTTTATGGATTTGATATTCTGAAAGAAATAAAATCTATGATGTAATGTGTGAAAATCTGGATGTTGATCCATTTCTGGTAAATAAATGGTTAATATACTTATTCCGTGTTATGTGTGAAACAATTCATATTGTACAATAGTGTAATGTGTTTTCATTTTATCAAGTTAACATTACATCACTTGATTCTGCATTAATATATATCATTTCCATACATTGTTACCTTAGTGTAAGCGCGTTAAAATGTTACCTTGAAATGTATCTTATTGATTTCTAGTAACGATGCTCAGTAATAAAAGAATTTTCATCTAAGTGTGTGGAAATCTGGGTGTTTAGTGGTTTGTGTCCTATATTTGTATAAATACATTTATTGTTACGTGAATTTATGTCGATGAAATGTTGAGCTTGATCGTTAACATATTATGTAGCCATTACCTTGTGTTAACTTATTTTATTAATTGATGCGTATGATTTGTTTACTTTCGTTGTTACGTGAATATCTTATATTAACTTATTTTATACCATTTCATGTTTTTAAATTGTATACATTCATTGTTACGTGACCCACGCAACATACATATGTTAACATGTTACTGCGAATTGTACTATTATGTTGTAATAAGGTTGTTTTTAGTACCAAATTAAATATTATTTTAACTTTGTAGTTATTAAAGCACTTCATGTGCACATGCTTTTGGACACAACACAAACTAATATGTACTATTACGTGTTTCTTGCACGTCAACATCTTCATATGGATGTTCATGATAAATTAATATGACACTAAGGTGAATAAGACAAAAGACGTGTCTTTTTATATCTGTGAACTCGCATTGATAAAGATGGAAAACAATTTCAAATTTATTATATACTATGTTTTGCAATGTATTTGATTAATTATAAGTCGTTTGAAATTTTTTGTTTCTCTAGGATTGGGAATATCTCATTCGTCCGGACATGTGGTCTATGGAAAAAGTTAACGCATTTTCAAAGCCTAATACATTCAGCTCACTGGTGAGAAGGTTGTCTAGAATGCAGAAACTTTTTTCAGACATGTGTTTCAGACACTTTTTGGATGCTAAGGATATTGCAATGAATTACCAATTAATCCACCAGGTGCTTCTCAGGAAAGTGAAGTAGTATAAATCTGATGAGATGCGGTTCAACCTTGGTGGCAGTCTTGTGAGATTCAATATGGAGGACTTCTTCTTGATATCTGGGCTGCGTTGCTTTGGGGAAGAGAAACAACTAAAATATGATGCATGTTACTGTAGAATTAAACATGAACTCCTCAGTGAACTTAGCAACATTTCGACAGCAGAATTATCTGATTTTTTTCTGAAAATTATCAACTGAGTGACAGTGATGTCGTAAAAATTGGGTGCCTTTTTTTGTTGACGAATTTGATGTTCACAACAAATTGGAGGACTTCTTCTTGATATATGGGCTACGTTACTTTGGGGAAGAGAAACGACTGAAATATGATGCATGTTACTTTAGAATTAAACATGAACTCCTCAGTGAACTTAGCAACATTTCGACAGCAGAATTATCTAATTTTTTTTTTTCTGAAAAATTATCAACTGAGTGACAGTGATGTCGTAAAAATTGGTGCCTTTTTTGTTGACGAATTTGATGTTCACAACAGCATACAAGAGGTCGGTTGAGGATTTACTTATGGTGTTAGTTGACTCGAATGAGATGAACGCATACACATGGAGAAAAGAGTTTTTTAAAGTAACTCTGTCATCTCTCAAATCTGGTCTTAGGAATAAGTCGTTAATAGTAGAGGGGGATTGGAGACCATACATCGCGTATAGAATCAGTGAATTTGTGATAACATTCCAAATATGGATATATGAGATTCTCCCAATACTAGAAGGAAAAGTATGCACCCAAATTGGTTCACACAGCCCACAAATTCTGAATTGGTCATCAAATGTACACGAGAACCACTCATCCAAGTTTAATTTGGGTAAAGATATATTTAGTCGTCCTGGTGTAAGTGTTTTACCCTATATCCATATTTTTAGTTATTTGATTAAGTTTGTTTATGAACTCATCATTCAAATTATGATCTGTTATCATGTCCTTTATTTTCATATTTTACTTCTTTCGTAGTTACAAGTTACCCAACTGAAGGCTACAAGTCACGAGAAACAACAGCATTATACATCTAGTTTTTATTCTGAAACTGCTGATCAACTTGTAGAAGACAGTGAAGACAATTTCATGTATCCATTATTACATCGATGTATACGTGGTAGAAACAATCAGCCAATTGTCGCATCACCCATTATCTCATCACCCATTATTTTTGTTCAGAGGAAGATGACATATCAAAGGTAATAGCAATTACAATAAGTTATGTTCGTCAAAATATTCTATAACATTAATATGTTTGTTATTTGTCTTCCTTCATCACGGTTTTTTAGTCGAACGCGACCATCCACGGAGATCAAAAAAATCATGTCACAATTTCAATTTCAAATGATGTACCAATCAACGAAGCAGTTGATATGTTAGTTTGCAAGTCTGATCAATTCTTGTTCACACTGCAAGTGCGTCCAAACAAGCACACATCTCAACTGAGAGCATTAGTCCTCCAAGGGATACAAAAGGAAATAAACAAAGTTGTTGAAGATTCATCGGAGATTAAGGTATGTTAGTTGATTTTTTGATTTCATTATTATTTTGCATTTTCTACATTTTAATTATTCCACAACATCTTTTTGTAAATCTCAAGAACGGTTTTACTCGAAGGAGGTGGTCAACAGATGCTTCAGGGAGATACTTAGAAAGCACGAAGTACTAGTGGCCGAGCATTTTTGACTCAAATTCCATTTTCAGATTTTATGTGATGTAGCGAAATCCATTGAGGATAGTTTGAATGAAGTAAGTAGACTCAGCGCAGCCAAACAGTCTTCGCATTCCAAAGTTGTTAGTTATTGCAAGAAGTCTTATGTCGTGAACATGAAGGTTCACTCGACTTCCTTTGTCGCTTATTATTTATGTGAAGTAATCATTTGCACACAAGTATGTTTTCTTATTAAATTAGTCCCCCAGGTTGCTGCCATGTGTACAGATCCTCAACATGCAGGATCATCTTCGAAATGGAGGATTATGAGATCACAGAAGTCAAAAATAATTGGTGAGGCTGAATATCCCAGCTTTGATCTAGGGATAGATTTACAATCTAACATCTCCTATATTGACCTAGACGATGGGATACTACTAACTGAAGACGACATGAAGATAAATGATAAAACTGCTGCTGGCGAAGTGCTGGAGTCTCGTAAAGTCGATGACACTGTTGAGCATACCAAAAAAAGAAGTGTACCAGATCAGTTGTGGAATGCAGTGATGCGGGACTCATTCATTCCAATTCAAAATCATCTTCAGAATTGTTGGATGATGATCTGGTATTTGCTAAAGAAGATTTAAGGCACATGGACGAGTCAGTTGAGAAACTCGCTGTGGGTTTTCATCAAGTATCTTCCTAGGTTAATATGACATTGAGCCCCTTAGTATGATTTTATTTACTATGTGTGTCTTGATTAAATCTTCATAACAACAGCATAATATCTTTCTCTATGATGAAGGCGATTACACCGATCCCATTTACGATAGAGGATGGTAATACACCTGAACCTAAGAAGAGGATAAGCAGATCGGAAGCTTGCATTAAATCATCATTTGTCTGAAGTTTTCAATCACAGCTTGTATGTCCATCAAATGCTAAGCAACCATCATTTGATTACAAGATGTTCCTAGATTCTCCTGATGAATCTCATGTCCGAGCGTTTGATAAGTGGTATCATATAGGATTGTGTCTCGACAACAAGTCAGTTTTTTCTTCTTTTAACATGCTTGAATACGATGTGGTGGACAATTACTGACTTCTGTGTTATTTGTACTACGTTCTTAGGTTGCATAAGTTTCACAAGGATCAACTTGTGATACAACCACCAATGGAATTGGACTCAAGATTCAATACAAGATGTGGTGGTTTTTCTTAAATCAAGTCGCGACACCACTGAACACCATGGTAATTGTCAATTTCTCCTACTATCATAAACAATTTTACTCTAAAAGATTACATTAACAACTGTACATTTCAAAATGCGACAGCACATTGATGCAATGTTCAACTATCTGAGATTGAACATGAAAGTGAACAGTCAAAGATGGCTTAGGGCTACATCTATTGATTACTATTTCGACTTCAAGGTTCGTAGCATATACGATAAATCAAAAAAAGTCATCAATGCAATCGATAAGCAAACAACTTTGCTATTGTATTTTACCAGAGACAAGATTCCATTCAATTTGGAGTGATGTTGACCATGTGCTAATTCCAATTTTCATGGATAAAAAGCACACTGGATATTGGGCCACTTTGACATTGCTAACTGACATATTGATGTATATAATTCTTCATTCATGACCATTAGAGATGCTGCTGTGTTGGATGCGGTTGAGTTTCTGCGGAATGTTATTCTACAACTCCTTCGTTGCTCGAATGTTTTGAAGTTCAAACCACCCGAAGGTCCACTATACTGTAGATTGTGCAAAGACATTCCTCATCAAACAAATGGGTTAGTGAATTTGCTAATGTCCTTAAATTCTATTAAGAGTTATCTATATTTTGTTATTATAAAATCTGTAACTGGTACATACTTCATCTTATATCAGTGCAATATAAGATGAGAAAGAATGTATATAATAAATTGTTTGCACTTTGAATGTAGTGGCGATTGTGAGATTTTCACCATCATGTTTGCAGAATATATATTCGTAAACAAGATTAAAGAAATATCTAAGAAGTTTGATACAAAAGTTGCTCGTCATAACATGGCTGTCCAGTTGTACATATTTGCTTTAGAAAAGCCAGAGTTGCACCTATCTGGGTAGTTTATGATGTTAACATAATGGCATTGATGTCGTTTTGATCATTGAACGAAGTTTTTTGTTTTGATAAGTTAGTTTCTTGGTGGCTAAAGTCTTTCTTTAGCATAGTCTCAGGACTTTATACATGGTGCGATATGTTGTCTTTTTTTTAGGTTCGTTTTTTGCTGAATCATTGCCTTGTACCAATGTTTGGCAACATATTATATAATTTCAGCGCCTGATATCTAATGATTCGTGCCACAAAGTTTGTCAAATTGATATCATTGATATTCATTTTACCTTTTCATAAGTACAGATTGCTTGTTAATATCTTGTTAATATCCAATTTAGTCCGATTTCATTCCGTTGCGATCAATTGTTATCTTCATTACCTATGTAGATCCACAAAATGTATTTGAAGCAATGAGCAACGGTTTTGAGTTGCTGAAATTGTCAAATAACATCATAACACAATTGAATTGCTCAAGGTTTATAATGATATATTGCATTTTACCATCTAAAGATAACATATAGTTGCAATTTAATAGTGTGTTGTGTGGTCATGCCTGATAACAATCAAGAATTCATTAAAAAAATGCTACTAATTGGTAATATGCTGGTACTAAGATCAGTTGTTACATGAAATTTATTTTATGGTTCCAACAAAGAATAGATGTGATCAATAAATGTCAAATAACATCTTAAAAACGTGTAGGATATTGAAAATCTCTAACTAATTATATACATCACATTTCAATGCCTTTTGTTGAAACTTTTGGTAAAATGATTTGAAATGGTTCTCAGCCCCTGCAACAAAAAAACCACACAAATTAGATTAGGAAACAAAGCACGTTAATGGTGCTAAAAAATTTGATTCATTTTCATGGACTAATCATCATACAAACAGCAGTGAATGAATGACATGGAATTGCTAAGAATCTTACACTTGATAGCATACGACCATTAAGTAGTCCAGATTCATAGTTGTCCTAACCCTTTACAGTCATTTACCTGATCATCACGTTCACATTTAATATTAATATATACAAGTCATATACACACAACAGAACTAAACAAAGAATAATTCACACATATATTTTAGTTTATAATTGAAATATTTCAAATAGGAAA
Organism: Forsythia viridissima; assembly: GCA_030279155.1. NCBI lineage: Eukaryota > Viridiplantae > Streptophyta > Magnoliopsida > Lamiales > Oleaceae > Forsythia > Forsythia viridissima. Next base: position 30,474,145 of record CM059041.1, on the reverse strand, counting down.
TAATAACGTCATGAATTTTGTACCCCAAAGTCGGAACCCATGTTCGCCTTTCTTTTCTTCCCATTATTCTTGTTTGCAATTGCTCGATTTTGGCATATGGATTTGTTGTGTCTGTACTTAATGCAACGACCACACTTCGATGTCTTTTTAATTTTGGTGAATGATCGATATCTCCTCTTGCGTGGTCTTCCAGATCTTCTTTTCTACTTAGGGGCTATAACCAACTTTCTTTCCACGTCATTCTCCAACTCCTAGTCAGATTTGTTACCAACAGGATATATTGTACCGATATAGGCCCCTAGATACGAATTTTTGCTGAAATAATCTGAGCAGTAGTCGTAGAGAGACAAGTTCTTTTTACTTATAACTGCTATTCCATGAGGACAAGGCATTTCATCTATTTGAAAATGATTGGATGAGCATGTTTTCACATAGAGCTTCACCAAATAAGAAGATGTTTCGTCATTCACTTGGTAATTATTCTCACTTATTGGAATTACCTATTCAATGACATGTCAATTAAGATAAGTATTCAACACGATAATAGACTAATGTTCTATATAAAAAATCATATTCAATGATATATATTCTCGATGAATAATGGAAAAGAACAATACTAGTTTACATACCTCCATTCCTATTGATTCTCGAGATCTATCTCTCATCATAGTCTCGTATCTTGAACCTAATCTAGTGAATGTCGACTTTGCATCATTTAAATTCTTGTGAAACCATTTTTGTACTGTACAACACAGTGACTCAAACAAAGCCTCTATTGAAAAAATTTCGCTGATCTTGTTACCGAATTAACTGACTCTACAATGTTTGATGTTATTGTGGTGAACATGTTTCTTGTCATGTGTGATCTGGACCATTTATGGTAACCAACGTCCTCCTGCATCAAATTTATTTCACATTATTAATGATCTTACTCAAAAGTTAAAAGGAAAAATACATTGACTGTTTGAATTTGTTTAGATACCAAATATTCTCGTATACCAGAGTCTATGATGTCCAAATACCTCATCTGTAATTCGAATTAAATTTTTTTGTAAGCCTTAGCTGCTGCATTGAACATTTGTCTCATGAATTTAGCCTTTTTACTAAATTGTTTCTTCAAATTCTGAAATAGGTGATAAGAGCATATTCCATGCATTACATTTGAGTACACCTCGAGTATTGCATTATCGATGCTACCATGTCTATCAGATACAATAACCAACCCATCACGGTCACCGTATGTTTCTTTTAGCCTCAACATGAACCATTTCCATGCTAAATTATTCTCAGAATCACCCACACCAAAAGCAAGAATGAAAATATTGTTATTAGCGTCATGTGTGCAAGCAGTGAACAACGTCCCACCATAACTTCCAGTTAAGAATATACCGTCAATTAAGATAATAGGCTTGCAATATTTCCACCTATCTATTGAAGCACCTAAGGCAACAGAGCTGAATAAGAACATGTTACTCTCATCAGTTTCAATCATTGTATACAACCTTTGATTTATTTTTTCTAGCATATATAGGTAATATGGCAATCTCCCATATGATACTTCTGGATTACCCCTTATCAACTCTAATGCTCGCTCACGAGCTCTCCAAGCCTTCTCATAACCAATTGATACTCCGTAAATTTTCAACATGTCCTTACAATATCATTTGGTGTGTAAACTGTTTTTGTATAAGTGAACTTATACTTGATGCAGCTAGCTATAGCTGAACATGTTGTTTGTGTATGATCATCTAATACTACGTCTAGAGAACATGTATGACTATTTTTTATTTTTCTTATTTTGAACATCGTTGTTCTCCCAATTACTGAAGATCTAAGCCCCCATTTGCAATTATCATCTATACACTTCAATACGTACTCATTCTTGTCCAATTTGTATACTTTGAATTGAAATCTGTAATGAATTGCATGTAGCGCTAGACTAGTCGTTAATAATTCTTTGTTTTTGAATATTGCATTCTCTTTGACACTCTTAATACTTGGTTGGCATACGACCTCACTCTTTATTTTTTCTAAGACCTCATCAAGACATGACACACTTTTACTAATTTCAGAACCCATTTCTTCAATTGTTGGCAGTTTCGAATGCAAGGAATTATCTAACCACCGATCTGTACAATTTCCATTAACTATTGTTTGACGCTTCCTAAAGCAACTAGGATCATAATGTGAAGTATTTAAGCACATTAAATTGACTTCATCACATGCCACCTTCTTTATATGGACAAACAATGGTAGTTTAGTCAATTCTAAATCTACCTTTTTCACTTGTATGTAGAAATAGACAGAACTATCGCTGCAGATTTTGATGAGGGGGCCATTTGATAATACTTGATACTGAACTGTTACGGTATAAAGCGACGGATCCATTTTTATCTCCTTCATTATAATGTCAACCAACTTTTCATAACTGCAATCCAATAGAACTATTATTCCAACAATTGAATAACCATTGTATGTTCATGTTGTGTCCCATTCATCATTGTAATATACCAAAACACTAATAAATTCATATTTGCAACATACACAATCAATAACAACATTGATTTCATTTTTGGTTCCCACACAATTTATTATCAGAATGTCATAATAATCAAATATACACAATATCTGATAATACATACTGAATGTGAAGGGTGTTATAATTTTGCCTAAATTATGTGAAATCTGATCTGAACATAGAAACATAAATTCAAAATAATCAAAAATTTATCTTCATAAAAAATTTGATTTTCAAAGCAATAACGAAATTTATGTTGTGTGCCATTTGTTAAGATAATAATCATGATACTTCAATTGTTATAACCTTCATATTCAAATTTGACATCAATAACAAAACAGTATCATACTAGATTAACAAAATTCCACCATTGATTGTATCTAAGTGTTTATATCGATTTGCAGAGTGAGGATAACACAACATTAATGTTAAATGTTGAAGATAAAATAGAAAATTACCTCACAAATTCGTCAACAAAGCACCCAACTAAGAGTTACATATCAATATTCTGCGACCATGAAATCCAATTGCAGAGATTTTAATGCTGTAATATTGTTGCCTGATGAGTTCTGGTACATGCGTTACGAATACCCGTTTTGCACACATTCAAATTCATTACCATTCTGAAAATATTAATTTCAAAATTTGAATTCACCATAATCATCGCAGATAGTATGATTATTATCTTCATTCTGGTAATATGATGTGTATCTGTGTTAACAACAATGCTCAATTTAAGGGATGGTTCTCAGTTTACTGTTGGGCCTTATTTGAAGCCCAGTATACGTGGTAACAATTTGACTAAATCCAATAAAGTTACTAATACCAACTTTGGCCAGTATAATTGAAATTATGAAGATGAATATAGGGTATATATGTTAATAAACCAAGTTATATTGAGCCAGCTTTTGAGGGGAAACAACCTATTTGTTGGGCTTGTTTCTTAAGAGGCCCAATTTGGCTGATGGGTACTGATTTGGCCCATTTTATTGATAGCCGTTAGATCATCTTGTTAAGATCAAATGGTTGTGGATTGGGGTCAGTTCTCTTATACCTGAGTTGTTAGTAATTGAGGGGGGCATTCAATCTGGTTTTTGCATCAGAAAAAGATAGAGTGTGAGAGAATAGAGATTGGCTCTTTTTCTTCTTCTTCGACTGGTCTGTTTGTATCATTGTTTATTAATCTTCTATGTGAAGGTGTACATTGTTCGTGATTGTTTGTAGAATGAAACTTCTGATTTTCTTTGTGATTACCTTTTGGGTCTTGTAAATCAGACTTTAGGGTTTTGGTTGGGAGTCGCCACTGTTGTGAAACTTTGGGATAAATCAAAACTGGGCTATATCCTTGTGATATATTTTGTGCTACAAGAACTTTGTACGATTGAACTTTGTTTGTGTGGTCCTTTTTTCTTTGATTTCTTGTAATAAAGTGATATAAGAGCCTAGGTTGGTAGTCTAGGACTTGAGAAATCAACAAGAAAAGGGTCAATTTGAAAGTTTTAGAGGTTTGAACTAATTTTTTTATGATCTCAACCTCTGTCCTTATTTTTTGTGTTCAAAATCATCCGACTGGCGTCGTGAGATGCCAAAAATGGCTTCGCCCTATTCTAAAAAATCCCCTGAGGAATAGCTATCTTGCCAATAGTAAATTGTTTGGTTGGATTTAGGTGGTGAGAGTAGCTATCTTGCCGATAGCAAACTATTTTGTTGAATTTTGTGCTGATTATTAATCTATGACTAATTTGATTGGACTTGTTAATATTTTTCTTTTAGGAGAAATTTTTTGTTGTTGTATGAAAATTGATTAATTCCTTCTTGAGCTGGTATTGAAATTACAGTTAAAATTTTTTCTTTCGGACCTGACATGCTCTATATTTTTTCCCTTGACCTGAGAACTTGATTCTCACGAAATCTTGGAAAATATAGAGCATTGTATATTACTCGTGACCTGAAAATTTAAGAAATAATTATTTCTTGGTGAATCTGTTGTTTCTTTGCCTTCTAGGTTGTGTTTAATTGTGTGCATGTGTCACCATTTGTATAAATATCTAGTTGAGAAATTTGTGTTAAAATTGTGTCCCAAACATGGCCTCACATAGTTTTGATTTAAGAGTCCTCAATGAGAAGGGTGATTTTTCAATTTGGTAACAGAAGATGAAGATAATTTTATTACAACAATTTTTTTTAAAGCCATGGATAATACTTTTGCTGTAAATGTAACTGATGATCAAAAGAAATAATATGATGAATTAGCCTACACTTATATTATTTTACACCTTTTTGATGCTGTTTTGAGAAAAGCTGGCAAGCTTGATAATACACAAGAACTTTGAAAAAAGTTGGAGGATCTTTATTTGGTAAAATTTTCTCTAAACTAACTTTTCTTAATTGAAATATTTTTCAGTTTTAAAATTGATCCTTCAAATGATCTAGACGACAATTTGAATATCTTTAATAAATTGGTGTAATATATAGTTAAATGTGGTGATAAAGTGTCAGAAGAATATAAGACTATTATTTTGTTTAATGTCATTCTTTAAATCTATAAAGAGTTTAAAAATATCATTAAGTATGGTAGGGATACTTTAACACCTGAAATTATCATTGATTCTTTAAGAAGTCAGGAAATATAATTACAAAATGAAAAACTTGAGAAAAAAGTGTTAAAGTGCATATGGTGAGAGATAAGTTTCATTGTAGATGGAGTGAAAATCAAGAAAGTCAGAACAATAGTAAATCAAGTAACAATGGGGGTAAAAGGAATGGTAAAATTGATCATTTCATTAAAGATTGTTATAAAGAGAAGAATGAGCAGAAAGAGAAAGTATGAGATGAAGGAAATGTAGCATCATCTTCAAATTCTGACCCAAGTGAGGTTTATGTGTTAGTAAATCCTACAGATGACTCAACTTAATTTAATTTGACCATGAAATCACATATGTATGAATATATACTTGATTCTGGTACATCTTTTTATGTTACATCCCATAGAGATTGGTTCAAAAACTTGTATGAATTTGATTTATGCCATGTTGTTATGTGTAACAACCTTGCATGTAAAGTTGTTGGAATTGGAAATATTTCTATTAAATTTGATACCGGCTATGTGCTTGTTTTCAAAGGAGTTAGATACATTCCTCAAGTGACTAGGAATATCAGTGTGTGAATTAGAAAGATGGAGTTAACTAGTAAAATTGAGAACAAAATGCTAAAAAGGGTTAAATGAGCTCTTCTGACTTGTAAGGGAGTGAAGAAAAATAGTATATATGGTACTAATAAGAAGTTTAAACTTTTCTATCTCTTAAGCTAACACAGATGACACACACAAGTGGCACCAAGACTAGCACACATGAGCAACAAGTGACTTAAGCTCCTGAGTGATAACGGTGTTTTTGGGAACGAGTGTTCGATATACCTTTATGTGATCACTGTGTGCTTGGTAAGCATCATAGGTTGTCATTCTCTTCGGGTGTTCATAAAATTGTTGGAATGCTTGACTATGTGCATTTTGATTTGTGAAGGGTCCTACCAGTTGTCCCACTTTAGGTGGGCAAAGATATTTTGTATCCATAATTGATGATTAGTCCAGAAAAGTGTGGGTTTACCACTTAAAGGATATCCAATACTTTTTGATATCTTTCATAACTGGAAAATGCAAATCGATAATCAAACTGGTAAAATGATAAAATACATAAGAACTGACAATAATTTAGAATTTTGTAATGCTAAATTTTACAAAACGAGTAAAGAAAATAGAATAACAAGACATAAAACAACACATTACACTTCCAACTAGATGATATAAGGTGAAAGGATGAATAGAACATTGCTTGATAAAGCTAGATGCATGATGATAATTTCTGGTGTCCCAAATCCATTTTTGGGTAAAGCTGTTGTTAATATTTGTTATTTGGTAAATTTAATTTCATCTACTACTTTAAGTAGTAATACTCCTCATGAGAAATGGTATGAAAAATGTGTTGATTATTCTATGCTAAGGACCTTTGGTTGTGCCACTTTCTCTCATCAGAATGAAAGAAAGCTTGAAACTAGAGCTAAAAAAAATGTGTTTTTCTAGGGTACCATGAGAGAGTTAAAGGGCTTAGGTTGTAGGATAGAAGCTAAAAGGGAGAAAAAATTATAGTGATTAGAGATGTCACATTTAATGAGGAAAAGATGCCTTGTTTATGGTCTGATGTTGACCAGATGAGTGAAAAAAAACAAGAAGTTGTTAGTGATCAGTTGCAGATGGAGTTAGTTATGGTTAGAGTGCAAGTCCCTAGCACCAGCTACAGACTCAAGTTCAACAACCTATAGAAGAAGAAAGATATGAGACAGTGATAGAAGAATATCATTTAGAGCCTGAATCCTTTAGTAGATTATCAGTTGGCTAGGTATAGGGAGATGAAATAGTATAGAGGACCTCAGAGGTTTGGATATGAGTTTAAGTTTGCTTTTGCTTATGTTAGTTATGAAGAGTTAGCTGATAGAGAGCCAAACACGTATGGAAAGGCTATAAAGAGTGAGCAATCAATAGAGTGGATAAAAGTAATGAAAGAAGAAATGAGTTCTTTAGCTAAGAATCAAACTTAGGAATTAGTCTCTAGGCCTAAAAACAAGTCTAAAGTTGATTGTAAGTGGATTTTTAAGGTCAAAGAGAGTACCACTAGCACTGAGCCTTCAAGATTTAAAGCTAGGTGAGTACCTAAAGGGCACGCACAAAAAGAAGGTTGATTATAATAATTTTTTTTCTCTTATTGTTAAATATACTATAATTAGAGTCATGCTTGCTTTAGTTGCATATTTTAATTGGAAACTTGAACAACTTGATGTAAAAATTGTATTTTTTCATAGTGAACTTGATAAGAAATTTTTTATGAATCAATCACAAGACTATAAAAGAGTCTTCGTGGCTTAAGGGGGTTTTGAATAAACTGTGTGTTTTGGATGGTGATGTAACTGTATTATCTGATAGTCAGTCTGCAATACATTTGTGTGAAAGTTATATTTTTCACGAGCGTACTAAACATATAGATGTTAGAATGCATTTTATTCGAGACATTGTGTCGCAGGGTGAAGTAAATCTTGAAAAAGTACTTTCGTTGTATAATCCTTCAGAAATGAGTACTAAAGTTTTACCATTGGTGAAGTTCAAGAGTTGAATGGATCTCTTGAACATTGGAAGATGTTAGTATGTTCTAATTTTATTGGATTCTTGATTGAACGATTACTAACTTGTGAATTTTTCTTGCAGGTAAGAACAAGATGCCAAAGAAGCTGGACAAAAAAACTAAGTCTTCTGTACAAAGTTTCTTTGGCATCAATGTGGATGTTTGTTCGGTTGTGATGACCAAATAAACCTTTGGGGTGATGATGAAATGACCCGTATTACTTCATAGGCCTCAGCCCATGATTGAAGAAAAATTGTTAACCCAGTCCTCACAACAGTGGTAGCCCAAGAACCTAACCCAGGTTATATTGGGCAGGCTTTTAATGGGGAACAACCTATTTTTTGGGCTTGTTACTCAAGAGGCCCAATTTGGCCCATTTTATTGATAGTCGTTGGATCATCTTGTTAAAATCTAACGACTGTGGATTAGGGTCGGTTCTCTTACCCCGAGTTGTTGGTAATTGAGGAGACATTCAATCTGGTTTTTGCAACGCGCATGCGCGCGCCCGCGCGCGAGAGAGAGAGAGAGAGAGAGAGAGAGAGAGAGAGAGAATGGGGTTGTTGTGATTGTTTGTAAAAGAAAACTCCTGGTTTTATTTGTTATACCTTATGGGATTTGTAAATTGGAGTTTTAGGTTTTTGTTGGGAGTTGTCATTGTTTGAAGCTTTGGGAGAAATCAAAATTGAGCATTGTCCTTGTGATATATTTGGTGGTACAAGAGCTCTTCACGATTGAACTTTGTTCGTGTGGCCCTTTTTTCTTCGATTTCTTGTAACACTATTATTTTCACAAGAATTTAAAATATGTAATTGGTATAATTGAGGTGGTGGATTGTATAGTATTAGATCATCGAATTCTCTCTTTCTAAGAGATTAAACTTAATAGTAAAATATTTGAAGAGTCTTTTTTGCTTTGACCCGTGGAAAAATATACTCCGCACTGGGTAGCACAATTAGCTAATGAGAAGTACAAGTGAGAACTCTCTTAGTTGGACAATCTGCTAGTAATGTAATGCATCATCTCTCTAGTCAAAGATCTTTCCTTGGCTATAATAGCTAATGGGCTAGTTTGCATCCACAAAGAAGATAGTCTGTGAGTAAGGAGTTGTAGGCCCCGATTTTGGAGAGCCGCAAAATCGGAGGAAGAGGGAGTGGGGCAGCTTGAAAGCGACAAAGAGTAGCAAGATGTAAGAAGGGAACTCGCATCGAATGAAATGAAGCAAGAGCTACAAAAGCTAGCACGATAGGGG